>CM069861.1:16103823-17597156 GCA_036172795.1 Pelodytes ibericus
GTTACTATACTGTCCATTATATACTTGCATACTAGTGTTACTATACTGTCCAGTATAAACTAGCATACTAGTGTTACTATACTGTCCAGTATATACTAGCATACTAGTGTTACTATACTGTCCAGTATATACTAGCATACTAGTGTTACTATACTGTCCAGTATATACTAGCATACTAGTGTTACTATACTGCCCATTATATACTAGCATACTAGTGTTACTATACTGTCCATTATATACTTGCATACTAGTGTTACTATACTGCCCAGTATAAACTAGCATACTAGTGTTACTATACTGTCCAGTATATACTAGCATACTAGTGTTACTATACTGTCCAGGTTATACTAGCATACTAGTGTTACTATACTGTCCAGTATATACTAGCATACTAGTGTTACTATACTGTCCAGTATATACTAGCATACTAGTGTTACTATACTGTCCAGTATATACTAGCATACTAGTGTTACTATACTGTCCAGTATATACTAGCATACTAGTGTTACTATACTGCCCATTATATACTAGCATACTAGTGTTACTATACTGTCCATTATATACTTGCATACTAGTGTTACTATACTGTCCATTATATACTAGCATACTAGTGTTACTATATTGTCCATTATATACTAGCATACTAGTGTTACTATACTGTCCAGTATATACTAGCATACTAGTGTTACTATACTGTCCAGTATATACTAGCATACTAGTGTTACTATACTGTCCAGTATATACTAGCATACTAGTGTTACTATACTGTCCAGTATATACTAGCATACTAGTGTTACTATACTGCCCATTATATACTAGCATACTAGTGTTACTATACTGTCCATTATATACTTGCATACTAGTGTTACTATACTGTCCAGTATAAACTAGCATACTAGTGTTACTATACTGTCCATTATATACTAGCATACTAGTGTTACTATATTGTCCATTATATACTAGCATACTAGTGTTACTATACTGTCCAGTATATACTAGCATACTAGTGTTACTATACTGTCCAGTATATACTAGAATACTAGTGTTACTATACTGTCCAGTATATACTAGCATACTAGTGTTACTATACTGTCCAGTATATACTAGCATACTAGTGTTACTATATTGTCCAGTATATACTAGCATACTAGTGTTACTATACTGTCCAGTATATACTAGCATACTAGTGTTACTATACTGTCCAGTATATACTAGCATACTAGTGTTACTATACTGTCCAGTATATACTAGCATACTAGTGTTACTATACTGCCCATTATATACTAGCATACTAGTGTTACTATACTGTCCATTATATACTTGCATACTAGTGTTACTATACTGTCCAGTATAAACTAGCATACTAGTGTTACTATACTGTCCATTATATACTAGCATACTAGTGTTACTATATTGTCCATTATATACTAGCATACTAGTGTTACTATACTGTCCAGTATATACTAGCATACTAGTGTTACTATACTGTCCAGTATATACTAGCATAGTAGTGTTACTATACTGTCCAGTATATACTAGCATACTAGTGTTACTATACTGTCCAGTATATACTAGCATACTAGTGTTACTATACTGTCCAGTATATACTAGCATACTAGTGTTACAATACTGCCGATTATATACTAGCATACTAGTGTTACTATACTGTCCATTATATACTTGCATACTAGTGTTACTATACTGTCCATTATATACTAGCATACTAGTGTTACTATATTGTCCATTATATACTAGCATACTAGTGTTACTATACTGTCCATTATATACTAGCATACTAGTGTTACTATACTGTCCAGTATATACTAGCATACTAGTGTTACTATACTGTCCAGTATATACTAGTATTACTATATTGTCCTTTCTACACTTATGCAATATAGTTCAACTTAAGCTATTTAAATAAAAGAGCACATTTAGAGATTAATATCAGTCAACCAATCAGAATACAGAACTGATTTCAAAACATGCTTTGTAGAGAAAGTATCAAAGGCAGGCATGATAACACAGTAATACCTATCTGAACCTTTAACAAGTACTTAGCATTGGGTTTACTATGGAGAGAAACAGACCCTGGCTTGTGTAGAATTGCTGCTGGATCAGGGCTGGGGAATCTTCCAAAGATGATGGGACTTGCCATCCAACCACAGGTAAATTCTCTGCAATCCAAAGCACTATTTATTAAATAAGCAGCATGCTGTGGTTTGGTAGTGGCTGATTAGAGATGTAATATTTCCAAGAAATGTTTAAGCAAATGGAAAAACTTTTTTTTCCCCTTACAAAATACCAATTTTGTGGATAAATTGTAAAAAATAAAAAATAAATTGCAGTGGCGTAGTTTTACAAATTTGAAAATCATTTTGTTACACTGGGAACATGAAATGCAGAGTATTTAAAAGTGTTATGTGTGATACAAAAGTACAGATTATTCAGTAAATCATAAACAAAAGTTGCTTTTTTAAAACTTTTTTTTTTTTTTTTAAATGGACCAACAAGGTTTGTATATGTAAAGAACATTTAAACTACACATGAGAACAGGTAACCCACCCACCCTTTCCCTCAAAAGCAACAACAAGAAAACACCTTTAACTTCTTACCTATGAAATTAAGGCCTGAGAGGTCAGAAACAATCAACTTCTACTATTTTCTGACTTGTTATATCGAGATAACATCTTGCTATCTCAAGAAAATAACTTGTTATCTTGGGAAAACAAGTCAGAAAACAAAGAAATATTTAAAAAAATAAAACATAACCTTCTGTAAACCAACAAGATGGAGCTTGGCCACAACCAAACTAAACTGAAACCTTTCTCCCTGCATTGACCCTAGAAACAGAAAAGCATATTGCTCTAATTCAAAAATTACTTTCTCGGTATTTGAATTGTATTCCAGGATTTGCTTGTCTTCTGGTGAGAGAACTTGCAATGTTTTGAGACTTTACATAAAGTCTCAGAAGTCTTTCATGAAGGTAATAAACATATGGTATTCCACACTTCACTTTTATTTTTCAATTTTTCCAAGGGAAATAAAAAAATTCCCCAACTTTTTCCGTTTTTTTTTTTTCCACGCCTCCCCATCTCTATGGCTGATACAAAGTAACTAGTTTTAAATGCCCATCCACTAGCCAAAGACTCTGCTAAGTCAGTGTGTAAGTGCTGTATGTCTTGGTGCAAATCCGTGTTTCACCAGCACAGTAGCCACATGCAAAGGCAGGTGAGGAAAAAACTGAAAATGCACTAGTATTTATAATGTTTGACACCGATACTGTATGACGAATAACATCTATAACCCTGGCATTTCCAAGCTGTATGTGATCTATGTGTATATGTTAGAACAATTTGACAATACATGTATAAATAGGAAGATTTTTTTAAAATCGATTTTCTGCTTATCTATATAAAGATATCCATTCCTTGTACTATGGCTTGCACTATACCTGCGTATATACTGTGAAGTAGGCTGTAGTAACGTTTCATTTTATAATTATTATTATCTAGTGGTTGAAATATTAAAGCATATGAATAATATATATATATCTCTAGTTTTTTACCCATGCTTGCATATAGGACATCTTCGAAAAAACAGAATGGGTTCACTAAACAGTGGGAAAAGCCAAAATCAGGCATTAATGATGGGGTGAAAAAAGCTTGACCTGTTGAGATCTTTTCCAAGTCGGCTAGTTTGGCCTGAAATTTGCTGTTCCCCTTGATCCCAGTGTGTTTTTCCCGATGGGGTTCATTTCGTGAAATGGGAAGTCATTTTCAAACTTAAGGCCAGAGTAGCAGAGTTGGAAAGTTTCTCCCATTCAGCTGTAACTCAAACTCTTGCACTTTGGCCTTCAAGTTGGAAATGGCCCCCTGGCCAATTCCCTCTCTTCAGGAATGAAGCCCTAGGTGTATATATATATAGAGAGAGAGAGAGAGAGATGGGTTGCTGATCCAGTTATTATCGAGAGCTGTCTGTTTTCCCGATTTTCTGTAAATATGTCCCTCATTTCTGCAGCAATAGGTTAGAAACCAAACTTTGATAAGACTGTTCAAATAAAACCTGATTCTTGCAACACATGGAGTTACCACTAGAGGGGGAAACTCCCTGTTTACATTTAAGGGACTCACCTAAACAATGTTTCGATCTGTGACTGTATAGTTGTATACATTATGTTATCGGAGTGCATACACTGAGAGAAGAATGTGTTTTACATGCGTCTATCCTGTCTCTGGTTTGTGACATCACCTTGTAGCTTCATATGCAAATTAATGGCAATGGACAACGTGTCATCGTCACATTATGCCCCAACTTGATGTCATCAACAGGAGACGGCATACGCAGATTTAAAACAGGTACCCTTCCCAAACGTTTTACACAGGCAGAAGGTCAGTGGTTTTCTGCCTGATTAAAACTTTTTTTTTTTGGGGGGGGGGGGGAGTTATTTCTTATTTAAACCACAATGTTGTCTTCATCTATGCATTATCATTTGTTATGCTCCATATTCCCACTGTACATATTACATAGGTGACAATCCCTTTGAAAGGCCGAACTGTTATTTTTTAAAAATATCTTATAAATGTTATAGTTTGTTAATTTAAAAAAAAAAAGGCTTAAATGTGGTACAAAAGATTTATCAGGGTGTTACTGTGTCATATAATTTGCATCCACACAACAAAAACCCATCGATGTGTACCATTTAAAACAGTAATACTGTAATAATTAACTGGATCCTAAAAACAAATACAGTGGCTATTTCAGAATTACTTTACTAAGGATTTTTAAAATGAAGTCAATATATATATATATTGTATAAGTCTGTAGTACCAACTGGAATGGCCTTGTGAGTCCATAGAAAACACTCAAGAAGGTTTTAGAAGTGCTGTTTAATAATGATGAAGGCCGGTGGCTTCCTTTCATCATGGCTTTCCCTGTCCATACAGTGGAGGTTATGTATACAGGTGTCCTGGGACAAAGTTCTAAAAGTGATGTAACATTTCATCTGTTTCCATGGTGACTGCACAACTTTTAGAACTCTGCCCCACAACAGCCCCTATACATGTTCCAGAATCACTCAACAGGTTCATGAAACCTTTTTTCCGTACACTGTATCTCTTCAAAGTCCCTACTAGTACATGCTTTCAAGTTACCCCATAGATGGGGGGGGGGGGGGGGGGTCTTCTAAAAAGTCAAATGCCACTGATTGGGCTCATGTAAGAAGATGTGGATATCCTGGGACTGACCTCAAAGACCCATGGTGTATACAATGTCACTGGAGTAGATGGCAGCACAGATTGCTGGGTTGAAGTTCATGGTGATAAAGGGAATCTCTTATATTAATCCAGTAAATTAGTTTGTCATGTTTTTTTTCCAATATATAATGTGTTATCAAGATACTGTTGTTTGGCTGATAAATTCATAAATCCTCATTTTCCTGTCTACTGGTTATATTTATTATTTTATTCTTTTTCCCGGTTTTTTTTTTTTAAATGATACCATACATTGGCTACCTGAGTGTAGGGTTGCCACCTTTTCTTCAGAAAAATACCAGCCTTGGTACTGTCTCCATAGACTTAACATTGGCCTGATGCCAATTTTTTACCGGCCTGCTGGTAAAATACCGGCCAGGTGGCAACCCTACCTGAGGGTTTGATTGCAAGCTTTCAAGACCACAATGCTAGGCACCTCCCTTTTAATGAAATGCTGAAAGATCACAACACAACAATCTTCGACTTAAATTGTATTTACAGAATAATATAAAGAAAACATTCAAGTAAGGTTTGCAGAATTGCAACCAAATTCATATTGGTTGAATATGCAAAAATCATCTTTGGGATTAAAATGTGTTTTCAATGTGTATCCTCTGTCTCCTGTATATGACATCACCATGTGGCCTGACATGCAAATTACATTTACCATTGAAATAGTTAATCTCATGTTAGCCACAAGGTGACATCATATACAGCAGACACCACACATACTTTTAGGACACATCCTTTAATCTATTTACCGGTCTGCAATGCAATACTGCTAACAAGATGCACAGATTATGTTTTATTTTCTATATTTACTGAATAACAAAGATCTTTTTAAAAAAAAAAGATTAAAAATGAAATACAACAACCAATGCCTGGGTCTGGATAAAGAATTATTTGAGTGGAAAGTTATACTTCATCAGTCTCAGCCGACCCTATATCCTGACATTCTCAGTATTATTTGGCTTATAATAACCTCTGTTGGTTCATATTCTACCACCTTTGAGAAAACATTGAACAAGACGAAAGTGGGAATCGTCCAAGGATTTTTAAACTTAAGGCCGAGGTAGCCGATTTGGAAAGAAATTCTAGGAATATAGGCGATTTGGTGATTTTTTGTTACAGGCGTAAGTTTGAAATTCACTTGTCAATTGCCTCTTTCATGAAGAAAAATCTGAGATAAAAGGGAATATGTTTTTCAGCGGTTAAAAAATAAATAAAACCTTTATCACATATCGCTGCAAAGTAATAAATCACTAAACAGTAAGGAGAGATTCTATGGACAGAGCATACTGACGTGTGAAAGTGGCTCATTGTGTACAAAGCGATGAAACAGAGATGTAGGAATCTGTATTGCAACATTGGAAACTAGGAGATTGTGCAGCCAATGGGAGACAAGCATGGACACACCTTCGTTATCAAACAACGTACTAGGAAATCAATAATCAATAATTCCCTGTATTGAAAAAATAAACACATCAGAAAATGACATCACAGCTGATTGTTATATTGCAGCCATCCTCTGAGATGTCTTATATGCCTGGTCAACTCATCTTCACTTAATAGAAATCTTTTATTGACTCCGACTGACTGATATATAGGACAACAACAAAATAATCTATATAAAGGGATTGTGCTCAGTCCTGTGATGTACTCCGACTGAGCCAAGGAAGGGGAATTATTGCAGAGGGTGGAGATGGTCAGGCCAGAATAGGGATAACCACTTATCATTAGCAGAGACGGTAAAGAGTGTAAGCTCCTAGGTCTAGCAGTGCTCGTGAGAATAAATACAAGCCAAATCTAGAATTAGATTTAAAGTTATTAGATGTTAGATGTTAGTGTTAGATTTAAGTTAAAAGAAGAAAAACTACCACAACTAGAGGACATAGTCTTAAATTAGAGGGGCAAAGATTTAAAAGTAATATCAGGAAGTATTACTTTACTGAGAGGGTAGTGGATGTATGGAATAGCCTTCCAGCAGAAGTGGTAGAGTTAAACACAGTCAAGGATTTTAAGCATGCGTGGGATAGACACAAGGCTATCCTAGCTATAAGACCAGGAACGGGGGACTAATAAAAGTACTCCAAAAAAAATTGGGCAGACTAGATGGACCGAATGGTTCTTATCTACCGACACATTCTATGTTTCTATGTTTCTAGAATCCGTCAAAATAGTATCTACTTCCTGACATTTTCCATACAGTTCATTGTCATTATAACTTGCTACCGGCACCAGTTGTTTAACTATACATAGTCAGCCCCTGAAACGTCTAAGGGTCTACTCAATAACGAAAGTATTACAGGGAAATTGAGAAGGGAATTTCACACTTAAGGCCAAAGTAGTTGAGTTGGAAAAATTCTCCCATTTAGGAGATTTTTTCCAACTCGGCTACATTGGCCTAAAGTTTGAAATTCCCTTCTCAATTTCCCTGTAACACTCTCGTTATTGAGTAGACCCTTTACGGTCTGTAGCTACATACGGTACTCACTGAAACCCAGGAGACCTGCTATGTACAACAGGATCAGGCAAACTGCAAAACCCATCGGAGGCTGAGACTGATGGGAGTTATAGTCTAACAAGAAAGCCTGGTGGCCCACAGGTTGTCTGGTTACTAGTCTGCGAGGATAATAACATGGAAGCGTCACTGTGTGTTACTCATTTGACTGATACCTCAAAGTAAATTGCAACATTAAATTAAGGAACATATTGCTCTTTTTTTTCCCCAAAAAAAATATATTTTAAAAACATGTAAAGAAAAAAAGAAAAAGTAAATTTAAAGAAATGTAATGTGTACATTATTGAATACATTTAATCTAACTTAATTCAAAGTAGCTTTTGTTTTAAGAGACAAAGTTTGTAATGTTCAGATGCAAAAACTTCAATAAATGATATTCTCTGCACGGAATGGCCTTTGGTTTCTGTTCTGTGTGTGGACTGGTAAGCACTAATTGGAAGTAGTGTCGTCATTTCAGAAAAGATAAAAAAAATCTCTCTAATACACTTACTCACTGCATATTAATATGGAGCTCTGATATACACATATACACTGCTCATTACTGTCAGTTTTTTTGCTGTGGAGCTCTGTTACAAAGAAACATAGAATGTGTCGGCAGATAAGAACCATTCGGTCCCTCTAGTCTGCCCAGTTTTCCAAATACTTGTATTAGTCTCCAGTTCCCTATCTTATAGTATCCCTATCTGTTATGCACAAACTGCTCATTACTGTGAGATGTATTGCTGTGGAGCTCAATGACACATACAAACTGCTCATTACTGTAAGTTTTATTGCTGTGGAGCTCAATGACACAAACACACTGCTCATTACTGTGAGATGTATTGCTGTGGAGCTCATTGACACATACATACTGCATATTAATGCATGTTTTATTGCTGTGGAGCTCTGTGATACATTCAAGCACTGCTGATTACAGTGAGTTTTATTGTAACAACACCCCTCCCCGCATTGTATCCCATCAGATATTAGCGCTCAAAGAGAGCGCAGGTCACATTTAACCAGATCGCACCATGCCTAAACTTCTGGGTTGGGGGCACAGCTCCGCGACGTTCGAGATATTGCCATAATCCATCAGGAACACACAGGGTCTCTCTGACCCCGTCTCTGTCTCTCTGACCCCGTCTCTGTCTCTCTGACCCCGTCTCTGTCTTTCTGACTCCTGACCCATCTCTGTCTCTCTGACTACTCACCCAGTCTCTGTCTCTCTCTCTCTCTGACTCCTCACCCCGTCTCTGTCTCTCTGACCCCTGACCCATCTCTGACCCAGTCTCTGTCTCTCTGACTCCTGACCCCATCTCCGTCTCTCTGACCCCTGACCCCATCTCTGTCTCTCTGACCCCTGGCCAGTCTCTGTCTCTCTGACCCCGCCTCTGTCTCTCTGACCCCGTCTCTGTCTTTCTGACTCCTGACCCATCTCTGTCTCTCTGACCCCTGGCCAGTCTCTGTCTCTCTGACCCCGCCTCTGTCTTTCTGACCCCGTCTCTGTCTTTCTGACCCCTGACCCATCTCTGTCTCTCTGACCCCGTCTCTGTCTCTCTGGCTCCTCACCCAGTCTCTGTCTCTCTCTCTCTCTGACTCCTCACCCCGTCTCTGTCTCTCTGACCCCGTCTCTGTCTCTCTGACTCCTCACCCAGTCTCTGTCTCTCTCTCTCTCTCTGTCTCTCTGACCCAGTCTCTTTCTCTCTGACTCCTGACCCCATCTCCGTCTCTCTGACCCCGTCTCCGTCTATCTGACCCTGTCTCTGTCTCTTTGTACCAAAGCACCATGACCCACACAGATAACAAAATGTAACTGATCCAATTCAGTTCTTAGCTGAAATTAAGAATATCATGACAAATCTAATTTTAATACACTGCTACTGTCATCTATATACTTGCCAGCCTTGTGGCTACGAAATGAATAGTTTAGGAATTACAATTTAAAGGACACTACCACTTCCATAAGATGTAATAAGATAACCTGGTCATTTAAAACAAACACAGATAAAAATCATATGCCCCTGGTTTTGTTTTTATATGATTGAATTAATTGCATATAAAAGGAAAAATAAAATCAGGTGTTTATCTCCAGCATCCATTTTGAGAATATTTCCCATCCAAAATATTACAGCCAGTCTCACTTTACAACTATGGCCAAAGCCTGCATGATGATGTCATAAGGTACTCCCCTGAGTTGTATTGCTGTGGGGTCTGTGATATACACACCCTGCACATTACTGAGTTGTATAGCAGTGGGGTCTGTGATATACACACCCTGCACATTGCTGTGAGTTCTATTGCTGTGGGGTCTGTGATATACACACCCTGCACATTACTGTGAGTTGTATTGCTGTGGGGTCTGTGATATACACACCCTGCACATTACTGTGAGTTGTATTGCTGTGGAGTCTGTGATGCACACACCCTGCACATTACTGTGAGTTGTATAGCTGTGGGGTCTGTGATATACACACCCTGCACATTACTGTGAGTTGTGTAGCTGTGGGGTCTGTGATTGACACACCCTGCACATTACTGTGAGTTGTATAGCTGTGGGGTCTGTGATTGACACACCCTGCACATTACTGTGAGTTGTATAGCTGTGGGGTCTGTGATTGACACACCCTGCACATTACTCTGAGTTGCATAGCTGTGGGGTCTGTGATATACACACCCTGCACATTACTGTGAGTTGTATAGCTGTGGGGTCTGTGATATACAGACCCTGCACATTACTGTGAGTTGTATAGATGTGGGGTCTGTGATACACACACACTGCACATTACTGTGAGTTGTATAGCTGTGGGGTCTGTGATATATACACCTTCACATTACTGTGAGTTGTATAGCTGTGGGGTCTGTGATACACACACACTGCACATTACTGTGAGTTGTATAGCTGTGGGGTCTGTGATATACACACCTTCACATTACTGTGAGTTGTATAGCTGTGGGGTCTGTGATATACACACCCTGCACATTACTGTGAGTTGTATAGCTGTGGGGTCTGTGATATACACACCCTGCACATTACTCTGAGTTGCATAGCTGTGGGGTCTGTGATATACACACCCTGCACATTACTCTGAGTTGCATAGCTGTGGGGTCTGTGATATACACACCCTGCACATTACTCTGAGTTGCATAGCTGTGGGGTCTGTGATATACACACCCTGCACATTACTCTGAGTTGCATAGCTGTGGGGTCTGTGATATACACACCCTGCACATTACTGTGAGTTGCATAGCTGTGGGGTCTGTGATATACACACCCTGCACATTACTGTGAGTTGTATAGCTGTGGGGTCTGTGATACACACACACTGTATAGCTGTGATGACATGTATGTAGTCCCTGGGTACCCACAGTAAACATATAATGATGCATTAACCCGTTACTGTGTTGAACATTTGCATCTATAATAAGGCAGCGGCCCGAGTCACGTGACCCGGCGGAGCGTTCTCCCTGACAGAGGAAGTTTGTCCCTCCGCGGCCGCCGTACTGATCCTCTGTGGGAAGGAGGAGGGCATGGTGTCCAAGGTGAGTGTGGGAGCGTTATGTATATAGTGTATGTGACAGCCGGAGAGATGGTGTTATACAGGGCGCACGGGCTCCTGCAGTCTGCATTACGTTACCTTGCAATCTCAATAGCACAAGCCTCATCTTTCTACCCTACTATATGCCCCCCAGTAATGGCCCATCAACAGTAACACAAGCCTCATCTTTCTACCCTACTATATGACCCCCGCCCCCCAGTAATGCCCCATGCACAGTAACATAAGCCTCATCTTCCCACCCTGCTATATGCCCCCCGCCCCCCAGTAATGCCCCATGCACAGTAACACAAGCCTTATCTTCCCACCATACTATATGACCCCCGCCCCCCAGTAATGCCCCATCAACAGTAACACAAGCCTCATCTTCCCACCCTGCTATATGCCCCCCGCCCCCAGTAATGCCCCATGCACAGTAACACAAGCCTCATCTTCCCACCCTGCTATATGCCCCCCGCCCCCCAGTAATGCCCCATGCACAGTAACACAAGCCTCATCTTTCTACCCTACTATATGACCCCCGCCCCCAGTAATGCCCCATCAACAGTAACACAAGCCTCATCTTCCCACCCTGCTATATGCCCCCCGCCCCCAGTAATGCCCCATGCACAGTAACACAAGCCTCATCTTCCCACCCTGCTATATGCCCCCCGCCCCCAGTAATGCCCCATGCACAGTAACACAAGCCTCATCTTCCCACCCTGCTATATGCCCCCCGCCCCCAGTAATGCCCCATGCACAGTAACACAAGCCTCATCTTCCCACCTTCTATATGCCCCCCGCCCCCAGTAATGCCCCATGCACAGTAACATAAGCCTCATCTTCCCACCCTGCTATATGCCCCCTGCCCCCCAGTAATGCCCCATGCACAGTAACACAAGCCTTATCTTCCCACCATACTATATGCCCCCCACCCCCAGTAATGTCCCATCAACAGTAACAGAAGCCTCATCTTTCTACCCTACTATATGCCCCCCACCCCCAGTAATGCCCCATGCACAGTAACACAAGCCTCATCTTTCCACCATACTATGTGCCCCCCAGCCCCCGCAGTAATGTCCCATCAACAGTAACACAAGCCTCATCCTTCTACACTACTATATGCCCCCCAGTAATGCCCCATGCACGGTAACATAAGCCTCATCTTTCCACCATACTATATGCCCCATGCACAGTAACACAAGCCTTATCTTCCCACCATACTAAATGCCCCCAGTAATGCCCTATACACGGTAACAGAAGCCTCATCTTTCCACCATATATGCCATCTTCCATCATAACATTTCCTCTTTATCCATTTGCTTACAGAATACTAATTAGCTGACAGGGTCCTGACTGAGCACTATGGTATATGTAGTTCCCAACCATCTGCAGTGCCAAGGTTAGCCATCGATGGTTTAGACAGCATCCTTTGCAAAATTACAAACCTCTTGCTAAAAGGACTCTGTCACCTATGTGTTGTTTGTAGTGAATAAAGAGTCAAATAATTGGCAAATCATTATGTAGAAATTCATAGGGGAGGGGAAAAAACTTAATATTGGGCTTTACAAATCCCAGGAGCCAGGGAGTCTTGGCTCCTAATATACATACTGCTAGCACCTAATATGTATGATTGGTTTACATAAGACTGTATAGAATTTCCCTTTCCATACATTCTGATCTTCTTTTGTGGAAATGAACTGCTACAATGCAGCACATCTCATTAGCATTTCATTCCGCAAGTGATGTCATAAGTAGGAGACAAATTTAAAACACATTTGTCTCTTAAGCTACAGTTCCGCTAAAGCAGTAAACAAAGCTGTTTTTTATGCTCTAATTTGCTGTTGTAATTATTTATTAGCAGTCCAACTAAGGTATTTATTTTCACCTTATATCTCCGTGGACCTGCTACTTTTTAGATATATGTATCTTTACATTTACTTCCAAAATCTGTAGCTTGTGAGACATTGGTCAGGAACAATTCTTCACAATCCGCCATTTAGTAAGTAAAGACCTAGCAATGATGCAAACACACTTCCAGCTATCCCACTGATGTTTTGTTCTTATATTTCCGATACATGGTATAAAATGCTTATTTATGTAATAGCTACGTTCTCTTTTATGCAATAAAAATCCTGCTAAATGGATCTCCCTTGCACCAGATCTTTAATAAAATAATTGCTCCAGACACCTCTTAGATGGTAGACGCAAGCGGTGGGAAAGGTTTGGGTATCAATGTGCAGATTACGTTCTCACAGTCAAGCAGTGAAGCAATTAGTGTCTATCAGAGGCAGAGTGGCTTTCAAGGAACCCAGCATTCGGGGGTTTTCGCTGCCAACTGGCTTGCGGCAAGTTGTACAAATGAAATGCGAAGTAATTCTTGTGACTTAACAGAAAAGGCACTTGATGCATAATTTGTCGCCTGGTTCCAAAAAAAAACTAGTTTACAGCTGTTAGAGCCTACTATACAACTTATCAGACGCTGTTAATATAATATGGGAAATCCATGACAATTTAAAGAGAAAGTAATGACAACGTGCTAACGTTTAGAATATATTGGCCTTGTCCTACACGTTTAATAGCTTTTTAAATGAACTTTCTATCATGTTTTGTTTAGGAAATATCGCTGGTTATGTGGTGGGGGGGTGGTGGGGAGAAAAGCAGTAGCAGACTTTGTCCAAGGAATGTCACTGATGAACACGCCCCCTTAGTGGTGTACTAGACCAATAAGGGAGTATCTGCTCTGACCACACCCACAAGCAGACACAAAAGAAAAGTGCTTAGCCCTAGTGCTTAGTTTCACCTGTACTATAACAGTGATATCTTCTAAACTAAACATGGTAGAAGGATGATTTAAAAAGTAACTCAGTCAACAAAAGCAGAGCCAGTTTATTGTAAAAGTTTTAAAACTTTGCATTGCTCCCTCTTCAAAGTGTCTCCTGTCAACTGAGTCCTTATCTGGATGCCAACACTTCCGAAAGTAATTTTATTATTTTGATTCCATAGCTTTTCAAATTGGCAGCGGTGCCAGCCGGTCTGGCCCTTACCTCCTATGGTCTGTTTGCTGCGACAGACCGAAATCTTAAAGGAAACCGTTTAAGTCCTAATCAGGTAACGTTCTTGCCAAGTTGTCACTGTGTAGTTATCTAATGTAGATGAGTTTGCTCTGTGTGTTTGACTTTTATTAGTTACGACAATGTTTATTCAGAATGCTAACAGGTGCCGAAAAAGTGAGGATGTGTCTCCTAGTACTGAACTTTGGGAACTAGAGTTAAAGAGACGGCAATGTGTCAGCTAAAGTGAATTTTATTTGAAAGAGCTTGCTTACAAATGTCAAATATACATGTAAAGTAATGCCTAATGTAACTACCATGGCTGCAGGGAGTCTGTATTTTATAGCAGACGGAAGCTGCCATTGTATTCTGTGCATCTCTGGTCAGTGACCAGGAATGATTTCCTTTTGTATCCTAGTAAGTGTAGAACATCAATAACCAATCAGATTACAACTCTTTCAGACGTGTTAACCAGTTGCAGCTTTTTTTTTTGTTTGTTTGTTCTTCTGTATTTCTCTTAGTGAACTTACAACACTTGCAATCCTCCTAAGTCTAGGTGGCGCCTATTTGACATAGCAGCACTCTGGCTGAAAAGAGAGACGTCAGTCTCCGTCATTGGTGTATACACATGCCAATCATGTCGCACACAGCCAATAAGGAGCCTCTGTCTGATTTTAAAAATGAAGGGAGTGGCTTAGTCCCTCTTTAATGAATTAAATAGATCCGAATCCGCACTCAAATATGTAGTGGTGCCGAGGTCCTGGGGCGCTACCCAAGCCAATTGTGTAAAGGAATCAAAGATAGGATCCAGCACTCAATCGATTAAAGTGAAGAGTTTTATTCAAAGCACAGGCGACGTTTCAAGCCTTGAAAAAAACCCGCCAGGGTTGAAACGTCGCCTGTGCTTTGAATAAAACTCTTCACTTTAATCGATTGAGTGCTGGATCCTTTCTTTGGTTCCTTTAGTCCCTCTTTAAGACACAGTGTGACGAGTAAGGTGCATGGTTGGCCTCTGTCTAAAGCGTTTGTGTCTTTCAGTTATCCGTTTATTCTGCCCCTTTGCAAAACTCCAAGTACATTGAAGAGCAGCCGGGCAGCTTGCAGTCAGGATTCCGTGTGGTGCGAAAGACCGTGTGGCCTTACGTGATCTGGGGAGAGGTAAGGGCGGCCATCTTTACCGACTACGACATTTTGTGACTTGACCCCTTGTGTACTGGATGAAATTTAATAAAAGAAAGGAAAAAAAATGTGTTTCAGAGACACAGTATAGCTCTCTCTCTCTCTGACACAAGATCCCAAGTGTGTCAGTGAGAGAGAGGGTGGATTAAAGGCAACCAGGAACACCCCCCCCCCTTCCTACACCCCCCCCCCCCCCCCCCCCCAATGTCTCCTGGGGGTCACATCCTCTCTGCAATAGATCAGACAGTTTGTCTCAGCAATTCTAGCCTAAGACTGTCCCATTTTTGGGAGTCTTTCCTTAAACCAGAGACATCCTGGAGCACCTATCACCCCGTGTGTATCAGGTGAGGGGGCTTGATTGACTGGCTGTCACAGTGATTGGATTGCACGTGTTTAGCACTAAGTGCTGCCTGAATTGCTTAATTCACTGGTTATTACATTTATTTATTATTGGTAATTAGACACATCCACCAGAAATATCTGGCACCACAGCTGCTGTGGTCTAAAACTCTCAGCCAGCCATACTGCTGATGAGGTCTATGGGATAAAAGTATATATATATATTTTTGTGCACAGCTCACTTCTCTTCTAATGTTAACATCTCTCAGCAATGCAGTGCTCACAATTACAGCCCATCACACGGTTACTACTGGATGAGCACGATTCCTTCTTATTCATGCTTAGAGGAGTCTGTGTCTTTTCTACCTCCACATACATTAGTGTGTTCATTTCACCGCGTACGGCCATACCAAATCCTCATCTTCAGAATACCTTCCTTTCAGTTCATATTTCTTTTTACATTTTTTTTTTTTTTAAATGTGTTCTGTAAATTTAAAGCCTTGATATTTCTGTGTTTCTAGTGACCCCTAGTGGTAAGAAATCAGAACAGGCTGCTAGGACACCAGAATTAAACTTAAATGATGTTACAGGAGAAAAACTTATATTTACAATAAGCCGAAATCAAAATCCACATTTACAGGCATGGGAGGAAAGAAATCTGGTGAACAGGTGGCACACCAATCTGACATTGAGATGGGACAACAAAAGGAAAAGGGACTATAACCGAGAGAAGGGGAAACTAAAACAAGCAGTGTGCAACAGAAGTGGGAGAGGATAGTATTTAACATACTTATAGCAGGGCTTGACAAATTTAATTTAGATTTAGGAGCCAACAAAAAAAAAAAAATCTAAGAGCCAGACAACAGTGCATTCACACAACCACACACACACAGACAGTCACATACATACACACAGAGACAGTCACAGTCGCCGCGAGGGGGGCGGAGCATCAAGTGTGTGCATTTTTTTTTATTTTTTTTTTAGACTGATCCCAGGGCGAGGGGTGCCATATGGGGATGACCCTTCCCAGGCACTGGGTCTAATTTTTTAGTCGGCTTGGCGCCTGGGATTTGTCGAGCCCTGACTAATAGTTACATGGAAGGGGGGTGGGAGGTATTCTAACAATAAGATTTGTTTCTAATACAGAAGCTGCTTGAGCTGTGTTATGCTGCATTATAGGAAACGTCTTCCTTGTACTCTTTGTAAAATGTTTATACTATATGACTGCACAATGTCTTGTAGAATTTGAAATGAAATAATGCTTTCTGTACGTTGTACGCAGCACGTTTGCTCATCGATCAAAGTTGGCGTTCAAGACACTATACAGTTTGGAAAAGGTGAGTCGCTAAACTAGACATGCAGGCTGATCCGATCACTTACTGTCATCAATGGGCAGTGCAAAGGAGAAACTTACAGATACAGTTCCTATTGATCAATATTTAGTGATTGAGGTCTGTATGACGTATATGTCGTTTTTTGGGGGGGAGGGGGATTTATAATAAATTAAGATGAATTTTCTGCTGCATTTGGAAAAGTTTGCTGGGTAATTGCCTTTTTAGAGGTTAATGTGACTCTGTGTGTATTTTCTTGGCTTAGATAGTTATGTTTACCTGAAGAATCCTCCTCCAGAATTCCTCCCGAGGCTGGGTGTGATCACAGTCAGTGGATTAGCGGGATTCGTTTTGTCCAGGAAAGGTAAGTTCACATAACAAGGGTTCAGTCGAACGTGCCAGCAGAGGCTCTTGGGGCAAGCAAGACCTTTCAGGGTTTAAAATAAGTGTGAGAGATGCACAAAGGAAAAGGAGAAAATCCTTTTTTTTTTTTTTTTGGAGAGTTAAAGGGGAAAATAAGAGCGATTGTAGGGAAACTAAGCACTAGGAGATTGATTTCTTGCAATCTGTGCTACTGGGCATGGTCTGTTACCATGACACATCCACTATTGTTCTAGAACTCTGCAAACAAGTTATTTGAATGAATGGACCACGTGGAGGAAGTGGGTGTTCTAGTGCTTAGTTTCATCACTAGTGAAGCAAGTTTCACACTCTAGTCCTTGCTGTAGATCTCCCTGTGAGGCTGATCCAGTCCAGCGCTCCCCATCCATATAACGTAATGGTACTTGGCGGTAGAATAACATCCTTTATATCTGTTATTAATGAAGGCTAATTTATAAAAGGCTGTCACATTGTGCAGAGACCAGTTGATGGGGCAGGCTCCTCAAATACCGTGTTTTATCCTGTTTATTATGTTTCAGGGTCCAGGCTGAAGAAAATTGTGTATCCTTTGGGGTTGACTGGTCTGGGTATATCCGTGTGTTACCCAACGCAGGCTGTGATTTTAGCAAAGGTGAGTACCTTTTTATTATGCACCAGGAAATCATTATTATTCACAGCAAATGCTTTAAGAAGAACCGTGGTGAGAAATAAAACAATAACATTTCTGTATGGTTTTTTTTTAATCTCGTATACTACGTTTAACAAAAAAGAAAATATTGCATGCTTGTATTACCTGGTCAATATTATCACACACTGTTTCTTATGTGTTTTTCTATACGAAAATATAATTTAAAAAAAAAATAATAAAAACAAACTTTTTTTTTTTTTATTAAGTAAAATAAATCGTAACGTGTTTTTTTAAATTGGTAAAATATGCTTTTCATAATTTTTCTTCCTTTGTTCTGTGTGCATGGGAGAGCTGCCATTTTGTTCATGCCTGATGCAACCAAGAGAGAGGCTGTCTGTCATTGTGCATGCTTGTTTAGTGCAGATTCATTCTGTGCTCTATACATAGGATTGGAGCTGAGGCTCTAATGCATCATGTGGATTCACTGCACATGTACTAAGTTCTCATGCTGCCTTGTGTTCTAATTTAGATATATCAGTGTATATATATAAAGTTTGTGATCTAGGCCCGAGCCACAGCTAGGAGTTGCCTGTCATTCACGCAATTTTACTCACCCACCATATAGCCTAACCTAATACAGCCTGTTATAGCGCTATCCACTATAATGCGATTCTGCTTGTAACGCGGTGCTTTGATAGCTGGATCCATGTACTACGGATGTATAGTAAGGTCACAGCAGTAGATCGCGATGTTATTCCGTGGATCACAAGCCCCGCGTTATAGAACACATCATATATCACATACATATGTATTCATTTCAAGTGCCAGATCTATCTGTTGAAGGGATTTTATTCACACACCCAATCTATTGATAGACATATATAATCTATCCGTTATTATTACTAAAGCAGATTGGTTTTATTTTAGATACTTCACACCTATTTCTAATGCGGTAACCCAGGAACGAAACTGCTGCACTTTTCGTCCCTGGGGGGACGGCATTAGAAGACGGGCCACTCTTGCGGCCAGAGCTCCAAGCACTCTGCTTATGCTACTCATTACTCATTTCTCCCCACTGCCAGTCCTGATGTGTTAAACCCCCATTTTTAGGCCACACATTCGAATATTCAATAAGTAATCCACTTGATCGCTGAAGTGCTGGTCTTGCTTGTTATTTATTGAAGAATAATGGTCCGAGTGGTGACTGTGACCGTGCACCTGACTAATCGGTAGGTTAGATTAACTATAGATCTGCAAACCCGACATTGTATCTGTTTTGGAGCGATCAGGCTGGTAACCAAGGCATGACATCGATTTGGGGATTTTATTCCATCTCAGGTAACGGGCAAGAAGATTTATACCACGAGTCACCGGAGTTACGACGCAATCAAATCCTTATGGAAAACGAGCCCCAAGAAAGGAGAAAAACACGAGACTCCAGAAGGCGGCGGCCCAGAGGTACTGCTGTCTGATTGGGTTGTAGAGTTGTAACAAGTCCTGTAGCTGTAGACATTGCTTGAAACCCATAGGAACTGTCTGTGTAGGTCTAATTTCACATCTGTTTCCCAAAATTGACATTTTTATATATATATATATATATATATATATATATATATATATATATATATATATATATTAATATATATGTGTGTGTAAATATATCATGTCACCTAGACATACTTTATGCATTTGCTTGCATTGTTTAACACCTTTTATGAAGGTAAGACGTTCTATGCTGTACTAAGTTACCCGGTGTGCTGATAGGACCACAGAGAACGTCCTTAGTTTACCAGCTCACGGCTGCCCCCCAATGAGCTGTGCTTCGAGTCCCGCTGGTGAGGTCTACAGCAGAATTCCACTTTGAGTGGCCCCATTCTGACCAGGAAGATGTAATTGATGCTCAGAATGTGCCATTGGGCACGCCTCCACAAGATCTCGCAAGCTTTCGACAGGGACCCACAGACTCAGTTAAGACCCTGATCTAATCTCTGCCACTGTGTCCCTGCCTCCTGATCACATTGTGGCAACATTATTTTGGTGCTTTTGTACCATTCAGCATTAAGAGTACAATATGTTTTCATGCGGTGTCTCCTTTTTATGACATCACCGTGCGGTTTCCCATCCAAGCTGCGCTTTTCCCATTGAAAGTCGCTCATTTGCATGTGGAGCCACACGGTGATGTCATAAGCAGAAGACACCATTGTTTCCCTCAATCTATTTGCTTGCAATTCTGTTAACACAATATATAGATGACTTTCGATTATTTATTTACTTTCTACATCGCCTAAGATGTGCCTGAAAATAATCACAATTCAGATTTGTTATGGTATGAGCTGTTCCGTGTTTGTTGGTTACATCAACAGTCGCCTGTAACAGAAGGAGATGATAAGAAGGATGTGTATGGACTTGGTGTAACCGAGCTCGTCGGCAGTAACCCTGGAGAGACAGAGGTCCCCATCCTTCCAGAGTCTGAGCCCACGAACACTTTAAATGAAATGGAGATTAAAGCCGGGGATAATGAAGCAGTGGCCACTTTGGGTAGGGAATGAATGCATGTTTCATTTCTCAATTAAAAGCATTACCCTTTAAAACTCAATGATATCGTTAATGAGTTTGATTAATAAAATAAGGAATTGATAAGGGAATTAAACATTGTTTTTCCCGTGAATCTAAAAAAATAAATTGTGTTAGTGCAAGTAAATGCCTAAATTAGGAGAAAAAACTGTGGAGTCTCCTGTTTATGACCTCACCTGTGGCCTGGTTTGCAAATTACACTTTACCCATTGAAAAAACAGTTAATTTGCATATCAGGCCGCAGGTGAGGTCATGAACAGCCGACTCCACAATCACTTTTTTTTTTCTCCTAATTTAGGCATTTGTTTGCAGTTTGGCTAACACAAAGTATAGATCATTTTAAATCATTTTTCATTCTACATGCTCGCTAAGCACAATGTTTTGGTGATACAGTCACTTTAAGTTCAAAGAAGCCAAGTTGGAAAAATTGTTCCATTCAGGTGATTTTATTTCCAATTCGCCAACTATGACCAAGAATCCCCTTCACATTTCCCTGCGCTCCCCTCTTTTATGAATAAAGCCAAAATGTGTGAGAGCCACAGCCCATAGAGTCAGCTGGAGGGTTGTAGAAAATGGTTTTAATTTCAAGTGACACCTTATTGTAGTTTAAAGTAAAAGTTGCCTAAAAAGCTTCCCAAAAAAAACCATTTAAGCCTCTGAATACACAAGGACCCCTAATGTAGTGAAATGATCGAGAGGGAGGCCACAGGAGGCAGGCTGGCTTCCTCTGCAGCAGTTTTGTGGAATCAGCCTCTCTCTGTTGAGCTCGGCTCTCTCCAATGCCTGGAAGGGGAGTGGTTTCAGCCAGACCTGTGTGCTGTGGTGCAACACAGTAAGATAGATGGGACATCATAACAGTTTTTAGGATAAAGGAAAAGTTGAGGAAAACAATGAACAGACATGTTATTTTTTTCTACATGATGCAAAACATTGCTAATAATAATCTTTAGACACAGTAGGTAGACCTGCCATTTAAATGGCACCTACCAAGTCCAAAGCAAACTATACAATGATATTCTGCACTTTTTTTAACAAAGATACTTGTAATGTCTGTATAATGGTGTGATTTGCATATAATAACCCAGAATCCTCGGCTGCTGCAGACAAGCATGTAATTTCCCGTTAGCTGGGTCACTTAAGACACTTATTTTACATTTTTATTTATTTTGTATCAACAGTTTCCAAGGAGACAAAGTTTAAGCCTGACCCAAGCCTTTTAGACCACGGACAGTCCAACCCAGAAGATGTGGATATGTACAGCACCCGAAGCTGAGTCCTGACAAGCAAGAGTTAAATTATGTTGGAAAACTTACAGAACAAACCAGATTTCTATCATTTATAGGATACAAAATGTAAAGTATTTGTAGGAACAACATATTTGCTACCATTTTGTAATATAACTTTTTTTTTTTTATTTTTTTTTTGGTGTGGTCACCACAGACCGTGAAAATCGTACCCCCCAAAAAAGTAATGTTTCCTAAAAATAAAATTTCACTGCTGTTGAAGCATGAGATCCAGTATTATTTCTGAATTGTGGTTTTATTTTATTCTCTATGTAATAATAATATCAGTATGTACATTGCACTGCTTGCTAATTGAGTTACTCAGAGGCAATTATTTATTACCGCCCTTGTCTCACTCCTTTTAGCCCCATCTCTTCTTTAGAAAAATAAAAGCATTCAGATTGTATCAGTTGTAGACATTTCAATCCACAATACTTTAATGAAAGATTTACAACAACAAAAAAGTACCCACTTTGCTCCGTATGGCTCTATCGGCAGCAGACATATTGTTTAGAATGTTGAGTCGATGAGATAAAGGAAGTTCTGAAGATAATATACAAGTCAGACCCCTGATAGAGCTATCTGGAACACAGAGGGTTCATTAAGGTACTTTATTGAATAAAGGTACTTTACTTGTGGTTTTTAATTACATAGACATTGCTTGTACTGTGACTCTAGAGAATAAAAAATATCGAAAATGATCTACACATTGTGTTAGCAAAATGTGTATTAAATGTATCCATGGAGTCTCCTTCTTATGACATCACCTGTGGCTTGATATGCAGATTACACATTTCCCATTGAAAAGTGGTTCATTTGCATACTGCCACAGGTGATGTCATAAGCAGGAGACTCCACAGACACATCTAGTACATTTTCTCCTAATTTACTTGCTATTTTGCTAACACAGTGTATAGATCAATTTCAATCATTTTTATTCTCTGCTTTCACAGTAAAACCAGAGTTGAATTTTGTATAGCGCAGCAGCTCCACCTTGTGTTCATTTTCTGGTGTCGACTCCAGTAATTTACAGGGTTGGTGTCTGTGTTTCTGTGTTATTACAATCAGTAGTTTCAGTCTTTATTTTAGAGTTAGGGATTTGCCTGATTTATGAGGTACCTTGATGCTGGTTGGCAAGCTCCATCATTTGGCCAATTGTTGTAACTAAACCCTCACCATTCCATCTCAGAGTATTAGGCTAGTTCCTGTATTTATGCCTGGATGTTTCTATGTTTCCTTTTCCTCTTTCCTTGAAGCACCTGAGGATTACAGCTCCTCTATCCTCTCCCACTATCCCTTTCTCTGGTTTCCCCTTCTGGCAACTCACTCCGTCCCTTGTGCCCCTTATTCCTTAGCCCTGTACTCTGTTTATGTTATATCTGTGCCTGTGCATGTCTCCTTTTAGTTCTGTAGTTATGTCTTATGCTTTGCCCTGCTCGTGTGCGTTTTAGTTCTGCCTTGGCTCCTGAGGCTCTTCTGTAGCCCTGGACTCTCTGTCTCTGCTTCTGCTCTCTCTTTATTTTCTACCGCTCTGTCTTCGCTTACCTGTTCTATGCCTGCTCCAGGATGTCTGCAGGGTTTCTTCGGTTTCAGTTCCTGCTCTGTTTATACTTGATACAGCGGCTGCAGCCACAGGGCCGTGTAATGTGGCTAAATGAACCTAGGGCCTCAAGCCTCCAGAGAAGTGCAGTTACCTTACTCCATATCCTGCCAATGAACTCCTGAACAACAGCTATGGTGCTCACGAGCTATGTAATCAGGACCCTGTCTCCTGACATCTTATGTGCCACCGTGTGCAAAACTGCTATTATTAGATATGTGTTAGGGTTAATATTTCTACATTGCATAACTAATCCCTACTGTGCATTATCTGTGTACATTAGTTCAATTCTGTGGATGCAGATTAGATAGAGGTTTAAAATCAATAAAAACACCCACACACCTACTTTCATTATCAGTTCTTCCTGGTGCTTCTGCAAGTAAACAGGAGTAGAAAGGACGCTCTCCAAAGGTATCTTGAGTAAGTCTAGGAAATCAATTTAAACAAACAGGTCTTGAGTCAGACAATCCCAGGGCTCCGTTCAACATCAGCTGAAAAGAAACATGTTCAAATTTGGGGTACACCGTAAATAATCAGTATTTAATAAACATATACCCAGAAATGCCATAACATTATGACCACCTCTCTAATATTGTATAGATCCCTTTTGATGCCAAAATAGCCCTGACCTGTCAAGGTGTGGACTCCACTAGACCTCTGAAGGTTTGCTGTGGTAATGGGCACCAAGACGTTAGCAGCAGATCCTTTAAGTCCTGTAAGTTGCGTGGTGGGGCCTCCATGGATCGGACTTGTTTGTTCAGCACATCCCACAGATGCTCGATTGGATTGAGATCTGGGAAATTTGGAGGCCAAGTCAACACGTTGTGCTCCTCAAACCATTCCTGAACCATTTTTGCTTTGTGGCATGGTGCTTTATCCTGCAGAAAAAGGCCAATGCCATCAGGGAATACCGTTTCGATGCAAGGGTGTACGTGGTCTGTAACAATGCTTAAGTAGGTGGTACGTGTCAAAGTAACATCCACATGTAGGGCAGGAGCCAAGGTTTCCCAGGAGTACATTGCCCAAAGCATCACACAGCCTCCGCCGGCTTGCCACCTGTCATAATGTTATGGCTGATCGGTGTATATATGTAATATATGAAACACAATGGGCCTTAGTTATAAGGGTAAAGTTCTAAAATGTATTCAAATCCGCTATCATGGGTTGAAGGATAAAACTTACCAGGAAAGGTTAAAGCATCTTAACATGTATAGCTTGGAGGAAAGACGTAACAGGGGGGATGTGATAGAAACATTTAAATACATAAAGGGAATCAACACAGTAAAGGAAGAGAGTATATTTAAAAGAAGAAAAACTACCACAACTAGAGGACATAGTCTTAAATTAGAGGGGCAACGATTTAAAAGTAATATCAGGAAGTATTACTTTACTGAGAGGGTAGTGGATGTATGGAATAGCCTGCCAGCAGAAGTGGTAGAGGTAAACACAGTCAAGGATTTTAAGCATGCGTGGGATAGACACAAGGCTATCCTAGATATAAGACCGGGAACTGGGGACTAATAAAAGTACTCAAAAAAAATAAAATAATAATTGGGCAGACTAGATGGACCGAATGGTTCTTATCTGCCGACACATTCTATGTTTCTATCTGGGACCTGTTCCACAATAGGGCAGTACAGAGGGCAAGAGATCATCTCTGGAGAGTCGCGGATGTTCTGCAGTGAGAAAGGGCTGTTTATTATGTTTGTTATTGTGAAACATTTTATAACTGATATGGTAAGTCATAAAACTAAAAAGTATTATTAAGATCCTGTTATCTGCTGGGCTGGTAAAATGGAATAAGCAGTCGTAATGGAGAACCCCACCCCCTTGTACAGAGAATGTACTCAATATTTAATTTATTTTTGCATGTTTCTCTGCCACACGCGTTTCACTCTATCATTCTTTGACCTTGTCTGTATGACTACAACACCCCTTCTATTTTCTGCTGCCCATCTCTATTACTGATAGTTCCTTATGTACAATTCTATCTTTCACAGTGTTTAGCCATCTTACCATATCTCCCTCTGACCCTCCTCAAGGTCTCACTGTTATCTATTATTTTATCTAAATATATATGACGTGGAAGGAAAAAATAATAGGGGTCAGTCAATATGTTCTGATCTGGCCAAACTCTGGCACTCAAAAAAAACCTAACCAAAGCAGTGACCGCCGGGGTTAAGGCTGCCAAAAAGGTCCAAACTTGCTCTGTTCTCCATCTAACCGACATCATGGGACAAACATCTATAAAGCCAAAGCTTGCCATCCAGTCTCTAGTCTATAACAGGAGTCATAAACACAGGTCACCACATGTCAGAAGCAATATATCAAACACAATAAACATGGTGTCTTCAATTCAAGTACAAAGATTGGGGCTATTTCACTTATTAGTTAATCAGTAATTGTCCTGTGAGGCAGAAATCATTGGTTAGGAACGCAAGATGTTTGCCCAACTCAGTACAGAGAAACCCAGAAAGTGGCTCGACCTCTTGTGGATTCATTTAGGAGAATTAAAGAAATGTCTTGGAAATTTGCCTCTATTTCTTCCCTGATTTGTTTCCTGGCGGCTGTGATATCTGCAGAGCGTAAGAATTTCTCATGGATTTTTATACTTCTAACAAAGCTTTCGTTCGTATTGTACACAAGGAGGTGGGAAGATTTGATTATACTGATTGGAGCAGCACATTGAGTAGACGGTATAGTGGCTTGCAATCAGTATCTTTACAATAAGTACCAGGATTTACCTTCAGTTACTCTCTGGAAAGTTTTCTTTGTACTGATATTGAATGGCAGGTTTATTAAACTCTGGCACTCCAAAATCAAAGGCACACTAGGTTTGGGGGTGGATAGTTGGGATAATGCTTCGATCCATTGTACAGTTGAGCACCACCGCCCGTAATGTGGGGCTAGGTAAACCAAAGGTCTGACTAATTCTGCTCTAATTCAGCAGTTAACTCTAGATCTGGTGGCCCAGGGTTATAATGGGGTTTATTTCTATGTAATGTGAATTGTATATTTGCATGTTATTTAGAAACACTCTAGAAATGTAGCCAGGATTATAGCACTAGATCTCAGGTGTGCTACACATTACAGCTCACAAAGATGGGTATTTTATAGAGTATGAATTAAATGTTATCTAAATAATGTGATATAAAAGTATTTTGTGCATACCAACTGGTACACTTTAAGGGATTTATACAGAGTCGCTGGGTATGCTACCTTGGACTTCTGTTTGAGATTCCCGTGTCAGTTCCCTGCAATTCTCTCTTTCATGAGACTTATTACAAACTAGGCATCAGGGCATTGCACAATGAGGAACCTGAGCTGGAATTCAGATTACAGATCCATGATTACAGATCCATGATTACAGATTCATGATGTCATACTGTCTAATCACAGAGCTACTGACACTAATGTAGGGTTGGTGACATAGCAGGAAAATGGTTTTTGAATTCTGCACAGCTTTAAAGGACAGATGTAGCAAACAAATGAACTAATGTTTAATTGAAAGATTGTATCAAGAGTAAATGATTTATAAAGGAAATCTTTAATGAAATAATACAAATAATGTTCTTTATTAAGACGTCTTAACTCTCTCAGGGGGGCAGACATCTTGTTTAGAATCTTGGGTCAGATCTTCACTCACCTTGGTTCAGATGAACAAAGATCTGACCAAAGATTCTAAACAAAATGGCCGCCTCCTGGTAGAGCTATTTGGGGAAAAGATGGCTCAATAATGTACTTTATTTGTATTATTTAATTAAAGCAGTTCTATATAAAATGACTAAGCTTGATAGTTAAACACATTTTTTGCTACAAATGTCCTAACGAACCAGTCGCAATCTCTCTCGCTCACTTTCTGAGGGCTATAGTAATTTGTCAGGTTGGACTGGAGGTTGGGGGGTTTGTCAGGTTTTGGGCACTGGCCCTTCTCCTCCAGACAGGAGATCCACGTTTATATCTTTTACACGCCCTGACTGTCTCCACCAACTTTAGTGGCATCCCCACCCATTTGTGGTCAGGACTGATCCTTTCTGAGACTCCAACACCTTCCTGCCTCCAAGGGAAGAAGAATGGATAACGCTCCATGCAATGTGCCACCATTGTTCTAAAGTACTGTCATGGGAGTTGTAGTTTGGGAGGAGGCACCTTATATCTCCTTCTGGTCTGTAGGAGAGAGAGAAAGACACATAAAGAGTGAGCATGAGGCACTTCATGTTGGCTCAGCTCTTTTGACGGCATTTTAAGTCACTGGTACGCTTAGACAATCCTACCCAACAATACCAATATCAGAAAGTGCTACAATAATGGAAATCTCTTTGTTCTAACAGCCGGATGCAATCACGTACAAGACTTTTCCGATTGTGTTGGAGATCCAGATTTCTGCCCAGATGGCATTAAATGCATCTGCAGGGATCAGAAGCCATTCTGCAAGTGAGTTTATTGTTTGCTTGTTAAAAGGTGCACTCCGGCCATAACTGTAATTCAGTCCCAGGATTAAAAGCTGTATTTATTTATTCCATGCCAAATATGAGTCTAATATCCTAATAGCCTTACAAAAAAAATTGGCCCAGTTTCAAGAGAAAGTATTGCAAAAATTGGCACCATTTAATAAATTGGCCAGTTTATTTATTTTTTTCCTTTTAAATTTATATTATGACTAGTGTTGAGCGAACCCGAACTGCACTGTTCGGGTATAAACCGAAATAGAGTCCCTATTCTTATGAATGGGGACTCTATTTCGGTTTATAGAAAGCTAATAGCATTACATGTATTCCATAAACCGAAAGTCTATAAACCGAAAGACATTCGGTTTATAGACTTTTGGTTTATGGAATACATGTAATGCTATTGGCTTTCTATAAACCAAACTAGAGTCCCTATTCTTATGAATGGGGACTCTATTTCGGTTTATAGACTATGGGGACTCTATTTCGGTTTATAGAAAACCAATAGCATTATATGGCTATTGGCTTTCTATAAACCGAAATAGAGTCCCCATTCATACGAATAGATCAATTGACCTAGTTGTATGAATGGGGACACTCTTACCCACATTGTGCTCCTCAAACCATTCCTGAACCATTTTTGCTTTGTGGCAGGGAGCATTCTCCTGCTGAAAGAGGCCAATGCCATCAGGGAATACCGTTTCCATGGTCTGTAACAATGCTTAGGTAGGTGGTACGTGTCAAAGTGACATCCACATGAATGGCAGGACCCAAGGTTTCCCAGCAGAACATTTCCCAAAGCATCACAAGGCCTCCTCACGGCTTGCCACATGTCAGTGGTGATAATGTTATGGCTGATCGGTGTATAGCTATATATATATATATATATATATATATATATATAATGTTATGGTTGATCGGTGTATATATATATATATATAATGTTATGGCTGATAGGTGTGTATATGTGTGTGTATATATATATATATATATATATATATAATGTTATGGCTGATCGGAGGATATGACTTGTGTCAAGAAATAAAAAACAAAATGGTTAGGATTTGTGATACTGGCTCAAATCAAACTCTTCGTTTAAGGCATGGGATCATTAGATGTTAAATCCCGGCAGTTCAGGATGCATATCCCATGCAGGTCATGCCAATAAACATGGGTTTCTTTCTTTTGTTTAGTTGTCCGTATTACAGAGGTCCCAGAGGACAGTACTGGTACATGGGAGATAAATGTGACCAGCTGTGGAACACACTGGACCTGATCCTAGTCACGGTGCTTCCAGCGGGATCCCTGGCTATATTAGTCGCTGTTATCGCTCAGCTCACTCACTTCTGCAAAACCAAGAACAAAAAGACAGTTCCAAATCCATCCCTGTAAGTGTATGCTGTTAGAAAGCCAATTACAAGACCCTTCTAGGGAAGGTCCATTCAGGTGACCCCCAAGAGTCCCTTTAGACCAATAGAAAGCTGAGCCCACAGGCTACCTGGCCAAGCACTTTATCTTCTAAGATGCTGCTTGAGCCATAGGGGGTTTGTGCAGCAAATGGCAATTCTTTAAAAGTTGACCATCCCGCAAGTTGGAAAATGTAGCCTACCCAGTGTGATTTCTGCAGTTCACTTGTCAGTTGACCTTTCAGCAAATAAAAACCCTGGTATGACCCAAACGACATACAGCTTTAAGTCTTTCATCCTTCTCTTTTCAGAAGACAAACAGAACGACTGACAACTAATTCCCATCACAATCAGGCGTACGTACCAGAGACAAGCAACGCACACCAAGTCAACAAGGAGCGTCGTCCGGTAATTTATTTCATCAGGATAAAAACATATATATTTTTTTAAAGAAAGTCTAAAATAGTCTATTAATGATCTTCTGTATTATAAGGTCAGAAGCTCCTCTTTCCTTGTAGTCTGTGTTTGACAGGGGCCGGTGAAGGCCATTGTGACCACTTCAGCCAATGGACACGCGACCACTACAGGCAGAAAGTGGGGAAACCAGGAGCTTTGGGTTAATTGTAGCCAACAAATTACTTACTAGCGTAGAAAGCAATTGGTAAAACTTATATCAGTTACATGCTACGCTAGTAAGTGGAAGACACAGAGGGGGACACACTGGGGGCTGACTCTTCTTGATGGGAGTTGTGATCGGCACCTTAGGCTCCCGTGTGTCCCCCTCTGTGTCTTCCACTTACTAGCGGAGCATGTCACTGATATAAGTTTTACCAATTGCTTGCTACGCTAGTAAGTGAGAATAATCAGTAATACGCTTATACTTACCTGTCACTGCAGCTGATCCGGAGGGGGCGTGAGGCGGTGCGTGTCCCTCACACAGGCGCACTGCTGCCAAAGTTACGGCTGACTGACAGACGTAACTGTGTGCGCATGCGCTGTGATGCGCAATGAGTTAGTTCTACTGCACCTGTGCAGTAGAATTTGCTAGAGAAATTTGATAGAACAGGTGTTCTATCAGAAATTTGATAGAACACCGGCAGATGTACAAATGATGTATATCACAAAATACAAAACAGTTAGTCCCCAGTTTACAGCAGTAGAAACACAAACTGTTTTCCTTTATTGTTAATACATTTGTACTGTTTATTTTTTAATATCATACAGGATCATTTCAATGGACAAAAGCAGCGGACTTCAGAGACTTCGGGTGCTTTTTGGTACCCAGACGAACCAAGATTACAGTATGTATATCCTTGACTGCGCTACAAACTCTAATTCACTGAGTGCCATTTAATGATGCAAAACATCACTAATTACTGTTTTTTTAAAAGAACTGTGTCACCTAAACATTGTTTTTACTGGGTGTGTAGATAATAAAAATTGATTGAAAATGATATATATGTTGTATTAGTAAAATTACAAGCAAATGCCTGAATTAGGAGAAAAATGTGTTTTTAAATGTGTCTGTGGTGTCTGCAGTTCATGACATCTCTTGTGGCTTGGTATGCAAATCAACTGGTTTTTAATGGGAAATTAATAATTTGTATATTATGCCACCAAACGTTTCTCCTAAATTAGGCATTTACTTCCAATCCTGTTAACACAATGTATAGATCATTTTTACATAATGCACCCAACTTGGGGAAGAAAACAGCTTGCAACTTACATGATGTGAAGTATTTCAGTGACTCGAATGTTAAGAATATCCTATTACACGACAACTGTCAGCAAAAAATGAACTTATGTTTGAATGGAAAGATTGCATGAAGTGAAGGCATTTATACCCGTTTTGAGCCTGATTTGCCCCATACAGCTCTATCAGGGGGCAGACATGTTGTTTGGAATTTAGGGTCAGATGAAGGAAGATTCTAAACAACATGGCCGCCCCTGGTAGAGCTTTCTGGAGCAAAGTGAGCTCAACAATGTACTTTATTTGTATTCTTTTAATAAAGCATTTCTGTTTAACATGTCTACAGTTTAAATTGTACATAAGTCACAGCTGTTCCTTTGAGAGTTACAATATATATATTTCACTTAATTCTCTCTATTAAAGATATCCAGAAAGTTCTCATCGAACAATACCAGAGAAACCTGCCTCCCATTATGTTCCGCCAATCATGAATAATGGGTTCACCGGGTCTGACTCGGAATCCGATTACCGCAGAGAACAACAGCCTGTTAAGTATATTCCTGTATGTATTTCTTTACCGTACATTTTGACAATATCAAATAAAACTATACATTGTTCTATTTCCATTGTACTGAAAATGCCAACTCCACTTTATGGGCTCCTCATGTGGCCCCATATGTAAATTAACTGCTTCACTGGTTAATGTGCACTTTGCTCATGGTGATGTCATAACTCAGAGACAGAATCTATAGATATTTGCAATGATCTAGATTCAGAGTCACAGTCAGTCGTTAGTGTACTAAGGTTTGTATTGTATATCAGCATCAAGATGTTTGGTGGACATAATCTTTGGCATATTTTACTTTAACCTCTTAATGACCAAACGTCTAATGACGCTGTCAGGACCAAAGGCGTTTTACAAAAGCATTCGATTGCCAGGGACACCAAGGGTAGAGACCTGATCAGGATCCTTACAGACCCTGACAATGTCAGTCCAGAAACTGCAGGATTTTCGAAAAAATTTAGTGGGGGGGCCGCGATGAGCTGCTGTACAGAAGATGATCTATGCCGTCCGCATGGTCCTGTGGGCCATGTATGTTATGAAGGCATACAGTGTCTGATTGCACTAACAGGTTAAACATATTACATCCAACCAAGAGTAAGTGTATAAAAATCAATCCTGGTGCACAGATCTAAAAGCACTGTGGAATGTTCCTACTGGTTGCTCCATTATTTAGAAACTTCCACCAGAATTGACTTCTCTATACAATTCCCACTATGCGCATTTGGTCTACACCCCTTTTACTGTGAGATACAAATCTTGGTAACCAAGCACTTCCTGCATCTCACACAGCTGTACCACTAGAAGCCCATGGCTTGGTTATAAGATGCTCATCCTTGTTTCCTCTTTTGCAGAAGTATGGGGTCCCTGTGTTCCCAGAAGCTAGCTACCCACAGAACAATCCCGAATCCAGTTCAGACGGTAACTGGTTAAACAGGCCTTTTGTATTTGAACGTCCACAGATTAAAACGGACTATAGGTATTAAGCATGAAGACGAGTATGTTATTTGATGCAAAGTATGTCGAACATTGATCGCACTTCATGTTCTTTTGGCCCTCTGACTGGTGTGTGATAAAGCTCTCTGTGAGCACAGCTAGGTAGATTGCTAGCTCTTTTGTGCAGACTGTCCCAGGATCATCTTTGCTTTCTCTGAGAAATCAGACTGAACAGCACATGAATGTTCCTTTCTGCTTATTTTATTTATTAATGATGTTTATTATTTAAAATTTCACTTATTCAAGGAACATAATTCTAGTTTTAATGTTGACAGGGGTGTGTTTAGTAACTTATCAGTTAACAATTGGCTTTCAACTTCAAAAATATTACAGGAACATCATTTGTAACCCTTACATACCCTGGTTTTGGAGTATACACGTCAATGGCTCAATAGTTACCCCTAGTCTAATATAAAGATACGTTTGCTGGGCTGCATATTGTGATCTGAAATCTAGGTTTAATAAAACAGAAGCATCACACAGTCTGGGATCCAAACAACAATAACCAATAAAATAGAAAACAATACTTCAAATAACCCTCTGGCACTCAAAGGGTTATAAAAGATGCCCTTTCAATTATATTTCTGTCAAAACTTAAAAGGTAATCAATTATTCACATTGTACATACATGTAGATATAACCCGTGCACGGTTGTGTGATTTGCTGTATTGGTGCCAGTTAGTATCAAATTCTCTCTCTTTTTTTGGCGATAATAATGTTTCCAATCTCCGCACCATTATTTTGCGCTTACATTGTTGGCGTTCTCAATAAAACTCTCTTAGAATAAAATGTGTTGTTTAATTGCATTCTTTGAAGCTATATTAAACATTAATAATAACCAGCAAAGTGTATACCATGTGGATCAGTGCCATTATAATAATAACTATGAGAGATGTGACACGGCTGGGCTGTAATTGGGAGGGGGAGATATATTTGAATACTCACTAAATAGTTATGTAATGTAATCCCAGCATGGATCTAATCTGGTATTTGTGGTCAGCACTCTGCGAAAAAATGTTATTATTTTGTTTTATAATGGAGTAACTATTGTATACATTTGCTAGTCTTTGGGGTAACATAATGTATAGGTCAAGTTAGGAATATATCTTGTATAGCGTGCATATGCTCCAAGGGGTCCATGTTGAAATGAATTAAGAGGCAAAGGGTGATCATCGTTAGCTGGATTTGCATACGCCAACCCAGAATCCCTTGCAGTGGAGGTAGCAGGGTGACTGTGTGGTTTCTGTGGGAAAAGCAGGATTTCTGGCTTGTTTGGTGTGTGTGGATGGGTCTTGGATAATGCCTCTGCTACCCACTGAATTTCAGGAGGAGGGGATATATCACCTTTACCCCAACATTACTTAAATGATTTGTTTGTTATGCATTGCAGTTACTTTAAACTGCATTAAAAAGTCTAGAAATGTAACTATATATATATATTTTTTTTTTACTGGCTTCTTTAGTATGTGGAGGACATTGTTGACAATGACTCAGGCAGCATAGTGGGAGTTGTAGTCCACATCAGTTTAAGTAGCAAATCTTGATTATCCCAAATATATGCAGAGAGCTGCTGCAGGTTCAGAGATAGAAACACAGAATGTGTCACTGGCAGATAAGAACCATTTGGTCCATCTAGTCTGCCCAATTATATAAATACTTTTATTAGTCCCCAGTTCCCTATCTTATATCTAGGATAGCCTTGTGCCTATCCCACACAGGCTTAAACTCCTTCACTGTGTTTACCTCTTCCGCTGTAACAATATTCCATGCATCCACTCCCCTCAAAATACTGGATCTATTTATTTCTAAGGGTGAAGGCTTGATGCAATGCTTCTGTGCAATGATCTCCAGAGAAGAGACACTGAATGTCATTGTATTAATAAAAAGATCACAGACTGAATCCATGCCGTCTATTTAACAGGCCCGTGCTGACGTCAAGCCAACGGGAGCAGGGAAATTAGTCTTTGTGCTGCATTTACCCTGTAACATGAGAGGGAATGAGACAAGAAGAGCCAGGCACTGTGTAAATAGGGAAACAATATTCATATATGGTCTGGTTACTGCAGACGCCAGACAACAGAGGTCACTGGAACATCTGGAATAAATATGTGATTATAAAGGAAAATTTCTCTCAGTCCTTTTGTGTTTGGGAAGGGAAGCTGTACCGATTCATTCCTTTACGTGTTGGTTTTTGTCTGCAAAAGAAAAATCGGTTCCTAGAATAGATAGATTCAAATCAGAGCTCCATCCCTTGCTTGGTTCTAAATATTCTGTTATAAGGGATGCCCCCATTTAATCGAATAATACATCTGTAAACTCAGGACGGTGCTGGGGCTGAGATGGTTTGTGACCCTTGTGACAGCGTTTATCAATGCACATATAAAAAAATACAAAATAGATATATAAAATGCGCAACATATCAAAGCACAGGGACACATATCACTCTTGTATGTGATGTTGACACCAGTGATATGGGCAAACTTACAGGTGTCTTCTCATTTGATAATAACAGATGCTCAGGATTTTTGAAGTCCACCCATCCCTTGAGAAAGCCAGCAAAAGATAAGTTCTGAGTGTAAATATGCCACCTCCCCCCCATAAAAAAACAAGAAACAAATAAAACAATGTGATAATTGCATGTTGTCTGTTAAAGCTCTAGCTTGAATATGCATTTATTTATTTTTTTACTTATAACGATCATTTACATAAAAATTGCTGCATTACTTATTATAATCTGTAATATATATATATATATATATATTTTTTTTTTTTTTTTTTTTATAAATACACACACTATATTTTATTTATTTAGAAAGTGTTTTACCAGGAAGAATACATTGAGATTTCTCTCGTTTTCAAGTATGTCCTGGGGACCCAGTCCAGAATGGAGTTACACAGAGTTACACATTTAACAGTAGATTCAAAAATAAATACATACATTTATTAAACAAGTTGGAAGCAGAACATACAGGGTAAATCATTATTGATACAAAAAAGGAACAACATGTACAGTATACGAAAGAGTTTGTAAACTAATAACAGGTACAATCTGTTTTGAGGATTAGGGAGATACTTATTTGCAGTGATCTTAGAGTAGATGATGATTTAGCAGAAACGGGAAGGCTAATTCCACATATGAGGAGCTCTCAAAGAGAACGCACCTCGACCCGCTTCCTTTTTGAAGTGAGGGATCGCTAGTGAAGGGTTGGTGCAGGATCTGAGATTGTGGGATGTGCAGGGAGTAAGAGCGAGCATGCCGCTCAGGTAGTGGGGGAGCGTTCCAGAGAAGTGGTTATGCACTAAGCACGCTAGGTGGACAGAGCGCCTGGAGTCAAGCGTCAGCCAATTTAACTCTTAACATTTTACAGTGATGAGTGTTATAATCACACTGTAGTGCAAAACGACAATGTATTGTACAGAGTGTCGAGTTTACCGAGATGGGTCTGGGGGGGCAGAATCATACACAACATCTCCATAGTCCAAGATTGGCATTAACATTTGCTGCATAATTCGTTTCCTTACCGTGGAATCTAGGTTAGATTTGTTTCTATATAGAAAGCCAATCCTAGGATATAGCTTTGACACAAGCTTATCAATATGGAGACCAAAAGATAAGTTTGGATCTAGCCACATGCCAAGATACTTATATGAGTTTACCTGGGTCAGGTTATAACTCGTTTTGGTCTTGATGTTTAATTGCGGATTGCTTAATTTAAGTATATGGACTAAAGTATCAGGTAACATCAATTAATTCTTGAATTCAGGTGTTTCGAAAAGACCCATTGCCACAGGTGTATAAAATCAGGCACCTAGCCATGCACTCTGCATCTACAGACATTTGTGGGGAAAAAATGGGTCATTCTGAGGAGCTTGGTGAATTCAGGCGTGGTACTGTGATAGGTGCCACCTTTACAATAAGTCAGTCCCTGCTACATTTTCCACGGTCAACTGTGAGTGGTATTATTGGAAAGTGGATGGGTTTAGGAACAGCAGCAACTCAGCCACAAAGCAGAAGATCACGCAAAGTCACAGAGAGGGGGTCACTGAGTGCTGAGGTGCATGTTGTGTAAAAGTCTCCAAAGCTCTGCTGATTCCATAGCTGAAAAAAGTTTTAAACTTCCACTGGCATTAATATCAGCACAAAAACTGTGTCGGGAGCTTCATGGAATGGGTTTCCATGGCCGAGCAGCTGCATGCAAGCCTCAGATCACCAAGTACAATGCCAAGCGTTGGATCGAGTGGTGTAAAGCACACCGCCACTGGACTCTGGAGCAGCTGCATGCAAGCCTCACATCACCAAGTACAATGCCACATGTCGGATCGAGTGGTGTAAAGCACGCCGCCACTGGACTCTGGAGCAGCTGCATGCAAGGCTCACATCACCAAGTACAATGCCAAGCGTTGGATCGAGTGGTGTAAAGCACGCCGCCACTGGACTCTGGAGCAGCTGCATGCAAGCCTCACATCACCAAGTACAATGCTACGCGTCAGAGAGTGGTGTGAAGCACGCCCGCCACTGGACTCTAGAGGATGGGGTAAGCCACTTACTTCCAGTGAAGGGAAATCTTAATGCTTCAGATGTTTCAAACTTTTTATGGAAAAAAACCCATTAGAACACCTGACCATTATGCCAACAGGGACTTTTATATCACATTAAAAATACATAGACATTAGTATGTAGTTGGTCACCCCCTTTTGCAGCAATAACAGCTTCCACTCTACTTTCTACAAGATTGAAGTGTTTCTGTGGGAAGTTTTGCCCATTCATCCAGTAGACCAATTGTGAGGGCAGGCACTGATGTTGGATGAGCAGGCCTGGCCCCCAATCTCCATTCCAGTTCATCCCAAAGGTGTTTGATGGGTTTGAGGTCAGGGCTCTGTGTGGACCAGTCAAGTTCTTCCACACCAGGCTCATCCAACCATGTATCTATGGACCTTGCTTTGTGCACTGGGGCACAGTCATGCTGGAATAGTAAAGGGCCTTCCCCAAACTGTTCCCACAAAGCTGGAAGAATAGCATTGACCACAATGTCTGGTTATGCTGAAGCATTAAGATTTCCCTTCACTGGAAGTAAGGGGCCCAGTACATTGTCCTTCCTCCACAAGACTTTGCAGAGTGCTCAATGCAGGTAACGTTCTCCTGGCATCCAGGGAACCCAGACTCACCACTCAGACTGCCAAACTGTACAGAACATGCTTTCACTGCTCCCGAGTCCAGTGGCAGCGTGCTTTACACCACTCGATCTGACGCTTGGCACTGTACATGGTGAGGTTAGGCTAGCAACTTTTACACACCTTGCGTCTCAAGCACTCTGACCCCCGCTCTATGTGGTCTTCTGGACGAGTTGCTGCTGTTCCTAAATTCTTCCACTTTCCAATAATACCTCTTCCAGTTGAACATGGAATATCTATCAGGGATGAAATTTCACAAACTGACTTAGTGTAAAGGTGGCAGCAACCTATCACAGTACCAGCCTGAATTCACTGAGCTCTTCAGAATGACCCATTTATTTCACAAACGTCTGCAAATGCAGACTGCATGGTGCTTGATTTTGTACACCTGTGGCAATGGGCCTGATTGAAACACCTGAATTCAATCATGAAGTGCTGTGTTCCGATAAATATAGTGATTGTGGCTGCATGGTGGAGGGGATTACAGGCAGCGCTGTATTTAGCACGAGGCAAACAAGGTAAGTGCCTGGGGCGGCACTTGCCTTGTATGCCTTTAAGGGGCGGCCTAAAACGCAAAAAAAAAATCTAAAATTAACAAACAAACTTTGCTTGCCGGCATAGATAGTGGCTGGGGAGATCAGAAGATCTCCCCTCACCACCGCTCTGGGAGCCAAACAGGCAGCACAAAGAAACCTCCTGGGGATGATGAGGGCATGTAATGGGGGTGACGGGGGCATGTATTTGGGGGTGACGGGGACATGTATTTGGGGGTGTAGGTGACATGTATTTGGGGGTGACGGGGACATGTATTTGGGGGTGACGGGGACATTTAATGTGTGTGCATGTGGGTGATGGGGCATGTATTTGGGGGTGATGGGGCATGTATTTGGGGGTGACGGGGGCATGTATTTGGGGGTGACGGGGGCATGTATTTGGGGGTGACGGGGGCATGTATTTGGGGGTGACGGGGACATTTAATGTGTGTGCATGTGGGTGATGGGGCATGTATTGGGGACATGTTATGGGGGTGATGGGGCATGTCCTGGGTGTGCTATTGGGTAGAGGGGGTGCCCGAATTTTGTCTGCCTAGGGCAGCACAAAGCCAAGATCCACCACTGGTTACAGGGACACAGGGGGGGTTTGGATGCTCTGGATGATGGACAGTCGGGAGGCAGGTTTGACTCTGGGGTGTAGTAATGTATAATACACGCTGGGAGAGAGCTGCTCAGCCAGTGCAGACCCCGGAGCTGCCGCTGCTGAGTGAGGAGGAGGCAGGAGCAGTGCAAGCCCGGGAGAGAGAGCTGGGTAGCCGGGTCGGTTGTTGCAGGCCCCGGGAGAGAGAGCTGGGTAGCCGGGTCGGTTGTTGCAGGCCCCGGGAGAGAGAGCTGGGTAGCCGGGTCGGTTGTTGCAGGCCCCGGGAGAGAGAGCTAGGCAGACGGGTCGGTTGTTGCAGGCCCCGGGAGAGAGAGCTGGGTAGCCGGGTCGGTTGTTGCAGGCCCCGGGGAGACGCAGGGCCAGGCCGGGGGCTAGAGTGAGGGAATGCCTGGCTCCGGCTGCAGCGGTGGCCGCTGGCTGTGACGTAACGCGGCCGGCTGGTAGGAGGAGGCGGAGGCCGCGCCGGGCTGGGGGGAGAGAGGGAGGAGGAGGCCGCGCCAGGCCGGGGGGGGAGGAGGAGGAGGCCGCGCCCGCTCCCCTCGCTCTGTCTCCGCCGCGCTGATTGGCCGAGGTCCCCAGCAGCCCCCCGCTCCGGATCCTGGGACCCCGGACACAGCGCGGGACCCCGGCCAGGTACGGAGGGAAGAGCAGCGGTCAGCGGCAGATGGTAGGAGGGGAGCTAGGCCCGGGTGATGGCAAAGGGGGAGGCTGAGGCCCTTACAGGCCCAGGAGCCAGCATTCCCGGGGAGATAATAGACAGGGGGAGGGGTATTTATACCCACAGTGGGGTATTCTGCATGCACAGGCCAGGGTATCCATTGCAAGGATGCGCATACACTGGGGTATCTAGTGTAAGGGGGTATTCTGCAAATACAGGCCAGGGCAATTCCTTTCAGTGTAAGGGGGTATTCTGCAAATACAGGCCAGGGCAATTCCTTTCAGTGTAAGGGGGTATTCTGCAAATACAGGCCAGGGCAATACATTTCAGTGTAAGGGGGTATTCTGCAAATACAGGCCAGGGCAATTCCTTTCAGTGTAAGAGGGTATTCTGCAAATACAGGCCAGGGCAATTCCTTTCAGTGTAAGGGGGTATTCTGCAAATACAGGCCAGGGCAATTCCTTTCAGTGTAAGAGGGTATTCTGCAAATACAGGCCAGGGCAATTCATTTCAGTGTAAGGGGGTATTCTGCAAATACAGGCCAGGGCAATTCATTTCAGTGTAAGGGGGTATTCTGCAAATACAGGCCAGGGCAATTCCTTTCAGTGTAAGGGGGTATTCTGCAAATACAGGCCAGGGCAATTCCTTTCAGTGTAAGGGGGTATTCTGCAAATACAGGCCAGGGCAATTCCTTTCAGTGTAAGGGGGTATTCTGCAAATACAGGCCAGGGCAATTCCTTTCAGTGTAAGGGGGTATTCTGCAAATACAGGCCACGGCAATTCCTTTCAGTGTAGGGGGGTATTCTGCAAATACAGGCCAGGGCAATACATTTCAGTGTAGGGGGGTATTCTGCAAATACAGGCCAGGGCAATTCATTTCAGTGTAGGGGGGTATTCTGCAAATACAGGCCAGGGCAATACATTTCAGTGTAAGGGGGTATTCTGCAAATACAGGCCAGGGCAATTCCTTTCAGTGTAAGGGGGTATTCTGCAAATACAGGCCAGGGCAATTCCTTTCAGTGTAGGGGGGTATTCTGCAAATACAGGCCAGGGCAATTCCTTTCAGTGTAGGGGGGTATTCTGCAAATACAGGCCAGGGCAATTCCTTTCAGTGTAAGGGGGTATTCTGCAAATACAGGCCAGGGCAATTCCTTTCAGTGTAAGGGGGTATTCTGCAAATACAGGCCCGGGCAATTCCTTTCAGTGTAAGGGGGTATTCTGCAAATACAGGCCAGGGCAATTCCTTTCAGTGTAAGGGGTATTCTGCAAATACAGGCCAGGGCAATTCCTTTCAGTGTAAGGGGGTATTCTGCAAATACAGGCCAGGGCAATTCCTTTCAGTGTAAGGGGGTATTCTGCAAAAACAGGCCAAGGCAATTCATTTCAGTGTAAGGGGGTATTCTGCAAATACAGGCCAGGGCAATTCATTTCAGTGTAAGGGGGTATTCTGCAAATACAGGCCAGGGCAATTCATTTCAGTGTAGGGGGGTATTATACTGGGGGTATAATTATTTGCAGCTGCTCATAACAATGAAATCACCCAGATCATTCAGCTTAACATTAGTAATAATCATAATAATCTACCTTTATGCTTTATAGAGTATGATGCAAACTAGGTTTTATTTTTGCTATGGGTCTTCTGGTAAATTCATTCATTGTCATTGCCAATCATCATTGTTAAATGTGCAAATCCTGCAAGATGCTGCATGTCTAAACACATCCACCAGATCCTGTGTCATTGCTCCTTGGTGCACGCCAGCTCTGTCATACATGTTCATCCAGCTGATGCTTTATTTATATTTTGTCCATACAGAGAGTAGAAGTAGTGCTGCTGATTTAGCAAATGAATCACTGATGCACCAGGTTCTGGAATAAGATGAAGGGTGTTGAATTTGGCTAAACTGACAGTGAGGCCATATCTTTGCATGCACATTTGTTCTGGAGAATGATGATTTCAAAAATGATGATTTAAAACAAACCTGTATTAAATATAGGGTGTTGCTGCAGTTGATCTGTTTCCTTGGAATGCATGTATTTGTACAGTATAGAGGCAGGTTCTAAAATTCACACCCGTAGACAGACAATCAAAACATATATTATCTCTGCTGTGATGTATTACTACGTTTCCATGGGGATATAATGCATCTTGCAATTACAAGGAGATAGAGTTGCTGGTTGTTCACTTTAGTTGTTTTTATTGATACACGGTGCACAATCTTTTTTTTTTTTTTATATTCTAACCAAATTTATTTTATTCCTTATTTATCCATACTTCTGTATCACAGCATCATGCGAGAATATGCTTCAGCTTTAGAGACTCATCACCATCACCATCCTGAAAGGCTATTACCTGGATGGATTGTCTGGTGCCCATATACTGAATTATTAAGTGGGCTACCAGCTCTCCAACAAACACACAGGGTGTTAATGCATAAAGGTAATTTCTGGTGCAAAGTTCTAAAAGTGGAGCAGTCACCATGGTAACAAATGGAATATTCTTGCCAATTGCTCCATTCTAAGACCTGTGCTATTTTTACTGCTTTATTGGTGGGTATCTTTCACGTTAATGCAGCTAGCACAATTAATTTCTTAAATTCTAACCATGCGTCCTACAGGAACTCATGGAGGCCTAGTATATGTCTGTGTTAGCATTGAATTTCACTCCTCTCCTATACTAGCAACTGCACAGTCCCATGTAACTATGAATGGGGATATTTTAGCATGTGCTTGGAGAAACATGCAATCATACATCTGTTCATGCACGGTCATCATATGCAACTTTTTAATCACCCTGTAATCTCCTGTCATCCATACATTAAAAGCATGTTTTAACTCGGTTTTGCTTTCTAGTTTGTGGCCATTTTGAACACTGGTACCATGTGCTAGTTGCTCTTTAATACTACTGTGTATAATCTGACACTCTAACATGTATATAAACTTATTAAATAAAATATTTCATTTTTCTCGCTTCCATTCAATTTGTGTTTTTTTTTTTTTATTACGATCATTGTTTTGAATAAACTTAACAATTACAATTTTTGAAGGTTTATATCAGATTCCATTTATCCAACCCCCTCGGAGAGAATGTTTCCCTAAAGGCCCTTTCTAATGTCCAGGGGAATTAGAGTCTCTTTTTCCCACTCAACAGGGCAGTGACCATTCATGCCTGAGAATTTCCAGCCTGTGTTATTGTGTAACGTCTAGAAGGCCTCATAGAAAGAAAGATATCACTGGTTAGTTAGGGAAGGTCTTCACTAGCAGTTCCCAACTGTGGAACTACAACCCCCACAATCCTCAGAGAGCCTCTGCTCAGCCAAATTGCAGTGTGAAAGTGACGGGGCCAGTTGTTTAACAGGCGGAGAACCAGCTGCTGTGTCTCCATTGGCCACACAGAGGTCCAGCACGATGTGTGTAGACCAAAACCCTGCTCATGACAGAGCCCACTCTTTTGGAGGACCCTGAGGGCCCTTATGCAACATTGCAAGACTGCTTCACATATAAGTTTAGTTATTTGATTTGACCTATACATGCACACATCCCAAGCTCTTTCTAGTTACACAGATTTAGCTCATTGTCACAATCCAGAAGATAAAGTTACTAATGGGGAAGTGTTAGTAGGTTATACCCAATGCTCCCTATATGGAAAAAATGCTTTGTTTGTTTTCTTTACTGGTCTGCTATGACTATGCTATGTTAATTTATCACCCATCACTGGGCTAATGCAAAACTATATGCATGTAACACATGTTCAGCTCTTACCTTCATCTTTCTTATTGCAGTATTTGAATAAAACAAGTACTGTTAATTGTACTGTGAAATCATAACATCCCCAGGATATGTGTGGAAAAGGAGAGACTATCTCAATGGTCCTGTCCTGAATAAATACCTTGGGGGTTATGTGTAAAGGTCATCTCTGGGGCCAAGTTCTAACAGTGATCCAGTCATCAGAAACATTCCATTGGTTCCCATGGTGTATGTTATTATGTCCTATGCTCTCTAGAGTTGGATGGCGGTGGCTCTCACTACTTATGATTTGCTTCTGAGTTAGACATGGCTGCTTTAGGCAAGAAAGTCGCTAATGTCTGGGGTAAGGGATGTCAATGAAGTCCGGTTTTCTTTTTTCCAGGTTTTTTGAATGATTGGGATAAATAATGGATCCAGGTGGCGGAGGCGTAGTAGAGCTGCAGACGCAAGAGTCCAAAATGCCTCATACTATGATCATGCAGGACTTTGGTAAAACATTCACTCTAATTACAGTTTGCGTCACAGGGGCATCGGATACCATTTCATTCACGTACTGTTTACTTTCTATCATCCTGTTTGCACCTGTTTCATTGCCCAGCACTTTCTGACTGGCTAATAAACAATATCAGTGAGTATTCCTGTTAGGGTATATATATATATATATATATATATATATATATATATACAAACGGGGAGCATCAAGTAAATGGGGCTATTTCATATAATAAACACCTGACCGAATAATGGTGTAAAGTAGTTACCATCTGCCTCCTCCTTAAAGAGAAAGTTTAGAGTTATTGGGAGATTAGCAAGATTTCGGGAATCACTTTACGATCCAGCTTGGATCTCTACTATTCAATGGATCTTGAGCCCCGCACTTTGGGATACCTAGGTCATTAACATCAGCATTAGCCATTGCTGAGCAAACACGATCCCTATCACTTGTTTTCTTACATGAACCTCAAGACCTGCTTAGGACATGCTCCCTACTCATCCTGTAGTCATATGACATGCTCCCCACTCATCCTGTAGTCATATGACATGCTCCACACTCATCCTGTAGTCATATGACATGCTCCCTACTCATCCTGTAGTCATATGACATGCTCCCCACTCTACACATAGTCCTTATGACATGCTCCCCACTCATCCTGTAGTCATATGACATGCTCCCCACTCATCCTGTAGTCATATGACATGCTCCCCACTCATCCTGTAGTCCTTATGACATGCTCCCCACTCATCCTGTAGTCATATGACATGCTCCCCACTCATCCTGTAGTCCTTATGACATGCTCCCCACTCATCCTGTAGTCATATGACATGCTCCCCACTCATCCTGTAGTCCTTATGACATGCTCCCCACTCATCCTGTAGTCATATGACATGCTCCCCACTCATCCTGTAGTCATATGACATGCTCCCCACTCATCCTGTAGTCATATGACATGCTCACCACTCATCCTGTAGTCCTTAGACATGCTCCCCACTCATCCTGTAGTCATATGACATGCTCCCCACTCATCCTGTAGTCCTTATGACATGCTCCCCACTCATCCTGTAGTCATATGACATGCTCCCCCCTCATCCTGTAGTCATATGACATGCTCCCCACTCTTCCTGTAGTCATATGACATGCTCCCCACTCTACACATAGTCCTTATGACATGCTCCCCACTCATCCTGTAGTCATATGACATGCTCCCCACTCATCCTGTAGTCATATGACATGCTCCCCACTCATCCTGTAGTCCTTATGACATGCTCCCCACTCATCCTGTAGTCATATGACATGCTCCCCACTCATCCTGTAGTCCTTATGACATGCTCCTCACTCATCCTGTAGTCATATGACATGCTCCTCACTCATCCTGTAGTCCTTATGACATGCTCCCCACTCATCCTGTAGTCATATGACATGCTCCCCACTCATCCTGTAGTCCTTATGACATGCTCCCCACTCATCCTGTAGTCATATGACATGCTCCCCACTCATCCTGTAGTCATATGACATGCTCCCCACTCATCCTGTAGTCATATGACATGCTCCCCACTCATCCTGTAGTCCTTATGACATGCTCCCCTCTCATCCTGTAGTCCTTATGGCATGCTCCCCACTCATCCTGTAGTCCTTAGGACATGCTCCCCACTCATCCTGTAGTCATATGACATGCTCCCCTCTCATCCTGTAGTCATATGACATGCTCCCCTCTCATCCTGTAGTCATATGACATGCTCCCCACTCATCATGTAGTCCTTATGACATGCTCCCCACTCATCCTGTAGTCATATGACATGCTCCCCACTCATCCTGTAGTCCTTATGACATGCTCCCCACTCATCCTGTAGTCATATGACATGCTCCCCACTCATTCTGTAGTCATATGACATGCTCCCCACTCTTCCTGTAGTCATATGACATGCTCCCCACTCATCCTGTAGTCATATGACATGCTCCCCACTCATCCTGTAGTCATATGACATGCTCCCCACTCATCCTGTAGTCATATGACATGCTCACCACTCATCCTGTAGTCCTTAGACATGCTCCCCACTCATCCTGTAGTCCTTATGACATGCTCCCCACTCATCCTGTAGTCATATGACATGCTCCCCCCTCATCCTGTAGTCATATGACATGCTCCCCACTCTTCCTGTAGTCATATGACATGCTCCCCACTCTACACATAGTCCTTATGACATGCTCCCCACTCATCCTGTAGTCATATGACATGCTCCCCACTCATCCTGTAGTCATATGACATGCTCCCCACTCATCCTGTAGTCCTTATGACATGCTCCCCACTCATCCTGTAGTCATATGACATGCTCCCCACTCATCCTGTAGTCCTTATGACATGCTCCTCACTCATCCTGTAGTCATATGACATGCTCCTCACTCATCCTGTAGTCCTTATGACATGCTCCCCACTCATCCTGTAGTCATATGACATGCTCCCCACTCATCCTGTAGTCCTTATGACATGCTCCCCACTCATCCTGTAGTCATATGACATGCTCCCCACTCATCCTGTAGTCATATGACATGCTCCCCACTCATCCTGTAGTCATATGACATGCTCCCCACTCATCCTGTAGTCCTTATGACATGCTCCCCTCTCATCCTGTAGTCCTTATGGCATGCTCCCCACTCATCCTGTAGTCCTTAGGACATGCTCCCCACTCATCCTGTAGTCATATGACATGCTCCCCTCTCATCCTGTAGTCATATGACATGCTCCCCTCTCATCCTGTAGTCATATGACATGCTCCCCACTCATCATGTAGTCCTTATGACATGCTCCCCACTCATCCTGTAGTCATATGACATGCTCCCCACTCATCCTGTAGTCCTTATGACATGCTCCCCACTCATCCTGTAGTCATATGACATGCTCCCCACTCATTCTGTAGTCATATGACATGCTCCCCACTCTTCCTGTAGTCATATGACATGCTCCCCACTCATCCTGTAGTCATATGACATGCTCCCCACTCATCCTGTAGTCATATGACATGCTCCCCACTCTTCCTGTAGTCATATGACATGCTCCCCTCTCATCCTGTAGTCATATGACATGCTCCCCACTCATCCTGTAGTCATATGACATGCTCCCCACTCATCCTGTAGTCCTTAGGACATGCTCCCCACTCATCCTGTAGTCCTTATGACATGCTCCCCACTCATCCTGTAGTCCTTATGGCATGCTCCCCACTCATCCTGTAGTCATATGACATGCTCCCCTCTCATCCTGTAGTCATATGACATGCTCCCCACTCATCCTGTAGTCCTTATGACATGCTCCCCCCTCATCCTGTAGTCATATGACATGCTCCCCACTCATCCTGTAGTCCTTATGACATGCTCCCCCCTCATCCTGTAGTCATATGACATGCTCCCCACTCATCCTGTAGTCATATGACATGCTCCCCACTCATCCTGTAGTCATATGACATGCTCCCCACTCATCCTGTAGTCATATGACATGCTCCCCCCTCATCCTGTAGTCATATGACATGCTCCCCACTCTTCCTGTAGTCATATGACATGCTCCCCACTCATCATGTAGTCATATGACATGCTCCCCACTCATCCTGTAGTCATATGACATGCTCCCCCCTCATCCTGTAGTCATATGACATGCTCCCCACTCATCCTGTAGTCCTTATGACATGCTCCCCACTCATCCTGTAGTCCTTATGACATGCTCCCCACTCATCCTGTAGTCATATGACATGCTCCCCACTCATCCTGTAGTCATATGACATGCTCCCCACTCTTCCTGTAGTCGTATGACATGCTCCCCACTCATCCTGTAGTCATATGACATGCTCCCCACTCATCCTGTAGTCCTTATGACATGCTCCCCACTCATCCTGTAGTCCTTATGACATGCTCCCCACTCATCCTGTAGTCATATGACATGCTCCCCACTCATCCTGTAGTCATATGACATGCTCCCCACTCATCCTGTAGTCATATGACATGCTCCCCACTCATCCTGTAGTCCTTATGGCATGCTCCTCACTCATCCTGTAGTCCTTATGGCATGCTCCTCACTCATCCTGTAGTCATATGACATGCTCCCCACTCTTCCTGTAGTCCTTAGGACATGCTCCCCACTCATCCTGTAGTCCTTATGACATGCTCCCCACTCTTCCTGTAGTCATATGACATGCTCCCCACTCTTCCTGTAGTCATATGACATGCTCCCCACTCTTCCTGTAGTCATATGACATGCTCCCCACTCTTCCTGTAGTCATATGACATGCTCCCCACTCCCCACTCTTCCTGCCTTCTCTCGTGTAATTTTGATTGCAGCTCCCAGTCAAGTGAGGTGAGGACATGACTGGGGTGGTCCAGTATGCTTCCTTCAGTGCTTCTTTTAGTTTTGTAAATACGGCCAAAATGGCTACAGTTCAAAACTTCAAAACTAATGGTACTAGAAGTCATTGCAAGGAACATTACAGGATATAGAGCAAGGCTGCTCTGCAGGCACAGGCATGTGCCCTTTCAGTTGTCTAGCTAGGCAGGTTCAACACGTTCATTGTGGCTTATGTATGCCCCTGCTTTCCCCAGGGATGCCACCTGTGATTTCTGGAGAGCTTAACAGGAATCTCCCAGAAGCCCTTGCTGAAAGGAAGCATTGGCTCCATCCTCAAGCAAATGTGAGAAAGATTTTAACAATTGGTTTGACTATAATCCAAAGCATACTTAAAGCGGTACTCTGGGCTCAAAAGTTATATTGATCCATACATTTAAAAAAAAAATGGACCTCCAGACATGCCACGTACCTGTTACTTTTAGTAGAGGGACAGAGCATGTGTATAGGTGTACAGCTGTATGCTTCCTGTTTTGAATTGCTGACTATAAATCTGAGCTTGTGATATAGGTAGAACCAATTAGTTCAGTTCACGTTTTATTCTGGTTTCTAATTAGGGTTGCCATCTTTTCTTTAGAAAAATATCGGCCTTGTTACTGTCTCCATAGATGCCAATTTTTTACCGGCCTGTCGGTAAAATACCCGCCGGGTGGCAACCCTATTTCTAATGAGTTACGATTAAATGAAGTTTTCTTAACATCATTTAACCCATAAAAAGACTGCATTAAAATGTAAGTACCCCATATTAAAAAAAAAAAAAAAAACCTGCTCCCCCGCCATCTTGCCATAATAATTTCACTTTCTCACTCACAGAAATACAGCATAGAGCAGAGGGTTTGAACTCCTTGTCAGGGTGATGTCCGTATTGAACTAGCTTCCTGTGTAATTACAGATCAGACCTCCATAGACAGGGACATTTGCTATGAAATCAAGTTTAAAGCAGTTACACCACTCCAATTAGTACTTTTCAAGTCACGGCGTGGTTTGATTGTTTTCACTGCAAACATTTTGACATTTGTATCAGGAAATTTGGGATTGCAATCACTGGAACCTTGACGGGGCTCCAAATTTAAAAAAAAAAAAATGAGCTAGAAATTTCTTACTTGTTGTATATAATTTTAAATGAAAACAGCCTTACAAAATCAAATTCTGCACCTAGATCATGCAAAATGAATAAATACAATAACCTGCTCTGGTTGTGTGTCTCCAGTTACGGGAATGGCTGGAACCGCGCACATCGATGGCGACCATATTGTGGTATCTGTTCCTGAAGCCGTATTGGTCTCCGATGTGATCACGGACGATGAAATCACTTTGGAGCACGAGTTATCCGATGACGTAGTCCAAGGTCCGGACATTATAACGGAGGCTGATGTTGTTACCGAAAGCGTTATCATTCCCGAATCCATGCTGGAGACGGACGTGGCCATCGAGGAAGCGTTAGACGACGCTGACCGCGTTTTGGAATCGGACATCATCACGGAGACGGTCGCTGTTCCCGACCAAGTCTTTGTGGCTGACCTGGTCACGGATGCGGACGGCCACCTGGAACATGTGGTTCAGGACTCGCTGTCCGACCCTCACTCGCCAACAATGGTTTCACAAGAGGTTCTCGTAGCTAGCTGCGATTCGGACACTGTTATCCAAGCACCCAACATCCAGGCCACTGGCTCCTCCGTAAAAGCAGAAGATGATGATGTGAAGGGCACTTCTGAAGACTACCTGATGATCTCATGTAAGTCTGGTTGGCTTGAAAATTTGATCACTGATTGGGTATAAACTTAGACCATGTGACAAAGTAGCTTTTTTTCTTAATCTGGCAATATTATTATTGCGTTTGATTGTTTAACACGGCAGGCATTCCCCAAGCTTGGAAACCCAGATAAAGGGAAGTAAAGAGTTTTTTATGGGTTTATTTTCCAAGATTGCCATAGAGCTTCACGCTGGGAGTTCACTTACCTTCTTGCTTTATTATTTGTCGCACGTTCAGTGAGTGAACCCAGTGAGGGAGGAGTTGCAGGCGAGATAACTATTTCATCTCACTGGTTTAACTACGAATTGTGCAAGGACAAACCAAAGGGAACTATAATGCAGAATACCTCTAGTGCCAAAGATCAACAAAGATCATATGTGTCCTGTATATTTTTTTTATATGCAATCCAAGTCACCAAAAAAACAGCCTGATCCGTGTAGTCTTGGTTAACATTTACTAAGTGTCTATCATTGGATTACGGACAGATAATCTGGAAGGCCGATGCTCTTCTTCTAAATGTGCCCCCAGATTGGTTTTAATTAATCTCGTTAAAAGATTAGTAATCCTAAAGTATGTGATTACTCCTGGATTATAACACACACCGTTGGTTTCTACAGTAATAGGTGTACATTACAGCTTGTATCCACACCTATATTAAGGGTTTATAACCCTGGAGCCCCTATAGGGCTCTATAACCAAGGGGCAGGTTTTTTTCCCACCCAATATGGAAGTTTCCTAATTGCTCTGTTTACCTATCAGTGGTGTGTATGATCATATAGCTGAATACAGAGAAACATAGTGTGACTCTCCCTCATGTATGGATGCATTGAACATGGCATTTTCTGTGTCAGCCCCCCACATACAGATGCGAACTACAGCCTTGACCATTTACCAGGAAGCAGATTCCTCCCTTGTTCACCAGGAAGCAGATTAATGACATCATATGATGTCATCTGTACAGGGCCGCCATGCGAAATTTCAGGGCCGCTTACTGAAAAAAAGTCCATTAATAGCCCACTGATAATATGTCCATTATTAGCCCACTGATAATATGTCCATTATTAGCCCATTGATAATATGTCCATTATTATCCCACTAATAATATGTCCATTAATAGCCCATTGATAATATGTCCATTATTATCCCACTAATAATATGTCCATTAATAGCCCACTGATAATATGTCCATTATTAGCCCACTGATAATATGTCCATTATTAGCCCACTGATAATATGTCCATTATTAGCCCACTGATAATATGTCCATTATTAGCCCATTGATAATATGTCCATTATTAGCCCACTGATAATATGTCCATTATTAGCCCACTGATAATATGTCCATTATTAGCCCATTGATAATATGTCCATTAATAGCCCACTGATAATATGTCCATTATTATCCCACTGATAATATGTCCATTATTAGCCCACTGATAATATGTCCATTATTAGCCCACTGATAATATGTCCATTATTAGCCCATTGATAATATGTCCATTAATAGCCCACTGATAATATGTCCATTATTATCCCACTAATAATATGTCCATTATTAGCCCATTGATAATATGTCCATTATTATCCCACTAATAATATGTCCATTATTAGCCCACTTATAATATGTCCATTATTAGCTCACTGATAATATGTCCATTATTAGCCCACTGATAATATGTCCATTATTAGCTCACTGATAATATGTCCATTATTAGCTCACTGATAATATGTCCATTATTATCCCACTAATAATATGTCCATTATTAGCACATTGATAATATGTCCATTATTAGCTCACTGATAATATGTCCATTATTAGCCCACTTATAATATGTCCATTATTAGCTCACTGATAATATGTCCATTATTAGCTCACTGATAATATGTCCATTATTAGCCCACTGATAATATGTCCATTATTAGCCCATTGATAATATGTCCATTATTAGCCCACTAATAATATGTCCATTAATAGCCCATTGATAATATGTCCATTATTATCCCACTAATAATATGTCCATTAATAGCCCACTGATAATATGTCCATTATTAGCTCACTGATAATATGTCCATTATTAGCCCACTGATAATATGTCCATTATTAGCCCACTGATAATATGTCCATTATTAGCCCATTGATAATATGTCCATTATTATCCCACTAATAATATGTCCATTAATAGCCCACTGATAATATGTCCATTAATAGCCCACTGATAATATGTCCATTATTAGCCCATTGATAATATGTCCATTATTATCCCACTAATAATATGTCCATTAATAGCCTACTGATAATATGTCCATTATTAGCTCACTGATAATATGTCCATTAATAGCCCACTGATAATATGTCCATTATTAGCTCACTGATAATATGTCCATTATTAGCCCACTGATAATATGTCCATTATTAGCCCACTGATAATATGTCCATTATTAGCCCATTGATAATATGTCCATTATTATCCCACTAATAATATGTCCATTAATAGCCCACTGATAATATGTCCATTAATAGCCCACTGATAATGTGTCCATTAATAGCCCACTGATAATATGTCCATTAATAACCACTGATAATATGTCCATTATTAGCCCATTGATAATATGTCCATTATTAGCTCACTGATAATATGTCCATTATTATCCCACTAATAATATGTCCATTATTAGCCCACTAATAATATGTCCATTAATAGCCCATTGATAATATGTCCATTATTATCCCACTAATAATATGTCCATTATTAGCCCACTAATAATATGTCCATTAATAGCCCATTGATAATATGTCCATTATTATCCCACTAATAATATGTCCATTATTAGCCCACTTATAATATGTCCATTATTAGCTCACTGATAATATGACCATTAATAGCCCACTGATATGTCCAGTAATACCCCACTAATAATATGTCCATTAATAGCCCATTGATAATATGTCCATTATTATCCCACTAATAATATGTCCATTATTAGCCCACTTATAATATGTCCATTATTAGCTCACTGATAATATGACCATTAATAGCCCACTGATATGTCCAGTAATACCCCACTGATAATATGTCCATTAATAGCCCATTGATAATATGTCCATTATTAGCCCACTTATAATATGTCCATTATTAGCTCACTGATAATATGTCCATTAATAGCCCACTGATAATATGACCATTAATAGCCCACTGATATGTCCAGTAATACCCCACTGATAATATGTCCAGTAATACCCCACTGATAATATGTCCAGTAATACCCCACTGATAATATGTACATTAGAAGCCCACTGATAATATGTCCATTAATATCCACTAACCAATCCCCCCTCCTCCCCCTTCCCCAGTACTTACCTGGATGCTGCTCGTCCTCCGCAGGGTTGACATGACGTCATTTACTGCGGCTGTGACAGAAAGCTGGATGCTGATCTTCTGGCTGCTTCCCGATCGTGACTGTCTCACACGGGCAGCTGGGGCCCACGGGGCAGCTGCTTTGGGCCCCCAGGAATGAATGGGCCCTGTGCAGCTGCCCCGTTTGCCTAAGCTTTTTTTTTTTTTACATGTTTTTTAAAGGGCCGGGACGAGTGTATCGCCCACCCCGCCCGAGGGCGGCCCTGCATCCGTATCCGATGTAATGTTTTGTTTTTTTTCAGCATACATTTTCTGGGAATTTCCCTGGCACAATATATAGGTTAGATGGTATTGCCTACACGGATTGTTGGATTGGTATGATGGAGGCGGCTTCCCCGTCACTAACTGATGAGAAGTCTTTCTTTCATTTAGTAGATGATGTGGGAGAGAAGTTGGAACATATGAGCAGCACGCCTCTAAAGATCAGCACGGAGGTTTCCCACGGGGATGTGTGCAAGGAGGATAGTTACGGTTCGGAGGTGATTAAAGTTTATATCTTCAAAGCAGAGGCAGACGATGATGTGGAAATAGGTGAGTTCCACAGCTGCATCAAAAGATAACTCACGGAAGAAAACACTGTCCTGACCCTAACACAAACAGCTATAGGGTCTATTCAGTTCAGAGAGGGTTGCAGGCAATTGAGAAGGGAATTACACAATGTAACCAAATGTAAAGGATTTGGAAAAAGCCAAAAGGGGAGAATTTGTTTAACTCTGCTACCTTGGCTTTAAGTTTGAAACTCCCATCTCAATTCCCTGCAGTTCTCTATAAGTTCCTTATATATTATTTTATGGCAGAATGCAAATCAATCTGTTTTTAAACCTATAGCTTTTTATCCGACCACATTGCTATAAATGATCGACGAAGAAGCCACTCCATAAAAACAAGCTGTAGTTTTAAACGCTGACCACGAAGACTAGATCATATCCAGTAATTTATTTATTTTTAATTTAAAATTAGTTTTATTTGAAAACCGTAATAGGCTCATAGAGCGTCGTATAAACTAACCAAACAGTTTGGCTGTATCCAATTTTAAAGAAAAACTATTTATTAAAAACAAAAAAAATCTAAGTATTTTTGGCAACTGTACAATCACTGTACTGAAACAGTAGCTTTTTGTGTCAATAGTAACATCCCTTTAAATAAAAAGCAAGTGATTGTGTTTATTTTGTGTGCAGGGGGTACAGAAATTGTCACCGAAAGTGACTTCCACAATGGCCGTACGGTGGCGGGGGTCATTGAACAAAGTAGCCTTGGTCGGATTCCGAGGGAGAAGATGGTTTATATGGCAGTCAAGGACTCTTGTCAAGAAGATGAAGACATCGGTAAGTGATTAAAGCTTATTCCGAAGTCTGGGCAGTTTTACTAGGGCCGTTTATCGGAGGTTTGTACGGCTCGCGGAATTAAGACGTCCGTCATTTTTTTTGCAGGTTGCGCAGAAATAGCCGACGAAGTTTACATGGAAGTGATAGTGGGCGAGGAGGAGGCTTCATCTCTCCCTGACGCCCAGACCGAAGATCCCGGCATCAACAAGACGTTCGTACCCGTCGCCTGGGCTGCTGCATATGGTAATCCAGCCGCTGCTCGTTAACTCTGCTCATTAGAGCTTTAAGTCTGGAAAGGTGGAGTTAGCTCATCTAGATTTAAAGGAGAGGGGGCTTAATTATTCCCCCCCCCACCCACACTGTATTAAAATGGCAGATGATTTTATCTGCTTTATCTCACCACCAATTAAAATGAACCATGTTATAACCTGAATGATCATGATAACGTGTTAGCTGGTGACCAGACAGACTGGACATCTCTTTTCTTTACTGTATCTTTATCACAGGGGAAGACCGAGATCTGCCAAGGAAGTATGGGGACTGGCAAGAAACCGGTAAGCCACAGGGATTCTATATGGCAACAAACTATGTTCGCGTTGTGTATATTTTAACAGCGATGACTAGTGTTGCGATATTGCCGAGTTTGAGCAGTGAAGAGGGAATTGATATAGGGATTTCAAACTTTAGGGAAAAGTTGGAAAAATGTCTCCAGGGCGACTGGATGGGAGAATTTTTCCAACGCCGATACTTTGGCCTTAAGTTTGACAATTCCCTACAGTTCTCTCTCTATGGAGTAGACGCTTATTTGATTAAAGAAGGCGAAGCTCTGCCACTGCGTGCAAAGGGTTTCCACTTTTTATTTGCGTGGATTGAAGGGGCGTCGGTGGGAGGCACCGTTGCTGACCCCTGAAGTATATATATTGTCATGTTATGCTTCCCGTAGGAAATAATATTGAGTCGCGGCTGGAAAGCAAGACTGGCACAGCAACCCAGTACCTCCAGATCTGCGACAGCATCACTACGAACAGAGCACTTAAACAGAAAGCCAAGAAAAGGAGAAGAGGGGACGTCCGGCAATGGCAGACAGGTAAACCACCTGTGAAATCAGCGTGGGGGACTGGATACCAATACAAACGCCGTGTAGTGTTAAAATGAACTTTTTCAAATTTAACGTTAAAAAAAAAATAATTATATACACATTTTCTTTCAGCATCTTTAGAAATAACAAAACAAAAAACAAAGTTATATTATAAAGAATTACACATAATAAAATTAATGATAGACTAACAAAACATATCCAATAGACTGAGACATGGCCCTCGCAGAGGGTTAATTAATTCCAGCAAATAATATATTATAAGGTTCAGGAGTTGCCAAGGCACCGATAAGCACTAACTGTACATCTCTCCATATGTTCAGGCGATAATACGCATGACCAGATCTTATGAGGATTAATCTAAGCTTCACACTTCAAAGGACAACTGTTTAATTGAAAGATTACATCAAGTGTAGATGGTGTGTATAGAGATGCTTTAATGACAGAATACAAATAAAGCACTTCATGTAGCTCTATCAGGAGGCAGACATGTTGGATAGAATCTTGGGTCAGATCTGCATTAACCTTTATGAATGAAGATCTTCCCCAAGATTCTAAACAACATGTCTGCCCCCTGTTAGAGCTATATGAAGCAAAGAGGGCTCAATAAAGTACTTGTATTTGTATTCTTTCATTAAAGCATTTCTGTGTGAAATGCCTACACGTGATGAGATCATTTAAGTTCATTTGTCCTTTAATAGTGAGCTGAACCAAACATTTCTCAGATTAAATATTATCACCAAGCTGAAATGAAATACCATGTTCCATGTTATATTAGACTGAAATTTGAGCATTGATCTTTTTCTTTGATGGCCCCACTGAAGATGCCATCTCTGTCAGGCGATAGCCTTGCACAGGCACCAAAGTGCTCTTCCATTTGCAGATTTACATCTGTACCGCCATGAGCTTGAATGGACTAAATCTTCCCTGAAGCTGCACGAGGTAGTGTGTGAACCGGCTGCAATACATTATCGGGGAAGATTTGACAGATCAAGATGTTGTCGGCCAATGAGGACATGCAGCAAAGGAGACCCAATTCTGGTTGGATGTCCCCTGGAGCATTATAATAAAATGTCTGCACCGTGAAGATGTAAAGCTGACCAATTAGGGAACTAAATAGTTGTCCTTTAACACTTTAAAGGGACACTAAACATTTTTTTCGTGTCCCTTTAAAGTGAAATGTCCATTGTCCCTAGTGTGAGGATGAACTGGCGTGTGCTTTTGATAGGATGTTTGATAGTATACGCCAGTTTATCCTCTGACCGACAGCTGCCATTCTTCCATAGGAAGCAGCCAGCCGTCTGGTCAGCGACCGGCTCTCTCTGCTAGCACCTTAACTAGGTCCCCCTGCTGATCCCATGCAAAAACGAGGGTCTCTCGCTGTGCTAGCAGCGAGAGACCCTCGCATTCAGCTGTCAGAGCTGGGCGAGCCCCCGCTCTGATTGGCTGTGTGCGTGCTGACGTTTGTGTCCCGCATGTGAGAGACCTGTTAAGATACACGTCGGGTTTACTTAATTCTGCCGGGACATGTTTTGTTTAACCCTTGCTTCCTTCTATGTTCCTTTAAGAAATGGTTTCCAAGTAAAACACAGCAGCGAGTTTCACTTAGAGCACTTTTCAGCCATTATTCTTTTCACTGCTGGATTTTATACATGACTTATGTTAATAAAATGCCATTTTTGTTCATAGTAGGGGTTAGTTCGGGCCCTTGTGCCACGTCGCATGCGGGAGTTGCGACAGCCGACATGGATTCAATGGTAGTTTTCCACCACATTTCTGCACTTATTTTATATATATATATACACACGGCACTAAGTGCAGCGGCACAACTCACAACTTCATTTCAGCTCACGTAGCGCAAACTACAGACTTCTGTTGGGCGTTAGCGCTATACATCGGCACACGACTGTGGCGCCTCACTTTAGAGCTATTATCAGGTGCGCCTGGTTCTTAATCAGCCTCCTCTCTGTCATATGGTAGAAGATATGATAAAAAATAACCTCTCCTTCTTTTTTGTTTTGTCTAGCGGTCATCATCGGCCCCGATGGCCAGCCTTTAACGGTGTACCCTTGTCACATCTGTGGGAAAAAGTTTAAATCCAGAGGCTTCTTGAAACGGCATATGAAGAACCACCCGGATCACATGATAAAGAAAAAGTACCAGTGCACGGACTGCGATTTCACCACAAACAAGAAGATTAGCTTCCACAACCACCTTGACAGCCATAAACTGAGCAACAAGGTGGAAAAATCTCACGAGTTTACGGAATACACCAGGAGGTATCGAGAGGCGAGCCCTCTGAGCTCCAACAAGCTGATCCTGAGGGACAAGGAGGCCAAACTACACAAGTGCAAATACTGTGACTACGAGACGGCAGAGCAAGGCCTTCTCAACAGGCACCTGCTAGCGGTCCACAGCAAAAACTTTCCCCACGTGTGCGTGGAGTGCGGCAAGGGTTTTCGCCATCCGTCGGAACTCAAGAAGCACATGAGGACTCACACGGGGGAGAAGCCATACTTGTGCCACTTTTGCGAGTTCCGCTGCGCCGATCAGTCTAATTTGAAAACGCACATCAAAAGCAGACACGGTACCGACCTACCCTTCAAGTGCGAACAGTGTCCCCAAGCTTTTTCCGACGAGAAGGAGCTTTTGCGGCACACGGAGCTCTTTCAGGGACACAAAACCCACCAGTGTCCCCACTGCGACCACAAGAGCACCAACTCCAGCGACCTTAAAAGGCACATCATATCCGTCCACACCAAGGACTTCCCCCACAAGTGCGAGGTGTGCGAGAAAGGATTTCACCGCCCGTCAGAGTTGAAAAAACACAGCGAAACGCACAAGGGCAAAAAGATTCACCAGTGCAGACACTGCGAGTTTAAGACTTCGGACCCTTTTATACTCAGCGGGCACATTCTCTCAGTCCACACGAAAGACTTGCCCTTCAAATGCAAAAAATGTAAGAGGGGTTTCCGGCTTCAGCCAGAACTAAAAAAGCACATGAAAACTCACAGTGGGAAGAAGGTTTACCAGTGCCAGTATTGTGAGTATAGCACTACAGACGCGTCGGGTTTCAAAAGGCATGTGATCTCCATACACACCAAAGACTATCCGCACAGGTGTGAGTTTTGCAAAAAGGGATTCCGCCGGCCTTCCGAAAAAAATCAGCATATAATGAGGCATCATAAAGAGACCGTCATGTAATGCGTTGGTTTGTTCTTAACCATGTTGAGATGGTGTGCAATTTTTAAGGGGTGGGCGTCATCTTTCAAGATGGCCTCCCACTCCCAATGCCTAATCTAAGATTACTGTGGGGCTTGCAGCAGAGTATCCGGAATACTTAAGTGGCGCTGCTGCAATGATGTCACTGATTGGCCGCCGACCAACGACATCATTGCAGAAGCTCCGGCACCTGTCCGCCCCGGCTTCCAGCTCACTTTAAGTTACAGTGGCAGCTACACTTTATAATCCGAGGACTTTTTAGGTCTACTAGGCTCAGAGCATCTGCCTTAGCGAGCCCCTGAAGGTCAGGCAAGGACAGGACAATAACATAGGTGAATTACTAAATGTTCCACGTTGCCTCTTGAGCTAGCCACGGTCACCCTAAATAAGCAACACATGCTTTGGCTAGAAAACAGGGTTTCATGGCAGCCATTTAGTGTCAGCAACTAGTATGAGGGGTTAAGCAATCTACAGTCCTCCCAGCAAGCGTAGGCTGAGAGTCATGGGGTTTGTCATTCCCCAAGCTGGACCTCCGCGGTTTGATTACCCCAAATTTGCAGGGCCACCGTTGTCCAACTTTGAAGTAGTGGCACTGAAACCAGTCCTTCCCAGACCCCAACTCAGGCTTTACAAAAGATGATTCAACTAAATACACTGGTTACTTACCTTTTCAAGGTTTTTTTTTTTTTCTGGGATGGGTGGACTTGATTGCGAATCCATGCATTAAACTACGACCAGTCCCTGGGGATATTGTAGCCCCCCTCTTCTAGGGGAAACCTGACATTTGCCTTTCATGCCCTGCGAGTGAGGGGTAATTATTACCACCCCTAAAAACAAAGAAGGGTCTTATGGGTCTGTTCACTATAGTTCAAGAATAGGACCTGGCACCCGAGTTTGACTTTCACAGGTTTGAATCTTCCCCAGTGAAAGCAATGGGAGGCGAAATGATCGAGACTAGGTTTGAGACCAAGTAAACACTCTTGTGCCGAATTTGATTTAAGCATTAAAATGCAAATTCAACCTCCAAAGTCGACCCCCTCGAGCTATTCTCGAATTTTAGTGAATAGACCCATATCTCGTTGTATCCAACTCTATGTAGAGTGGGTGGCACTTCGATTCTTCTTGCGGAGACCAGTATATATATATAAAGAGAGAGAGAGAGAGAAAAACAGACAAAGGTTATATCTCAGCATCAGTCTGTCTTCTGGCATCTACTGCACTTTCTACATGTCTGTGAATAAAAAAAAAAACCTTTTCATAGTTTAACTAAGTATCTCTAAACACAGAAAGAGAGAGAGATAGAGAGAGTGTCTGGGCTGCTAACGAATGGGATTCTAAAATGCAGTATTCATACACGTAGATTTAGGGGCTTATTCGCTAAACAGTGCGTTAAAAGGATTCCATCCCTTAACCATGGTTTATTCCATGGACGTGGAGAATCCAATTGGCCTACGCTTTGAAGGTTGTCTATAAAAGTCTGGGGCAAAGTACTAAAAGTACTGGAAACCAGTGGCCTGATATGCAAATGACACATTTCCTGTTGAAAGTTCATTTGCATGGAACCACCACTGACGCATTAAAAATATAAAGAGAGAACCGCAGGGGAGGGAAATTTCAAACTCTAGGCCAAAGTAGCCGAGTGCAGCTGAATGGGAGGATTTTTCCAACTCGGCTACTCTGGCCTTAAGTTTGACATTCCCTGCCATTCTCTCTTTTTTTAGTAGACACTTATATATAAAATGCCAAATTCAGTAGGTTTTCCAGCTCTGGTGTTCAGGCCTGAATTTCTGAAGCCCTGTTGGGTACCCACTAAAACACTGCTTGGTCAATAAAATCCTGATTAGGTTTCTAAATCTAAAGGGGTCTACTCCAGAAAGAGAGAATGACAGGGAATCAAGACAGGAATTTCAAACCTAAAGGCCAAAGTAGCCGAGTTCAGCTGCACCGGCTACACTGGCCTAAAGTTTGCAACTCCATTCTCAACTTCCTCGCACGTCTATCTTTCTTGAGCAGACCCTTTAGTTCAATCCGTGCGAATTGTTAAAAAAAAAAAAAAAAAAGGTGCTAGAATTAATTAAAATGTATATAATGTCCCTTTTTAATGTGGTATTGAAGCTGAATGTTATTTGTTGACATGTTTGTTGTGTGTGTACGAATCCAATGCGCTTTTTTAAAAAAAAACAAAATATAAATATATATATATATGGAACAATAAGAACAGATATAGCACTTTCCTTCTTTCGCCACCATCTTGGCGAGAAATTAGTGAGGTCTAAACGCTACACGTTGCATCATGATCAGCCTGATCCCTTCCGGTTACGAGGTTTCTACTAACGAGAATATTAATTTTGGCATACAGCCGTATCTGAGAAAACCTCTCTTTTGTTCTGTATAATATTTACACAGTACATAACAGAACACCGACCCACCGTGGGGGGGCGTAAAGAGGTCCACGTATCTTCCGTTTACAGTGTATACGTTAAAATATGCATTTTTTTTTTTTTTTTTAAACAATGCTGTGTGTTCGCATGTTGCAATTCGAAAAAACGTGCTTTAAATGAAACGGTTTAGGGCTATTTAATGAACAAAATGTGTCCATTAATGTTGTACGTGGATTTTCATGTTTGTTTTATGTTATTATGTTATTGGTCTTTTTTTTGTTTGTTTTTTTTTCCCCTCTGTTTTCAGATGCTGCACATTTTTTATTCGCCAGTTTGTTTTTGTTTTGAAGTCCCCGCTGTGTTTATTCACTAAATAGTGAATTGTGGGGAACTGACAAATTTGGAAAAGCGTAGACCAAAATAATGGAATTGGGTGAAAAATGTAAAAAATAAAAAATTCACCAAATGTTACATCTTGTTGGCTTATGAACTACAATGCCATACTAGCCTACTTTAAAGAACACGGACGCTAGGGCAGAGCCAATAGGGGGCGGGGTTACATGATGTCACTAGAAATTAGGTCACCCTGTGAGACAGAGCACCGGCTTCTCCGGTATCCGCTGTCAGAAACTCAGTTCTTTAGTGTTTAGCCTGTATATGTCGGAATAGACAGATTTAAAACGCACACCTGGACAGACCTGAATTTGATGGATCTGGACCCCCAAAACAACAAGACTGTCCTGACAAAATTCGGGACAGTTGGCAACTATGCAATTCACTGTTTAGTGAATAAGCCCCAAGGCGTGGATTTGTGTTTGAAATAATGTTTACTTTTCCACCATATAAGTGTCGGTCAGATTTTTGTTTGTTTGTTTTTTTTTTTTATATATTAAATGTATATTCAGAATGGTTTATTTCTGAAGAAAAAAAAGATTTTAGAAGGAATAAAAAAAAATTAAATAAAAAAAAAAAACAACAACTTGTGGTTTATATGTGGCTGTAAATGATGTACACGCTGTAAGATACAAATTGTCACTGTTAACGTGGGATTATTTCTTAATGTGTTAAATCATCATATTGAACATAAAATAAAAAGCATCTCTTACACAGCATCCATCTGTGAAGTCTTATTCCCCCTCAGTGCAGCCCAGGACCCTCCTACCCTGGTGTCTGCCGCAGGCTGCGTAGAGGGGGCGGGGAATGAAGGACATCATATCCCTGCTCCCTGTGTACCACACAGCACGGCTAGCGCCCTGTGATGAGGCTGTCAGAGCCAGACAGCATGCACCCCAGGGACCTGTAGGTAGGTAAATGTGACTGTCTGTGTGTGTATGTATGTATGTATGTCTCTGTGTGCCTGTATGTATGTCTCTGTATGCATGGTTGCCAAATGTCTGCAACCCCTGCTCATCCCCTTCCAATAACTTCCCCTGCACCAATGCGTTCAAGTAAAAACTGTGTCCTATAGTATCGAATATCCTCAAATGTCTTAGATCGTAACATTTACTGGCTCCTCCATAATTGATGGTGATACTGTAGGCACCTGTGTGCCATAGGTACGCCATCACTGGGCTAGGATGTGAGCCATACTGTGATCTATTTAGTGGATTCCAGTAGAAGAGAATATAGCGCTTTACTGTGACATTAACAGAGAAAGGTGAAGCAGATTTAGTGAAATTAAAGGACAACTATAACAAAAACAAATAACATGTTTAATTGAAAGATTGTATCAAGTGTAGGTGATTTATAAAGAAATTCTTTGATGAAAGAATACAAATTAAGTGTATTATTAAGCCTTCTTTACTCCATATAGCTCTCTCAGGGGGGCAGACATGCTGTTTAGAATCTTGGGTCAGATCTTCACTCACCTTGCTTCAGATGAACTAAGATCTGACCCATCTGACCAAAATGTCTGCCTCCTGGTAGAGCTATATGGAGTAAAGAGGGCTCAATAAGGTATTTTATTTGTATTCTTTCATTAAAGCATTACTATATAAAATGCCTACACTTGATGTAATCCTCTTCATTTTTTTTTTTCTAAAGGCCAACTGTAGGTAAAAAATGACTATGTTTAATTGAAAGGATGCACCAAGTGTAGGCATTTTATATAGAAATGCTTTAATGAAAAAATGCAAAAAGATCTGGTCCAAGATTCTAAAAACATGTCCGCCCCCTGATAACACTATACAAAAGGGCTCAATAAGGTACTTTATTTGTATTCTTTGATTTAGGAATTTCTAAATGAACCACCTACAATCTTTCTATTAAACATAAGTAAAACTGTATAAAAATAATACAGCCAAAATGGACTGCGTGAGTTGCAAATAGATGAATAGTTTTACCCAACTGTGAAATTATTTGAAAGGCAAAAACAATGTAATTCTACTAACATTAATTATAGAATCATATGGAAAATGTATCCATATTTATGTTTTTATAACTTGCCATAGTAAATCTGAGTTCATTTATTTTCCACTCTTTCTTACCTTTCTGATGTATACACAGGTTTGATTATAGTGTAGTATACAAACATACGTTCTCAGGTAATAGGCCCAGGGTCCAGAGTAAGAGAATTCCGAAGCAATAAACAGATAATCCTGAATGAACTGAACCCCTGAGCAGATCCCAGCACTCAGGGATCCATGTAATCACAACTGTAACTAGGGATGAGCAGGTTTGGCCCTTTCAATGGAAACTAAAGCTGTCTGAAGAGTATACAACATTGTGTAACCATTTTATCTGGGAATGAAAAAGTCCTACAAACATTGGTTTTATTGTAATGTTTTTCCCCTGTCTAGAACAGTGCTGGACCTTTTTTTTGGTGTGGAGGGCCTCATCCATACAGAAACTTAGGTTGGAAAGGAGGGGTATAGAGTTGAGCGGACACCTGGATGTTCGGGTTCGGCAGGTTTGGCCTAACTTCTAAAAAATGTCCGGGTCCGTGCTCGAACTTGACCCAGAACCCCATTGAAGTCAATGGGGACACAAACTTTTGGCCACTAAAATGCCTCAAAAAATCCTGGAAAGGGCTAGAGGGCTGCAAAATGAAGTAAAATGTGGGTTAGTGTCCCCATTCATACGAATAGGTCAATTGACCTATTCTTATGAATGGGGACTCTATTTCAGTTTATAGAATAGCAATAGCATAACATGTATTCCATAAACCGAAAGTCTATAATCCGAAAGACATTCGGTTTATAGACTTTCAGTTTATGGAATACATGTAATGTATACAGTGGAATGTACGTGTTCGGGTCCGGGGTCCAAAAACCGCAATGTTCGGTACGAACCCGAACAGTGCGGTTCGGGTTCGCTCAACACTAGAGGGGTAGTATTAGCGGCATAATCAATTTTGTGAGTTATTGCCTGCCCAAAACCCTTCTGGACCCATGCCCACCGCCTGGCCCGATTCGGATTATCAAAAGCCTGCTATCATGGTGTGCCATTCTGTGTGTACAGCTGTATGCACCAAACAAAAAGGCTGGACAATGCCTAGTTTATTGTTTGCTCTATTCATAGCTGAACATGCAAAATCAGGGGAAATTCATTGTAACATGCTTCACTATAGAACAAAAAAAAAAAAAAATAACAGGGAGCGGTATAGCCGATTAACTTGGATACAACAGGCGATGGAACCTTAATTTACACAATAAAATGTCTTTACTTTTCAGAATGTTTTATTATTTAGAAGTGATTTACATTTCACATGGTCAGGTCTTAACATCCTAAACTACCCAGATAATAGTATACAAAACGAAGATTCTATGGAAAATATAGCACATCACAAAAAATACACCAGTTTGGAAGTATATAAGACATTTTCCGAATATTTAGGCCATACAGTCAGTCAATTTCCTAATGTTGCACATAATTTACTGACCGTTTGGTTTCGCACCAAAGAAACGCTTAAGGGAATATTAAAAGGATTTTTTTTTTAATTAAATTTGTATTAAAGTATTTTCATTTTCTAATGTAGAATATCGTCACTTCATGCCACCCAACTGTTCCAATTTAATAAATACTGCCAAGGGAAGAGGGTTGATTGGTATGTCACTTAGAAACCAGGAGAAGGATGGCAAATTAGAATCATTTGGCCCATTATTCTACCTGTCCTAACACCCCTAATCGTCCTGAGTCTATGCTGTATGTCCAGGATAGTCTTGCACCCCATGTTAAACTTTCTCCACTCTTAGTTTTTATCACCACTGTTCTTTTCAGACGATTTCCTCCTCCCCTAGTATTTCTCCATCTGTGTAAATAATTATGCCCTGTACTTTAATTCCGTCTGACCAAAGTAGTCTGGTTGGAAACATACTCTCCCATTTAGCAGATATGGGAAAATTTATACAACCCAGCTTCTTTGGATTTAAGTTTGAAATCCCCTTCTCATTTTCCTGCACTTCTCCCTTTCATAAATAAATCTCTGAGCCTTGGTCTCAGAAAGGGGGCAGGCAAGAGAGATCTGTGCCATTACAGATACAGATCTCCCCCTCTTCCACGACATCACTAAATAAAAATGAGGTTGCAGTGGGTGACAAGCCCCTAAGTCCATGGGGCTCTAGCCTGGTAGCACCTTAGGGCAACCTGTGTTGTCCTTCCTCCAAGCTATAGTAAGTATTTTCTACCAGAGATGGCCAGATAATTACAACCATTATTAAATAAACCATTTTAAAAATATTAATATTCCTCTAAGTTTCTCTTTGTTAAGTTTTTGTTTAATCTTAAACAGTAGTAATGTGGCCTTTATTATTATTCTAAAGATTTAAATCTCTTGAGCACAATAACTCATGTCCTACATTTGACATTCAAGAGCCACATCCAATAAACAATAGGATAGGAACCAAAGATTTGCACCTAAGTATGCATACATCTGTGCACCAATAGTATATCTTACTCCACAACTAGAACTTTGGCCAGAGATCCATTATATATTTATTCACAAATGCCATTGCAAGGCAAGTCCCACCAAACACTGGAAAAGCTGGCAAAAATAAAGATACCCAGGAAAATAAAAATAACATAACATAATATATTACAGGAAAAAAAAGGGTATGCCCATTTATCAGTATAACAACATGACAGTCCATGCATCTTTCCAAAGATCCCCTGATGGCTGGAATATTCCAAATTTTAATTTCATTGGTTTATTTGTTCCAAAAACTTGTAAAGCAAAATCCAGATTCCAAAATGGATAGAAACACAATTGGGATAATTTCCAGTTAAAGGATACGCACCAGGTTACTTACTGGGCCTTATTCTTCCGTTGGAAAGCCAGGCTCCAAAAAGAAATATGGTAAATATCTACAAAATCTCATAAACCGGTAAATAATTCATGGAAAAAAAAATAGAGGACAGTAAAAACCGAAAAAGAAATAGAAAAAAAACAATATTTAAAGCTTTCAATTTTATCTTAGTGTACTAAAAATATATATCTTTTTTTAAAAATGGTGAGTTCCATGTTATAAGAATAAACTTAATATAATAATCTGAGAGAAAATACCCTTTCTTAACTTTGGATAATTCTTCAGTACACTACAAACGAATTGGTGCCAAAATAAAAAAACTAAAAATTCATTTTAAAATTTACTGTGCTGAGCAAAACATGTTCAAAGGGCAGTTTCACCTGCGTACATTTGTACTATGTTTCGATGTGTTGCGCATGTTTGAATATCTTTTAAATAGATGTACAGGAGAACTGAGAATTGCTTTACAGTAACAATTTTTTTGTTCAGTTTAGTATAGGTTCTCAAATCCATGCGAATAGACAGCTTATTTTTGGTACTGATAATTAAAAAAGATAAAATAAATGATGATGGAAACTCACTGTAAGGTGGTCCAAACAAACATAAGTCCTTAAGGACAAGAGGTTTCTTGGGATTTTTTGTTACACGTGTGCGTTTTACTGTAATTTCTTGCCATCTAATTTGAGGAACTCCTTATGGCTCTCTTTTGATGCCATAATTATCCTTTTACATCAGAATTTGATAGGATTTATAAAAATAAAAAATAAAAAAAATCAATCACAGCCAAAACCCAAAAGGCACTGAATCAGGTTTTAATCCAAGCACCTGTACATACCTTCCCCACCCCCCAAACTGACAGAGAAGAAGAAAGAAAACGTCGACGTAACATCTGGAGTGTTGTATTTTTCCCCTAACACTTGGACGGGGCATCTAGAGAATTCATTTTTATAAATGGACTAAACCACGGACACTGAAAAATAGGAAGAGATCTTTCGGAGGATTTCTCAAACTTCTGGACGATCCTGTGCCAAATTTATTGCAGAATGGATCACTTCTTTTAATGTGATAAGTAGTCCTGTTAAGAAGAAGAAAAAAAAAAAGCTTTTAAAATTCTGGCACTATTATAATCCTATCATACTCAGCCAGCCTCATGGCGGGAAGTAACATTTCATGTGGGAGAGGGTTTTAAATAGATCAGCATAGTAATATTGGGAAGGCTGGCACCAGAAAGAAATTAAACAATGTGTGGGGGGTGCACAAGGTTAATTTAGAGAAAGACCCAATATCTCATTACAAGCAGACTAGAGAAGCCAAAACCTGACAGTGTCTATCGGGTAAGGGGGTCTAAGTATTTTATCAAGTGGGCCATTTGAAAAGAAATATGTATGTGAAACCGGCCACATTAAAACTTGCTAATTTACAATAAAAGGGCGGGGGATGTAGAAAAAGGTTTGGGGATGTAGCAGCAATACAAAGAGCCATCTAAAAAATAGTTGAAAGCAACTGCATTGATTGAAAACTCAGCTAACGAGAACAAAGATAGATAAATCAGATGTGGCCGTATTTGGCCCACGGGCCGCATGTTGGACACCCCATGCATTAGAGGTAGCCTGGGAAATTCCTTTGGTTCCCATAGTGACTTTTCCAAGTAACCCCCACCGCTCGTTTTCGGACGAATGCATTTTTGTCCGAAAATAGCATTTTCGTCCATTCGTCCGAAAAACTAATAACTAAAATGCTAAACTAATGAAAGATGAATGAACGAATGGTTAATAAACGAAAATCATTCGTCCATTCGTGCTATTGGCATTCTATAAACCGAAATAGAGTCGGTTTATAGAATACCAATAGCATTACATATACATTCCATAAACCGACATAATGAACGACTTTCGGTTTATGGAATGAATGTAATGCTTTTGGCTTTCTATAAACCGAACTAGAGTCCCCATTCATAAGAATTTCTTATGAATGGGGACTCTATTTCGGTTTATAGAAAGCCAATAGTATTGAAACGTCTGAAACGAATGCAGTAATGAACGAAATTCGTTTTAGACGAAATAAATAACATTTTCGTCCGAATGGACGAAAACGAAACGAAAATTTTAGTTTTGCACATGTCTATAAGATAGTCATAATAATGAGAGGGGTGTGAATGGCAGCACTCCTCATTAATGAGTCGGTATTTGGTTACTTACTTGCTTCCATCCTGTTCGTTCGACAACAATGGTTTGACTTTCCTTGATGGGCGATGAAGTGGTGTTGGCATAATCATTCAGGAGTCCAAGAATGGGATACTGGTTTCTGTATCTTTAGAAGAAGAAGAAAAAAAACATACATAAAAAGTGAAGAATTATTATTACATTTCTGAAATCGAGTAACTCTAAAAACCACAACAAGCTGTTTGAAAAGCTACGACAGTGTACCTAGGGTACCAGCCAGAGCCTCCATATACCTAGCAAATTGTTTTTACTGGGACAAAGGGTTAAAAGTAATATCAGGAAGTATTACTTTACTGAGCGGGTAGTGGATGCATGGAATAGCCTTCCAGCAGAAGTGGTAGAGGTTAATACAGTGAAGAAGTTTAAGGATGCGTGGGATGGACACAAGGCTATCCTAGATATAAGATAAGACCAGGGACTAATGAAAGGATACTTTACTGAGCGGGTAGTGGATGCATGGAATAGCCTTCCAGCAGAAGTGGTAGAGGTTAATACAGTGAAGAAGTTTAAGGATGCGTGGGATGGACACAAGGCTATCCGAGATATAAGATAAGGTGAAAGTAATCAGAGTCCTTTTTAGGCAGATATTGGGCAGATTGGATGGGCTGAATGGTTCTTATCTGCCGACACAGGGGCCATTGTCTGTTACTAGCCAACCGGCTCTCTGAGTGACCACAAGTAACTCTATTGATGAGATTTCTAATTCCCCACTGGTTTACCTTTTAGTGATGACCGTTTGGTTGACACTTTTCGAATCCCTCTCTTGCCGCAGTCTAAACAGCTCCTGGGTTAAAATAAATAAATAAATAAATGAGATGACCAGACGGATACTTATAAAGGACACAAAAATGTGCAATCCAAAAAAACAAACTATCATTATTATAATAGACACGTACAAAATATATACACAAATAGATACATCACAGCGCACAGTCTTGATGCAGTTTAAATGGACAGTGCGGGAAAAATGGCATTGTATTACTATCACTAAATATTTATATTAAATCTTACTTTTATTGTGTAGTGTAAAAGACGTGATGTGAATACAAGTGAGAAGTGCTAAACGTGAATTAACCCGCGTTCGTCCAGTTTATCATATAATTCCATGTATCCTAATCGCTTTGCCAATACTGGAGGGACAATAGAGTGAAGGTGGCATATCATCCCATTATCATGGATCTCATCTCACACTAACCTGAGCCTAACCAGCTCACACAGAATAAATACAGCTCCAATGCAGGAGCTACTGACAATGTGCCACATACAGATCTCACAATTGATACAAATTTATCTTAAAATATGCAATTGGGGATTGACATGGGAATTTCAAAACTTAAGATAAAGTAAGTTTAATATATATATATATATATATATATATATATATATATATATATATATATATATATATATATATATATATATATATAAATGAATCGGAGGCTGTACAAGCTCACTTCACAGAGTCAGACTAAAAAAAGGCTAATTGTAGCAGCTGAACACTGAGATGGCACTCTGACGCACGCTTCCTCACCTAGCCAGGGGCTTCATCAGTGGGGAAACAAACGCGTTGGGAAAAGAAAAGTTCCATATCTTGCACACTATTTAAGTAGTGTGAAATTAATCTGAAACTGGGATGGAAAGGTAAGAAGAGGTGGAGGATTGTTCCAGCTCAGTTATTAATGACTCATATTTCTAGATTATAATGTTTAAACAAGACATATCGTGGTGCCTTTAGACACAACTTTACCCCAAACATCCTTTCTATCCCCACGACTTAAAATAAGTTAAACTTCAGTAAATAAGAGCAGTTTGTCTGCCCCCCTAATAGAGCAACAATAAAGTAGTTTTTTAATATGCTTTCACTTAAACATTACTATTAAACACTTCAACTTCTTATGGATGGGGTGGACACTTCCCTTGTGTAAATACAGAATCAGTGTGAAATGTTGGACAGACACTTCCCTCGTGTAAATACAGAATCAGTGTGGAATGTTGGACAGACACTTCCCTCGTGTAAATACAGAATCAGTGTGGAATGTTGGACAGACACTTCCCTCGTGTAAATACAGAATCAGTGTGAAATGTTGGACAGACACTTCCCTCGTTTAAATACAGAATCAGTGTGAAATGTTGTTGGACAGGCACTTCCCTCGTGTAAATACAGAATCAGTGTGAACTGTTGGCCGGACACTTCCCTCGTGTAAATACAGAATCAGTGTGAAATGTTGCACAGACACTTCCCTCGTGTAAATACAGAATCAGTGTGAAATGTTGGACGGACACTTCCCTTGTGTAAATACAGAATCAGTGTGAAATGTTGGACGGACACTTCCCTTGTGTGAATACAGAATCAGTGTGAAATGTTGGACGGACACTTCCCTTGTGTAAATACAGAATCAGTGTGAAATGTTGGACGGACACTTCCCTCGTGTAAATACAGAATCAGTGTGAAATGTTGGACAGACACTTCCCTCGTGTAAATACAGAATCAGTGTGAAATGTTGGACAGACACTTCCCTCGTGTAAATACAGAATCAGTGTGAAATGTTGGACAGACACTTCCCTCGTGTAAATACAGAATCAGTGTGAAATGTTGGACAGACACTTCCCTCGTGTAAATACAGAATCAGTGTGAAATGTTGCACAGACACTTCCCTCGTGTAAATACAGAATCAGTGTGAAATGTTGGACGGACACTTCCCTCGTGTAAATACAGAATCCGTGTGAAATGTTGGACGGACACTTCCCTTGTGTAAATACAGAATCAGTGTGAAATGTTGGACATCACACATTTTTGCACTTCCAAATTCTATGGCCAGGTTTCTAATTACCCAAAAAATAAAGGTTCCATTTAACATTGGTGGCTATTTGAGCAGTGTGCTAGGGGCCACATGTTTTTATTTTATTTGTTATTGTTTGAACATTGCACTGGGTATAACCTCTTCCCTATAGGGAAGTCATTATTAGTTTAATAGTGTTGTACAGTCAGCTCAGCACCGTGTCCAGCAGACGGCATCAGAAACCTGCCCCCAGTGAGCAGGACCAGTAAGTAATTGGGTATATTGTTTTATACATTCCTAACAGTAACCGGCACCGTAAAGCATGTTATAGCAATGTAACGTCAGGATTCCCAGGACGACAGCGCCATCTTCAGGCAGTTACTGGATCTACACTGGCTCAACAACAAGGGCATCCTTGGCCAATATTGTTATCCACAGCTTATGTAAAAGGTAATTAAACCATTAAAAAGTGCCAGTGTCTGCCTATGAAAAACCTGACAGAGGAGGACAATATCCGCACTCCTGTTGGTCCACATCAGAAGATTAGCTGATTATTGGTTTAGTAAGAGGAGAGATCTTTTATCTTCCCTACTAAGTACATGTTGTATCGAAACCCTTTCCCCAGCTTGGCTCTTGGGTCGGTGGAGGCTCACCGAGCAGAATAAAGTAGTCACCTTGGGATAATGTTAATCACTTGGCAGACCTCACCTCTTGTTGCCTCTTGATCAACGACTCCCTCTCCTCCAACGAGGAGGTCAGTTCCAGCAGCCTGAGCTGCAAATCACCGCTGCTGCCCTCTCTGGCCGACACGTCCCGTTGGAACTTGGTTATCTGGGTCTGAAAGGAAAAACGATCAGTATTTACGTATTCGTTCGGATGGAACACGTCCAACGGATACATTTATGTGCGTCGAAGAACGAGCATGTGTGCGGCAGAGTTCTAAAGGTGACGTCATCAGCAGTAACATTCCATTGGTTGGCATGCTGATGGCTCCACATTTAGATTTCATTAATGGAGTCATTTTTTTAAAGGGACACCATCACCTAAACGGTCATAAATGATCTAGAAAATTGCTGAAGCAGAATTAAACGCAAATGTAGGAAATGTGCCTGTGCTGGCCCTGTTTAGTTCATCCTCTTCTGGGTTGATATGCAAATGACACATTTCCCAACTGAATTTAGTTTATTTCGCTTCATCCTTCATAAATCAGAAGTGTGAGCACCAGTTTGGCCTTTAAGACAAATCTACATAATAATATGTTTATAAGAGAAGGAATTGTTACTTATGATCAGCTTCATTTATCCATTCAGAGCAGACCCTGGTCTGATCCGTGCTATCAGTCTTTGCATGCCACAGTGGAATTAATGCTTCTTGGGAATGTAAAGCAGTACTAATGTAACAGAGTGAGGCCTCAGTGCTGCATGGAGAATGATTCGTAATTACAAAAAAGAAAATAACTCTAATTTGTCGTCCGCATGTCAGTCCTGCAGGGACAGCATCGACAGGTCCGTACTTGGCGAGAGAGGGATGGGCTCCTGCGGCAGTTCAGCTGGTGGTGGATAATGACCCCCCATCACCCTCAGTACCAAATCTGCAGTATGAATTGAATGAATACCCTGTTCCAACAGAGGATCCATGCCTCTGGGAAAAATGTAAGTTAATTATTAGCAAAATACTGGAGTCTAAATTATTGATAATATATATGTATATATTACTTTATATTACTTTTAATTACATCACAATAGATAGAGATAGATAGATAGATAGATAGATAGATAGATAGATAGATAGATAGATAGATAGATAGATAGATAGATAGATAGATAGATAGATAGATAGAGATAGATAGAGATAGATAGAGATAGATAGATAGATAGATAGATAGATAGATAGAGATAGATAGAGATAGATAGATAGAGATAGATAGAGATAGATAGATAGAGATAGATAGAGATAGATAGATAGAGATAGATAGATAGAGATAGATAGATAGAGATAGATAGATAGAGATAGATAGATAGAGATAGATAGATAGAGATAGATAGAGATAGATAGAGATAGAGAGAGATAGATAGAGATAGATAGATAGAGATAGATAGAGATAGATAGAGATAGAGAGATAGAGATAGATAGATAGAGAGAGATAGATAGAGATAGATAGATAGATAGATAGAGATAGATAGAGATAGATAGAGATAGATAGATAGAGATAGATAGATAGAGATAGATAGATAGAGATAGATAGAGATAGATAGATAGAGATAGATAGATAGAGATAGATAGAGATAGATAGAGATAGATAGATAGAGATAGATAGAGATAGATAGAGATAGATAGATAGAGATAGATAGAGAGAGATAGATAGAGATAGATAGAGATAGAGAGAGATAGATAGAGATAGATAGAGATAGATAGAGATAGATAGAGATAGATAGATAGAGATAGATAGATAGAGATAGATAGATAGAGATAGATAGAGATAGATAGAGATAGATAGAGATAGATAGATAGAGATAGATAGATAGAGATAGATAGAGATAGATAGAGATAGATAGAGATAGATAGATAGAGATAGATAGAGATAGATAGAGATAGAGAGATAGAGATAGATAGATAGAGAGAGATAGATAGAGATAGATAGATAGATAGATAGAGATAGATAGAGATAGATAGAGATAGATAGATAGAGATAGATAGAGATAGATAGAGATAGATAGATAGAGATAGATAGATAGAGATAGATAGAGATAGATAGATAGAGATAGATAGATAGAGATAGATAGAGATAGATAGAGATAGATAGATAGAGATAGATAGAGATAGATAGAGATAGATAGAGAGAGATAGATAGAGAGAGATAGATAGAGATAGATAGAGATAGAGAGAGATAGATAGAGATAGATAGAGATAGATAGATAGAGATAGATAGATAGAGATAGATAGATAGAGATAGATAGAGATAGATAGAGATAGATAGATAGAGATAGATAGAGATAGATAGATAGATAGAGATAGATAGATAGAGATAGATAGAGAGAGATAGATAGAGAGAGATAGATAGAGATAGATAGAGATAGATAGAGAGAGATAGATAGAGATAGATAGATAGAGATAGATAGAGATAGATAGAGATAGATAGAGATAGATAGATAGAGATAGATAGAGAGAGATAGATAGAGATAGATAGATAGAGATAGATAGATAGAGATAGATAGAGAGAGATAGATAGATAGAGATAGATAGAGATAGATAGAGAGAGATAGATAGATAGAGATAGATAGATAGAGATAGATAGAGATAGATAGATAGAGATAGATAGAGATAGATAGATAGAGATAGATAGAGATAGAGATAGATAGAGATAGATAGAGATAGACAGAGAGAGATAGATAGATAGATAGATAGAGATAGATATAGATAGAGATAGATAGATAGAGATAGATAGATAGAGATAGATAGATAGAGATAGAGATAGATAGAGATAGATAGAGATAGATAGAGAGATAGATAGATAGATAGAGATAGATAGATAGAGATAGATAGGGATAGATAGATAGATAGGGATAGATAGATAGATAGGGATAGATAGAGATAGATAGATAGAGATAGATAGAGATAGATAGAGATAGATAGAGATAGAGATAGATAGAGATAGACAGAGAGAGATAGATAGATAGATAGATAGAGATAGATATAGATAGAGATAGATAGATAGAGATAGATAGATAGAGATAGATAGATAGAGATAGAGATAGATAGAGAGATAGAGAGATAGATAGAGATAGATAGGGATAGATAGATAGAGATAGATAGATAGATAGGGATAGATAGATAGATAGATAGATAGATAGATAGATAGATAGATAGATAGATAGATAGATAGAGATAGATAGGGATAGATAGATAGAGATAGATAGATAGATAGAGATAGATAGAGATAGATAAAGATAGATAAAGATAGATAGATATATAATGTGATGTAATTAAAAGTAGAATTGACAAATTTGCTTATAGAGTTATTTGTAGAGAAACAAAATTGAAGGTAGAAGAAATCGAAGATCATTTATAATTGGGAGAAAGAAAAAAAGGGTGTGTCTGCACCTTTACATATAGACAGAGCCAGGGCCGGACTGGGAGAAAAATTCGGCCCGCGCATTTTTTGATCACAGCGGCCCACTAAGAAGGGGGCGGGACAGAGGAGGTGTGTTTTGTCATCACCAATGACAAACACGCTCCCTCTCAAAGTGAGCATATTGGTTCAATGCTCTTCCAGGGCAGACCATGCGCAGAGCTCTGCTGAAGAGCTCTAGCATGAGAAAAAAGCCCTGTATGTGTTCTGCACAGTGCAAGCAAATGTAATAACAGGCTTGCACTGTGTTTCCTTGCAACTTGTCTCTGGTGTCTCTATAAATGGATACCAGGAGACAAAAATGCCAGGAAAGAGTATTGAGCATGTGTTTGGAGCCTGCTTGTGGGATTGCGTGTGTGTAGAGTAAGCTGATTGTGGTGTGGTATTGTGTAATAAGGTTCGGTTTTAGTTGTGTTGTGTTTGTGGTGTAATGTGATGCATATGTGGCTAGGGGCTGTAGAGAATGTGTGTATAGGGGATATAGCAAGTGTGTGCATACAGGCTATAGTGTGTGTGTGTGAATATATATATAGATTTAGTGTGTGTTTAGGGGTGTAGTATGTGTTTGCTTACAAGGAATCTAGTGTGTGTATATATACATATATATATATATATGAGTCTAGTGTGTGTTTGAAGGACCCAGAATGTGTATAGGAGATCTAGTGAGTGTGTGTTTATAACGGTTTCAGAGTGTATATAGGGATCTAGTGTGTGTATGTGTGTAGATGATCCAGAGTTGGATCTAGTGTGTGTCTGGAATGTAATTTGTTTAGGGGTGCAGTATGTGTGTGAGGGGTGCTGTGTGTATATATATATATATGTAAGTATTGTGTATGTCTGTTGTGCAGTGTGTTGTGTTCTGTGTGTATGTGAGGGGTGCAGTATGTGTGTGTGAGGGGGCGGTGTGATGAGGGGGGCGGTGTGCGAGGGGGGCGGTGTGTGAGAGTGATGGTGTGTGAGAGTGATGTGTGTGAGTGCTGTGTATGATAGTGCTGTGTGTGATGGGTGTGAGAATGCTGTGAATGCTGTGTGTGATGGGTGTGAGAATGATGGGTGTGAGAATGCTGTGTGTGATGGGTGTGAGAGTGCTCTGTGTGAGAATGCTGTGTGTGATGGGTGTGAGTGCTGGGTGTGAGAGTGCTGTGTGTATGAGAGTGCTGTGTGTGTGAGAGTGCTCTGTGTGAGAATGCTGTGTGTGATGGGTGAGAGTGCTGGGTGTGAGAGTGCTGTGTGTGTGAGAATGCTGTGTGTGATGGGTGAGAGTGCTGTGTGTGTGAGAGTGCTGGGTGTGAGAGTGCTGTGTGTGATGGGTGTGTGAGTGCTGTGTGTGATGGGTGTGAGAGTGCTGTGTGTGATGGGTGTGAGAGTGCTGTATAAATGTTAGAATGGATTGTGTGTGTGTGTGTAGGGGGGGGGGGGGTAAATAAACAAATAAAATAACAGGCATTATGGGGACATAATGCCTGTTATTTTATTTGTTTATTTACCTACCCCCCCCCCCCCCCCTACACACACACACACAATCCATTCTAACATTTATACAGCACTCTCACACCCATCACACACAGCACTCTCACACCCATCACACACAGCACTCTCACACCCATCACTCCTTTCTTACCTTTAGCCTGGGAGGGGGGGACCGGCACGCTGGTACCTACGACTGTTCCCTCGTGGTGAGAGGTTCACTCTCGCGAGATCCGGTCGTTGCTATGGCAATGCTCCGGATCTCGCGAGAGGAACCCGGTGGAGCTGCAAGTTAGAGCTCCGCCGGGTCCTCTCTCCCTCTCTCCCCGCCGGCGGCCGTATTTGAAGGCATGTGGGCCGGTGAGGGAGATCTTTGATGTCCTCACCGGCCCTTCATGTCAAACAGCGGGGCCGGCGCTCGGATAGTGCCGGCCCTGCATAGACCGGCAGGGGAGATTCTGGGACCTCCCCTGCCGGCCTCGGCCCATGGCCACCGCGGCCCACCGGGCATTTGCCCGGTGTGCCCGATGGCCAGTCCGGGCCTGGACAGAGCCCTACAGAATAAGTAGGTAGAAATAAACATCAATATCAGATTGCTACTATATAACCAGGTCTGTACAAAACTGTGGCAACCTATGTCAGATACAGGATTATGGGTATTGCAGCTAAAACACACGGACTGGAGAAACATCATTGCACTTTATCTGCCTTAAATTCTTAGAACTCTTATCTACAGAAATGACTTATTTTTTTTAAATACAGGTTGTGCCAGTGCTTATAGATGATGCTAGATGGGTACTGACAGAGCCATGAGTGTCAGGAGAATGATTCAGACAGGAGGAAATGGAGATTTAAGAAGGGTTTGTGAATAAGGATAATTACTCTCAGATTGCGGATCTCTTTGTCTTTTTCCTCGGTGAGGCTGTTGATCATCTCCTTGTAGTGTCTGGTGATTTCATCCGTCTTGGACTGAAGTACTGGGCTGGAGCATGACTCGGAGATCTGAAGAGAGGAAGAAAAAAAAAATGACAGCGGCCCGATTCTGTGCTTTCAGTAGTAATGTAATGGGTGGAGAGGACGGGAGTCCGACACACAGTGCCAGCAGACCAGCTGGATAAACAAGGACAGGTTCAAGTGTTCTCAAGAGGTGTCCTTAATAATGAACAACGCATACACTCTGCTCAGCGGGATAAAGAACAACAAGGTGTAGAACCCTTATATTAAAAACTCCAGAGGCCTCCAGGACCATGACATATTGAAGTAAAGCAGTCAGTAGACTGACTGCTTTAGATTGGTAACCCCCCTTCCCCCCCCAAAAAAAAAAAAAATAAACAGATGAAAATGAATATCGGTGAGGGTTTTGCATAGAGATAATTTCCAGGGGAACATTCTAAAAAGTGATGTAATCAGAAGGAACATTCCATTGTGTGTCCATGGCAACTGGACCACTTTTAGTTCTCTACCCCATAAATGACCTTTATCCATCACCCCTGTGTGTTCCCATGGCAGATTGCCAAAGCCACACTGGATATTGATGATCTCCAAAGTAGACCACATCCCCATTACTAATCTACTGTGCAGCCCCTACTCTGGGTTTACCTGGACCCGGAGAGCCTGGTTTTCCTGTTGCAGAGCGTTCTTGGCATATTCAAGCTCTTTGAGCCGGTAATCTTTGTCGCTGTCCGCATTGCGCTGAGACAGGATGCTTTCTTCTACGCTGCGGAGCTTCAGAGCGCTGTCCTTCAGTTCTTGCTGAGAGGGACAGAAATTGGACAATATTAGTTATTACTAAATAATCAATATAAATTAAGTTTCCAGTCACACAAGTTTAAAAAAAAATAAAGATTCCTACACAAACCCCAAATCACTGGCATTACGTTCATCTTCCCCCACGCATTTTACACCCAAAGGGATAGGCCAAGCGTCCGTGCAAGGTTAGTGATGGTAGCATAGTACATCAGTAAATGGTCTGTTGCAAAGCTCGTTAAATGTCCACCATGAACAAGGTTGGCGCTGGCCCCGCTATATGCACTGCTTACAATTACAATTTACAACAGCTGCTCTATGGAGGATACAGTGACCTGTGTGAATAACAAGGACTAGGCCGAAATAGCTCCAGCGAAAAGATTTTTCCCCCCATCATTTCCCCTCAGCTATTTTGGTATTTTCCTATTTGTCTGGTCAAGATGGTGGTTATGTAAAAAAAGTAACCACTAGATGGCAGTGCAGGGAGCTAGGGTCCGGCGATGTATGGGCGCTACAGTGAGATCATCTGGTAGCATCTATGAAGTCATAATATTTATAATTTTTGGCTCTGTACCACAAACTACTCTCTCTCTAGGTTGCACCCCTTTCCACACCACCTTGCCCCCACATACCTTACAGCAGTACCAGATTGTCTTGCAATCTGATGTCTGTGCAGGCAGCACAAGGCTTTGAGGGAGGATGTACCACAAACAATGGTAGAGCTTGCTCTGCTGTTGCCGCCCCTTCCTCCCCCTCCAGTCTGCTGCCCTAGGCCTAGGTGGCCTATGCAGAAACACAACACTGGATGGAATAGCAGGCTGGACACGGGTTTGGGAAAAATGCAAAGCTGAACGGTGAACAACGTCAATATACCTGCTGCTGGCGATTTTTCTCTCTCACAGAAGCCAGAATAGTTTCATATTCCTTTATCTGCTCATCCTTAAACGTCAAATCTCTTTCCAGGGATCTCTTGTCAGTTTCTAATTTCTGCAACAACAATAAGAACAATTATAAAAACATGTGAAAAAAGGAATTATAACAATGGTGCAGGTTAGATCTTTATGTACAGCGTTAACTCAACTAGCTCCCTCAGCTATCACGGAGCAGAGCTCCTTTACATGTCGGCCTGTCGGCCTTTGCACAGATAGAAATGTCCTTTGAATGGTGCACAGATATTAAGCCTGCCTAAAGGACAACACCTTTCTTACACTTGTGCTTCTAATATAGAAGCGAGAGAGACCCCCGATCAATTCGGACCCCAATCAAACAAGCAGGGAGACATTGTTAGCGCACACCAGTCTCTTTTCCGGCTCTGCCTCAGCCGTGAGACAGAACCGAGAGTAAGTCGGTGTGTATCTGGAAAGATACACATCAGGACCACGTTGGAGGAGGGGTACACGTTGTTTTAATAATTGGAGAGAAAAAAATTGTCCTTTAAAAGTAAAGTATAGAAAATAAAATGTGGTTAAGGAGGAGGAATATTATGTTCATTTTAGAAGTTTGCCCAGGGGATGTTACCCTGACCCAATTTAATGCTACTCATCTACCTCGGAAGGATGAAGGGCGGAGATGACCTTGCCAGGACTGGAACCTGCAACTCTACGAGTTAAACAGATTCTATACATGGTGTCCACCTCCATACCTACGTTTATAATGTCTCTGCTGGGGATAGTATTTTACATTACCATTTATTTATACGTAGCGACTGGTACAGACCCTAGAAGGGATCTACATACAGTGGTGTATCTTGGTTTTGTGCTGCCTTAGTCACGTGACCTGCAGGCACTTCCCCGTCATACCGCACGGGGAGCAGAACAGACAGCACGGAGGTTTCTCTGTTCAGCTCCCTGTGCAGCCTGCTTGCAAGCAGAGCGGTGGGGAGAGGAGATCTTCCGACCTCTCCAGCCACCGTCTCTGCCGGCAAACAAGGTTATTTTTTCCTTAAAGGGGCAGCTTTTTTATTTTTATTTTGTGTCACCCTTTAAAAGGCATCCAAGGCAAAAGCCTTGCACTAAATACAGCGCTTTCTACATACGACATTAGAAGAACAGAGAAAGACTGGTACATGAGGTACAGAGAGCCCTTCTTGTATAGCTTACAATCTGGCTCTCTTAAAGGGACTGTCTAGTGTCCAAACTGCATCTTCCAAAAATGTATGCATATTAATGTGCTTTCAAAAGTACTTGCACTTGTTTTACATTTTGTATTGCTTAAAATATAAAATACTAACAGCTAGAAGAAATTGTGAAATGACAGCAGTTTGCAAGAAACCAGGATTGCCCACACTAGCTGAGTAAAAAAAAAGTATTTTTTTTGTTTTTGCTCCAAGACCAAATGAGAATAATGCTATTCAAATTAATGCAATTTTCTGTCTCCCTAGTGATGTCACCAGACAATGTGTTGCACTGTTAAGAGATACTATTGTGTACAAGAGCAAGGTCACTCAAAAGTCCACAAAATGTATTCAATTGGAAGAGCACAGGAAGTGACTAAATGAAACAAAAAATGTTTTTATCCTCAGTGTCTATAGTGTCTATCAGTGCTGCCGCACCTGCAGTAAACATGCAGAGTAATCACTGGAGAGGGCTTGAGTCAAATATTAAAAATGTGATTTATGCAGAATGCCTGGATCAAAAACACACTGGAAAAAAAGCCTGTGCACTATACAAGCAGTAATCTTCATCTTGCACCAAAGTGAGTTTGGGGACTAGACTGTCCCTTTAAACGTATTTATTTAAAGAAACAGGTCTCTCTCAAGAGAGCAATACACAACTTACATTCAAATCATTCTGCAAGTGACCCAGCTCCTCTCGCATGCTGGAGAAAGTGGATAACACAAGTCTCATTGATTTGTCAGAGGTCTGTCTCATCTACACATCAGAACAGGAGAAAAAAGATCACTTATTAGAACATTAAATGAGCACGGATCGGACAGCATATTGAAAGAGCAGAGAGACAATCACAACAAATGCGGGGAGAAGCTGGAGGTTAATTTCCTGAAATTAATATATTATAAAAACATATTAAACAATACATGGTGTGTAGGATGCAGGAAGTGTTACTACTAGCAGAGCTGCACACCCATCTCACTTCATTCTTTGCTAGGTTTTCCTCCGGGGTCACACCCAATGGACAATAAAGGCTATATGAACTGGGGTCTCAAGGTGAAAAGGATCACAGTTTCTCATCTTCTAAAATCCCTGGGAAGATTTTCAAGGCCAAGGATAGCCGAGATATTTTTGAAATTCGGCTCCCATACTGTTTAATGCAAAATGCGTTGACAGGTTCTCCAGGGCGGTAAACCAAGTCAAATCTTCTCACTCCTCCTTCAAATCGAGCTCGTAAACCAATTCCTCTCCCAGTGAAGCTTGCCAAACAGAGAGTTGATCGTATACTAAAGCAACCTCTTCTCTTGGGTTATTATAGCTTAAAATGATTCACAAACCTGAGTATCACACTTTTGTTTTTTATTAAGTCAGTCACATCTGATAAATAATAATACAGCGTACTTTCGGAGTGCACTTGAATTAAGATTTAAGAACCTAATTTAATGGCTAAAAGCAGCTCGGGTGTCCTGGGACCAGTTATCTAACCAAAGGAAAACATGGCGGAATCAGAAAGGAATCCAAAGATTGGTCCGATGATGTCATAAGCCACACATTGAGGAAAGAAACTGTATAATCATTTCATGGAGCCAAACAAACGTGAATCCGGCAGCAATTCACACAGCCAGGGGAAACACAGCTTATACAGTCTCCACAATCACACAGACACTTCCCAGCAAACTCATCTCTTGTGTTTGAGAACATAGAAGCTGCCAAATTCCACAGTATTTCTGTACAGCGTACTTTGGTTCATTTCCCCACCTGTAGGAGGTACCGGATCTGCTGCTTCGTGAGCTCAGACACTCCTTTCGGGATCAAGGCCTCAATGTCCTGGAACAAAAGTGAAAACACACAGCTGGCTTCAATTACGGCCCAACAATATTTCACTGTCCTGTTTGTGTGTGTCGGGTTGTCCTGGGGTGTGTGTGGGATGGGGGGGGGAGTTGTTTGTTAAGTTTCAAGGTTTCATTAACTCCCGAGCTACTCCCTTCCAATATAATCAGTAATATGCTCGTTTAAGCCAATATGGTTTACAGTTCTAGTCAAGGAAGGATGGTTATCCCGACACCTTTTTTATTATTATTTATCCTTATCATCTGTGGAATAAATAATAGGATATAGGTGTAATTAGCTCAACCACAGCCTAGAACAAAATGTTCAAAAGGCAATAAGGACACGAGACACACAAAAAAAAAAACGCAGTACAAATTACCCAACGCGTTTCCAGCCTAAACTGTGTCAAGAGCCTTAGGAGGTTCAAAATATGGCGGCCAGTAGGTCTCTTGGTTTATCCTTGGTTCATCCCCTGGGTGTCTGGCCCGTGTGTTATTAAGCGTGATAGAGTGCGAGTTATATGGTGTTCTGTTCTCTGTTACTTGTTACTGCGCCAGAGACTCACTGTTTGCACACTGGTGATGGCAGTACACTTAGCTGACATATACCCTCTCATGCTTTCTGCAGAATAACATTAGCAATATACCGTATGCCAAGCGCTTGGTGGTTTATTTACCTGGTACTCTGAATCGGAGGGTTTCCTGCAAACAAAATCCACAGAATTAGGAGGCTTTCAAACACAAATACAAAATAAAACAACACAAGTAAAGCTTATAATAAGTAAATGTCACTGGCAGTTTGTAAAGGGACTGAAAATACATGGCTGGAAGGAAGAGGAAAGCGATACCATCGCACAATTAATACATGGTTAATTAGGGTTAGGGTTAGGCTCTCTCCCATGATGCATTGCCAGTCTCTGGCTTTGCAGAGCATAATAGGAATTGTAGTTCACTAGAGTTGGAATACCTGACATTATCTAACCCTGGTGCATCCCTGTGCTGAAAAGAAAAATATATAAATAAATATGCTCTAAAACTAAATATTACATTACATTATGTGACTAATATTACAAATATGTGACTAAGTCCCAATGATGTTTGTTGAGTTGCTTGCCGATATGAATTAAAAGGCTTTAGGAATTAAAAAAATTGATTTGCAGGACTACAAAACTTTTTTTGACCCCAAAGAGCAAATACATACTCAATTTCATGTGAGTCTGAATTCCCTGTAATGCACAAACTCTGCTGACAAACTCTGCTAAATCTTTATTATTCAACATCCCTGTGTTTCCTCACTTGTATAGTACATGTCATTAGTCCCATTTTGTGCGTTTGTGTATACACACCGATCAGCCATAGCATTATGGCCACCTGTCTAATACTCTGTAGGTGGCTCCATCATGAACGAGGCTTTATAATTGTTATGATCCCGAGTGGTTTACCTGGCTCCAATCTTCTCCACGTGCTGCATCAAGCAGCTGTACAGGTCATTGTTTTTACGGCTTAGCTCAGCAAGCAGTTCTCCAAAATAACGAGCGTCCAACTGCTCAGGCCCCAAATCCACGCTGGCGATTCTCTGAAGATAACCAAGGGAAAATACTGCACTTTAACACACACACAGGACCAAGATACAGTCAAGGAATCGGGAAAAGTGGATCAAGTAAAGAGATTTTAATGAAGTAAAACAAATAAAGTACCTTATTGATCTGTCTTTGCTCCTTAAAGCTCTATTGATACAAAAAAAAAAAAAAGGGTGTAAATATCAGTTTCTTGGCAGGTAACACGAGTTTATCCTGTATACCAATTGTGTTTATGCCCCTAAGGCATTCAATAAATATACGTATTATGTGTTAAATGAAAGGGCAAACAGTCTTGTTTTATTCTATTGTCCCTTATAACATGGCACTTTACACTTTATGGCATATTTGTTAATACAATCCAGTGCCAAACTTAAAGGATCACCAATGTACCAAACTGTAGGATCCTGGGTCTTCGTACCAATCATCCTGGTGGCATCAGAATTTAAATCTTAATTGAACAATTTCTCTTTAAAATAATAATTAAAAAAAATAAAAAAACCAATGCAGGATGACCAGAACTTCACCGTAGCAGACATTACATTTTTATTTGGTTTACAAGAATTCCCCCCAAGAATCAGATCTGACCAGACCAGCCAACTGGCAGATAATGATGGCTGTGGTCATAGTTACTATATTGGAACCTTGGTTCATCGTCACCCGTCACTGAGTAACGAAGGTTCTATCACGTTCTACCCAAGGTTCCACTGGGGTCATGAATGTTCTACCACACTTTTTTTTGCCGTGACTTCTCCTTAAATACCTTCAGCCCTAGAGTGTTTATGCCGGGGGAGCTTTAGAAGATAATGTAGTCACAACAACGTTTTAGTGAAGGCTAAAACCAAAAAAACAACCCAGCGAGTTATCAGATCTTACAGAGTTCTTTAAAAGTATACGGTATGAACAGATTTGGTAGAGCGGATCCCAGGGGATCAGAGGAGATCACTTTTCAAATCACACTCCACAATTAAAAGATATCATCAAGATAGAGATCAGAGACCAGATCTTTTCAAGTTTTCTTCTGTTCTGGTAAATGTACTTATACTTCTAAAAATGTAATGGCATTTCGTGCACCAAATCAAAATGAGGCTGTAATTAGCATTTCTCAAGCGCTATAGCCATGTCCACGGGCTATTTGAGTGGCCATAACACGGGTTACATCATGATTATCCTTGCTCATAAAAAAGCTAGTTGAGATCAGGCCAGTGATCTATATACAGTGGAAAGATCACTCTCTCTCTTGCTACTTATAGCACTAGAAGCAATACAAGCAACATTTCAAAGGAGACCAGTCACCAAGGTCTAGTTTAATTCCTTGTAATTTACATATTTCTCGTGGGGGTTAATATAGAGAATATAATCTTCAATGCCACACCTTGGCTCTTGTATTAACACGCACGTCCTTGGCTTGGAAAACTACAGTAACAGCTAAAAGAGCTTTATGGGAACTTAATTAGTGTATTAGGAGAACAGGTTTAGAGCAAAAATCAAGATGTTCCTAATCTCCCCGGGGCGAATGCAAAGGAGGAGATGAAGAGTGGCTCTGCCGGTGGGTGGGTTTAAAAAAAAAAAAAAAAAAAAGTCTACTCAATATAGGACAGGCAATTTAAATGACTTGCTTCGTAAAACTCATGTAGAATTTAATCGGAAATAATAAAAAAAAATTACAAGTACGGAAAAGGAAATAATTGCAATTCTATAACCCCTCATTATGAACTATCAATCTATTCATCAGGTGCTTGTCAGAAAGGATTCACATTTTTTCATGGTCCCTTCATGTTGGATAGCGAAATCATTTTTTTATTTATTTTTTTTATATTAAACAAGGGGAATTTCTTTGCTTTTTTTAAATAAAAAAAAAAAAAATGAACAATTCAGATAAATGACAGATAATTATCAAATATTGCTAAAATTTACTCTGCAAGGTATCAGTCCTCATTAAATAAAATGCACCTCTCCATAACCGCAGTCAGGGAGCTTAGTAATAGTGGTATCTTTAACTACATAAAATGTAAATAAATAAAGAAATTGGTAAAATTCGTAGTGTAGATGATAAAAGGAGAATAGTCATTATAATAGAACACAAACTGCACAGTGGAGGCTTATGACATGGACTTAATATTATGCCATTTTGTGACATTTAAAGAAACAGAGCACTACATTATTTTTAACCCTTAAATGCTTTACATTTGGGAACAGCTCTAGAAAGATTCTGATGATAGACCAGGCCTCTGTTGGAGAAATCATGCTCTCCTTAAAAGGGACCCAGACAGCTAAACATTATTCATACTATGAATATAAAAAGAACAAAAAAAATTGAAATCTAAAAAAATCATAAGAAGTGTCTAAAGTCTCCTATTGACGATGCCATCAGCTTAGAAACATAGAATCATAGAAACACAGAATGTGTCGGCAGATATAAACCATTCGGTCCATCTAGTCTGCCCAATTTTCTAAATAAATACTTGTATTAGTCATTGTCCTTATCTTATATCTAGGATAGCCTTGTGCCTATCCCACGCATGCTTAAAGTCCTTGACTGTGTTTACCTCTACCACTTCTGCTGGCAGGCTATTCCATACATCCACTACCCTCTCAGTAAAGTAATACTTCCCGATATTACTTTTAAATCGTTGCCCCTCTAATTTAAGACTATGTCCTCTAGTTGTGGTAGTTTTTCTTCTTTTAAATATACTCTCTTCCTTTACTGTGTTGATTCCCTTTGTGTATATAAATGTTTCTATCATATCCCCCCTGTTACGTCTTTCCTCCAAGCTATACATGTTAAGATGCTTTAACCTTTCCTGGTGCGATGTCATCAGAAGGAGACAAAATAGACACATACAGAACACATTTGTTTCCATAATTTATTCTCTACAGTCACAGTATAAGTGATGTTTATGTGAAGGAGAGGATGAGTAATGGGACATACAAGAGAGACAGGAAGAACAACAAAACACAGACAGACAGACATTCAAACAAGTGTCACTTGTAACCTAACAATGTCGGAGAAGGCTACCAAAACAAAACCAGATTCATTTGACTGGGCTAAGCCTGCAAAAAAAAAACGTTCATCATGCAATTCCCACGCTATGCGGACTGCTTCCATGGAGCTTTGAGAGAAAGGTGAAGCCCCAGAGCCTGACGAGACCTGGATAGCGGCCAGATAACATTCCTTGCGGGTTAAACCAGACGCACAGAGATCACTTTCATAGCTACAGAGCAGCCATACACCGTATGATGCGCTGGTAATGACCTCACAAAGCTTGAACTCTGGAGATTACACAGTATGACACAATGCTAGCAAAGATTAGGATTCATTGTGTGCTAACCATAGAATGCAATGCATTATAACTGCAGAAGGCACTCTAAAAACAAAAAATGACAAGTATGAAAAAGGAAATAATTCAAAATTCTATAGCATCTCATTATAACCATTCATCAGGTGCATGCCAGAAAGCAAATCACATTGTGTCACGGTCTGTTCATGTTGGATACCCAAATCATTTTTTTAAAAATAAACAAGGGGAATTTCTTGGGTTTAAAAAAAATAAATAAAGTTAAAATTCAGATAAATTACAGATAAGTGTCAAATATTGCTAAAATCAAATCTGCAAAGTATCGGTCCTCGCTATATATAATGCAACTCTCCATAACATATCTTTAACGACATAAAATGTAAAAAGGTAACATTCATTGTTTAGATGATAAAACGAGGATAGTCATGAAGATAGAACACTAATTGCACAGTGGAGGAATATGATGGGCTTAAATGCTATGCCATTTTGTGACATGTGAAGAATGGAGCCGTCTCTGGCACTCAGGAGCCTTTGAGCGGGGCACGGAGTAATCTGACTGCATTGTCACCATCATCCGTAAGGTTTGCCACCCAGGTGGTAAAAGAATTAGCTTCAGGCCAATCTATAGGGGGGGGGGGGGGGGGCATTAACACGGCCAGTATTTTATTTTATTTTTTTTGAAAGAAAAGGGGCGAACCCTAATTATCAGGATATGGAGGGATGGGTATAATATGGAGCAACTAAAAGAAAAATAAACAAAAAAACAGAAGAAGGGAAAACTAAAAGGAAGAGAGTCTGGAACAAAAATGGAAGACGGATCCTAATTTAAGGATTAATGGCATTTTAATATAGTCAACTTGGTTTATTGCATAAATAAATATATGCTTTAGATCCTAGGCCTACGGATACAGCTTATAAATGATCTATCAATTGTTAGCAGAACTGAAAGAAAATGCATACATGAAGAAGTCATTGTGTTTTAAAATGTAATCATTTGCATACCAGGCCAAAAGGTGATACCAGCGACAGGAGCCACCACTGACACATTTAAAAAAACACATTCTTCTTTTATGTATTTGCATCCATTTCTGCTAATGCAATGTATAGATCTTTGTTTATGTTCACGGTATAATCAATGTTTAGGTCTCTTTATGAATGGCAGGGGATTATGGTAGTGGCCGCCCGCTGGAAGCCTGGGCTCTGTCCAAACTCAAGAGAGCAACAAACGCGTTGGTTTCTTCAAGAAAATGAATATAAATAAATAATAATGTCCAAGATCCACTTGGTCCAGAAACAGTCCAGTGAATATTCTATTGGATTTTATTTCACAGTCGTTATACATCCCGCCCAACTTTGGTTCATCCCCCCCTTTATAACGCGGGATGACTGGGTGTGACAGCGTTAAGAAGCATGCACTTTACATCACGCAAATGGACAGGTCACTCAAACAGACAATGCTACATCGGTGGGGGGCACAATGATAGAATTTTATTTTATTTATTTTTTAATGGAGAAAGAAAATGACATTACTCTTACCCCCCTAACAAAGCTGTAGCTCATCTCTTCAACAGTGATCAGTATGGATTTTTTTTTTTTTTTTAAACAATAGCACCTTCAAAATAAATAAGTAAAATGATCTATTAATTCAAAGTGGTTTCTTGTCTGCAGTGGTGCTTACCTGATCGCTGGATACCGTCTCGATTACCTGCTTTGACACAATCTCCTGGGGAAAGGGGGGGAACATTTTTTTTTTTTTAAAAAGCAGTCGATAGACCATTATCTGCTTCAATCATCTTAATTCAAATGTTTGATTTGAATGCAAGTTAAAGTACAAATGGTTTTATGCAATGTGATTCCGTAGTTTTGGATCCGCTCGCCTCCTTCTCATTGCCCCCTCTAATTCTTTTTTTGGACTTGAGTTTCAGCATATCCATCACTGGGTGGTAAGCGATCAGGAGTCGTGTTGTGTGTCTAATGGTTTATATGTTGCTTGCCTGCTTTGTAAGTTGGCTGTACTCCAGTGTCCGTAACCTTCGCTATTGTGAATTCGAGAGGGAGCATGGAAAGAGAGCTGTGGCATTTTAAATCCCAGATCTCCTGCTTTATACAGCGCCATTATATTGCGCAGTACAGATTGGCACTTCAGCAGGTTTGTCGGCAATTATGTGATATGATATGCGGAATATGTACAGACCAAAAGCAGAATGGCTGGAGGTACCTCATCAGTAGACTTGATGGAGACATTCCCCTGATTATTCACTTGTTCGCTCAAACTTTGATCCACCAATACCGTTGTTTGTTTTTCCTGCTATTGAAATAGATAAAAAGTAATGACCCAATGGGCAGAGTGTGCATGTTTCAAATTAATACTTTGCATAATGAAAACATGGGAATCAATGATCTATACTGCTATTCTCAGATGCAGGTGCCAGCTATCAGGTGCAGGCACCCAATTATTTTTAGGGCAAGGGTTCAGGTAAAGGACTTGGGGTAGTGACATGGATTCAGACATATTGGTGGAGGGTACGGTGAGCAGAGGACTGTGATACATTACATGTCTAAACAAGGAGAAGAGCAAACGACCTGAAACCATGTCAATTAGGAATGTTGTGATGATGCTGCTGGCATCAGCGGATTCGGAGGTACCTTCTGCAGGCCTTATCTTTGCCACAGAGCAAGTGATGCCACAGAGCAGAATATATCCTGCCTTTGAGGTTCAGCGGCAGCTGCACTGCTTCTGATAGAGAACGTTCATACAAAACTCATTATAAAAACACACCCACGGAGAAGGCAGTTGGATAGCGGCTCCGTGTCTAGTGAGCTAGGGCAGGGTGAAAAAAAGGCAAAATCGATCTAATCTCTGCTGGCGACTCTGCGGGGTAAGAATGTGGCATAATCATGCTGGCAGACACTTCTCTCCATTACTGATGCCGTCTACCAAAACAGAGCTTCGTGTTTAGGCGACCATGAGTCATGGGGACTTGAGTCAATGCAATTCTACACCAAGCAGCTCCCATTAGACTGATATACTGACCCCACGGCTGGGGGGCTGGACTGGTTTTATAATAAGGACAAACAGAGATCTATTGTAAGAAGGCAGCACATTTCGCTGGTATTAAAAAGGTAAGATCACTTACCACCTCAGGACTCTGCATCTCCACTCTTCTGATGGTCTTCTCATAGACCACATTATTTGATGGCATATAGTTTACTCCTTTCAGATAGGTTTGCTGAAAAACAGAATAAATCCTTTTAGTGTTTATTTAGGAATTTAATAGATTCGAGTAGGTAGGCACTGTATGTTTTCATTAGCAAAAAGAAAGATTTTCAGGGGGGGGGGGGGGCGGGGGCGGGTTGGAAAACTTTTTTGTTTTGTACTCTATTTAAAATGGCAAACTATATTTAAAGTTGCACGTGCTTGAGAGAAAAAAAATGTAAAATATTCTCATGGCTAAAGCAGAATTCTAAAAACTTACAAGTCTTGTCCCCTATGCATTTCTCCTTGCTCATTAGCAAAAATGTAATCATGTAAAAATCGACTTAGATGAGCAAGGGGAGAAGCATTAGAAGTACAACTATTCAGCATTTCTCACACAACATAATAGAACCAAAAAGAGGCAAAAGATTCTGATCTGCTAAAATTCTGGATTTAATTGAATAAAAGGACAATTCAGGATATATATATATATATATATATATATATATATATATATATATATATATATATTTTTTGAGACCAACAGCTGCAAGTGAAAAATATAAAAACACAAGGACTAATTTGCTAATTAAACAAACTATATATCTATAAATAGATGTAGACCAGGTAAACTATATGGTGTCCATGCATTTTTTGTTTTCTGGGGGACCCCGTTTGTCCCCCATATTTCCCTTGCAGGCGTCGGTCTCATTATCATGAGATATAACCTTACGAATTGTTCTTTATTCAATTAAAAGTTATCTTGTAGCTTTGCCCCCATACACATACTACTTCTTGCGTAGCATTCCAAGACTACACAATCAGATTTGCTACATTGTATATATTTAGTAAAAGTAGGGTACACACTTGTTCTGGATTCTGCACTATGTATCTTCTCACAGTCTCATGTTGATAGGGGGCTTGGATCTCCTGAAAAACAACGTATTTATTTCCTTTAGCGGAGCGGTTTGCTGCGGTGGGGGTTGTCGGACATCCACATACCAGTGGTGATTTCTCCAGTACAATACTTGTAGTCCATGGTGAGGCTTTGCTTTGGCACAGGTACATGTGCACCTAATCCTACTCTAGTACTGCCAGCGTGGGCCTGTGTAAAGTCCCTCCCGTGATTTTGGCTGCACTAGTAAAAACAGTCCTGTAACAATTCATTATTTTTGTTTGATTTCGGAGAGAGCCAGACCTTTGAAGGATCTGACTCAACAGGTAACCGTCTGTCTGAGTCACTGAGCAAAGCAGAGATTTTCCTTTTCAATGAATATCGGCTGCCTGTCTGTAACTCGGGTTTAGCAGCCGAGGGCAAACATGTAAATGCTGCCTGGTTGGCACTTTTCAGAGGCTGGTTATTAGTCAGTTCACTAATCCTGGTCAGTAAACAATGCTACATCATTTCACTTAGGAGAAAGACCTATAGGATGTACAAGCAGAGATAGGGAATGGCCTGATCTAGAGGTAGGGTGACAGGCAGTCAGAAGAGACTCTAAATTCTAGAATTAGAATGGAACAAATGGATAGAACCATCCCCCCCCAAAGCTAAATACAGCCCATCTAGTCTGCCCAGTTTCTGAATATTTTCATTAGTGTCTGGCCTTATCTTATAACTAGGATAGCTGTTTGCCTATCCCATGCATGCTTAAGCTCCTTCACTGTGTTATACTCTACCACCTCTGCTGGAAGGCTATTCCAAGCTACTCAGTAAAGTAATACTTCCTGCTATTATGTTTAAATCTTTGCCCCTCTAATTTAAATCTATGTCTTCTTGTTGTGGTAGTTTTTCTTTCTATATAATCTCCTCCTCTACTGTGTTGATCTCCTTTATGTACTTAAATGTGTAAAGGTTTCTATCATATCCCCCCTGTTAAAAGAAGAAAAACTACCACAACTAGAGGACATAGTCTTAAATTAGAGGGGCAACGATTTAAAAGTAATATCAGGAAGTATTACTTTACTGAGAGGGTAGTGGATGTATGGAATAGCCTGCCAGCAGAAGTGGTAGAGGTAAACACAGTCAAGGATTTTAAGCATGCGTGGGATAGACACAAGGCTATCCTAGATATAAGACCGGGAACGGGGGACTAATAAAAGTACTCAAAAAAAAAAAAAATTGGGCAGACTAGATGGACCGATTGGTTCTTATCTGCCGACACATTCTATGTTTCTATGTTTCTATGTTACGTCTTTCCTCCAAGCTATACATGTTAAGATGCTTTAACCTTTCCTGGTATCCTTTATCCTTCAACCCATGAACCAGTTTAGTAGCCCTTCTCTGAACTCTCTCCAAAGTTTCAATATTCTTCTGGAGATACAGTCTCCAGTGCTGCGTACAATACTCCAAGTGAGGTCTCACCAGTGCTAGGTACAACGGCATTAGCACTTCCCTCTTTCTACTGCCAATACCAGCATTCTGCTAATACCTCTCCCTATACAACCAAGCATTCTGCTAATACCTCTCCCTATACAACCAAGCATTCTGCTAATACCTCTCCCTATGCAACCAAGCATTATGCTAATACTTCTCCCTATGCAACCAAGCATTATGCTAATACCTCTCCCTATACAACCAAGCATTCTCTTAATACCTCTCCCTATGCAACCAAGCATTCTGTTAATACCTCTCCCTATGCAACCAAGCATTCTGCTAATACCTCTCCCTATGCAACCAAGCATTCTGCTAATACCTCTCCCTATGCAACCAAGCATTCTGCTAGTACCTCTCCCTATGCAACCAAGCATTCTGTTAATACCTCTCCCTATGCAACCAAGCATTCTGCTAATACCTCTCCCTATGCAACCAAGCATTCTGCTAATACCTCTCCCTATGCAACCAAGCATTCTGCTAATACCTCTCCATATGCAACCAAGCATTCTGCTAATACCTCTCCCTATGCAACCAAGCATTCTGCTAATACCTCTCCCTATGCAACCAAGCATTCTCTTAATACCTCTCCCTATGCAACCAAGCATTCTCTTAATACCTCTCCCTATGCAACCAAGCATTCTCTTAATACCTCTCCCTATGCAACCAAGCATTCTGCTAATACCTCTCCCTATACAACCAAGCATTCTGCTAATACCTCTCCCTATGCAACCAAGCATTCTGCTAATACCTTTCCCTATACAACCAAGCATTCTGCTAATACCTCTCCCTATGCAACCTAGCATTCTGCTAATACCTCTCCCTATACAACCAATCATTCTGCTAATACCTCTCCCTATGCAACCTAGCATTCTGCTAATACCTCTCCCTATACAACCAATCATTCTGCTAATACCTCTCCCTATGCAACCTAGCATTCTGCTAATACCTCTCCCTATACAACCAAGCATTCTGCTAATACCTCTACCTATGCAACCAAGCATTCTGCTAATACCTCTCCCTATACAACCAAGCATTCTGCTAATACCTCTCCCTATACAACCAAGCATTCTGCTAATACCTCTACCTATGCAACCAAGCATTATGCTAATACCTCTCCCTATACAACCAAGCATTCTCTTAATACCTCTCCCTATGCAACCAAGCATTCTGTTAATACCTCTCCCTATGCAACCAAGCATTCTGCTAATACCTCTCCCTATGCAACCAAGCATTCTGCTAATACCTCTCCCTATGCAACCAAGCATTCTGCTAGTACCTCTCCCTATGCAACCAAGCATTCTGCTAATACCTCTCCCTATGCAACCAAGCATTCTGCTAATACCTCTCCCTATGCAACCAAGCATTCTGCTAATACCTCTCCATATGCAACCAAGCATTCTGCTAATACCTCTCCCTATGCAACCAAGCATTCTGCTAATACCTCTCCCTATGCAACCAAGCATTCTCTTAATACCTCTCCCTATGCAACCAAGCATTCTCTTAATACCTCTCCCTATGCAACCAAGCATTCTCTTAATACCTCTCCCTATGCAACCAAGCATTCTGCTAATACCTCTCCCTATACAACCAAGCATTCTGCTAATACCTCTCCCTATGCAACCAAGCATTCTGCTAATACCTTTCCCTATACAACCAAGCATTCTGCTAATACCTCTCCCTATGCAACCTAGCATTCTGCTAATACCTCTCCCTATACAACCAATCATTCTGCTAATACCTCTCCCTATGCAACCTAGCATTCTGCTAATACCTCTCCCTATACAACCAATCATTCTGCTAATACCTCTCCCTATGCAACCTAGCATTCTGCTAATACCTCTCCCTATACAACCAAGCATTCTGCTAATACCTCTACCTATGCAACCAAGCATTCTGCTAATACCTCTCCCTATACAACCAAGCATTCTGCTAATACCTCTCCCTATACAACCAAGCATTCTGCTAATACCTCTACCTATGCAACCAAGCATGTCAACTTCACCTGTTCTGGGTTTTGAACGATGTATCTTCTTATGGTTCCCTGAGGATAAGAAACTTCCTGAAAGAAACATTAATATGACGATATTTAATATTAATATGTAAGCATGGATTAAGTCTAATAGTTGTTCTTTTAAAAGGCACATCTATGTCTCATCATGCTTTGATACAACAGGGAAACCATTGAAAATGTCCTTGCTGATTGCTATTTATTTCGTGAGCTTTCCGTCTCAGAAAATGCTCGTCCTGGTTAGTGCTTAGCATCATAAAAAATAGGCGGATGGACTCTAACAAAATGGCATCTGTGAGTAAGGTTATCAGCCGACGGGCTCCAACAAAATGGCGGCCGCACAGGTACAAACCACAAGGATGTGCATCTGTGGACGGATCTTACCAAGAAAGCTCACAAAATGAAAACAGCATGCCCTTCACACAGAGCCCTAATGTCTCTGAGAGTTGTTTTATTTCCATTTCCACATTTTGGCCCTTTCCAACAATACTCTTTTGGTTTTGTGACAACAATTGCCCTTTAACACCTTGACCCATCTTCGTTCCATACCTGCTCGGGGTTTTGTACTATGTATCTTCGTATCGTTTGCTGGGAGTAGGAAGGAGACTGGATTTCCTGCAACAACAAAGAGATTTAGTTACAAAGTAATATCTTAGACTTTGACTTATGGCACAAATTAAAGTAGACCTGTTCCCATATACCAAGTTAAGAAGGCCTCAAATAATTCAATTTAAAAACCTAAAGGGGCTACCAGAGGTAAGTACCATTTATTTCACACCATCTGTATTCTAAATTACTTATTAAAAGGCACTGTCTGGTGCCCAAGATGCATCTTCCAAATATTAATGTCCTTTCAAAGTACTTTAAAATACATAAATGTACAGCTAGATGAAATTGGGAAATTACAGTAGTTTGCAAGAAACCAGGACTGCCCACACTAGCTAAGTAATAGTCAATTTCTTTTTTTGTGTGCTGCAGGAACCAATGAGAAGAATTTAATTCAAAGGAATGGAATTTCCTGTCTCTCTGGTGATGTCATCAGACAATGTGTTGCTCTGTTAAGGGATCCTACTGTGTACAAGAGCAAGTCTATTATAATCCACAAATTGTCAGTGGTCTTTAGCAGTTTTCAGCAAATCCTCCTCTTTTGCGCAAGTCACGATGCATTAGGACTAACTCTTATGTCACGATTGCAACAGTGTGTAAATACAATCAGTCAACAAGTTGAACACATACGGAAAAGACCATGTCGAACTGTATACTTTATAACAAAAGCAGTCTGAATATCCAAACCTGTCGAGACAGCTCTGGTGCCCAGGGCTTTCTCACATACTTAAATTCAGCAGCAAGTTATCGGGGCGAATGAACTGTATCAACAAAGCTTCAGAAAGGGAAGAGAAGTTGAGACAAAAAAATGCTATGTAAACAGTCCTGTCTAATTCCCCCATCCCTCCTTTGGGTGTTAAATCACAGCACACAGAGATGGCTGAAGCCACGCCCCCCTGCATTCCAAACATTTGAAACAGATGAGTTCCAAAAAAAAAAAAGGGGGGGGGGGCTGATTCCACAGAAATGGCTAATGAGAGCAAGGGGAGCATTAGAACTGCTGCAGAGGAAGCCAGCCTGCTTCTTGTGCACTCCTTTTCACTGGTGGTGCTGAATTCTGACACCCTAGTGAAAATTATATGCAGTGCAAAACTAAAGGGAGAACTGTAATTTACTTTAAAAGTAAAAGTAACTGCATGTCACATATAATGAAAAAGAAAAACCAAGATGTACAACATACAGAAAATAAGCTTGGTAGAACTACCACTTTTACAGATGTAGCAGAGTTTTTTGTGTTCCAGCAATGGCCATAAACAGAGTATACAAGACTTGCAAATGGTAACATGTGACAAAGAAACTGTAATGCTCCTATCTAATCATTTATACACATTATTACATTGCTGACTGTTGAAGCATGGATGAAAATACCAATACTATATATTCACATTTTACTATGATGGAATCACACAAATAAATAAAAACTATACAGTAATGGGGAAATAATGACATTTCAGTCTGAAATGGACAAATTTATTAGGTAAAAGGTATATAACAACCATCAGGAAAAGCCTTAGACATTCTTAGTAACATTGCAAATATACAAAGAGCACTTTGTAAAATATTGATACATCATTTACTAATCTACCATAAGCCACTCTGGATACAAGACACACAAGAAACCACAAAATAAATGTTCTATCATACCTGCTCAGGGTTTTGGACGATATATCTTCTTATGGTGCCCTGAGAGTATGTTGGGGACTGGGATTCCTGGTGAAAGGGAAAAAGAAAAACATTTCAGTTGTAAATATATAAAGTATTTGAAACCATCACTACAGGTACACATCATGTAAAGATGTAGTTACGGTGTTATGTTGGCGACCGTCTAAGAGAGAACTTAAAAACAAGGCTAAATCCCAGACACCCCTTGGCACAAACCTCAAAAGCAAATCTAAGATAAACTAATAATAATAATAATATTACAAGACACAAATAAATGTAGAGGAGACAGGGTGCAAATGTGTCAATACCTGCTTGTTGCTCACTCTTGTAACTAAGAAAAACTTGTCAGGGGTGTACTCAATCTAATTGGGGCGATGCACTAAAGAGGTGAGTTGCAGGTGAGATGAGGATTTCGGCTCACAAATGTAGCTATACATTGTGCAGAGACAAACCCGGTGAGTTTACTTAGCAGGGGGCAAATTCCCAGGTTTGTCCCTGCACAATGTATGGTTAAATGTTCTTCTCGCCTTAATTCTTACTGAATAGCCCTTCATTGTGTCCCTGAAGGGGATCTAACAGAGGACAAGAAGGCCAGAGCTTCCAGTGATACATATATCTAGGTTAGGCAGTGAACGTTCCAGGGGCGTGATGTCATATCCCAGGGCCAGCAGAGTGAATGACATAAAAGAGGAGGGACACTGAACTGCAACGGAATAAGTAGAACACAGAAAACTGAAGCAAAAAAAAAGAAAATGACCTTATGTTTAAATTAAAAGATTGTATCAAGTGTAGATGATTTATAAAGAAATGATTTAATGAAAGAATTCAAATTAAGTGCATTATTAAGCCTTCTTTACTCCATATCGTTCTCTCAGGGGGCAGACATGTTGTTTAGAATCTTGGGTCAGATCCTCACTCACCTTGGTTCAGATGAACAAAGATCTGACCCATCTGACCCAAGATTCTAAATAACATGTCTGCCTCCTTGTAGAGCTATATGGAGTAAAGATGGCTCAATAAGGTACTTTATTTGTATTCTTTCATTAAAGCATTTGTATATAAAATGTCTACACTTGATGCCATCTTTCAATTAAACAGAACTTTTTTGTACCACTACACATACATCTTACGCATGGGACAAAGCATAAAACAAACCTGACCTACTCAGCACTACACACATAATTTGCTATTTTTTTTTTCAAATCTGCTTTCAAGCATGAAGCAACCACTTAGGGAATAAATGATCTCTCTTTATTGCACTATGCAATGGGATCACAGACGGGGCGTTGAAAGAGTGACGCACTAGTGTTAATACGATGCTTGTGACGAATGCAACCTCATTATGTGAAGACTTTCATAGAAAGGCATCACTAGAGAGATTCAATGAATAGCACAGTGTGACACATGGCCTGATTTGGACCAAGATTCCACTGGTAGGTAAAAGCTCCATCATCTAAATAGTAATTACATTCGAGATAATGAGAGGAAGTGTAGGTGGATTGACACTCACATGTCTAAGGAGGTGGCCCTATCATACTGTGTATTATTGTAGTTCAATTATACATATCTATATCTATTATTATCTTCAACATTTTTACGCCCTGGTCCAGGTGATCCTGGCATCATTAAACCTTGGAGTAGGGGAGAAAAGTACAAAAATCCAACCAAATAGCTTAAAAGGACACTACCACTTATATAAGATGTAATTAGATAACCTGGTCATTTAAAACAAACACATATATAAATCATATGCCACTGGTTTTTTTTTTTTTTTTCATATGATCGAATTAATTGCATATAAAAAGAAAAAATAAAATTGGGTATTTATCTCTAGCATCCATTTTGTGAATATTTCCCATGATGCAACATGGTCCAAAATATTTCAGCCAGTCTCACTTTTACAACTGTTGCCAAAGCCTGCAGGATGATGCCATAAGATACACCCCTGCTCTCTTACTGGCTCCTGTATATCACTAGTGGGCAGGACTAAGTGGCTCTGTACAACTTTTTTTTTTTTACCTGCCTTCCAACACAAAGAGAGGAGATTAACCTGATCAAACAGGATCATAACTCTGCCCCCTTGTGATGTAATAGTTACATTACCCTCCCATTCAGTGCAAGTCTATGATCAGAAGTCTGACTCAGAGACTGTATTCTGTGTCCCCAGCCCCAAAGTGAGATACTAAGTCTCTGGGGGGTGGCACCCAAAAACACTATATTTTACAAAATACAGTCACATAACAAAAACAAAAACACATTTCTGAAATCAACATAAAAACAATACAAAAAAAATAGAACCTTTACATTTTTTTGTGGGCGTGTCCCTTTAACATTAAAGTAAAAAAAAAATTGGTCGGTAATTAAAGTTGGCAACTCTGTTCACAACACATAGTGGTGTGTGGGAAGGTGATACTGCTGAAGCACTGTAAACAGAGGGAATAAAAAGACTCAGATGTTAAGGATCTGGTAGAAATAAATATGTAAGATACAAAAAAAAGAAAAAAATCTTATGGTTTTATATGCAGACATGTCAAGCAGGAATTTCCAACCCAATGTCTGGCGGGTATGTGTCTTTAAATTCACTCCCCACCACCAAGCCTTGGAGTATTTAATGAAAGTATCTACGTCTCCCTGTAGAACAGGCTGGATGAGTGGGAAACCAAACACGACGGCTTCACACAGCTCAGGGCATAAGGGGGCTGGCTGCTCTGCCACTTACTATGAGGTGAAGACACTTGTAACACTCACACCTGCACAGTCTACAAGCTGTAGTATTACAAAGAGCCCATAAAAACAAGTCTAGCATTACATCACAGCTTCCAATCTGCCAAAACTGGTTGTTACAGAAAACACCTACCAGGAAAAACAAGATTCATTTTTAAAATAGATATTCTGTATCAAATAAAAACCAAAACACTAAGCTTCAATTAAAGAATTGAAGAATAGCAATAACATGTAATCTGTGGGGTAGGTAGACCCATAACACGTATGGAGACCCCAGTACTCATGTTCAAGAAAAAGTATATACAAAGTAAATAAAAACCATTATAACTGTGGTGTTCTTGATACAATATCTGCAAATTGTATCATAATTTCATTGTTTAATGTATTAAAAATCCGAAACATACACACAGTGAGAGGGCGTGTTCCGTTTAGCGGTCACAGAGCACGGTAGTAATAAGATGGCATGAGGTAACGCTATGTCGGCCATGATATAACTTTCGTCAATTATGAGGCAACGTTCTAAACCCGCGGGAACATTCCATTGGTTTCCATGGTGACTGGACCACTTTAGAACTCTCTCCCAGAATGGACTATTATTAGTAACTCGCAAGGTTTGTACAAAAGTATACCAGCGTCCTTGGTAAAGCCGGTGAAGGTTCACAGAACGTCATTAAATTGGCCAAAAGTCCACTACAATACTCCGTTGGTGCCGACCACCGCAGTATAGGCCATTATAACAGGAATTGGCGATGTGGACAAGCTGTGGACCTCACACAATTCTTGCAAACAGGTGTATATTTTAAACGTCCCTGTCCTTATTCTATTTAAACGGTCAAACGGCCTTAGCAGAGCTTCAAGGAGTCTTTTAAAAAAATATATTTAAAAATAAATAAAAAAAAATGTAAAAAAAAATGTTTTGCAGGAAGTAAACAGCAAAGTCTAAAATAGTAAAAATCAGTTTCAAAACATTGTATTTAGTTTTAAATATCTGATTTATTTAAAAAAAATCTTTCACATATAAATAAAAATGGGTGAATTTTAATATAATGCCTCCAATTGTAAAAAGCTTGTTCGGTCTTTTTACAGTAGAACTGGATTAGTTGGAAAGTAAAAAAGAAGTGCATGCCCCATCTGTAAAAATACTGGTACATAAACATGGTCAAAATGTCCCTTTAAGAGGCTTTGTATTGGTGGAGGATGCCTCTTTCTCCTCCTGCATGCACAATGTGTACAATGCTGTGTGTAATAAGTGACAAGGTGGTTACCACTGATGCATTACCTAATCCAGCCCCAACTGTGACACAGGAAAGATGAAAAACAAGTGACTAAGCAGAGGAGCATCCACACCCGATGCTCATTAAACAGCATTATGGTCCCTTAGTCCGGTTGGTCATCGCCGGCTGGTTTGTCAGACAAGTACAAAGTCATTGTGAGAATGAAAGGGAATCAACGCTCCCTTCCAGCCTATCAAGAGATTCCCTTTACCGCCCCCCTCCACGAAAACAAAGGCCCTACAAATGCTTTAAAATGCATGTTGTACATTTTGCATTGCTTTAAATATACAACCGGCAGGCTGGTATAAAAAAAAAAAAAAAAAAAAAAAAATTGGCATCAGGCCAATGTTAAGTCTATGGAGACAGTAGCAAGGCCGGTATTTTTCTGAAGAAAAGGTGGCAGCCCTATATACAATACTTACAGCTGGATGAAACTGTGAAATTACAGCAGTTTGCAAGAAACCAGGACTGCCCACACAAGCTGAGACACAATGTATTCTATTCCAGCCGCACAGGAGGTGACAATATGAAACAAAACTTTATATCCTCAGTGTCTATATAATCAGACCCTTATATATACACTGGACCCTTTAATGCAGCACTACCCCATTATTCACACACAGGTTCCACGTGGAATGTACAACTGTGACCCTATAGAGCTTCATTCATAAAAGAGGCAACTGCAGGGAATTGACAAGGGAATTGCAAAATTCAGGGCAAGAGTTTTGAAATCTAGCTAAACGGGAGAATTTTTCCAACTCTGCTACTTTGGCTTTATTTCTGAAGTTCCCTTTCTCAATTCCTTGCAATCCCCTTGATAGTATCACCGGCCACTAAAGCCAGAAATGGTTACCTAGCTTATATTGGGATTTATTCATGATAGAGGGGAATTTCAGGGAATTGAGAAAGGAACTGCAAAAAATAAGGGCAAAGTAGATGAGTTGGGGGGGAGGGGGGGGGGATTCTTCCAGTTCAGCTTTTTGGTCTTACGTTTGCAATTCTCTCATAAATAAAGCCCTTTGAGTAATCTACATAATATGTATATTTGCTGATCTCAAATCCACAGTAATATTGTTATCATTGGAGTAGGGTTGCCACCTGGCCGGTATTTTACCGGCAGGCCGGTAAAATATTGGCATCAGGCCAATGTTAAGTCTATGGAGGCAGTACCAAGGCCGGTATTTTTTTTTTTTGAAGAAAAGGTGGCAACCCTACATTGGAGGAGCAGATTAAATAAAGCCAGTGTGGATCCTTTTAACCAAAAACTTCTGCTATTTAATATGTTTGGGCACTTGTAGGTGGCAGGCCGACTCCTCACTCCAGTGACTCATTTTACAAATGTCATAACCGGAGACTGCAGCAATGTATGATTGTGTTTACTAACCCCAAATTACCGTAACAATGAGCCGTTCCACTCACAGGGCCCAAAAATGATAATATTCAGATAAGAAATGCATCTCCTAATAAGCTGCAAACGAAGGGTTACAGATTTATTACCCATCACGCCAAGCCCATCAACCCAAGCCCATCACGCCAAGCCCCGCCTTATATTTATTAAGAGGCCCCTGTGAAATGATTTTCAGTAGAAAACTACAGGTTTGCTGTAAATTGTTTTGAAAGTATTTATGTGCTTGTCACATATATTAACCCCTTCCCGACCTTATGACGAGTTAACTCGTCATAAGAGCCGCACCATTAGAGACCTTATGACGAGTTAACTCGTCATGCAGTCTAGCCGGCGGTGCGCTCCGTGGGCACCGCCAGCTAGTCTGCAACGGGTCCAGGACTAAGCCTCGCACCCGAGGCAAAGCTCCTAGACCCGATCGGTGCATTTCCGGGCATGTGATCGCGGTGATAACGTGATCACCGCGATAACATGCAAATTAGATGGCAAAGTCAATGTGTTCACACACTGACTTTGCCTCTAATTCACTCCCTGTGCTTCACGTTCTTATAGTGAAGCACAGAGAGTGACCTGTAAGTAACAAGAAATTAATTACATACACATAGGTAAAAAAAAAAAAAAAAAAATAACCCTTTCATTGCTGATCACAGTTTTTAACTGTGATCAGTTTCCTTCCACTTTATGGCCCTCATTTATTTATTTTTTTTAACAGATTTTTTTATTTTTACAATTTATAAAGTTTTTTTTAATAAATAAAGGTAATTTTAATATATTTATTTAATAAAATGTAACCCCTGCATGCCTGTTGCATGATTTTTACTGATCTGACATCGCACTCTTCAGAGTTTTTGTTCTGTCTTTTTTGTTATGGGGGGTTTGTAAATCAATATTTTTCTTTTTTATTAGTTAGTTAATTAGGGGGGGTAAGTGGGTTAGTGTTGCACTAGTTATGTAGCTTATTATTGGGAAAATAATGGGGAAAAACTTTTTTTTCCTAAAAAATTTCCTCTTTTATATGTATTTTTTAATACTAAAATGTAAATCATTTTTATGTATAGGGTATCAAAAGAAAGCTCTAACTGTCCTCTAAAAAACAACATATAACTTGTATGGGTGCGTGAAATGAGAGAGAGGAAATTTATGTTTCAAAAACCGCGTATTAAAAATTGAAAAACGCTCTGGTCCTTGGCCCAGGAAAATCCCTGGTCCTTAAAGGGTTAAACACCTGTGCAACATACAAAATAAACTAGGTTGAACTTCTCTTTACAATCGTGGAATAAGAAGGTTTTTCTGCAACACTTGGTCGTGTGGAAGGGTTGAACTTGATACACTGCATGTAAAGAAAAATACAGCGTGTTCTTTTAAATCTCCCCCCCCCCCCCCCCAAAAAAAAAAAAAGGAAAGAAGGAAAGAAAAGGAAAAGAAAGGAAAAGAAAAGGAAAAGAAAGATTGCTAAACGGTCCATCTACAAAAAGCTACAGGTATAAATCTTGTTTGTGAATCTCAAACAAACCCCAAAAAATGTTACGGGCCATTAAACAGCACTGAATGTTTGGGAAGTTTTTACTGTTTTATTGTAATACAAATACTTGTATTAACCCTCTCGGCAATGGGCCTGGAGCCTGTTTAACTGCAATGTGTTTCAGAGCGGCTTTGCTCCAATTATTTTTACAATTTGTTTTGTTATGTCTGCTTAGAAGATAAGGGAATTTTTTTAAAAGTCTGTAACATTTTAGAGGACATGGATACGTGTAAACTGGTTAAACGGACAACTGTTGGCACAAAATACAATTAAAAAAAACAAACAAACTTTGTTTAATTGAAAGATTGCATTAGATGTAGGTATCTTAAAATAGAAAACACTTGACTGAAAGCATGCAAATAAAAGTACCTCACAAAGCCCTCTTTGCTTTTAGAGCTCTATCAGGGAGCAGACATGTAGCTTAGACTTTAGGGTCCGACGAAGGAAGATCTGACCCATTTGCTAAAATTCGAAACAAAATGTCCGCCTCTTGAAAGAAAGACAGCGCGATAAAGTACATTAATTTTATCCTTCCATTAAAGCATTTCTATTTGACATGCCTACGCTTTATTTTTTGATGACAGTTATCCTTTAAAATAGGTTGAAGAAGATAATTTGCCACAAATTCAGACCAAATGGATGGCGGGGTACACCGATGACACACAGAGATCAAAATGGCAGCTCCCTAGTCTAAATGTTTCTCTTAAATCAAGTGAACTGGACTGAGGAGACCATAATGCTATTCTGATTAATGATGCATATTTAAACAATGCACATATAGTGGGCTGCAAGTAGGGTTGCCCACATATTTGCACCAAAATTTGCTATTTTTAAGTTTATTTATTTCCACTCAGCATCAGGGTTGCCACCTTTTTTTCAAAAAAATACCGGCCTTGGTACTGTCTCCATAGACTTAACATTGGCCTGATGCCAATTTTTTACCGGCCAGGTGGCAACCCTAGCTGCAAGAGGAATAATACAAATTCTGGGTTCAAACATTTTACGTTGGCCCCAAAAACACCCACCCTCATCACGAACTCAGCACAAAGTAGATGGACTGGGGCTGAACACACCCATCCATTCTAAGAACTGTAAAAAATATTACAGACAAGACACACACACATGGGAAGTAAAGGCACAGGACCAATTACTAGAAACACCCAGCCACGTGAGAATTACACCTTCAAAGCTCACTAGGACTAGGCGTACACACGTTTATTACTTTATCTGGAAAAGGAGGCATTGGAGTAGGTAACGTCTGGCACAGTTTTGGGGACTGCTACTCACACGCGACAGAGGCTTAGCAGTCAATGACCATCGTAGCGTCAGAGAGTACATTGCTGCTCACGAACTGTCAAAAATTGCCACTGATCTTAGCGCCCAATGAGAGAGTCAGACTATTGGGAATCGTGGGTGTCCACAGGAATTTTTCCAGTTGGCGGCAAAAAAAGTTCCTCTTGTGTCTTGGGAGGGAGGATGCCCAGTGGTCCAGCACGAGATCTGGTTGGACTATATATAACCCTTTACCCCATGTATCGCTCAGTCTCTGTTCACCTAACTTAGTCTGTAATTCACTTGGTGCTGCTTAAATAAATGTTAATATAAATCTATAAAAATAAAAAAATAAAATAAAAAGTCCAAAAGAATTTCCAGGGAGAGGATCAAGTGCCCCCCTCTTACCTCCCATTCCAGATGCCCATGTAGGGAAGGAGTGTAATGAATTTGGCGACGCATGGAAGCCGCGGCTGTGCTTGCAGAGGTTGCAAGTGTCGAGCCTTCTGCCTGAGTCACAACAGCCAGTCGCGGCTCTAACCCAGGAGATCCCAGCTAAGGAGGAACATGCTACATTCTTACTTCCGTCTTTCTCATGCAGACGTGGTTAATGTGCAACAGACAACTGTGGACTATGCTCTTTACAGTTAATTGTTTTTTGAAGAATTCTGGGACAGGAGAAACCCTATTTATAGCATGATGGCCTTCACTGGTCAATTTCGCTCATTTGTAGGAAGGGGGAGAGGTATACAGTGAGACTTTGCATGCTGAGTAGGGTTGCCACCTGGCCGGTATTTTACCGGCAGGCCGGTAAAAAAAATTGGCATCAGGCCAATGTTAAGTCTATGGAGACAGTACCAAGGCCGGTATGTTTTTGAAGAAAAAGGTGGCAACCCTGATGCTGAGTGGAAATAAATAGACTTAAAAATAGCAAATTTTGGTGCAAATATTTATACGTATAACAGACAGGGGAATACTATAGGCTGCTCAACAGCTATATATTCCCCACCTATGTTAAACCATACATTTTATGGCAAAAATGGGTAAAAATTCATGGACAAGTCTGTCTTCGCTCCTCTTTTGAACATGGGTCAGATCACTATTTTGCTTTTATCAAACAACCAGCGGGGCACCTATACTGAGCACCTATGGATTATTCTAATAACCTACACAATAATAATCTGCTCACTACCAACCTATTACACAATAGCTTATTTAAAAGGTAATGTGTAAATTACAAAGCCATCATGGCTGGGTTCCTGGTCTCCAATTCATCATCACAGTATCAGAAGGACATTTATAAAGATCACTGACTGAGTGATAATGAGCGATAGCTGTTTTCTTTCATCAAGTACATTAACAGCTTCTATTTACTAGTCTGACTGAGTATATACCAGATGCTACTGTAGCCGGTATGTCTTCTACAATGCCCAGAAGGGCCTACCTCTGGACAGAATAAACCTTGTTCTTTCTTAATGTAGCTCTGCTGACAGCAGCCATTAGTAATTAAGAAGCAAACCGCACACTATTCTACTCTTTCGCTGCCAGTAGGGTTGCCACGTTTTCATTAAAAAAAAAAAAAAAAAAACGGCCTTGGTACTTTCTCCATAGACTTAACACTGGCCTGATGCCAATTTTTTACCGGCCTGCCAGTAAAATACCAGCCAGGTGGCAACCCTAACTACCAGTAGAGCTCCATTCCACGCTCTCACTGCCAGTAGAGCTCCATTCCACGCTCTCACTGGCAGTAGAGCTCCATTCCACGCTCTCACTGCCAGTAGAGCTCCATTCCACGCTCTCACTGCCAGTAGAGCTCCATTCCACGCTCTCACTGCCAGTAGAGCTCCATTCCACGCTCTCACTGCCAGTAGAGCTCCATTCCACGCTCTCACTGCCAGTAGAGCTCCATTCCACGCCCTCACTGCCAGTAGAGCTCCATTCCACGCCCTCACTGCCAGTAGAGCTCCATTCCACGCCCTCACTGCCAGTAGAGCTCCATTGCATGCCCTCACTGCCAGTAGAGCTCCATTCCACGCTCTCACTGCCAGTAGAGCTCCATTGCACGCCCTCACTGCCAGTAGAGCTCCATTGCACGCCCTCATTGCCAGTAGAGCTCCATTGCACGCCCTCACTGCCAGTAGAGCTCCATTGCACGCCCTCACTGCCAGTAGAGCTCCATTCCACGCCCTCACTGCCAGTAGAGCTCCATTCCACGCCCTCACTGCCAGTAGAGCTCCATTCCACGCCCTCACTGCCAGTAGATCTTTATAGCGCTCATCATAGAAGCAGGATATTCCACGCTGGCAAATCATGTTTAAGGCCCAAGACTTAAAGGAATGTTGTAGTTTCCTAAGGGGTTAATCTACTTTTGAGGAAAGAGGACACTTACAGCCCTAAGCTGCCTGTTTGGCATTCCTGTCCTTGATGATTTAAAGGTCCAGGGACATGTTTACATTCAGCAGAGCACTTCCGAGAATGTCAAGTCAGTGTTTTGATGTATATGTAATACAGCTTTCAGCTCATTATCCTGATAGAATTTATGTACATACATTTGCATTGGTGTAGACTTAATCTGATGGTGACTTTTTTTCAGTAGTCTGTATGGCATATGTACCGTATGGCATATGTACTTAAACATTTTACATACAAATTATGTAAGAATACAAATAAAGTACCTTACTGAGCTCTCTTTGCTCTGTATAGCTCTATCAGGAGGCAGACATGTTGCTTAGAATTTTTGGTCAAGTGAAAGAGGATCTGACCCAAGATTCTAAACATGTCTGCCCCCTGATAGAACTATACAGAGTAAAGAGGACTTATTAAGGTACTTTATTTATGTTCTGTCATTAAAACATTTCTATGTGAAATGCCTACACTTGATTCACTAGTTCTATTAAACAGAACTTGATGATGTGTGGTCAGTTGTCCATGAAGTGCCAAGAAATGACCCACTCATAAATGTAACGGTCTAGACGACGGCTGAGATTTCTGCAAACTCCCTAACAGCAGATACAAGTGCTGAGTAACCACTTGAAGAAGTGAAACAGCAGAACCAGAACACCTGTAACCTCCATGTCTATTGAAATCACACAGAGCAAACACAGACTACCTATCAGGAGAAAGACGAGCTATCTATTCCCATACTCGCCACACCCCTCCATTTATCTGCAAAGCGTGTAGATTCTACACTCCCTGCAAGATCTCTTATTAACCATACAGTGCGTAGTTATATCGTGCACAGCACTGTCGAAACCTGGCCATGCTGAACCAAATATACAATGCTTGCAGAACAGCAACCAATATAGCAATTCAAAAATAAATAAATAATTAAAATCCCAAATCTGCACCCACTAGCATCCAAATAAAGATACCAGCTACCATTGGGGTGTAAAAAACAAACAAACAAACAAACAAAAAAAAAAAAAAAAAAAAAAAAATCGCTGAAACCGTCCATAGTAAAGTACATCAACAGCTCCATCTTTACTGCTCTAGATGGGTGCATTAGATAGAGTACACACAAGTACGCGGATAAATTACAGCCTTTCACAGGGTAAACATCTCTAAATATCTGACCTTCCAAAAACCTCTGGAAAATACGTATAAAAAAAAAAAAAGGAGACTGAAGATTCCACAAAAGGCAGGAGAATCCTCACCGCAGAACCTGGCCACTTTATTATTATTATTTCACAGCATTTTAAATGGTGCAAATTATATACATAATAAAATGACAACTGAAGCCATAAGAAGCAGCAGATATTGAAACATGTGCCGTTCAGCATTTTACAAAATTATTACACGAGAACAAAGTCCAGCGAGAAAACAATGAACTAAAAAAAATATACCGTATATATAAATAAAACCCAGGTTTATGTGACCTCTGACATTCCAGCTCTGTGATGGCTAACCTTGACACTGCAGATGCTTTCGGAACTACATATCCCATCGTGCTTCACATAAGGCTGACTGAGTGCAACATGGGATACGCAGTTCCCAACTGTCTGCAGCACCAACATTAGACATCACTATTCTAGCTCATGCGGATTTCAAATCCCATCATGCTTGACTTGAAGCCATAGAGGCCCTCTTGTATTTAACCCTTAATCAATCTTGGGCGTGTTTAGCAAATATACATAAAAACAAACCCATGCAGCTAGAGACAATAGAAAAAAAAAAAAAAAGAGAGAAAAAGAGAGGAAAAAAAACAAACAAAAAAAACACAAAAAATTAATTGTTTCTGAAAGCCAAAAATGATAATCATCCAGATTAAGTCTCAGCGATCATTAGGGAATTGGAGCCAAGTAACATAAGCAGGTAAAAGACCCAAGATCACCTTTTATTCCAGTATACTAAACCATGAATGAGGCCAAGACATTCATTTAACACATGGACACATTTTCCAAAATAACACAGGAAATTAATTTACACAGGCAAATGGTACACAAATAAAACACTCAACACAAATAAATCAAAACCGATAATTACACAAAGATAAAAAAAAAAATTAAAAATAAAACCAGAATATTCCATGTATTATTATTTCACAGGCAGTGTATTAAAACTACTATAGAAATCTAACATTCTTTTTATTCACTTTATTGCACTTATTATCCAGCCTTGCACTGGCCTTAGGTGTATGGTGTGTGAAAATAAGTCCTATACATAAAAAGTTGCAATTGATTTGTACATGCTTTATAGTAAAATGGGGCAACGATGAGACCAGGGGGCATTGTAAGAGGTATTGCTATCATTTGGAGGCGTTGCCATTTACTGTCAGTTCATAATCATTTGTGATTCCTTGGCTGTGGTTTGGTTTAGTATACGGATTGGTGACTTTAGGTCAAGAAACCTTGTAATAATCACATTTTATCTTACAGATTGACCAAAAAAACAACAAAATTCCAGGAATCTTATCAGCAAAGTGGCCGTAGAGAAACAAGGTACGTAGACGACACTCCTTTAACCATAGAAAAAAAAAAACAGTTAAACAAATAACAAAATTAACTAGCAGATCAAAGGAAAAGTATAATATAAATAATAAGGAAACTGAAATTCCTCGACTTTCAAAACACTTCACCCCTCTACAATTCAACACTCAACCATGCTTTATTATCATCTTATCCCATAATAAATGAAACAAATAAAGGAAAATTAAAATGAATATATAAAAAGCTCTTCATCAGGCCCATTTTACAGCAAGGTAGGTCCCAACTCGATTTAACTATCAACATTATCAATATACCTCTAAATATGTAGCTTTGTTTGAATAGTTATTTAAACTATTTAAATTTGTTTATGTAAACTGTGATTTATACTCTTGGATTTTTTGGAAGCTTTTGCATTATTGCTAAATAAACATGTTTCTATGGATGACTAGCTCTTCTTCATCATTACTGTAAATTTAAAAAAAAAAAACATATGGATTTCTGATCATGTGTTCCATTTCCGAAATAACTTGGAAACCCTGGCTTTATAAAATGATTTACCAGAGGAGGCCCGTGGGAGTTATAGTTCTACCCCCATACCCCACATGGATGCTATGTGGCAATGTCATAATAATATGTTTCCATTCAATGCTACTTGTTTCAAACTCAAACCTCCTGGGTGTGTGGAAAGTATCCAATAGGTGCTCTGATGTAAATGTAAAACTAGACACACACACACAAATGTCACACCTCAGTGTGAGTACACACTAGGAGTGACAAGGAAGGTGCGGCCATTTACTTGTGAGCGGCTGAGCAATCAAAGTGGGAGTGAACGTAAAAAAAAAAATCAAAAAAAAAATCAGACATGCCGAAACGTTCAGGGAAATACACAAAAGTATTTCCCTAAAGGTGTATCAAATTCCAAGTATATATCATAAGGGCCCAATATATAGTATTGGAGAACCTGAGGTATACGGGTCACGGCAGCAGTAGGTTATATAAATTGTTGTGTTAAGTTATTTTATACTTGTGTTTTAAATATATTCGTTTAGTTGCTCTTTAAAGTGGCATGAATGATGCCATACTCTCTGGGGGCCATTCACTAAGAAGGGAGTTGACAGATGTAAACTATACAGTGTGCAGCCAATGCACGGGGCCCCTGCACCATGTGCCGCAAATGCACAGGGCCCCTGCACCGTGTGCCGCAAATGCACGGGGCCCCTGCACCGTGTGCCGCAAATGCACGGGGAATGCACCGTGTGCCGCAAATGCACGGGGAATGCACCGTGTGCCGCAAATGCACGGGGAATGCACCGTGTGCCGCAAATGCACGGGGAATGCACCGTGTGCCGCAAATGCACGGGGAATGCACGGGGCCCCTGCACCCGTGTGCAGCAAATGCACGGGGCCCCTGCACCCGTGTGCAGCAAATGCACGGGGCCCCTGCACCCGTGTGCAGCAAATGCACGGGGCCCCTGCACCCGTGTGCAGCAAATGCACGGGGCCCCTGCACCGTGTGCCGCAAATGCACGGGGAATGCACCGTGTGCCGCAAATGCACGGGGAATGCACTGTGTGCCGCAAATGCACGGGGAATGCACCGTGTGCCGCAAATGCACGGGGAATGCACCGTGTGCCGCAAATGCACGGGGAATGCACAGGGCCCCTGCACCCGTGTGCAGCAAATGCACGGGGCCCCTGCACCCGTGTGCAGCAAATGCACGGGGCCCCTGCACCCGTGTGCAGCAAATGCACGGGGCCCCTGCACCCGTGTGCAGCAAATGCACGGGGCCCCTGCACCCGTGTGCAGCAAATGCACGGGGCCCCTGCACCCGTGTACCTAGATTCAGCATCTTTACATCAACACAGCCAGTATACGTGTCATTTTATTCCTCGGAAGCAAAGTACTTATTAACTCACCTGGATCTGATTGACCTGGGGCTCTGTATTCCAGAAGACCTGCTGATAACCCGAACCAGGGGACTGAATGCCAGGTGACCCAGGGATACTAGAACTACTATCCAGAACTTGCACCCTCTTGGTGACCGGAGAGTAAGTCTTCACACGTTCGTAAAATACATTGTCCTTATCCGACACGCTGCCGTTCTCAGACACCCAGTAACCAGAGGTGGACATGGCTCAACAGGAATGGGGGGGAAAGACCTTTTGCTCAAATTCAATTTCAGAAACCTGTAAATAATAAAATACTTGGATTCAGATCTGGGACCATTGGAGAAATCACAATAACCACACGTGATACAACTATGCTTCTTATGTCTTTACAACCTATCCATGGCACTTCACAGTAGGGTAGGATGACCAGAAGAGCCTTTTTTTTTTCCCAGCGGGCACATAAAAATAAAAAGTCTTATCCAACAGTACGTAGAATTTCAATGCACAGCTAGCTGTGTGCACTCTCCAAATATCCCCCAGAGATTTTGGGGTTCAATACACAGAAGCCACAGACTGGAGAAACATTATAACTAACTGAGCATCACAGGATATATAGCTCCCAGACAACTGCAGTGCCAAGGTTAACCATCACTGCTGTAACCAATACATTGGTTAACATAAATGGTTACATAGCATCTAACCTGGTTTGGTAGAGCCCCCCCCCCCACATCCTACCTTAATAGTGACTACCAGATCAGTCATCACAATGGTTGCAATCAAAGCATTACCTTGTGAAGTGGTAATGTCAATTACAAATGTTTGACTACAGAGAACACCAAACACAGGATGACAGCACAAAGTACCACAATTAAATGATCAAAAACAAATTTTACAACCTTTTTTTTTGTACTATGCATCAATTGCTCCACTGTTAGAACTTTACCCCCAGAATTGACAGCTAGAAATAGCAATTTATCAGTAGATATTCCCATACCGTGTGGCCCTTCTATGGGCCAAAAGCAAATACAGAAGCCAATAGATTTTGGTGCTATTACAATATTATTATTATTATTATTATTATTATATGTAATGGAGCATGACTTTTTTTTTTTTTTTTTTTTTAAATGTTAAGTTAATTTTGAATTTAAAAAGCAATATCTCCAAAATAGACTAATGCACAACACTATATCAAGAAAGGTATCATCTAGATTATTTCTGGCCATCTAAGGACAGACACACATATTTAATGCCCACTAAGCTTCCTATGCACAAACAGGTTTTGCATAAAATAATCTGCATGCATTTAACCCTTTGAGTGCTGGTCAAATAAAAAAGGGAGGGACAGAATCAGACAGGGGGTTAAAAAACACCTTTGAACTTTCTCTAAACAAATAATAAAAAAGATCTTTAAAAAAAAAAAAAGTGACATTTGAAACCACTTTATGATTTAACCCTTTGAGTTACTGGCCATTAAAAAAAAAGGAGGGGTGGGGGCATTAACAGAAAAAAGGGGGAAGACAAAAATAATGAACCCAGACACCATGACAGTAACCAGATGATTTGTAGCAACCTGAGGCTAATCTGCTGAGTGCAAGGAATGTGGGAGTGGGAGTCTGGAGAACCATTCAAAAAAAAAAAAAGCCCTAAAAAAAGATAGTCTCTCCAGTGATGGGCAACACTCTGGCTTCTGTGGACTACGTTTCCCATGATGCTTAGGTTATCACCAGTGGGGGCTATACCTGGCTAGCCACACAGGTGATTTAAAGGGACAGAGGGAGCAGTGTGTGTACCTGGGGAGAGCCGCTGCTGCTGCAGTTCTTCCTGCTCCTGTCTCTGCAAACACTGCTTCGCTTGTATGCAACTTCCCTCTCCCTGTGCATTCTGCTGGGAGGCAGGGAGGGGTGGGACAGCCAGAGTCTGTCTGGGCTGCCATAGGCTAGCGGGGACATCAGACAGAAGATGCCGCGCTGTGATTGGCCCGCCCTAGAATGCACTGTGCAGGTGTGTTTACCTGAGCTCTGTGTGTAGGATCAGGTTGCTGTACATACAGGGTGTGACCCCAGGCCTAACACTATATCATGGGCTCTTCCACAGATAAAGAGGGATTTTTACTGCACTGGGTGATACTATCATATGTTACAACCAACCATTACCATCCAAATCCACAAAAACCTTAATAAATAACAAATGAGTCATTTAATATGTGTTATTATGGGCATGTGTTAGAAGGTGACGTCATAGTGTCCTCCATTGTCATCATGCCAGCCAATATAACAGGTGTCTGCATGATAGCTCTTTATATCTACATGCATGCCATTATTTTGCTCCTCAAATATTTATGAGGTGCACTTATTATTACTTTAAAACAATTTGCAGTTTTCCTGTACTTTTGCAAGGGAAATCATTTTCCCTCTAAATTCAGTGGCTTCCAATAAGGAGGGCTTGGGGAGAGGCTTTTCAGGGGATGGTAAGGAACAAAGTGAGAGACAGATCTAGTTATTTTGCTCTACTTTTTTTTTTTTTTACCTAAAAATATTTTTTCCCGACATTGTGGGTTGAACTGTGCCTTTAAAAACTGTGCCTTTAAAAACTGTGCCTTTAAAAACTAAAATATTCAGTAGTGGGAAATTGTAATTTTTTTTTTTTGTTATTTTTTTTTAAGTTCGCATTTCTTGGATATCTGGGCCAATCAAAACTCAGCCGGTTCTAAATCTGGCCACTCCGTAGGTGGCAGAAGCAAACAGTGTTGGAAGTGCTTCACACATGTGAACGGAGGGTGTTGTCTGTCCCACCCAAATAGCTTTCTTAAATCATTAGCTGGAGACAAAAAAAAAAACTTTTCATGTACAGGCATTCTCACTGTGACTAAAACCTTCTGTCTTAAATGCAAAGGATGCTATTTATGAAGGTCAATTCTGAGGCACAATTCTAGTAGTGAAGCAGTCACCATGGGAACCAATGGAATACATGGTCTTACCCTGCCCCTGACTAGTAGGGGTGCGCCAAACTGGCGCGAAACAAATCCGAGAGGCAGTGAAAGCAGCAAATTCGGAAACAGTTTCACTCACTCTGTTGCCAATTCGACCAGCACGAAAAGTATACGAAGTGAGTGACTGATGTCGAATTCACTTCTGCCGTCGGTCTCTCTTATTGTGTATTTCAAGGGTTTATGTGCTTAATATAGCGATAGCACCAATATTAGGCGCTATGAGGGGCCATGTACTAAAAAAAGCAAATATATTTTATGTGAAAAACTATTTTTGCGCTTTGCTCCTATTGCAATGTACTAAACATTTAACACTCCAATAGTACATACGGGCAAACTGCGAATAAAAACAGGCATAACTGCGAATAAAAACAGGCAAGTTTGCAAATATTTTTCCTACCTCTTGTGATAGCGCTCGCTAAAAGCTGCTGTAATTTTCCCACGCAAATAAGAATTATTTTTCACAAAATATTCGCAAATCTCTTTAGCGTGCGCAAATAATCGCAGTTTATTAGCGCAACCGGAAAAATGCACGCTAAATAAAAATAAACGGAAGAGGCGCAAATCAGGGAAAACAAGCGCAAAATGTTACAAATAGTCGCAAACTGCTCCATTCTCATGTTTTACCTACTTTTTCCCCACTGCCCTTGTTTAGTACATGACCCCCTATATGTGAACCTCTTTTTCGTTCCTTATTAATTGATGGATTTGTTTGTAAACTCTGTTTGTTTGTGAATGTTTAACTATGGTTCCTGGCTATACTAACTGTCATCTAACTCTGACCAACAATGACAATGTTTTTCGCATTTTGTTTTTCATCACAAGGAAGGATCTGTTTCCTGTGCAAACTAGTTAACTGCGTTAATTGTGACTTTGTTTTATAGCCGTCACCCAACCCGAGGCAGTGAATGACCCTCTGTCGCCATTGTCCCAAGTGTTCTGCTATGATAAATGGTCTTGAAAGAATCCTGGTACTTTCGTGGCCTCTCTTTATGCCTCACAGAAATAGTGGCCCATGTAACGTTTCCTTAACATTCTTTGTGCTCCTTCCTATAAATCTTCACACAGCAGCACCATATTCTTGATTCACTATAGTTTCAAAGGACATTACCTAGGATAGGACATTCCAGTATTCTGGAAATTCCTTTTTTTAAATGTTTTAATTGCACTTTTTTTTTGCCACAGTTACTTGTAGTAAAATACGTGGTCATGGCCACGGGACTATTTTACTAAACCACAACAAATTCCAGAAATATAATTGCATTTTTAGTACTAACTCGTTACTGAAACTCCACTAGGAAAACTCCCCCCTCTCCCCAAATGTTGGCATTTAAAAAAAAAGTCTGATTTTAATTTGATACTATTTAGTCTATCAAATCAATCATTAAATTTAATAAATAATAATCAATAATAAAGTTAACTAAATCAATCATTCAGTTAACTTTAGTTTCCAGCAAAAAAAAAGATCTAAAAAAATTATGCAGTTAATTATATATTGGTACATGGAATGTATTCTGAATATGCACCAATACATAATGTACCAGTCTATGTTTTATATTACATTGATACATCCATCTTCATCGGAGTGAGAGCATCCTTCTAGAGTAGACTGTCAGACTCGGTAAGATTTGGGTAAGCTGTCTTTAAAGATTCTGCATGATGGAGATAATATTTATTAACAGAGGGAGGGTTGTGCGTACGTCTAAGAGCCTCCCCAGGCCTCGTCAAATTGAAACTGGTGTCACAATGCCTGACAATAGGTAAATGCTAGATTATTAGGTAGAAAAATAGGTGTTTTTAATGACAGTACTCCTAATTAATAGGCGATCATGTTTCCCAGAATGAAGTCTTAGCGCAGAGCAGGTAGCATGCTCTAGGGGTTTTCTTGAGCAATTATCATCAGAGAGGAACGTTGAACTTGAAGCTTAGAGGTGACTGATGGTAAACACTTTGTCCACCTACTAGACTGGTCTATCTTCATGTCAAGGTCAGTGAGTACTGTGTCAAGTCAAACTAATTGTATGGTTGTCCTTCCGCACTGAGGTTTGACGTTATTCTAAACTCGCACATGCTTCCTTTAGGTCATAGGCATCCAACTTCAAATTCCCCTAGTCCTCCACTGCCCTTCAGGAACGGCAGATACACTCACACTCTGCACATTACTGTGAGTTTTATTGCTGTGGAGTCTGTGATACACTCACACGCTGCAGTGCACATTACTGTGAGTTTTATTGCTGTGGAGTCTGTGATACACTCGCGCTGCACATTACTGTGAGTGTTTTATTGCTGGGGAGTCTGTGATACACCCACACATTGCACATTACTGTGAGTGTTTTATTGCTGGGGAGTCTGTGATACACTCACACACTGCACATTACTGTGAGTGTTTTATTGCTGGGAAGTCTGTGATACACTCACACACTGCATGCTACCGTGAGTTTTATTGCTGTGGAGTCTGTGATACACTCACACACTGCATGCTACCGTGAGTTTTATTGCTGTGGAGTCTGTATTACATATATTTGTGTGTGTGTGTGCGCATCTTCAATTTCTGATGCACAAAGGGAAAAAAAAAAGCTACCTAATGATAAGCAGGGTTTATAAATAAAATAATTTCTTGTAAAACCCAAACCCTCTCACATGTAAACATGTCATTTAATCTGTGATGTTGAAATCGTGTCTTACACTTGGAGTCATAGGGCGGATATTGGGGTGGTATAATTGCTCTGCACAATAAATGTGCAGATAACAAGTTGGATCCACCCCACAAAGTATGATTATTGTTTGGTTAATGCTACCCTAAATAGACTGGGACCTTTGTGGTGGAGAGCCATTAGGGTGCTGGACTCGGGAGCTGCCTCTCTATTCCTCCTCCCTTGTCCTATATTCTCAACAGTTATTTATTAATGGACAACTTTCCACCCTTAACTAACAATGCATGTAATAAAGGAGCAAACCCTTATACACATGCTGTGCTATTCCTAGGGAACCATTCCAATACACATTTTTCAGTTATTTTACCTTTTTTTTCGAGCACTTGCTGATAGGACCAGAGCAGACATCTTTTTCACTCACTCCTTGAGCAGACAAAATTTGGGCACCCCCCCACCCACGTTGTACACCTACAACATGCCCCATCACCCACATTGCACACCCACGACATGCCCCATCACCCCATTACATGCCCCATCACCCACATTAATTGGAAGGAGCTAAAGCTTGCTGGATGGTGGGGGAGGGAGCGAAAATGTTTGAAGCACCAGAAGTGTGCTTTAACACCCTCTGGCAAAGTGCCGCCCTAGGCGAGTGCCTTGTTTGCCTTGTGGAAGATACACTACTGCCTGTTACCGACATACAAGTTGGGCCACGCGCATGGTTCTAATCCCAGCATGATCTCATGTGATGTCACAAGCGGGAAGGGGTGGGGCTTCACAGGAGATGAGGCCAAACACTCACAGTTGAGAGCCTGGACTGCAGCAAACTTGGGTGGGAAAGTCAGCGATCCTAACCAAGGGAAGAAAAAAAGATGGTGGCTGTGGTCCTAGCAGCAAGTGGGCAAAGTCTGAAATTAGAGGAGTAAACTTTTAAAATTAATAACAGGAAGTATTATTTTACTTTACTAAGAGAGTAGTGGATGCATGGAATAGCCTGCCAGCATAAGTACTAAATGTTAATAAAGTGAAGTTTAAACATGCGTGGGACATGTATAAGGCTATCCTAGATATAGGACACGTCTAGGGACTAATGAAAGTATTCACATTTTTGAGGGTCAGAAATTGGACAGACTAGCTGGGTGGAATGGTTCTTATCCAGATCAAAGACCAGAATCTTTCATGGAGAATACATGACAGGGGGCTAATGGTCATTCCTGTAGTTATAAGGACAACACATAATAACAATCGCCCTTTAGTTTTACAATAAACATGGTCTAAATTCAGTGCCATCCAATATGGAGGGACTTGGAGCAAATGGGCTTTTAGAAAAACATGTCTTACCACTGCAGATTTTAGGAGAAATTAAGCTTTGAGTAAAAAAAAAAAACCCTTTATAAGATAGATCTGTTTCCTTTTGATCAGTTGAGTTCAGCAGAGAGGGAATAATTCCTCAGTAATAACTAACAGCCCGCCTGTGTGATGTCACTAAATATAGAAACCCCGGTGAAATTATTTTCAGTTAAAAAAAGCCGGATATTTTTTTTCCAGTAATAATATGTGCATTTTACATACTAAAGTAAAACATCCAATCTCTCCGTAGATTAGCGTTATGGATTGTATAAATGCTTTAAGTAAAGAAGTCTAACACTAAGCACGCCCTAGTAAATATTTTTAAAAAGAAACATATATACACAGCACAAATGCTGTTTTGCTAAATTTTGCCTGCAGGTTTATGCGATGGGTGTGGGGCTGACAGAAGGTAAAGATCATATGACAGTGGTACACACGAGATAAGTGTGAATTGAAACATGAAGAAACGGCAGACCAAATATTTAGGTGAATGGCACGGTACATCTCCCAAATCATTTCATTCTGAAATATTAAAGAGAATGTATGGGGGAGAGGGGAACTGATACATTTGATGAATCATAGAGTCATTTAATTATGCTTATATAAAATGTTGTCTATACTAGTTGCTTGTCCGGTGATACATGGATTGTACTTGCTTCCTTTCTACTAAAAATTACAACAATCTTAATTTATTAATTGTTATCAATTTAGAACTAATTCTTTTTAAACATAATGCTGTTTTGATCCATGCATGCGAGTCTAGTTACGTCATTGGGAATAACAATGAACTGATAACCTAGTTTCCAATGGGCATAGCCGATTATCCAAATCAGAGACACAGTATTACCTGTATGTCGACTTGATTATATTCCCGAATGAGTAGGAAGCACATTTTTTTTTTCTACAAATCATCTACATACAACTTTTTTTCACAAACAAATCGCTCAGGTTCCAAAACTCAAATAACTTTGTTTATTACACTCTAGTGTCTCTTATACACATTTCTGAACTAACAAAGGGATAAATACAACACTCTATACCACTGACGAGTGTAATATGAAAAAAATGTATGGATAGGTAATGTTGATTTGGCTACAGTTTATTTATAGGGAAAGTTTTGGTTGGATACATTTTGCAGGGAATTGCACATTGAAGGACCAAATAGTTGAGATGGGAAAATCTCATTTCAGGTATACTCTGCTACTTTGGCCTTAATCGTTCAATTCCCTTGTCAATTCCCTACAGTTCCCTCCTTCATGAATACAGCCCTTAGTATGTCATTACAAATATGAGGGCTGGTCCACTTTCCAGAAGGCAGTCATTAGAAGAGGCACTTTGACAGTCACGCTACAGAAAAAAAAGGTTGAGAATACTGAATAATATTGGCAATAAGAAAATTAAAGAAAAAATGCTTCTTAGGTGTAACCGGGATGGTATTGGACCCTGTGCGACCAAACTGAGGAGTTGCAGTGCTGGGGGGGGGACAGGGCCTTGTGCTGGTAACTGCACTTATCCGGCAGCTCGAGGCTCCAGATCTTTCTGCCACATCCAGAGGCCCTTGGGAGGTAGCTACTTTATTGAGTATAAAACGCCTAGGACTGGAGAAACCATGCAGACATCGTAGATGTCACGGACTGAGTAGAATCTGAAGATTGGATCCGCGATGCGAAGACCTGGTATCTTACTGCAACAGGCTTCGAGGCAGAACAGTGTCTATTTACCTGAAATGTATTATACCCTACGGTTGGGCCTCAGGTAAATGACCACCCAGGACTTGGAAAACTAACTGCAACCGCACACTGAAGCAGGGATACGCAGGAAGTACAGGACGAACGGATGGTCAACAGGCCGGGTCAAACACAACAGGAGCAACGGTACAAAGACAGTATGGAAGAGGCAAGGTCATAAACAGGCAAATAGATCGGGGCAGGCAGCATACAGAGGAGTCAGAAATCACAGCAGGAGTCAAAAAACCGAAGTATCAATAATCAGGAATAAACGCTAGATCATGCCACAAGGAACTATCTCAGGCAAGGTCTGAGTAGCAACTGAGGGTTTAAATACAGTTTAGGCAGTAAAACCCGCCCCTAATAGGTCCCCAAAAAAGAATAAGTATAGCCCTTTAAGGCTATGCTCATTTTATGTGTGTAGCGGTACTGCGCATGAGCGCAGTTTCTGTTTGTTGCACGTTCGTCGAGGGGAAGTGGTGAGCGCGTCTGCAGCCCTGGAGGGCTGAGACGCTGAACGGAGCCTTCGTTGTCCGTCTACCTTGTTTGCAGAGGTAGCAGCAGCGGAGGTACGGACCTCGTGGCGGCAGGTAAGTTTTTTTATTACACTAGAGCAGTCATGGTTAATAACTCAACAGGAAATAAGAATGTTGCAGGCTAGGACAGAATAAACTAAGAGACAGACCAAGAATAGCAAAAGCAGAAAAGCAACTTAGGCAGAACAGAACTAAATACAGAGTACAGGGCTAAGAACAGTCTAGAGCAGGACAGAAGAGAAACCAAACTAAGGATAAACAATTCAAGACACAGAGACAGATAATAACATAGATATCATGCAGAGCACAGAAAGAGAGCAGTGATAAAACACAACAGAGGCCAGAGCTAAAGAACACAGGGAAACATGCAAAGGAACAAACATAAATACAGAAATACTGAGGATTTGGTTAACACCTGATGGCCATAAGATGAAGAAGCTTACCAACCACGTCAAAGTACCGCACAATTAGGCAAGTCCCTAACTAATATTAATGCAGATAAAGTGACAAGCGCTATATATAATGTGCAGACAAACAAATTATGCAGCAAACACTAGTGCATTTTCCTCCAATTAGCACAAAATAGTGAATATCGTGTAATAAAGTGTTGCGCAGGATATAATAAAATAAATACTTATCAGAGATATATAGGCGAAAATCCAGCCTTTTTTAGATGTATATAAAAGAGAAGAAAAAAATATATACAAAATTGTGCAGTATTGTGAATATAAGGAAAATAAATATCTCCCCCTAAAGAATTGTACTCACACTCTACAGAGCCTATAGGACCGGCTCTGGGTGTATAAGGCGTGCAGGCTCTGAGTCCCAAAATCCCCACATCCACTGGATAGATAATCGATGGAATACTCGTGGAGCAGGACACAACAGGAGTGAGAAACAAACGTTGTAGTGTCAAATGTAAACAATTTTAATTCCCCCCCACATATAGCAGCTTACATAGAAGAAGTTAAAAAACGATATCCCATGTAAAACAGCATAGGTAAAAAGCAGGCAGAGTCACCCAGCCGATCATATCACAGTCTCCATCCGTCACTTCATAGGAGCAGGCAGCAGCTGAAGTTTGTATAGGCAGCGTTCTGCTGGAGGAGCTGGTACTTCCTAGTTGCAAGTCTCGTCAATAATGTCACGCGACGCGTTTCGCCCACACGTGGGCTTTTTCAGAGCAGTGACATCTAGATGCAGACTTGCAGTTTATAAAGGGAGATCAATTCCGGTTGCCGTAGAAACGGCTGTAAATGATCACAGACACACCCATTTTTATGCAAAGTAGTTAGTTCAGTGTGTTCACTCCCCAACAGGGAAAAAGAAACAAACAGAAAACAAAAGAAAAATAGTATCAATAAAAACAGCAAATATCAAGGCCTTTAACTATATAGAACACATTATAGAGAAGATATACAGCATATTTAGTAAATCCCTAAAAAACACACTATTGATCATAACTCTAAATGCTCTCAATAATATAACATAGTGACATCCCAACATGGTATATAATACAATAAAAAGCCATATTTTTTACAGATGAATCTGGATAGGCTGTACTCCAGACACACAGCAGATTGTTGATCCATAGGACTATACCAGATGTGTATACAAGACATACCATTGACACAAGAATAACAGACGCTTTTAAAGAAAGTGACATAATTCAAAGTCTGCATTCAGACCACTTGGAACTAAGGTATTAAGCTCAAATATCCATTTCATTTCAGCACGTCCAAGTGTGGCGATTTTGTCTCCTCCCCGCCAATGAAGGCTGGGTTTATCAATACACATAAATTCTAAATGACAGGGGTCTTTATTATGTACCAGAGAGAAGTGGTGAGAAACAGTATGTTTATCATATCCTCTCTTGATATTCCTTACGTGTTCACTCACACGTATTTTTAAAGGTCTTGTGGTTCTCCCTATATAGCGAAGACCACAGGGACAGCCCAGCATATAAATGACTCCACTAGTCTCACAGGTGGTTATATTTTTGAGCTTATACGTTTTACCACTCTGGGGGTTAGTGAAGCTTTGTAGAGTTTTGGCCTGTTTTTTATTGGTTTCCTTGCAGGCCTGGCAACACCTGCACCTATGAAACCCTACGAGATCTCCAAATACATTTTTCCCTTGAGTCTGGGTCTTTTTAGTTTTTAAAAAACTTCGACTGAGGTGACTCTTAACGTTTGGCACACCTTTATAGATAATACGGGGTTGAGGGCCTAGAAGAGAGGATAAGTTAGGATCCTGTAAAAGGATGGGCCAATATTTACTCACGATTTTCTTGACATGTCTGTGATTTCCACTAAATTGCAGTACCAAAGGAATGTCAGACTTAGAAGAATGGGTATTAGTGGACTTGTTTTTATTATTATTTAGGAGTTCTGCCCTATCCTGAGATCCCACATCTTGAATAGCCCTATTAATTGGAGCAACATCATATTTCTTATCCACAAAGCGTTCCTTAATTAGATTGGCCTGCGTGTAAAAATCATTTATATCGCTGCAGTTCCTCCTAAGCCTACACAGTTGGCCTTTGGGGACGTTCAGTAGCCAGGGGAGAAAATGACAGCTGTCAGATTGTATAAAACTATTGGTATCTACCTTTTTAAAATAAGTGCGGGTTTGAAGTTTATTATTAGAGGGAAATAATTCTAAATCTAAAAAATTAATGTTAATATTGTTGTATTCAGCCACCAACTTTATACCCCAGGTGTTTGTGTTGAGATATTGGAGGAAAGATTGAAGGGATGCATTGTCACCATGCCATACAAAAAACATGTCGTCTATGTAACGTTTGTAGAGCACCAGGTTTGCTGCCCAGCCATGCGAACCAAAAACAAAGGACTCCTCCCAAAATGCCATGAAAAGGTTCGCATAGCTGGGGGCAAACCTGGTGCCCATAGCAGTACCTCTAAGCTGTAGGTAATAATTATCCTCATACCAAAAGAAATTGTTCTCAAGTATGAGGAAAATACCCTCCACAATGAAGTTGATCTGGGGCTCCGGTATATTAGCTGCTCTTTCTAGAAAGAAGCGTACTGCTTCACAGCCTTTTTGATGTTCAATAATCGTATAGAGAGAGCTTACATCACATGTCACCAATATGTAGCCCTCTTGCCAAACAAAATTCTCCAATTCGTTAATCAAATGAATAGAGTCCTTTAAATGTGACCTAGTTTGGGTGACATAGGGTTGAAGAAGAATATCAATATATTCTGATAGAAATGAAAGTAAAGATCCCACCCCCGAGACTATGGGTCTGCCCGGGGGGTCAGTCAGATGTTTATGTATTTTGGGAAGAATGTAGAACACAGGGACTTTAGGGTGTAGTGGATTGAGATATTGGTGTTCTTTTTTCGTCAGGATGTTGGATATGAGTCCCTTATCCAGAAATTGGGTTAATTTATTTTTGATCTTATTGGTGGGATTAGAGCTGAGTAATTGGTATGTTTCTGTGTCACTAAGTTGTCTAGAAATCTCCATACAGTATTGGGATCTATTTAATAGTACTATACCCCCACCTTTATCGGCAGGTTTTATTACCAGATCTTCATTGGTTTGTAAAGTTTTCAATGCCTGAAACTCTATGGGGGAAAGGTTAAACTGAAATTTGTTGAGATTTTTCATCTTTTTAATATCTTGTGTAACCATTTTTTCGAAGGTGTTAATCTCAGCAGACTTCATATGTCTGGGATAGAAGGTTGATCTCTGTCTCAAAGAGGTGTGTGTATAGGGATCTACTAAGCCATTATCTTTAGTGGAAATAGGATTTTTTGCCCAAAAATTTTTTATATACATATATTGCGAATAAATTTCTGTAGGCCGATATAGGTTTCAAATTTATTCATTCCTGTTGTAGGGGCAAATTTCAGGCCTCTGTTCAAAACCCTAGTTTCTATCGGGTTTAGTATGTAAGTACTTAAGTTAAAAATACCGTTAGGGGTTACCACCAAACCTGTTCTTGAGAGGGATGAGGTTAGGGTTGTTAGTGGGTGTTTGGTTGTTATGGAGTACTGCCTATCCAGATTTATCTGTAAAAAATATGGCTTTTTATTGTATTATATACCATGTTGGGATGTCACTATGTTATATTATTGAGAGCATTTAGAGTTATGATCAATAGTGTGTTTTTTAGGGATTTACTAAATATGCTGTATATCTTCTCTATAATGTGTTCTATATAGTTAAAGGCCTTGATATTTGCTGTTTTTATTGATACTATTTTTCTTTTGTTTTCTGTTTGTTTCTTTTTCCCTGTTGGGGAGTGAACACACTGAACTAACCACTTTGCATAAAAATGGGTGTGTCTGTGATCATTTACAGCCGTTTCTACGGCAACCGGAATTGATCTCCCTTTATAAACTGCAAGTCTGCATCTAGATGTCACTGCTCTGAAAAAGCCCACGTGTGGGCGAAACGCGTCGCGTGACATTATTGACGAGACTTGCAACTAGGAAGTACCAGCTCCTCCAGCAGAACGCTGCCTATACAAACTTCAGCTGCTGCCTGCTCCTATGAAGTGACGGATGGAGACTGTGATATGATCGGCTGGGTGACTCTGCCTGCTTTTTACCTATGCTGTTTTACATGGGATATCGTTTTTTAACTTCTTCTATGTAAGCTGCTATATGTGGGGGGGAATTAAAATTGTTTACATTTGACACTACAACGTTTGTTTCTCACTCCTGTTGTGTCCTGCTCCACGAGCAGGGCTGGACTGGGAGAAAAATTCGGCCCGGGCATTTTTTGATCACAGCGGCCCACTAAGAAGGGGGCGGGACAGAGGAGGTGTGTTTTGTCATCACCAATGACAAACACGCTCCCTCTCAAAGTGAGCATATTGGTTCAATGCTCTTCCAGGGCAGACCATGCGCAGAGCTCTGCTGAAGAGCTCTAGCATGAGAAAAAAGCCCTTTATTTGTTCTGCACAGTGCAAGCAAATGTAATAACATGCTTGCACTGTGTTTCCTTGCAACTTGTCTCTGGTGTCTCTATAAATGGATACCAGGAGACAAAAATGCCAGGAAAGAGTATTGAGCATGTGTTTGGAGCCTGCTTGTGGGATTGCGTGTGTGTAGAGTAAGCTGATTGTGGTGTGGTATTGTGTAATAAGGTTCGGTTTTAGTTGTGTTGTGTTTGTGGTGTAATGTGATGCATATGTGGCTAGGGGCTGTAGAGAATGTGTGTATAGGGGATATAGCAAGTGTGTGCATACAGGCTATAGTGTGTGTGTGTGAATATATATATAGATTTAGTGTGTGTTTAGGGGTGTAGTATGTGTTTGCTTACAAGGAATCTAGTGTGTGTATATATACATATATATATATATATGAGTCTAGTGTGTGTTTGAAGGACCCAGAATGTGTATAGGAGATCTAGTGAGTGTGTGTTTATAACGGTTTCAGAGTGTATATAGGGATCTAGTGTGTGTATGTGTGTAGATGATCCAGAGTTGGATCTAGTGTGTGTCTGGAATGTAATTTGTTTAGGGGTGCAGTATGTGTGTGAGGGGTGCTGTGTGTATATATATATATATGTAAGTATTGTGTATGTCTGTTGTGCAGTGTGTTGTGTTCTGTGTGTATGTGAGGGGTGCAGTATGTGTGTGTGAGGGGGCGGTGTGATGAGGGGGGCGGTGTGCGAGGGGGGCGGTGTGTGAGAGTGATGGTGTGTGAGAGTGATGGTGTGTGAGAGTGATGTGTGTGAGTGCTGTGTATGATAGTGCTGTGTGTGATGGGTGTGAGAATGCTGTGAATGCTGTGTGTGATGGGTGTGAGAATGATGGGTGTGAGAATGCTGTGTGTGATGGGTGTGAGAGTGCTCTGTGTGAGAATGCTGTGTGTGATGGGTGTGAGTGCTGGGTGTGAGAGTGCTGTGTGTGTGAGAGTGCTGTGTGTGAGAGTGCTCTGTGTGAGAATGCTGTGTGTGATGGGTGAGAGTGCTGGGTGTGAGAGTGCTGTGTGTGTGAGAATGCTGTGTGTGATGGGTGAGAGTGCTGTGTGTGTGAGAGTGCTGGGTGTGAGAGTGCTGTGTGTGATGGGTGTGAGAGTGCTGTGTGTGATGGGTGTGAGAGTGCTGTATAAATGTTAGAATGGATTGTGTGTGTGTGTGTAGGGGGGGGGGGGGGTAAATAAACAAATAAAATAACAGGCATTATGGGGACATAATGCCTGTTATTTTATTTGTTTATTTACCTACCCCCCCCCCCCCCCCTACACACACACACACAATCCATTCTAACATTTATACAGCACTCTCACACCCATCACACACAGCACTCTCACACCCATCACACACAGCACTCTCACACCCATCACTCCTTTCTTACCTTTAGCCTGGGAGGGGGGGACCGGCACGCTGGTACCTACGACTGTTCCCTCGTGGTGAGAGGTTCACTCTCGCGAGATCCGGTCGTTGCTATGGCAATGCTCCGGATCTCGCGAGAGGAACCCGGTGGAGCTGCAAGTTAGAGCTCCGCCGGGTCCTCTCTCCCTCTCTCCCCGCCGGCGGCCGTATTTGAAGGCATGTGGGCCGGTGAGGGAGATCTTTGATGTCCTCACCGGCCCTTCATGTCAAACAGCGGGGCCGGCGCTCGGATAGTGCCGGCCCTGCATAGACCGGCAGGGGAGATTCTGGGACCTCCCCTGCCGGCCTCGGCCCATGGCCACCGCGGCCCACCGGGCATTTGCCCGGTGTGCCCGATGGCCAGTCCGGGCCTGTCCACGAGTATTCCATCGATTATCTATCCAGTGGATGTGGGGATTTTGGGACTCAGAGTCTGCACGCCTTATACACCCAGAGCCGGTCCTATAGGCTCTGTAGAGTGTGAGTACAATTCTTTAGGGGGAGATATTTATTTTCCTTATATTCACAATACTGCACAATTTTGTATATATTTTTTTCTTCTCTTTTATATACATCTAAAAAAGGCTGGATTTTCGCCTATATATCTCTGATAAGTATTTATTTTATTATATCCTAACTAATATTAGCAAATAAAAAACTAAAGTTTAAAGGTTTACATTGCGCACACACACACAGGGATTACCTGAAGACTGAGCAGCACAGGACAGAACAGAAACGGGTGTGGTTTATATCGAAGTAAACTAACAAGGTAGCGGGAAGCACAGAAAACCTGAAGTGGAACATAATAACATGCAGAATGGAAAAACAGAAATAGATCAGAAGAATAAGGGATACTGAAATGACTAGAACAGCCTGGACGAGCCTGTACATGGGTGTATGCTTACATTAGGTTCATTTTTTTTAAAAAGACCTTGAGGCAATAATATATATATATATATATATATATATATATATATATATATATATATATATATGTAACTCAAAATGATTTTTCTTTCACAGATGTAAAAATACACCAAACAATAGCCTAAGAAACATTGTAGTCATTGTTCAAATTCCATAGACATACGAAGCCTAACCTTGTCACTGCTGGGGGTAGATACAAATTAAATTCATATGGTTCAGAGTTTGTTTGCTTTTTATTTTGTAAGGCAAAGCAGTCTCCAGATAAAATAGACATTAAGGAGAACTGTTTTCAACTCAAGATTTGCCTTCACTACTTAATTCCCTGCTGTTCCTATGGACTGTCTGTATATATAGAGGTGTGTGTGTGTGTCTCTGTGTGTGTGTGTCTCTGTGTGTGTGTGTGTGTGTGTGTGTGTCTGTGTGTGTGTGTGTGTGCAGTTTAACCACACATTACTGTAAGTTTATTTAATATTAGGGTCTGTGAAACACTCATACACTGTCAGCGAACACAAGTGTTGTCCAACTTCTTCTGAATTTAAACACACTCTTATATATACTTGTGTTGCTAAACTTTTTTAACATTTTTTTTGTTCTTTGAAATGTGTCTCTTGTTTGTGACATCAGCTTGTGGCTAGGCATGCAAATTGCACATTTACCCCGGAAAGCAAGTCATTTGCATATTAAGTCACAAGGGCGTGTCATAAACAGGAGACACACCATTGTGCCACAGGTGATGTCATAAGCAGGAGACTCCACAGACACATTTAAAACGCATTTTTCTCCTAATTTAGACATTTGCGTGCAGTGTTGCTAATACAATGTATTTATAATTTTCAATATTTTTTTTCTATTCCCCACATGCACAGTAAAAACAATGTTTAGGTGATACAATCCCCTTAAGACTAAGTCTTCTTTGTCCTGGTAGTGTTCCTCATTTTCATTGTACTCTCCTGTTTTACAATGCTGGTACATGTACTCTGTGGTGATAGTAAAGCCATAGAACGAGTAACATTTTCACCCACCATGACTAGCATTGTTCCAACTCCAACTCGGGCAGTTGTTTGTGGATTCTTGCGAACACCGGCTCATAAACTGGAGAGCAGCTTTCCTCATCAACAAACATTCCTGCCATTCTTCTACGTCCTTCTCCCCAGCATCGTCATAAATCAGCGGGGCGGCAGATGAGGCGGCAGATGATGCCTGTATTTTACGTACTTACTATATCACAGGTTATATTGAAAAAACAAACCACAAAAACACCAAAAAGAATGAAATAGTGAAAACACATGGCCCATAGATGTTCTCACTGGGCTGACCACTTTGCTCTTTTATTGAGGGGTCTGGGACAGTTCATCGCGGCCATTTCATTGCTGACAGACCAGCGCGGTAGTTTAAGCGCTGTAATGTCAGAGGTGTATGGCAGCACGGCCGCTTCAGTGTGAGCGCTGATAGTAATAAAACCCCACTGATAAAGTAAACCCCCCCTAAAAGTAACTCCATGCCCTAATACCAACCCTAAAACTAACCCCCCACTCTAATACTAACCCTGAACCCTAGTACTAACCCCAAACACTAATAGTAATTCTGTGCCTTTACATCAAACCTAAAACATACCCCCAACCCTAAATCTAAACCCAAACCCTAATACTAACCCCTAATAGTAACCCAAACCCAATACTTGCCCCTAATAGTAATCCTGAGCCCAATAGTAACCCCTAATAGTAATCCTGAGCCCAAGTACTAATCCTAACCCCTAATACTAACCCCTAATAACCCAAACCCTAATACTAACCCCTAATACTATCCCTCAACCCTAATACTAACCCCTAATAGTAACCCCAAACCCAATACTAGCCCCTAATAGTAATGCTGAGCCCAATAGTAACCCTTAATAGTAACCGCAAACCCTTATAGTAACCCAAACCTTAATACTAACCCCTAATAGTAACCCCAAACCCAATACTAGCCCCTAATAGTAATCCTGAGCCCGAGTACTAATCCTAACCCCTATTACAAACCACTAATAACCCAAACCCTAATACTAACCCCTAATAGTAACCCCAAACCCAATACTAGCCCCTAATAGTAATCCTGAGCCCGAGTACTAATCCTAACCCCTATTACAAACCTTATACTGATCCTAAGACTAAGCCCTAATACTAACCCCTAATTAGTACCTAATACTAACCTTCTATGCGATCCCACAATGAACTGTCAGTCACACGAGAGGTCGCGATGAACTATCCCACCCCCTTTATTGAGCGCCAATTGTTATATATTGCATACTACAGTGCGGTACAGACAAGTAAGGACTGCACCTCAAGAATTAGGCCTTGTAGTTATGAATAACTTGGATTAACTGGTAGTTAAAGATGCACAATGGGGGTTATGTATAAATGGGGGTTATGTATAAAAAAGAAGCATGTGGTAATAACGCCAAACTGTAGCGCTATTAAAGTATGTATAATGTCACTGCACAATACTAACATCCTCTAATATACAAAACAAAAATAAATATATATATTTTATTAAATCCTCTTTCAAAAATGCTATTTTAAAGTGGCACTATGGGATTCTTTTAATTCTTTTAATTTTTTGCGTGACCCAAGATTCCGACCAACATGTCCGCCCCCTGATAGAGGTCTCTGGAGCACGGAAGTCTCAGTAAGGTACTTTATTTATATTCTCTCATTAAAACTATACTCAGTTTTCTTTCCGACCGAGAAGCAGAGAATGAAAGGAACTGGTTAGAGAGATGGGAGTTGTAGTCTTTGAGCCAAACAGTTGAAAACAAACACAGAATATGAGCAGTCATGTCCAATTATATTTGTATCACACCTAATGTTCACTTCATGTTATTAATAAATAATAATGATTTAGCTTTTTAAAATTATGTCTACAGTTGATATCTTTCAAGATGTCCGCCCCTTAATAGTGCTTTACAATCAACAAGTGCTCAATAAGTTACTATATTTATATTCTTTCATTAAAACATTTGTATGTAAAATGTCTACATCTTAGTTAATCTAACTGAATTCTTGTCTAAAACTTCTCCATTAAACATACATTCCTTGCCCTATATAATTGAAACAAAACCCAACAAACAGGTAGGATGAGCCATCCCATAATAATCCAGGTGTATAAACAAAATTGTATGCATATACACAGTGTGCCCACAAACACTGGCTGCTTTAAGAAAATGAACAGGCGGTCCTTACTGTGGATACATAGAAACATACAAAACCCAAGTGTACACATAAAATAATAAATGAACATATGAATGAAATCATAAATCACATTGCAAATTCATTTTCTTATTTCATTCATATATGAATTCACTGTTTTTATGTGTTTGTTCATTGTGTGCTTTGAGTTTTCTAGATATTTGTATATAATTGGAACCTGAAGACATATATGGCTGGATATCTCTGGTTTCATTCTCCATTTATTGTATGGGGGGGGGGGGGGGGGGGGATAATTGGTAGTCAGTATCCAGTGACCATGTTTCTCTAGTTGTAGAATTCAAGCCTGAGATGGTTAGATCTACCTTTTGATAACTAACAAATGCCATTTATTTATGATTCTCTGGGTCTGAGACGAACATTTGACAAAGTCATACAATACAGCATTGTGTAAACAAAATGAATAATTTAGCGAAGCCTTGTTTTAATCTATCTGCTGTCATGTTTTTTCGCCATATAGTCATTATTTTAAAAGCCGGTGTTTGTTTCATGGCTGGCAGTGTTACCAGAAGTAGTAAAATGACAGGGTTCTGCTAAGAGTGTGAGTTTTAAAAATATATTATTGATTGATTTTTGGATAGCAGTAAAATCCCCAAAAGTCATAAATCTTGGGGGTAACAAACAGTATCTGACATTTGCACACACAAAAAAACAGAGACAAAGGCTTTCGATACAAATATGTAATTTGCAATTTGATATTTATAAAAGGTCGAGAAATTATTGTTTTTCCCTTCCCCGGGCTCAAAAGCAGGCTTACTGTTTCTTTTTTTTCTCATCATAATGTTCTGAAATCGTCCTGTAGACTGTGGCCCAGGGAATTGTTGTCATCATGTAGATCGAGTTGATCACAAGAGATCAAGGTCTTGTTCGGAAACTAAGATGATCATTGTTTAATGGAAAACTAATCACCATAACAGCGAATGCATGAATTTTAAATAAGAAGGATTCATTGAAATATTCACTCGTTGTGAAGACCGTATTGGGGGTGATGCTATTACCCAACTTAATGGCACTCATTTTACCAGCCTTAGAAGGATGAAACACTAAGGTGACCTTGCCAGATCTGCAACCTTATGGCCTGAACACATTCTACGGTCGGAGCATTAGACAACGGAGTCTGGTGGATGTTTAGATTTAATGCAATATTATGGGACTTGGTAACTGCAAATTTCTTCACCAGATCAGACCCCTCCATTCTCATTGTGAAGTCTTCTGAGAGCTGAAAGGTTTATCTGACTTCTGACTTTACTTGAACACAGTTTGCCAGCCAAATCAAGCTCACCAGCCCTGCCTCCCACAATCATGGGGGCTTCCCCAATCTGTAGCCCTAAACCTTTTGCCTGCAGGTCAGGAGGGACAGGATTGACGTCCCCAGGAACATTTCCAAGATGATTGAAGCAACTTAACCAGTGACTTCACTGTTTTTTTTTTTATGTAATTCATGGTGTACTTAAGATCATCTGGGAATGAGACACATCAGCTCATGAATAAGCACTTCCCGTGCGAAACGCGTTAGGCATGTGTGATCATTATCCTGCTAAATCTGACCGGGAATAAAAACTTAACTATTACATTCATGTACCATTTGGATATAGTTTGATTATGGCAGAGAGGTCCACACAGTGCCGCTGTACATCTTTTCACAGTCCAACTTGACCAGTGACCACTGTGACTCCACCAATGACGTGATGGCGACATGATGTCATACCTTAACTCCTCCCACTTTCACAGGTCTGGGGCACATTGTTTCATCGAATGGGCCGTGCATGTACACATACAGCACGTTGAGCCAGGGATATCCAGGTCCCAATTTGGGATATATCCACTCCTGACCATATCAGGAAACTCTTGCTTGGTCGTAGTTGATGCCTTAATGAACGGACAGTGTTCAGTGGTTAAACTAACCCTGCTGGAGTCTCTTTATCTTGTTCCCCTCTAAGATGTAAGACGGTAATGTGATAAATAACTACTATAGTAGTAGCTCACTCTATAAAATCCAAAGCATGCATTGGAAGCGTGATTACAGTAACTCTGTGAATAGATCAATATAAAGCTCAGTGTGAAGTCTATAATGTGGCTACACTGGTATTTAAATATGTAAAGCTATGAAGAAATGGAGCATAACTTGTTTTTTTTTTTTTTCCATTTTCCCCTGCGGGGCAAATATATATCAAGTTAAAACATTCATCTAGGTATGCAGCAGCCAACACCAACCCAAAGCTGGAGAGTAGGAGGGGATGATTTATAATCTTCTGTGAATCTTCCATAGTGAGAAAAGTTTCACATACATTCAGATTTCTGGTACACCCTGCTATAAAATCACATTGGGAATTCTGGTACACACTGCTGTAAAATCACATAGGGAATTCTGGTACAGACTGCTGTAAAATCACATAGGGAATTCTGGTACACACAGTCTGTAGGATCACATTGGGAATTCTGATACGCACTGCTGTAAAATCACATTGGCAATTCTGATACGCACTGCTGTAAAATCACATAGGGAATTCTGGTACACATTACTGTAACATTTAATTGGGAATTCTCCTATAAAATCAAATTTGCAATTCTACTACACACTGCTATAAAATCACATTGGAATTCTGATACACACTGCTATAAAATTATTTTAGAAATTCTGATATAGATAGCTAGAACATCACATATGGAATTCTGACACATTTTGCTCTAAGACTATATTTGGAATTCTGAGATACACTGCTATAAAATCACATTTGGAATTCTGATACATACTGCTGTAATATCACATTTGGAATTCTGATAAATACTGCTGTAATATCACATTTGGAATTCTGATACATACTGGTGTAAAATCACACTTGGAATTCTAATACATACTGCTATAAAATCACATTTGGAATTCTGATACATACTGCTGTAATATCACATTTGGAATTCTGATAAATACTGCTGTAATATCACATTTGGAATTCTGATCCATACTGCTGTAATATCACATTTGGAATTCTGATACATACTGGTGTAATATCACATTTGGAATTCTGATACATACTGCTGTAAAATCACACTTGGAATTCTAATACATACTGCTGTAATATCACATTTGGAATTCTGATACATACTGCTGTAATATCACATTTGGAATTCTGATACATACTGCTGTAATATCACATTTGGAATTCTGATACATACTGCTGTAAAATCACATTTGGAATTCTGATACATACTGCTGTAAAATCACATTTGGAATTCTGATACATACTGCTGTAATATCACATTTAGAATTCTGATCCATACTGCTGTAATATCACATTTGGAATTCTGATACATACTGCTGTAATATCACATTTAGAATTCTGATACATACTGCTGTAATATCACATTTGGAATTCTGATACATACTGCTGTAATATCACATTTGGAATTCTTATACATACTGCTGTAATATCACATTTGGAATTCTGATACATACTGCTGTAATATCACATTTAGAATTCTGATACATACTGCTGTAATATCACATTTGGAATTCTGATACATACTGCTGTAAAATCACATTTGGAATTCTGATACATACTGCTGTAATATCACATTTGGAATTCTGATCCATACTGCTGTAATATCACATTTGGAATTCTGATCCATACTGCTGTAATATCACATTTGGAATTCTGATACATACTGCTGTAATATCACATTTGGAATTCTGATACATACTGCTATAATATCACATTTGGAATTCTGATCCATACTGCTGTAATATCACATTTGGAATTCTGATATATACTGCTGTAATATCACATTTGGAATTCTGATACATACTGCTGTAATATCACATTTGGAATTCTAATACATACTGCTGTAATATCACATTTAGAATTCTGATACATACTGCTGTAATATCAACGTAGGGTCCTGGGTTTTTCTCGGCCCTCTGGACCACTCTCGTACTGACTACAGGTCAGTGTATATTTGGCTGGAATAATATGACACAGAGAGAAGAAGTGGAATTAAGACAACAGGGTCTATTCACTAAAATCTGAACTGTGTTAAACTGACAAGTGAACTGCAAAAATCAGACACTGATAGCTGATTAGGTAAGATCTCCAAGTTAGAGAATCTACCCAACACATTTATTAATGCCTGATTTTTGCAGTTCTCTTGTCAGTTCACCACAATTCACCTATTATTGAATACACCCTAGAAAGAGGATTGGACATGCCAACAGTTCCAGAGTGACAGGTGGATAGTAGCCCCCCCACCACCATAAAGCTTAGTGATTGCAGTTGTATTTGTATCACACCGGATGATCACTCTATTAATAAATAATAATGATCATGAGACATAGAGCAAATCTTTTTCCCCTGTGTGAATTAGGGACACTCTCAGGTGTACCAACAAAATTGCCTGTCTCAGCTCTGCCCTCCTCTTTACTATGAGAGGTAAGCTTACTCCACCCAAAAATGTAAGCCTAAAAATCACAGTCAATATAAATAATTACACTTTCTGTCGCTATAATTATTAGGCGCTCTGTAAAAAGAGAATAAATGATGCAACAGACTGCGAAACTCGTTCTACCGAACAGTGTCAGCAGATCTTATATTTAAATATAGGACTGAAATACAATCTGTGCAATGTCAGGTTATGATGTACTGGTGGTTAAGGAATTAATAGAATTTTGGTGCTTTTTTAATATGCTGTATAGTAGGCAGTTGGTTTCGCTAAAACTCTGAGGTTATCTGTTATTCGGAGAGAAAAAAAACCCAGTAGAAATAACCCATTTTTATTTTAAGATCTACACACTTCAGATGTATTGAACTAAGTAGTCATTTCATCAATTCAGAGACCACTACTTTGTAAACATAATACAGTTTTCTTTCATATCCTGTACATTTTAGTACTGATGCACCCTACCTCTGGACCAAATGTAATTCATTTCATCTAGTAGTGTGTCATTGTTACAGACGTAGACGTTGAGTTGAACGTTTTTGAGGTCTTTTATGCCTCTCATTTCTTGAAAAGTGTTTTTAAGTTTAGAAATTATAGGGTCGACTCAGTATTCACAGATCTGACCCAAAATGGAGCCAGATCAGTCAAAGTAGCCACATTTCAGAAATCTCCAAAATTAAGTTACTCGGTTTGTTCAAAACCCAGCCAATGGTAGAATTGGGATAGGGAGGTTTCTGGTTTTTATTTTGGAGGCCCCTTTCTCTAGGCCAAAGAAGCAGATCGAGGGTCATGTGATATTGCATGGCACCCTTTGACAGCCAGGGGGCAGTGATTTTTACTGAACAAACACATACCCCCTACAAACGCTGGATGTTCACAGGTGATTCACCCCCCCACACCTGAGCAAGGTAGGAGGGGGTAGGTAGGGACTTTATTTTATATTAACTGACTTTTATATTAACTGATTTTTTGGAATCTGAGGGCCATTGGCCAGCCCCCAGATGTAGGGGGCAATGTTTTTAATTTATGGGGTTTGGGGATCTTTGGTCAATTCCCAGACCACGAAAGCTATAGCATAGTTTATTGGGGGAGTCTGGAGGTATTTGGGCAGTTTCCGGACATTTCTCCCCCGTTTATATGGAACACTGAGAAGCAATATAATGATAAGAAAGATTGCTCTTGCAGAACTTTGTCTAGAGAGACTGTATAGAAAAAGGGGGGGTTGTGTATGAAAGAAGCCCTACCGGAGCAGTACCTGACAGTGGTCCCATTACCAAGCGTCAATGTACAATGAGAACTCAGTACAAATGTCGGAAGTTGTCAATACGTGCGTCAGTTCCAAGTTTCTGGGGTACTCGGACCACCTTAGAAGTTGGTGACAGACTAGAATGAACCATTACTTAGTTAGTTGATCAGTGGGCAATGGGGGGGCAAGAGGGAAATTGCCCCCACCACCTTTTCCACCTGCTCTAGTCTCTCTGAATGGGTTACACTTTTAAATGCCCTAATCCAGAGCCGATCCTACAATGGGTCCAGGTGGGGCAATTGACCCGGGCGGCACTTTAAGGAGGCGCCCCTCGGACCCGTTTTTTCCCCCCGTGTGCAGGTGAGCGCAGCATGAGGGGATACAGTCTGTTTATAAATCTACTGCTCAGTGGCAACATATTCAAAAGTTTATGCTTTTACTGCTCATTGGCATCTTAGTGGTATTTTATATCATTTTGCACATGGACAGGGGGTTGTTCCTGAAATGATAATTAAAAATAAAATACAGCTTGATATAAAATAATGAATGTGGTTCTGTTCTGATGGGCTGTGGTTGGATGGGCATGGATTTAGTGGCAGCCTTTCATCCTTGGACCCAGACAGCACATTGTCTTGGGCGGGCTCTGTCCCGGTCAGTAGCACTTTAGATATTTCTATCTCGATTGTCTTGTCTGCCTGTCAGTCTCTGTGCTTTATCTGTCAGTCTTGTATGCCCATGTGTGTCTCTCTCTCATGATATCAGACGGGCTGACGAAGTGGCACCATGTGCCATCCGAGCCAACATTTGCCAGCCCTTCACTAATCGATGACCTCAAAGTGAATTGCTCAGAGACAAACCTGATCAGTTTCTCTCGCTAGAAGAACTCTACCGGAACTGTAGACCTTGTTAGTTCTTTAAAATTTTGAAAAAAAGCTCATCTCACCCGGAACTCACCTGAAATTCACTTTTAGTGAATATCTCCCATACTCTGTTATCACTGTGTAAATTGCATCATTGAGTTTAGCTCGAGAAGAGAAGATCCACTTCCAATTACAGATGAAGTCATTATGTAGAAAATGTTGTATTATTTGCGCTAGATGGATCTTAATGAATTAAAGATTGGATTTATTGCTCGTAAAACTATTTAATGGTTCAAACTCACTCAGTCCCTCCTGTCTCTCCTACACTACAGGCAGTTAGTCTATGTTTTTGCTGGAAAGGCGCCTTTAACAACTGGAACCTGGGCGAATTATAATTAAATATGTGCTCCGACTTGTCCCTAATCACGATTCCACATTAATAACGAACACTGTTAAAACATCAATTAGAAGATGTCACTCATTATGTCTGGCAGCTCTCCTCTTCCCTCAGAGACGATGGCCGACCAACCACAGAAAGAAAATAGTGATCTCGATAAGAAGTAGGATTAGGGTCGTTAGTTCCCATGCCATGGTCTTCTCTCCTTCTGATATCCTACCAGCGCTACAATGTGATGTCTTATACTTAGGACCCTATTTAATATTATGTGGCGCTCTTCAGGTTTCGTGGTGAGGCAGAGGGCCACAGTCAGGTGGCCTTAAGGCAAGCATTATGGTGAAGCCCTCCAACGTGGGCAGAGATTTGTGATGATGTCACTGGATGGACATGCTTGAAGAATAGGTGTTCCGCCATCGGTCAAGTCAGGCAAGAAATTACCCACGGAACTCTGTATACCAGGGCTTCTCTGTTGGTATATCTGTTCTCAGATTGACAATCGGGCAATCCAATGGGATGACAGCCACCGACAGAATTTCCAGGAAGTAAACTTCCTAGTGCTTGCTCTCAACCAGCTTGTTTTCAACTTGTTACGCAGCCAGCGATATCCTGTGAACGGATGTCGATAGATACTTTAAAAGCCAGGCAAAATGGGTTGTTAGGTTTAGCATTTGGGAGATACTCACTTAAAAAAAAAAGTATTGGTTCTAAGATTTCCTGCTAGAACACACACAACACAGTGATGGAATTTCACAAAACTGTGATATGCACAAGGCTGATATAAACAAATCAAGTCAAGTAAATTTGGGATTTAAGCATGGGTCGAATCGATTGGCCAATAGGTTCCTATCTACTGTCATGATCTACATTTCTATCTATTTAGAAAATAATGCAGAGAATGTAATTCTACAGTACACAAATAAAGCATATATAATCAAGACATGCACTTTTTGGCATAAACGATTTAAAACACGCCTTAATTACCATAAGACGCGCCACGAACAAGTAGCGCTTGGACTCAGGAAGATGCCAATTGTGCCAGGGGGTAAAGGTTGGGTTTAGTGGCGCTTCTTTATATCAAATACAGGATTATCTACACCTGTAAGTATTTAAGTGATACACATTTGACTTGTTGAGTGTTGAGCCAAGAACATTAATTTAATGTTTATTGCAATGTTTGAAGGTCGTAGATCATTAGCAGAGTTTCCAGTTCTGCTGGAAAACTCTGCTAGAGGCAGATCCCGAGTCCCATCACTTGGGGAACACAGCTAACGTCAAACAATAAATAGGGTAATGAATTTGAAATTTGTTGGAAACTTTTCACGGATACTGATGCATTTTTATTGTTCCCTTGCAATTCGTATGCTGTTGGCTTAAAGGGATTGTCTAGAGCAGGGGTCCTCAAACTTTTTAAACAGGGGGCCAGTTCACTGTCCCTCAGACCGTTGAAGGGCCGGACTATTGTAAAAATAAAAACTATGAAGAAATTCCTATGCACACAGCATATATCTTATTTTGAACAAAACGAGAACAAATACAATATTTAAAGTAAAGTTAAATCAACAAACTTACCAGTATTTCAATGGGAATAGTGTGCCAGTCAGAGCCCAGGAATATTATGCCAGTCAGATGCCCAGGAATATTATGCCAGTCAGATGCATAGGAATATGATGCCAGTCAGATGCCCAGGAATATTATGCCAGTCAGAGCCCAGGAATATTATGCCAGTCAGATGCCCAGGAATATTATGCCAGTCAGATGCATAGGAATATGATGCCAGTCAGATGCCCAGGAATATTATGCCAGTCAGATGCATAGGAATATGATGCCAGTCAGATGCCCGGGAATATGATGCCAGTCAGATGCCCAGGAATATGATGCCAGTCAGATGCCCAGGAATATGATGCCAGTCAGATGCCCTGGAATATGATGCCAGTCAGATGCCCAGGAATATGATGCCATTCAGATGCCCAGGAATATTATGCCATTCAGATGCCCAGGAATATTATGCCATTCAAATGCCCAGGAATATTGTGCCAGTCAGATGCCCAGGAATATTGTGCCAGTCAGATGCCCAGGAATATGATGCCAGTCAGATGCCCAGGAATATGATGCCAGTCAGATGCCCTGGAATATTTTGCCAGTCAGATGCCCAGGAATATTGTGCCAGTCAGATGCCCAGGAATATTGTGCCAGTCAGATGCCCAGGAATATGATGCCAGTCAGATGCCCTGGAATATGATGCCATTCAGATGGCCAGGAATATTATGCCAGCCAGATGCCCTGGGATATTTTGCCAGTCAGATGCCCAGGAATATTTTGCCAGTCAGATGCCCAGGAATATTGTGCCAGCCAGATGCCCAGGAATATGATGCCAGTCAGATGCCCTGGAATATGATGCCAGTCAGATGCCCTGGAATATGATGCCATTCAGATGCCCAGGAATATTATGCCAGCCAGATGCCCAGGAATATTATGCCATTCAGATGCCCAGGAATATTATGCCAGTCAGATGGCCAGGAATATTATGCCATTCAGATGCCTAGGAATATTATGCCATTCAGATGCCCAGGAATATGATGCCAGTCAGATGGCCAGGAATATTATGCCATTCAGATGCCCAGGAATATTATGCCAGTCAGATGCCCAGGAATATTATGCCAGTCAGATGCCCAGGAATATTATGCCATTCAGATGCCCAGGAATATGATGCCAGTCAGATGGCCAGGAATATTATGCCAGTCAGATGCCCTGGAATATGATGCCATTCAGATGCCCAGGAATATTATGCCAGCCAGATGCCCAGGAATATTATGCCATTCAGATGCCCAGGAATATTATGCCATTCAGATGCCCAGGAATATTATGCCAGTCAGATGGCCAGGAATATTATGCCATTCAGATGCCTAGGAATATTATGCCATTCAGATGCCCAGGAATATGATGCCAGTCAGATGGCCAGGAATATTATGCCATTCAGATGCCCAGGAATATTATGCCAGTCAGATGCCCAGGAATATTATGCCAGTCAGATGCCCAGGAATATTATGCCATTCAGATGCCCAGGAATATGATGCCAGTCAGATGGCCAGGAATATTATGCCAGTCAGATGCCCAGGAATATTATGCCATTCAGATGCCCAGGAATATGATGCCAGTCAGATGCCCAGGAATATGATGAAAGTCAGATGCCCAGGAATATTATGCCAGTCAGATGCCCAGGAATATGATGCCAGTCAGATGCCCAGGAATATTATGCCAGTCAGATGGCCAGGAATATTTTGCCATTCAGATGCCCAGGAATATTTTGCCATTCAGATGCCCAGGAATATTTTGCCATTCAGATGCCCAGGAATATTATGCCATTCAGATGCCCAGGAATATTATGCCAGTCAGAGCCCAGGAATAGTGCTCGTTATCCCTCCCTCCTCCCCCGCTTCCCCATCACTTACCTCCAGCTGTGTACCCGGACGTCTCGCGCGGTGTCCTCCTGTGGAGGAGGGAAACAGTTACCGGATCCGGATGTGACGTAACGTCACATCCGGTCGCGGTGATTTTTTTTTTTTTTTCTTTCTTCTTGCAGCCGCATCCTTTGCGGCTGCCAGAAAGAAAAAAAAAAGTAAACAGTGCGAAGGGGAGGGTGCCGGCAGCACCCCCCGCGGGCCACATAAATGTCTTCGGCGGGCCGCATGTGGCCCGCGGGCCGTAGTTTGAGGACCCCTGGTCTAGAGTCTAAAATGCCTCTACCAAATTTTAATGCATATTCAAGTACTTAATAGTGCATATTTCACATATTTTATATTGCTTATAATAACAAAACAAGCTATAGTTTGAAGATATTGCACATTTGCAAGCTTTTGTGAATGCCGAGTCTATTAAAGAATGCTTAAGGTTTTTTTTTATCAGCAGCAGCCAATAAGAATCCTTCCCATTTCTTTCAGTGGGATTTCCTGTTTCCCTAGAGGTAACAGAGTAACTGTCTCATTGCCTAACTCCTGGGATATATTGTCCTGCCTTCTCATTTTCCTGAATTCAGATCCACTGTCACCTTTTCACTGGTCAGTATCACTTTGTTCCATGTCCACAATGTATATCAAGTATCCAGGCAACTCAAAATAAAAATTGGTTTTGTGTGGCATTTATCGAATTAGGTGTAATTTTTTATTGTTGCAAATTTACAGTTAAAATACTGTACTTAAACCAAAAAATATGTGATTTTCTGTCAAATGTAAAACAAGTGCTATGTTGCTAATCTAGTTTTATGATCTAGATATCAAGATACAGTAATGAATAGATTGACCCCTCTTAAATAACTATTTTATAACAAATAGTTTCAAAGGGGGAATAAACACTGAATACATGAGTTGGATTTTCTATCAGTTAAAGCACAACTGTCAGCTAAAAAAATATGTTATGTTTAATTTAAAAATTGCATCAAGTGTAGGCATTTTAAACAGAAATGCTTTAATAACATAAACATATAAATAAAGCATTTTATTGAGCACTCTCTGCTTGTATAGCTCTATCAGGAGGTGGATATGTTGTTTAGAATCTTGGATTAGATAAAGGAAGATCTGACCTATTTAACCGAAGATGTCTGTCTGTCCTTTAACAAGAGTGGCATATTACATGGGGGGCATAAAAGGCAGGTGGGAGTGGCTAAGTATTATTTCCGTGCTGCTCAGTCCAACTCCCCTAGTTATCCCCATTATTATCAGAGATATCATCTTTCATTGAAAGTATTATGACTTTATTATAAATGACAAATTGGGAGTCATGATTGAGCAGCAATAAAAATGCACAAAATAAACAGCTTCACGCCTTCCAGACCTGCTCGTCTTGTTAATCCAGGTAGGGAAGGTGAGGCTGTTTGGGAAACACCTGTCTGTTTTGTTTTTTTTGGGTTCTAGATTACATAACATTTACTGAGAACTGAAATTCAAGCTTAGAGCAGATGGAATGGATGTGATTCTAGAACCTTTGGTGATGTGACATCACTGAAGGTTCTAGAATCAGTAAATGTTATGTCATCTAGAAGAAGAAAAAAAAACAACATTGAAAGAAAAAGCAAAGTATCCCAGATGATCACTATACCTTCAATGTGTGCAGACAATGCACAGGAGTCTGTACTGAGCATGCATCTGCAGCCAGTGTTTTTCTAGGGTCATATATCATTTTTATATGTTTCCCTTCAGAATGTAGAATGCAACTGTGTCCAGCGGGGACAAAAACGAAGATGTGGGATCCCTCTCACCAAGAACAGGCAAAAGATGAAACAGCCAGCCCTATAGGATGTAACCTACTCGAGAGAGGAATCACCATTTTTTGCTCGATTGCACCATTACAGAGGAAACCTCTCCATTAGCATATCAGACTGGTCCCACCCATAACGGCAGTCCAGATCCAAATAGTCTGGCAGGTCTCCTCTGCACGAAGAATACAGCAACCACAGACGTACGTTTCGGCCTTCAATGGCCTCGTCAGTGTGGTACGGCTGGCATCCCTCTAGGTGCAGCGAGCCAGGGACCCACGTCTGGGCATATCCTAATAACTCATGGAGACAAAAACGAAGATGTGGGATCCCTCTCACCGAGAACGGGCAAAAGCTGAAATAGCCGGCCCTATAGGATGTAACCTACTCGGGGACCAGTTAATTAATGAAGGAGTGGATCCTATGAATTTCCCTTTAAGCACATATGAACTATACATTCTGCAGGGCAGTATGTAAAAGTTATAGTTCTCCCTCAAAAGGTGTCTCAGCAATTTAGAAAGTGTGGTTTTGATTACTGTAGTTATAAAACTGCATCATGGATCACACTACAAGTAATCGGATAACCCAGTTAAAAATTATTCTACAACCTGTATAGCCACAAGGTGGCAGTATACAACCGAAAATACGGAAGAAAGTATGTTTCGTTCTATATAGATTTCTGCACCTATGGTATGCCTACATGTGCCCCCATAATATGCCTTGCAGTGTTTGTAGCATGGCCACTTGAACATAAAGTGGGGTTTATACATCTGGAAAATTGAAATTAAACTCAGTGTGAAAATCATTTCCCTTTCTCTGCATTTTGTACATCTCCGTCAGTGAGAAACAGTGGGCATTACTTAGGAAACATTAATTCTGGGGCAAAAAGTCTAAAATTGGTCCTGCTTTTTAAAAGGCTTTTTGAACTTGGTCCAAAGAATGTAATTTTATAAATAACCCCCATTAAAACGTGTTCTGGATTCTCAAGTACATAAAATGGCTTCAAGTTAAAATCTGCTTCGTTACACCTGTTTACTTTAAAGGAACATTCCTTGAAGGAAGCATGGGTTGAACAAAACATGTCCCGGTAGAATTAAGTAAACCCGACGTGTATTAGATACAAGCGGGTTACTAACTGCTGTGTCTCACATGCGAGACACAGCAGTTCCTGGTTGTCGCATGCTGGCCCAGCTCTGACTGCTGAATGCCAGACCCTCGAGAGAGAGAGAGACCCTCGTTTTTACATGGGATCAGCAGGGGGGACCTAGTTAAGCCCCCCTCCCCCTCCACTGATCCCATGAAAAAATGAGCCAGTCACCGACCAGATTGCTGCCTGCTTCCTATGGAATCATGGCAGCTATTGGTCAGAGGATAAACTGGCGGCGTGTACTATCAAAAGTACTATCAAAAGTACACGTCAGTTCATCCTCATCCCAGGGACAACTAACATTACATTTGTGGTTCTATATTAGAAGAACAAGGGGAAAAAATGAGGACAGGTCTGAAAAACACTGATCTAGACGCAGGCCGAAGCTCCACATCAACAGTGCACAGTGTAATTTTGTACCAGAGCTTAATACGTTCGTAGGATCAGTCTCTCGGGAGGTTTCTGGGAAATGTTTGGTCATACACAGTAAGGATGAGAAATTCTTCTTTCTAAGAAAGTGGCATGTCATAAATGCTTTCTGTAGATGCAAATTATCCTGGACCCCCAGACCTCACTCACATACATCAAACACATGCTGTACGCTGGCAGTTCACGCCAGCATGAGACATATATAATGTGATCTGTAACCGAGCCCAGCCCATATATCACTGACACTGAGCAATGTAACTGCAAACAGACCAAGTACACCTCCGCTCTAATTAAAAGAGTTTCAAAGAATAAATGGAAAACATGTCAGCCGTGCCAGCACGAGGCTGGCCTTCCGCCATGATGGTACAAAAGTTCTAAAAGTGGATCAATCAGCAGGACGACTGGATTGATTTTCCACGCAGATTGTTTCACTTTTAGTACTTTGCCCCAGTTTCGACATCACCGTGGCTTAGTACCGTGGAGCAGAGATGTTAAACTCGAAACATTACGAAATACATATTTGTGACCTTTTAAAAATACTTGTTCACATTTTTTTTATTATAAGTGGGTCAGATTTTACTATTAAATAAAACACTGGTTGTATAAGTACATATATAGTAACTATTAGTCCATAATATATGACTATATTTATTACACAGCTGAAAAGCTGGATATTCACTTGCAAGCCTATAATCTTCTGCACAGAGTGTCATATGATGGGGCAAGAGCTGTACCTTTTAGCCCATTATTTGCTAAGAATGTGTGCACCTTTGTAGCTCTCACATCACCATAGATCAGGGGCGTCCAACATGCGGCCAAATGCGGCCCACTTGACATCTAGGTGTGGCCTAGTGAGACACACCTCTCAACTCCCACGTGAGATGCACCTCCAAACGCATGTGTTACTGCAAGCAGCGCCGCCGGGGAACTAAGTTCCAGGACAAAACACCGCAAGTAGTGAAGGGCACATAATCCCTCCTCTACCATACGCGTGACGTCATGCACATGGGTCAGAGGGAGGGGAGATTTTTTAAAAAAAAGGAACCACTACTTGCCTTCTGGAGTAGCAGCCCCCTCAGGAGCCCACATCTCAAGTGACGGAGCAAAAAAAAAGTCTGTGTATGTAAGTGTAAGTGACTCTGTGTGTATGTGTGTGTGTAAGTGACCCTGTGTGTGTGCAAGTGACAGTGTGTAAGTGACTCTGTGTGTCTAAGTGACTGTGTGTGTGTGTGTGTGTGTGTGTGTGTAAGTGACTCTGGGTGTGTGTGCGCGTGTGTGTGTGTGTGTGTGTGTGTGTGTGTGTTGGTGCCTCTGTGTGTGTAAGTGACTGTGTGTGTGTATGTGTGTAAGTGTGATTGTGTGTGTATTTGTGTTTGGCTGTGTGACTCTGTGTGGGTAAGTGTGTCTGTCTGTGTGACTATGTGTGTGTGTGTATTTGTTTGTGGCTGTGTATCTATGTGTTGTTTTGCTGTACAGTCTGTGATACACTTGCATACTGCATGTTACCATGAGTTTCATTGATGTTCAGTCTGTGATCCACGCACACTGCACACATGAATATATTTATATATGTTTAGAATTTGTTTGCAATGAATTGTGGCCACGCACACATACATTTCTGGTGAAGTGGCCCACTGTAAAAAAAAAACTTGTACTCCCCTGCCATAGATGGTCAGCCTGCAATTAGGGCTCTGTACCTCATGTATCAGTCTGTCTGCATAACACTCTGTATCAAGCCCTGTATCACTTGATGGCACAATATAAATACATGTTAATGTAATGTGATACAGTGATGATTTGCAGTGTGGACTGGGAAATTTGAGGTGTCATCGCCCTCTACTGTTTGAATGATAAACTACACTTTACAGCTGTGACTGAGAAAGATTGGAGAGGGACATAAGGGTGTATCTACTCAATAGAGAGAGAATTGAGACAGCAGATTCAAACTTAAGGCCAAAGTAGTTCAGTTGTAAAAAAAATCTCGCATCCAGATGCATTTGGAAATTTTTCCAACTCGAATACTTTGTCCTAAAGATTGAAATTCCCATCTCATTTCCCTGCAAGTCTCTCTTTATTGAGTAGTTTTTATTTACTGCCCATGTTCTCTACATTATGTTAGTAAAACTGAAAACAAATTTGTAAATTAAGAGATAAGAGATTTTTTTTTAAATGTCTGTTCAAATGTAACAATATGTCCCCTTGTTGCAGTAATTGTTCTTATTTTAAATATACTTTCCTTTCATTTATCATGTAGATTCCCTTTATTTATCAATGTACCTTATTGAGCGCTCTTTGCTCCGTAGAGTTCTATCAGAGGGCGGACATGTTGTTTAGAATCTTGTGTCAGATCTTCATCATCTGATCCAAGATGTCCTCCTTCTGATAGAGCTATATAACAGTGGCGAAATGCTCCATATGTGCTAGGTGTGCGCCGCACACCTAACACGGAGCACCCGCGCTGTGTATTTCTGGGGTTTGTGTGCTCCGAGCAGAGAGCACACAAACCCCAGAAATACATCCGAAAGACAACACTGCTACGAATTTTCGTATACTTTTCGTGCTTGTCGAATTGGCAACAGAGTGAGTGAGTCTGTTGCCGAATTCGTAGCAGCATCGTCTTTCAGATGTAACAACGTCTCTCAATAGGGTACTTATTTGTATGCTTTCATTAAAGCATTTCTGTCATCTTCCTCCCTAGGCAGTAATGCTTCTCGGCAGTCAGAGGTGGCTCTAGACTTTGTGAGGCCTTAGGCGAAAGTCGAACATGAGGCCCTCACGGACACACATTTTTAAATAAAATATATGCAAGTGATAATAAAAATGAACTGTAGAAATAGCATATTTCAAGATCAGACTCAAATCCCAGCTTCTAGAAATGAACAACTCCTAGAATTTTATTTGTCTCATAATTATTCTACAAACATCTATAAACATTTGGTATAGATAAAATTGTGTGCGGCTGACTAACTCACATTGTTATTGCTGTGTCCTAAATGTGAACACTAACACATATCACACAGTCATATTCATAGACACACTCAGTGAGCACACACTGACTCACAGACACACTCAGTCAGCACACAATCACACTCAGCCAGCACACACTCACAGATACACTCAGCCAGCACACACTGACTCACAGACACACTCAGAAAGCACACAATCACACACTAACAGAAACACTCAGCCAGAAGGAAAGGTGCTCAATGTTGAAAGTGGTCTCACAGACCACGTTGTGCTAGAAGATTGGCACTTTGTTCTTCCTCACAGCACAGGATGCACTGTGATTTAGCCATTCAATATGCCAGAATTTTGCCACTCAATATGCCAGGGTTTAGCCATTTAATATGCCAGGATTTACCCCCTCAATATGTCAGGATTTACCCCCTCAATATGCCAGGATTTACCCCCTCAATATGCCAGGATTAAGCCATTCAATATGCCAGGATTTTGCCCCTCAATCTGCCAGGATTTTGCCCCTCAATATGCCAGAATTTTGCCCCTCAATATGCCAGAATTTTGCCACTCTATGCCAGGATTTTGCCCCTCAATATGCAAGAATTTTGCCACTCTATGCCAGGATTTTGCCACTCTGTGACAGGATTTTGCCCCTCATTATGCCACAACTTTGCCCCTCACAATGCCAGAATTTTGCCTCTCAATATGCCAGGATTTTGCCACTGTGTGCCAGGATATTGCCCCTCATAATGCCACTATTTTGCCCCTCACAATGCCAGGATTTAGCCTCTCACTATGCCAGGATTTTGCCACTCTGTGCCAGGATTTTGCCCCTCATTATGCCAGAATTTTGCCCCTCAATATGCCAGGATTTTGCCACTGTATGCCAGGATATTGCCCCTGATAATGCCACTATTTTGCCCCTCACAGTGCCAGGATTTAGCCTCTCACTATGCCAGGATTTTGCCCCTCACCTCATTATGCCAGGATTTTGCCCCACACTGTGCCAATATTTAGCCACTCATTATGCCAGGCTTTGCTCGTTTGTACCACCCTCCTCCCCCCTTACCTAGTACTTACCTCCATGCTGCTCTCTGTTGTTTCCTCCGTGCATCTTCTCTCCTGCACGGAGGAAGGAAGTTCCGGTCGCGTTTTTATTTTATTTTTTTAACTTTATTGAAGCTGCGCGGGTTCAATAAAGTTTAAAAAAAAACAAAAAACGCAATCGGAGCTTCCTTCCTCCGTGCAGGAGAGAAGGTGCACGGAGGAAACGTCCCAGGTTAGTGTAACAGGGAGCTTAACGGCAGCGTCAAGCTCCCTATTACATCAAAGGCAATAAGGTGAGTTAGGCAGCCGCGAGGCCCCCGTGAGTGCGAGGCCTTAGGCGGCTGCCTAACTCGCCTAATTAGAGAGCCGCCTCTGTCGGCAGTGGTAACAGGTAAATATTTTATGCTTATATGCGCATTCTGGAGTAAATACATAATAAGAAATATTAGGGTTATTGTATAGCTTTTTTCATAAATAAAATCTGTTGGTGACAGTTATCCTATAATATGTATCATTTCTTGAGCATATCCAACAAACATCGATAATAATTGGTTTCCATTTGATCTTCTACAGCTTTAGATAAGGGAAACAGGTTTATTAATTGGGGTGGACAGTCCTATTAAAAACAAATTTAAACCCGTAGATCTGTGATGATTGTGATACAACATTGAGGTTTTGTCTTAATACCTCATTAGGAAAGTGTGCACTCAATTAATATATATACTTAACAAGCATCTTCAAAAGCACGTAAGGTTACAAATAATTATGGCTGCATACTATAAAAAAACACTCTGTAGATTAATTTATATTTCCCAATTTAGATTAAATACTAAATGGACACAATCATGTTTTTTTGTTTGTTGTTAAACTATTGGCTTGAGATTGCTTAGAAAAATGATCTTAGATGATATATGTTTAAAAATGAATGAATTGTCTTGCTAAGAAACTATAGAATATTTACCTCACAACTGATGCAGATAACACACAGGCTTATTTCACTGCCCATGAAAGCAACTTAGAACCTCCATAAACAATATCAAGCTGTAGTTTTTTGCAGAGTGGAAGCAGACAGTAGGACATAAATAAACATGTAAGTGGAATGAATAAATGTACGCTAAGAAAACAAAACACACTTTTTTTTTAACACTAAATACGGTAGTTTTTTTTCCTTTCTTTAAAATGGACAGTCAACTCTTTGCTGCTTTTAAAGGGACTAAATCACTTAAACACCGCATATACTGTGAATGTAGAGGGAACCTTTAAAACATGTTTTTTTCTTTTGCTGTAAAAAAGAAAAAGATAATGCCGATAACTATTTACTTTGTATAAAACCATCTCATTCCACGAAAGAAAAATCGCAAATTTTAAATATAATTTATTTTTGACGGGGGTTGGCTGTTTTGTTTCTTCACCAAGCCAGAGACAAAATGGACTCCACGGTGAAGAGTAAAAATAAAAAAACACATCTTCCCAAGTAATCATTTCCATCCAAACTGTCCATCAAAAGTGGGAGAGCATGTTGGGCAAACTTCTTGTGTTGGATGCAGCAATAGGTAATTTATTTACAGCAATGGGTGAGCACTTCAGCCCATTCTAGCGCTTCTGTCACAGACCTCGACGTCTGATAGCATCCCCGGCCATCGCGGAATTTTCCTCCGCTAGCTACAAGCTCTTCATTGTTTTCCATACATCACCAGAATTCATTTTGAAGACAGGGAGAAATGATACAATAAAAATTGAACCCGCTCATCTCTGTACTACGAGAGGCTCATATTTATTTTCTCGGCAGTTCACAATATCAAAACCGAGTTATTCTTGGCGTGGACCAATTGTAAAGGCAGAGAAGCACAGGTTAGACATCAAACACTCTATCAAACTAGCCTCAATTGTTCCACTCTCTAGGGGGGGAAGGCTCTGCTCTGGGCCTTGGCTCAAATTGGATTGCTTTTCAAGAGAATTCCTCTCAGTGACTGGTTAGTTTCCCCTGGATTTATTCACACTTGTACTTACAGGTAATACAAGGCACAACTATTTTATCTGTCTGTCTATCTATCTCAGTTTAATTTATCCCCCCCTTATCTAGGACTTTTTTGCATTTTAAAGGATTTTTAATCCCTTTTCGACAAGTGTAGTAAACTTGTAGTATCATTCAATGTACAGTTTATAGACAGTTATAACAACAGAAGGGAATAAAACTATACACTTCAGGTATATCCCTGCCCCTCACCTATCAGCCCCACCTCAAATACAAGTACCTCCCCTCCCACCCTGGCCCCCACCGTCCCCCAGGTTGGTTTGCAACTTACTTTAGAATTTTCACCTTGTTCCCTCCTCTACTCCAGAGCGGACATCTCGTTTAGCTCTTCTTAGGGTCTGGCTCCTCCCCATCTTCTCACTGTTCTCTCCTACTTTACCGTTATTCATCTTAACTGTTGACTTTCCTGTTCACTTTTTCCTTCCCCATTCACAAATATTTCCCTCCCTCCCAGCTTACCTGGAACAAAGCACAATGGGCATCCCCCCCTACTGCTTTATATTCACCCCACTCCCATGATATAGTTATTCTGAAGACGTTTGTTGCTGCATAAATTAAATCCACTGTTGCCTACAGGTCTTTAAAGAATACGCATAACATTTTTATTTGAATGTCAGCATTTGTCAACCATTAAAACAGATTGATTTTTCATTACGAGGCTTGGTAAAGGGTTTACTTTCTAATAAACAAGTAGTATCTAAGGAACAACACATTATGAAAATATTAGACTTATTTTTGTTATTTTAAAATGTAATGCACATATTCCCCTCTTACCCCAGGAAGGTGCCATGCTCAGCGTAATCTTGGGCTGTGGAGGACGTTTCGGTCATTGGCCTCTTCGACAAGAACTCAATGTCTTCTCCTACAGTCTGTGTCCAACCTTTGCAGGGCAGGTTTCCTCTCCCCCCCCCCCCCCCCCCCATCTCTGTCCCCTCATCAAATTGCCCTCCCTTAGACAGATTGATGCCTAGACTGGTGTATCTATACATGTAGACACTATGATGGGTAACCGTTTTTATTTGTGAATTAAATGTATCATGACGGCTCAGCAAGCTTAATGGTAGAATAATGGGAAATATAGCCCACAGTGGCTGGGTTGCAATAGACTAGAGATCACTGGCATACACATACTTGTATAGAACACATACATTTGTATACAAACTTGAATACATGTATATATATATATATATATATATATATATATATATATAAAAATATACAGATATATATATATATTTATATACACGATCAGCCATAACATTATGGCCACTTGTCTAATATTGTGTAGGTCCCATTTTGACACCAAAACAGCCCTGTCCCGTCGAGGCATGGACTCCACTAGACCTCTGAAGGTGTGCTGGGGTATCTGGCACCAAGACGTTAGCAGCAGATCCTTTAAGTCCTGTAAGTTGTGAGGTAGGGCCTCCATGGATCGGACTTGTTTGTCCAGCACATCCCACAGATGCTCGATTGGATTGAGATCTGGGGAATTTGGAGGCCAAGTCAACACCTTGCGCTCATTGTTGTGTTCCTCAAACCATTCCTGAACCACTTTTGCTTTGTGGCAGGGAGCATTATCCTGCTGAAAGAGGCCAATGCCATCAGGGAATACTGTTTCCATGAAAGGGTGTACGTGGTCTGTAACAATGCTTAGGTAGGTGGTACGTGTCAAAGTAACATCCACATGAATGTCAGGACTCAAGGTTTCCCAGCAGAACATTGCCAAAAGCATCAGACTGCCTCCGCCGGCTTGCCACCTGTCAGTCCAAAGCATCACACTGCCTCCGCCGGCTTGCCACCTGTCAGTCCAAAGCATCACACTACCTCCGCCGGCTTGCCACCTGTCAGTGGCCATAATGTTATGGCTGATCGGAATATAAACACTCATGCATTTGTATGCAAACGGATATATCCATATAGTGAGCTTCCCAGAGATAAAGTGACTGCTTCCTAGTGAATTCTCATAGAGCTGCAAGTCACCAACTCTACTTCAGGACTGGGCACTAGGCTGCTGCCTATTTTGCCCTTCCTTAAAAATGTCTCTGGTCTTGGGGACGCTTGTTTTACAAGGTGCTATTTGGCAAAATCCTGGTGTAAAGATGAAGTGCAAACTGGTCTCTTGCCCGTCTACACCAAGGGCTCTCCAGATGTTGCAGGACTACATTTCCCACACTCTTCTGTCAGCCTCTTCACTGAAAAAAGCATTATGGGAGATGTAACTCAGCAGCAGTTGAAGGGCCGCGGGCTGCTTACCCCTGGTCTACACCGACTCTGCCGAAATAGTAACATTTACTAAATATTCAAATATTAGCTATGGCTCTTTAAATCGAAATTATTTTCAGATTTTATTTTTCCTTTCTGTTAGGAAAAGACGCTAACTCAGAACGGTTCAGATAGGCACCGATGTGAGATGGGGGTAGCTCTCATTATTTATTTATGTCTTCCCTGTTATGAAGGACAGAGATATTCCATATTGACGGCTCTCGGAGTCTTCTGCCCATACAATGAATCTCAGAAACCCAATCACTGGTCAAGTTATTGACAAAACGTCTCTAGCAGACAACATCCCGACGGACACACTGGAACAAATTCCCAGCTAGCTTGATGCACGTGGTGACAAAAATATTTATATTTCTGGATTTTTAAACCACTTTTAACGTTAGCACTGAATTGATGGAAGGTTTCTCCTGCTTGCTCCAAATGTATAATCTTTGCCTCAATAAACATGGCACAAATAGTTTTCTTGACTCTTGAAAGCGCAGACCGGTCCAGAACTATTTGAGGACATGTGGGGTAATATTCACCCCTGCTGGACTTTTATTATAGCCTTAAAGGGACTGTCTAGTGCCCAAAATGCAGCTTCCAAATATTAATGTGCTTTTCAAGTTTTACACTTTGCATTGCTTAAAATCTAAAATACTTACAGCTAGAAATTGTGAACTTACAGCTGTTTGCAAGAAGCCAGGACTGCCCACACTAGCTGAGTAAAAGTCAGTTTACTTTTTTTTTTGCTGCAGGAACCAATGAAAATAGTTTCATTCAAATCAATGGAATATCCTCTCTCTCCAGTGATGTCATCAGACAATGTGTTGCACTGTTAAGAGATCCTAACAGTGGTGGATGCTCCATATGTGCTAGGTGTGCAGCTGCGCTGTGTATTTCTGGGGTTTGTGTGTTCTATGTTCGGAGCACAATAACCCCAGAAATACATCCGGGAGATGAACTCACTCTGTTGCCAATTCAATAAGCGCTAAAAGTATACGAATTTCACAGCACACAAACTACCGGAAATACACGAGATACCTCAAGCCCCTGAGTGACAGGCTGGCAGCACACCTGCCACTCAGGGGCACGATATACCCCTGGATCCTGCTGTGTACAAGAGCATGTTTATCACAGTCCGCACAAGGTATTCTATTTCAGGAGCACAGGAAAATCAGAATCGGAAGGCTGATAAAACACAAAATGTGCTGACTTTATAGTGGAATTGAGTTTGGGAAAAAACTCTAATAACGTTTGTGTCATACTGAACTAAATCCTCCGACATATGCGTGATTGACTAGAGTTTTCCAGAGCACTCTACCCCGTCATCTAGCCTCCGGTAATACTGAAAAACATGGGTCCGGTGAGGAAGACTTACGTTTTTTCAATCCTAGGCCCAATCGAGCAGTCTATACTCAAGTGCATTGTACCTGTTGTCTAACTTCGGTTGATATGGATAAACTTGTTGGGGCATAAAGACTTAATGTGTCAGTCAGAAGAACAAGCGAACACTCTACTTGAGTATTGGATATCTATCTACCCATGGGTTGATGTTGATAAACTAATGTTCAGTCGTAAAGGAACTAATTTCTTTGTCGGTTGGACAATAGAAAAGAAAAGTGCAGAGCTCTTAAAACAGTACTGGGCAAAAAAACACGTCAGGATCTCCTTCTACAAGAAGGCCTAAGAATGCTCCAGTTGATAATGTCCTACACGTCTTTTGCAAGCTGATCGATCCTCTTCTTCTCACGCTTCCTCTGATTAGAAACACTAATCATAAGGATCAACCAATTTTCGTCTTAGCTGCACATTATTAGCTCACTTTTTTTTTTCTTTTCCCCCAGCAGACCTGCCACTACGGCAGATGGCACTTGGGCTGTGCAGGTGAAATCAAAAGCGGGAAGCAGCTGGCGAAAGCAGCGGGGTGGGTTGAAGAATATACGAAAGGCAGAAAATAAAGAATTCCTGGGTTTTTACCGTGATGTCAGAAATAGCATGCAAATTAAGATGAATAACTGCATCCAGCTTCCTCGCAAGATAAATCGACTGGTTTTAACACCACAGCGAGATGGTTTTGCATCTCCCCACAATGCTTTTAGAATGATTTATTCAATGTCATGCATATAAATAATATGGTTGCATATGGAGCATTATATATGTGCTATTGCTGTTTATTCATATTTCCTACAAACTTATGTTCAACTTCAGACATTAAAACTGAATCCGACAAAAAAAAAAGGTCAATCTGGTTAGGGAACAGAATTGAATATAGATATTTATATACATATACATTATGAAGGTTTAATAGTAATGTGCAGGTCATTCTTGAATGTGAGGTGTAGAAGATGTATTTGGTAATACATGCGACTCCGACTAAGTACAGCAATAGGCACAGGTTTGACGACTTTTAGTGATTTATGCTCTCAGCGCTAAATTGTATTTTTATTATCTTCCGCATCTATCGTCCTTCGCAGTCAGTGGGAATGATGCCGACACAAAAAAGGAGTCTACAAACCAAGCTGACGAGGAGTCGGACTTGGAAATGGATACCCAAATTATTTGGGAAGGGTAATTGGTGGGTTGGAGTCCACATAGTTCCTGCACCCAAAGTTTGTGTTACCACACTGTAAGGCTGGGTTCCTGTGTGCCAACCACTCAGAGGTACCAACAGGTATATTGGCCAGCTTGGCATCAGCAGAAAATTGGCATAGGAGGTTTACCTAGTTACCACTAGAGTAATGGCCACTGCTGCTTTTTGTGGCCACTATTGATGCAGTGTCCAATCCCACATTGAGACGGCGTCGACTGCACCTCTAATATGAACCCTGCTCTTGTGGTATGTGAATACCAGTTTAGTGCACTTTTACATTTACACATCTTCATTTATTTGGGTCCCAGGCACATTTTTTGGTTGCGTGGGTGTTTTTTTTTAGCCACAAACAATTAAATTCCTGACCCTGCTAGGGGTTACCACTCAAGGTGCACAGGAGAGGTGAAGAAGGAACCTTGGTGACAACCTAGGGCCATTTAATTAGTTGTCAGAGGTTCGGTCTGAATGTGCCATAAGAGATTTATAAAGGGAGATTTTATCTAAATGAATTGACAAAAGCAAACTGCAAAAATCAGGCGCTAATAGCCGAGTTGGATTGATAGAAAATCTGGAAAAAAACATTAATTAATAATGAGTTAATGATTGCTAATCTCCACTCGACATAATGCTGCCACGGCCTGAAGCCATCACCACGTGGGCCAGTGTGAAACAAAAGTTGTGAGCTAGTACTACGTTCACCAAAACCACTGTTCTGGTGCCATAACCTATATACTACCATACTGCAAGAAATACATCACGTGGGAACGGAGTAGGGGATTTTGCACTTAGAGGGACTGTCTGGCTCCCCAAAATGTATCTTCTAAATATTAATGCATATTAATGTGCTTTCAAAGTACTTTACATCTTGCATTGCTTGAAATCTAAAATACTTACAGATAGATGAACTTGTGACATTACAGTAGATTGCAAGAAACCAGCACTGCCCACACTAGCTGAGTAACCCCTTAAGGACAGAGCCTTTGAAACATTTTTGACCTTTCTGGACAATGGCTATTTTAACATTTCTGTGCTGTTTGTGTTTAGCAGTAATTTTCTTCTTCGTCATTTTCTGTACCCACACATATTATATATTGTTTTTATCGGGACAAAAAGGGCTTTCTATGGATGCCATATTTTTGATCATATCTTATCATATTATTAAAAAAAATAATAAAATATGGTAAAAATACACAAATTTCTTTGTTTTTATTTGAAACAACTTCTCCTCATCGACAATAGCGAACGAAAAAACATGCTAAATAGATTCTACTATTTCTCCTGAGTACGGGGATACCACCCATGCATAGGTTTGTTGGGTTGTTTGGGGGCTAAAATGCCAAATTTGTGAGGTGCAGTTTTTTGTTTTCCAACTTGAAATTTTTACATGCAGACAGCCTGCACCCATGTCCCATTTGGGACATATTTGAAACCAGCCATTGTATTTTACCCCATCAACCCATATATTTTTTAAAAGTAGACACCCTAGGCTATCTCAAATGGTGGTATTTTAACACTTTCCATGCACTAATTCTACCACCAGCCTTTGTCAAAGTTTGTGGTAGTAATTTTTTTGTGTTTTTTTTTCACAAACCTTGTACTTCAGACATGAATTTACAGATTTTGGTATATGTCACTGCCAAATAACACCCCAATAAGTGTTCAGCAACATCTCTTGAGTACAGGGATACACCCCATGCATAGGTTTGTTGGATTGTTTGGGGGGTAAAAGGCCAAATTTGGGAGGTGAACTTTTTGGTTTTCCAATTTGAAATTTTGACATGCAGACAGCCTGCACCCATGTCCCATTTGGGACATATTTGAAACCAGCCAGTGTATTTTACCACATCAACCCATATATTTTTTAAAAGTAGACACCCTAGGCTATCTCAAATGGTGGTATTTTTACACTTTCCATGCACTAATTCTACCACCAGCCTTTGTCAAAGTTTGTGGTAGTAATTTATTTGTGTTTTTTTTTCACAAACCTTGTACTTCAGACATGAATTTACAGATTTTGGTATGTGTCACTGCCAAATAACACCCCAATAAGTGTTCAGCAACATCTCTTGAGTATAGGGATACCACCCATGCATAGGTTTGTTGGGTTGTTTGGGGGGTAAAAGGCCAAATTTGGTAGGTGCAGTTTTTGGTTTTCCAAATTGAAATTATGACATGCAGACCGCCTGCACCCATGTCCCATTTGGGACATATTTGAAACCAGCCAGTGTATTTTACCCCATCAACCCATATATTTTTTAAAAGTAGACGCCCTACGCTATTTCAAATGGTGGTATTTTAGGGTTGTTTGGGGGCTAAAAGGGCCACATTGTGAAGGTGCGCATTTTCAACTTGGAATATTGACGTGTAGCCAGCCTGAGCCCATCTTTCATTTGGGACTTTTTTTTAAAGTAGGACAGTGTATTTTACCCCAAAAAGTATATATTTTGTAAAAGTAGACACCCTAGGCTATTTTAAATGGTGTTATTTTAACACTTTCCATGCACCACATCTACCACCAGCCTTTGTCAAAGTTTGTGGTAGTCATTTTATTGTGTATTTTTTCCCACATACATTGTACTTTAGACACAAATTCACATATTTCGGTATGTGTCACTGACAAACAATACCACAATATATGTTCAGCAACATCTCCCGAGCACAGGGATACCACCCATGCATAGCTTTGTCAGCTTTGTTGGGTGTTGAAAGGCTACATTTGAGAGGTGCGCTTTTTTATTTTCAAACTTGGAATTTGAACATGTAGAGCAAGGAAGGGGTTAATAGCTCTTATAAGAGCCTTTGTAGTACTGTACAAAAAAATTAACCCCTAAAAATGCACAGACAAGAAAAAAATTTCTGCTGTGCAGTGATCAGTGGCAGGGAAGGGGTTAATACACTACACTATACAAAGGGTATGGCTTTTATAAAAGCCCTTGGGACTCACAATTTTTTAACATTTTATTTAATTTATTACAATTAAAAAATTATGTTATACAGATCTGTCTCTTTCCCTCACTAAAACTCAAGTGAGGAGAGGGAGGCAGATCCATATGGGTCAGAACAATATTTACGAACCAGACGAATGGTGATGCTCATCTGAGAAATCACCAAACCACCTTTGCCACTAATCGGCTGTTACTGATCGCTATACACGCATTCAGACAGCTTCAAAAGGAATACACGTAATCCCCTAGTGGGTATAACTAACCCCTAGCGAGTCTGACAAAAAAAATCCTTCTGCGACTAGATTGCTCCATATGCGCTGCTTAGGCAGTGACCATATGCACTGCTTAGGCAGTGACCATATGTGCTGCTTAGGAAGTGATATACGGCAAGGAAGGGGTTAATAGCTCTTAAAAGAGCCTTTGATATACTGTAATAAATCAAAGTAAAAAAAATAACCCCTAAAAAAATGCACAGACAGCAAAAAATGTGCTGCTGTGTAAGATCACTGCGTACACAGCGATCAATTGCAGGGAAGGGGTTAAATACTGGAAACGGCTTTTATAAAAGCCTTTGGGTCTCAATTCTATTAAATATATTATAATTAAAAACTTACATTATACAGCTCTGTCTCCCTCCCTCACTAAAACTCAAGTGAGAGGGAGGCAGATCTACACGGGTCAGATCAAATATTTACAAATATTGATCTAACCAGACGAATGGTGATGCTCATCTAAGCAAACGCCAACCCGCCTTTGTCACTTATCAGCTGTTACTGATCGCTATACATGCGGTCAGAAAGCTAAAAAAATTTTTTTTACGTTAAACGTAGTCCCCTTGCGGGTATAATTAACACGTGACGGGTGTAATAAAAAAGTTAAAAAAAATTTAAAAATGCTTCTGCAGCAAGATTGCCGCATTTGCGTCAGATCGCTGCTTAGGCAGTGATCTACAGCAAAAAAGGTGTTAATCTCTCTTAAAAGAGCTTTTTTTTATACTGTAATGAATTACAGTAAAAAAAAAATGAACCCCTAAAAAATGCACAGACAGCAAAAAATGTGCTGCTGTGTATGATCACTGCGTACACAGCGATCAATGGCAGGGAAGGGGTTAAATGGCTTTTATAAAAGCCCTTGGTGTTTAAAAGTTTATAAAATATTTTTTTTATTATTTTAATTTTATTTTTTTACTTTATCTGATCTGTCTCTCTCCCTTACTATAACTCCAAATTCCAAGTAAGTAGCTAGAGATAGGACTCACCAAGTTTGGAGTACTTTGGCGTAGTGGTGGGCTAAGCAAAATATGGCCATATATTGTGACTAAATCTCCAATATTTTTTCATCTAAGCTAGGTGCTTTTAAAAATATTTAAAATTATTAAAAATGTTTAAATTTATTAAGATTATATGTTGTATGGGTGCACACTGCATTTATTGCCTTTATTGACAAATATTAATAGCTGTAGAATAGCCCAGGGCGGTAATCTACAGAAATGCTCTAATACAGATTTAAAAAAAGAACTTTGTTTTGCTCTAATTAAATGGAGAATTCATGAGTTGTTTTTGCTACTAAATGATGGCTTTGTTTATTACCTGCCCATAATTATTGAAGTATGTTGGAATATCACACAGCATTTTAATTATATCAACATTAAAATCCAAATTAAACAACCAGGCAATGTGCAATCTGCCAAATACCATATGCAGTGGGGGAGACCATTTCAATAAAATGTCACTTTTTGCTCCATTTTAATTACATTTATTTTGGGTTGGTTTCTTTGTGGAAAAGCAGATTCTCTATAGAAAGAGCTACGGGTTGGGCACCGAATCAAGGTTGATAAACCTCTGGAAGTCTGCTAGACCGGGGAGCTAACTTCTCGGGGAGATCACTGCCACCTGCCAAAAGGTCTGCTTTATTATTATTATTGAGATATTTGACTACATCGTTTCCGTCATTTATTTATCGCCTTCGGTAAGATACATACCTCAATAATAATATGGCAGATCTGGCTTTTTGCCATTATCCAAGATGGCTGCAGGCAGGATGTGAGGTCATTCTAAGATGGCGCCTACATGTTAAATACCGGCCTTAGTTAAAGCCGGTTCTCAGACAGTCACCCTTGCTTGGTATCTGCCTTGTGCTGTATTGCTATTGATTTCCTGTGACCGATCTGGCTTGTTTCCCGATTCCTCTACCTGATTTGCCTTTGGTGCCTGTACCCGACCCCGCTGCCTTTTCCTGCATTTTGACCTCGGCTTGTACCAGACGTTATACTTTTGGTTCTGCCTTTTTTTCTCCCAGTTCTCTGACTAACCAGTGACCTAGGGATCCTCAGCAAGTCCAGCAGACTTAAAGTGGCTGCAGGTGATACCCTCTCGAAGGCACTTGGGGATCTTATAGACTGGCCGTTCTAATGAGGGGAATGTTAAGAACAGTAGACATGCAGACATAGATGGGGCTTTCATGGGACAAAAGGATCAAGACAGATAGGAATTTGAAGAATGCAACATATGAACGAACAAACCTCCCACCTCCCAAAAAGTTATAATCAGGCTAAAGCCATTGCATTATAAACGGTGCCCTCATAGTTGTATCATTTTAAAGTTTTACCCAAAGTCAAACAAAGGCTTCCACTGCTCGACCAGCCAGTTCACCGATCCTCCGCTCCATTAGCTGGAGCATCCTCTACATTTTTGTTTTTTTCTTGGGATAAAATTAAATTATTTTTTGAATAGCGAGGAACACTTTTCAACAGGGCAGAAATGGACACTTTTTTTTTTTATAGGTTTTTACACCCTCATTAATAAATGTGAAGGAAAAATGCAGAGGAAGTGCAATCTCTCACACACAGGTGAATATGTCTAATACGGGCAATAAGTAGATGTAGTACAGATGTTTGATTTGTTCAGTTGAATAGCTGTCTTACTACCATTACTAGTTACATTGATTGACCAGTATTTTTTTAAAGGCGTAGCAGGTAATTATTTTAAAAAGTAGAACGCCAAAAAAAAGAAGAGAGACTTTTGCAAAATAACGAGTAACATATAATTTAATGATATAAGCAATATGAAAATCTGAGATTACAATAGCCATAACTCCAGGACAGACAGATATTTTGCAGGCAGGTTCACACAGGACATTCTGACCGGCGAATTTCCGCTGATAAACCACGGTGAACATGTAAACAATCTGCAGCCCTTGAAGTCGTTAATGAATCAGAGGGAGGAAAGAAGATAAATATATATTAAGATTTTATCCCAGCGCGGAGTAATTATTCTGAATTTTGCTCTTTTGTCTCTCCAGTCATTTCCAGTCCTGTTTCGCTCTCTGGTGAACATTCTTCTGTCGGTGGGCTACTGGGGCCCCCTCCTTCCTGCTGTGTACATTCGCTGTCGTAGATAATGTCTTCGGGGTTCGGAGCGGGTGGGCAGAACTCTTCGGTAGGGTATAGTGCAGTGAAGATAGCCTCTGCCTGTAGAAAGACAGCAGCGGATCATGATGGAGAAAGTTAATTGCAAAGTAAAAATCTAAAAATAAATAAAATTTGAAGAATATCTGCAGCAGTACAAGGTTTACCTAATGTCCACTGATGTCAACAATTCAGCCCCTGCAGATGCACCATTTTCAAAAGTCTGTTTTAATCCGGCAGAAGTGTGTTTCTGCCTGGTTAAAATGTTTTTTTTTGGGGGGAGGGAGGATTTTGCATCTCTTTAACCCTTCCTATTCTTTAACCCCCTCCTACTACTAAAATAATATAGTTCATTAGGCTTAACTTTTCCTACGTCTACCCAGCAGATGGCGGAAACTCTGCTCCTCATAAAAGTCTATCAGAAACCCGTCGGATATTACAGGGCGCCTCCTTGTGTTGTCGGCTGAGATATATGCTACTATATTTTTGAGGAAGTCTACAAAACAAGTCTTATTCAATATTTTTAAACACATGGCTGTCTCTACACTTGAGGATATGTAAAAAAAAATTAAACAAAAATTATATGTGGGAATATTGGAGAATCCAAGTTGTGTATGCTGGTATCATTTATTCAGTAAATCCAAAGTCCATTTTATTATCGTGTGAAAGAGATTTTTGAGACAAGGGAGGTCCTCTCTGTTGATGGATCTCACCTGCTGGACGGCATGGTCGTTACCAAATTTCGGATCTGGGCCGCTACAGACAAACACATTATCTGGAAGTCCAACGTAAGACTGACGTTCGACTCCTGAAGAATCTCTCATATTAAAATACAAAGCCCAAAGGACTCTTGGCTTGTCCGGTTTATCTCCTCCGGCATCTAGAAGAATACCATATATTATACAGAGCATATAGTGCCAACACGTTTTTGATCATTGTGTAGTCAAAGTATTAGCAATGTTTAGGGTGACAGAGAGCACATAACAAAGCCTCACACGGATGTGAAAGGTGGAAATATCTTGGATTTTACGGCATGACTTTTAAAAGGGCTTCAGCCAATGATGGGGAATCTATGGTGCCACATCCAGCACTTCAAGACAAATTAAGGTTGAGCACTTCATCAGACTTCAGAATCGCATAAGGAGGGAAGTGGACTGAATGTGGGGAAAGAAAAAGGAAAGGAAAGAGAAAATGGGCACTTGGGCTCCAAAACCTCCACCATCATGGGACCAACCTACTGAGATTTGAATCATATATATAGTGCTTCTTATTCCCCATTCTCTTTAGATTCTAATCTTGCGAGCAGAGCCTTTGGTGCACCATTGTGTTGCTACTGTGCATAAAACTGTTGGCGCTATATATAAAAAAAAATCTGATATTATTGATGGCGGCTTGCTTTCACGGATAACCAAATTCCCACATTTCAAAGTCCATATTGTCTATCTCGGGCCGATAAGACCCCTGGAATTCTCCCGAATTTATTCAACGGTTCCCGCACAGAGCTGGGCAATTACATTTACCGGTTTAAAGACCACATGACCTATCGGTTGCGGTTTTTATACACCCGTTCTGGTCTGCTTTGCCTTTTATGTTTGTTTGTTGCGGGAAGCTACAAACACATAAAACAACAAATAATAATAATCGCACATCGCTAATACCTGCCGGACTAAATTACAGCTCATGCAATGCTTAATACAAGCCTCCGACAAACACAGTAAAATTAATGAACAGAACAATGCATAAACGGCCAGCAAGTTAAGATGGGCCCGAGCAGTTTAATTACAGCTCTATTTCAGGATCAAAGCAGCCTCTGCACACTAGCATGCCTAGGGTACCAAGCGCCGCAGTAAATGGCGCCCCTTGTATAGTTAATTTGCCTTGCAAATACAGCAACATGTAAAAAGTAATGCGTTTAATGAGCTCAGATACTGTTTGGTGTGCTACCTTGTATGTCACTTTAATTCCAATTTAAAATCTGGAATAAATATGGGTAATTAAATACAGTACTGCGGGGAAAGGCAGTAAAAAAAAAAAAACATTTCAACGTTTTATCTTTCTGGAAATATTCTCGCTCGCCCCTGAGCAGGCAGATTAGACTGCTGGGGATTTCCGTCAATCACTTTGATGTCTGGTCACTGCGCCAGAGGTTAGCAAGACAGGCTAGACCACTATAACGGATCACTATCCAATGGTACTCTAGTAGAACTAGGCTCCGAGTTAATTCACCTTCCATGAGGGGTTGTAAACACAATTACCAGCAAAAGTACTGTTCACAACCGATATAAAACAGAGAGATATATATAAATGGGGGGTTTCCTAAAATGATGATATCTAGTGATTCACTAGTCAGCAAGTCACAGGTGATAAATCTCTCTGGACACTTTTTGTGAATTTCTTAAGTCTCAGGCTGCTTTGACGTTGCTAAATTTATTGTATTATATTTTGGTGCTTCTTTGGTGACCCTGATGTTGGACAATGAAACAACCACATGATCTTCCTTATCTGAATTCAAATTGACCTGATTTGTACGTTTTTACTTGCTGCCGATTGGAGTGGAGATCTGCACGATCCAGTCCTCCTCGTTCCATTTGTATCAATGTTTCTACATTCCGTTTACGAATGTCTATTTTATACATTATACACTATTAGAACATATTCATGTTTGCTGTATATTTTAAACTGCTGAGTGGTAATTTGTATTATTGCCTTGATATAAGGGACAAGATGGAGGTGACAAGCTGAAATGTCAAGAACGTCATTAAGACAAATGTCAGAAGATATGGGGGCTGTGGATTCCACTAAACAGATGAGAGGCTTTTTTTTTTTAGCACAAAGTATTTGCTTGAACAGTCTGGACAATGGAACCTGAAATCAGTGCTACTGGCTGGGGTCTTCACAGCTGGATACCACAGGAAATAGATCATGGAAAAAAAATAGACTTTAAGTGCGAATCTAATTCCTTAATAGAGGCTAATAGCCGAAATGTTGGGGGATCTCTCTTCACGGTCAATCCGCTCGTTTGTCGTTTTCTCTTGTATTGTTTATTTGTGCATTATGTTTTTATTAGCATTTTTCTGTATTGTTGCCCCGATTACACAACAATTGCACACTGTTATATGTTATAAACTGAACTGCATTGATATTTGTGGCTGTTTTTGGTTTTTAGCCAAAACCAGCCACTGCTACTACATACCTCACTACTCTTGCCCCCCGGAAAAATCTGGATTCTGGAGCTTGGGAGGTCGAAAGTAAGCGCTATTGCGGATGTGCGGTCACATGCTGGCAGTGCTACTGCGCAGGTGCATAATGTAAAGTAAGGGGATTTTTATTTATACTGCAGGATAGCGGTTTTAAAACCCGCTGAGCTCCATCTCTGAGGTAGAGCTTGGCCTGACAGAGCCTCCATCTGACTTAGGATTCCAAACAATACGTCAGCTACACAGAGGGCTCAATAAGGTTCTGTAATTGTATTCGTTCATGAACGTATTTCTATGTAAAATCCCTAAATGTGATGCAGTCTTTCAATTAAACATAGCTTCATTTTTTTTTTGCCACAAGTTTCCTGTATAAATGGACAGGGCCTAGGCATGCTGGCCGACCATTGATTCCTTCCTGCTGATTGTAGGATATGAATGGTTTATGGGGTGCGACTGAGGATGAGAATGTTCCGAGTGACCTTCTGACCGATCTATAGCTAGTTTAAAATGACGCAAACGAATACATAAAACACATTGACTCTAGATCCTGTGGGGTCAATAGCTGGCTGTGAAGTTTCGTCAAGTACAAACTGCACATACACTCATCACACTCATCCATACCACACATTTAAAAAAAAAGAGCACTGGGTCTTTGAAAAGAGGGGATTAGGGTCCTCAATAGAGAATCTCTCTCGGAAATAACAGGGTACCTGGGAGAGTGGCTAGCTTTACTGAAATAAAGGACCTGGTGTAAGCAGAGCAAGGCACATGATAATCAACTCAAAATAAGAATATCACAAACTGAATTAAAAACTATGTTGTAGGGAGCAGGTAGCTAAACAGATAAAAGTTGCCTCTTGTCTTTTAGGTTTGAGTAAGTCCTGCGTAAAACTAAATAGATTGTTTGACTACAGCAAATTAATTTCCAGGTTACAGTTTGCTGCTTGTAGGAAAGATAATCATTATATTCTCCTTACAAATAGAAACATAGAATGTGTCACCGGCAGATAAGAACCATTCGGTCCTTCTCGTCTGCCCAACGTTCTAAATACTTTTATTAGTCCCCAGTTCCCTGTCTTATAGCTAGGATAGCCTTGTGTCTATCCCACGCAGGCTTAAACTCCTTGACTGTGTTTACCTCTACCACTTCTGCTGGCAGGCTATTCCATACATCCACTACCCTCTCAGTAAAGTAATACTTTCATTAGTCCCTGGCTTTATCTTATATCTAGGATAGCCTTATACCCATCCCACACATGCTTAAACTCCTTCACTGTGTTTACCTCTACCACGTCTGCTGGAAGGCTATTCCATACATCCTCAGTATAGTAATACTTTCATTAGTCCCTGGCTTTATCTTATATCTAGGATAGTCTTGTGCCTATCCCACACATGCTTAAACTCCTTCACTGTGTTTACCTCTACCACGTCTGCTGGAAGGCTATTCCATGCATCCACTACCCTCTCAGTAAAGTAATACTGCCTGATATTACTTTTAAATCTTTGCTCCTCTAATTTAAGGGGCAATCATATACATGTATTTTTCATATACACAGATAACAAAGGCAAGATTACACCACCAAAGTTACAGAAGATACAAAGAAAAATAAATATAAAAAAAACCACTAAATAATATAGATAAAGAATTGACTATATTTTTACTGCATTGCTTTGAATACACTTTACACTTTATTTTTTTTGATTTCCCTGTCTAATTAAATTCACAATGTTCACAACTTGTTGTGAGAATTAAAACAATCAAATTAAGCTACATAATCATAAAATTAAAACACATACCAGCATGAGTGAAAACAAAAAATATATGAAATTACAAAAATGATAAAAAAAAAAAAGAGAAAAATCATTATAATGCTTATGGAATCTATCATAATATCTATTCGAAAATTACAAAAAAAGTTTGGGTTTAAAGACATTAAAATGCTGGTTAAAAAAAATAAAAATGCTTTGCTTATAAGTCAAAACAGCTTTAATGTTATCATCGTTATCGAGTCAACTGAGCACCCTTTTATCACATATTTTGTAAGGTTAGGGAATCGTTTAAAATGCTAATTAAATCCAACAGCCTGTGAAAAAAATGCTCTCTTGATAAAATGCAAAATGCACTTCCAAAAAAAGAACCTTAAAAAGTTCATGATGGCGGAGCAGTTACTTCTTCCTCACTTAGCAGGAGAATGGATGAAGTACTCCCGCACAGGTGACTTTGTCTCCTGACCTGCCATGGACCACTGCTCTCTTTATTCGGTGATTCATCCTCAATAACTCCAACAGTATTTGTTCTGACATTTTAATTAAAATACGACCACTACCTCATCCCGATGATAAAAAAAAGACCCGTGTGTCAGGGATGCGGGCTGTTCAGTGTCTCGGGGCTTCAGAGGAACCTTCTGATAGGTGGCTTCTGCAGAGGAATAGGGCTGGGCTTGGAATGATAGATCAAGGCTTACCTGACATTCATCAAACACCTCGATTCTAACAGGGAAATAACCAAATAATCCCGGGCTTCGGGCCACTCAGACCATACTAACGTACGTTTGGGGGGGGGGGGTCTTTAATTGATCTGTGACATTTAGGATTTGGTGAGCTATTCATTAACATTTGAGCAGCAGAGGAGTGGATCATTTAGCAGGGGGGAGTGAAGGGCGAGCCTCTTAGAACTAGGACCATGGCCAGAGAGAGGTTAATAGACCAGAGAGCTACAGATACTTTCAGTACAGCGGGTTTCGAGTACTCACCTATCTCAGACTCGGTGTTCAGAGTAAATAATTTCTGTACCACTGGTTCCAGATCTTCTTTGGCAGTCACCTTACTGGACGAACAAGTCAGATGAACCAAATCTGCAATGATAAGTGTGTTATCAGAACCACAGCGTGAGGATTCCAGTAATCATTGAGCAGAGCTTACAAAATCTTACCTACAGGTCACAAATGCAAACATGTCTCCAGTCAACTACTTGTGAGATGGACACATTCACTTTGTTGTTATGCATCTGTGTATTTTTATTTTATTTTAAACTTTGGACACCAGTTTTCAGGCCAAGAAAGATAATTGTATTCTTTATCCAGTTGTCAATGTAGAATTCATAACTCCTTTTAAATCCCACCTTCGGTGTTTGCGCTACCTGCATTGGAGCAACCTGGAAGTTCGGGTTTATTGATTAAGCCCTTAGCGACATGGCTTTTTGACCATGTCTTACCCTTGGTGACACAGGCTGTTTCAACATTCCTGCGGTGTTTGTGTTTAGCTGTAATTTTCTTCTCTCTCATTTACTGTACCCACACCAATCATATCCTTTTTTTTTTTTTTCGGCCATTAGAGGGGCTTTCTTTAGATACCATTATATTTATCAATAAAATATGATGAAAAATGTAAGAAAAATATTTGACACATCTACAAAACGCACATGGAAAAAAAAAAGCTAAATAGATACTAATACTTGTCCTGGGTTTAGAAAGCCCATGATTACGTGTTTTTCTGTTGTTGTTTTTTCGCAGGTTATATGGCAATAATCGCTAGCACTGTCCACTCCCCCGCAGAACATGCCAGGCACATCCCATGTCAGCAATCGAGTTTCCAATGCAGTGAAGGTGTTAATTATAAAAAGGCGCAGACAAATGCCTGCGCCTCTCTGTATTAATCAACTCCCTTCATTATTATATTTTAAAGCAAAAAGGTAACTAATGAAAAAAATCCAAATCCCGCCAGACACACTCGCGACCCTCCCTCAGCTCAATGGATCCTCTGACGAATGTTAGACTTTGCTATTGGTAATCAAAGGAAACGTTACATCTCTAAAAAAAAAAAAAACATTTTAATGAACTGGATCTTCCTTTCTTATGACAGATCAAAGACTAAACAAAGGTACAATCTCCTTTTCAAGTTTAATAATAATTAGCCTGGGCTGGGTTGGTGTGGTAATCTGAGCCCGGGTTCCAAACACTGGGGCCTGTGTGTTGTGCAACCTGACAATTATCTCACTCAGTCACACATACTGAAGGGCAATCCTCAAATTGAGGATTCACGCAGGGCAGCCACCGGTGCCATCACCCACAGAGGTAAAAAGGTAACTCTGACGAAGTAGGAGAAAAATACCAATATTGTTAACCCTTCAAACCGGTGACAGCGTTCAATGGGCTAATGCACCCTACTAGAATGTGGTCAAACCTTTTGCAGGTTAAATTCCTGACAGGGATGACTCAGACCTTTATCCTTCCAAGATGAAATGAGTACCATTAAGTAAAATGAACATCCCCAGGATGTACTAAAAAAACCCCCAGAGAATAACAGAATGTAGGCTTTCTGGGTAAGCATTTAATTGCTAATGATCCTGAGGATTGACATCAATAGAAAGTGTTTATACATATAAAAGAGATGCTGTACTGTCTACTGTAAAGAGATTCTACATAACATTATTATTATATACAATCCAGCCTTTCAAACCACAAAAAGTAATAGATTTCTACTGGTTAGCATAGGTATTTAAAAGCAGACCCTCAGTCATTCTAACAGACATGCTCTACAAAATGTCATTTTGGGGGTTGGGAGAAGCTTCCCTAGAAAATTACTTGAAGGCACAGTCTAGTCCCTAAACTCACTTTGGTGCAAGATGAAGATCATTGCTTGTATAGTGCACAGGCTTTTCTCCAGTGTGTTTTTATGCAGGCATTCTGCATAAATCACATTTTTAATATTTGACTCAAGCCCTCCCCAGTGATTACTCTGCATGTTTACTGCAGGTGCGGCAGCACTGATTCTATAGAAACTGAGGATATAAAGTTTTGTTTCATTTAGTCACTTCCTGTGCTCCTCAAATCGAATACATTATGTGGACTCTGAGTAACCTTGCTCTTGTACACAGTAGGATCTCTTAACACTGCAACAAACTGTCTGATGGCATCACTAGAGAGACAGGATATTCCATTAATTTCAATGAAATTATTTTAATTGGTTCCTGCAGAAAAATAAAAAAGCAAATGACTCATCTAGTATGGGCAGTCCTGGCTTCTTGCAAACTGCTGTAATTTCACACTTTCATCCAGCTATGTATTTTATATTTTATGACTGCAAAATGTAAAACATGCATTTTAAAGTACTTTGAAAGCACATTAATATGCATTAATATTTGGGAGGTGCATTTTGGGCAAGTGACAGTCCCTTTAAGGGATTTTTAGAATAGAAAATAAAAATAAAAAACCTGCAGTGTTCTTGGACCTGCCTGGTAATGTTACCGTCTACATTAGAACAGGGGACAGCAAGGGCCTGGTTTCTAACGACATGCTCACTTTTCCGGTGACACCACAAACAATTCTAATCTTTTCATAAATCCCCCTGACGGATGAAGAACACCTCATTAAAAAAAAGAAATATTAAAAGGAGGGCTAATTGAATTAAAATAGGTTTTATAGATTTTTGCTCCAGTCGCTTATAAAACCATCAGGGCTTCTCCTCATTTATTTTCAATATAGGCCTTTTTATTATCATTTCAGGGGATGGCTGAGTCATAAAAGCTCATCAGTGTATATTCTGATTAAGTTTGATTTAGTTAGGTATCACTGCATTAGTTACAGTCGTTACCAGCATTCGTCTTCAGGTGGTCCTCCTGGGAGGAAGAGCGATGAGGCCAGTCAATGATTCCATCATTACTGTCTCCAATTCTGGGGCATGTCAAGGAGTTTGGTTCCACTCGGCGGGCAGTAGCGATTATGTGACTGTCATTCCCGGGGAGTGATCAAAAGCAAGATGCATTTGTGTATTTATCTTAAGCAATTGTTTGAAGGGGAAAATCACTCACTCAACATCTCATTTGTGGCTAACGAAGTAAAAATACGAAGCAGGATTTATGACGCGAGGCTTAGCTGCTGGAATAGAGATGAACCAAAAAATATTTATTCTCTGGGGTTGAACACTCTGCAAAAACAAAAGTGGGGAGAGGAGAAGTGATGTGTGAGGAGCCAACTGACGGATGAGCTGAGCAAAAAAAAAAAAATATATATAGCCTTGTTAACCCACTGAAAGCCACAGAGACATGAATAAATCAACTTTGAATTGAACAGAAGTCCACTTCTGTCAGGGGAAAAGGGGCACTTTTAAAAATGATTTTGGAAGTCAAAGTCATACCAAACTTCAAAAGCTGCCATATTACTTGACAGGGCAGCACTGATTGGAGCACGGCATCTGTGATGTCAAACATATCTCTGGAAAAAGGGAGGGTTTGCGCATCTTCTTCCCTGCTATTGGCTGTGTGCCGCGTGATTGCATGTGCACACACCAATAACAGAGAGAGAGACGGTCAAGCTTGACTGCGTGCTACCCCATAAAATGGCAGCCTCTTAGTCTCTACAAAGACTAGGGCTGAGTGACTTTTGAATGCGGCATTCATTTTAATCAGACAGAAGAGGGAACAAAGAAGCCCCTTATGCATTTCGCTCCTAAGTTTGCACAGAATGTACGGCATTTTAATTCCTCAGCTAAATTATGTTATGACTGGTAACTCATAGACCGTATGACCGAGCGATCTTAGAAATGTGAAACGTGTAAGCCAGGGGCTTGGCAAAGAAGTCACAGAGCTTCCAAAGTCCCTACTGCTAGCTTCTAACTTTTTTGACTGTTTTACGTAGAACTCTAATTCCTCTGTAGAGTTCTATGTAAAACAGTTTACTCCTAAGAATTACTTCCTTTGCTCTTCAAATTAAATACATTAAGTGGACTCTGAGTGACCTTGCTCTTGTACACAGTAGGATCTCTTAACACTGCAACAAATTGCAAGCCCTGTCATCAGCCATTACATCTAAAACTTCCCCACTTTGTCAACAACCCCTGCTGTGTTTATCTGCCTTATATTGTGAGTGTACTTGCTGATTGGTGAGCATCTCTGCAACACTTCCCTGCCGTTATTTAACTTTATAATCTCTGTGTGTTCACTATACAACACAGTCCTGCACCAATCTGAAATATTGATCATCTAAATAAAACAGAGTGGGCTAATTAATTACGCTGATATAAACCCCAACTATATATCATGTCGAATTTATCCAGTTTAAGTAAACTGCAGTGTTAATGGAGAGCGATATTAGACGTGCAGCGTCTACATTCCACAGAACTCTACCTGAATGCTGATCACCAAGCCCTGCCAAGGTTTTAACTCTGAGAACCTATAAAGGGATATGCCAACTCGCTACTACCATTCTTTGGGAAATAGAAACGGTTTTTATTTTTTCGGTTTGGCTTCGGTTTTTTTATTTGTAATGTAGTGAAAGAGTAAAGGATCTGAAGAACTGCAATAAAATGGAGACAAGTAGAGGAGAGGGAGTCATAATGGCCCAATCCAGAGTATCAACTGCGCAGTTCCTGCAGCGGAATAACAATAGTTATGGTGCAAATTGGACTTTTGTCTGTTCGCCGTGATCATTGTTTTAAAATCATTGCTCTCGGTACCAGACTCCGTGTAGATTTGTGATGGCCTGGAGAAACATTCTGGATTATAATGTAGCAGTACAATGTAATACTATCAGATACTCAAAGCACACAGTCTTTTTGAGAGTCTGAGATATTGATACCTGTAGCAAATAGTCCTCTTTTTTTTTTTACACGGGGGCGAATCAAAAAGACAGTAGAACCAGGAGGGGATGGGACACTTCATCGCGGCTGCATCCGTGCAGCCGCTTCACCGCCGTCTCTTCACCACAAGACAGCTCATCACGGGAGATTTCATCGCGGGACATTTCATCGCTAAAGGTAAGTTTATTTTAGTATTTTATCTATTTTAGTTTATTTTAGTAAGGGTGGTTAGAATTAGGGTTTAGGGTGTTAGAATTAGATTTTAGGAGGTTAGAATTAGTTTTTAGGGTTCGGGGTAAATTTTAGTATTAGGGTTTAGGGGGTTAATTTTAGTATTCGGGTTCCGGGGTTAGTATTAGGGTTGAGGGGGTTAGTATTAGGGTTCGGGGGTTAGTATTAGGGTTTAGGGGGTTAGTATTAGGGTTCGGGGGTTAGTATTAGGGTTTAGGGGGTTAGTATTAGGGTTTAGGGGGTTAGTATTAGGGTTCGGGGGTCAGTATTAGGGTTTAGGGGTCAGTATTAGGGTTTAGGGAGTTAGTATTAGGGTTTAGGGGGTTAGTATTAGGGTTCTGGGGTTAGTATTAGGGGTTGGGGGTTACTTTTAGTATTGGGTTCGGGGGTTAATTTTAGTATTGGGGTTTGGGGGGGAATCATTTAGGGGGGGTATTTTCTTTTTACTTTTACATTTGTAAGAGCTGACAGTTCAGCGCTAAACTGTCAGCTCTTACATAGCCGCGTCCGCGATCCCCTAATGGGTTAAATACCGGTGTCGGAATCAGGGACAAAGTAGCCAAGACCCAACTAGTGTCTTAACCGTCCCTGCCGAAAGCTCGCTGGATATGGCGACGTCGCAGCGGTGCACCCTAAGCCGGAAGTTGGTTCAAGGCAGCATTTTAGAAAAATGTAGCCGGCCCTCACTTGTTCCATTTTCCGTGCCACTCAAAGTGTCCTCATCTGGCAGGTCCTTAGGCAGGATCCGTAGCACAGCTCATCGCTGTTAAAATAGGCGCGGCCATTTTGGAAGGAATAGAAGGTCCTACTGTAAAAGCGTGACTGTTTTTAAGGCATTCATAATTTAAATGTAAAGTTGTGAGCTCCAGACAGAAAATCTAAAACTTAATTTTGCCGAGTTCGGTAACACAATGTGATGCCAAATAGCCCCGCCCACTTTAGACTCCGCCCCAAACGCTTCTCTGTTTCACAAAATCTGCAATATTTATGAATGTGATAAAAAAAAAGGAGCAATAACGATGGAAAGTAAATTTCTCATGTTAACCAAATCTCAACAGACCATTCCGATATACACAGGGTGCTTACATGTGTTCTTCGTGCATGTCATTGTTGAAGAACAGAGCTCGGTCACGGAGACAGTGTTTTGTCCTTCCTCTTCTGGGGGGACGGTCAAAACGGAAATCTAAATGGACAAAAAGATTCAGTAATGTGACAAGATACAAAGCATTTTCACAAAAGTGTTAAACATACTTTTTATTTTTGAAAGCCAACTTCCTGTCTGGTAATGTCAGCCTCCAACATGAAGGAAAGAGATTATAAAATAACACCACAGAACTACAAAGCAACACATTGCAATGTGAGACATTGCTAAATTCAATATGAAATAATCTATTATAAAAACACAGTGCGGATTATTTCCTTGATCATTTGAGTTCATATAGCAATACAAGTTTTCTAATACTCATACCTATCTATACGTAGAGAATGTAATGTTGTCCATGGCTTTGCATTTTGTAGGGAAGGTGACAAGGTGTGTGATCATGTTATCTGCCGGCTGTACTGGCAGATAGATCACAAAATAGTATCTGAGAAATGATCTGGGTGTCCAAGTAATAGGACAAATGAGCATAACAGTTTAAAAAGCATAAACATGATACCCTGCAAACACCGGGTGTCACGAGCACCCACTTAAACCAGCATAATTCAATAATAAAAGACTATCTGATAGCCTATATCTAATGATTAGTTAAACGCTTTACTAGAGAAACAAATATTCCTAGCATTTTTAGTGTTGGTGCTAAAAACATTGAGTTTCCCCTGTGCAAAAAAAAGTTGGCCTTGCATAATTCATTGTTTAAAAAGTTCTTTAAAGTTGTAACAATGCATTATACACAGTCAGCTGGGCTCTTGTAGCAAAAGTGACCCACCAGGTTGGTCCCTGCCCCATGTATAGCTAAGTCAGCAAGAGGGAAAGTTCATCTTGTAGTGAATAGCTCTCTCTTAGTGACTGTAAGAGACTAGAAAAGGGAGACAGGATAATGGTTCACATTAGATCAGCTAGCCCAACACTTGCATTCACTAGCCAAATCAATGTATTATTATTATTATTAATAAACCTCCCCTGCACAACAGGTCACAGTGATCACAGCAAAGCAAGAGTTGAGATATTCAGTAATGTTCACACACATACAGGAGGGGGTCAGGCTCCTACCATTATAAGAAGGCTAAATCAATACTATTTAGGGTTGCCACCTGGCCGGTATTTTACCGGCAGGCCGGTAAAAAATTGTCATCTGGCCAATGTTATGTCTATGGAGACAGTAGCAAGGCCGGTATTTTTCTGAAGAAAAGGTGGCAACCCTAATACTATTAGAAGCGCAGGCCCCAGATAACATTATACAAACATGTATTTATACAGCGCCAACAGATTTATCCAGCGTTTGGCATAGACGGGAATTACACACTACGAGCGATACATGCGGTAGACAGCCTCGCTCACAGACAGACATTCTAGCAAGACATACAAAAGCATACAGGAGAATGCTAAATGAATACAATCACTGAGAACACAAAGCCTGGAAAACTCCATCTTGTTCAACCTGAACCAATCTGGAAATCAGCGGGATTGACTGTCTGGATGCGAACACTTACTGATTCTACTTATTACACTAAATGATTTACTAATATTTACAGCAATTTAGTGCGCCAATTAAATTTCAGTTGCTTTGAAACCTCAAATCAGACTCTTATGCCATCTGGTATCTTTCTAAAAAAAAAAACAAAAAAAAAACAGAACAAATTAAGCAGAAAGCAATTCTTACCCCCCCCCCCCCCCCCCCCCCAGCTCTGTTTGCTTTGCTGGCACATGTTTAAAATTTTAATACAAATCTACAGAGGTTTTCGCTCAGGAGAAAATGAACCACTTCAGTCCACAGTGAAAACAGCGGGGAGCTCGGAGTACGTAACGAAAGATTAACCAGTGAATTTATTGTGATTCTCAAATTTAAAACTCAGATCGAAAATTGGGAGGAATGTTCAATGTACAACAAAACTCCCCAATTACTGGGCAAGAATTTACTTTTTCACAACGCTTTTGAAACAATATTTGCAGCATTTAAAAAGGGCCACTGTACTCAAAAACATGTATTCTTGCAGTAGGTGGGACTTGTATGTAACATGCCCTACTTTTTGTTTGCTTAAAATACAGTACACAGTTTAAGATATCAAAAAAATAGACCTGCTCCGAGAACTGGATATATTTTACAACTGCAACTAGGTGTGCACAGTGCTTCTCCCTGTGAAATGAGTGGGGTAAGCAGAGAGAGTGTAGGCATCTAACATTCTGCACATCTGCCTTGGACATCTAACATTCTGCACATCTGCCTTGGACATCTAACATTCTGCACATCTGCCTTGGACATCTAACATTCTGCACATCTGCCTTGGACATCTAACATTCTGCACATCTGCCTTGGACATCTAACATTCTGCACATCTGCCTTGGACATCTAACATTCTGCACATCTGCCTTGGACATCTAACATTCTGCACATCTGCCTTGGACATCTAGCATTCCGCACATCTCTGGAGGAGCCCTCTGATTGGCTGTCAGAGATGCCTATGGAATACCCCATCGATCCAACAGAGGAGAATAAATCTCAAAGAAAAAAAAATACTTAATAGATAATTGAAGTATTTTCTAAATATAATTTTTAAAATTGTAATTTTGATCTGTATTAAAGAGGGACTAAATATATATATATATATATACATACACACAGATATATATATGTTTATGGCCATTTCTCATTGTTTTATATTATACTACGCCAGGTTTCACTTTTCCCATACGTTCAAGACAGATTGCAGCCAACATTAGCGATTATCATTGAGCGCTGACCTGTGGGTGACCTGAGTCATTACGATAAATGGCCACGTTGGTTTACGATGTATTTTACAATAGAATGTGATGTTATCTCGCCTTCATTCAGCTCTGAATTATACAAGGTTTGATATCGTTACAGAGAGTGAGAGGAACAGGCCAGATATGTTATTACCTGTTGATCCGACTCGGATTTCAGTATGGAATGGTCAGTAATAAGAATTGCTCGAGAGATCTGCCTAAAAAAAAGGGAAAAGAAATATTAATTCACCAACAACAACAAAAATAGGGGGGGGGGGGGGGAATAGGTGACAGGCAACAAATATATAAACATAATATAAATGAGAGGTTTTGGTTATCCCAATTAACCCCTTGACAGCAAACTGCAACCAAGCAATGAGGAGCCAACAACCTCAACTATGTGCAAGCAGGGAAAAGAAAAATGTTGTTGCGCTAAGCTAGTGGCAGGCTCACTGATTATTACCGTTATGTTTGGTCTGAAATAATTGTGAATGTAGTTGTATTATTTGTTAGTATTTTGTTACAACTGGAAGGTTTTTTTTTAGTTATAGGGCAATAACCTAAAGTAGTGGGGGGGGGTTTCCAACTAACAATTTTTCCCTACAGTGACCTTTTGACCCCAACCCAATGGTCATCTTAACCCTAGCTACTGAGCTAATATTGCCGACTGCCGCTAGGGGCAGGCTAGCAACTACAACAGAGCGAGGGAAGCATGGATTCATTGCTTCAGATGTTCTTGCCCACAACTGGGCAGGGCCATATTGGAGAGGCAGCTGCCTTTCTGGTATGGTGCAGGGGGTCGCTCCTAGGAGCGCTCGTACATGTGCCAGGGGTGGGGTTTTCAGTGTTGCCTGATGCTTCCTCGTGGTGGCCTTCAACGGTCTTAAAGACACAGGACATCTGATCATTAAATGGGACACTAAAAAAATGTCGGCACTTGCTCTTCTAATACAAAAGCAGAGCTGAGAGTAAACACAAGTGTATTCACACTTGTAGCACGTTCTATCCCTTCACACTTGTAGCACGTTCTTTTCCTTCACACTTGTAGCACGTTCTATCCCTTCACACTTGTAGCACGTTCTATCCCTTCACACTTGTAGCACGTTCTATCCCTTCACACTTGTAGCACGTTCTATCCCTTCACACTTGTAGCACGTTCTATCCCTTCACACTTGTAGCACGTTCTATCCCTTCACACTTGTAGCACGTTCTATCCCTTCACACTTGTAGCACGTTCTATCCCTTCACACTTGCAGCATATTCTATCCCTTCACACTTGCAGCATGTTCTATCCCTTCACACTTGTAGCATGTTCTATCCCTTCACACTTGTAGCATGTTCTATCCCTTCACACTTGTAGGTCGTTCTAACCGTCTAGAGCGTAACAGCTCATCGCGGCTCCCAGTCATAAGCTGTAATGCGGATCCCCACTGGCAGATGAGGCCACTTTGAGTGTCCTCAGTCTGACACAAGAAAATTTAACGGACGCTCAAAGTGAGTGCCATTTTACTAAAACGCCCCATACCTGAATTTCCTGGTCAGGTCCTATTACTATATGTCCCTGGCACCCTATCATGCCAGGTGCACAAAGACGCTGTTTTGGTCCTTGAGGGGTTAATACCAGATTTTTGGTATTCCCTTGTTAGTCCAGCCTAACATGTGTGGGTTTGTTGTCGATCTCTCTGATGTACCAATCCTGTAGGAACACTTTTTTTATACTTACTTGTAACATACATTTGCAGACACGTCCTCAGAAAGGTAACTATCCGCCAATATGATATAATTACAGCTGATCCTTTTACCCCTGTTGTCAATCACAGCTTTACACCTGCAAAATAATAATTATAAGAAGAGTAAACGGGGAGGAAGAAAGCAATATAAAAGCGAGGCAGATAAAAGCACATTATCCCATAGGCAGGTAGATCGTACGAAACCTACTGATATACTAAGGGCTGAATGTGGGCACACGGCTCTACACTGCGTCATCTATGCCGCTGGGCAAAGACCCTCTTAGCATGGCTTGCAAATATTTGTAGATTTCAGGAGCCAGCCTAGTTATTTTAGGAGTTAGGGATAATAATAATACTGCTAGAAAGCTTCATGTGACACAAACCAAAAAAAATAGGAGCCAGAACTAGAAATTTGAGGAGCAATGGCTCCGTCTCCTGGGATTTGTCCAGTTCTGACTCGAGGGGTGTGATTGTCCCCAGAAGGCAATATCTGTTTAGCAGCCTAATTTAATATTAATAATAAATATATTGTGCAACATAGATAGTGAATTTAATAGGGTGATATGGCTATTTCATTTGCCATTACACCTTTGAGCTCTGGGTACCATTTTCCACACCTGACCTGCACCGTACTGTACAACAGATAGGAATCTCATTTACTAGAGAGAAAGAAAAGTCTTAAATACTGAAGTCACAGACCTATCACTGTCACTGTGCATTTCCATTTAAATTAGATACTCAGATCAACCCCTGTAATATGCCATCAATTTCCAATGAAATACAATCTGATGGACTTTTTTCTTCCTTAAATATTAATGAACTCGCCCTTCAAGTTTAACGACATTATATATATATATATATATATATATATATATACACACACACACACACACATTATGGCCCAAATCTGCTTTTATTTCAGCACACAAATACATAATAGTGAATATCAGAAATAAACTTTTTATTATATACTGTTTTTGAAGCAGGGTTGTTCCATTAAAGGCTCAAAGTCTGGATCAGAGGATTTTAAACTGTCCCCAGTTTTGCTAAAACGTACACACCTGTGTTCCAGACAGAGCTTGCTATCAAAGGTTTCTCACATTGCAGACCTGTTTTGGAAGGCAATACAGACAATATAAAGACATTGCAAGCCATTTTAGATTCCGATCACCCAGAATTCCAAGCGCACTGCTCGACAGAATGTTGATGCCAACGACCAATACCATTTGCGTGAGGAATCTCTTGCAGTTACCGCTATTGTGAACATTCGAGCCAATTTACAGCCGGAGAACTGTGTGGCGGAAGTGAATTAACAAACTGAGGAAGGGGCAGTTGTTCGTCTCACTTTGGGTTCATTAGATGAAGTTTGTTTGTTTGTTTTTTTAAAACAAAGTCTAAACCCCAAAGAAATATAGGGGGTTATTTAAAGAAAAGTACAATTTGGTAAAAGTTCTAAAAGTGGAGCATTGTGGGTAAATAACCCCCATTATCATTTACTTAAAATTTGAAAACATGAAAATTGAAAACAAAATACACACACACACACACACACACACGTGTGTGTATGTAACTATAGGTGTCCATATATTCATACAACCTTTATGTCACATTAATGGCCATTATTATTGTCTCATGTCACAGCCAAACACCTATGTCCTGACTTTACCAGGTCTTTGTCATCTGGTCCAGTGTTGGAGTAATGAATCACGCTGAGCCCTCCATTGACCTTCTTTCAATGTGTCTAGATAAAAGGATGAGAAGTAGGATCCATCTTCTTACACTGCCATGAGTTATAAATGTACTTTATAGGCCTCATTATCCAAACTAATGGACTAAGGGCAGCATCCTTGAAATGGACTTGCCCGCACTGACAAAGCCGGGCTGCAATATTTCAGCACAAAAATATGTAAATTTCTGGGAGTTTGCCATCTTTTTATTAAGGGAAATATAAATTTATTGATTTTTTTTTTTTTTTGCGCCTCTAGGTTGAGGGACGTGTTTTGTTGAGAGGTTGGGGTAAAAGGGAGAACGTCCTTCTTCCAAGTGATGGCGGGAGAAAAAAAAAAAATATGTACAAACTGATTGGGACTCTGAATTTCATACAATGATTTAGCGCCGTACTTTAACATTTAACGTGGAAGAAAAATTATGGATGTGCCAGGCATGGAGTGCATTTCGAAAATTTGCAGGCCCCCAAATGGACACTGAGAATGGCGTATCTTCTTGGAGCGGTGTACGTTCAATCTCTTCTCGTTGGAGGGTTAATGTATAGGACTAAATATATGCTATATAGCATAATACGTATAATCCAATGGTTCTGGTTCATGTTAACATTTAACTCATGTACCTTTGCCACTCTGAAAATTCCCCAATCTTTTATTTTTCCCGCTCTTTTGTCCCGTTATCGTGTAGTGGTGCATATGCCTACCCAGAATCCCTTGCAGTTGGCAATAGCACTGTCAATTGGGGGGTTTCTGGGGAGAGAACCGATCTACGGACCTGTCGGGTGTCTGCAAATGTTTAAAAATGCCTTGGCGTTCTACTCATCTGAGGAATTGATGGGCCCTAAAGTTGATGAGCTACATTTTAATATGCCAACGGAAAAAAAAGCCGGGCCTAGCCCCCACAGGCCTGTGCATAAAAAGGTATGGTTCCCGGACAGCCGCTGCTGCTGGGGATATTATGCCGATGACATCTGTGTCGTACTTGCTCATATAGGCGGCATTGCTAGAAAATGCAAACATTAACCTGCTGTTATTGCTGTGGAATATAACTTAATCATATGTCGTATTGATGGATCTGATTCAGTAGCAAATGCCTCTGTGTCCATAATCCGCAGCTAAATAAAATCGGCGCAACCTAACGTTTTGCAAGGTACGGAACGAGAAACATATTCCTTAAAGAGATAAATCAGCTGCTAAAGCCACAGTTAAATACATGTTTGACAACTGCAGGTTTAACCCTTTTCTTTCTAGACTGCTGAACAGAACTGCAAAAATCGGTAAAAATAAAAGGAGATTATTTATAACAAGATCACCTTACACTGGCGTCTTTCAGCACCTGATGAGTGTCGCAGAACCTGTAGCGTTAGTGGTGTTCTATTTTTTTTTTTTCTTTAAACTTTCCGACTCTATACTGTGCAGGAATATTTATACACAACCCGCCGGTGTAGTTTATGTTTAAAAAGGGAAGTCATCATTTTGCTGCCCCAAAACAAAAAGGGGAGGAAGAGACAAGATTAATCAAAAGGGTCGTTTAAACTTTTGCTATCCAGATTTTACTTTGATAATTCAAGCATAAATCCTTGCAAAATGTGGGCTAGCCAGTTTGGAGAAAAAAAAAAAAAACGAGAACAATTAACAGTAACAATTTGAATCACGTCCATCAAGCTTCACTTGGCATGGGACGGATACTCTATACCAGGGGCTTCCAAGTTTTTCTGTGAAGTGGGCCACACAAATCAGAAATACATTTGGGTGTCGAACCACATCATTTTTTTTTATTTTATTTTTTAAATTCAATAATGGTGAATAGCAATTTTAGCAACATTTTGGCAATTTTAACAAGTGTAAATGAACCTTTTTCAAACATAAATACACATTTATAGGTATAAGAGAACATGGGCAGTTAAGTCAGGTGGGTCGCACCTTGCTGTCTAACAGGCAGAGTTTGGATGCCCCTGCTCCATTCAGAGAAGTCAATGAACTACAGATCCCATAATTACCCCAAACAGTCTTTTACGGATGTAGCTGCTGTGAAGAAACAGCTGAAAAATGAGCTGCTTACCATATGGGAATCCTTAGTAAAAAAAAAAAAAAAAAGAATAGGACAGTATTGGGAGGTTTAACGCACCCCAAATCCATTCGAGTCTGGGTGCAGAAGGGTTAATGAAGAAAAAAAGCCACACACAAAAAAAAAAAAAGTTTCTCACAAAAATTCCAGGTTTAATAAAGTTAAAATGACCTAATTTACTTGGAATGTGAACAATGCAGGTATCTCAACCTATTTAAGCTCATTCTTCTCAAGCGTGTTTGATTTACGCCTTCAAAAATCACATACCTTTGAAATTTAACCTAAGTTTTCTGTATTTTTTTTTTTTTTTTCCCCTGTCTAGATGCCGGACCATAACTCAGAAGACACAGGATGGCCATTCAGCAAACATGAAAAGAACTATGAGACCATAATGTTTAAATGAGTTCATTCAGTCTGCACGGGAAGAACTCTGACATCTTGCTCACCTTATTAAAATAGGAGGGGGGGGGGGGAGAACTGGGATAAAGAAATCAGCCATCTTGTTTAACCTCTTCGGCCACCACGGGGTTAATTTAACCTTCAGGCGCGGGATTAAAAGGGCATGGGTGGTTTATGACAACAATTTACCTAAAACTCATTAAAGTCTTTTCTCTTGGAGTGACATGCATTATCAGCAGAGATTAATCTGATGAGTCTGTAGGTGAGCTCCATTTTTAAAAATGCAATGACAGAGGGCTTTGTGTCATCTCACGAAAATCAATTAGAGTGGGTAAGGCCACAAGGAAAACTAACATCACTCATCGACAGCCCCCCGGCACCCACAATGATTTGTCTTCCGAGCCTGGCTGATCAGGCACTGCGGTAATAATGCTGGGAAATTTCATTTATTTTCTAGATTGTGGCCCTACGTTCTCCATTTTTATTTACATTTTTTTTTGGGGGGGGGGCAATACACAAAATACTTTGAAGACCTTTTCTTTTTGTCTACTGTTATCCTTTTTATAAACAGTCTTAGGCCAGTGGTGTATCTTGGTTTTGTGCTGCCCTAGGCAGACAAGATTCGGGCCCCCCCCCCCACTGCACTCCTACGACATGCCCCATCACCCACGTTGCACACTCACGACATGCCCCATCATCCACATTGCACACACATTCAATGCCCAATCACCCCATTACATGCCCACATCACCCACATTGCATACACACTACATGCTCCATCACCCCATTACATGCCACCATGGGGAGGGAGCAAAAATTTTTGACGCGCCAGAAGTGTGCCAGAAGTGTGCTTTAACACCCTCTGGCAAAGTGCCGCCCTAGGCGAGTGCCTGGTTTGCCTTGTGGGAGATACCCTACTGTCTTAGAAACTCAGCTTTGAAAGGTTACTAAGTAAAAGTGGGAGCTTACCGTTTTGTCTCGCCATCGACCACCAGACACTGCAGAGAATGGTGGAGACAATAGACTCCTCCGAAAACAGCACACATTCTGGAAGAAAAGGAGAAAAACTGAATATAAGAGATGAGGCTTTCTTTCCTAAACAACAGAATGGGGTTAAAAGGAACTCTGTCCCAGAAAACACTGTGAATATAGAGAATAGAAAATATCCAAAATCATCTCTCCCCTGTTTTATCAGAATTGCAAATGCAAAAATTTCAATTTAAACGTGTCTGTGGTGGATCCTGTCGATAACATCACCTTGTGGCTTGATATGCAAAAGTTAGACGTTGTTTCAGACATCATGGAATAGTAATAGATGCCAATAAACTGGCAGGAAAAGTCTTAATACGCATGGTGTTTTTTTATATGTTTTGATGTTACTTGTGCATGTTAAGTTTTTATATTTATATTTTGTACTGAAAAGTCTGTAATAAAAGGTATTAAAGGAAGAAGAAAAAAAAGGAGATACTATAGACCCACTGAAAACACATTTCCCTCTTAAATGATGTATCGATATCCGTGAACTGCGGTGAACAGATGAGAAAAGCAACAATCGTGCATTAATAGAAGAGTTGGAAACGCGGCTTAATGAATCACTCCCACTCCGACCCATTTAAAGTGACACGCCTTGATCATTTTCCTTTGTTCGCCAGAGCTGTCCCAGTGACCACTGAACAGATGACTGTGACAGCATTTAAATCAGACTGGCCGTAAAAAGCATGTTAATTCCAATAAAAAAACGCTAGCAATGTGCACATCTCACACCATTTTAATAACGCAACTTGTCTCTGGCAGAGACCTCCAGGAGGCAGCTGCTGGCTGAGGATGATGAGAGACCTTAGGCCAGATGGAGTGAGATGTATAGCAAAGAATACACCTGGCAGGTCACGTTATGTTCATTTATCAATGCGAAAATGGCGCTTGAACGGAGAAAGCGATGGGTTTACCTAGCTATGACTTCCTACCTTCTGGCTTCATTGTGTACATGGGATGTTACTTTTTTTAATTTAATTCTCAATAACAGACATCTTTGTGTAAGATTTGAGTTCTTCTGTCAATTTAAGGGCTGGACAAATATCTGTAGACTTTAGGAGCCAGACAGACCAATTCAGAAGCTAGGCTAGTTATTTTTTTTAGGAGCCTTTGAAATACCATCAAAGTTAGGAGCCAGCACCCTATGATTCCCGCAAATTGTCAAGCCCTGGTCTATATTACACTGGTTGATGCATGTACTGTATTTTCCTCAATTTCAATATTCTCATTGGCTCCTGCAGCAAAAGAAAAAAGGCAATTGACTTTTACTCAGCTAGTGTGGGCAGTCCTGGCTTCTTGCAAACTGCTGTATTTTCAAAATTTCATCTAGCTGTAAATATTTAAAATATTAAGCAATGCAAAAAATGTAAAACACAAGTACTTTGAAAGCACAATAATATGCATTAACATTTGGAAGATGCATTTTAGACACCAGGCAGTTCTTTTAATTATCAAAAAGGTACAGGGGTACCAGCCCCTTCCATTATCTGTGACCTCCCTATTGGAAACGAGAACCACAAATGTGCCCATATAAAAAAGGCTATATGTGTATATATTTATATCACCGTCTTCTACATCAAAGGGATCTTCGCAAGGAATAGCTGTAATTCTGTAGACCTATCCCTCTTGGGATCATGTTTCTATTAGGTAGTAGAAGTAAATGGACTGGTGGCAGAGGAGTGATGCCTGACTGCTCCTTGTCTAGTAAGGCCGAGCTGATACTCCAGAGGTGTAACGCATGGCTTTAAACATACAGAACAGCTTGATTGCTATCGATAAATGAAAAGGAGGAAAGCGTATGGGGCAAAGGATTTCTGTGACAACTGGAGCCGCGTGGGCCCTCGGTGTGATCGGAAGAAAGATGGCGGGGATACTGACATGCACTAGAAAAAAAGAAAATAAATCCCCAATTTTCTGTGCACACAATGACACTATTCAGTCTGGTTTGGCCGCAGCTGAGGTACCAAGCAAAGGCTTTGAAGCCATTAACCCCAAACGACAGACTGATATTCTGTACTCTAATTAACTCGCTGCTGTCACCGACGATGAGGAGGGGGATTTGTGTGTGTGTGTGTGTGTGCGTGCTGAAAGACAGATCTACTGTGTACTCTGCTTCAACTTTGCCCCGGTGACTTCACATCATATTACGGCTAAATTAACAGTTGTGAAAACGTTTGGCCCGCGCAGGTCCATCTTTGTGTAGCCTTTAAATGCCATTTCAAATTCTATCAAAGCCAGAATCAGCGGTTGTAATTTTATTATTATTTTTTTTTTTTTTAATACAGCTGCAAAACAATAGGGCCCATTAATAGCTGAACTCCTGACAGCGATCCTTCGAGATGATTTATGAGCTGGTGTATAATTTGATTATTCTATTAATTTTGCTGATTACTGCCTCAGCTAATACAGTGAAGGTCACTCCCAAAATAAATCTTCATTACGTTTCACAGAAAGTAAATGCCTGCAACGAGTTGTTTTCTTTAATTAAACACTAATGGAACAGGAAAGGAAGTAGGCTCCGGGCTTGACGCATCTGCTGAGAAGTCGGCAGCGGGAAGCTCTGGGCTCAGAATATGGCCTATGTGCTTTTCTGCCAATCACACTGTTCCAGCCCTAGACATTGCTAGACGAGCCCAGAAACCATTGCCACTGCTGATAAACTAAAAAAAAGTCTATCCATGGCCTGGCGAAAACTCGCGAGAGTTGAAACATTGCCTGCGTCTGATCTATAAAGTTCTCACGTTTGTATCGAGCGCTGGGCATCCATTGTAAGCTGTTAAGATTTGGTTGGTGTCTTCGCACTGGAGTTAGAGCGTGTGCATTAATGAACCATTAGTACCAATTGATTAAATAGGTCCTGAACCTTTTGGATCGGGTTCAAACAGCCAACTGTGTGTATAATGCTTTAGAACAAATATTTCCAGCTTTCCTAAGAGAGAGAGTCAATAATAAGAACATCCCTGATGTACTAATCTTATAGATGACCTGATGATGAAAGCGTATGGTATTTCTCGCAGATCAATAGTTATTTATTAGGACAAAAATGCATATATGGAAGAAAAAAAAATATTATCTATTTTACCCAAGACACAATTTGCACACTATAGTTCTGTAATTTATATTGCGCTTTATCTTTTATTAGGTAGATTTCTGTAATGGGCTTCTAAGTCTTAAAGGACAGTCGTCAGTAAATTGTCTTCTGTTTTAACTGAAAGATAACAAATGTTTGTAGATGTTTTAAAAACAGAAAATTCTTTAATAAAAGAATACATATAAAGCCCATTATTAGGCTCTATTAAGTTGTGTCCGTGATATTCAGAATCTTCGATCATCACTTCCTTCCTCTTTGGTCGGAATTATGACCCAAGATTCTAAACATGTCTGCCCCCGATGCAGGTCAAAAAAAAGTTCAGGAAAGTATTTTATTTGTATTCTTTAATTAAATCATCTCTATTTAAGATTTCTAAAGCTAATGCAGTCTGTCAATTAACCATAAATGTGTTGTTTTTTTTCCCTACAATTAATCTACTGAACAAAATTTATTATTTATTATTATTTATTTATTATCTTATTTCCCGAGATTAACAATGAACTGTAAATTCCTATGATGTTAGTACAACATAACAAAACAAAAAAAAAACATTAATTATTTATCTTCCAGATGATGTGATTCCAGCTTAAATGGCAATTTCTATAGATGATATAGATTTTTCTGAGCTCCGTTTGCTAGAGATGAATCCAGCACACTTGGCACACGAAGCCTTGGGGAAAGATCAAAGGAGACAGATGCCGGAAGGCAAGTAAAACCCTGACTCGATATATTACGCTCTCTCGGCTTTTAAACGCTCAGCGTAATGGGTCTCAGACGTTTTTCTGTCATTTACTGGTCAGTTTAAACAGACTAGAAAAACTCAACAAATCCACCCACACAAGGGGTGCCAATACCACTTATCCCTTACATGCCCTGGCACTTAATGGGTTACATAGAAGATACACCCCCCAAAAAAGAAATAGTTTATATTATATATACATATATATATATATATATATATTATATAGACACTGATTTAGAATTTATCTGTTTAAAGGTACGGTCAAACATTTTTTTTTAATTGTGTAACATCGATTGTGCCTTTTTTGTCTGTTTTTTATATATATGCTGACACTTTGACGTGGAATAAATAGAGCCAGCATCAAAATGAACTTTGTTAAGTCTCTGCAACTATATATATATATATATATATATATATATAAAAAGTTGCATTTTGATGATTATATATCATATATATATATATATATATATATAATGCACCGGCAATAGATGCTCCAGATCAAGCCAGGGGTGTGGGTGCAGTGCATGTAGGGCTATACATTAAAAGGTGATATCAACGAATTTAGCTATACATTGTGCAGGGAGAAAGCTGGTGAGTTAGCTTAGTGAGATAAAGTCACTAGGTTGGTTCCTGCTTAATGTATAGTTAAAGGGACTGTATCATCTGAACATTGTTTTACTGTGAAAGCAGAGTATTAAAAAAATGACTGAAAATGATCTATACATTGTGTTAGCAAAACTGCAAGTAAATGCCTAAATTAGGAGAAAAATGGGTTTTAAACATGTCTATGGAGTCTCCTGCTTATGACATCACTTGTGGCACGGTATGCAAATGACACATTTACCAATGAAAAGCAGTTCATTTGCATAACGTGCTACAGGTGATGTCATAAGCAGGAGACTCCGCAGACACATTTGAAACCCATTTTTCTCCTAAGTTAGGCATTTGTTAGCCATTTTGCTAACACAATGTATAGATCATTTTCAATCATTGTTTATGCGTTACATGTACAGTAAAAACAATGTTTGGGTGACACTGCCCCTTTAAATGTTCATTTCACATGAAACGCCCCTTTTAGTGAATAGTCCCCATTGTGTTACACTCTGGCTTACGCAGTGATAGTGGCACTATTTCTGACTGCGCTACTTTTATACATGACCGCCCCTGTTCTAGTAAGTGTCCAGGGACAAACTAGAACCCCCCAGTCATTTACTTATAAAAAAGTGAAGAACAAAATGGACTGCTGCTCTCTCAGTACTGATGAGTCAATCTTGAAAATCAATAAGGTGCTCAATATACACAATGAAAAACTATTCTATTATGATCTCATACCCTATGAATAAATGAACAGCACTTGCTTGGTTTACTATATTAACATTATAAAGCATAAAACGAGCTGCACAGTGCTCTCTCACGTATATAAATATATATATATATACATATACATGTCTACTAGTAACTCTAACTGCTTAATGGAGTATATGTAAATAAGTATATACATTGTTTTAGTTGGTCCATTACGTTTGTTGAAGTTATACTTTGAGGTCACACCAAAGAGATAATGGTAAATTGTAATAATAGTGGATATATTCATTTTTAAAGCATTTTTTTTTTTTGAATGTTAATGAATCCACAAACCTATCTATGGCTGATAATTTCCCCAAGTCCACTCTCCGATGATCTACGCACTTATATACCAGTGATGGCTAACCTTGGCACTGCAGATGTTATAGAATCTACATGTTCCACGATTCTGTAACGGAGCATCATGGGATATGTCGTTCCCCAAAGACCTGCAGTGCCAAGGTTAGCCATCACTGGCATATAAGCGTACTGCACAGGGGAAGCATCCTCATAATCTGTTGTATCATATTAAAATTTTGAAGTTCTCTTCACTGGCTTTACCCATATAAGAATAACACAATCTATACATATATTTACCTTGTGTTTGCAGGGATGTGTGCGTAATATATGTGAAAGAATATACCATACGTAGGGTCTGGCTCGGACCTTGTATATGCAGACACAGTCACACACAGTGACCCCTGCCACCACCAGTAAATACACCGTGATTTATTCCTTTTAATATGGGAAACGTTGTGTGGAAATTAAAAGTCGCTAGGCACAAGGGCACAAGAGAACTCCTTAGCTTTGTTATCTATAATGTTCACCGATCTGTGAAAAACCTGCAAAAAAATATAACATAAATAAATAAATAAAAATGAAGATTATGGCGTTACTTTGGCAATCTATCCATCCATCAGGGGAGAAGCAGGCTTCAGAATGAAAGATCCTTGCACCTTGCTGCTAGCTATCCCAAGTGTACCGCACTCCCCAAGGGACAAAACAAACAAATGACAGGACAAACATGATCAGACTCTCCGCTGCCCCGGCCGGAGATCTTTAACAAGGTTTGGCCCCGTTCTCATACGTGGAAAGTAGAGGAAGTTTTTTGTGTTTTTTTTCCTGTGTAGAAACCAAAACAGTAAGTTCTGGTCAAATGAAAACCAGTAATCAACAGTAATCGAGTCACTACAGACAAGAAAATGACTTTTAGAACACAATTTAGTCCAAGTCAGCCGATCAAAACTGGTCAGGTCACTAACCCCACTTGCCAACAGTCCTGGATTTCGCGGGAAAGTGGTGTATTTCTGGGATTACTTTGCGCTGTGCACAGGCAGCATTGCGTGCAGACGTACACCGCCTAACCGCAGAGATATAAAATCCAGATACCCGCGATCGATGTGGTCATGGAACTTCACATGACATTCCATCATCCCGCCCCACTTCAGACTGGTTGCTGGTTGGGACTTCATTTACAAGTAGTACCAGTCTGATATGATTTTGGAGAATTATGCTCAGTTGAGCTTAAACTGAAATTATATCAGCTGTACAATGCAAGTTATACCTTAGAACAATATAGAACATAGGAAAACGTAAAGTTATTTGGGGTCCGAGATCTATTAAACCCTATTTGTTCAACTGCAGCCCCTCAGCTGTATCTAATCTCCGACCACCATGACTCATGTGTCATTCTTAAAAAGGTTGTGCAGCATTTATGGGATTTGCAGTTCCTCGGACGGCTACATTTGGGACCCCTAGGCATTACACAGTAATTGATAATTTGTCCAAGCATCTGTAGGCCGATCAAATTATAACGATCATGTTGCTTTCTGTGTAATATTCCAATAAATATCAATGTGACATTTAGAACATACATAGCAAAATTGATTTCTAAACTGCGTATAAATAATGATAGACTTAATCTACATAATTAAAAAAAATTAATATATATATATATATAATATAAAACATTTAAAATAAAATAAAAAAGGTATTGCGTTTGTCCATCGAATAGACAAAACAAACAGGTTTAACAGTAACGGACGCATTTAAAATTAAAAATATGTATATACCCACATAAAAATACATTTATGTTTTGCAACAAATGTAGAAAATAAAGAACGAAGTATGGCAGAATAGAAAAATATTTTAAAAATTACCGTATATACTCGAGTATAAGCCGAGTTTTTCAGCACAATTTTTGTGCTGAAAAATGCCCCCCTCGGCTTATACTCGAGTCGGTGGGGGAAAAAAAATAAATCTAAAACTTACCTCGTTCCTGCTCTGTCCCCCGGTGCTCTGAAGCTGCGTGGCTGTGAGAGAAGCGTTGTCAGCTTCCCTCCGGTCGCGCGGTCAATAAAGTGTGTTTTTTTTAAACAAACTTTATTGACCGCGCGGCTGGAGGGAAGCTCACAACGCTTCCCTCACAGCCACGCAGCTTAAGAGCACCGGGGGACGGAGCAGGAACGAGGTAAGTGCTGGGGTCTGGGGGAGGAGGGTGGCATAACGAGCATACTAAGGGGCAATATCCTGGCATATTGGGGGCAATATCCTGGCATATTGGGGGCAATATCCTGGCATATTGTGGGCAATATCCTGGCATATTAAATGGCATATTGGGGGCAATATTTACCAGTAGCTGCCTCATTTCCCACCCTAGGCTTATACTCGAGTCAATATTTTTTCCCAGTTCTTTGTGGTAAAATTAGGTGCCTCGGCTTATATTCGGGTCGGCTTATACTCGAGTATATACGGTACGCGGGAAGTGTAATAAATATTATACTGAAATCTTTGTGAACAAAACTTAGATTTTTCAACAGATATTTGATCACGAGCAAAGATAAAATAATTCATGTAAATACGGGATTGTTTTAGTATTTATATATATTATTTACAATAATTCATCATGCAAGGTTTATGTGAAAGTACGTAGCATATTTTTTGGATGGGCAGAGATTCCATAAAAGCTTTTAATAATAATTAAACCCATCAAAAGAAAGAATAAAGTACAGGGAAACAGAGGAAAACCGGTCTGGTATCTCAGGGAGTTCAAAGGAGAAAAGGAAAAATTTTTAGAAAGCAAGGACTTATTTTAGTAGAGTAAGATATTCGATAATTTATCATAACAAAACAATATATAGTTATATGTATACACTAAATGAGACATTACAGTTAAACTCACACAACCAAAAATCCGAGAAAAGTGCTTAAAGGAAAACTGTAGGCAAAAAATAACTCGTGTTTAATTGAAGGATAACATCACGTGTAGATAGTGTGTACAGAATAAAAGAACACAAATAAAGCACCTTATTGAGCACACATTGCTTCATCTAGCTCTAACAGGGGGCAGACATGTTTAGAATCTTGGGTCAGATCTGCATTAACCTTCATGAATGAAGATCTGTCCCAAGATTCTAAACATGTCTGCCCCCTGTTAGAGCTAGATGAAGCAAAGAGGGCTCCATAAAAGCACATTATGTGTATTCTTTCATGATTAGATATTTCAATTAAACACGTTTACAGTTGTCCTTTAAGAGGGTTAAAAAAAAAAAAAAAAAAGAATTGGGAGAACTTCACGGCTCAGGTACGGTTCTGAAGTATTGTTCTGTTTATGCAGAATCCATTTATAATGCAGGGATGTGACTTCTAAATGTCTTTGAATCATTCACATAAATATGCATGCGTGCCATTTATAACAGTAGCCTTGATGAGAACAAAAGAGTAACTGGCTGCTGGGATCGCTTAAGAGGTTTACATTAAAACCGAATGTGGGACGCTGGTTAGAAATCACAGGGCAAACGACACCTTATCCTGATAACCCGGCGATAAAAGCTGGAAGGTATGATGTATTGGTGCTGCAGTCACCACTTTACTATACATACTAAACAATAGTCCCGGAATATTGTTCATTATCCGCTAGGTAATAAAACCCAGCGACATGTCACATTTGGGACCTGAAAATATAAGGTTTTTTTTTCGGTGGAATTGGGGGGGGGGGGGGGGAACTAAAGAAATAAGGTGTTTGGACCGGTGAAAGTGGCGGCCCACCTGCAATTTATTTAGGGGGTTTCGTAAGCCTGAGATTGATGGACAAATTATACTGGAGATGACATTATAATTTCCTCACGGCTGAAGATGCGGGGGCTGTGTTTATTTCGTTCAGAAGAGGGGTGCTACACAGATCGGGCTGGTATTGGTACGGAGCAGTGACCGTGACAACCAAGTGTTAAATATGGAGGATCAGTTACCTTAAAGATTAACCCAAATCCAGTCTATAGAATGATGATAGCGGACCACCATAAAAATATTACATACTAGTCACTTCCCAGATTACTGTCTGCAGATATATTGGACATTAAGACATTGGACAATGGAAATAACCCCCCAGACCACTGGAAAGTAAAGGACTGGAAACCCCACCGCACCGGTGTACCTAATGTGACCCCACCGTACCGGTGTATCTAATGTGACCCCACCGTACCGGTGTATCTAATGTGACCCCACCGTACCGGTGTACCTAATGTGACCCCACCGTACCGGTGTACCTAATGTGACCCCACCACACCGGTGTACCTAATGTGACCCCACCGTACCGGTGTACCTAATGTGACCCCACCGTACCGGTGTACCTAATGTGACCCCACCGCACCGGCATACCTAATGTGACCCCACCGCACCGGCATACCTAATGTGACCCCACCACACCGGCATACCTAATGTGACCCCACAATACCGGTGTACCTAATGTGACCCCACCGTACCGGTGTACCTAATGTGACCCCACCGCACCGGTATACCTAATGTGACCCCACCGCACCGGTATACCTAATGTGACCCCACCGCACCGGTATACCTGATGTGACCTCACCGCACCGGTGTACCTAATGTGACCCCACCGCACCGGTATACCTAATGTGACCCCACCGCACCGGTGTACCTAATGTGACCCCACCGCACCGGTATACCTAATGTGACCCCACCGCACCGGTGTACCTAATGTGACCCCACCGCACCGGTATACCTGATGTGACCTCACCGCACCGGTGTACCTAATGTGACCCCACCGCACCGGTGTACCTAATGTGACCCCATCGCACCGGTGTACCTAATGTGACCCCACCGCACCGGTATACCTGATGTGACCCCACCGCACCGGTATACCTGATGTGACCCCACCGCACCGGTGTACCTAATGTGACCTCACCGCACCGGTGTACCTAATGTGACCCCACCGCACCGGTGTACCTAATGTGGCCCCACCGCACCGGTGTACCTAATGTGGCCCCACCGCACCGGTGTACCTAATGTGGCCCCACCGCACCGGTGTACCTAATGTGACCCCACCGAACCGGTATACCTAATGTGACCCCCACCGCACCGGTATACCTAATGTGACCCCACAATACCGGTGAAGCTAATGTGACCCCACAATACCGGTGAAGCTAATGTGACCCCACCGCACCGGTGTACCTAATGTGACCCCACCACACCGGCATACCTAATGTGACCCCACCACACCGGCATACCTAATGTGACCCCACAATACCGGTATACCTAATGTGACCCCACCGCACCGGTATACCTAATGTGACCCCACCACACCAGTATACCTAATGTGACCCCACCACACCAGTATACCTAATGTGACCCCACCGCACCGGTGTATCTAATGTGACCCCACCGCACCGGTGTACCTAATGTGACCCCACCGTACCAGTGTACCTAATGTGACCCCACCGTACCAGTGTACCTAATGTGACCCCACCACACCAGTATACCTAATGTGACCCCACCACACCAGTATACCTAATGTGACCCCACCGCACCAGTATACCTAATGTGACCCCACCGTACCGGTGTATCTAAAGTGACCCCACCGTACCAGTGTACCTAATGTGACCCCACCGAACCGGTATACCTAATGTGACCCCACCACACCAGTATACCTAATGTGACCCCACCGCACCGTACTCCACTGCACCGCACCCCACTGTACCTAATGTGACCCCACCGCACCGGTATACCTAATGTGACCGAACCGGTGTACCGAATGTGACCCCACCGTACCGGTGTACCTAATGTGAGCACACCGTACGTGTACCTAATGACCTAATGTGACCACACCGCACGTGTACCTAATGTGACCCTCACCGCACCGGTGTACCTAATGTGACCCCACCGCACTGGTGTACCTAATGTGACCCCACTGCACTGGTGTACCTAATGTGACCCCACTGCACTGGTGTACCTAATGTGACCCCACTGCACTGGTGTACCTAATGTGACCCCCACCGAACCGGTATACCTAATGTGACAGCACCGCACCGGTGTACCTAATGTGACCCCCACAGTGACCTCACTGCACTGGTGTGCCTCATGTAAACATTGTGACATGCTAACTCACTAACTAACGTGACCTCCCTGCACCATACATTGTGACATGCTCACTTACTGTGACCTCTCTGCATCATACATTGGGACATGCTAACTCACTAATGTGATCTCGCTGCACCATACATTGTGACATGCTAACTCACTAATGTGACCTCCCTGCACCATACATTGTGACATGCTAACTCACTAACTGTGACCTCCCTGTACCATACATTGTGACATGCTAACTTACTAACTGTGACCTCCCTGCACCATACATTGTGACATGCTCACTAACTGTGACCTCTCTGCACCATACATTGGGACATGCTAACTCACTAATGTGATCTCGCTGCACCATACATTGTGACATGCTAACTCACTAATGTGACCTCCCTGCACCATACATTGTGACATGCTAACTCACTAACTGTGACCTCCCTGTACCATACATTGGGACATGCTAACTCACTAATGTGACCTCCCTGCACCATACATTGTGACATGCTAACTCACTAATGTGACCTCCCTGCACCATACATTGTGACATGCTAACTCACTAATGTGACCTCCCTGCACCATACATTGTGACATGCTAACTCACTAATGTGACCTCCCTGCACCATACATTGTGACATGCTAACTCACTAATGTGACCTCCCTGCACCATACATTGTGACATGCTAACTCACTAATGTGACCTCCCTGCACCATACATTGTGACATGCTAACTCACTAATGTGACCTCCCTGCACCATACATTGTGACATGCTAACTCACTAATGTGACCTCCCTGCACCATACATTGTGACATGCTAACTCACTAATGTGACCTCCCTGCACCATACATTGTGACATGCTAACTCACTAATGTGATCTCGCTGCACCATACATTGTGACATGCTAACTCACTAATGTGACCTCCCTGCACCATACATTGGGACATGCTAACTCACTAATGTGACCTCCCTGCACCATACATTGGGACATGCTAACTCACTAACTAATGTGACCTCCCTGCACCATACATTGTGACATGCTAACTCACTAACTAATGTGACCTCCCTGCACCATACATTGTGACATGCTAACTCACTAACTAATGTGACCTCCCTGCACCATACATTGTGACATGCTAACTCACTAATGTGACCTCCCTGCACCATACATTGTGACATGCTAACTCACTAACTAATGTGACCTCCCTGCACCATACATTGTGACATGCTAACTCACTAATGTGACCTCCCTGCACCATACATTGTGACATGCTAACTCACTAATGTGACCTCCCTGCACCATACATTGTGACATGCTAACTCACTAACTAATGTGACCTCCCTGCAACATACATTGTGACATGCTAACTCACTAACTAATGTGACCTCCCTGCACCATACATTGTGACATGCTAACTCACTAACTAATGTGACCTCCCTGCACCATACATTGTGACATGCTAACTCACTAACTAATGTGACCTCCCTGCACCATACATTGTGACATGCTAACTCACTAATGTGACCTCCCTGCACCATACATTGTGACATGCTAACTCACTAACTAATGTGACCTCCCTGCACCATACATTGTGACATGCTAACTCACTAATGTGACCTCCCTGCACCATACATTGTGACATGCTAACTCACTAATGTGACCTCCCTGCACCATACATTGTGACATGCTAACTCACTAATGTGACCTCCCTGCACCATACATTGTGACATGCTAACTCATTAATGTGACCTCCCTGCACCATACATTGTGACATGCTAACTCATTAATGTGACCTCCCTGCACCATACATTGTGACATGCTAACTCACTAATGTGACCTCCCTGCACCATACATTGTGACATGCTAACTCACTAACTAATGTGACCTCCCTGCACCATACATTTTGACATGCTAACTCACTAACTAATGTGACCTCCCTGCACCATACATTGTGACATGCTAACTCACTAATGTGACCTCCCTGCACCATACATTGTGACATGCTAACTCACTAATGTGACCTCCCTGCACCATACATTGGGACATGCTAACTCACTAATGTGACCTCCCTGCACCATACATTGGGACATGCTAACTCACTAATGTGACCTCCCTGCACCATACATTGTGACATGCTAACTCACTAATGTGACCTCCCTGCACCATACATTGGGACATGCTAACTCACTAATGTGACCTCCCTGTACCATACATTGGGACATGCTAACTCACTAATGTGACCTCCCTGCACCATACATTGTGACATGCTAACTCACTAATGTGACCTCCCTGCACCATACATTGTGACATGCTAACTCACTAATGTGACCTCCCTGCACCATACATTGTGACATGCTAACTCACTAATGTGACCTCCCTGCACCATACATTGTGACATGCTAACTCACTAATGTGACCTCCCTGCACCATACATTGTGACATGCTAACTCACTAATGTGACCTCCCTGCACCATACATTGTGACATGCTAACTCACTAATGTGACCTCCCTGCACCATACATTGTGACATGCTAACTCATTAATGTGACCTCCCTGCACCATACATTGTGACATGCTAACTCACTAATGTGACCTCCCTGCACCATACATTGTGACATGCTAACTCACTAATGTGACCTCCCTGCACCATACATTGTGACATGCTAACTCACTAATGTGATCTCGCTGCACCATACATTGTGACATGCTAACTCACTAATGTGACCTCCCTGCACCATACATTGTGACATGCTAACTCACTAATGTGACCTCCCTGCACCATACATTGTGACATGCTAACTCACTAACTAATGTGACCTCCCTGCACCATACATTGTGACATGCTAACTCACTAACTAATGTGACCTCCCTGCAACATACATTGTGACATGCTAACTCACTAACTAATGTGACCTCCCTGCACCATACATTGTGACATGCTAACTCACTAACTAATGTGACCTCCCTGCACCATACATTGTGACATGCTAACTCACTAACTAATGTGACCTCCCTGCACCATACATTGTGACATGCTAACTCACTAATGTGACCTCCCTGCACCATACATTGTGACATGCTAACTCACTAACTAATGTGACCTCCCTGCACCATACATTGTGACATGCTAACTCACTAATGTGACCTCCCTGCACCATACATTGTGACATGCTAACTCACTAATGTGACCTCCCTGCACCATACATTGTGACATGCTAACTCACTAATGTGACCTCCCTGCACCATACATTGTGACATGCTAACTCACTAATGTGACCTCCCTGCACCATACATTGTGACATGCTAACTCATTAATGTGACCTCCCTGCACCATACATTGTGACATGCTAACTCACTAATGTGACCTCCCTGCACCATACATTGTGACATGCTAACTCACTAATGTGACCTCCCTGCACCATACATTGTGACATGCTAACTCACTAATGTGACCTCCCTGCACCATACATTGTGACATGCTAACTCACTAATGTGACCTCCCTGCACCATACATTGTGACATGCTAACTCACTAATGTGACCTCCGGGCGGCAGAAGGGGAGCCTGCGCTCATCGCGGAGACATCCCCTGCTGTTAGAGAGGGGGATCCAGGTCCCCTGCAGCTCTGCTGGGGACCTGGATCCATGTCTTATAATCTGACCTCAATTTGAGGTCAGATTATAAGAAGACCTCGATTATAAGACGAGGGGTAGTTTTCAGAAAAAAAATTCTGAAAAAAACCTTGTCTTATAATCGAGCAAATACGGTAATGTGACCTCCCTGCACCATACATTGGGACATGCTAACTCACTAATGTGATCTCGCTGCACCATACATTGTGACATGCTAACTCACTAACTAATGTGACCTCGCTGCATCATACATTGTGACATGCTAACTCACTAATGTGACCTCCCTGCACCATACATTGTGACATGCTAACTCACTAATGTGACCTCCCTGCACCATACATTGTGACATGCTAACTCACTAACTAATGTGACCTCGCTGCATCATACATTGTGACATGCTAACTCACTAATGTGACCTCCCTGCACCATACATTGTGACATGCTAACTCACTAATGTGACCTCCCTGCACCATACATTGTGACATGCTAACTCACTAACTAATGTGACCTCGCTGCATCATACATTGTGACATGCTAACTCACTAATGTGACCTCCCTGCACCATACATTGTGACATGCTAACTCACTAATGTGATCTCGCTGCACCATACATTGTGACATGCTAACTCACTAATGTGACCTCCCTGCACCATACATTGTGACATGCTAACTCACTAATGTGATCTCGCTGCACCATACATTGTGACATGCTAACTCACTAATGTGACCTCCCTGCACCATACATTGTGACATGCTAACTCACTAATGTGACCTCCCTGCACCATACATTGTGACATGCTAACTCACTAATGTGACCTCTCTGCACCATACATTGGGACATGCTAACTCACTAACTAATGTGACCTTGCTGCATCATACATTGTGACATGCTAACTCACTAACTAATGTGACCTCGCTGCATCATACATTGTGACATGCTAACTCACTAACTAATGTGACCTCGCTGCATCATACATTGTGACATGCTAACTCACTAACTAATGTGACCTCACTGCACCATACATTGTGACATGCTAACTCACTAACTAATGTGACCTCACTGCACCATACATTGTGACATGCTAACTCACTAATGTGACCTCGCTGCATCATACATTGTGACATGCTAACTCACTAATGTGACCTCCCTGCACCATACATTGTGACATGCTAACTCACTAACTAATGTGACCTCCCTGCACCATACATTGTGACATGCTAACTCACTAACTAATGTGATCTCACTGCACCATACATTGTGACATGCTAACTCACTAATGTGACCTCCCTGCACCATACATTGTGACATGCTAACTCACTAACTAATGTGACCTCGCTGCATCATACATTGTGACATGCTAACTCACTAACTAATGTGACCTCACTGCACCATACATTGTGACATGCTAACTCACTAATGTGACCTCCCTGCACCATACATTGTGACATGCTAACTCACTAATGTGACCTCCCTGCACCATATATCGTGACATGCTAACTCACTAACTAATGTGACCTCCCTGCACCATACATTGTGACATGCTAACTCACTAACTAATGTGACCTCCCTGCACCATACATTGTGACATGCTAACTCACTAATGTGACCTCCCTGCACCATACATTGTGACATGCTAACTCACTAATGTGACCTCCCTGCACCATACATTGTGACATGCTAACTCACTAATGTGACCTCCCTGCACCATACATTGTGACATGCTAACTCACTAATGTGACCTCCCTGCACCATACATTGTGACATGCTAACTCACTAATGTGACCTCCCTGCACCATACATTGTGACATGCTAACTCACTAATGTGACCTCTCTGCACCATACATTGGGACATGCTAACTCACTAACTAATGTGACCTTGCTGCATCATACATTATGACATGCTAACTCACTAACTAATGTGACCTCGCTGCATCATACATTGTGACATGCTAACTCACTAACTAATGTGACCTCGCTGCATCATACATTGTGACATGCTAACTCACTAACTAATGTGACCTCACTGCACCATACATTGTGACATGCTAACTCACTAACTAATGTGACCTCACTGCACCATACATTGTGACATGCTAACTCACTAATGTGACCTCGCTGCATCATACATTGTGACATGCTAACTCACTAACTAATGTGACCTCACTGCACCATACATTGTGACATGCTAACTCACTAACTAATGTGATCTCACTGCACCATACATTGTGACATGCTAACTCACTAATGTGACCTCCCTGCACCATACATTGTGACATGCTAACTCACTAACTAATGTGACCTCGCTGCATCATACATTGTGACATGCTAACTCACTAACTAATGTGACCTCACTGCACCATACATTGTGACATGCTAACTCACTAATGTGACCTCCCTGCACCATACATTGTGACATGCTAACTCACTAATATGACCTCCCTGCACCATATATCTTGACATGCTAACTCACTAACTAATGTGACCTCCCTGCACCATACATTGTGACATGCTAACTCACTAACTAATGTGACCTCCCTGCACCATACATTGTGACATGCTAACTCACTAATGTGACCTCCCTGCACCATACATTGTGACATGCTAACTCACTAATGTGACCTCCCTGCACCATACATTGTGACATGCTAACTCACTAATGTGACCTCCCTGCACCATACATTGTGACATGCTAACTCACTAATGTGACCTCCCTGCACCATACATTGTGACATGCTAACTCACTAATGTGACCTCCCTGCACCATACATTGTGACATGCTAACTCACTAATGTGACCTCCCTGCACCATACATTGTGACATGCTAACTCACTAATGTGACCTCCCTGCACCATACATTGTGACATGCTAACTCACTAATGTGACCTCCCTGCACCATACATTGTGACATGCTAACTCACTAACTAATGTGACCTCCCTGCACCATACATTGTGACATGCTAACTCATTAATGTGACCTCCCTGCACCATACATTGTGACATGCTAACTCACTAATGTGACCTCCCTGCACCATACATTGTGACATGCTAACTCACTAATGTGACCTCCCTACACCATACATTGTGATATGCTAACTCACTCACTAATGTGACCTCCCTGCACCATACATTGTGACATGCTAACTCACTAACTAATGTGACCTCCCTGCACCATACATTGTGACATGCTAACTCACTAACTAATGTGACCTCCCTGCACCATACATTGTGACATGCTAACTCACTAACTAATGTGACCTCGCTGCACCATACATTGTGATATGCTAACTCACTCACTAATGTGACCTCCCTGCACCATACATTGTGACATGCTAACTCACTAATGTGACCTCTCTGCACCATACATTGGGACATGCTAACTCACTAATGTGACCTCCCTACACCATACATTGTGATATGCTAACTCACTCACTAATGTGACCTCCCTACACCATACATTGTGATATGCTAACTCACTCACTAATGTGACCTCCCTGCACCATACATTGTGACATGCTAACTCACTAACTAATGTGACCTCCCTGCACCATACATTGTGATATGCTAACTCACTAATGTGACCTCGCTGCATCATACATTGTGACATGCTAACTCACTAATGTGACCTCCCTGCACCATACATTGTGACATGCTAACTCACTAATGTGACCTCTCTGCACCATACATTGGGACATGCTAACTCACTAACTAATGTGACCTCCCTGCACCATACATTGTGACATGCTAACTCACTAATGTGACCTCTCTGCACCATACATTGTGACATGCTAACTCACTCACTAATGTGACCTCCCTGCACCATACATTGTGACATGCTAACTCACTAACTAATGTGACCTCGCTGCACCATACATTGTGATATGCTAACTCACTCACTAATGTGACCTCCCTGCACCATACATTGTGACATGCTAACTCACTAATGTGACCTCTCTGCACCATACATTGGGACCATACATTGTGATATGCTAACTCACTAACTAATGTGACCTCCCTACACCATACATTGTGATATGCTAACTCACTAATGTGACCTCCCTACACCATACATTGTGACATGCTAACTCACTAATGTGACCTCCCTGCACCATACATTGTGACATGCTAACTCACTAACTAATGTGACCTCCCTGCACCATACATTGTGACATGCTAACTCACTAACTAATGTGACCTCCCTACACCATACATTGTGACATGCTAACTCACTAACTAATGTGACCTCCCTGCACCATACATTGTGACATGCTAACTCACTAACTAATGTGACCTCCCTGCACCATACATTGTGACATGCTAACTCGCTAATGTGACCTCCCTGCACCATACATTGTGACATGCTAACTCACTAACTAATGTGACCTCCCTGCACCATACATTGTGACATGCTAACTCACTAATGTGACCTCCCTGCACCATACATTGTGACATGCTAACTCACTAATGTGACCTCCCTGCACCATACATTGTGACATGCTAACTCACTAATGTGACCTCCCTGCACCATACATTGTGACATGCTAACTCACTAATGTGACCTCCCTGCACCATACATTGTGACATGCTAACTCATTAATGTGACCTCCCTGCACCATACATTGTGACATGCTAACTCACTAATGTGACCTCCCTGCACCATACATTGTGACATGCTAACTCACTAATGTGACCTCCCTGCACCATACATTGTGACATGCTAACTCACTAACTAATGTGACCTCCCTGCACCATACATTTTGACATGCTAACTCACTAACTAATGTGACCTCCCTGCACCATACATTGTGACATGCTAACTCACTAATGTGACCTCCCTGCACCATACATTGTGACATGCTAACTCACTAATGTGACCTCCCTGCACCATACATTGGGACATGCTAACTCACTAATGTGACCTCCCTGCACCATACATTGGGACATGCTAACTCACTAATGTGACCTCCCTGCACCATACATTGTGACATGCTAACTCACTAATGTGACCTCCCTGCACCATACATTGGGACATGCTAACTCACTAATGTGACCTCCCTGTACCATACATTGGGACATGCTAACTCACTAATGTGACCTCCCTGCACCATACATTGTGACATGCTAACTCACTAATGTGACCTCCCTGCACCATACATTGTGACATGCTAACTCACTAATGTGACCTCCCTGCACCATACATTGTGACATGCTAACTCACTAATGTGACCTCCCTGCACCATACATTGTGACATGCTAACTCACTAATGTGACCTCCCTGCACCATACATTGTGACATGCTAACTCACTAATGTGACCTCCCTGCACCATACATTGTGACATGCTAACTCACTAATGTGACCTCCCTGCACCATACATTGTGACATGCTAACTCATTAATGTGACCTCCCTGCACCATACATTGTGACATGCTAACTCACTAATGTGACCTCCCTGCACCATACATTGTGACATGCTAACTCACTAATGTGACCTCCCTGCACCATACATTGTGACATGCTAACTCACTAATGTGATCTCGCTGCACCATACATTGTGACATGCTAACTCACTAATGTGACCTCCCTGCACCATACATTGTGACATGCTAACTCACTAATGTGACCTCCCTGCACCATACATTGTGACATGCTAACTCACTAACTAATGTGACCTCCCTGCACCATACATTGTGACATGCTAACTCACTAACTAATGTGACCTCCCTGCAACATACATTGTGACATGCTAACTCACTAACTAATGTGACCTCCCTGCACCATACATTGTGACATGCTAACTCACTAACTAATGTGACCTCCCTGCACCATACATTGTGACATGCTAACTCACTAACTAATGTGACCTCCCTGCACCATACATTGTGACATGCTAACTCACTAATGTGACCTCCCTGCACCATACATTGTGACATGCTAACTCACTAACTAATGTGACCTCCCTGCACCATACATTGTGACATGCTAACTCACTAATGTGACCTCCCTGCACCATACATTGTGACATGCTAACTCACTAATGTGACCTCCCTGCACCATACATTGTGACATGCTAACTCACTAATGTGACCTCCCTGCACCATACATTGTGACATGCTAACTCACTAATGTGACCTCCCTGCACCATACATTGTGACATGCTAACTCATTAATGTGACCTCCCTGCACCATACATTGAGACATGCTAACTCACTAATGTGACCTCCCTGCACCATACATTGTGACATGCTAACTCACTAATGTGACCTCCCTGCACCATACATTGTGACATGCTAACTCACTAATGTGACCTCCCTGCACCATACATTGTGACATGCTAACTCACTAATGTGACCTCCCTGCACCATACATTGTGACATGCTAACTCACTAATGTGACCTCCGGGCGGCAGAAGGGGAGCCTGCGCTCATCGCGGAGACATCCCCTGCTGTTAGAGAGGGGGATCCAGGTCCCCTGCAGCTCTGCTGGGGACCTGGATCCATGTCTTATAATCTGACCTCAATTTGAGGTCAGATTATAAGAAGACCTCGATTATAAGACGAGGGGTAGTTTTCAGAAAAAAAATTCTGAAAAAAACCTTGTCTTATAATCGAGCAAATACGGTAATGTGACCTCCCTGCACCATACATTGGGACATGCTAACTCACTAATGTGATCTCGCTGCACCATACATTGTGACATGCTAACTCACTAACTAATGTGACCTCGCTGCATCATACATTGTGACATGCTAACTCACTAATGTGACCTCCCTGCACCATACATTGTGACATGCTAACTCACTAATGTGACCTCCCTGCACCATACATTGTGACATGCTAACTCACTAACTAATGTGACCTCCCTGCACCATACATTGTGACATGCTAACTCACTAATGTGATCTCGCTGCACCATACATTGTGACATGCTAACTCACTAATGTGACCTCCCTGCACCATACATTGTGACATGCTAACTCACTAATGTGACCTCCCTGCACCATACATTGTGACATGCTAACTCACTAATGTGACCTCTCTGCACCATACATTGGGACATGCTAACTCACTAACTAATGTGACCTTGCTGCATCATACATTGTGACATGCTAACTCACTAACTAATGTGACCTCGCTGCATCATACATTGTGACATGCTAACTCACTAACTAATGTGACCTCGCTGCATCATACATTGTGACATGCTAACTCACTAACTAATGTGACCTCACTGCACCATACATTGTGACATGCTAACTCACTAACTAATGTGACCTCACTGCACCATACATTGTGACATGCTAACTCACTAATGTGACCTCGCTGCATCATACATTGTGACATGCTAACTCACTAACTAATGTGACCTCACTGCACCATACATTGTGACATGCTAACTCACTAACTAATGTGATCTCACTGCACCATACATTGTGACATGCTAACTCACTAATGTGACCTCCCTGCACCATACATTGTGACATGCTAACTCACTAACTAATGTGACCTCGCTGCATCATACATTGTGACATGCTAACTCACTAACTAATGTGACCTCACTGCACCATACATTGTGACATGCTAACTCACTAATGTGACCTCCCTGCACCATACATTGTGACATGCTAACTCACTAATGTGACCTCCCTGCACCATATATCGTGACATGCTAACTCACTAACTAATGTGACCTCCCTGCACCATACATTGTGACATGCTAACTCACTAACTAATGTGACCTCCCTGCACCATACATTGTGACATGCTAACTCACTAATGTGACCTCCCTGCACCATACATTGTGACATGCTAACTCACTAATGTGACCTCCCTGCACCATACATTGTGACATGCTAACTCACTAATGTGACCTCCCTGCACCATACATTGTGACATGCTAACTCACTAATGTGACCTCCCTGCACCATACATTGTGACATGCTAACTCACTAATGTGACCTCCCTGCACCATACATTGTGACATGCTAACTCACTAATGTGACCTCTCTGCACCATACATTGGGACATGCTAACTCACTAACTAATGTGACCTTGCTGCATCATACATTATGACATGCTAACTCACTAACTAATGTGACCTCGCTGCATCATACATTGTGACATGCTAACTCACTAACTAATGTGACCTCGCTGCATCATACATTGTGACATGCTAACTCACTAACTAATGTGACCTCACTGCACCATACATTGTGACATGCTAACTCACTAACTAATGTGACCTCACTGCACCATACATTGTGACATGCTAACTCACTAATGTGACCTCGCTGCATCATACATTGTGACATGCTAACTCACTAACTAATGTGACCTCACTGCACCATACATTGTGACATGCTAACTCACTAACTAATGTGATCTCACTGCACCATACATTGTGACATGCTAACTCACTAATGTGACCTCCCTGCACCATACATTGTGACATGCTAACTCACTAACTAATGTGACCTCGCTGCATCATACATTGTGACATGCTAACTCACTAACTAATGTGACCTCACTGCACCATACATTGTGACATGCTAACTCACTAATGTGACCTCCCTGCACCATACATTGTGACATGCTAACTCACTAATATGACCTCCCTGCACCATATATCGTGACATGCTAACTCACTAACTAATGTGACCTCCCTGCACCATACATTGTGACATGCTAACTCACTAACTAATGTGACCTCCCTGCACCATACATTGTGACATGCTAACTCACTAATGTGACCTCCCTGCACCATACATTGTGACATGCTAACTCACTAATGTGACCTCCCTGCACCATACATTGTGACATGCTAACTCACTAATGTGACCTCCCTGCACCATACATTGTGACATGCTAACTCACTAATGTGACCTCCCTGCACCATACATTGTGACATGCTAACTCACTAACTAATGTGACCTCCCTGCACCATACATTGTGACATGCTAACTCATTAATGTGACCTCCCTGCACCATACATTGTGACATGCTAACTCACTAATGTGACCTCCCTGCACCATACATTGTGACATGCTAACTCACTAATGTGACCTCCCTACACCATACATTGTGATATGCTAACTCACTCACTAATGTGACCTCCCTGCACCATACATTGTGACATGCTAACTCACTAACTAATGTGACCTCCCTGCACCATACATTGTGACATGCTAACTCACTAACTAATGTGACCTCCCTGCACCATACATTGTGACATGCTAACTCACTAACTAATGTGACCTCGCTGCACCATACATTGTGATATGCTAACTCACTCACTAATGTGACCTCCCTGCACCATACATTGTGACATGCTAACTCACTAATGTGACCTCTCTGCACCATACATTGGGACATGCTAACTCACTAATGTGACCTCCCTACACCATACATTGTGATATGCTAACTCACTCACTAATGTGACCTCCCTACACCATACATTGTGATATGCTAACTCACTCACTAATGTGACCTCCCTGCACCATACATTGTGACATGCTAACTCACTAACTAATGTGACCTCCCTGCACCATACATTGTGATATGCTAACTCACTAATGTGACCTCGCTGCATCATACATTGTGACATGCTAACTCACTAATGTGACCTCCCTGCACCATACATTGTGACATGCTAACTCACTAATGTGACCTCTCTGAACCATACATTGGGACATGCTAACTCACTAACTAATGTGACCTCCCTGCACCATACATTGTGACATGCTAACTCACTAATGTGACCTCTCTGCACCATACATTGTGACATGCTAACTCACTCACTAATGTGACCTCCCTGCACCATACATTGTGACATGCTAACTCACTAACTAATGTGACCTCACTGCACCATACATTGTGATATGCTAACTCACTCACTAATGTGACCTCCCTGCACCATACATTGTGACATGCTAACTCACTAACTAATGTGACCTCCCTACACCATACATTGTGATATGCTAACTCACTAACTAATGTGACCTCCCTGCACCATACATTGTGATATGCTAACTCACTAACTAATGTGACCTCCCTACACCATACATTGTGATATGCTAACTCACTAATGTGACCTCCCTACACCATACATTGTGACATGCTAACTCACTAATGTGACCTCCCTGCACCATACATTGTGACATGCTAACTCACTAACTAATGTGACCTCCCTGCACCATACATTGTGACATGCTAACTCACTAACTAATGTGACCTCCCTGCACCATACATTGTGACATGCTAACTCACTAACTAATGTGACCTCCCTACACCATACATTGTGACATGCTAACTCACTAACTAATGTGACCTCCCTGCACCATACATTGTGACATGCTAACTCACTAACTAATGTGACCTCCCTACACCATACATTGTGATATGCTAACTCACTAACTAATGTGACCTCCCTGCACCATACATTGTGATATGCTAACTCACTAACTAATGTGACCTCCCTACACCATACATTGTGATATGCTAACTCACTAATGTGACCTCCCTACACCATACATTGTGACATGCTAACTCACTAATGTGACCTCCCTGCACCATACATTGTGACATGCTAACTCACTAACTAATGTGACCTCCCTGCACCATACATTGTGACATGCTAACTCACTAACTAATGTGACCTCCCTACACCATACATTGTGACATGCTAACTCACTAACTAATGTGACCTCCCTGCACCATACATTGTGACATGCTAACTCACTAACTAATGTGACCTCCCTACACCATACATTGTGATATGCTAACTCACTAACTAGCACATTACTACTAAATGTAAACAAAGCACAAACCTGCATATACCCATCTATCAATTACCTGCCAGACGTCTCTGTGACATGGTAACAAGGGCCACATTCCATGCAGCTACTCCTAGTGCGTTATTAGATGATGCGTTATTTAGTGACCTCCAAGGTAGTACTACCGGTGCCATGCGCTACGCCAGAGAGACAACGGGAGATTAATCCATGGCTGAAGTCTAGGTGTGAGAAGGAGGGCTTTGGGTTTCTAGAGCACTGGGATGGGTTGCCCCTGAATGCAAGAGGGTCTCATGTGCTTGGGTAGAGTTTAAACTGGGAATGGGGACTTAGTTAGTACTCATGTGGGTGGATCTGGGGGCAAGGTTAGTACAGATTATAGGGAACGGGTTCAAAATGGAACATGGCACAGAGTGCAAGCTTGCAAACGTCAGACGTTTAACTGGTAATATCTGGGAATTGGAGCTAGTAGCAGGGATGACCCACGGGATTGGTCAATCAATTCGGAGGGCTACAGGTTGTTTGGAGAAGACAGGTAAAACAAATGAGGTGGAGGGGTCTGATGTATGTCAAAACCCCCATTTATGCCTATGTTGCGGTAATATATAGAAGATGACAGTATTGAATATGTGGAAACATTGAGGGTTGAGATAGAACTGCCCAGTTTATGTTAGGGGCATTTGTTCCAAACCACAAATGGTGATTATCTTGAAGAATCTTAGCTACTGATGCAAGTAGAAAAGGATTCTCAAATAGGGTGTAATAGTGTATCCGCGCGCCATGCCAACCCCACTCGGTGTATCCACGCGCCACGCCAACCCCACTCGGTGTATCCACACACCAACCCACACCTCGTATCCGCACCTCAACCCGCGTATCCGCACCCCAACCCCACACCGCGTATCCGCACCCCAACCCCACACCGCGTATCCGCACCCCAACCCCACACCGCGTATCCGCACCCCAAGCCCACACCGCGTATCCGCATTCCCAAGCCCACACCGCGTATCCGCATTCCCAACCCCACACCGCGTATCCGCATTCCCAACCCCACACCGCGTATCCGCATTCCCAACCCCACACCGCGTATCCGCATTCCCAACCCCACACCGCGTATCCGCATTCCCAACCCCACACCGCGTATCCGCATCCCCAACCCCACACCGCGTATCCGCATCCCCAACCCCACACCGCATATCCGCATTCCCAAGCCCACACCGCGTATCCGCATCCCCAACCCCACACCGCATATCCGCATCCCCAACCCCACACCGCATATCCGCATCCCAACCCCACACCGCGTATCCGCATCCCAACCCCACACCGCGTATCCGCATCCCAACCCCACACCGCGTATCCGCATCCCAACCCCACACCGCGTATCCGCATCCCAACCCCACACCGCGTATCCGCATGCCTTATTGTGTGTAGAGCAAAACTAGACTCCCAGTTCAGTCATGTTGGTTCCATTCACTCACCTGCAGAAACACTGGGGGAGCTCTCCCAGGCCATACAAGGGAAAAAGAAAGGGCGTGTTGCCATAACACCCAAGGCACCGAAGGAAATGCTGTGTGGCTTTCAGCCCGTCCATCGTGTTGGCGCTCGGCGAGACCATGGCAATGGAGTACAGGACGAAGTTTTGCAAACTCTTCGTTAGCCGTTTGGCATTTAAAAACTCTGAAAACGTAGTCTCCTTGTGGTCTGTTGAAGAGAAAAACAAGAACACACTAAAGGCTTGTTACACCAACAACAAAGCGAACACAGAATTTAAAAACAAAAAAGCTTATAGGTTTACATCTTAACACATTCCTGCTAATGCCATGCCAGTGAGCTGCATGAGATGTATATCACAATGCTTGCTCTTTAGGTTTAACTACAGCTGCCACATACACATTTTAAAATATCTGTGGTGTCACAGTTATGGAGTACAGCAACAACAATTGCCATCAGTTTCCCTTAATAAAATGCTCAGAAATTGTATAAATCTCTACACATAATGGCAGAGAATTTAGTGTAAAGTTATAGAATAGATAAGAATGTAAGCAACATTGTAAAACACATATAGCCAATCTGGAAATACATTATGGCTGATTCGCCCTTCTATAAGATTTTCACTAGTGCCATTGGCCTGTCCGTTACCCAGAATCCCTTGCAGTCATTCTATCCGGAAGAAAAAAAAAGATCTGCAAATATGTTTAACAAATTCTCTAGGCTTCCCGTTAAAATATAAAAGCTCCAGTAAAATTGGAATAAATCCTCCAAATTCTCTATATTTGCAACTTTGCTTATGATGCCGGAATCCTGCAGTTGACTTGTCAGTTCAGTTTTAGCAAATGGCACCCCTGCATCTTTCATTCTGCCAATAGTTGTCTCTTAAAGGGACACTCCCCTTTTTTTGTTGTTTTTTTATTTTGCATTGCTGATTTCAGATATGTCTTGTTTTTCTTACATGAGTTTATTTTATGAAATATTTTACTAAATAAGTGTGACTGGGAGCCGCCATTTTTTTGAAATATAGTGTTTTTGGGTCCCACCCCCTACTTTACAGCACTAGTATGTCACTTTGGGGCTGGGGACACAGAATGCAGTCTATATGTCAGAATTCTGACCATAGACCTGCATTGAATGGGAGGGTAATGTAACTATTACATCACAAGGGGCGGAGTTATGATCCTGTTTGATCAGGTCAATCTCCACTCTTTCTGTTGGAAGGCAGGTAAAAAAAAGTTGTACACAGCCACCTAGTCCTGCCGACTAGGATACACAGGAGCCAGTAAAAGTGCAGGGGAGAATCTTGACATCATAATGCAGGCTTTGTCCACAGTTGTAAAGTGAGACTGGCTGGAATATTTTGGACGATGTTGCATCATGGGAAATATTAACAAAATGGAACCAGAAGATAAACACCTTATTTTATTTTTCCTTTTAAATGCAATTAATTCAATTATATAAAAAAAAAACAACTAACAAAACAGTGGCATATGATTTAAATATGTGTGTTTTAAATGACTAGGTTATCTAGTTACATCTTATGTAAGTGGTAGTGTCCCTTTAAGTAAGTGTGAAACATTATTGGTCAGCATTATAACAAACTTATACAACGTATGGACATGTAGAACTATCAATCATTATTTTATCAACATGTTCTAGAACAGTGATTCTTAAATCTGTCCTTAATAGTCCAGGATTTAGGGATTACCCAGTTGTGTTTAAATAAGAATATGTAGAACACTTTTGTGGTTCCCCAACAGTTAGGGAACCCCGCTAGGTACATATTCTTATTTAAACACAACTGGGTAATCCCTACATGCTGGACAATTGGGTTGTCCTTGAGGACAGGTTTGAGAAGCACAGTTCTGGAACATGACCCAACACAAATGTAGAGACGACCTACACTCGCGATAACTTACCTTGATACTCTTCAACTTGTTGCTCGTAGTCTGCACAAAATGTAAGGAACTTCATTAGTGTCCTCTTCTCTATCATAGACAGCTGCTTACTGGAAAATACGTCTGCCCGTGAACAGGGTACCTGTGGGAAACACACCCTTGTTTTTAGATTATTATTTTTTGGGGGGTTGCCGTATCTCATATTGATTTTCCATTAGACGAAGACGGAACAAAATGGCGACCAACCTGCTCAACCTTTCCTTCGTGGCAGATCAGGATCCTAGTGATGTTCTTGAACTCCGTGTAACGACTAACGTTGGATTTGATAAGAAGATTAATTAACATTCCTCGAGAATAGAGAAACTGCCCAGAAAAAAAGCACAAGAAAAAAAAAAAAAGAAAGACTGTTCAAACGCACTGTGTCGGAATTTAACGTTTGGCCTTGAATTTAAAATATTTGCCAATGATTATTTAGTTTTTTTTGGTTTATTTTTCTAAAGCGAGCAGGATATTAAAATGATGGACATTTGTGTTAATCATTCTGATTTTTTTTTTTTTTACATAAATTATTACTAAATCTTCATTAACGCTAAATGTGTAAAATATTACATTTTACTTAGTTTTTTTTTAAGACACCCAATATTTAAATCTAGCTCGGGGTGTGTCTTCTGCTAATGACCTCATCTTGTGACCTGGTATTCAAATTACACATTATTTGCATACATTTACATATATTGTACAATCAGTGGTGTATTTTCTATTCAATAACTTCTGACCTTTGACACTAAATCAATATTGAATCTTCGCCCCTCTTTCACAATGTGGGAATAGGTGACGGGTTTGCACGAGTCCTTCTGGCAGAGTTGGGGAGAGTCTGGTCCTATCTCTGTGGCCTCGCTTTTTTCCGGGGCAGGGGCGGTGCCAGAGTCATTCGAAAGCTGGTCACCTCCTGCGGACATTTCTGGCTCAGTGACTTCTCCGATTTCTGGGTCTTTCTTCTCATCTGGTTCTGGAGGAAGCTTACATTTGTCAGTATCTACTAAAGGGCTTTCCTGAACTGATGGTTCAGTAGGAGGAGTTAGTGCAGCGACATCTGTAGTTAAAAGGGCAGAGTTCATACGAAGTGCACCAGACTCTTCAACATCTTCCAAGTCTTCACTGCTGTAATAAACACAAAAACAATATAGGATTTTAATTTGTTCCTAGAAGACACTTTGTAACAAAACAAATTATGGGTTACTATGAAATTAACAAATAAAGTAATCATTCATCATCCTAATACAGCTTTGAAAAAAATCTGCACTACGTGAAAGACAGACAAATGTTTTGAGTCTATAAATATGCACTATATATAAATGTCTAAAGCAACTGAAATTAAGAAATTAAAAAGATATACGGAATCATTTTCAATCCCACATTAGAGACCAGGAGAAAAGGGTGTGGTGTGACATATGACCATTTTTTGTAGTAGTAATGAATATCTGTTATAACAGTCCAGTGTGAGTAGTAAATGTTAACACTGCAAAGATATTTAATACAAAACTAAATGAAATAGATTATGAGCAGACCAGATCGGACAATTTGTTTTCACCAGTCATCACAGTATGTTTTAATTACACTTCTACACAGATATTGGAAGGATTGGATGATCTGACCCAAGATTCTAATCAACATAGTCCCGTTGTTTAGAATGTTGGGTCAGATCTTCTTTCAAGATTCCGAACAACATGTCCGCCCCCTGATAGAATTACATGGAGCAAAGATTCTAAACAACAGCCCCCCCCCCCCCCCCCCGATAGAATTATACGGAGCAAAGATTCTAAACAACATGTCCGCCCCCTGATAGAATTTCATGGAGCAAAGATTCTAAAAAAACAGCCCCCCCCCCCCCGATAGATTCTAATCAACATGTCCGCCCCCTGATAGAATTACACGGAGCAAAGATTCTAAACAACATGTCCGCTCCCTGATAGAATTACACTGAGCAAAGATTCAAAACAACATGTCCGCCCCCTGATAGAATTACACTGAGCAAAGATTCTAAACATGTCCGCTCCCTGATAGAATTACATGGAGCAAAGATTCTAAACACAAGCCCCCCCTGATAGAATTATACGGAGCAAAGATTCTAAACAACATGTCCGCCCCCTGATAGAATTACACGGAGCAAAGATTCTAAACAACATGTCCGCCCCCTGATAGAATTACACGGAGCAAAGATTCTAAACAACATATCCACTCCCTGATAGAATTACACGGAGCAAAGATTCTAAACAACATATCCACTCCCTGATAGAATTATACGGAGCAAAGATTCTAAACAACATGTCCGCTCCATGATAGAATTATGCGGAGCAAAGTGGGCTTAACAACATCCTTTATTTGTATTCATCAATGTATACATAATGGTGTGCTGAATATGAAGTTATGCTTGATAGATTGCATCGTCTTAATTGTTGCGCTTCACCATTTGGTGAATAAGCCTTCTCCGGGTATATGTAGGAGAACGTTGCACGTTTCCAATGTGAAGATATTTTATGTTGTGCCCTCTCTCCGTAGAGAGATATCTCTGTTCTTCATCGCTGCTAAATGTGTCCAGTGTAAATGATTTTTCTGCCTAATCTATCTGTCCTCAGAAACTCAATTATGTCTTTGATTTGCAGGAAGCAGGAGTGACTAATCACAATGATGTATCGCGAAAGGAGAGGATTCTTTAAGAAGAAGGAGAAAAAAAAAAAAAGAAAATCTCAATCCACATTCTATATTAGCAGATGAAAAATTGGGGCAAGGATCATTAATATGAATTTCAACCACAAGATATAATTATTAAAGGGGGGAAATAAACCATAAAACCTCATTAAGTGGATGAAGTCTCTCAGTCTTACCCAGCTGCTTCCAATGTAATGTAAATAGAAGATATTATCTCATTTAAAAAGAGGAGATCTACAGCTAATAGATTTCTTTCACCCCCGTTTACAACTCCTGCTTATGTAGTAATTGCTCCTAATTAGCCCCTTAAATTGCCAAACAAGTAAGTGACAGATTGCTTTGGCAAGGGACTAGAAGAGCCTCTGTCAACAAATGGGAAACATATATTACTTCGAAGGCGATGTATTAAAATATGAAGTAGTAAAAAAAAAAAAAAAAAAATTTAAAAGAGTATAGTTCACTTAGGGTGTGATGGCTAAACTTGGCACTACAGATGTTTGGGAACTTTACATCCAGTGATGATCAGTCGCCTTGCCTCCGACAGAGCATCATGGGACATCTAGTTCTCCAACACCTGCAGTGCTTTGTGATTGACTGAGCATCATGGGATACGTAGTTCCCAAACACCTGTAGTGTCTTAGAACCCATTGTGCATCATGGGATATGTAGTTCTCTGGCAACTGCGGTGCCAAGGTTAGCTACCACGGGCTGTTGCCGCAGCTCACTCGGCTGGTAGACCGGCCAGGGTGTGGAAACCTCGAGCTCATGAAAGGGTCCAGAGCGGGCCTTACTAATGGGGTAGCTGGACTTTTTTTGCATGGCGTCCAACTGTGGGCATAGTCATTGGTCCGGATCGAATGAGAGTAAATGCAGATAAGGGTGTTTTTTTTATTTAGGTTAATGCTGTCGGGTTAATGATGATTCCCGTTTGATAACATGCTTGATGCACGATTTTTGCTGAACACGCTCCCAAATACGCTGGAGCTTGCTCTTCCGCCTCGTCTCACAATCACTTTTCGTGTGTAATAACTGGTGATGTGCAACAGAATAATCGACCTTACAAATAAAGCTCATGGTTTGCTGCCGTTATTTATTCTTGAGACTTGTTTGTTCTTTTTCCATATTTGTCTTCCGTCTGAGGACTTCAAGATAATAGCTATTCTGCTGGGGGGGGGGGGGGGGGGGAAATAGAGCTCAAACCATGTTTAAAGGACAAAAATAAAGTGTTTTACTTTGTTTAATTGGAAGATTACATCAAAGAATACAAATAAATAATACCTAACTGAGCCTTCTAAGCTTCATATATGGCTCTATCAGGTGGCGGACATGTTGTTTGGAATCTTGGGCCAGGTGAAGGAGGATCTGACCCAACATTCCAAACAAAATGTCTGCCCCCTGATAGAGCTATCCAAAATTAAGAGGGCACATTTAAGCACTTTATTAGAATTCTTTCATTAAAATGTTTCTGTGAAAAAATAATTTTTGTAGGCAGGTAAATCAGAAGAATTGGGCAGACTAGATGGGCCGAATGGTTCTTATCTGCCGACACATTCTATATTTCTATAATGTGTATAGACACATTTACTTTTCTAGGTGTTGCTCCACCTACAGTCCCCAAACAAAATCAATGGATATGGGCTGCATTATGTAAAGTACAGGAAAAAAATTATTTATACAATAGATTGCAGGGAAACAGTTTGCTATTTAAAACAAAAAGGTAGCTTAAAGGACAACTGTAGCAAAACATGAAGTAATGTTACATTGAAAGACTGCGTGACATTTTGCATAGAAATTAGTTACTGAAAGAATACAAATAATTTAACTTATTGAGTCCAAATAGGTCTAACAGGGGGCGGACATGTTGTTTAGAATCTTTGGTCAGATGGGTCAGATCTTCCTTCATCTGAACCAAGGTGAGTGAAGATCTGACCCAAGATTCTAACCAACATGTCTGCCCCCTAGTTTAGCTATACAGAGCACAAATGGCTCAGTAAAGTACTTTATTTGTATTCTTTCAATAAAGCATTTCTATTTAAAAATGCCTATACTAAGAAAGAGCAACTGTAGGAAATAACTTGTGTTTAATTGAAAGATTACATCAAATGTAGATGGTGTGTAAAGATATGCTTTAATGAAAGAATACAAATAAAGCACCTTATTGCGAATAGAATGGTATAGAATCTTGGGACAGATCTGCATTAACCTTCATGCAGATGAATGAGGATCTGCCCCAAGATTCTAAACAACATGTCTGCCCCCTGTTAGAGCTACATGAATCCAAGAGGGCTCAATAAAGTACATTTGTTGTATTCTTTCATTAAAATATTTCTATGTAAAATGCCTACACTTGATGAGATCTTTCAACTAATGTAGCGCTGAAGAGATGTTAATTCACCCCATATCCTATATTCACAAGCCCAAGAAGGTGGTCCTTCCCATCCATGGATCCCTTACAAAAAAAAAACAAAAAAAAAACAGACCTAGCCCCATTTAACGTATTTCATTGAACTGCCCCTTTAAACAAATAAAGTTCCGGCACTGGATTGCGTCTAAACAACTCTGTTTACAGGAGCACAACTGGTATCAAGGGGCATGTTTAGAACCCAACATTAAAGTGACAGATCACACAATTTAAATGACCGATTGCTTGTATTATAAAGAATAAAGAAAGGATTTGTTTGAGAAATACTTTGGGTTTCAGTGGCCGGTGCTTTATGCTGAACGCAGATGATATTTATGGCCGTATTTCCTCAAGGACTGGTCTGGCCCTGATGTGACGGAGGGATATTAGAGTATAAACAAAACCTTTTTTACTTCCTCTGTTGTTTCAGTGTGCCAATAAATACAGAATGTCATCTGCCGCTGTCACTTGTCAGCGTGACGTTTATTATAGACAGGGACTGGCCACTGTCGAAAACTACAGCTGCACCCAGACTAGAACACCCCGTTAAATGCCACCAACCCCTTCATTTCCTTGGCACTTTAGCAGTGACAGGCAGTGGTGCAGCCCCCCTGCACACCTACGACATGCCCCATCACCCACGTTGCACACCTACGACATGCCCCATCACCCACGTTGCACACCCCCGACATGCCCCATCACCCACATTGCACACACATTAAATGCCCAATCACCCCATTACATGCCTCCATTGCATCACCCTCATGATATACCACCATCACCCTCACTACATACCCCCATCACCCCGATTAATTGGAAGAAGCTAAAGCTTGCTGAACGGTGGGGGAGGGAGCGAAAATGTTTAAAGCACCAGAACTGTACTTTAACACCCTCTGGCAAAGTGCCGCCCTAGGCGAGTGCCTTGTTTGCCTTGTGGAAGATACACTACTGGTGATAGGCCAAGTAACCCAGAGAGTGTCATGTGATCATTTTTCCCAGGGTTTAATAAAAAGTTAAACCTGGATCCATCACATTAATAATAAGATAATAAAAGATTTATATATATATATATATATATATATATATATATATATATATATATATACATATATATATATAGATATTGTATCATATCGAACATGTAATAAAAGGTTGTTTTCAAGTATGTCGCAGGGATGCTACTATTATCCAGTTTCAATCATCATCTGATCTGAACCAAGATTCCGAACAACATGTCTGCCCCCTGGTAGATCTGTACAGAGCAAAGGGGGCTCAATAAGGACATTGATTTGAATTCTTACACTAGAGCATTTCTATTTAAAACGTCTAAACTTGATGCAAATTTTCAATTGAGCACAGTTTACTTGTTGCAGACAGATGTCCTTTAAAATAGCCTAATATGTCGCAGGTACAACTCTGGTGCTTAAATCATTCCGGGAAACGTTTCAACCATTTTGTTTCTATCCAAATCCAACTAGCATGCTGAGGTAACCTTACAGCATCATGGGGATAAATCAGAGACTGGGAAAAATGACCTCATATTACGTATAAACATGTAAAATATGCTTATAATCCAGTACTAAAATAGGTTAAAAATATAAAGGCAGAGATTTGCTTACCTTGAATAAGTGAAAACATCTATATTCTGAATGGTCCTATTCCGGTTATTTAGGATAATGCTTTTTTCATTGTCTAAGAGCTGTTCAGTATAAGAGGAACCTTCCTCGTTAACGGGGTCTTCCTGCTAAAAAGAAATAATAATGTTGTTGATTGACTGAATGTCAGTTCCATATGGGAGCGCCACTAGCAGTGACAGACTGTCGGTGACCGCCACATCTCGGTTCCTGTTCAGAGTATAATCTGGCGTGTACCTTAGAAGCTACATATTAGGCCCAATCGTTTTTTTTTTTACTTGTGCACTTATTTTACAAGCACAAGTGAACAAATAATAATTTAGCGGCTCTTTAATGACTGGCTCGTGATTAGGCTACGAGCAAGTAGCTTTTAACATGAAACACATTATATGGTTAGGCAATGAAAAACTAGCCTATGCCACAGTCCCAAAAAGTTATGCAGAGTAATACAAGACATGGGCAAACCCAGCCGCTGTTCTATCTTGGAAAATAATACAGACAAATATAAAATGTAAAAAATACAAGGGGCACACTAGAAGTTACCGTCAATCAGTCACTATTTATTTATGTCAAGAGTGAAAAGAAAACAAGAAAAAAGTTTTGGGGGTGCTAACCACCTTTCAATGTGCAAGGTCTCCCAACCCAGTTTCGAATTAGGACATCTTGTGGTCCCATCTAATAAGATGCGACCCCAACTGACAACACAAGGGGGCTTTCATTAGCCAAACAAATGTGTTGGTTTATTTGAATTAATTTCATTTGCATTGTATTTGCTGTAAATGACAAAAATCGAATGGAGTCCCATTACAGGTCATCAGGCCAACTTCTGAAAAAACTTGGATGCCCCTGGCTTAGGATAAAATATAAGGCATAGACTGGAGAACAGAGCATAGATTAGACATTGGATGTGTAATGGGCCAATTTGGCTGCAGGCTGCACATTGGACGATCCTGATTTGGATCTTTGCTTTATTTTACAATCCTGTATAATCAATATTTAAGTAACAGAGTCTTGTTTAACATATAGCAGTAGGAAGAGGGAAGTGCTCATGCCATTGTACAGAGCACTGGTGAGACCTCACTTGGAGTATTGTACGCAGTACTGGAGACCGTATCTCCAGAAGGATATTGATACTTTGGAGAGAGTTCAGAGAAGGGCTACTAAACTGGTTCATGGGTTGAAGGATAAAACTTACCAGGAAAGGTTAAAGCATCTTAACATGTATAGCTTGGAGGAAAGATGTAACAGGGGGGATACGATAGAAACATTTAAATACATAAAGGGAATCAACGCAGTAAAGGCAGAGAGTATATTTGAAAGAAGAAAAACTACCACAACTAGAGGACATAGTCTTAAATTAGAGGGGCAACGATTTAAAAGTAATATCAGGAAGTATTACTTTACTGAGAGGGTAGTGGATGTATGGAATAGCCTGCCAGCAGAAGTGGTAGAGGTAAACACAGTCAAGGAGTTTAAGCATGCGTGGGATAGACACAAGGCTATCCTAGCTATAAGACCGGGAACGGGGGACTAATAAAAGTACTCAAAAAAAAATTGGGCAGACTAGATGGACCGAATGGTTCTTATCTGCCGACACATTCTATGTTTCTATGAGAATACAGGAGACTGTGGGACAGTAGATAGGGGAATACAGGACAGTTTAATTTTAAAAGACCAACATACAAAAAGGAAATCGGCTTGTAATCAGTAATTTACCTTGTAATGCTCAATCCAGGTCTGTAACCCAGAAAATGTAAAACTGGCCCAGTTCCCACCATAGTAATTTCTCCTGTAAGAAGAGAGAGAAAAAAAATGGGTTGATGTTAAAAGGATGCAATAAAAATGTACTCTGCAATTAATTCCAAGCTGCCAGAGTCAAGACCACGATTTGTATATATATATATATATATATATATATATATATATATATATATATATATATATATATATATATATATATATATTATATATATATATATATATATATATATATTATATATATAAATAAAATTAAAAAGAATTATAAATTTACGGACAGAGAGGAATCACTTAAAATTCATCACTCAGAACTCAGTACAGATTAATGGTTTGGATTCTTGGCCAGGTGGGTATAGTGTTCTTATCTCCCCCCTCTACATTCAAACTCAGAGCTGAAAGGAAAAATTATACGTCGCAAAATATAAAGTACTAATCATAGGATGAAATATTAAAATGGAGAGTTATGTTCAAGGTTAATACATGAGCACATAAATATAAAGCAAGTACACTGTCCTGGAAAAAAAAAAAAAGAGTGTAAAAGTAGAAGCTGAATAACATGTGACTGATAGCTAGCAGAGGATTGTGGGAAATGCAGGTCAATAAGATGCTTCCTTCTTCCCCTGTGGTTCATATAGTAGCGGCCACCGGGTAGCTTTTCTAATAGCTTTTTCAGAACCATCATGCATTAGATCAGGGGGCTGACAAACTGTGGCCCCTCCCGGCTGCTGCTCCCACAATACTTGCCAGCCCAGAGACAAGGATTATGGGAGATGCAGTCCTCCAACAGTTGATGGGACGCAGACAGCCCAGGTGTTCGGTATAACAGCGACAGAGTGCAATACGGAGTTGGAGACAAAGGGAGAGATATTCAGTTAGACTGAACTGACCAGTGAAGTGCAAAAATCAGGCAATAGTAGCCAATTTCGGGGGAAAAAAATCGAGTATTGCTTGGAATTGACAAGTGAATTTCAAATTTTAGGGCCTAGTAGCGGAGTTGGAAAAATCATCCCATTCCGCTATCCGCTATACTTCAAACTATTTTTGTCCTAAAACGTTGCAGTTCTCTCCTCAATTCCCTCCCGCATGACCAAAGGCCTATGTTTTCCCTCTCAAGTACTGGTGGGTGACATTTGCAATTCTCTTATAGTTCACTTGTCAATTGGTTTTAGTGAAAAGCCCCCAAAAAACTTGTGCCATGGAAGTAAACTTGTGCCAGGTGTCATTATGGGAAATTACAAATACACGCCGAGACCGAGGAGCTTACAGTCTTTCGGAACGTATATAAAACAATGCTGACTGTAACTCTCTCGGGGCTATTCACTAAAAGGTGAGTTGAGGTGAACATTTTTCACATAGCTTTGCTATTATTTAACTGTTAAATGGTTTGGCTTATAGTTTGCTGCCAAAATAAAAATGATTTTTTAAGAAACACATTAGCAATTTCTTAAAAAAGAAAAAAAAAATTGCATGTATACACTGTCTATAAATACAATTAAACACAAATAAGTTGTATTTCTGTTACCAGAAGGAAGCTGCCTGGAACAAGAAAAACATGACAACAAAAAAACTCGTCAGAAACAAAACAAAAAAAAAAACCAGCATTTGAACAGAAATTATGACAGAAGTCTTATGAACAACAACAATAAGAGCAGTGGGGTAAAATAAATTTCACTGACCAAATTAACAAATTACTGTGGGAACTAGATTCATTTCAAATAAAACAGGGAAGGGGAAAAAAAAAAAAAAAAAAAATTAAATAAATAAAACAATCAACTCTCCACCCGCGAGTTTCCCGCTCGCCGCGCTGAGTTAGGACTGAATGCCGCACTTTGGGCATTTTTGAATTGCAAATTACATTTCTAAATCAGTTAATGTCCATCCTTGAAATTCCACATGTCAACATCTCATTAATATCTACAGCGAGCGCGGCTTGGTGAAAAGAAGCACAGAGTACATTTATTGAGACAGATAGCTGGCAAGCTGGAACGGTCCCTCCTTCAATTACGGTTTGGCACACGCTAACTTTAGTTTCCAAAAACAATCAGTGTGCAGGAATTTATGACAAGCAGGCAATCAACTGTCTCTTCGCAATAAGATTATCTGCCGCTGATGGGGAGGCCGGGCTGCTACCTCTAAAATCAACAAAAGGGGCCGCTCAGCACTTAAGGATGGGCCCCCCCCCAGCAGCAACGTGGCATGCCAGCCCTGGGGTAGCACATTTGGACATCCACCAATTGTTTTTGGAACCACAAAGTGAAAAATGAGTTGGTTTGTTTTGTGGAACTGTCTCTTTAAATGGCGTTATGTTAAACAGACGGTATCACCGAAACATTGCCTATGCTGTGAACGTAGAAGAAAAATGATCGAGTTCCTAAAGTAGGAAACAAAATGTGTTTTAAATGTGTCTGTGGCGTCTTCTATTTATGACATCACCTGCGGCTTGGTATGCAAATTACACATGTCTATTAAAAAGAGAATGTCACAAGCAGGAGAAACCACAGACTGAGGGAACTGAGATGGGAATTTCGATCTGTAGGCCAATGTAGACTGGGAGAATATTTCCAACTTGGTTACATTGGCCTAAAGTTTGAAATTCCCAGAAAGTTTGTGTACGCCATTTGTACCCCATACTCCTGAGCGGTGCCTGCTGACTGAATGACACAATGGGGGGGCTCGGTCAGTGCCAAGCATAGAGGATTTAACTTACGCATCAACATGAAGGACCCTCTGTCCGATTCTCGCACAAGCAGCGGCGATGATGGACTCGGGCAGCCCTGCGAGAAACAAAAGACATGTTAGAAAGGCGGAGGAGCAAGACATATTCCGGACAGAGCCATTTAAAGGGAATCACTGGGCCCTTCCTGACAACTGGCCACGTTAAAAGGGACAACATCAAAAGTATGATCAATGAATTGCAAGCAAATGTATACGTATATGTAGAGGAAAAGGTGTCTGTGGTGTGTCCCATTCATGACATTATCTGTGGCTTGATATGCAAATGAGGTTTTAATGGGAAACGTGTAATTTTTCATTAGGCTGCAAGGTGATGTCATAAACAAGGGACACCACAGACACATCACCTTGTGGCCTTCCCAGGAAACGTTCATTTGCATATCAAGCCACAGGTGACCTCATAAACAGCAGACACCACAGACTTGTATGAAACACATTCTGTCTCTTAATTTATATATTTTCTAGTAGTTTTGCCAACACGATGGGTAGATCATTTTAGATCTGCCTTTTATCGTACCTCCCAACTTTGTCCCCCACTGGGTGGGTTGGGACACCGGGGGGGGGGGGGGGGCGGAGTCTGGGGAGGGGCGTGTCAGCGCTACCGCATATGTGCGCGGTAACACGGTCAGCCGCTTTAGATCCTGGCATTTGAAAATCGGGACAGAGGTAGAGCGCGGCGGGACAGCAGGACATAGCTCCCAAATCAGGACTGTCCCCGCACAAAGCGGGACTGTTGGGAGGTATGCTTTCATTCGTAACGCCCAGCAAGGGTTTAAATGTTATCACAGAACAAGGATATCTAAGGACCCGTTCACAATAGTTAATAAAGTGCCACTAAACTTTTTTTTTTGCGTGGCACCAGGAGGCGGCATAACTGGCGTGTAATTTTTAAAGGTACATGCCCGTTTATACTCTCACTGGCAGCCATGATGCTTCCACAGGAAACGCCGGAGCTGCGGCTGCTGCCGAGAGGTGGGTTAACCTTCTGCAAAGAGATGGGGGACACTGGGTTTTAACCCTTGATTCCACCATGGAAGCAAGGCTAATAAAAAAAATAATGTTTAGCTGTCTTTGACGAAGCCATCATATCAAAGAAAAAAAAAACAACAACATATCATTAAGCAAAATAGTTTATTAATCTCTACGAAGATAAAGTCAAATTATTAAAATAATAATTTAATGTAAAAACATTTCATTATACCAAGTATGTTCCTTCAGAGTCACAATCAATTAGATGGTTACGGGGGAGAAATGATTGCTCTCTTTAAATCAATGTGCTCCACAGATCAGTATTTTAGATTTCAGTCTCTGCACATGAGATGCGAGATGCATTTTAAAGTAGCAGTTCATTATTTCCTTTCCAAAGGGTTCTTTTTCCTGAATAGGAACAGATACAGACGTAAGGGTCTACTCAATAAAAGAAAAAACCCACAGGAGCAAGGGAGCCATCAAAAAAACTGGCCTCTAATATTTTTTATTGTTTTACACAGAACTCTATGGGTGTTCCATTTTCTGGGATCCTAAAAAAAAAATTTCAAAAAAACTAGGCTGGCTCCTCAATAGATCTGCCTGGCTCCTGCGTGCAAGCTTACAATATAGAATAGGGAAGTAGTCATGGCCCTACCTATTGGAATTATTTTACATAGAACATATGGAATTACAGTTACATACCTGGCTCCTAAAATAATGAAATGAGTCAGTCTGGCTCCTAAAGTCTACCAATCTTTGTCAAGCCCTGATCTAGAAGATTGTATGCCTAGTCTCATATATTCCCTTAAAACACATTTTAAAACAAGACTGAGATTTGTTCACCAGGATCATCTGACAATATCTGGGGATGCAATCTCGGCTCGCGGCTGCTTAGGATCTGTACAGTTTGACAAGTATTTCCCTGAAATGATCTATATTTTGTTTGACAGCAATCTGCACGGAATGATTATTTCAACTTAATTCGGTGAAGGCAGCTTTTGTGGATTAAAAACCAATTGCACCAAAAGGAGATATCATCATCAGCTAGTAGTTTTTCGGTCGGGGGAGAGAAAAAAAATATTTGCAATTCGGTAAAAGTAATTTATCCTTTTGTTTTTACTAAATATACTGGCAAAAGCTGTACTGGAATCCAAAATTGATTTTTTTTTTTTTTTTTTGTTCCCTAACACTGTACTTACACAATATAAACATAAAATAAAACTACATACACCAATCCTGCCCTATCAAACAATAAATAATAGATTCCCTTGACAGGCCTCTGATGACCTGGCAAAGCCCGAGTGCTCTCAGCCAAAATCATGTGGAATCATAAATCATTCTAGGCTTTATAGAACATTTCAAAATGGATTCCTGCATTCTACCTTGGAACTCATTTCATGTGTTATTTATAACCAGCGAACATCGAGAAGGAAAGAAAATTGCTTAGAACGGGGGGGAAAATTTACTGTGACTGCGATTATAAAGAATAACCACTTCTTAGGAATAGAAATTATCGCAGAATTACCAGCAGGTAGAAAATCTGAGAGGTCACCGGGGGGGAAAAAACGCGGTATCCTACGAGAAATTATTACTTCACAAAGTGCAATAAATACAATGTACAGACATCCCGTGGCTTAAGTATAAAGGCCATTTTGTATGTCCAACCACTTTTGAGGTGGAGAGTGTCCGCACACACACACCCCATTTCTCTATATATGGGTTGCGCAAGTGCTAAATATGGGGACAAGCGCACACAGGGAATGGTGTAACATTGGCGCCCAAGATGGTAGCATGTGAGCTAATCTAGTCCAGAAGAAGGATAGATATTTTATATTTATTATAACAACACGCTACCCATGTTAAAGGTCAGTCATTATTTCAATGTACCAATAAGGAAAAAAACGCTACACATAGCACCACCGGGCACAATGTAATTGTGGGGAAATAAATTAAAACAGACGCACAACAAAAAGTAACCATACAGCGCTACACGTGCTAACTTTACACCTACGGCCGCGAGGCAGAATGATTAACTTTCTCTTATAATGTACCTTTCTACTTCCCAGATATGTAAAAAGAGCTTCAACCTAACAATACAAATTCAGTTATTTCAATGAAACATAACCCATCTTTTTAATCCTTCCCTGGCTTACTTTGTTGGGCAAAATGCAGCTATTTTGGTCTGAGGTTTATCTGTTCGGCATTATGACTGTCGAATAACAGGTTTCACCCCAGGCCTGCAAATACCTGTACACAGTCGGCGTGCTTCATTGACGTCAGTGTTCCAGGTTTGGTTTTCTTCTGCTCTAGTCCATTCCTAACCCGTGCCTTGTCTTCGTTTACCTAGTTTGTTTACTTCCTAGTTGTTTATTAAGCACCCGTCTGCTGATCTGTCTGCACATTGTGTGTTTGCCCAGCTACAGGTAAGGAGCTGGTCCGGGCCTCCTCTGGTTTAGTTACATCCGGTTTTGTCAAGGATGGTTGTTAGCACTTGCCAGAGGGGCTCCTACCCTTTTTGGATTTTATTTTTTATATATATATATATATAATAAAAACTCTAAGGCAGTACCATTTCTCTGACTCATAAAAATAACTTATATAATATAGAATATGTCACCAGATAAGGACTATTTTTGCCCAATTAGTCCCTGGCCATATCTAGGACAACCTTATACCTATCCCACGCCTGCTTAAACTCCTCCACTGTATTAACCTCTACCACTTCTACTGGAAGGCTATTCCATACATCCACTACGGCAGGGGTGGCAAACTCAAATTCATCGGGGGCCGCATCAGCAGTATGGTTACCCTCAAAGGGCCGGTTGTATAGGATTATGCATCTACTCTTTATTATCATGAATAATTGCCTCTGCATTCAGTTGCTACTGGTTTTAATAATAATTTAAGTAATAACAAGCCTTGAAAACAGAAGCCTAGGAAGAATAATAGCAAGCATGGGTCAGGACTGCACTAAGTACACAGTGCATGGGTCAGGACTGCGCTAAGTACACAGTGCATGGGTCAGGACTGCGCTAAGTACACAGTGCATGGGTCAGGACTGCGCTAAGTACACAGTGCATGGGTCAGGACTGCGCTACGTATACAGTGCATGAGTCAGGACTGCGCTATGTATACAGTGCATGGGTCAGGACTGCACTAAGTACACAGTGCATGGGTCAGGACTGCACTAAGTACACAGTGCATGGGTCAGGACTGCACTAAGTACACAGTGCATGGGTCAGGACTGCACTAAGTACACAGTGCATGGGTCAGGACTGCACTAAGTACACAGTGCATGGGTCAGGACTGCGCTAAGTACACAGTGCATGGGTCAGGACTGCGCTAAGTACACAGTGCATGGGTCAGGATTGCGCTATGTATACAGTGCATGGGTCAGGACTGCACTAAGTACATAGTGCATGGGTCAGGACTGCACTAAGTACACAGTGCATGGGTCAGGACTGCGCTAAGTACACAGTGCATGGGTCAGGACTGCGCTAAGTACACAGTGCATGGGTCAGGACTGCACTAAGTACACAGTGCATGGGTCAGGACTGCGCTAAGTACACAGTGCATGGGTCAGGACTGCGCTAAGTACACAGTGCATGGGTCAGGATTGCGCTATGTATACAGTGCATGGGTCAGGACTGCACTAAGTACACAGTGCATGGGTCAGGACTGCACTAAGTACACAGTGCATGGGTCAGGACTGCACTAAGTACACAGTGCATGGGTCAGGACTGCGCTAAGTACACAGTGCATGGGTCAGGACTGCACTAAGTACACAGTGCATGGGTCAGGACTGCACTAAGTACACAGTGCATGGGTCAGGACTGCACTAAGTACACAGTGCATGGGTCAGGACTGCGCTAAGTACACAGTGCATGGGTCAGGACTGCGCTAAGTACACAGTGCATGGGTCAGGACTGCGCTAAGTACACAGAGCATGGGTCAGGATTGCGCTACGTATACAGTGCAGCGGTCAGGATTGCGCTAAGTACACAGTGCATGGGTCAGGATTGCGCTACGTATACAGTGCAGCGGTCAGGATTGCGCTAAGTACACAGTGCATGGGTCAGGATTGCGCTACGTATACAGTGCAGCGGTCAGGATTGCGCTAATTACACAGTGCATGGGTCAGTAATAGCGTGCCAGTCAGTGCCCAGTAATATAGTGCCAGCCAGATGCCCAGTAATATAGTGCCAGCCAGATGCCCAGTAATATAGTGCCAGCCAGATGCCCAGTAATATAGTGCCAGCCAGATGCCCAGTAATATAGTGCCAGCCAGATGCCCAGTAATATAGTGCCAGCAAGATGCCCAGTAATATAGTGCCAGCCAGAGCCCAGTAATATAGTGCCAGCCAGATGCCCAGTAATATAGTGCCAGCCAGATGCCCAGTAATATAGTGCCAGCCAGAGCATAGTAATATAGTGCCAGCCAGATGCCCAGTAATATTGTGCCAGCCAGATGCCCAGTAATATAGTGGCAGCCAGAGCCCAGTAATATAGTGCCAGCCAGATGCCCAGTAATATAGTGCCAGCCAGAGCCCAGTAATATAGTGCCAGCCAGATGCCCAGTAATATAGTGCCAGCCAGATGCCCAGTAATATAGTGCCAGCCAGATGCCCAGTAATATAGTGCCAGCCAGATGCTCAGTAAAACAGTGCCAGCCAGATGCCTAGTAATATAGTGCCAGCCAGAGCCCAGTAATATAGTGCCAGTCAGATGCCCAGTAATATAGTGCCAGCCAGATGCCCAGTAAAATAGTGCCAGCCAGATGACTAGTAATATAGTGCCAGCCAGAGCCCAGTAATATTGTGCCAGCCAGATGCCCAGTAATATTGTGCTCCCTCCTCCTCCCCCCCTTCCCCATGACTTACCGAGGCTGGTCTCTGCTCCCGGAAGCTTCCTCCGTGCAGTCTTCTCTTCCCTCCTGCACGGAGGAGGGAAACACAGTCGCCGGATGTGACGTATCGTCACATCCGGTCGCTGTGATTTTTTTTTTTTTTTTTTCACCCGGCGGTCGCATCCAGAGGATACGGCCGCCTGAAAAAAAAAAATATAAGCAGCGCGGAGGGGTGCCGGCTGCACCGGTGGCACCCCCCTAGTCACTGCTGTGCGGGCCACATTACAAGGTCCGGCGGGCTGGATTCGGCCCGCTGGCCTTGTGTTTGCCACCCCTGCACTACGGTGATGCAACAACCCCTGTGCTGGCTCATCCTGGATGTATCCATTTATTCTAGTTCCCTTTCTTTGTTATGCTTGGTTATCTTGCTTTCATCCATTCCTTGTTTGCTTTGTTGCATTTTACTCTGCTTCTACATCAATGTGCCCCATTTGTTCCGTTTGTTTAATTTCCCAGTTTGCCCGCTTCAAGGTATGTCTTGTGTCTTTTGTGATTAGTTCAGTCTTAGTTATTATTTTAGGCAAGTTATTAGTGTTAGGAACGTGCTTTATTGTGAGGTACCTTGACACTGGTGGCAAGTTTATCATCTCAGGGCCATTTGGTGTAACTAAACCTTCACTATTTATCATCTTTGAGTTCTAGGCTAATCCTGTGTTTATGTCAGTTGGTTTGTTTATATTTCTCCTTAGTTCTGTTACTATGTCCTTTGTATGTGCCCTTTCTCTGCCCTTATGTCTATTTATGTCTTTGTATTTAGCCATGTACCCTGTATTTCTTATCCTCAGTTTGTTTGTTTGTTTGTTTTGCTTTGGCCTGCTCGAGATTGTTTTCAGTTCAGTTCCAGTACTCTGCTTTGGTCCCTTAGTCTAATTATTTATTCTTTCGTTATGCTCTGCTTGAGCATCCTGTTAGAGTTCTGATCCATGATATCTCCTGTTCCTGTCTTGCCTTTACAGGATACAGCAGCTGTTACCTCAGGACCCTGGCATTTGACCACCCCATCCTGGGGCCTCAAGCCTTCAGGGGAGTGCGGTTACCCTGCATCAGGCTCTGTGTCTCCTATCTGCAACATGACTCCTGAATTCAGGCGCTCAATGTCCCATGGTACCTTCTCCATATGTTAAAACTTACCATCAGTAAGGTATTATTTCCTGAGGTTTTTAACATTTGCCCCCCAATTTAAGACTACGTCCACTTGTTGTGTCAATCTTTCTTCTTTTAAATATCCTCTCCTCCTTTACCATGAAGATTCCCTAATTTGCCTCCTGAACCTGTTTATTTGGTACCTAAATTTAACGGATATTAGTGAATCCATGTCTATGACCATGACGTGTGACTAAACACATTCCTATTTACCAATTAATGCCAGCTTGCGCTACACTTGCCGTCTATTATAGCCATATTTTTAATCATGCTTGTGTTTTTCTCAGTGCTGCCACCTGTGAACCTATTGCCCCCGAGGCCTCTTCAATTTTGGCATGAGTTACACCTCCGAAACTTCAAGTGCCCCTAAATAACCAGGCAACAGCCTAGAAGACATCTTTCCACATCCAGTATTGGTCTACATAAATTACACCTTCAGCAGGTGCATCCAAAACATAGCACAGAATTAAAATGTAAATGACATATTACAATACACCCTTTTCAGTGTCCCCAAAAAAAAGACAAACAAACCATAAGTAAACAAACCTTCTCTAACATTTTCTATTTTTTTTTTATCATCTAAATAGCATTTATGCTTTACACATTTATTTTGATCACTGAAAAAAAAAAAATCAATGAGTACAAATGGACTGGCATCAAATGAAGAAGCAGTTGCCGAAATGAAGATAAGTTTTAACTTGAAGGTACTTGTGAATCTAAAGTCATAAACAGCCTATCGACAACCATAGAGGATAAATATATCTTCCTTTATGAGTACAGTGGATCTGGAGCACTCCCTAATGTGCTATTACAAATTATTAATGGATATACTTTTTTTCCCCTTCTCTACCTGAGTGCAGATTGCTGGCCAAATGTATTTTTTTTTTCTACATTTTTCAAGGGTTGGAGATGAAAAAAAATAAAAAAAATCTTCATAAATTATTATGCAATACTTTTCACCACCGCCAATATATTAGCCATGGGTCTTCCAAGCTCCCGGAAAAAAAATTATAAGTTAAAATTGTTGAGTGTGTCTGTATAACAGAACTTAATCTCAATGTCATGTCATGGACAATTCTACACACACACACACACAAAAAAGACCAAATACAGGAATACTGAGGCCTTCTGGGGGCTCTAAAATATTTTCAAACTAACCTGGCTACAGGATGGCAATTTAATCTAATATTTTGTATTTGTTTTTTAGATTGTGGTCTATCCTAGTGATGGCTAACATTGGCACTGCACAGGTTTGTCAGGTGTCCAGTTAGGGGTCTATGACAGTTCAGCGCGGCAGTTTCACCGCTGACAGTTAAGCGCGGCAGCCGAACGCACCCGTTTCACCGCGGCAATATAAGTGCTGAAAGTTCAGCGCTTACAATCAAAGTAACCCCCCTATATAAATTACATCCCCCCCCCCAAAACTGACCCTCCCCGAACCCCAATACTGACCCCCTTAACCCCAATACCCCTAACACTAAACCCTTAAACCTAACACTAAACCCTAATACTAACAATGACCTGGCCATCGCGCGAGAGATCGCGGTGAAGAGACTGCAATGAAGCAGCCGTGAAGAAGTGTCCCATCCCCTCCAGTTTGTGCCTGGTCAGTCCAGTATTTTGGCTCTCTGTCTAGGGCCATAATGGATGTAATACAGGAAATCTAGAGCCACCCAACAATCCCTTCAAAACCCCGGATATCAAACTTGATCCTCAAAGGCTTTAATCCTGCAGGAGTTTCTGGATCGTCACATAGTACAGGGAGTCAAATCATCTTTATATAGTACAGGGGTGCCAAACATAGCAACCCAGCTGCTCATGGACTACATCTCCTATATCCCCCACTAGTGTTTTTAGGGTGCCATGCATTTATAGGCGATGTAGTCCACAAGCAGCTGGGGGTCACTGTGCAAAACCCCTGATCTAGTATATTGTTAAGCATATACAAATATTAATCTGGAAGGCCGACTTATTTTCTGCTCTTGAAGACTTTCAACATCCTGGGTTCCTGCTAGTCCACTTCTGATGAAGCAGACAGGGAGAGGGGAATAGTTGGAAGGCGTGGCTTCCGGGGGGAGAGGGGAATAGTTGGAAGGCGTGGCTTCCGGGGGGAGAGGGGAATAGTTGGAAGGCGTGGCTTCCGGGGGGAGAGGGGAATAGTTGGAAGGCGTGGCTTCCGGGGGGAGAGGGGAATAGTTGGAAGGCGTGGCTTCCGGGGGGAGAGGGAAATAGTTGGAAGGCGTGGCTTCCGGGGGGAGAGGGGAATAGTTGGAAGGCGTGGCTTCCGGGGGGAGAGGGGAATAGTTGGAAGGCGTGGCTTCCGGGGGGAGAGGGGAATAGTTGGAAGGCGTGGCTTCCGGGGGGAGAGGGGAATAGTTGGAAGGCGTGGCTTCCGGGGGGAGAGGGGAATAGTTGGAAGGCGTGGCTTCTGGGGGGAGAGGGGAATAGTTGGAAGGCGTGGCTTCGGGGGGAGAGGGGAATAGTTGGAAGGCGTGGCTTCCGGGGGAGAGGGGAAAAGTTGGAAGGCGTGGCTTCCGGGGAGAGGGGAAAAGTTGGAAGGCGTGGCTTCCGGGGGAGAGGGGAAAAGTTGGAAGGCGTGGCTTCCGGGGGAGAGGGGAAAAGTTGGAAGGCGTGGCTTCCGGGGGAGAGGGGAAAAGTTGGAAGGCGTGGCTTCCGGGGGAGAGGGGAAAAGTTGGAAGGCGTGGCTTCCGGGGAGAGGGGAAAAGTTGGAAGGCGTGGCTTCCGGGGGAGAGGGGAAAAGTTGGAAGGCGTGGCTTCCGGGGGAGAGGGGAAAAGTTGGAAGGCGTGGCTTCCGGGGGAGAGGGGAAAAGTTGGAAGGCGTGGCTTAAAAAAATATTTTATAATGAAAAGAACATAATAAGGTTATAAATAAACTCCCCAGACATTATCGATTCTCCTGGTCAATGAGGACAACCAATATTTCAGATTTTCACTATTTGATTATACTTTAAGGACAACTAAACTTTTTTTCCCCACTTTTGCTTCTAAAATAGAAGTAAAAGTGAAATATTTAATGCCTCTAGTATGTGGTTAAACTGGCATGTACTTTTGATTAGTTTATCCTATGACCAGCATGCTTCCCTGGAAACCAGCCAGCCTGGTCAGGACCGTGACCGTCTCTCTCTGCTAATACAGAGAGAGAAACCCTTGCTTTCAATGGGGATAAACAGAGTGGAACGTAACTGGGTCCACTCTCTTGATCCTCTTGGAAAATGAGGGGAAAGTCACATAATACAGAGCCCGTTCAGTTTAGCGGGGCAAACCTCTGCTCAGATTGGTTGTGCATGCGCCAACACTCTCCGTGCAAGCCAACATCCAGACCGGCAGAGCCAAGAGTAATAAAATATACAAGAGTAGGCGCAGAAAACCAAAAAAATCCCGCAATGGTACAAAAGTCTCACGTGTTTTGCACACCCAGTTGGCACTTTGAGTAACTGGTTCTTTGAGTAAGTGCCAACCCGAGGTGAGAAACGCATGAGAATTTTGGACCACCAGGGTACTGTGCCTCCGGTTGGCACTTACTATTTGACCTAGTCTCAGTGGCGGATCCAGTTTTTATTTTTTTTTAAGGCAGCGTTTTTGGGGGGTTTCCCCTGTTCTCGGGGGGGGGGGGGGGGGGCAATTGCCCCGTTACCCCCCAGAAGAGGGGGGGGGGGGAAACACAGCTTTAAAAAACAAAAAAAAACAAACACACTTGCAGGCAGAGATGGAGGTGAGAGGTGATCAGAAGATCCCCCTTCACCATCGCTCTGCCTGTCAGGCTGCACGGGGAGCCGAACAGGCAGCACAGAGAAACCTCCATGCTGCCTGTTCGGCTTCCCATGCAGTGTGACACGGAAGTGCCGACAGGGCACGTGACCGGGGCGCTGAGGTCATATGCGTGCCGGGTCACGTGACCTGTCGGCACAACCACCTGGGAGCCAAACAGGCAGCATGGAGGAGAGGCCTGCCACTAGCCACCAGGGAAAGGTAAGTGCTGGGGAGTGGGGAGATGGGGGGGATGTACTGGCAAATTGGCAGTGGCATATTAATGGCAAATAATACTGGCAATGTGTATGTAATGGGGTGATGGAGGCATGTAAATGGGGTGATGGAGGCATGTAAATGGGGTGATGGGGCATGTCCTTGGTGTGCATCATGGGTATGGGGGGTGCCCAAATTGTGTCTGCCTAGGGCAGCACAAAACCAAGATACACCACTGGAGGGGAGAGAGAGGAGAGAACACTGATGGGGGGGGGGGGGGGTGAGAGGAGAGAACACTGATGGGGGGGGGGGTGAGAGGAGAGAACACTGATGGGGGGGGTGAGAGGAGAGAACACTGATGGGGGGGTGAGAGGAGAGAACACGTATGGGGGAGAGAGAGGAGAGAACACGTATGGGGGAGAGAGAGGAGAGAACACGTATGGGGGAGAGAGAGGAGAGAACACGTATGGGGGAGAGAGAGGAGAGAACACGTATGGGGGAGAGAGAGGAGAGAACACGTATGGGGGAGAGAGAGGAGAGAACACGTATGGGGGAGAGAGAGGAGAGAACACGTATGGGGGAGAGAGAGGAGAGAACACGTATGGGGGAGAGAGAGGAGAGAACACGTATGGGGGAGAGAGGAGGAAAAGAGACTATTGGGAAGAGAGACACATACATGTTTAGAGGGACAAAGACATGGGATGGCAGAGGAGAGAGACGGACATGGGAGAGAGGAAAAGACAGACTGACATGGGAGAGAGGAAAAGACAGACTGACATGGGAGAGAGGAAAAGACAGACTGACATGGGAGAGAGGAAAAGACAGACTGACATGGGAGAGAGGAAAAGACAGACTGACATGGGAGAGAGGAAAAGACAGACTGACATGGGAGAGAGGAAAAGACAGACTGACATGGGAGAGAGGAAAAGACAGACTGACATGGGAGAGAGGAAAAGACAGACTGACATGGGAGAGAGGAAAAGACAGACTGACATGGGAGAGAGGAAAAGACAGACTGACATGGGAGAGAGGAAAAGACAGACTGACATGGGAGAGAGGAAAAGACAGACTGACATGGGAGAGAGGAAAAGACAGACTGACATGGGAGAGAGGAAAAGACAGACTGACATGGGAGAGAGGAAAAGACAGACGGACATGGGAGAGAGGAAAAGACAGACGGACATGGGAGAGAGGAAAAGACAGACGGACATGGGAGAGAGGAAAAGACAGACGGACATGGGAGAGAGGAAAAGACGGACATGTGCCCCTCCCGAGATCGGACTCTGGATCCGCCTCTGCCCAGTCTACAAGTAAGCGCTAGAGGCACAACATTTATGTACTAGCAGGATGTTTTTTGTTTGTTTTTTAAAGCCAAATAAAACACGTGAGGTTTACTTGATAGGAGGAGGACCCTATTATTTTTAATCCTTGCTTCCTTGGCTTAAAAAAAAAAAAAATAAAGTTTGGTCATTTAACATGTTTTAATCGATTGATAAACGAAAACGGTAATTTACTAGACTCTGCTGCCCCCCCAACACCCCATTAAGGAATTAGGTCCAAATATGTAATCACCAACATATATTTACACACATTCACTTTCTTAAACAGGGCAGTTCCACCTATAGGGCCCCAAATGTGAGAGATAGATAGATAGATAGATAGATAGATAGATAGATAGATAGATAGATAGATACTGCATAATGCAACGTAAACAGATCTGCCTCTTTCCATCAACTCCGGCCAAATAACAGCACATACAGTGCAACAGAGTTTTTTCTGTAGCAACAGTCCTGTCTATAGCAAGCCCTTCTGGTTGGATGATACAGATCTTAAGACACCCTGGTGAAATTATTTTCAATGCAAAAGTACAGGGGGAACTGTGCATAGATAATAAATAAATAAGTAACTAATTCTGCATATAATAAACACATATATAAACATACAGACAAAGGGAATTGCCCCTGGAAGCACCTGAGCAACATCCCAGCAGCACAGCTCATCACTGGCAGTTACACAGCACTAATAAAGACATACATGTTGGCATGATTATCATATGATCTGGATATGACCCAACGCATACACAGTATATTAAACACATTGCATGGTCTGAACAGATCCCAGCCCCCTGTATAGTTATAGCATATATTGTAACACACAGGACACCTTGCAGTGATGACTAATCAGTGGCACTGCAGCTTTAATGCCCTGCACGGCTGCACCACCCATCTGTATGGGAAGTCCAGTGCCCAGCAGGAGGCGTGCCATGCCATTGCCCACCACTGGTGTGAGGTCCCCCCCAGCAGCTCTATTAAACCATACCGGTCCCGAGAATAACCACATCAAACTCCGCAGGCAGATCGTCAGCCATCTTGAGAAAGGGAGCTGTCATGTGGCTTCTTTGTTGCCGGAAGTGACGCGTCACCTGCCTGGGGCTGAGCTGTGGCGTGCGGGCGGCCATGATGGATCCGGGCAAATTCCCACTCGGCTTCACTAGAGACAGTGATGAGTGGTCTCGCAAGTCCAGACGATGTGGATTTAGCTTGTCTACCTCGCTGGGCATCAAGGGAAATATAGTGCACAGCTGCTGGGCAGCCATGGCTTCATGAATACAGTGGCAGCAGCCCCATGCAGATTTATAGTATTACTGCACATGCTAGAAGCACATTTTACTCCCTTAAAGTGACTTCTTATTAGATATTTTGTAATTTTTAGATTTATTTCCAGCACTATCCATAAGTGTTGTCTGCTCTGCTGCAAATAATACACTGTTATGGTTTTACAAGCTTGCTGAGCACCATGAGATCACAGCAGGGGGGAGGGTTAAAGATTGCATGCCCCCCTTCAACTCAGAGTTGCCAACATCGGCCGTGTTTCCAGGGACGCATATTTGTTCCACATGCTGCAGAAAGAGCATGCAAAGTGCAGCCCGGCAGTATGTAGGATGGATATACACACAGACAGAATCCAATTAATTAATCAGGGTGGAGATCTCATAGGACCTACCATGATTAATTAATTGGATTGTGTCTGTGCGTATATCCATCCTACATACTGCCGGGCTGCACTTTGCATGCTCTTTCTGCAGCATGTGGAACAAATATGTGTCCCTGGAAACATGGCCGATGTTGGCAACTATGCTTCAACTGCCCCGCCACAATCCAGCGTATAGTCATTCTCCTGGGATCAGGACACCTTGAGACGGAATACTGTGCATGCATAGTAGCGCCATCAGTTGAGAGGCAGCACAGAAGCTCCCAAACTCCGGCCACAACAGCGGTTATGACAGTGTAGAAAATTATACATGTTACTGTAGGTATATATATGGATACATGGCCATTCCCTAACTTTTAGTGGCGTATGTGTGTATTTCATTACATGCATGCCAACATCGGCCATGTTTCCAGGGACAAATATTTGTTCCACATGCTGCAGAAAGAGCATGTAAAGTGCAGCCGGTCAGTATGAAGGATGGATATTCACACAGACACAATCCAATTAATTAATCAGGGTGGAGATCTTATAGAACCTACACATGTCTGTGTGTATATGTATCCTACATACTGCCGGGCTGCACTTTGCATGCTCTTTCTGCAGCATGTGGCACAAATATGTGTCCCTGGAAACACGGCCGATGTTGGCAACTATGGACATGGCATGGTAATTGCACCAATATTACTGGAACAGCATATCTTAAATAAAAAAAAGTGTTGCATGGCATCCCAATGCTTTGTTTTTCTTTTTGACATGTAATACCAATTACCATGGCAATTATAAATACATTTTTTTTAAATGTTTTTATTATATTATGTTATATATATTATTATAATGTATATAACATTAATATATACATTTTTTTTTCCAAATTATTTTTCATTTATTTTCTTTTTATTAAAGTCTTAAGGAATATGCAAAATCCTATGGAATTTGCAGGCCGAGTCCCCCGAAAGGCATATGGCCAAAATCGAATTTCTCCACTATTCAGCTATTAATAGACCCCCAAGGACTTTATCTGAATCTAAGATCAGGATCCTAGAGCTGTCCGTATCCTATCACAGGGATTCCCTGTCCAGGGTGCTGAATTAAAAAAATATTTATTATATACATTTGTATTTTCATTTTATTATCACTATGAGAACTGCGTTTATAAAAGGCAATGCTTATGTTATATATGTTATTTGTTTTTGTCTTACAGGTTTTTAATGTTTAAATTTAGAGAGCCGCAGTCACTTAATTGAATTTAGTACAATATATAGTGAGAACTCCATCAAAAAGTTGGTGTGGTCAGCTTGGATGAAGGAGGGGGGTTTATTTATAATTGGGGATTGCTTTTTGTTTAGAATTTTGCCCCAGATTTCACCCATATTATTATCACCTTTCTGGATCCATGCAGCTTACAGTGCAAATTGTTGGGAAATGTTTGCACGAATCTAATTAGGTGTACCTAAAAAAAAATGGCCGCCACTTAGTGTACATTAAATTGCATTTAAAATCTAGAGGGGATCCTGACACTCTGTGAATACCCGGCCCACTCTTAGCATCCGTTATGTGTCACCTGTGAACCAATTTAGAAACTTCTGAAATAATTATTACTTTCAAGAAAAAGTATTGTAAAGGTGTGTGTCGCTGGAATCTATACAATATAACATAATATACCCTTGTTTTTTATGAGGGCCTCTTTATCCACTGGCCATTGTGGGTATTTTGATATGAGCTTCCATCAAATGGGATCCCCCCAGCTAGGTGGAGAATCACTGGAGGATTTACTCAATAAAGACAGAATTTCAAACTGAAAGGGACACTAAATGTTTTTTTTTTCACTTGTGCTTCTAATATAGAAGCACAAGTGAAATGTCCATAGTGTGAGGATAAACTGGCAGATACTTTTTGTAGTACACGCCAGTTTATCCTCTGACAGACAGCTGCCATACTTCCATAGGAAGCAGTCAGCCGTCTGGTCGGCGACCGGCTCTTTCTGCTAGCACCTTAACTATAATCCCATGCAAAAACGAGGGTCTATCTCTGTGCTAGCAGCGAGAGACCCTCGCATTCGGCTGTCAGAGCGGCTGTGCGCATGCTGACATGTATCTATTTAAATACACCTCGGGTTTACTTACAAGCCCCAGGACATGTTTCTTTAACCCTTGCTTCCTTGAACTTGGAAAAATTCTCCCATCCAGCTGCACTGGAGAATTTTTCCATCTTTTCTACCTTGGCCTAAAGTTTGAAATTCCCCTCTCAATCCCCTCTGCAATTCTCTCTTTTTCGAGCAGCCCCTCTAGAGCCAACGGTAGGCAACCTGCGACACTCCAGATGTACCTACATGGTTAACCATGGTTAAATGATGGGGTTCTGTTAAATACAAATGTCTGGTTTATTTACCTTGGGTTAAGTGTGTTAATAAAAATAATTGTATGTAATAAACCGAATTCTTTCGGGATCTTTTTTTTTTTTCTGGAGTTAGCGCGTACAAACGCTCCTGACATCTTCTCCTTAGCGTGTTTCATTGTGATAGTAGCGGCACACATCATAGCCGCACCGACACGGTTGAATGCTAAAAAAGATTTAGCAGAGTAAATCAAATGCTGTATTAAATATTTTCTGCATTACAGACCACAAAATGGGGATTCATTTTGCCAATAGATTCTCGGCGTTACAAGCAATCAGATTTGCACATCAACATAATTAATCTGCACAGTTAGTGGTCTATTCATTATTAGCCCGAATTTTCCACTCTCTCTGAAATGCTTTAACACATGAGACATATAGAATAGAGAAATTATATGTGTTACCAAACGTGTAAATTAATTGTGAAAAATGAGTACATGTACAGAACTTCCTGAAATCTTCCTTTTCCATTATTACAGCACGTACATTCAATGACATTTCAATTTAATAAATGACAGAAAAGAATTCTGACGGATTTGGATTTAATCCTTTCCATGCCAGAGAGCAGGGGAACACATGAGATTCAATGGGATTTTTCTCTCTCGGGGATAGAGCACGTCCGGATGGCTAATGTTTGTCACTCCAGCTGTTGTGGGTAACATTATGCCCGAATACCGACAACAGCAGCAGGAGAAACTGACTCCAGAGTTTTGATTCCAGGTAATTTAAAAGGTGATAGGCAGTGCAGAGAGGTAATGGGAAAAAACCCAGTAGGGCCAGTGGGGGTATAGGAAGAGGCCTCGTCAGATTAGAGAAAGAGGAAAAAGAAGGAAGAAATAAAGAAGGAAAAGGGAAGAGGGAGGGAAGAAAAATGTAAAGAAAGAAGAAATGGAAGGAAAGAAAGAAGGAAGATATAAGGAAAGAAAAGGGGAAAGAAGGAAAGTTAGAAAGAATTATGGAAAAAGAAGGAAGGAAAAATAAAGGAAAAGGAAGAACGAAAGCATAGAAGAAAGAAAGATGTATGTATTCCATTTCAAATCGTTTAGAAAGAAAAGGAAGGAACGGAAAGTAAGAAGGAAGGATGGGAAAGAAAAGAAGGAAGGAAAAAGAAAGTAAGATGGAAAGGAAGAAAGAAAGAAAGATGTGTATATGCCATTTCAATTGGAAAAGTAAAGGAATGTTAGAAGGAAGAAAAAAGAAGGAAGGAAGGAAACAAACAAAAGGACCTTGTTGCTGTGTCCAGTGCTACAGATTATGACTTCAAGAGATCATATCTAAGAGAGAATTAAAATGAGGGCCACAGATTGGTGCATAGACAGTACACAGTAGAGTTCTACTTTAGAACGTTAGAAGGTGGAAGTCTGAGGATAAATGTGAGAAAATATTATTTTACAGGTGGAATAATAGAGACCTGAATTTGTGTTCCTGGAGAGGTAGTAAAGACTAACACTGCAATGGATATCACGAATGCCTTAATAAAGAAGCAGTTCTGAGTTTTCATTAGCGTTAGACAAGATGGAGCAATTAGTTCAAATGTGCTGTCCTAACCTACGCCTCTCTGTGTTTTTGTTGAATTTAATCCTAAATTGTTTTTGTAACTGGACATTGATTGGCGAAGGTGCCAATGTTGGCACCACATAGGAAATGCCCCCCCACCCCCCAAAACATTTCTGCAGCCTTTATAACATCAGATACATTTAAAAATCTCTTACAGGGCCCCTGTAACGCTTCTCACGCCCCCCCTCCCTTTGGCCGTTGAAGGGTTAAGAGGTAAGTATTTAGTAATTGGTATTTTCTCGGGTAGATGCTCGGAATTAATTTGCTGCTTTCCTCGCTGATACGGGAAGGGGGGCTGGTCCGAAGTGTCGGCTTCTTGTAACACTTTTTCCGGCGACTGAGAGGATGATTATAAGAGAAGTAGACAGCTCCAGTGCTTAGCCATGCATGGGAGGAAATCCATTTCATTACACACACAGGTTTACTGCGATAATGCAGAGGCCACTAGAATGGCATTACACGGGTTCTAACAAGCCCGCTTCACAGGCTCTGTATATCTTCTCTCTCGAGCTGGATTTCCATTATACCTTTTATCCAACGCTTACAGATGTTATCTCCGGGACAAGGACGGATTACGTAAAAGCATCTTTACAAGCCTTTTTGAGGTCGAAGGCTGGATAAAAAAAATAATTTTCGACCCGCCCCTGATTAAACAAAATTGTATAAAATGTATATAAAAAAAAAAAAAAAAAAATTCCTGGGGAGAAAGTTCTAAAAGTGCAACTATTGATTGTTTTCCATGGCAACTGCTCCAGTTTTAGAACTTAGACCCTTCCACCTCCCCCTGTCAGGACTTCATCATCTATCAACATATTCAGCATTCGTTTCTCTCTGAGATTCACACCTACGATTTGTTTTTCATTCTAGTGAGTGATAATTAATGTTTATGTGAAAAAACGACGCAACGTTCGTTTTTATTTTTCTGTGTGAGGCTGATGTGAGCTGCCAGGGGGGTTTATGTAACAAAGTCTGAGGTAAATGGCTGCCAGTAAGTCATATTGCATTTGGCCGACACTTGATGGGCTCCTTTCACTTCTGTTTTGCTTAATTTACTAAATGGCAGAACTATAAATAAATAACTGAATTAAATGTGATAAAAAATAACACGTCCTTGGTACCTGGAACTGTACTGTTGATGCATTCTGCTGAGGTAGCTGCTTTATTAATGTTGAGGGAACATTTTTAAAAGTCCACTGCTAGCAAAAAAAAAGAATTAAAATAATTCACTGACTTTCTTAATTGCTGCTGTTTCTTTGCTATTGTAACTTAAATAGAGCTAACCTAAACTCCACCCTCTTTCTTTATCCGAAGGATTCTAAGAATACAGCTGTACACCAGTGGAGACAATCCTAAGGATGCTCACACTCTGTACAGGCTCCTGGAGTGACCCAAGTGACATTACAAGCACTGTTATCATTTGAGATGCTTCCATTGTTGTTTATTTTCAACACAGATTTAATTTTCAGCCACACCATACAGGGCTGCCTGGGAGGATCATTAGAAGCTGCAAAGCTGATATTTACGAGTAAATAAAGTATATTTAGAACACAAATATTAAATTGTATTAAATGCATACATTTCGATAATTATTGAAGGAGCCGCGATGAGCTGTTTAGTACAGGACGTACTATGCCGTCCTAACGACTTTAAGGCACTTAGTCAGGACGGCATAGTACGTCCTAACGTAACGAAGGGGTTAATTACCGTATTTGCTCGAATATAAGACAAGGTTTTTTTCAGAGCAAATGCTCTGAAAAATCCTCCTCGTCTTACATTCGAGGTCTTCTTATAATCTGACCTCAAATTGAGGTCAGATTATAAGACATGGATCCAGGTCCCCAGCAGAGCTGCAGGGGACCTGGATCCCCCTCTCTAACAGCAGGGGCTGTCTGCGCGATGAGCGCAGACTTCCCTGCTTCCGCCCGGCACGACCGCCGGGGCTTCTGTGAAGAAGCCGGGTACTTCCGCTTTCGTCACAGAAGTCCCTGCGATCGTGCCGGGCGGCAGCAGGGGAGGTCTGCGCTCATCGCGCAGACATCCTCTGCTGCCCCACTAGCCACCAGGGAGAATCGGGCAGCTGGGGGATGTCTGCACGATACGTGCAGACATCCTCCATGCTGCCCGACACGGCAGTCTATTATGACGGACCAGCTGTCCATCAGAATAGACTGCCGTGTCGGGCAGCATGGAGGATGTCTGCACGTATCGTGCAGACATCCCTCGGCTGCCCCCACTAGCCACCAGGGAACAAAACCAGGTAAGGGGGAGGGGGGTGGACAGAGGACACAGACAGACAAGGGGAGGAGGGGGGAGAAAGAGACAAAGAGAGGGGGAGTGGGGAGGACACAGACAGACAAAGGGGGGGGGGAGACACAGACAAGGGGATGGAGGGGGACAGAGATAATAGGGGAGGGGGGATAGAGAGAGACAAAGGAAGGGGGAGAGGGGAGGACACAGACAGACAAGGGGGGGAGACACAGACAAGGGGAGGGAGGGGGACAGAGAGAAAAGGGGAGAGGGGATAGATAGAGACAAGAGAGAGAAGTTTTGGGGGGAGAGAGAGACAACGCTGGGGGGGAAAGACAGCTGGGGGAGCGGGAGAGAGGCCGCATTGGCACATAAAAGCAAATAAAAACAAGAAATGCATTTGTATAATATAAATTTTTTATTAAATATTAAAAAGCAATTTACATATATACAAGTTAAACTTTTTTCCTATAGGGTAGTCTTATAATCAGGCTTTTAGTTTTTTTCCTAAAGGAATGTACAAATTTGGGGGGTCGTCTTATAATCAGGGTCGTCTTATAATCGAGCAAATACGGTATATCCATTATTGACGTCAGTAAGAGAGTGGGGGTAATTCACAAAAACTGACCTGGCAAGTGACAGGTGCATTAAATGACCCTGAAAGGTTTCATCCCATGGATTTTGGTGCTGGTCTGCCATATCTTCAATTATCATCCTGCTATTAGTAATTCTGCCAATCTCAACAGTCTCCTTGGCACATCAACAATAGTGATGTTATTCTAGCCATTACCAGAATCTGAGAAACTTTTTCATTTCCTCAGATTGCGTTTTTTGTATTGTTCGGTGTGTTTTTTTTTTTTTTTAAATCAAAATCAAATTTCCAAGGAAAAAACACCAATACGTACAAACTGCACAAACCTGTTTTCTCAGTTTTCTAGAGTAGCGTGGGCACTGAAAGCATTAAACCCTCGTGACATGTTAGGGTCTGCTCAATAAAGAGTGAATTTCAGAGAACTGAGACGGGAATATCACATTTAAAGGGACTGTATCACCTGAACAATGTTTTTACTGTGAATGGAGAGAATAAAAAATAATTAAAAATGATCTATACAGAATTGTAAGCAAATGCCGAAATTAGGAGAAAAATGTGTTTTAAATGTGTCTGCGGAGTCTCCTGCTTATGACATCACCTGAGGCACGCTATGCAAATTACACATTGCCCATTGAAAAGCAGTTTATTTGCATACCGTGCCTCAGGTGATGTCATAAGCTGGAGACTCCACAGACACATTGAAAACACATTTTTCTCCTAATTTAGACATTTGCTGGCAATTCTGCTAACACAATGTATAGATCATTTTCAATCATTTTTTATTCTCTACTTGCACAGTTAAAACAATGTTTAGGCGATACTGCTCCTTTAAGGCCATTGTAGCCGAGTTAGAAAAAAGTTTGAAATTACCATCTCAATTCCTTTCAATTCTCTCTTGGGGGGGGTTTTTCATTCCAGATTTTTACCAAAACCAGTTTAAAAAAAAACATTAAATATAGTAGGAAATCTGATTAATTCGTCTTAGATTATTAGAAAAAATAAATATTTTTTTTCCAAAGGCAAATCTCGGAAGGCGCGTCTTTTTCGGCAGCTAATGCCTGATGTCCGATAGCTAATTGTAATATTGCTCTGTAGAGTTTTCCATCTGGAGGTTTAGAGAGCCGTGAAGTGGAAGAATGAAGGATTTCTTCTGCCTCTCTTTGTTCCTCTCCTTTTATTATGGCCATCCCTTCCCATCTTTCATCATTACAGTGAAATTAATATTTGTTATTCTGCATAGGGTCAGAGAAAATATTTGGATCCGGCAGTCTGATCGCTACTATACTTTTTAAGTGTAATTTATTTTTTGTACACGTGCATTTCTGCATATTATATTGTAATATCATTTTATAATGTGTACTTTCATTATTTTAGGGGGGGGTGCGGGGGGGAGCGGGGGGGTATATGTACTCTCCTGCATTCCTGCATATTATATTGTAATATCATTTTATAATGTGTACTTTCATTTTTTTTTTGGGGGGGGGGGGTGTATATGTACACTCCTGCATTCTTGCATATTGTATTGTAATATCATTTTATAATGTGTACTTTCATTATTATTATTTTTTTGGGGGGGTATATTTACACTCCTGCATTCTTGCATATTGTATTGTAATACATTTTTTTGAAAGCAAGCAGGGGATCGCTTTGTAGCTTTGTAAATTCAGGGTTAAATTATGTAGCACATTTTTTTTTTTTTTTTGTAAAAGAGGACACCTGAGAATTGGGATTTTATTTACACACTCTAATCTAGATTTGGAACATATGTTACACGTATAAATGCAAATTAGACATCTTGCTTGGCAGGTATTAGAATAACAAAGAGAATCAATAATATTCTGTTTGCACTACCTCTTCACAGAGATCTTATTGAAGCTTTCACAAGATCGAGACAGGAAACATTGAACAAGAGCAATCATATCAAAGCATACTCTTGGTGTAGTAGAGGCACAGGCAGTGGTGGATCTTGGTTTTGTGCTGCCCTCGGCAGAAAAAAATTGGGCACCCAGCTACCCACACACACACACACGTTGCACACCCATGACATGCCCCATCACCCACGTTGCACACCCAGGACATGCCCCATCACGCCATTACATGCCCCATCACCCACATTGCTCAACATTAAATGCCCCATCATCCCATTAAATGCCCCATCACCCACATTGCTCACACATTAAATGCCCCATCATCCCATTAAATGCCCCATCACCCACATTGCTCACACATTAAATGCCCCATCACCCCATTACATGCCCCATCACCCACATTGCTCATACATTAAATGCCCCATCACCCTATTACATGCACCATCACCTACATTGCACATACATTAAATGCCCAATCACCCCATTACATGCCTCCATCATATGCCTCATCACCCACATTGCTCACACATGAAATGCCCCATCACCCCATTACATGCACCGTCACCCCATTACATATACATGACATGCCCTATCTCTCCCATTACATGCCCCATCATCCCATTACATATACATGACATGCCCTATCTCTCGCATTACATGCCCCCATCATATGCCCCATCACCCACATTGCATACATATTAAATTATTCGAGGACCAGTTTGCGATCCACTGATCTAGTGGGGGACAGGAGACAAATAAGGTGAGCGGAACAGCAAGGGTGGGGGGGGGGGGCAGTAGTAGTGAATTAACGGGTCTATGACAGCTAGAAGGGTCTTGATTAATCATTTAATTCTTTATCTGTTTGCACATATAAGATGTTGACGTTTTTGGTTTTTTTATTTGCTCTTTTTATGTTCAATGTAACATAATTCACCATTTTCTTTTGTTGCACTGTATTCACCCCTCCCATTTAAACCAAGCTGATTAATGACGCTGTAGCAATGATTGAACTTGTTGGATTCAGTCCCAATAAAGGTGAGGGGGAAACAGTTGAATGCCTCCCAACTCAAGTCAGGGAGGATTCAGGAGCCCTGATAAATCACTCTCCAAATGCAACCTTCTCTTTAAACCGTGAGTGGGCCCGACTTCACACAAGGCAGAAGTTAATGGATTACTATTGAACAAGATGTTCTTGCTGTAGAGCATTAATATGTGCACTTTAGCATGCATTTAAACAAAAAAAAAAATGGTTTGTGCTAAAGATTTGGGGTGATATTTTAGGCTTTTTATTGATTTTTTTTTTTAACAAATACTCCAAATTAAATTTTACAACAAAAATGGAGGGGGGTGGGGCGTGTAACATGCTAGCACTAAAGCACTGAATACCCTAAAAAAAATATATATTTCATGTGTTCCAACACTTAATCATAAGCCAATTTATTGATAGATATGTTTGTTTAATATTTTTCATTGTTTTTGGACATTTTTAACTTTTTGGGGGCTGGCAAGTGGTGCAGTTTCCCCCCAACTACCATCTACCAAAGCTCAATGTCATGGGGATACACAACTATTCACTTCTAAATGTCCACCACTTATAGAACACCAAATGCCACTCACAGGACCCAGCACCCAGCATCCAGGACTTGATCCAGCACCCAGATTGCACTCACAGATTTTACCCAACACCCAAATTTGTACTCAGAGCTACCCTCAGGACTTGCACTCATACGACTTATCCAAGCACCCGGATTTGCGCTCTCAGGACTTACTCCAACACCCAGAGTTGCACTCACGGGACTTACCCCAGCACCCATATTTGCACTCACAGGACTTATCCAAGCACCCAGATTCGCGCTCTCAGGACTTACTCCAACACCCAGAGTTGCACTCACATAATAACTTACTGCAGGACACAGATTTGCACTCATAGGACTTGCCCCAACACCCAGATTTGCACTGAGGACTTACCACAGCATCCAATTTGGACTCACAGAATTTGACTCAGCACCCACTTTGCACTCAGGACTTGTCCCAGCACCCACCTTGCACTCACAGGACTTATCCCTGCACCCATCATACATTCAGGACTTACAATGTGTGGGCTATTGCAAAATGGGCCTTTATATTGTTTTTTGCCCTCCGGGCCTAAAGTTACCAGCCCTTCCATGTTGGTTGGCTATGTCTGTTTGACTTGGTGCCAGGAGTATTTACACTGAATTATGAGTGTTTCCTTTAGTCTCGTTTGTGCCTGTTTGAGGCAACGCTGCAGCCATTATTTTATTTACATTGGTGAATATAACATTTTCTCTGAGCAGCTCCATTTCCCTAACTGTGAATTTACAAATGCAGATGGCGATCTGCTTCACAGAAAACAACGGCCCTTCCCCAGTACTCACCTCCATGCTGCTGTCTCCCGGTGCAGGTCCGTGGCTGTGAGGGAAGCGTTGTGCGCTCCCCTCCAGCCGCGTGGAACAATAAAGTTTGTTTAAAAAAAAAGTTTTAACAAACTTTATTGATCCGCGCAGCTGTAGGGGAGTGCACAACGCTTCCCTCACAGCCACGGACTTGCAGAGCACCGGGAGACAGCAGCAAGGAGGTAAGTACTGGGGAAGAGGGGAGGAGGGTGGCTATATCCCTGCATATTAAATGGCAATATCCTGGCATATTAAATGGCTATATCCTGGCATATTAAATAGCATTATCCTGGCATATTAAATGGCAATATCCTGGCATATTAAATGGCAATATCCTGGCATATTAAATGGCATTATCCTGGCATATTAAATGGCTATATCCTGGCATATTAAATGGCAATATCCTGGCATATTAAATGGCTATATCCTGGCATATTGAGGGGCAATATCCTGGCATATTGAGGGGCAATAAACTGGCATATTGTGATGGACAGCTTGTCTGTGGGTGTGATAGACAGCGTGTGTGTGTGTGAGAAAGTTTGTTTGCGAGTGTGAGAGACAGCTTGTGTGTGTAAATGATATACAAATATATTTATATATATATATATTTTATATATATACACACACGCTTCTCACTGGCATGATATACAAATAATATATATAATTTCCGTGATAATCCGCCCCCTTTGTGGCTCCACCCCTCATGACCCCTCCCTCTTCTAGCTCCGCCCACACATGGCTGGCATTTTTTTGCGGAAAAGGTGGCAACCCTACCTGTGACTTCATATGCAAGTGAACTAATTATCCATTTGAAATGTTTTCTATTCATGCCACAAGGTGAGGTCATAATCAGGAGACCCCTCAGGCCCATATACATTGTATATTTCTCTTATGTTTTTGCAGTGACGTGTCATTTTGCTGTTCGTGTTCCAGCATTTTTTTCCGCAGTATAAGCAATGTTTAGATTCTGCAATAACCAAACTGCAATCGACACTGTTACACATATTTTAACATTTTACACGTCTTGTACACAAGGACCAAACAATAGGGACTGCAGAAGGCGCACTACCACCAGTACCTTTAAGGGGGTGGGCTGACATTGTTTGATCACAAAGGGCCCTTAACAGTCTTGTTAATATACACTGTTCATATAGTGAGACGGATCCCATTTGTTGAGTATTTTCCCCTGTTATAGACAAACCCATATCTACGTGAATCTAATGCACCAATTGAATCTAACGCGCACTTCAAATTTTGACACCTTGAAGGCAAAAAAACTGTTTCGCCGGCGAATGCAATGCGCATGTGTACAAGAAGTATTTTTTTTTTTACAACAATCAGGTTACGCGACCAACTTCTGATCGTTTTATTATAAATGACACTGCTATACAACAATATTACGGAAGCAAGAGAGGGAAGGACGCGGAAGGCGCGGTTATTTTATTGGGTTGTGCTTTCCTTGTATAATAATAGCAACATTTTGGGGTTTTTAGATTAAGTTGCAGCATTAAACATGCGCGAATCTAATGCGCCATCGATTCTAATGCCCACTCATATTTTGGAGACAAAAGTTTGCGAAAAAAGGTGGCATTAGGTTTGAGTAAATCCGGTATATATATATATATATGTGTGTGTGTATTTTTGCATTGTACAGTGGTACAGTCTCTCCTCCTCCCTTTGTGAAATGATGGAGTGCAGTTTAAAGCTTTCACTTCAGAATGTAGCACTTGATGGTTCTTAATATGCTCACTTTATATCCGTGTAACATATTGATTCCTGCTGTTGTTCCTTTCCAGGACACTCCAAAGGTATCTTCTTCCCGTTTATTATCTTTCATCCAGTGAATTAGAAAATGATGATGGGCCCTATTCTTTGCCTTAAGCTATCAATGATCAGTGGGTTTTTATTGCAGTGTGTTGTATAAAATGAGTGCCATAAAGTTCTGTTGGATGAATTGACCACTGAATAGAGCTCAACAGTCCTGGATTTCTTAGGACAGTCCTTAGTGTTGCTGTGATACGGTTTCTTTAACCAATAATAAGCTACAGGGGATGATTGCCTGAGCTTTACCATTCACCGTTCCGTTCAATATGGTACCATATCTAGAGGTCTGTCCAGCCGAGTGACGTGCCTGTAAGTCTGACAAGTAAAGGAGACTTGCAATGCTTCTTACTGGCCCTGTGTGATTACATGTCAGTACGCCTGACCCTTGTATTACACACATTATGCTGCAGGTCAGGCCAGGGTTATGGATCTGTGAGCAGGGCATCTCACATGTCAGTGCTTGCAAACAGTGCTGCAACAAGGACCTGAACACAAGCAGGCATCTTGGGATACCCTATGATAAACATTGTGATCAGTAATGTGCAGGATCTCATATATAACACGGTACAGTCACTGCTGGAAGGCAGCACAAATTCAGTCCATCCTGTCTGCCCAATTTTTCTAGATACTTGTATTAGTCCCCAGTTCCCTGTCTTATAGCTAGGATAGCCTTGTGTCTATCCCACGCATGCTTAAAATCCTTCACTGTGTTTACCTCTACCACTTCTTCTGGAAGGCTATTCCATGCATCCACTACCCTCTCAGTAAAGTAATACTTCCTGATATTACTTTTAAATCGTTGCCCCTCTAATAAAATACTATGTCCTCTAGTTGCGGTAGTTTTTCTTCTTTTAAATATACTCTCTTCCTTTACGGTGCTGATTCCCTTTATGTATTTATCATTCGAATTTGAGTAGATATATTCAAAATATTTTTAACTCATTGACAAGTGTGAGGTTTGCAGCTTTGCTGATCCTTAAACTCAACTCTCAGCATTTGGCTGGAACCTGGGAGAAAATAAACAATTCCAAGAGCACCACATAATAACTATACTTGGAAGGTGTGTAAATATGAATAGCACAGGAGCCTGTACACAACACTATATATTTGCAAGATTGTGTTCCAGCAGTTGCTGGGCAAGGGTTGTGAGGTTAGTAAGCCTTTTGCTAGACACATATCATTTTTACAAACTGTCCTGCAGATTGTAGAATGCATATGTAAGATACACCATACCTCCCAAGTGACTCTACACAGGAGGAACAGTCCCCATTTTTCACCCAAAATCCCCCTGCCCCTATTTGCTCATCTGATGCCGCTCTTTTCTGGGAGCTCAGAGGTCTTACTTTGTATGAGTGTATCACAGAGCTCCACAGCAAGAAAGCTCACAATAAAGTGAGTTTAAACTGCATGTCATGTTATGATATTAATTTGTGGAAATAAAATGGTTTCTTATCTAAATTATTTAGGTGTCCCTCTTTGACCATTTGGAATGTTGGGAGGTATGCATGGATACAGAATGTCAGAGGAATGGATGCTTAGGGTACCAATTTCTAAGTTCTTCCTTGTGCCTTGTTGGGCCTGTTCTTGCAAAGGATACATAATTATCCACCTCACTTACTTCTGAAGCTCCCAGGACATCCCAGCTTCAGCCAGAGGGGCAGATTAAATTAACTGGGAGGAAAGAAATCACCCGTATTTCTGTATTGCCCGTTAAAGTACCAGTTGTATGTTATTGATTCCATACACAGGAAAATATACGTCCGGCAATAATTATATTTTTGTCACAACTGAAAGGATTGATCATTCTGAGCAATTCGTTTCTTTGATTTAATGACAGGTCATATGGCAAAAGCATGCAATCTAACAGAGCAGTAACTTTGGGGCATAGTCTCTTGGGCTGATGTGATGCTGAGAGAACAGACACCTGCTACACATCTGAGAATAAAGGGAGAGGCAGTACACTCACTGAGCACTAGGTGGCAGTGCCTTCAGGTCCAAGTCTTTATCTGGTGTTATACTTCTTATAATATTAACCTCTTTATTGCCAGAATTGTGAACACATTTGTAATCAGATTTTTAAAGGATTTTTTTTTTATTTTTTATTTTTACCCAGGAAACAAAAACAAATCTGTTTAAGAAAAAAAAAAAAAAAAATAGAATTTTTGTTTGACTGCAACAAAATATTCTTTTGTTTATTTCTCATTCAGAGGAAGTTTTTTTTTGTTGCAAACAAAAAAAAAAAAAACAAGCAAAACCTGACTGGTAATTTATTAATTTAAAAAAAAAATTATTATTGCCAATTCATATTCAGCATAGGGAAATGATATGGACATCGCAGACTTAAGGCCAAAGTAGCCGAGTGGGGAAAAAAAGCTGAATTGGTGAATTTTTCCCCATTCAGCTACTTTGGCCTTAAGTTTGAAATGCCCTTGTCAACTGCCTCTTGCACATGAATTGGAAAACATTTCCAGCTCAATTACGTTGGCCTTAAGTTTGGAACTTTCTTGTCCTCTCTCTCTTCCAGGGGAATTGAAGAATGTTTCCAGCTCGGCTACTTTGGCCTTACATTTGCAATTCTTTCTTTTGTGAATAAAGCCCTTAAAATGTGCGACTCCTATACAGAAACCCACCTGCGCAATTGAAACCCTTCAACACATTTCTCAGACTTTCTGGGTAAAAACTCAGAAAGTCCAACTCCAGGGACTGAAACATAGAACCATAGAATGTGTCACCGACAGATAAGAACCATTCGGTCCATCTGGTCTGCCCAATGTTCTAAATACGTTTATTGGTCCCCAGTTCCCTATCTTATATCTAGTATCTGAAGTTCCCAGATATGATACCAGGGACTTTTATCTATAAATTATTTGACCAGGAAAAATCCATTCAGATTTCTCTCATTCTAAAGTATGTCGTGAGGCCGTCTAGAAGGCCGATGTCTGGGGTTTTACACTCTGTGACTTTCCACATGCTGCAGGGACCACACAATTTAATTGTTGCCACTTTATTCCCCTGAAAGCTCTTTATAAGGGACTGTATCACCCGAAAATCGCTTATACTGTGAATGTAGAGGAAAACAAATAATTTAAAATGATCTGTACATTGTGTCAGCAAAATTGCAAGCCAATGCCTAAATTAGGAGAAAAATGTGTTTAAAATGTGTCTCCGGCTTATGACATCACCTGTGGCCGGATATGCAAATGACACATTTCCCACTGAAAAGCAGTTAATTTGCCTATTAGGCCACAGGTGATGTCATAAGCATGAGACTACACAGATGCATTAAAAAAAAAACATTTTTATCCTAATTTAGGTGTTTGCTTGCACAATACAGGTGAGCACCACTAAGACGCCGGGCTCGGGATCAGCTAACTCACACCGTGATTATGTGCGTCACGAGACCGAGCTAACCTGTCATGGAAGCCAACGGAGCATTCTACAGGAATATGCTATTTCTTTTTGCCCTGTTGATGGATGGGTTAGCTTTTTTAAGGTTCCATATTAGAAAGCAGACATTAAAAATTTTGTATCTAGTGTCAAATAATATAAACTACAGGTAAGTAAACCCAAATTCTTGTGCCTGATTGGACTTGCACTTTGGTGGGGTTGGCAGTCCAAAAACAAAGAAACAAATAAACACATTTGCAGCAAATCTGTTACCGAAGAGAATATGCAAGTGTCGGCAATGTTAAAAAAGGAGGTGCAATCACAATGATCATATATATAACAGCGATGGCGTCTCTTTCATACAGTTTGCGCCTCAAACTGCCCTTTTCTCATGGCGAGGCAGAGATTTGGGACTTATGTTTGGAGTTAGCGCTATGTGGTGGTACACACAGAGAGTGATACCCATCCGGAGCTATTTCTGTGTGTGTCACTTTTCTAAATCCCAACCCATTCTCTTTATTGTCCTATAATACAGTTCTTGGCAAATCCCGTGAGCCAAGGACCTACAACTCCTAAAACTCCTACTGCTGGTCGGTAACTTTTTTGTTTGTTTGTTTGTTCCATTACCCTGGCTCCTAAAAATACCCAGGCTGGCTCCTGAACTGGTGTACAGAATGTTTGTCAAGCCCTGCTTGAATACACAGCTAATGATTAACTACACCTATTTTAAATCGTCAGGGCTATACAACAATTACTTAAAGCTACAGCATGGAGGGTAAATTGTGTTTACTCTTAAGTGAAGTTAATTAAATGCAGACTGCACTCTACCAGGCATTTATCATGGCATCCTAATTTAAAAAAATGCTTTATTGTAGAAAGTAATATTTTTTTATATTTTATATTTTTTTGACATGCCTGAGTAAAGTAGAAATTTTGATTTTCACCACTCTCCCCGCAGCGCTCTAATCACCACATACCTTCCTAATATCCATTATTTCGCCTAATAAGAATACAACATCTTTAAAACATTGGAACCAGATGTCTCTGTATTACTTCACTGCTGATGTATATAATAGTAATGACACACTAATTAATTTAACGCAGTATAAATGTACTGATTATTTATCATAGCTGACAATAAAAATTATAAAAACATTCAATTACAATCCACACTAATACATTATTTATTGATTCTGCATTATGTCCACATTAAAAACAATGCATTTCATTTTCATATTGATACACAGATCTCTGAAGTCATCACTTTTTTATTTTTTTTTATTTAACGTGATACTTTTTTCTTCTTCCTTTATAAAAGAAGGTCGGGCTCACAAAGTAACAGAATTATAACTCCTTCCAAACGCAGACTATGATAAACAGCAATGAAGACAAGCACACGGCGAAAAACAAACCTTCGTCAAAAACTTTTTTTTTTTTTTTTTTTAATATCATTTTTATTAGTCGGATAATAAGCAGATCATGTAATGAATTATTAACTGGGCTTTGTCTGAAACAGCTTTATGAGCAAAGCTTTCAATAGTTCTGGAGTTCAATACAGAGTAACAAAAGGTATTTTATGGGTTCCATTTTGCATTTAAAAAAAAAAAATATATATATATTTGTATAGAGACGATTTAAGTTTGAAGGTTACCAGTTCATACAAAGGACACAATTATCTTCAAATGGGGTTGGCCATTTGACACAGGGCACATAACTGGAATACATTTCAAAGGGATACCTGTAGCATAGCAAAAAATGTCTGCTATAGTGAAATGTACGGCAATTTATAGAAAGCGTAGTAGATCTTTGGAACGGCATTCCGGCAGAGGTAGAGAACAGGATTTAAAAATGCATTTCAAGATTAGATTTTTTTTTTTTTTTTTTTTTGTAAAATGTATATAAATATGATAATAGAAGAATGATAAGACAAGATTGATTGTCTCTTAAATCTAATGTGACATACAAGTCACGATACGGGTGACAGGGAAAGGGATATTTAAATTTGGTGGGGATACAGAATGTGTTTTGGGTGGGTATCTGTATTTGGTACACGGGAAGTTGGGCAGATTGCAGAAGACATTGCTGAGCATAAATATGTATAGCTTTAAACATCTCTTGCTTCCAAATATATTATATAAGTGGGCTGTAATCCTGATCAAACAGGCAAGCTGATCTTTCTAAATCATCATAAACAGAAACAGTATGACTGCTTAAAGGCTGTAAGTGATCCATTGAATAGTGATCTGCCCACTGTGCCACTATTGGTGAGACAGTCTCGATTCAGAACCCTTAGGCCACATGCCTTCCACTTTTGGTGGGCCATTAAGGCAGGCGGTAGGATGTTGTATTATTATTCAACTGATTAGAAGGTAATTCCAATTTCAAATATTTTTTTCATGTTAGGTGCACACTCAGATATACCAGTGGGGAGGCATTGGGCAAGGGGAGAGTTGAGGTATGGAGATGGACATGCCCCTCTGGTCTTCCCCTTAGGCATGGTGGAAGTATACCTTTGGCATCTTTATGGGAGGCCTCTGATTGATGCTGAGGATGCCACTAAAAAGAGGGATGCCACATGAAGGGCATCCATTCCCAAAAGAAACCCTATAAAAAGGTAACTTGTAAAGGCAATTAGTTGCCAAAAGTTCTGAATTTGCCAGGATGGTCTCAGTTTTAGTGTCGGGGGGGGGGGGGGGGTTGTCCTGTCCCATTATATTCAGTTATGTCATACACTACTTCTGACATATACACTGTTAAAGGGGAGAAGGGAGCTCCAGATACCCAGTATCTCATGGAGTTACCCAACTTTATGTTGCATTACATTACATTACCATGTATTTATGTAGCGGTAACAATTAAGGCAGCCCATTTTACAGAGCATAAAAAGGGAGTACCAAACAAAATTAGACCAACATATGCAGAGTAAAACATGAGGTTCAGGGCCCGGCTTGCAAACTTACAATCTAGAGGGGATGGGGAACATGAGAAACATAAGGTGAGTGAAGATGTGACAATGGAAGATATTGGGGAATGTTATGTGACATCACATGACCCCACCCACCTTAGGATGTGTCCCCACTGTGTACTGGGAGACTCCCCAGGAAAGTAGGCAGGCATGAACAGTAAAACAAAACAACAACAAAAAAAAAAATATATATATATATATATATATATATATATATATATATATATATATTTCAAGTAATAAGTGCATTGTTTAAAATGTCAGCTAAACAAATGCATTTAATAGGTCATTATTTTTCCAGGTTAGTATGGTTCTTTAAAAAAGGATATTTGCTTAACTGCAATAAATAAACAATCTAAATCAAATCCTAGATTAAAAAAAAAAAACAACAACAACAATTGAAAGTATGAGGCTGGGATGATTTAGATGGGTGAGCACTGACAGATGGCTGGGTAAACAGGTTTAATTGCAGACTTAAAAGGCACACTCTTAAAAATCATATTGATCTGACATTAAAGTGGATCGGTGTAATCAATAAAAATCGTTATCTTGAGTTTAATGCTTTCTTTTTTTGGACAGTTCGAACATTTTCACAATATCTATTTAAATATTTTGAATGGCTTTGGACTGTGTCCTCTAAATTACTTTGTGATATCCAGAAGACCTTGTTGCCATATTATTTTAAAATAGTAATATACCAAACAATGGTAATATTGACACAGTGGGCACATTAAAAAAAAAAAAAAAACATGTTCCTGTTTATTAATGAATTAGTTTAAAATTCTACATTGCGTAGACCTTGACTAGATAAATATTTGTCGGATTTAGGAGGCAAGCAGAGCAACATGGGAGACGGTAGAGATATTTTTAGGAGCCAGCAAAAAAAAAGAAAGAGAATTTGCATACTACTCGTTATGAGGTGGGGCAATGTTTCAATTCCTAGAGTAGTTTTTTGTTTCTGATTTGGTGACTTAAGTGAGGTTCCTTGCCAGGCCCCCGGGACACAAGACCACCTGGCATGGATTTTTAGGAGCTAGGGAAACAGCACTTCTGTGAAGTTCTATGTAAGACAATACAAAAAAAAGTTAGGAGCCAGTAGCAAAGATTTTAGGATGGGATTTGTCAAGCCATGAGACCATTTTTTTTAATATTTTTTTTTTAAATTCTGTACTTGCACAGTATACCAAAACCTCTCAATCTAAATTCTAAAAAAAAAAAAAAAAAAAGCCAGACAATTTAGAAAAAAGATCAAGAAAACCTTAATTTGTAAAAAGAGTTATGAGCCCCTGCATCTATAAAATATAATATTTCAGAAGTGGCTCTATAACTTACATTACAGCCAAACTATTGTAAAACTGATTATAAAAATACATAAACGAGTACAAAGCTATTGCCGACCTTTCTACTGATTCGTGCACCAGTGATAAAACTTGGACGTAAAAAACAAAGTGGTCGGGGCTTGCTGGGAAATGTGCTTTAAGACCTAAAAATCCAATGTTTAGACGAATCTTTTAAACGTATCATAAGAACTGCTGAACCATTGTTAAACATGTTAACAGAATTTACAGTCTCTGTCTACTGATTAAAGTAAATTTCGCACAGAGACTCTTCTAAATAATAATTCCCTTTTTATATAGTCTTAGCAGGATCATTAGTTCATTCTCTTTCATGGGAAAATGTGTCTGTGCCGTCCGAAAAATAGCACATCTGCATTTGAAGCTGTAAGGTATTGTCTTAAACAGGGGCCGGTTTATTTAACTTTTTCTCACTGTGACACTTTCCCCCTTTGTATTTAAAAAGCATCATGGAATTGTATGGTACTGGCAATGGGTATCTATGTTATAAGTATCATTATGAACCTTTACAGCACACTCTCTCAGGCCTATTTGAAAATCAGAGAAATTTGTCAAAACATTGACTGAATAAATGATTCAACAAGCCATTTTGTTTATTTATATGTAACAAAGCAACTTATTAATTCCTTTTGGGCGTACACGGTCTGGTTTTGTATTAACGAACACTTAGTTTATTTCTTTCATTTTTCTTTCCTTCTTTTATAATTTTTTCATTCTTTCTCTTTCTTTCCTTCACTCTCTCTTTCTTTTAAGTCATGTCTCCCCCCCCCCCCCCCCCCCCAAAGAAAAGCTGGCGACAGAAGCTTTGTTCCTCAAGCCGCACACGTGTATTATGAATTCATTTCCTTTGTACAAACTATGGGCCAAGTTTATTAAGGCAAAACAGGTGCTATTTCCAAAAACAAATAAGTGCTAAATTTGGAGCAAACTTCCATTACTTTCCATGGTTACTACTATTAATTTAGCACTTTTTTCCTGAAATACCACCTCTTTTGTCTTGATAAATACGGCCCTTTGAGTCTTAATGTTAGTTAAGTCGTTTTTTTGTTGAAGGAATCTAATTTTAATGGATTATTACAAAGCAAAACAGAGGTTCTGGCGACGTTCCGTTGAGCGTGACTCTACACTTCTCTGATTTTGCCCATTTTTTAAAAGGACCTTGAGAATCTTCTAAGTCTAAATTCAGCATTTTATCCATGAATTGCCACCTTTCAAGGGTACATTTTTTTTTTTTTTTTGTTCCCTCCGCATTCCTGATTTTGTATTGCTTGATGCAATTTCACATTACTGACTGGTGTCATGCTAGACTTCTCTGGCCTTGGTTATGGATGCTCATTTAAAATGTATCCAGCGACTGCCAGATTTTAAGCTTGAATTTAATGTAAATTTATAGACATTGTGAATAATTTAATTGCTTCCCTGTTGATCACCAGGGACATGCAGGATGGGTGTGTGTGTGGGGGGGCGAAGTAATGTTTTACAGTCACAAGAAGAAAAAAAGTAAATTTAGATTAGTCTACTGTTTGCCGAGCGGTTGAAAGGTGTAAATTTAATTGTTGAATGTTGTGCTAATATTAAACTGGAAATTGATTTTCCAACACAATGCCCCACATTCTTCCCATGAGCTGTGAACAAGATTAGAGATCCATGAATCTGGTTTGTGCAATCTGTTGTCCAATTCTAAAGCCGATATTTAGAGCTGCCCATCATTTCATTTTTTTTTTTAAATAAAAACGCACATTTTGAATTAAGGTGGACTTGTCGGGTAGAATAAATAATAATATAATGAATCAGTCTGTATGTTGTGTTGATAATTGTTATTAATCAGTTTACACTATGTTTTATTTTAAAAAATCTGTGCTTGCAAACTGGCTCTTGAAGGGGATCAGATACTAAATAGTATTCCTAGGAGTAATGGGGCGTGGAATGAGGGGTACCCCACTGAAGGAATGAATGTAAAGGGGTCTGTGAGCAAATTACCTTTGACGGGCCCTATGAGATTAAAGAGGAACCTGGATGGTCAGTATATATTATAGAGCTCCACAGCAGTAAAACTCACTGCGCTGTGTGTTTAGACTCCAATAAATGGGCATACACATGTATTTAACATGAAATACTTTGGCCTTGTGCTAAATTGACATGTAAATTACATAAACAGCTATCTATAGAAATTATAGACATTATTGGTAATCCTGGTTCCAGCCACAACCTATTATAAAAAAGTAAGTAGGCCCTGGACTTTGCAGTTGTATAAAATGATAGCTTTGTCATACTAACCCTATCCCTCATTAAATACTTCCAGAACCTCTCTTTGTTATACTGTAAGATAATTCTGCACATATCTACTCTGGATGCAGATCATTGACCTCCAGATTTCAGCCAATAGGGACATCCTTCTCATCCCAGAACCTTGACCCAGCCAATAGAGGGGTGAAGGGTGAATTCATTCTGCTCTGAACTCTTATCCCTGCTTGCTCCGGTAGTGTGAGACAAGGAGGGAATTATTATTTGTTATTATTATTATTTGGATTTATTCGTGGTAAACAAACCGTACAAAGGGCAACTAACGAAAGCACATTTAGACAGGACCTGCAGAGCAGGTTATCCAATGTGGGCATTTGCGCTGGGCCCAGAAATAAGTTGAGTTGCCCCCAGACGTTCTTTTACCGGCAGGCTGGTAAAAAAAAACTGGCTTGAGGCCAATGTTCAGTCTGTGGCCGGAAGAGATGCTGGTGATGCCCATATCAAAGCCAAATGGAAGACTCAATCCTCAGTAGAAATCTTGCAAAAAGGTAAGAATGAACGCTGGCATTGAAAATATTAATAAACTGCTAAATGAATTCTCAATATTAATCCCAGCTTTAATATCTGTATTGATTGGTTCATTTAAAAAAGGGAGACAAAACCTGGCTTGGTCTTTTATAATAAGAGACCCAATGAGTTGCAGTCAGGTTGTAAAGTCAGGGCTATTTTTACTGTCTGTGACTCTACCAGTCTAACACATCACACAGAGCTTCCCTAGCACTCCTGAGAGTTACACTCAGGATGGGAATTGCAGGTCCCAGCAGCTGAGCTGCCAGATGTTGTGTATGTCTTTCATTAAGATTACTGCTTGATAACAATGTTCCTTGAACAACACTTTCCAGTATTGCTAGAATGACTAACAAACATCTGAGGCACCAACATGTTGTGTAGCGCTGTACAATGCCCCATGCTCCTGTACTGTGTTTTACTATGACTTTGGGAACACATTTACAGTCAGCACCAATTTCATTAGTTTAACCCTTACACGGGCTTGCACAAAGGTATTTAGCCACTGTGTAATATACAAGAGGAGCACATACCTTGTCATGTAGGACTCTTTTATTCATCTATCTGTGTATATTAAGTGTATTCTAATCCCTTTTGTTTTCCATGTCTGTGTTTGTTATAAGATCTTGTTACTTATTTTAACTTTCTATATAACATAGTGCTGTAACCACTGTAGTTCTTTAATTTAACCACTTCAATGCAGTGTTAAAAAAAAAAAATATATATATATATATGTATATATTTTTTAATACTTTCTATATGTTTTGTTTGGGTGCTTTTCTGTTTATTTCTCTTATTATTATTGCTGTAACCTTTTTAGTGTTGGGCAGGTGTATAATATTTTTTTCTTGATTCTTATTGTGATAAAATACTTGATTGGTATGTGTATGCTTTGTGTGGTTTTGATGTGCATTGTGTGTGTGCATTTTTGTGAATTTCCATTAGTACATAACCCTAATTAATATTTAGTACAGATTTTAAAAAAATAAAAAAAAAATAGACATAAAATAAAGCAAACAGGATAAAATCATCAAATCAGTGTATACTGGAAGCTTGCACATCTTTGGGATTCCTTGTGGTCCTCAAGGGGCTGGCTGAGCATCATGGGAGAGGCAGTGCACAACAGCTGGAGTGTTCAATGCAAACCATCAAGCACTGTAAATAACCCTTGCCATGCTAGGTGAAGCCTGAGAGTCTGGAATATGTGCCTGTGCAGAGATGGGACACATCTATGTCTCAGGTACAATGACAAAGAGTTGTCCCTCCCCGACCCACTCTCCCCCAATCAGGGACAGTCCCATCGTGCACGCTGGTCTTGCATTGGCTGCTCCATGTGTCAGCTTTGAATGGCTGCAGCCCTGCCTGTACATGCTCCCAGCTCCGGAGTACTGCAAACAGTTGGAAGAGCAGGTTACAGAGTGAGTTGAGTGACAGCAGCAGCATCCCCAGGCAGGCAGCAACAGTGGAGCAGCACCCACAGGCTGGGGCAGGCAAGCAGGCTGGAGCATCACATAGGGACAGGGAGCAAACTGGAGCCACCACACACAGGGGCAGGCAGCATCCCTGGACAGGCAGAAGAGTGGAGCAAAGAACAGGCAGAAGAGTGGAGCAAAGGACAGGCAGCAGAGTGGAGCAGCAGCCCCAGGCAGGCAGCAGAGTGGAGCAGCAGCCCCAGGCAGGCAGCAGAGTGGAGCAGCAGCCCCAAGCAGGCAGCAGAGTGGAGCAGCGTCCTTGGTACTAGCAGTAGCAGAGTCCTGGAGCAGCAGCCCCTGCCAGGCATTAGACTGGAGCAGCAGCCCCGGCCAGGCATACCAGCGGAGCACGGGGCAGGAGGAGAGACCATGGCTGTGTCTGCACCTCCTCCAACTTCCACCCCAGGCACGGGGGGCTTGTACTCCAGCCCGGCAGAGTCCCCCAGGCTGGGCATGCTCAGCAGCTTCATCTCGTCCAGCTCCGGCCCCAGCCCCGTGGCCAGCAGCAGTGAGTGCCGGATGGTGGACCTGCACGGGGTGAAGGTGGCATCATTCGTGCTGGAGGGGCAGGAGCTGATCTGCCTGCCTCAGGTCTTTGACTTGTTCCTCAAGCACCTGGTAGGTGGGCTGCACACGGTCTACACCAAGCTCAAGAGGCTGGATATAACGCCGGTGGTGTGCACGGTGGAGCAGGTCCGGGTCCTGCGAGGGCTGGGGGCCATCCAGCCAGGGGTGAACCGCTGTAAGCTCATCACCAGGAGGGACTTCGACACCCTGTACAACGACTGCACCAACGCCAGGTCAGACACCCAGTATATGATGTACTGCGCCGAGCATGCTCACTGCATCAGTCAGGCCATAGAGTCCGGGTTTAGAGAACTCCATTCTGGGGCAAAATTCGAACGTGAACCCATCATTCCATTGGTTTCCATGGTGACTGCGCCACTTTTAGAACTTTGCCCCATAGTGTGTGTCCTGCGCTGAGTATACCCACTGCTGATGTTTGCACTGCACTGAGTATACTAAATGTCAGTTCAGATACCTAGTATATCACGAATGTGGTGCAATATGTCTACTCATTGCTGAGTATATTGACTGCACGACTATACGCATATTATGTGTGTACTGCACCGAGTTTACTCATTATTATTATTATTATTATTTGCACTGCGCTGAGTATACTGACAACGTTTTATAGCAGCCAATGGCTAAGCTTGGGTACTCCAGCTGTTCTGGACTACATTTCCCACCATGCTTGCAGCTGGAGTGCTAAAGATTAGCTATCACTACTGTTATGTACAGTGCAGAGTATACTGACTGCACCAGTGCCAACACAACCATCTATAACGTGTACCGTTTATACCAAATGTTCCTAGGTCTATAACGTGTGCACTGCACTGATTATACTGTTGTAGTATACACATTGTGTGCTCTACCTGATGATGTGTCCAGAGTATTGAGTATACCCACTACTACTGAGTATGTGTACTGCACTGACTATTCTTACATCCTGGGTAGTATTACTGCTAATCTGTGTAAAGTACACTGATTGCTATTTTGGGTACATTATGGACATCTCCTAATGTGATGGATGTATTCCTAGTCTTGCAATTTAAAGAGACATACATGTTTATAGAGACCTGATATTTATGTATGCAAGCTATAATTGCCTTAATAAGAACATAGCCACACATTGCAAACCTGCTGTGCTGTGTACATTATACATCATACATACCACATATATATATATATATAGTGGTATTTTTATGTCTGCTGTATTGTTTATTGTGTATATGGGAACACATTGTATACCAGATGTACTCTGTATAAGCTGAATTCTGTGCTGTGTATATGGAATTACAATGTATTCCTGCTGCACACAGCTGTATTGTATACTCTTTCTGGAAACTCTCACACAATCTCTGTTATACAGAACTAGTATACCTACTGTCTGCTCTGTATACAGGAATGCCAGGTATACATGTGCAATTTAATAATATTACACACAGTACATAGTGTACATCAGATTTTATGTTTACAGTAACTTCAGCTGTGATATTATTATACTATGTGTTTCTCAGTATAATGTCAAAGAATGGCACTTTGTATACTAATCTGTACTCACATGGGCATCAGTAGAAATGCAATATACCTAGTGAATTGGTGGATGTAATACAACAAATAACTACAGTCCATTCATGGCTATAACTCATACAGTATTTTTCCTCCTGTGTGTACCATTGTATATCCATTCTACTTTTTCATGCCTCGGACTATATTTTTTATTTGCTGGGTAGTCACACCCCTTCATTGTATATCTCATTTACCGGGTATATAATGTCTGTAGCAGTAGATAAATTCTCACCCTAGTATTGATCTGTACATTCGTTCAGATTGCTACATGCATGTTCCATGATTTGTACATATGCATGCCACCTGCCATTTCCTCTTTTGGGTATATGCCCACTATATAAGATAGATGCACTCACCTGGCTTCTTGCACCTATAGTAATCCTAATGTATAACCTCTTCATTAGTCAGTGTAGGTGCAGTGAGTTTAGTTACTTCTTACACATCACAACTGTACTTTTTACAAACCCATATCCAATATTTGTCTTTTTTTATTTTTTTAGCACTTTTGCTCCTACACCTGCTGCATTTATAAACTTGTATAACTTTTCTAAGCCATCCTACTTACTGTATGTGTACAGAGTTTTAATTTAGTAGCAAATTGTGCACCATAAGATATATGTATAATTTAGATCTATTTAGTTCAATAATCATTCGGTTTCACATTCTGCTGCTTGGATGTCTGTACACAAACATTGCTTAACTACAGCATGTACACCTTCCATGTACTAGCTATTATATCATCACTCAATATCTGGTATCTTGCTCAAAGCCCAATTTTCAGTAATACATGTATTATGTGCTGTTCACATTCAAGAGCATATGTTATACCAGGCCAGTTCTTATTGTATATCCCGGAAGATGTGTACAGAGACGAGATAATGTTTACTTATCTTATTAACCTGGAACTCACTCGGGTTATTGTATAGTTTGATGTCTCTACAAAGCTGTGAGTAAAACTGAAATCCTTCCATACAGAGGGATGGAAAGATAATGTAGAATCCAGTGAGGTTGGCTGTGAGTAGTTTGATTTTGGGGGGCTATAGGAATGACTTGGGAGCCTAGCTATACATGGAGGAACTGCCAAACAAAGTGACCGATAGAAGGTATTTTCTAAAGTGATTACACATATTATTATTGAGCTCTACGTTTAAAAAGCAAAGACAATTCTGTAAACTTGGAGAAATCTTCTCACTGCCTTTTATCTCCAACTTTTTCTTTCACGGTTCAATTACCAAAAAAAGGAGATACATTTATCCAGCCTTAAGGGACTTTTTTTTTTTTTGCTGTGGATTTAGATGCTCCCCAGGGAGGAGGGCTTCATTTAGATATAATGGAAGTTCTCTGTAGGGGCGTGAGGTAGAATGTCACCAGTAGCTGTGCTCCTGTCCTCTCTAGATGACTGACTGCTGCTAGTTCAAGGCTGTGAAAGAATCTTCAAATTCAATGTAACTTTTGAGAGGGGCGAACGTATTTTTCGGATACATTTTTTTTTTTTTAATGAGAGTAATTGCCGCCCTATTCTAGAAAAGTATTCGGAATATTCTAGGTTGCACAAGGCAACCCCTACTCCAAATATTATATTCAATTACTCGAGACACAACTTTCCAGAGGTCACGTTTACCGGTGTACACACATCATGTGCGATGTGACAATTCTGAGAAACACCACGACAAACAAAAATACAAGAGAAACGATCTTGCCAAGTAATCCAGGCGAGCGACTGGCAGCGATGACTCTTAATTAAAATATATTCGTTATACCATTCAATGCCAAAAATGAAATCAACCAATCCATCAAAAGGGCGATAATATTTGTTTGGGAAAGTTTCTTGAATTAAACTGCTATTATTATCATTTTTTTTTTTTTTAATTAAAGTTGAATAAACATCATTGGAACTGAACCCGTTTAAATTTCAAATCTTACTATTACAGCAAAATATTATGATTCAAAAAAAAAAAAAAAGCTTGTCCGGATCTTTTATGGTATTTATAAATAAGAGACATGACCAATGCATCAGAAAAAGTACAAATATTTCCGACTTTTCCCAATTTTTATTTTTATTTTAACCCTTTCGGTGCTGGCGAAGGCAGGGGTTTTACCTCTTTGCAACTCAATCAGTAATTTTGTTTAAATAATGAAGGACAGATAAATATGCACCTTATTATATAAAAATACGTATATTCATTATACACCTGTCCGGTCCTTAAAGGATTAAACCACTGTGTGAATAAGCTCTATTTCAGATTAAACCATAAATATCTATTTAATATCACGCATTTTTGGTAACGTAAGTTTATACCTATTTGCCATGTTTTTTTCGTCTGCATTTTTTGCATCAGATTCTGCGGCGAAATTGATGGTTCGATCTTAGTGCTGTTGGTTTTTCTTTTTCAAATGAAAAGTGCCATATCACAACCAGTTGCTAGAATATAAAATAGTCTGTTCTTCCTCGTCTCTGCTTTATGGGGTACACTTACAGAGACATCTGGTAGGAATTTGGATAGACTTGCCCAAACCCATAGCATCTTCAGATCTCCCCCTTATAGGTCAATGGATTCTTGCATTGTAATTTAATAATTTACCTGTAGGTTGGTGGGATATTATGTCACAAGTGCAAACACTGACCCCTTACAATTTAAGAGCAAAGAAATCAATGGACAGGAATTTCTGCAAGTTAGAACCATAGATCTGCCGGATACACCATAATCAACAATTTGGCTGTTGGGGAGGGACATTTCAGCCCTGAAAACTGTTACAATGAATATTTAAATGCAGCAATCATTTCACTGAATGTTTATTTTATTTTTTTTTTGCAAATGACACAACCAGAAGTCACCAGGTTTTCCCTATAAATACAGAAAGCAGGTATAAAACCCAAACCTTGCATGTTAATCCTACCCGCGTCAATTTGGAAACTTTTTAGTGGTGCCTGCTTCATTATTGATGGCCCTTTACTATACCCCACCGAAAAGTTTGTAGACTGTAGCATAAAAATATTTTACAAAAAATACCGGCCCTTTTTTTGTTTGTTTGTTTGTTTCCGCTATATAAATAGAAATAAATGAATATACACCACTTTTAGGCATCAGAATAGAATATTCAGAATACCTTATTAATATAATTTCTTCCCTGAATGATATGCCGTGATCGTCAGATGATTTATTCTGAGGTTGCAACGGGTAACTGGATATTTATTCCGTAAACCAATAATGGACATTTTTTTTGGGGAAAATTCCGAATTAAATAGGAATGATCATTTTTTGGAGGAATTAATACGGTTGTTAAGGTAGGAACTAATCAGGGTTTTTACCCCAATTTCTCTGAATAGCTATTGGAGCTCTGGGTGGTACATTATATTATCATATTATTAAGCCTGCACTGTACTGCAGGGGAATTTAGAGTAAATACTGGAATTTAAGCTCATTTAGTTAATAAGATGTCAGTAGAATTTCTTTTTTTTTTTTTTTTTTGTAGCATATATCCTCTAGCAAAAGATTTTTCCTAAATTGTTTAACCCCTTTTAAGTACAGTCATGAGTAATGGATTACTTAGCTGTTTGTTCCTTAAAGAGTTAATCTGGTTAGGCTGAATAAAACACTGGGCTGGTGACAGTGGCAAGCTGGTGTGTGTTTGCTGCTTACAGAACGCAAACGGTCTAAAAGGAGCCTCGCACTTGACCTGTGCGCCAAATTACGACCCTGTCTGTGTCTCTCCGGCATCGGCATGAAATGATCTCATCGGAATGCTGAGTGTAAAGCATAATCTAACCAAAACATTTCTAGGGTTCGCATTGGTTTAAATCTCCGGGTCCCCAAACCATCCAGTTTAAAACATAGTTGGGCTATTTCTGTCCTAACTCTCATGTTGACTAGTTTTCCATCTGGACAGGAGGGGAGCATGAGAAAATTGTAAATACAGCTTCGTCTATGCACAAAAGTTCATCCTAAACTGTAACAAGACTAAAACGACACCAAAGTGAGCGCTAATAACTCAATTAAATTGGTTGTTTTCTCTTGTTGGACGAGAATCGTGCAGTACACCATTATGGGAAATACTACACTGCGTATGGGACTGTACCGTCAGACTGTAAGAGGTTAATCCATCATCCTGTGCAGATACATTACATAACTATCTCTAGTCTCTACTACTAAGCAGTGTGGTTTGTTACTTATATCACAAGTGGTCCATTCTTATATGTTGGTCCATTCCTATGAGGATGCCAACATCTAGAAATATTCCTTATTACCATCATCTATTTTTTTTTTAAAGAAATGAGCTAATTAGTTACACAGAGCAGAACTAACTTATTTTGGGATAAATTGAAACACACAAACTTATTTTAAATTAATATTGGAATGCTGGGACTAACATACTGTCTAACCTTTTATCTGTAAAATAAACACTGTTTGGGGTCAAAATAAATTCCACGTTATTGGTTTGTTGGCAGCCTTAAGAGGTTTCATGCAGGTTGCTGTGGTTTTTGGACGATAGGAGAGCACACAGACCATCATTTTGTTTGACTGCAAGGCCAATCATATGGCTAGCTTAGGTTTATGGGAGTTATAGTCCAAAATAGGGGTGACACCCAAGCTGGTATTTTACCTGCAGGGAGGAAACATATTGAGTTGAGGCCAATGTTAAACCATTTTTTTTTTTTTTGTAAGAAAAAGTGGTAACCCTATTCTGAAATAAAACAAAAGAGCCAAGAGACCATCCAGGAACGATCTATGCCAATCACTTGGAATTTAGAGAGTATGGAAGGTGTGTGTCCGAGTCAAAGGGAACATGAAGTCGTCCAAACTGATCATTTAACATTATTATACTATAGTGTGAATGTTAACAAACAGCGGCTATATTTATAGGCTTCAATCCAATATTAATTGGACTTTAAATTCACAGCACACTCTCTATCTCTCTCAGGACCCAGAAATGGGATTCATATCACAGATGTAAATGTTTTTTTTTATTTTTTATTTTAATTTTTAACACTTTAAATGCCACAAGGAATGATGTTTATCCCTTTCGTTACCGGGGATAGCGGGAGAGTCAAACACTGCCTTCGCTTGAATGCAAAAGACAACTGTCAGCAAAAAAAAAAAAATCAAGTTATGTTTAATCGAAAGATTGCACCAAGTGCAGGCATTTTAAATTGAAATGGTTTAATGAAAGAATACAAATAACGTCACCTATTCCACCTTCTCTGCTTTGTGTAACACTGTCAGTGGGCAGACATCTTGTATCAGATGGCTAAAACATTCCATAACTTGACCCACCTGACCTAAGATTCTAAACAATATGTCAGCTCCCTGACAGAGCTATACAGAGCACACAGGGCTTAATAAGGTACTTTATTTGTGTTTTTTCATTAAAGTATTTCTATCTAAAACATATACACTTGATGCAGTCTTTTTATTAAAGATAATTGCATTTTGTTTGTTGTATTTTTTCTTTCCTCAGTGCGGTTGGGAACATCCTGCTTGTAACCTTGGAACCATCGGTTGCCATTAACACATTGCGAAAAACACTTTAACCCTCCGACAGCAAAGTTAACTATCCAAGTAGCACATGTTCTTGTATTCTAACAGTGTCTGGGCTGATAAAAAAAAAAAAAAAGACTCGCAGAAATTAATTAGGCCTGTAAATAAATATTTTTATTTCGTCGGATTAAAGACAGTGCAGACATGGAGTCTGCCGTATGGAGCCAAACAACTCGCTAATGTGCAGTCTTTTATTAGAACAATGATGCCAGGATTATAATTACAGCCATGTGGACTTTTCTCTTTAGTCTGGCCGGTGCAGAATGAGGCCGGAGTAGAACTTTCATCTACGGGGCTAAGAAATAGAACGCTCAATCAGGAATTAGAAAGCCAATTTTTTCCTGTGCACTTGTATCGTATCGGTGCTGGTACTATGTAGCACTTAGGGGGTCATGTACTAAACAAGTGCAGTGGAGGAAAAAGTAGGTAAAACATGAGTAAGGAGCAATTTGCGACTATTTGTAACATTTTGCGCTTGTTTTGCCTGATTTGCGCCTCTTCCGTTTATTTTTATTTAGCACACATTTTTCCGGTTTCTAATTGCGATTAGATTTGCGCACGCTAACGAGCTTCGCTAATATTTCGTGAAAAATAATTCTTATTTGCGTGTGAAATTTACACCAGCTTTTAGCGAGTGCTATCAAAAGAGGTAGAAAAAATATTAGCAAAATTGCCCGTTTTTATTCGCAATTTGCTCGTATGTACTATTGGAGTGTTAAATGTTTAGTACATGGCAATAGGAGCAAAGCGCAAAAATAATTTTGCACATAAAATATATTTGCGTTTTTTTTTTTTTAGTACATGCCCCTCTTAGTGTTTGCGTGTGTGTGTGTACACCAGAGGTTGAAGTCAGGAGGAATACTCCTAAAAGAAAAAAAAAAGAAAAAATCCTTTCACTGCGCGATATTCTCGTAACATTAAAAACATGGCCAGATCTTGAATCACTTTGAACCTGCAACGCTGGGATGTCAGAAGAATGACTTTCCGAGCTTGGCACTGTGGATTTTAAGATCTTTCACGAGTTAAGGCAGATCAATTTGTAGTGTTAGGAGATTTCGCCCCCTGTTCCTATCTCAGGAGATCTCATGAAAAAACATAAACGACTGGCCAGGCTTCTGTCTGAGGGTCTACTTTGAGACCCGCACTTATGTCTGCATACTAGCTTACGAGGGGTCTTTAAATGCAATGAATCTGAACTTCTTATTTGTGAAATCTCGTGCTACTTTTATTGACTGCCGGGGGCATTCGAAAACCTTTTTAGAATTTTATACCTGTGCCCCTTTAATATCTAATTCTTTAGAGCAAAAAAAAAAAGTCCATTTAATTATTGTTGAAGGGAACCATAAAACTATTTTTAAAACAACTGGCAAACAATTAAACCAGTAAAGATTTTGATTAATGTATCATTATTACAAGCGTTTTTCTCAGAATCCCACCTATCCTTTGCCTTGATGTAGCTCTGTTCGCCTCTTCCGTAAGCTTACATGGCATTGGATTTGAACCCAAATCTATACACTTACCAGCTCCCACAATATGTGTGCATAATATCCACCTATATCTGCGGTTACCCCTTACCCGACTGGCTGAGCTAAGCAGTATTATAATATTATAGCATTCTTTTTTCCTGAAGCACTCCAAAGAAATGGTGGAAAGAGTGGAAAGTCAAGGAAATTTTTATTTGTTTTACTTTTCGTAAAAAAAAAAAATATAGTTTAAAAAAAAAAAATGAAATGGTGTGCCTGCTCCTTTAATCATACCCAGTGAGGTTTGGCTGAATACCAGACAAGCTGTTGTATAGCAGGTGCATGTATCGTACAAATGACTATCAACCAGTGCCACATTTATCCCGTACTTTACTTTTCACGTGGCTTCGTGGCCTACTTCTGTGTCACTTGTATTCATTTGGTAAGGAACAGTTACGGCTGGAGGAGCTGGGAGAGAAAAACATTGCAATGAAAGGCAGTTTGTTGAATAAAATCTGTTGCCAGTGGCCTTTGGTTTGGTAACAGATTAAGAGATACTGGTGTACACACCAGCTGGAAGGCCAGAGGTTGTCCATCATCCTTTCCGGTTCACGACAAGAAACTCCTTTTTCTTATAATGTGACTGCTCTAAAAAAACAAACAAACAAACAAACAAACAAACAAAAAAACAAAAAACAGATTGCAAGCTCTCTGGGTCAGGGGATGGAAAACCCTCCCTTGAAATAAGACATTTTTTGGAGCTCGAGTCTTTAGAATATTTTCAGCTTCTTTGTAGCGGCTTCACACTAATCTTTATTCATACAGTTGGACCTACAGTTTTAGTCAGACACACACACACACACACAAGCTGTCCGTGATGCATATTCAAAAGGTTACTCACACGCACTCCCCTTCCTCTCCCTCTCTCTCCCTCTCTCCCATTCCCATTCAGTGACTAAACCTGCAGAAATCTCTGTCACTTCAAATCATTCCTTTTCTGAAAAGATAAAATAATGTTTAGGCACATTTGCTTGCCGAGGGAAATTGAGCATTTGAACCCAATAAGCCTGATTGTGATATTGCAATGCAAATTGTGTTTTGATTTATCTCTTTTACACTTTTTTTCTTTTTCCATTTGAATTGATCCTGCATTAATTTCTCCGAGCGGCTGTGTGAGGCTGCAGATGTTGCCCTGTGTTTAATAAATCAATGAGACACATCTGAATGAATCACTTCAGATAGAGACTGTGCTCAGTTTGATGTCTGTGTGCTATTCCGGCCTTGTTATCATGACAGATGCATTAATGCCCCTATACACTGTCAGCAATCTCTGAAAGAAATGGGAATGTTTAAAAAAAACCCAAAAAATAATAAGCGGGCCAAAACAGCCCCACTCCTTGCTTTTACATTTAAATTTTTTGGCAAAAAAGAAATAAATTGAGTTTAAGATCAGAATAAACACATTTACTGATATAATCCCAGTGTTAGATTTAAAAAAAAAAACAAATTAAATACAAATATCTATCTATCTATCTATCTATCTATCTATCTATCTATCTATCTATCTATCTATCTATCTATCTATCTATATCCAGCTTTGAGCCAGAGAGGGAAGGGGGCTAGTGTAAAATAGTAATAATAATAAAAAGAGTAATTTAAAACCAGAGCCTGACTGTCAACTTTTGTATCGAACGAGTAATTATTTCGGAAAAGGAGGAAATCAATAGAAAATAGAGCATTTTTTTTACATTAACAGTTGATTGTAATGGAAATGACAGCATCAGATAATAAATGATTATGGAGCACGGGGGTAATGTCACCTATCAATCTGCCGGGGGCGCAGGAGGAGGAGTAGGCTGTGGGGATTTTATACGTGCGGGTTACACGTGCAGTTTATACTTGACAACAGACATGAATTTAACAAGGGCAGTCCTTAGGTTTTATTTGCCCAAGGTTTTTTAAACTCATCTGAGCATTAGTCGTCAAGATAGAGTGCATTTTGGTCATTATGTGTTACAAAATACGTAGAAATATCAACGCACAACACAAAATTGCTAATCTAGATTAAAGCTGCTTTAAAAGCACCTAGTCATACCATATGGCCATGTCATACTTACCCCACCAGAGCAACAAAGTACTATAAATATTGATGGGTCCTACATGAGAACATAATATATAGAGCACCTGGGGTTATGGGTTAATGTCCTGGGGATTACTAATGATATGTTTTATGCAGTTTGTCAAAGGGTCTTCACCACTGCGACAGTACTTGCTGTATGAATACAAAGCTTAAGAGACAAAAAGTTCTAAATAACAAGGGTCACCATGCCCCCATACGGCACGAAGCCAGGCCAGATCAGGACACTGTGAGAAAATCTGCAGTTTGGCTACCCAACATGGCCGATTTGGGCACAAAATTGGAGATTTTCGCCCCGTTTCCGGCTTTATTTTTGGCCCCAATCGGTTCAGGGGGTTGGACAGCGATGTGTTTGGCTTATTGCTAAAGGACCGAATTCACCACTAGTTGGAAGAAAATCAAAAGAAATTTCCGAAATTTTGGGCAGATCAGTTATTCTGATTTTATCTGGAGAATCGAACTGAAAAGTATAGAAGAATTAAAGTCCAAACACAAAAATATGTATATACAATTCTAACATACTAATGTTTTGTATTATATTAGTATCTTTACATTTTTAAATTTTAATAAAACTAAAATTTAGTTCATATTATTTTATGTTCTTTTACTTTATTTCAATGTATTTAATTCATGGATAATTGTTTAAATATTTATCTCTACAGATTTTATTTTTATCTCACTTGAGCCATTTGAGGTCCATCAGAGGACCTCCATAATTTCCAAGGTTCTCCCCGTAGAGGTTACTGAGAGGACTAAGGCTACTATTTTGGCAGCCAAACTTCAGAGCAGCTTTAGAAATGTCGGCACAAAAATCGTCTGATTCAAGATCACTTTGGTTGTCTCTGAGGAGCCTGATTATGAGAGCTACTCGGATCACCAAAATGATCAGACTGGGTCCGAAACTCCCGAGAACATCTTAGCTACCTGAGTCGTCTTTTAAATGCGTGCCATCTTGAATGAGAGAGGAGACAGATACGATTTAAACACTCCCCCCCCCCCCCCCCCACTGAACATACAGCTTTGTTGACAATTCCATAGAATATTTTACTTTCCCAAAGTTCAAACTATTTATTTTATATTGTTGTATTTTTCTTGATTAAAATGTTAGCAACTTTATAAAGATCTGTTTGGATATGATATGTGGACACAGTGTTACCATCTCGTTCTAATGCACGTTTTGTTTTATATCAGTTGATAAATATTAACAGATAAATATAGCAAGAGAAGAATAGTACATGTACTTAAAAGTTGTAAACAGTTTAAATATACATATTTTAATGAGAGAACATGAATAAAGTCTTCTTGGCACTGGTTGGCACTATCAGTGGGAGCAACTCTGGAATCTTGGACCAGAGCATCCCTCAACTGACCCAAGATGGAGGACAATTTGATCCAGGATTCTAAACAATATGTCAGCCACCTGATAGAGCTATACAGAGAAAAGAGGGCTCAAGTAGGTAAGTTATTTGTGCTCCTTTTGTAAAAATATTTCTATTTAAAATGTGATGCAATCGGTCAATTAGACATAAACTAGTTTTCTTTTGTCTCAAGTTGTCCTTTAAAGGGAAATAGAAAGGAGAATGGTGACTACCTATTGAATATCTCTCAAATTGTTAATAGTAACTAGTATATACAAACTGTGCTCCTTAATTTCCTCTCTTTCCTGTGTGTGTTTTTTCCCCAATGATTTTAACTTATAATAAATTCACTGTTTATTTATCATTACATTGTATTTCTTTATCATCAGTTGTTGTTTTTTAAAGTAGGTTGCTCTATTTTTATTACATGCAGAGCAGCATTTTGTGTTGGTGTGTAATTTGTTGATTAAAAATTACAAACGAATAAATAAAATCTAAAATTAGGAGCATAAAGAGAATCCAAATTGTCATGTAGAATAAGCCTGAACCTGAGCCAGCTGCTCCCCTCCACATGTACCAGCTGAGTAATTACGGCAGATTCATCTGCAGATTTTAGGGAAGATTTATTCGTCTCTTCCCTAAAGGAACTCTGTCTCCTATACATTGTGTTAAAGGTGAATGGAGATCATTATAAAATGATCTATACATTACAAACAAATGCACAGATTAAGAACTAAAAATTGTCCTGTATACCACACAATGCCTGTCCTGTATTATACACATTGCCTGTCCTGTATTATACACATTGCCTGTCCTCTATAAAACACATTGCCTGTCCTGTATTATACACATTGCCTGTCCTGTATTATACACATTGCCTGTCCTGTATTATACACATTGCCTGTCCACTATAAAACACATTGCCTGTCCTGTATTATACACATTGCCTGTCCTCTATAAAACACATTGCCTGTCCTGTAAAACATACATTGCCTGTGCCCTATACCCAACGTTGCCTGTCCCCTATACTATACATTGCCGGTCCTTTATACTACACCTGCCCTGTATAATACTCATTGCCTGTCCTATATAATACTCATTGCCTGTCCTTTATACTACACATTCCCTGCTCTGTATAATACACATTGCCTGCCCTGTATAATACGCATTGCCTGTACTTTATACTACACATTGCCTGCCCTGTATAATACTCATTACCTGTCCTTTATAATATACATTACCTGCCCTGTATAATACTCATTGCCTGTCCTGCATAATACTCATTGCTTGTCCTGTGTAATACTCATTGCCTGTCCTTTATACTACACATTGGCTGCCCCGTATAATACTCATTGCCTGTCCAGTGTAATACTCATTGCCTGTCCTTTATAATAATCATTGTCTGTCCTGTATACTACACATCGCCTGTCCCCTATACCAAACGTTGCCTATCCTCTATACTACACATCGCCTGTCCCCTATACCAAACGTTGCCTATCCTCTATACTACACATCGCCTGTCCCCTATACCAAACGTTGCCTGTCCTCTATACTACACATCGCCTGTCCCCTATACCAAACGTTGCCTATCCTCTATACTACACATCGCCTGTCCCCTATACCAAACGTTGCCTGTCCTCTATACTACACATCGCCTGTCCCCTATAGCAAATGTTGCCTGTCCCCAATACCACACATTGCGTGTCCTGTATACAACATGTTACGTGTCCTGTATACAACTTGTTGCCTGTCCTGTATACCACACATTGCCTGTCCTGTACACTACACATTGCCTGTCCTGTATACCGCACATTGCCTCAATAAATCTCGCTAATCTAGGCCAACATTCCTGTACACTGCGATGCCTAGCAGAGCCATCTAGAGGAGTGTTCCTGGTCCAGCTATTAATCTGGACCTAATTAATAGTATTTAACCAGGAATAGATCTATTCAGATATTCTCTGGTTTACAAGTAACATGTTACCTTTGCCCCACACCCAGGCAATGTTACTACCCAGTATAATGGTACTAATTGTCAGGGGAGTCCCACTTCGTTCCCATAGGCTATGACGCTGCCAGAGGTGTAGGATCTCTCTAATTCACGTGTTAGACATTACCACTAACCATGGCAGACTTGTATTGGACAATGTAATGATATTCTGTGTAAACCTTCACACACCTTGCCACGGACACAGGGTCAACATCCTTCTTAGGCCAAAGCTTAGCAGCAAGTGATTTGTAAACAATATGTGACAATTCTTACAGCTCTCGGCTCTGGTGAATTGGCTTATTTGGACTACAAATCCCATTATCCTCAAACAGGCAAAACTAAGGCATCCATGCTGCCGTTTGCTTTTCTTTCTTTTTTTTGGGGGGGGGGGGGAGGGGGGACAGTCCTCACTTCTTATAAAAGCATGTCAAATGTAGGTCCTTCTGGAGTCTTCAATGAAGTATAAAAAAAAAAAATTATGATCAGTACATGATGATAGCATAGTTGCCAACATCGGCCATGTTTCCAGGGACACATATTTGTTCCACATGCTGCAGAAAGAGCATGCAAAGTGCAGCCCGGCAGTATGTATCATGGATATACGCACATACACAATCCAATTAATTAATCATGGTAGGTCCTCTGAGATCTCCACCCTGATTAATTAATTGGATTCTGTCTGTGCGTATATCCATCCTACATACTGCCGGGCTGCACTTTGCATGCTCTTTCTGCAGCATGTGGAACAAATATGTGTCCCTGGAAACGTGGCCGATGTTGGCAACTATGCAAAAGTTATATGTGACTGGTAAAAAAAAAAAAAATGGCATCCCTACTTCCAGCCGCTGAGAGATGTGCACTGTTGAGCCTGGATCAAAGGGTTAACCCTCCCTGTGCCAACCGCGGGCTTGCGCCCTGTGTGCTTGCGCCCTGTGTGCTCTCAGTGCGATCATGTTACAGGTGACTCATATCAGATCACAGCTCAGAGGCTACATTTATGTTATCTGCCTGGCGTATGACAGGCTCAGAAAAAAAAAATAATAAAAAAAAAAAATAGCCATATTGATTTGTGACCGGATTAAAGCTGAAACTCGTCAGCCGTCCGCATGCCAGGCCTCCGTCTCCCCCCCCCCCCTTTTCTTTTTTTTTTATTATGATTTTCTCAGCTTGCCATTGATCCCTCTGTTTTATTGCATTCATTATTTATTAAAAGAATTTGCAAGCTAAACATAACGTTAAGCTAGTTTGCACAGAGGGGACAACACTTAGGAAATTGAATGGAAATTGCATTAGAGGTGAACATCTGTGTCTTTTTTTATTTTTTTCTCTCTCTTTTTTTTCTCTCTCTCTTTTTTCTCACTCCTCCTGTTTTTGGGTCTGTATAAAATGTTTTATTGGATTAAGAGGAGCACCATAAGCAGAAATGAAATGTTATGGGATATGTTAAGCAGCCACAAAAGTCCAGGATAAATAAAAGAAAATGACTTTTTTTTTATTTTTATTTTTACATATTATTATTGGCCTGGGCCATTTTTTTTTTTTGCAAGTTTCTTTTCCTAGACCGCAGGACTAATTAAAGGGACGGTATCACCTGAATATTCTTTTTGCTGTCAGTGTAAAAATGATTGAAAATAACGTAGAGGAAAATTGTAAGCGTAAGTTAGCAGTAAAATCTGTTTTAAATCTATCCGTGGAGTCTCCGGCTTATGACATCACCTGTGACACTGTATGCAAATTACATGTTTCCCATTGAAAAGCAGTTCATTTGCATACCGTGCCACAGGTGATGTCATAAGCAGTAGACTCCACGGATAGATTTATAACAGATTTTTCTCTTAATTTAGACATTTGCTTGCAGTTTTGCTAATACAATGTATAGATCATTTTCAATTAATTTTCATACTCTACATGTACAGTGAAAATTATGCTCAGGTGATACTGTCCCTTTAAAATATTGGTGACACCAGGGGTGTCTGTGGCAGGTTTAGAGGGCATTATCCCTAACAGGGTTCATCACCGATCATAGTTATCAGCCAAAAACGGCAAATAGAGTGTGATAAAGTCACTGCTGTTGCTATAGGAACAAGTCCAGCCCATTTCGACAAGCCCTTTCTGATTGGATGCCACTGAATTAAAGGTCCCTGAGAAATTCTTGTCAATGCTACAGTGAATCTTTAAATTGTTTTAAAGTAAAAATAAGCACTTTGGTCTATAGAAGCATTAAGGTCTGGTGAATTTTCCTTTTGGAAAGACTGGATGTGAATAAAAAGCACTTTACAGTGTGTTACAGATTTTTTTTTTTTTTTTTTTTAGGTAGCTCTGTACGGCACATTTTCCAAAGAGACATCTGGTCAGCCGACATTAAGAGTACAACTTCTTGTTATGCTGCTTGATTCATTTTGGGCAGGTGTCACTTTTAGAAATGTAAACCTCTTTTTGAGTGCCAGACGGTGGAGCCTTTAGAATGACTAATTTCTCCCCCCCCCCAAAAAAGGTGAGAGAGGGAGTAATTGTCCCTTTTGTTCTGATTTGGAACTGAAATGATCTTTCTATCCTGTTCGGTTTATTTAAGTTATCACTGATATAACAGGGTGGAAACCAAGCACTAGGGCACGCACTTTCTCTTGGTGTGATTGTGGGAAAGCTGGGCGATAAATCGTAGGTTTGTGTGGTAGGCAAATCACAGTAAGGTGCTCAGAGACATTAGCAAAGGCCTGAAAGTGGTGTGCAGATGTGTGGCAGGTTCCACGAAGCTAATCTCCCAGTGCCATTATTCAAATCACTTGCCATTGTGCCATTGTTTGCCCAAATCACTTGCCACAGTGCCATTATTTGTCTAAATCATTTCCTACAGTGCCATTATTCAAATCACTTGCCATTGTTTGCCCAAATCACTTGCCACAGTGCCATTATTTGTCTAAATCACTTCCTACAGTGCCATTATTCAAATCACTTGCCATTGTGCCATTGTTTGTCCAAATCACTTGCTACAGTGCCATTATTTGCCCAAATCACTTGCTAAAGCGCCATTACTCAAATCACTTGCTACGGTGCCATTGTTTGTCCAAATCTCTTGCCTTAGTGCCATTATTTGCCCAAATCACTTGCTAAAGCGCCATTACTCAAATCACTTGCTACGGTGCCATTGTTTGTCCAAATCTCTTGCCACGGTGCCATTATTCATATCACTTGCCACGGTGCCATTATTCTCCCCTGTGAAAGCAAATAAAGTCTGTCAGCACTCACTTAACAAACGGTGGCCGGTCTAGGACTCCACCGGGTCCCATAGAAATAACTCCAGAAAAAAACCCCATTGATTGCACACAGCACTCTGTTACGTGGGGGGTGTTTATTATGACCAAAGTGGTGTGTTAAAGTTTCAACCCAGCCGGGTCTTTTGTGTTCCCCTATCTTGGGCTGTGCTAAAAAGAGACAGGAGTTTACCATCATTTTTTCCTCTTCTCGTGGCCTCCTAATTTCCCAGCACTTCTGCTGTTGCAGATTATTTGTTTGTCGACACAGATATTTAAATCCGCCATATAGAACCCACGATTCATTCTGCTGGTTTCTGCGCACTGGCCCTTTCCGTTACAAGAAAAAAATAAAATAATTTTGAGCGTTGGCAGCTGGCTGCTGCTGTCTGAATGTAATTGTCTGCGTGTGTATATATAAATCTCCTTTCCATATTAACCTCCATTTATCGCACGACGTGCCTGCTTTGTCACGCAGGGCGCAGCTGACCGATCTGCCGGATAGAATAATAACAGAATGCGCGTAAAAAGGTTAAAAGCGATACATTAACATAATAGAGGTTAGGCCTAATATCCCCTGTGCTGAACAACAAACAAGTTGCGGTTTGACCTTGGAAGAGATGGGGTCGTAGAGAGGTTCTCCACGTGTAGGCCAAGTGGGACATATCCACAGCGCTGCTCTAGAACTTCTAGCACCCTCAGCCGGCCAGGCAGTCCCGAGCGGAGGAAAGTGGCTGTTTAAGTGCTTCCTGGACGTAGCCGTAAAAAAAAGAGATCTAGTTTCAACATTGGGAGGGGAATGCACTCTAAAAAGCTCGTCAAAATATGGCGTGCTTAATTTAGTAACTTATATTTTAGCGGCGTAGCATGATAAACTTTTTTTCATTATTTAGTTTTTCATTTCCACATTTATCTTTTAAAATGTAACCCCCCCCCCCACCCCACCCCGAGATATAAATACTGCATTTGTTTGCGCACTTTTTGTTTCTGGTCTTTTGACAGGTTGACGTGGGAGGCTGTAGGGTAATGTAAGAAAATATCCTTTTACTGAAAGAGTAGTAGATGCCTGGAATGATCTTCCAGAGGGAGTGGCTAACAATTCTAGAGTGCTTGGGATGGGTAGAAAGTGATCCCAAACAGAACAAATAAATGTGACATTTAATCATCTGTGCTTTGCAATAATAAATTACTGTGCACGGGATTCGGCCTACGAATGACTAATGCTGGAGTCTGTCCCCCCCCCCCCCCCCCCCTACACACCCTCACCCAAAAAAATGTCATTTTAACAGGAACATCTTGTATTACAAGAGGAGATTTGCTAATAGGCATTTTATAAATGGGATTGAGGAAACCACTGATCCAGGAAGGGCACCGTTTGCTCCTAAATCAGAGTTAGCCAAAGGCTATATAATTACTTTGCGGTAAATGCTAAATTCTGAAGTAATTACTTCTACATCCTTTACAATAAGTATCGAATTTGTGCTTCTCACGTGCACCTCAGTGGCATTTACCATGGGATGGCCTACGCTTATAGCGGATTAATTATACCGGGCATTTATCCCATCCCTACGAAGTATGCGCAAATTACTATTTGTCTAGCGCCAGGGTAATGGCTTCCCTGTAAGCCTTGTCAGTTCTTAAGCAAAGGTTGACATTGACAGGGAATGTCGCATCAATATTACTTATGATTAGATTTACGTTCAAGTTTCATCTGGAAAAAATCGTATAGATTCCATAGACGGCTAGCAGTGGTGCCACACTCCAGGGGCGCTAAGCCTGTTGGCTTCAGTTGGTCTTATTGAGTCTATTACTTGGCACTAAAGAGGTCTTGGTTGACCTCAAATGAAACCCTTTTGGACCAAGAGGTTCTAGTGGAACACGCTGCGTCATTAGGGTTACCATCTGGCCGGTATGTTACCGGCAGGCCAGTCAAAAAATTGGCTTGAGGCCAGTGTTAGGTCTATGGAGACAGGAGCATGGCCGGTATTTTTTTTTGTAGAAAAGGTGGCAACCCTCATATGGGACCATTTTCTCAGAATTCTATGTTTCTGGCTGTCTTGTGTTGAAGGAGCTTTATTTGTATGAGACGTACATGTGCGCCTCAAATCAAAGCGGGGTCATGTACTAAACAAGTGCAATAGGGGAAATAAAAGTAGGTAAAAAACAAGAAAGGAGCGATTTGCGAAGGTTTGTAACATTTTGTGCAACCCCCCCCCAAATGTAAACCAATGGATTACTACGGCAATTTGCTCCACATTTAGAATCTTTTTTTTTAAATAGCACTTGTTTTTCCTTAATAAATCTGGCCTATTTTGTGAAGAATTATTCTCATTTTGCGTGTGAAAATTACACCAGCTTTTCGCAAGCGCTAATAAAAAAGACAGAAAAATATATTTGCAAACTTGCCTGTTTTTATTCGCAACTATGCACGTTTTTATTCGCAATTTGCTCGTATTTCCTGTTAGAGTATTACATGTTCAGTACATTGCGAAAGGAGCAAGGAGCAAAAATAGTTTTGCACCTAAAATATACTCACTTTTATTTTTAGTACATGCCTCTCAAAGTCTCTACTTTTGTGCAGTGATGACGTTCCTTAAAGGGACACTGTCACATAAACATTGTTTAAACAAACCAATAAAAAAACTGGCAAAGTGCAATCAGCTACTTACAGTTTATTTTTTGGACAGGTGTCGCTTTAAAAATGTAACCTCTTTTGGAGTGCCAGACGGTGGAGCTCTGAAACAACTCGTTTCTCCCGAGAAAAAGGTGAAAGAGGGAGTAATTGGCCGTGCTTTGCTGACGTTCACTGATCTTTTAAATGTGTCTGTGTTTAAAACCCATGTATCTCTTAATCTATACATTTGCTCACAATTCGGCTAATACGTTGTGTAGATAATTTTTTCAGCATTTCATATTCTCTACATTCACAGGATAAAAAAAAATGGTGATACCGTCCCTTTAATGACCTTTTTCCCAGATTAATTAAAGGATGCAGTCACGCTTATCATTTCCAGGTGTATGACCAAAGGGAAGCGGCCGTTGACATTCTTTGTGAGGACCACTGTTAACCCTGTCGCTGCTGGCTTGGGTAAAAAGCCGCTAAAAGACTAACAGCCCTCTACAGTTAGGGTTGCCATCTTTTCTTCAGAAAAATACCGGCCTTGGTACTGTCTCCATAGACTTAACATTGGCCTGATGCCAATTTTTTTTACCAGCCTGCCGGTAAAATACCGGCCAGGTGGCAACAGTATCTACAGTTAACACGTGTAATCCCGGCGCAGTGAGATTGAAATCTCAGGGCAGGCAAGGGTAGTGTGAGTGTTGGGTAATCAGTGACTTTACATCTCAATAAAGGATTACATGCCTCCGGAGCAGAGCACAGCATCCTATTTTCTGGATTGCAGACGGCTGGATCCGCAGGCCGAAGCGCAGAGTATACCACTTAAAGGACAACTGTAGCAAAAAACATGAGTACTGTTTAATTGAAAGATTACATCAAGTGTAGAAATGTTAAATAGAAATGTTTTAATGCAAGAATAATGGAATGTACTTAATTGAGCAATCTTTGCTCTCTATAGCTCTAATAGGGAGCGGCCATGTTGTTTAGAATCTTAGGACAGTTCTTCATTCACCTTGGTTCAGAGGAAGGAAGATCTGACCCAACATTCTAAACAACATGTCTGCCTCCTATTAGAGCTAAACAGAGCATAGATTGCTCAATAAGATACATTGTTTATATTGTTTCATTAAAGCACTTCTGTGCAAGCTATCTACACTTGATGCAATTTTTTAAGTAAACATTAGTTCATTTTTTGCTACAGTTTTCCTTTAAGCAGTGCTTTTAAACAGAAACATAGATTGCGTCAGCAGATAAGGACCATTCGGCCCGTCTAGTCTGCCTAATTTATGCCTTTCAAAAAAATGTTTTCATTAGCCTCTGGTCTTATCTTATATCTAGGATAGCCTTATGCCTATCCCATGACTGCTTAAACTCCTTCACTTCTGCTGAAAATCTATTCTATGTATCCACTACCACCCTTTCTGATATTACAGAAAAAATCTGTGCCCCTTTAATTTAAGCATATGTCCTCTTGTTGTAGTCATCTTAAATGCACTCAATGTGCTCATCCACTGCGCCACAGTACAAGTTAGCTGTATCCCAGCGTGCATCTCAAAGAATACATTTAAATTTCGGATATTACAATTGCTACCCTTTTTATTTACCATTGGCTTGTTCATAACTCTTTTTTGAGTCCCACAGGTGAGCAAGAATTTTTTTGCAGTAAATTATAAAACTGACGCAGCAGGCAAAGATTTGGTGTGACATAGTGAGACTGATCTCCAGCCAATCTTACACCAGTACCGTACATCGGCAAAGATGACTTTTGCGGCCGTCTCTTAGTAGCGCTTTTAAAACGTCTCTGAAGTCATCCTGCCAGCGGCGGTGTATTTTATTGGACCCACCCCTGCTGATACCATGCAAAAACGAGAGTCTCTCTCTGCGCTAGCTGACATTCGGGTGCCAGAGCAGGGGCGATCCCCATCTCTCAGCACGCGACATCCAGGAACTGCTGTGTCTCGCATGTGAGACACAGCAGATAGAAAACCTGCATGTGTCTATTAAGATACACGCCGGGTTTACTTAAATGTCCCGGGACATATTTTGTTTAACCCTGGCTTCCTTCAAGGTCCTTTCAGGCCTAAACATGCTAAAGTTTACTGCCGTTAACGTACTAGTCTCTTTGCAGCTCATTAGAAACAGGATATGACTAATGGATGTTTATATAGTAGTAGTGATATAAAACAAACATGAAATAACACACTCCATTATTACATCATTACTCAGTAGTTCTGAACCGCTTGGAATCTTTATAGACAAGACTCTTACCATGGATCTGTTGGCCATGACATCATTATACCAGTGTGGTCCACACAATCTCCAGGAACCGAAGAAGGCCGGTTGGCAAGTCATGGACCGTCACAAGTAGATTGTGCTTTGTGCGGTCAATTTTTTTAAACCGAACTTCTAGGAAATCCCATTAAATGACATCTGGCAGAGAATATATGACTTTGGTTGCGTTTTAGGGAAAAATCAGGCTTGTTTTTTTTTTTTTAAGCTTCGTGTCATGTGCACCTACCCAGGGCTGAATGATTTGTTTGCAGATGGGCTGTTATTTATTAGAGTCATGTAGAATAAAAGGGATTCTCACTTGCCTCTAGTCCCTCTGTAATAGAGGACACACAGTTGCCTGTTTAATGTAGAAACACTGTTTAATCACATTAATATCTCCCCCCCCCCCCCCCCAGGCTGTGTAGATAATTGTACAAACGAACAGCAAAATCTGTATCTTTAACTACTTTTAATGATTAAATTATGCAAATCACTTCTCTTCTGCCCTTCAAAGCCCTAATCAGCTAATTAGGAATGACATGTTATAGGGGTTGGTTTGAAATCCAAAGAGGGGAAGAGTCAGAAGGACTGAGGACTGTGCTAAGTGTGTGACCTGCATTGCACATATAGCTGGCATTCAGTGCTCCATAACTAGCCTTTTACCCAACTGGATTTTATCCGCACATCCGATTGGCTCATTTTTTTTTTTTATTGATTTAATTTAACAAGGATAAGTAAAATGTAAAGCGACATTTATTTATTATATACAGATATATTATATATGTTGGCATTTAATATTGGAGCTGTCAGGAGGACATTCCCTTAAAGGACAACTGTACCAACAAATTAACTTGTGTTTAATTGAAAGATCTCATCAAGTGTAGGGATTTCACACAGAAATGTTTTAATGAAAGAATACAAATAATGTACTTTATTGAGCCCTCTTGGCTTCATATAGCTCTAACAGGGGGCAGACATGTTGTTTAGAACCTTGGGGCCGATCCTCATTCATCTGCATGAAGGTTAATGCAGATCTGACCCAAGATTATATCCAACATGTCTGCCTCCTGATAGAGCTACATGAAGTGCTCATTAAGGTGTTTTATTTGTATTCTGTCATTAAAGCATCTCTATACACACCATCTACACTTGATGCAATCTTTCAAATAAACATGAGTTATTTTTTGCCTACAGTTGTCCTTTAAGGCTGTATTCAAGATTGAGAAGGGAATTTCAAACTTAAGACCAAAGAAGCCGAGCTGGAAAAGCTGTCCAGTTCAGGTGAATGGGAGAATTTTTTTCCAACTTGGCCACTCTGGCCTTAAGTTTGAAATTCCCATCTCAATTCCCGCACTCTCATGAATGAAGCCTCTAGTATCCATATTGATTGCTCAGTTTGACCACACATTTCTCTTAATACAAGATTAACATTTTCCACTTTCTGATTTTTTTTTTTTTTTTAAATGAATTCAATTTTAAAAAGTTAGTTAGAAGTCTATGCAATCTCTGCTCTGCAGCTCTCCCACACAACAGGGGTCTGGTTAGAAAAAATACAATATAATACCTGTAAGAATCCACTTGGCACATCTAGTCTGCCTAACATGGAAATCCATTTGATTTATTTGTTCCTTATAATAGCCCTAAGCACACCCCAGTTATTCCTTTCCAGTAATATCCTTTATTTACTTCTACTCGAAGGCTGTTCCAGGTTTCTACTACTTTTCCAGTTGGCTTCTAATGTTTTGGATTTTTGTTTACATAGAACTCCAAAGAAAGTACCCTTTTACTGGTCCCTAAAAACTACTAGGCTGTCAGCCTGGCCTTTAATGTCTGTAAGGATATGTCAAACCCTGGGTAAAAAAAAAAATAGATAATGTGTTGAATTTGAAAGGCCTGCTCCTTGTCCTGGTTGAATTTCAATTTCTACCCTGATGAAGATGGTTTTGATCGAAACATTTGCTTTTTTAACCCATGAAATCCATGATATGGAGCCAGGCTGGCTTCACCCTGGTTTTATTTTTTTTCTCTCTCCTTCGAACATGTATTTTCTTGTAATAAGGAAGGATCCTTGAAAAGCAATAAACCAAAAAATGCAGCAGGGAAAAAAATAATAATAATATTTTCCATTTTTTTTTTCCTCCATAGAGTCCCTGTGAGTACTGTTAGACTTTCAATATAGCTATTTATATCCCTGGAAATTACAATCTAATTATAGGCTGAGGTGGTGGAATAATTTGTGAGGTGGGATACAGTGGTGCAAGCTGCATTCCCCCTCATAAACTTGTCAGAAGAAAGATGGTGTTTATGTAATTGCTCCTTAGCACTTTGTCACTGCAGTAAATGCATTAATCCTACAGTGACTAACTGGCCTGTGACTTTAGCTTCCCGAGGCCATGGCAGAGGGTCAGTGGGACTGCCCCAATATATAACATGGCTGGTGGGAAGTCAGCCAAAAGGAAGACTGCCTCTTGCTAATTCAAAGTGATGGAAAAAGATTATTGGGTTTATTGGGGTCTTTTGCTAAGCATGTTTTCTGCTTCTCTGGGGTCTGCTCATTAAAAGGTGGGTTGGGGTGAGACATTTAAGGGTCTCTGTCAAGCTAAACATGGATAATACTGTCAGTTGTAGAGAATAAAAAAAAAAAACGAGGAAAAATAATCTATATATTGTGTTTGCAGAATTGCTTGCAAATGAGTAAAATAAGAGACAGATAAGGGTTAAATGTGTGTCCTGCTTATGACATCAGCTGTGGCTTGATATGCAAATGAACTCATGAACGCATATACAGCCACAAGGTGATGTCATAAGCAGTAGACATCACAGGCACATTTAAAAGCAAATATTTACCTTATTTTATGCAATTATGCTAACACACTGTATAGATTGTTTGTTTTATTCTCTGTATGAATAATATTTAGGATGACACAGTCACTTTAAAGGGACGGTAAACATTTTATTCCCACTTGTGCTTCTAATATAGAAGCACGAGTGAGAGTTAGTTGTCCCTAGTATGGGGATGAACTGGCGTGTGCTTTTCATAGTACACGCCAGTTTATCATCTGACTGGCAGCTGCCATGATTCCATAGGAAGCAGGCAGCCGTCTGGTCGGCGACCGGCTCTCGCTGCTAGCGAAGAGAGTGACCCTTGTTTTTGCATGGGATCAGCAGGGGGGGACCTTAACTAGATTCCCCAGGCTGATTCCATGCAAAAACGAGATTCTCTCTCTGTGGTAGCGGCGAGAGACCCCCACATTCGGCAGTCAGAGCGGGGCGAGCCCCTGATTGGCTGTGCGCGTGCTGACATTTGTCAGCAAGGACGACCAGGAACTGCTGTGTTTTGCATGTGAGACACAGCAGTTAGTTAACCTGCGTGTGTCTATTAAGATGTTGGGTTTACTTAAATGTCCCGGGACATGTTTTTTTTAACCCTTACTTCCTTCAACGAAGCAAGGGTTAAACATTGTTTAATGTTCCTTTAAGAATCCAGTGATGGCCATGTTGCCCACTGTGTATGTACACCAGGGAGATCCCACACACCAGCTATCATGCACCCACAGAAGCACCACACTGCCCCTCTTGCAAGTGCACAGACATTTGTTTTAGACTGGCAATGCTCTGACTCACACCAGGTGTCTTTAAAGCTGTAGACTTACTAGATACAAAAAGCCACTCGTCTTACTCTCTTCAAACTGCTGTTGAACTGCCCGGGCTGTTGATTAAACCGTCTGCCCTGATAGAGACTGCGCTTCTAGTTCTAGTTCTCAAGGCTTTATTTTAAGGTAAGGATGTTGAGTTAATACTGCACTTCAAATACATACAACAAAGTGAAGTCAGAGCCGCAGTCTGCAGTGGCAAGCATTTCATCCTCCGTCTCAAATATCAAGGGTCAAAGTTGGGTTACATGTCATTTTTTTTCTTTTCCTTAGCAAGTCTTGGGTATGTTTCTTTCTTTTTTTTCTTTTCTTTTTATTTTTTTCCGAATTCTCATCCTAAAGGGCTTATGATAGGTAGCGGTACAAAATCTCCGAAAGCAAAGGAATATCATTAACCCATCGCTGCCACATTCCAGACAGTTCTCCCCCCCTCGGAGAAGTTAGGGAATTAGGTTAGCTGCTTTTTTAAAGTGCAAACTATAATTTCACTGTAACATTTAGAGTCCCCCAGAAAGCTGGATATTAATAAGAATTTATGGCCGCAATTTTAGTACCCTTTGAAAAATCTGTTTTATGGCATCCACACTGTGAAATTTACTTCCCGCTGACTTAAATCTTTGTTGATAGAACTGTATTTTTTTTTTTTACCTCTTTCTTTTTTTGTGTGTTTTATTTCACAGCGACATTTTAGCTATGGAAAGAGTTCAAATCTACAATACCACTGCCATCCTTAATCTTTCCCTGCATGTTCTTCTACAAGATGCTTCTTATTAGAGGGAAGTAAATTCAAAGTTCTGGATGTTTTTTTTTTAAATGGCGCATTTTAGATTTCAAAAGCTCCCAGGGAGGCTCTAGGGCTCTAGACCAGGGCTTCTCAAACATCAACGCTCCAGGATTTAGGGACCCCCAACTCTCCGGGATTTAGGGACCCCCAACAGTCCAGGATTTAGGGATTACCAAGTTGTGTTTAGATAAGAATATGTATAACACTTGGTATGCTTCCCTAACGCTTTAGGCAACCACACTATATGTTATACATATTCTTATTAAAATACAACTGGGTAATCCCTACATCCTGGGCCATTGGGTGGTGGTGGTGGGGGGGTTATTATGGATGATTTAAGAAGCACTGTTCTAGACAACACATCCCTAGTGGAACAAAAGGATTTTGGAAATAGTTTTGCACTTTGGGGACAGCTCTGTAGGTTTTTGATAACAAACCTTAAAATATTATATGTGGCTCCATTAATCCAATAACTATTACTCTGGCCCAACTGGTCAGCAGAAGCCCTCTACACTTGGGACTCTGCCATGGTCACCATTCAAGATAACTCATTGGGCAGGGACAAAGTGTAGGCATTTTACCCAGGAATGTACTTTTATTGAGCTCTAACAGGGGGCAGACATATTGTTTAGAACCTTGGGGCAGATCCTCATTTATCTGCATGAAGGTTAATGCAGATCTGACCCAAGATTCTATCCAACATGTCTGCCTCCTGATAGAGCTACAAGAAGTGCTCAATAAGGTGCTTTATTTGTATTCTTTCATTAAAGCATCTCTATACACACCATCTACAGTTAATCTTTCAATTAAACATAAATAATTTTTTGCCTACGGCTGTTCTTTAAATCTTCACGGCCAGTTAGATCTACTAGTAGGCTATGCAAACTCACCCCATCTCACCTCAACTCACTTACTCCTCACTTTTAGTGAAAAGTTCACGGAGGGTCACTGGGTCTTCGGATCAGCTAGAGGGGGCTGAAAGTGTACACGAATGAGTGGGACTGAGCTGTGAACCTGTCTTAGATGTCATTAACCTCTTGGGAAGTATCTAGTTTTCTCGTCAATAAGACATGTAGCTGTATATCTTAGTCCTATATAGAATTTGCGTGGGAGGTAGAAGTATAGCGTTCAACTGACGTGCCGTCAGCACTTCCACAAAGGGATACCTATGACTCTCAGGCACTGTCTTAACTTCAGTTTCGGCCCCTGTGTTTGAAATCCAAGGTGTAAGGCACATTAAAAATAAAATAAAAAACTCTTAACAGAATGCTTAGGAACAATGAGCCTTATAATGGGATAATATATTGAATTGTTATGCTCTGAGCAGTGCTGCATTGTAATGTGATACCTTGTGCAGAGGGGCATTATTGATTGCTAAATGTGATACATTAACACAATCTTTGTACAAGCTCCAGGCCTTTGTGTTCCCTACCTTTTGTGATATTGTGAAGCTTGTTTCATTGTATTGTTTTTGTAGCCGGCTTCATTAATAATGGGTTTCTCTTATTTTGGTTACACACAGGAACGGTCTGATCACTGTATTTGTGTAATTAAGGAAATGCATTATTAAATTAAATGCCAAAAAAAAAAAAAAAAGCTTGTGTTACAGAAAATGTAACATGACCGGGAACAAACATCTTCCATTAAAAAAACGTCGTGCGGATTTCAATGCTATCGTGCATTGCGTAAGCTATTCTCAAAGCTGAATAAATAAGCATTACTAGATTGTGAGCTCTTGGGAACAGGGCCATCAGTCTGTGCTGCACTTAAGTTTATAGATAAGACAGGACAAGGAATCACTTCAACTTTTTTTCCCACGGGGGTCTTGGCACGTTCCATTTTTCCCCCCAGTCTTGTGCGCAAACTCGACCGCCCCCCGCTTCCTTCCACATTTCGAACTCTATAGGCGTTTGATAGACTCTATAGGCTCTGCACTCCCCCATGGTTTGGAAGCACTGTGTTCCAGGGTGTTTCAGATTATACGAGAGATGTTGTATGGTGTGTGGCATCCAACCCTGTACAGGGCCGTCTCTAGCATTGTCCTCTGCATGTTCTTCCTGGTGCAACAGTGTCCATTCGAGCTTCTTTATGTTTATGGATAATGCCTGATGACTGATGGATACATTGAAATGAATACCGTATTTCCTGCATTCTAAGACGAACTCGATTCTAAGATGAACCCCTTTTCCCGGGGTGTTTTCAAATTTGGAAAGTTTCAGAATCATGGAAATACCTAGACCACTTGTACTGACCTCGGAAGTGACACGCCATCCAGCGCCGAAACTCCTCCCTCCGCACCTCCGCCAAAACGCTGAGATGCAAATCGCGCCTTATAATCCGCACCTGGATTTAGCTGCCGTATTTACGATGCCATTGATTCGAAGATGCACCCCTTTCCCAGAGCAGATGAAATTGGGGCGGGGGGGGGGGGGAGTGCATCTTAGAAAATAATGATAGAAAAAAAAATACATGGGTAGACATGTAAAGGCTGTAAAGTCTGAAGTGTCTGTAACTGCACAGGAGTCGAATATAAACAAAATGATAAATTACAGCTCTGCACTGATGGGGATTACAGAGTAATGTATACGCACTGCGCCGTCATCGGCTCCGATCGGTGCCTAGAAGGGTTAAATCCCAGATGACTTTGCATTAGATCCATAATATTGCTGTAAGACTATCTATAGAAGAACAGGAAACAGGCCATCTAAATACCAATAAGTATTGCGAAAATGATTAATTAGGAAGAGTAATTTAAATTGCCTCATGATTTAAGTAAGCAGCAAATCGATGGCGCAGCAGCAGCGCTATCTGCCTTGGGGCAGAAAAGTGGCGGCCACTCTAAGAGACGCGTTCCGTCTAGAAAGCGGTATCGGTCCGCGTGCACACAGTGTGGTTTGAAAGGGTTCTGTCTGTGGTTATTATTGCAGGATAGAACATGCTTAATGAATGACCTTGGCACTGTCCATTCATTTCCCTGTGATCCTCTGTCCACTTCCCTGCAGTATGTGCAGAAAGCCCCCAGTGTCTGTCATGGACCCCTTTAGTGGGATCCACAAACTCACATGGCGATCTAAGCAGCAGCGCTATCGCACAGACAGAATCCAATTCATGAATCACGGTAGGTCCTTTGAGATCTGCACCCTGATTAATGAATTGGATTGGGTCTGTGCGTATATCCATCCTACATACTGCCGGGCTGCACTTTGCTTGCTCTTTCTGCAGCATGTGGAACAAATATGTGTCCCTGGAAACATGGCCGGTGTTGGCAACTATGGAAAAAGGACTCTCAAAGCAGGCCCAAGTCTGTTGGCAGGTATGTCCTAATACACTAAAAGGTGAAATTAGAAAATCATTATGTATTACAGAGCTTGACAAATCCCAGGAGCCAGAGCTCCTAGAACTCCTACTGCCAGCTCCAAACATATGTAATTGTTTTACACATATCTCTATGGACTTTCCCTGGCTCCAGGCTGGCTCCTGAATTAGTCTGCCAGTGTCCTAAAGTCTACCGAAACGTGTCCGATTTGACATTTAATAAATAGGTGGCGTTAAATCAATATTTAGGGGTTTAGTTATGAAAGAGGGAATTGACAAGGCAGTTTTTTTGGGGTCTAGGACTCTTCTTCGCCGCGGCTTCATCGCTGACAGTTCAGCGCGGCAGTTAGAACGCTGAACTGTCAGCAATGAAGTATAACGCGGCCGTGTCATCGTGGACGCGGCTATGTAAGAGCTGACAGTTCAGTGCTGAACTGTCAGCTCTTACAAATGTAAAAGTAAAAAGAAAATACCCCCCCTAATAAATGATTCCCCCCCCAAAGTGCCCCCCCAAACCCCAATACTAAAATTAACCCCAAAACCCAATACTAAAATAAACCCCAAACCCCAATACTAAAATTAACCCCAAAACTCCAATACTAAAATTAACCCCAAAACTCCAATACTAAAATTAACCCCAAAACCCCAATACTAAAATTAACCCCAAAACTCCAATACTAAAATTAACCCCAAAACCCCAATACTAAAATTAACCCCAAAACCCAATACTAAAATTAACCCCCGACCACAATACTAACCCCCTAAACCTTAATACTAACCCCCGAACCCTAATACTAACCCCCTAAACCCTAATACTAAAATTAACCCCCTAAACCCTAATACTAACCCCCAAACCTAATACTAACCCCCTAAACCCTAATACTAACCCCCAAACCCTAATACTAACCCCCTAAACCCTAATACTAACCCCCGAACCCTAATACTAAAATTAACCCCCTAAACCCTAATGCTAAAATTAACCCCGAACCCTAAAAACATAATTCTAACCCCCTAAACCCTAATTCTAACCCCCTAAACCCTAATTCTAACCACCCTTACTAAAATAGATAAAATACTAAAATAAACTTACCTTTAGCGATGAAATGTCCCGCAAGGAAATCTCCCGCGACGAGCTGTCGTGTGGTGAAGAGACGGCGGTGAAGTGGCCGCGCGGATGCAGCCGCGATAAATAAATTTTTTTGGTCTTGCACTTTCACAATCCCTTTATAATTCCCTCTTTCTTGGATAACGCCCTTAGTTTGTAGTCTCCTGGGGTAGTTACAGGCGGATACCTCTTCTTTCTATAAGCTCTTGTTAGGCTTTTCAGAAAGCTAGAACAATCATTACTGTAATCTGTTTCCTGTGTGAGCGGGCCATCTCCCTAATAGACAGTGACACCGGTAAGGACAGGCGATGGGTACTGTATGCTTCGATGTGCTTCAGATCCCAGACAGGCAGGTCCTCCATGTGCCGAGTGGCCTTAGCTAGCCGGTTCCATAACAGACTCATGTTCTCTACAGTAAGAGCAGTAAAGCTTGGGGCTCCTATCACTGTACTGGAAGCTACTGGCAGAAACTACCAAGCGGGAGCAGTAATGGGGAGCAGGGAGTGGAAGCCAAAACAAACAAACAATGTTATGTCTGCAGGTGTCGATTAGAGACATTTTAGTCAATGCAAACAAGCATGATTTTAGTTTAAACAGTCCCTAGGTGTGAAAGGGTTAACGTAGTATATGTTATTATACATCCCTGTTGGTCTGTTTATTATTAGCATAATTACAAACAAATATATATAATAGTTTTTTTTTTTTTATGGGCCAGAAGGATGGGATAAATAATGTTCAGATAACTTATATTTTTAAAATCTCTACAGTCACAGTATAAGCAATGCACCCATAGGCTGATATTTGATTACAATTTTAGAGAGTGGTGCAGTGGACATATGGGGCTATTCACTAAAAGGTGAGTTGAAGTGAATAGCAGGTGAGTTAAAGTGAATAGCAGGTGAGTTGAAGTGAATAGCTGGTGAGGTGAACATTTCATCTCACCAATTCAGCTATACATTGTGCAGGAACAAAGCTGATGAGGTCACTAAGTGGGGGAACTAACCAAGTTTGTTCCTGCACAATGTATAGCTAAATTGGTGAGATGAAATGTTCACCTCACCTGCTATTCACTTCAACTCAACTCACCTGCTAATCACTTCAACTCACCTGCTATTCACTTCAACTCACCTGCTATTCACTTCAACTCACCTGCTATTCACTTTAACTCACCTGCTATTCACTTTAACTCACCTGCTATTCACTTCAACTCACCTGCTATACACTTTAACTCACCTGCTAGCTTTTTTTTTATTATTATTGAATAGCCTCAATAGACACACCTGGAGAGAAGAGAGGAACTGGAAGGGGGCTGATTTAAGCAGGGGTAATTCAAAGGGGGCATCCACTAAAACTGAACTGCCAAGTGAACTTCAAAGAAATGGTCTCCCTTTTTCTGTGAATGCCTGATCTTTGCAGTGCACTTGGCAGTTCATTGTTTAGCGAGCAGGCCCCCAGAGTGGAAGGGATGGATGGAGTATATGTAAGAGTGGCACAGCCTGGGAAGAGGAGTGATACAGGGATACAGTAAATGTACGAGAGGGATTACAGCTGAGAGAGAATGGAGCTCGATAGGTTTACATCAAATATTCTCCCAGGCATAATGCTGGTTCAATTAATATTTTACATACTACCAAGACATTAACATCTCTGCACTGTGCATGGCTGGCTTGTCTCAGTGAAGACACAGTGGGAATCAATCACACACACACACTACTATTTAACATCTAAAGCTGCAATCTCTCTACCAGGGATCTGGGTAAATCCATAATCTTTAGATAAAGTTCATCCAGCAAACTCTCAGCGTTAAAGGGGGAAGGACTTCAGTTTATACCACTGTCTAAACGGCCATCATTTAACTCGCTGATCTCTTTCTGCCTGTTGAAGCCAATGATCCGTAATTCCTCTTAAAGGGACTCTATCAAGCATTGTTTTGGCAGAAGTCTCCTGCTAATGACATCACCTGGGGCTGGATATGCAAATGAACTGCTTTTCATTGGGAAATTTGCATATCTAGCCCCAGGTGATGTCATAATCCGGAGACTCCACAGACACCCCTAAAAACACATTTGTCTCCTAATTTTGGCATTTGCATGCAGTCTGGCTAACACAATATATAGATAATATCCAATCGTTTTTTTTTAATGCTCTACATGCACAGTACAAACAATGGTTTAGGTGGTACATCTTTAGTAACATCGCATATTACATTAATCAAATAAATGGGTCGTTTTCGACTGCTTTCTTATTAGCGATAAATAACGGTGAAGGGGGCCTTTCTTCGCGGTTTCTCTAAATTAAGTCATGTGACCCGTTTCATGAAAGAACATGGGCCTAGAGGCACATTTCCATTTTTAAGTAGGAGCGCCTATCAAAAAACGTGTACTCTGAGGATTTTAAACCGGGGCTCCTTAAATCACTAGAACAGGCTCCTAACTTTGTAATTGTTTTGCACAGAACTCTACGGAAGGCTACCCAGCTCTTGTGGTCAGCCTCCAGGGGGCTCCACTCACCGCTGGGAGCTTGCAATCCAGAAGTGTCATAAAATCTGTCCCGTGCAAGAGTTAAGGCAGCCTATCTGTGTATATAATCATAACAGAAAATTCAAAAAAAATAAATAAATAAAAAAAATAAACAATTTCCTACCAAAGTTCAAAACTCACACTTTACACCATAAAAGAAAGTTTATAGCCTCTATCAGTCCAGAAAGATGCTCATCCGCAGTGGGGATTTGGTGGAGCCATTACAATGTGCAGTATAAGTTCCATTTGCCTACAGTAAATAGATTGTCAGAAGTGTCACCGGGAAATAAATATGGGGTTGGTTAAAAGGGAGCAGAGATGGCTCAAAGCATCATTGAGACGATTGATTTATCTGGCATGCCGCAATGACTACAGATGTGGATCTGTTATTCTAGAGGAGCCATGCATTTGATGAGCTGATAATGCTGGGCCAGAGAGGGGCTGGTTTTAATTACTGATGAGCAATTTATTTGTGTGCTTTCTGATTTACTGGAGGTTTGTTTTGTTATTGACAGGTTAACCTTGGGGCTTTTTTTTTTTTCTATTTTCTTTTGACGAATAGAGAGACTTGTGTGTGTGTTTTTTTTAGTTTTTCTTATTTGAAGATGTTTTATTCATGACACACAAAAAAAAATCCGGAGGTCATTTCTTGTACCATATCTTCCTCGTATGTCACATTTCATTGTTTACTAAATAGCAATTGAGTTTACTGTTTCAATCAGACCCGCCGAGCAGACACTGATTTGCCCTATTTACAATTCCGCAATTTTTAGTATTTGTTGTGTTTCAAATAAACCGGTTTATTTTTTGTATTTTTATGTTTTGTTTTTTCCGATCAGCTCCTTGCAGATATGTTTTCCGTCTCTGTGCTGTCTATTATATATATATATATTTTTTAATCCAGTTAATTTTAAGCTTCAATGGGGATGAGATGGCAGCCATTTGGTTCTGGTTCCAGCTGTCCGTAACATTGCAACACAAGATGGCCGAAATTTATTTATAATAAATATAATAATTAACATGGCAGATTGGATGATGAACTGTACAGCCAACAAGCCCAGGGAGAAGATATCTACCTCATGGAGCTGTTCATATAAGATGGCCAACATTTATTTACTATAAGAGTCCTAAACATGGCAGACAGATGACGAACGGTTCTACCTAGGGACCCAAAAATATTTGTAGATAAGTGCTGCATCATGTAAAGATCTGTCTTGTATTTCCTAAAAAAAACCCTGCTTATTGGGTTTAACAGGATTACTTCTGTTGCTAGAGCAACAGTCCGGGCTCTCTGTCTAAGCCCCTCCTTACTGGAGGCGAATTAAGAATCCCCGGCGAAATTATTTTCAGTGTAAAACTACCGCACACTTTTATTGTTTTAAAGTAAAAATAAGTATATGTCACATATATGAAACGACACTAGGAGGAATTGGAACTTTTTTTTCAATAGAATATTAAAAAAAAAAATAAAAAAAAAAAAATTTTGCTTTACCTTCTAAAAATGAATTTATGAGTCCCACTGATGTATAAATAATATTCAAAGTGTTTGTCTCCTCAGGGCATTGTTCTAATCAAATGATTTCCATTTTTTACAGGGCTTACGCATGTTTAAAATGATGCCTGTGAGCCTCGAATAATACAATCTAAGTGTTACTTAATAGTTCGATGTCAGGTAACTTGCTAATAACCTTAGCTGAGTTTGTATAGAGGAATGTGGATAGAAATTGAATTGCTCTGCACATTAGTCCGCTTCTTACTCTGGCTGAATATTAATTTCATCGGCTTACGGTCTCTGGTAATGGATAGGAGATTAGAGCAACAAGCGTTACACGGACCAAACCAAATTGCTTTTTAACTAATTAAATTTAATACAGTCCTCTGGAAGGGATGAAGATTTATAGGAATTTATACCAGGGAAGCCCTGCAAGTGTTAAAATTCTGCTAGCATTAAGGATCGTTTAACCCAGTTCATCTGATTTGATTTAATTGAATACTCTGCTTTTTAACCTGTCATTTTTCACCATGGTACTTGACTCACGGATTATGGGTTATACTCCCCCCAAAAACAGTGAATGCTGACTTATTAACAGTCAAGGTGCGACCAAAAGGACAGAACAGCTGGGTTAAAAAATAAATAAATAAACATATCTCTATCTTGTCTATTTTTCCCCAACTCTGCCAGGTTACCCCTGGTACAGGACTAGAGTTATTTCTCAGTGTCCAGTGAGGTGCGGTGACCTTTCGGCGCAAATCAAGACATAGTTGCCAACCGTCCTGGATTTTCCGGGTCAGTCACTTTTTTTTGGGGGGTGGGGAGGTGCTGTCCGGACAAATTTACGTGTCACTGTGCACAACCAGCAATTCTAAAGGTAAAATTAATGAGCCCCAGATACTCAGTCTTGCGAGGTGGCCAAAGAATTGAGGGCGATGTCTAAATAGTTTTATTGGTTCGTTAATTAGCACCACAGTTATGAGCTGTATACTACATATAATTTTATATATATATATATATATAGCTTGGAGGAAAGACGTAACAGGGGGGATATGATAGAAACATTTAAACACATAAAGGGAATCAACACAGTAAAGGAAGAGAGTATATTTAAAAGAAGAAAAACTACCACAACTAGAGGACATAGTCTTAAATTAGAGGTGGCAGCGATTTAAAAGTAATATCAGGAAGTATTACTTTACTGAGAGGGTAGTGGATGCATGGAATAGCCTTCCAGCAGAAGTGGTAGAGGTAAACACAGTGAAGGATTTTAAGCATGCGTGGGATAGGCACAAGGCTATCCTAGCTATAAGACCGGGAACGGGGGACTAATAAAAATATTCAAAAAAAATGGGCAGACGAGAAGGACCGAATGGTTCTTATCTGCCGACACATTCTATGTTTATATATACATAAAACCTTGATGCTCCCCAAATGTATGTCACAAGCACTATGCATAGGCTGTCTCTTTAAGACTTTTAGTGCACTCATAACCATTAACAATCTCTCCCAAACCCCACCAGGGAGAGGGACCCATTACACCCGGCGCTCCGAAAGGGTTAACATTAATTAACTTCATTCCCAGCTCCCACCTAACCACGGTAATATTACCGCTTGGTACTTTTATTTACAGTCTTGGCGGAGAAGCTAAACATATGGCTTTATTTACAGAGCAGCAACCCTAACGTATAAAGTAGCGGTATAACCTTTCTGGTGCCCTACAGCGCAGTGCGCGGGGGGCCCCTACAGGCTTCCGACTCGACATCTCCATTTTAATTACAGACCTGTGCTAATCTTCGTTGTTGGATATTGTGTGTGTGTGTGTTTTTTTTTTTTTTTGTACATTACATGTTCACACTGTAGGTTAATAATTTTAAAGTTACGTTCAATTTGTTCCCCCTTGGCGGCCACAGAAATTGCTTCCAAGTCTCCACCAAAGGCGTAGTAGTTCAGGGTGTAATTATTAAGAATATAGTGTCCGCTGAGTGATATATTTCTTCGGCAAGGAAATGGGTATTGAGATATGAAGGAGCTGTCTGATCCAATCCCTAACTATACTGAGAAACAGCAACAAGCCCAGAATTCATTGTTCTGGAGGCTCATAAATTTGTGTTATTTGTGTCTGATGCGTTTCGCCAGGATGAGACTGACCTTGATATAACTTTGCTTTGGAAAGTAGACTGATGTCTCTCTGTTGGATGTGTGTGTGCTCTGACCGTCTTATTGAAAATGTAGTTTTTTTTGGAAAGCGATAAAAAAACCCCCCCAAAAAACTGGAATGTATTTTCTCTCACAGGTTACAGCGAGTAACATGTTTATATAGGTTGAATGTCTTTCAAAATCAAATAATAAAACAACAACAAACAAAAAAAAACATTTCACCTTTTAGGACAGTAAATTGAAATCCTAATGTGGACAAGAGTTACTGTAGCAGAGAAAACAGAGCAACATGATAAACAAACTATCATAAAGAAAGTTCAAAGTCTTAAAGTGGCTAATTCACACTTTTATTTTTCTATATTATGCTAGCTTATGTTTTTTTTTATTTTTTTATTTTATTTGCTTTTGGTATAATGGGAGTTATGTATAAATACTCCTGCCCTGCAAAGCGTCGGGCGTTTTATAAAAAGGCGTAATTCGCCGTTTGTTATGTATAACGGCGATTGCGCCTTTCTATTAACTCCCGATACTTTGCAGTGCTGGACCGAGACCCGAGGTTCTCCGACAATAATCCTGTGCCTTTAAGCGCCTTATCATTTTTTTTTTAATATATTGGCTGCGACGGCGCACTGAGCACCCGGAAGTGCCTTTCTGGCGCAGGCGACTCCCGAAATTCGCCGGGAATCTGCTTTTTACATAGACGCACACCAATAACACCACTTTATAATAGATGCATTATAGGGTTAAAACAATCTATATCCTCTCATTTGTGGCTGGCAGGTCAACTTTAAACAAGTGTTAATTAATTAAATTTACTTTTGTTTATTAAACCCCCCCCCCCCCCCAAAAAACAAAAAAACAAAAATTAAAGTAGCATTAAGTGTTATGTTTATTGGCAGCACTATTGGTCGGCTTGTGGCATTTAACGGGTTAAGCTAGAGATGGTGGGTTTAGGATAATGTAGATAGGGAACATCAAGGTTAGCTTACGGGCTATGGGAAGGGCATACAGAAATCTAAATGTAAATCCAGACGAATAAAGTCAGGGTATGTTCAATGAAGGAGCTTTATGAAAGATTAATTTAATTGCGGCCCTAAGTAGATTTAATTTCATTAGATTACAGAAATACCTGCAGCATTAACTCCAGGTCTATTTTGGGCATGTTAAAGATATACTCCCTGCAATGGTTCCTCTGGAAAGTAATGCGTTGATGAAAGTACGTCTGAGAAAGTCGACTCTGTATATATGTCAATATCCAGCCCCGAAAATGACTGCGAATGGCGTCCGGATTTGGGGCACATCATGGGGCCGCGCATGTCGCGATAAGCCTCGAATATGTCCACAATTCGGACGTTATAGCTGACGCCACAGTGATATCCACTTTGAATTTCCTGCCAATATGAGCGGAGGTACATTGAGTTCTGTCATTTCTATCTATTACATCAGTCCATCAATATCAGCCACCCTGCTCGTTCTCTCTCTTGTTCCTATTCTATATTTTTTTCTTGCACCAATGACTACAAATAAAATGTTCACTAACGTGCATAATATTCACTAATGTCAGTCTTAGTCCATACCATTTTCCGGGTCATTTATAACTGATGCTATTGGTACATGCCTAGTGCCCTCTCACAGGTCTCTGAGTGCCACTTGTGGCACCTGTGCCATAGTTTTGCCATCACTATATTAGATAGTGGTTGGTATAGGCCACTTGTACGGGCCAGGGTACTACTTATTTTGCATACAAAATATGCTGAAACTTATTTTGACTGACTGGATGTGTGTATATATATAAATGTGACTGACTGTGTGTGTGTGTATATATGTGAATAACTGTATGTGTATGTATGTGACTGACTGTGTGTGTATATATGTGACTGACTGTGTGTGTCTGTCTTTGATAAATGACACATTGACAGAATGTAATATTTAGAAGATCAGTTTATAACCTAATAAATCCAAATAAAGATATATAGTATAAAAAAGTGTGTCTGTCTGTGACTACTTGTGATTGTGTTTATGTGCCGTTGTCTGGCTCCTAGATTTTTTTAGCTGGCTCCTAAAACTCAGTTACGTTTGTCAAGCCCTGCTCTAATCACTCAATATGCTTGGTGTCCTGAATGACCTCCTTGTTGATGGGTATGACCTGCACTATGAAGACATCACAGACCAGGAGCCTATGTACAAGTCCAAACAAAAGCTAAATTGAGGCAACTCACAGTTCAGTTGTGGCAAATCTTATCTGTGAAAAAAAATCTCATTGTGCAAGGTCTTCATTGTGAGTTCCATTGCTCTTCCAAGGTCTTCCGAGTAACTTCTATTGGTCTTCCAAATGAACTCTCCACTCACTTATACTTGGACTAATATTTGAGAACAAACGTCGTTGGTTTAAGAATGAGAAGTTCCAGTTCAGATGAACTTTTAAAGTCCACCTTGGACTTGACTTGGACAACCTACCCAGCCATGTATTCCAGTGACCAAGCCAAGGCTTGTTCACTCAACAGGTGATAACTATCAAGTATTCACCCCCAAACAATTCTAAAGGCATATTGAGTTAGTGGCCGTACTGAAATTTCTCCAAATTGGGATCCTGGATCCGACTCCCCATCAGTCATGATTTAAAGAGCATTTCACCCAAATATGTGTATAGTGTCCTTGAAATTTAAACCAGCACACCCTGTGCTTTAAGGGGCAACACTTTGGTGTTAAAAATGAGGTACAGCAACTAAACTTCTCACTGAGTTGCAGCCCCAAGAGATGGCGTTTAATGCTGTATCTCACTAATAACGCAGACGTAAGCTGGGTTATGCTCTCAATCGAGGCTCCTGTCCATTACGCAAATGGTCTTCTCACCACTGAGACAATTAGATAATCTCATAAACATTATGGAAGGAAGGGCATCAATTGATCTATTTTTATAAGCTGGAATTGTCTGTACAGGTGCTGAGCTGTAACTGACACTATAAATACGGGGTTTAAATGAGGCTCTTGTGTTTTACATGAGTAATCTTGGTTATTGCCTCCCTATATTTAGAAGTAAATTCTCATCGGAGATAGGGAGACGGATACGTGTCTAAAAGTGTTTAGTACATAACTGTCTGCCTGTCTTACACAGACGTGTTTTTAATTCTTGTGTGTTTTAAAATCACGGATTTTTTTTTCTTCTTCGTCGTTTATCGAGACCATGTCCACAAGACGAACGGAATGCACAATATGAACAGATAAAAATGATATATAAAAGTCAGATCTGGGTCAAAGTTCTAAAAGTGATCGAATCAGCAGAAAAAAGTCCATTGGTTTCCCAGGTAACTGCTCCATTTATATAACTTTGCACCATAATTGGCTTTTTTTTTAGTGCAAAATTTGCACCGTATATATATATATATATATATATAAAAGATAACTTCATATGCTCTAGTGCAGCTCATTAATTAGCTCTAATTTAATTAACAATCTAAATGGCAGAATCCTGTTCATTCTGATTAACTCTTTCCCAAGCCAAAGGCCTGAGCCAGAGAGGACTAGTCTTTTGGCACTGCAGCTGTAGAGGACTATAATCCCCATGATGCCCAGCCAGTGGCTTTGTGGACACCAAAAAAGGTTGACCATTGCTGGCGTAAGAATGTGTCCCTATACCAAGCATCATTCCTTGAGACCCTCAAGGTCTAAAGGAAGGTTTAACTCCTCCGATTACTATCCCTTTAAGGAACAGTTTAAAGAGTACTTCAAAAACACTTATGTTATAGCAGTTGCAGTGACACAGCCTTGCCTTTACAAATACCACACTTAATGTTAGCTTCGAACACATAGGGGGTCATGTACTAAACAAGTGCAGTGGGAAAAAAAAGTAGGTAAAACATGAGTAAGGAGCAACTATCTCCCCCCCCCCCCCCCCCCGATTTGCGCCTCTTCCGTTTATTTTTTATTTAGCGCGCATTTTTCCGGTTGCGCTAGTAAAGTGCGATTAGATTTGCGCACGCTAAAGGGTTTTGCGAATATTTTTGTGAAAAACAATTCTTATTTGCGTGTGAAAAATACACCAGCTTTTAGCAAGCGCTATCCAAAGAGGTAGAAAAAATATTCGCAAAATTGTCTGTTTTTATTCGCAGTTTGCTTGTAGTTACTATTTGAGTGTTAAATGTTTAGTACATTGCAAAGCGCAAAAATAGTTTTGCACGTAAAATATATTTTCATTTTTTTAGTACTTGCCCCTCATAGGAAGCTGCTGTATTCTGGAATTTGCACTGCCAGAAAAATATGTAATATTAATTAGTACTGTAGAACTTCGCTGGGGATTAAATGGACATATTCCAGTTGGTATTGTCTTGCTGCCCCGTGTTCCGACTCTCTAGCCTCCTACCGCTGAGGTCATGTGACTCATGACATCGCCATATTCCGATGAGTTGGACACTCCGGGCCGCTAACTTTTTTTAATCTTGACAATCTTTGGAGGTGATTATAGAGTTCGAACGATGACAGAAATCCTCAATAACCAGTTTCTTTCCGTAAGGGAGCACAATGTATTGGCCCATTACGCGGCATGGCTACTTAAAGCGAAATGCCACGCACATTAATATCTGGACGTAGTGTCACATTTTATGAATTCAATGCAGTTCATACATCATGTGAAAAAAAAGGAGAATTAGTGAGAATGAAATGTGGGTTCATTGAGTGCTGAGGTTATTTCCACAGAGAGAAAATTAAGAGAAGGGTATTCATAAAATATGTGTTTTTTTTTTTTTTAATCAAGACATCCATTTAATCTTCTGGGCTAAAGTACCCTGTTTTGTTTCAACTTCAATTGACGATTGTGTAAAAAAAGAAAGAAAAAGAAGAAGGAAATAGCGCGGACTGGTGCCGCTACCCTCATGTGCGCCAGTGTACCGCGCTAAACCCCTTGACAGAGGCAGATAATAAAAACACTATTGGTGGACTGCATGTCATATCACTCGTGTCCAGTAAGCAAACATGGAGAAACTTGGTTTATTTATAGATTTGAGGATAAATTCCATTAATCATGTTGCTAAGCAGGCAATGAAACTGGTTATAAGTAGGGACAAGTGGATTTGAAGCCACTTTAATCATTTTAGAAATATTTACCGCTAGCTCGCAACGTCTGCAATGTTATTAGTTTCCCAGAATCAAGCTTTAATACAGAGTTATCCTCCTTCGTTTGTGTAATTTAAAAAAAAAAATAATTAAAAATTGTGTGATTATATCTGCATTTGGAAATACAGATACAAAGGAACAATCAAGATAGTGTAGTATTTTGAAAGCAAATCTTAGGCAAAATATGATAAAACAAAATGTAATTAAAACACGTAGTTCGTTTGGCAGTTGTTGTTTTTTTTGAGGGCGACTGGGTCTCCTGCTGCCCTGGTTTCGGAGTTGTTCCTGTTTGTATTTCGAGGTATGAACTTGTTTAAAGCTTAGTTTATCTTAATTCATAGGCCAAAAGAAATATATGTACGTCAGATCAGTTCCAACCCGCTACAGAGCTAAGATAGCCCGTACTATGGGATGGTATAGACCCGCGGCCGGCTTAGGCCTGACCGCTCCCATCCACAATTGCCATTTGGAATCCCTGGCAACTGGGCCACCATTGTTCTCTGGGAGGTCCATTTTGGGATCTACCAAGAAAGGCACGGCAACTTCAATAACATATAAGTTGCTGGATTGTGCCGCATATACATAAATAAAATATACACGCACACTATCGGGTCTGCTCAACGAAGAGAGAACTGCACGGAGGTGAGATAAGAATTACAAATAAACATTCCAATCTCCCATTCAGGATCATTTTTCCAACTCGATTACTTTGAAATTCCCATCTCAATTCCTTGCAATTCTCTCTTTATTGAGTAGAACCTTCTAATTTCCCAGATGGAAAAAAAAACAAAACAAAAAACAAGACCAATGTGTGGTGCTCATGGGATGATAAATAGCACAGGAAGAGCAGTGCAATTCCTCTTTTTCCTGTGACTGAATTCAGCCATTATTATGGCTTCCTGAGCACATGGGACTAGGAACCGAGTGTCTGACTAATCCAGTTGCTTCTCAGTCACAGCCACACTATGTAAAACAGGACATTTTTGTTACTTTGAGTGGCATGTACTAAAAAAAACCCGCAAAAACGTTTTATGTGCCAACCTTTTTTTGTCCTTTGCTCCTATTGCCATGTTCTAAACATTTAACACTCCAATAGTACATACAAGCAAATTGCGAATAAAAACGGGCATAATTGCGAATAAAAACAGGCAAGTTTGCAATTTTTTTTCCTACCTCCCTCTTCTGATAGCGCTCGCTAAAAGCTGGTGTCATTTTCACACACAAAATAAGAATTATTTTTCAAAAAATATTCGCATAACTCTTTAGCGTGCGCCAATGTAATCGCAATTTATTAGCGCAACCGGGAAAAAAAATGCACGCTAAATAAAAATAAACCGAAGAGGTGCAAAGTGTTACAAATTGTTGCAAATTGCTCCTTACTCATGTTTTACTCCCCCCCCCCCCACTGCCCTTGTTTAGTACATGACCCCCCTATTCCTGCAAAATAACCTTCTACCACTCCACAACCCCCATCAGCATATCTCCTTCCTTCCCGGTCCCGTATTCCAGTGACCGATCCAATTCGCTTCCAATCAGAACATCAGCCTGTGATTAGCTGGTTCAGAGTGGCATTCCTGTGTAGAGTTCTATGCTCAATCAGAATCATGTATGCTGCCACTTCTTGCATAATGACCATCCCGTCCCATTTCTTGACAATTCTACACACTGGTGCCCAGTACGATGAAATAGGATGGTTCGCTATCCTTCATTGGACGATCATATACAGTATTTGAGCCACAGGAGCAAACTGTATTTTAACTATATTTTCCTTGTAAAATATCCCCTTAATTACTGTATTCTTCCGAATGAAGGGTTTGTGCAGTGGCTGATGGGAAACATTGTGAAGAAAGGGTCCAGTGGAAGTGTTTTGTTGTTGTTGTCATATTATACCCCCCTGTGGACACGTGCTATATCAGTCGGAAGGGGGTAATGGAGAGATGTCACAGTGGATAGATTGCTCTATCACTGTGATAGGAGACCCGGCATGCTTTAATCTCAGATTGTTCACTCCTGCCCCTGACATGAGCTGCTCTCTCTCTTTCATCCAAACAAATGTCGGACACGAGGTGGAACACGGATAAAAGAAGCAAAGAAAGTCATATGTATCCTGCAAATCTCCTGTTCTTACTGTCTCAGACCACTATGGCTGGGAATTATAACTGTCCTCCATATTGCATTGTCACACCTCTTATACAGGGGGGGGGGGGGGGGAATACCATGCACAAAGCCATATGCTGTGACATCCTATATCAGGAACCACAAAAATGTTGTGGTCTGCCACTCAGCCACGGAGTCTAACTGTGTGGCCCCTTTCAGTGGCTTCTGGGAAGTAGAAGCTGACACCCCCCCCCCCCCCCACTATGCACACAGACCCCATAGTTTAGTTTTGGGGTGCCAATTTGGGTCAAATTTTCGAATTTACAGGTGAGATAGCTCATACACCACCTGAAGAATCTGTTGAGACCTCAGGGTTGCAGGTTTCATTCCTGGCAGGGTCGACTCAGCTATTAATCCCTTGGTAGATAAAATGAGGACCATTAAATTGGGGAGTATTAGCATCCTGTACTCACAATTTAGAGAGTATCTGACTCTACCCTGGCTGGTTATTAAACATTTTGTTACAATTCTTGCTTTGTTCGTGTATACCCACTGTTAACTTGCGGAAATGCCAGATGTGTCACTGAATAAATAACAAATAGTAATCCTTTAAAAGAAATAAATAAAGAAATAAAAACCCCACACACTTGTAAAGACAAAAATCTATATTGCAGCTATCATACCTAAAATCTGCATCAAGATTCATGTCTAGAAACCGAAGCTTCAAATATTTCTTTCCCCCCCCAATACTTTTGGAAATCATTTTCAAACCTGTGTTATACATGACTTTTTATAGCTCTAATTCCTGTTCCTTTCCTGAATAAGGGGACACTGTTTGCATGTCTGTATTGTTTGTGTCTAGCTTTAATTTGTGGCCATGCTATTTACTATTACAGTGGTTTGTATTGTGATTTGATTTACAGAATTATAATCAACAAATTTAGGATAGCGTGCTCTCATGGTTTCAAAATCTGGCCCTGGCACGGGATGCACCTCTCACCCAGTAACTAGCAGGCGAAATTAGAGAAAGGAGACTACAGCAGAAGTGTGGGGCTGTTTTTTTTTTTAGCGACTTAATTGATGGTGACTGCAAATTTAAAGGGTCATCAATTAAAACAGAAATAGATGTGTTCTGCTGGCGAGCGTCTCAATTAGAGAGATTTTTTTTTCCAGTAACAATGCTGCCTGCATCCCCATCCATAGCAACACAAAGAGCCATTTACCACTGATAAGACTCCAGAGCAAAAAAAAGGGGTGCTGGACACCCCTCTCATTACAGCTCTTTAAACTTTAACCCCTTAAGGAAAAGAGCTTTTTGTTTGTTTTTTTGTTATGTGTGTTTAAAATGAATTCCTCTTTCTCATTTAGTGTACTATATATATATATATATATATATATATATATATATATATATTTTATTATTATTATTATTTTTTGTAAAACATTTTTTGGGATGTTTTATCTATCCTAATAAACCAGAATTCAATACGAAATTTATTTACATTTGCCCACGCCAATTCGTAACCCTGCCAGTACCGTGGGGTTAAAAAAATCGCAACTCTCCTTTTTTTTGTGCGAATTCCCTTTAATTATTGAAGCAGATAAAAAAAAAAAAAAAATAGACCCCACCCAAAGCAGGCTGTCGCCTTTTCCTGAAATCAAGTAGCGGTGTCCTATGATTAATATCAGAATTTAATCTAAACTAGCTTACACCGTACACAGGTGACATCTGCGCTTACATAGAATTTCCGCGCCCGTATCTGGTTAATTACCGACTCAGTGTAGTTCAGCGTTCAGTTAATAAATATGTCAGGGTTTTCGCGTGCTTTTTCCTTTTTGCAGAGTTTTGAATTCGCAATTAGTTTTAGATTTACAACACAGTGACAGACAGCGCTGTATAAATAGAGGTTAAACACACAATTTACATATTAATTTCATGATTCATTTATTCAATGATTTATGTGGATATAGATTGTATTTAATCTTTTGCGCTGTAGTTGTTCCAAGCCTGACGAGCAGAATCACTAGGCTGGCTGTGAGGTAACGATGGCTGGATTGAACTGTAGGAAACACGACAGAAAAAATACATGTTTTGAGAGAAGCCATTGGCACCAAGGCTTGGGGGGGTTGTGTCAGTCTTATTTTTTTCTTTATTATAATGTAGAGGGACCATAATTCCCCTTCAAAGTGGAATTTATACTTTCCCATGATGCCAGTGTAGCCTTCGGGCCTGCTCAGCATAATGGGAGTTGTAGTTGTGGGTGTGCAAGTCTTTAAAGGGCCAAAATGTTGCATTTGCTAAAAAAAAAACCACAGCAATTAATAGGACTAAAGAGAATCAGAGCAGTTCAATCAGTTGGGCAGCGCTGCGCTGTTTGGCCCATGGGATCCATGTTGGACACCTCTGCTTAGGTCATGGAATTTTTGCCCAAATCTAAGCATTTATATTGCTTCTATGGCCTTTAGTCGAGATGTATTCAGGCTCTAGTTCTTAAAGGACAACTGTGGGCCCACAAATTAAGTTATGTTTAGTTAAAAAGATTGCGTCAAGCGACGGCATTTTAAACAGAAAGCTTTTAATGAAAGCTCCTCACTGAGCCCTCTCTGTTGGTATAGCGGTATCAGGGGGCGGACATCTTACTTAGAATCTTGGCTTAGAAGGTTCAGATCTTCCTTCATTTCACCCAAGATTCTAAACAACATGTCCGTCCCCTGATAGAGCGAAACAGAGCATATAGCAGTCCATTGGGTGCTATATCCTGCCTCCCAACTTTCCCACTTTGCACAGGACAGCCCCTGACTTTGGGAGACAATCTCGCTGTCACGCCGAGCGCTACCTCTCTCCCGCTTTTCAGGACAGAGGTAGAGGGACAGCGGGATTAAAGACGGCAATCCCACAGTAAAAATGGAAGTCTCGGGTGTCTGGGAGACTGATTACGTCGATTTTCGACCCCCCCAAGCACCACCCTCCGGCACTCCAATTTGCAGGGGGCAATAGTTGGGAGAAATAATATCTGCATATTCTTTCATCAAAGCATTTCTATTTAAAATGTCTACACCTGATACATTATTTCTATTACATTTCTGCTGTCAGTTATCCTTCAAGGGCTTTCCTGGTGTTAAAATGGCATTGGGCATCATGTAATCAACCCCCCCCCCACACACAAAGGATGAAATTATGCTTTAAAATCCCCAATACAACAATGTGCTGAGTAGCTGACTATAGAGAGCAGGTGTCAACTAATATTTAAATGACATCCTCAGTAAAATAAATATTGAACTGCCCTGTCACTTTGCACAGAGAATAATCTGCTCCAAAAGAGAGAGAGAGAGAGAAAAAAAAATCCCATTCATTGTAAAACCGCCTCTGACATTTGTTCTCCAGGAATTATTTGCAGTTTATCTTGCGAGCTGGAAGGCTTTTTATCAGACCAGCAGTGTTGAACTGCGGAGCGAAAAAAAAAAAAAAAAAAATGGTAATTGAGCATTTTATCAAACGCTTCCAACAAAAACGGACTTTGCAAGTCGTAAATGAAGATTAAAACCATTGTTGGCAGGGAAGAACAAATTGGAATGATTTATTATCTTAAACATCAACGTGTCAGTACTCAGAATAAAATAGAAAAGAAAATAAATAAATTAATAAACCCTCAGCCCCCCCCCCCAAAAATCACGGATTCTCTCCACACTCGGGCCGCAGCCTGGGTATAGCGTAAAAGTAAATACACCATTTAATTGTTTGCACGACGGAAAGGAAGACGGGGGGGAGAATATGTGTCGCTGTAGAACAGCTGTCGTGAGGCCGTTGTGTGTGTGTAAGAAGAGCGTGCAATCCAAGCATTGTGTGAAAGGTGACACAGTGGTGAACGTAAATTTAAATACGAAGTATTCGATCAGATAATGTCACTATAGGAGCTTAGTTAGTGGATGTGGCCTTTTGGATCACGGTTGCAATGGTTGGTACAATATTGTGGAGGAGATTTTGCAGCCATCTGAGGACAAGCAGGGATGAGACTGACATTGCTTGTACTCAGTCCTGCTAGTCAACCGTAAAATCTGTACTGTGTGTCTAAAGAATCACACAGCAAGCTGGAACCCTCCAACATCACCATCCACTGAGGCAAATACCTGAAACGAAGGGAGGATCAGGGGCTATCGGACACTAATGTAGTGCGTTATAACACGTTTATAAAACCAGCATTGCATTGTAACGTGTTACACGTGTATTGCCACATTATTTTTACACGTCAAAGGACAACTGCCGGCAAAAGCACGAACTGTCTAATTGAAAGATTGCATCAAGTGTAGGCATTTTAAATATAAATACTTTAACGGAAGAATACAAATTAGGTGCCTTATTGAGCCCTTTTTGCTCGTATCTCTCTATCACGGGGCAGACATCTTGGATCAGTTTGGACCCATCTGACCCAAGATTCTAAACAACATGTCTGCCTCCTGATAGTGCTCTATGGATCAAAAAGAAGGCTCAGAATGGTACTTTATTTGTATTCTTTCATTAAAACATTTTCTATTTAAAATGCCGACACTTGAGGACATCTTTCAATGAAATCGAACTTCATTTTTTCCCTTTAACCCTTGAGTGCCAGAGATCCGCGAACTGCACTATTACCAGCTCTCCTGGAACTGTTAGGTACATATATATAGTGCATTTAGCAGTGTTTCCCCATCCTTGTCTCCTGTTTGCCTTGCGTTTGTAGGGCATTATGTGCACACATTGAGGGTGATAAATTCAGGCAGTGCGAAAAAAAAAATACAAAGTATGCTGAACATTTTCACCCCCCCCCCCAAAGAGATGCCTTTGGGCAGACTTCTTTCTGGAGTAAATGTAATCTGTGACCAAAGACTGTACACAAAATCACTGATGCAAGGGGGACATGATAGAGATGGATAACATCACATTATACGCAGTGCCCTTAGGATTTAAGATATCGAAATTAATGCGCATGGAAAACGAACAGGGTTTGAGACATTGAATAGTGATCTCAAGTAAAACGAGTGATGGCGCAAAGCTCAGAAATGTTTAGACGCAGGCGCATAATATAACATCCCTTGTCTACCACAAAGAGGGAATTGCAAGCGTAAGGCCATGGTATCCGAATTTCGGACTCTGCTATTTTGGCCATAATTGTGCAATTCCCTTTAACACGAGTAGAGGGAAAGTGTTTAAACCAGTAAAGGGATGTTGAGATATTCTTTGGTTTTCAGGTACTTAGTCTGATATCCAGAGGGTATTTAATGATACTCATTTTATCCACCTCACAAGGATGAGTCAAAAATTTAACTTGCAATCCTGAGGGTTGAACAGATTCTACTAGGGAGTTTTCTCCCCAGGAATCTGCTGGATCACTTAGTGATTTCATCCTCCAATAGCATGGCTACAGGTAAACCCCTGTTATAACGCTATGCGTTACAGGAGTGGCTAGGTTGCGCAGCATGCAGACACCGTGCATCACTTGTGACCAATTGGCCGTCACGGTACAAAGATCAAAATATTGTCGCTGCCATCTGTGGCTGACCATTCTGCTTTGAACCATTGTGTCCTGAGGCTTGTAGGGGCGGATCCTAAAGAGGGCAGGGTTAAGTGCCACTGCGCGATGATGCAACCACAGGGTTGAGGTCCAGCCTAACTGGTACAGGTGATGGTTGTCTGGAGCTCAATTCTCCTAGTTTAGACTGTGCAAATCTCCTAGACAATTATATAGTGTTAATGCAATGCTGCCTGTGCACCACACAATGTACTATTGATTCTGGGACAGGACTCAAAAAAAAACGAGACTGTCCTGTAAAATTCAGGACTGTTGGCAACTATGCTTTAAACGGATACCGAAGATAGAAAATGTGCCTTTTTAAGTACCCTGTACCCGTAGTAAACGTAACCATTGCCGCACCCGTAATTTAAATGAAGAAAAACTACCACAACTAGAGGACATAGCCTGAAATTAGAGGGGCAACGATTTAAAAGTAATATCAGGAAGTATAACTTTACTGAGAGGGTAGAGGATGTATGGAATAGCCTTCCAGCGGAAGTGGCAGAGGTAAACACAGTGAAGGAGTTTAAGCATGCGTGGGATAGGCACAAGGCTATCCTAGATATAAGAGAGGGAACTGGTGACTAATAAAAGTATTTGGAACATTGGGCAGACTAGAAGGACCGAATGGTTCTTATCTGCCGGTGACACATTCTATGTTTCTAACCAGATTCCAGATGTAACTGAGATTTTGCAAGTTCCTGGACTTAGAAGAGAACAAGCATCTTAGGGATCTGAATACCGACAAGTAGAACAGAACGTCGGGGTAGCATTCAGCGAAAAAAACAAACAAACGAGGAGGGGTTACGCGGATTAAAGTGTTTTATATGCATCCTACTGGGATCATTATTTTACTACGCGGTACGTAGAAGTTTTCAAGGTCAGCATTACTTGAGCAGTTGTAATAGTCCCAGCAGAAAGATAAATATATATTGACTAAGAATCTAACTCCAGTTACGTTAGTTGTGAAGGTCAACAGCCCCTCCGAGGTGCTCGGAAACCTTCAAATGTCTATAGGTTAGATCACTAATGAATTACAGCACACTTCTACAGCGGGGAGGAAAACTCCTCTGCTTTTATGGAACGAGTCACGAGGTCGTTCCCCCCCCCCCCCCCCCGCTTTCTCGTATGCAACCCAAAGTACAATATCTGATCCACGCAAAGTGCTCACGGTGTTGTATCCTTGTGGGATTTGAAAGAGTGCTTCATCACACACATTGCACATTGTGTGAAGTCTCTCTGAGCACATAATCCAAAATGCTCTTGAAAGCCCTAATAATATAATAATCTACTTATAAACATCTTTTTTCTCCCCCCCCCCCCCGCGTCCCGATATGTTTCTCACTCCAGAAGTAAATTCCTCCTTTATAAGAACTCTCCGCTCGCATGTGCACTTAATAGACCCCCCTGGGGGTCCTTATAAAGGAACAAAAAAAACTCTTTGTTTTATGTATACATTTCAATTCTGCTTTCCCCCGTTTGATTTGTTTATTTTATGATTATTATTATTTTTTGTCAATGTACAAACATTTGGCTCCCTAACCTAGAAATGAAAGAAAATAATTAAGCAAGTTACGATTCCAAACAAGACACAGTCATTTCCTGGTCAGACAGGAAAAGCAGCCATTTTGCTAATGTGAGCCATTGGGTCATGTGCTTACGATTGAACCTGGAAGAGGCATAGATACAGTGCAGACTGAATTGCTTATGTCAGGAGAGGTTCTTTTGTTTTTGTTATGTGACTGTATTTAATAAAATATGTAACTAAATAAGTGTGACTGGGAGCCGCCATTTTGTGAAATATAGTGTTTTTTGGAGCCACCCCCCTAGTGACTTTACAGCACTAGTATCTCACTTTGGGGCTGGGGACACAGAATGTAGTCTATAAGTCAGAATTCTGACCATAGACTTGCATTGAATGGGAGGGTAATGTAACTATTACATCACAAGGGGGCGGAGTTATGATCCTGTTTGATCAGGTCAATCTCCTCTCTTTGTATTGGAAGGGACGTAAAAAGAAAAGTTGTACACAGCCACCTAGTCCTGCCCGCTGTGATACACAGGAGCCAGTAAGAGAGCAGGGGTGTATCTTATGACATCATCATGTAGGCTTTGGCCACAGTTGTAAAGTGAGATTGGCTGGAAGATTTTGGAGAATGTTGCATCATGGGAAATATTCTCAAAACGGATGCTGGAGACAGACGCCTAATTTTGTTTGTACTTTTATATGCAATTAATTAAAACATAGAAGAAAACCAAACAGTGGGATATGCCTCATATATGTGTCTGTTTTAAATGCACAGGTAATCTAGTTACATCTCGTCCCTTTAAACAATTAAGGAAAATGCATACAAAAACACCTCCCAACTGTGTTGGCGACACATGACGCTGGGGGAGTGACTTAGACAGCAGAGTGCCAGTTCTACAAGTTAAAAAAACCAAAACCCTCTCAATATTTTAAATTAGTGTTGTCCAACCTTTTAGTGTGGAGTGCTGCATACAATGCAGAAGCCTAATGGGAAAACATTAGACTTTCGGGGCAGACTAAAAAAGCAACATGTCCGTCACCTGAACTATACATGATAGTTAATATGTCTTTCTATTTAAAACGCCTTCAATTGATTTCATTTGAGCAGACAGTTGTTCTTTTAAGTGAAGCAAATAATAATTTTGCAGGAGGGGGGGGGGTGCATTAGTGGGGGGGGGGAGAACTGAAATAAACTTGACATTCCTTTGATAAAGTAAACTTTGTTTTCTTTAATCCTGCTACTGTGCTCGATAACTTGAAAGGAAAAAAAAAAAAGAACGACAGGGCCACTTTCACTGATAATAACAAGGAACTGTTTAAAATACCCTTTATCAATCAATCTTGTCGCAGGAACAAAAGTAGCTCTTCAACAAAAAAATAAAATTCAATGGGGTGGGAAACCTTTTGTCTTACATGCAACTCATTTGGAATCATCTAAAATTCGGATTGTTACTAGAGTTTAGATTCCTTGTCTCTTTCATACAATGCCCTGGAAATTACTTTTCGTCGGAAAAAAAATAACAATATATCTATAAAGAAACTGCCCCGGTGGTCAATGATAGTCTTAGCAGGCTGTCAATCACAAGAGAAAGTTTGTGAGACATTTAATTACATTATAATGTATTTGTTATGTAAGTGACAGCTCATTTGGGGACTGAATGCTTCTATTTCTTCGCCTGAGGGTCAGAGATGTTCCGAGGTTATCTTAGTAATGACAAGTGCTTTATAATCACATACTGACATTAAGTAAGATTTTTTTTTTATTTTTTTTGTAATTATACTAATAAATTAATAGCAGTTAGAAAACGACAGTCATAATTGCACAATACACAGGTTGTCAAGTGGATATTCTGTCACTCTGTTGAAATTTGTATTGTATCAGCAAATCTTACACAACATTAAATTGACTTAAAATCATACATGGATCAGAGAAGTTAAAGCTGCTAAGAAAAAGTAATTGATGTTTCAAGACTGAGGTATTTAAAAATAAGTGGAACGATTTGTGGAAAGTGCAACGCTTTCAGATTCTGATATTTTATTCGTTTTGCCAGTAAAACCCTTCAAAAACTTTGTATGGTAATGACTTTCTCTGGTGCAAATGTAAGTAGTAGTGATCAGTGTTAATTTTGACGGCAAGTTTTGATTTAGTTCTCATCATAGACTTTTAAGTTAACTTGCTAGAGAGATGGGAGGGCTACAGGTCTGAGAGGGCTGTTACATAGTGTTAAGTTAACTTGCTAGGGAGACGGGAGGGAACAGGTCTGAGAAGTATGTTACATAGTGTAAAGTTAACTTGCTAGGGAGATGGGAGGGAACAGGTCTGAGAAGGCTGTTACAGAGTGTTACGTTAACTTGCTAGGGAGATGGGAGGGAACAGGTCTGAGAAGGCTGTTACATAGTGTTACGTTAACTTGCTAGGGAGAAGGGAGGGAACAGGTCTGAGAAGGCTGTTACATAGTGTAAAGTTAACTTGCTAGGGAGATGGGAGGGAACAGGTCTGAGAAGGCTGTTACATAGTGTTACGTTAACTTGCTAGGGAGATGGGAGGGAACTGGTCTGAGAAGACTGTTACATAGTGTTACGTTAACTTTCTAGGGAGATTGGAGGGAACAGGTCTGAGAAGGCTGTTACATAGTGTAAAGTTAACTTTCTAGGGAGATAGGAGGGAACAGGTCTGAGAAGGCTGTTACATAGTGTTAAGTTAACTTGCTAGGGAGATGGGAGGGAACAGGTCTGAGAAGGCTGTTACATAGTGTTAAGTTAACTTGCTAGGGAGATGGGAGGGAACAGGTCTGAGAAGGCTGTTACATAGTGTTAAGTTAACTTGCTAGGGAGATGGGAGGGAACAGGTCTGAGAAGGCTGTTACACAGTGTTAAGTTAACTTGCTAGGGAGATAGGAGGGAACAGGTCTGAGAAGGCTGTTACATAGTGTTAAGTTAACTTGCTAGGGAGATGGGAGGGAACAGGTCTGAGAAGGCTGTTACATAGTGTTAAGTTAACTTGCTAGGGAGATGGGAGGGAACAGGTCTGAGAAGGCTGTTACATAGTGTTAAGTTAACTTGCTAGGGAGATGGGAGGGAACAGGTCTGAGAAGGCTGTTACATAGTGTTAAGTTAACTTGCTAGGGAGATGGGAGGGGACAGGTCTAATAAGGCTGTTACACAGTGTTAAGTTAACTTGCTAGGGAGATGGGAGGGAACAGGTCTAATAAGGCTGTTACACAGTGTTAAGTTAACTTGCTAGGGAGATGGGAGGGAACATGTCTGAGAAGGCTGTTACATAGTGTTAAGTTAACTTGCTAGGGAGATGGGAGGTAACAGGTCTGAGAAGGCCGTTACATAGTGTTAAGTTAACTTTCTAGGGAGATGGGAGGGAACAGGTCTGAGAAGGCCGTTACATAGTGTTAAGTTAACTTTCTAGGGAGATGGGAGGGAACAGGTCTGAGAAGGCTGTTACATAGTGTTACGTTAACTTGGTAGGGAGATGGGAGGGAACAGGTCTGAGAAGGCTGTTACACAGTGTTACGTTAACTTGCTAGGGAGATGGAAGGGAACAGGTCTGAGAAGGCTGTTACATAGTGTTACGTTAACTTGCTAGTGAGATGGGAGGGAACAGGTCACAGAAGGCTGCTACATAGTGTTAAGTTAAGTGTAAACATGACAGTACCAGGCGAATTTGATGGAGGAGTATCCAGTTTGCAGGGTATTGTTCCAGGGGGCAGACAGGCACAGGGAGAGCCTGTGTTTCAGCCAATCACGCTGCAGATAGAGTCATCGGACTGGGCTGTGGCAGAGATCCATGGGAACCAGAAGTCATAGTCATAGCTTTAGTCTTATTAACTTACTTTTGATTGAATTATTGTTGAGTTTTAGTCACGGAAAACATACAGTTGAGGAAAATGTTTAGTTGACTATATTACCACTAGTAGTGACTAAAATTTCTATTTTAATCGAATAGAAGGGCCAGAGGCTGCCATCTGACAGAGCAGCGCCCAGTGGCAGCAGTAAGAACCGGTCTACCAACCGCGCCACTTCCGACATTGGAGCGTGCGTGTATCAATCACGCTGCGCACAACCAATAGCGAGGGTTTAAAGGAGCACTGGCGGCTGCAATGTTACATTATAGCCCTCTGCTTCTCGCCAACACGAGTGGGCAATAGCATTTGAAAGTTGTACAAAACATGGCGGCAGTTTTCACGCTGCAGAAGCGGGCTTCTGCTTCATTATTAAATATTTTTTGTATTGTTTTAATTTTGACCTGAAAAAAAAATATTATTGCCAATTGTGAAATTAGCAAAGCAAATCTGCAGATATATTTAAATCCAGTGCTGGCCCAGAGGGAGCTGTTAACTAAAAGGTGAGTTGCAGGCTGGGTTGCCACCTGACCGTTATTTTAACGGCAGGCCGGTAAAAAATTGGCTTTAGGCCGTACGAAGGGTTAATTCATTAAAGGCAGCTGGGCCGATCACGGAAGGTTGGAAACTCCGGGAGCAGGGTACGCAGATACTGTGTAAGACACCATTGCAGCATGTCTGATTGTGCAAACCTGGGGAAGTGCTTATTTTTATTGTGTTATGCTGTGGTTTCGTTTGTCAATCATTAGTTTAATCACTTCTTTCAATTTTAGAAAAACAACTAGGACCTCCACAGAAAAAAAAAAAAAAAAGAAATTCCGATATCCCCCTTTACTTCCCCTATTAGTGTCTGGATTTTTTATTTTTTTTTCTGCCAGGCTCGTCTACCAGTGTTTTTCCACTCAAGTTAATTAGTTTGCCTTCATCGCTAGATAAACCTTATTGGTATGGCCTGTATATCTGTGCCTTGAAGAACAATGTGCGTACGGCGCGGGTTGAACAAAAGTGCTGCAATCAAACCTGCGCCCCCTTTCCCTTCAAAACACAACAATAAATATAAAAATATCATTGGCATCGCACAAGAGAAAATTTGAAATAATTAATGAGGATACAAACTTATCTTAAAGTATGGACAATCAGTGTGGAGTGAATTAGTTTGACGCAAACGATGACATGTATTACTTTTTAAGATATGTGATGGGGTTACCCCCTATGCCAGTCAACTCACATGTGCCAGGCCTCTAGGAAGCAGGCTCTAGTGTGGATTATATGTGAGGACTGTAGTAGCTATCCTCCAGACCCTAATAGTGTGGTTTACTCCTGTGGTCCCAACTCGTTATCTAAACAGTAGATAACAAGTGTCGCTGTAGGACCCCTATGTTTTAAAAAGTCTTCTGGGACCCAGATTATAGTCACCATGGCCCGGTATTTGTACAGCCCTGCAATAATGTCTCCCCTTCTTTCACTTTATACATATATGAAGATGTCTAAAAATAAACCCCCTTGAAGCCAGACATGCCCAGTGGATCTGTAGCAGGACCAGATCTTGTCTAAGGAAACTTCCACGTTGCTTCCTTTTAATTCCTCTTTTTTTTCCATATACCAAACTTTGTGTGGCGTTACGTTTTTTCTTTTGGAGCAGACATGGATGCTGCCATAGTTTTACCACAAAAAAAAATATTGTTCTGTGCAGCTACTTCTTACACGATAGAATGCCGGAGATTTCGCTGGAGGACTTGATGTGGCTGACGGTAATCACCATAGAGAGGAATCATAGAGTTGTCAGGGACAGAAACAAATAAGACCTCAAGCCCGCTACAATGTAATAAATAGTCGCACAATACAAAACGCTAACAGTAAGCAAAATTGCACGGCCATTTATTTAGAAAGGTCATTACCTTAGTATGCCCACAATACTTTGGCAACGCAATTACCAGGAAAGTACGAATCTTGTCCCCAAATCGAAAGTCATTTTTCTCCCCAAATAAGTATGAAGAATATACGTACCATTTGCGCAATGATACCGAGTCCAAGAAGACCGCTCCTAGTCCTGTCACATGTGACTTATTGCCGGTGAGGTAAAGCTATTGTTTAGCCCAGAACCTTTAAAATATTTCTAATTATTTTTATTGATTCCTGCGGCAAGTGCTTTCTCTTAAAGTGAACGGTAAAAGAAAGTGATGGATAAGGACAATGACAGAGCACGCAGGGTCTTCCATCATATTCCTGAAATCAGAATGGATGGGGTTCTGAAGTCGGAGCTTTCATTCATTAGCAAATACATTTATGGTAACAACCAATTCGAGCACCAGGAACACAAGCTTCCTGCCCCTTTTATGAAATGTATAATTATAACACTGTAAAGATCTGCAGTGGATTGTTTTTTTTTTTTTTTAAGTAGACATAAAATAAATTACTCGGACAAGCTGAAAATTAGTCCAACTTGAGCTATGTCTGTGTTATACTTATTACTTTATGAGATATTAAAAGAATTAAAAGGTAACTCATATCACATGCCACAGAATTGACTATTTATTTGTCTTTATTTGCCGACCAGCTATGACACAGGGTAGAAAATTTACACTCAAAAAGCCGGCAATCAAATGTACACGGAATAGTATGATGCGATCGGAATACAGAAGGTACTCAAATTAATGGAAGTATGTTGAAAAAGCCTGATCCAGTATACAGACAAGTTTCTTTCATTAATGTATAGTCAGCTTTACAAAATGTCTGAGTGGTCCTTCATGAAAGTATACCAAACCGGCCTTTTAATTGGCTGTACTCTTAAATTTGAATGCTTTCTAAAAAAAAAAAAAACAACCAACAATATGTCATTTATAGTACTTTTTGTAGAGTTGACATTATGGATAGTGAATTGTGCATTATGTTGTAAGATCTATAAATGGGATAAAAAAAATTGGGGTCTGTGACGTAAATATTGATTTGGAGTTTACTGGATGAAACAACATACACAACAGTAATTCATGGACCACCATCTTTTTTTTGTCCCAGAATTCTAACGGACAACCAGAGTTTCTTGGATACACTAGCATTCTTGCTAATTCTTTTTTTTTTTTTTTTAGCTACATGGACACTGTGCAACCCATTGGTTGAAGTATGGTAGAAAGTCATGTGAAATAAGTAACAAGCCTGACAGCAAAGTGTGTGTGTGTGTGTGTGTGTGTGTGTGTGTGTGTGTGTGTGTGTGTGTGTGTGTCTGCAACAAAAAAACCACACATGGCTAGAAATAGGATGAAAAATACTGGAAGCTGTGTTAGCAACTGTACGGTTTCTAATTGTATTCCCGTCTACAGTGTCTCTCCATGCGGGATCGTGATGTCGTAGATTATGCTTTCATGTCATTCACCTCTAATTTCTGAACTGCAATTAGATCTAAACTTTTTGCCTGCCCCCACTTCACTCCATGCTTTTCAGGATAGCAATTAAGAAGAGTTGGGTGAATAGGTTACAAATTTATCCATCTCTATTACTCTGACTGATTGAGCTATTAAATAAAGGCAAACTATTTTTTTTTTTATTTCCTGCCTGCTTCTCTTGTGCACTTTGCCCCATGCAAGTGCTGCATTAAAGATGAGTGTGTTATTGAAAACTCTTCAGAATTTGTTAAGCAACTTAGATAGTCGATGAGGTGGTTAGGAGATGTAATGACTCGGAATAACTTGGGTGGACTGTATACAGATAACTGGACTTGTCCTACTAGTGCAATTTTTGGGTCTGAACTGTCCACAAGGCACATAAAGAAGTTGCCAAGACTTACGTATCCTCTGCCTTCAATGGCCTTTTTGGTTATTTGCCCAGATGGACTGGTCGACGGAAAGATTCCATTATGGTTGGGTTCCATCCCAATATTCTTAATTGGCCAACTGGGTGGTCAAGACCAGATGTAGTCTTCATAGCTAATCTGTGGTGGTATAGTTATGAAAACAGTCTTTGTATGTAGATATGGACCTCAATATGTTTGGTTGGAAATGGTTTTCTATCTTGTTAGCTTCCTTTGTCATTGGTAAAGATGCATTCTGAGTAGTGAAGGATTGGATATCATGATGAAGCTTGGGTTAGTGGGGAATAGGCCGCCATGATTAATTTTTAGTAGGATGGGGTCGATTAAGAAAATCTCGAACGCCACATATGGCTAGTGAGGAGCCAGTTGGACTTCACTGAGCTACCAAGTTCTGTGAGCTTATTAGATTTATGTAATTTATTATAAAACGGAACATCGTCTCCAACTCCAGGATCGGAAGACTATAACAGATTAACTAGTGTTCAGATTCTTTTGCAAATCGGTAAACAAGCTCAATTCTTCGCTATACACCAGTTTAATTGTTTAATTCTTTCTTTTCTCCCCAAAAACATTGGTGTCCTTTTTACGGAAATCAAATACACTTTGAGGGGCATGTACTAAAAAAAAAGCAAATATATTTTATGTGCAAGACTATTTTTGCTCTTTGCTCCTATTGCAATGTACTAAACATTTAACACTCCAATAGTACATACGAGCAAATTGCGAATAAAAACAGGCATAATTGAGAATAAAAACAGGAAATTTTGCGAATATTTTTTCTACCTCTTTTGATAGCACTTGCTAAAAGCTGGTGTAATTTTCACGCGCAAATAAGAATAATTTTTCACGAAATATTCGCAAAACTCTTTAACGTGGGCAAATATAATCGCAATTTATTAGCGCAACCGGAAAAATGCACGCTAAATAAAAATAAACGGAAGAGGCGCAAAAACAGCGCAGAATGTTACAAATAGTCGCAAATTGCTCCTTACTCAGGTTTTCCTACTTTTTCCCCACTGCACTTGTTTAGTACATGACCCCCTTTGTGTCTCTCCGTTGAGACTTTGGAGTTCAGTGTTTCTAACACAATCTATAATTTTTCATTATTAATATGTTCATTTTTGTTGCACTGTAACACTTTACCAACAGAGTAAGAAACATTTTTATTTATTTTTTAATTATTTTCCCAAAATAAAGGTAATCTCAGCGTTGTTGATCATTCCTCTGCCATTAGTCTGAAAAGTATATACATCACAAATCCTCATTAAAAATATGTGGATATTAATACAAACTCTCTTGGTTAAAGTTATTTTTTAGGTATTATGTTACATTTTAATTTCCTTAAAAAAATATTTTTAAAAAGCAACACTTGACCCTTAGATTGATTAAAATTAATAAAAATGTTTTAAGTATTATGTTACATTTTAATATTTTCTTTAGAACCCCCCCCCCAACAAGTACCCTTCCCCCCAGATTTCTAGCAATAACATGATGAGAAGGTATGTATATATTATATATGTAGGTATATATTTACTGTTCTAAAAGTATTCCAGTAATACTTTATGATATTGAGTTAACTGGTGAACTAGAGAGCCTTTAGTGATTGGACATATACCAGCCACAATATTGTGAGTTGTGCCTGTAAGAATGTCCACTTTTTTCAGAGAGCACTAAAGACATTCTGTGTGTAATAAATAGTGTTATAATTAGTGAGATCATTAGCACAGGCATGGCCATGCCCTTCAAGATTGTTTCAAAGTCTTCCTGCTGAATGGAACTTCCACAATGAATGAATTACCTTAAGCCAAGTAAGCTTTTTTTTTTTTTTTTTTACTCAACACCCCCTACCCCCCCATCATCTCTCCCATCACCCCCCCCCCCTCCGTCGTCTCCTATGATGTGACTTGGCCAGAGAGCACCAGTAGGGGTCAAAATCTGCATTAATTGCTTAAATAGCAAGTAAACAGTGAGAGATGGGGAAGCCAGCGTTTATTGTATTCTCCCCCCACCCCCCATTTTTTTTTTTTTCCCCTTTCATTTTGTTTCTTTGAGAGAATTTCTTGTTGTGATGTCTCCATTGGGACAGGCAGCAGAGAAATTTGATTAAATGGATGGCTGGGGTCACAACCTTATCTAAACACACTGCAGCCCTCAGCATTAATCCAGGAATGTTAAAAATGTCTGACCTTGCTGCGGAGGGCTGGTGTTTTTTTTTTTTGTTGCTTTGAAAATGACTTGGGTTGGGAAGGAATGGAGAGCTTCAATGAGAAGAGAACAATAGGGACAGTGAGGAACAGAGAGGACGTTATCTATAGCACATTATCTCATTTGCCCTCATCGTAACGACAAGACACACACAAAAAACAACCACAGGTCAGATGGAAAATAGGCCTGGCATCAAGTGTTAAAAATAGGACCCTTATGATTGACACCTGGAGAACGCAGGCGATTACGAAATAGCATGTCAATAATCGGGTCATTTATTACATTAAAGTCTTTCCTCGGGGACGGAGGGCTGCAATCAGATGGAAATTATGCTATTAAAGTAAGTGAGATTAATACGTCTTTAAATGTGTTAAAAATAGGGTTAGCTTCTCTTAATACACTGGGGCAATATTAGAGGTGTCATATTGTGGTCTGGGTTCCAGTTCCAGGTAGTGCTTTTTTATTTATTTAGTGGATGCTTAGGGACTGCATCACCTAAACATTGCTTGTACTGTGAATGTAGAGATCTAACATGATCTATATATTGTGTTACCACTCACACACACACACACAGTCAGACATACACAGACTCATAGTCACACACACAGTCACACACTCAAATTCACATAGTCACAAATACACATTTACAGTCACACATACACATTCACAGTCACACTCAGCCATACACACACACATTCACACACACACTGTCATACACATGCACACAAACACACAGTCATGGACACTCACAGTCACACACCCGCAGTCATACATACGTTCAGTCACACACACAGTCATAGACACTCAAAGTCACACACCCCGCAGTCATACAAACGTTCACAGTCACTCACACACAGTCACACATACACAATCACAGTCACACATATACATATGTGTGACATACACTGTCACACACAAAATCTTACACGCACACTCACAGTCACACAAACAATTGCAGATTTTTATGATACTTAAAAAAACCATCCTGTTTGTCCCCTTCCCTGCTACTTTACCTTTCATTGCAGGGAGAGGCAAGCCCCTCACACAGCTTTGAGAATGGAGGAGCCAGTCACAGAATAAAAGGGCCTGTGTCTGAAATAAAACCCATGCATCTTAGGGGATGGTACACTTCATCGCGGCTGCAACATGGGGTTAATTACATTTTTTTTTTTAGTATTAGGCTTTGGGGGGAGGGAACTTTGGGGGATTCATTTATTAGGAGGGGTATTTTATTTTAACTTGTACGTTTGTAAGAGCTGACAGTTCAGCGCTGAACTGTCAGCTCATACATAGCCGCGTCCGCGATGATGCGGCCACGTTATTCTTCATTGCTGACAGTTCAGCGTTCTAACTGCCGCGCTGAACTGTCAGCGATGAAGTCGCCGCGCTGAAGTGTCCTAGACCCTGCATCTTATCCCCATACTAGGGCCACTTTTTTTTATCACTTTTTATTCTACAACAGAAGCCTCCGTAGAAGCAAATCCAAAAGAACTCACATATAATGGTCTGTATTAATGTGGGCAAAACTGATTTTATGAGAAAGACAGCTCATCACAAAAGTATTTTTTATATCCAAGGAAAATGTCGTTTTAAAAAAAGTTAAATAAAAATATCATAAAAAATATAAATGACTACCCGATTATCACTTATCCAACTCTGTCTTACCTGAGATCAATTGAGACAGTTTTTGTCAATACACAACAATATCCTTATTTGACACCCCTTATTGACACAAAGGTTAACAGACCTAATCTATCTAAGCGTTTAATTTTTCTCCCTCCCTGTTTTATTTCACCAAACCTTTTATCAGACCCTTGATTAATTTGCTCTGGAGAGGCGACTGTGTGTAAAACAATTTTTACAGAAATAAACACTATAGTGAATGTTTTTTTTCTACCTTGTGCGGAGATGAAGTTTGGCCACTGAAGAAAAAAATGAAAAAAAAAAAAAATCATTCTTCAATGACACAATAACCCATCTGAGCTAGATACATGAAGGGGAGGGCAATTATATTTACCTAGGGACACAGAATCTCCAGTTTGGGAAATTCAGCCTTATCTGTATTAATACAGAGCATGTGTTATTGTAGTGTGATTGCAGTATGTACATAGCAGAGTTCTCCACGTATATTTCTTAAGAAGTATTTTCCTATTGGTGATTTAAGTGCTGGAGATTGGAGAACATATTTGAGAGCCTGTATTTCGCTTTGCAGATATTGCTCTTGGCAGAAGGCGTCAATCATCCGCCGAGCAAGACTATCGGGCGCCATTTTTTTATGGTGTCTCTTGACTGCTCCATGGACCGGCCATCCCTATTATCTTGAAATTAGGCCAATTAATGACCCGACATTGTCCTGCTCCGTGGCGCCTCTCCCGCTGCCGTGGATTTTCTGTACAATAATGCGCGTCTGCAATGATTGTGCTAATGCGTCGTTGCGAAATAGGAACCATCAACTCTACGTGCCATCATGTGTCAGCTCAGTTGGCAGGCATGCTGCATGTCCTCTCGCCGTCAGCTGGGTAGATTTCGCTGTCAGCAGTGTTGCCCTCCCGCTGATCTCTCAATGTTGCAGTATTCACAACTTCAGCTGGAGTGATGGAGCTGGAATAGAGGCAAACCCTAGTATTAGAGGCAAACAGCACAAAGCCCACAACATGGGGGCAGGCAAGGTCAAGGTCAGAGGAAGTTAAAAAGGGTCAAGGTAGATAGGACGGGTTCACAAGTGCAGGGTAAAGGCCGAGCTCAGGAGAGGAGAAGTAAGCAGAATCCAAGGGAGAACCATGGGTCAAGGCTGGGAGATCAAAATAAACAGCAGGTTGCAGGGAACACAGGATCTAGCTTGTGGAATATTCAAGAATGGTATGTCAGGTGAGCAGGGTTTATAATATATAAATATATTAGGAGCCAGGACCACAACACTTCCCACCAGCACTGGGTTACCCCCTCTCTCTGTGAAATTGAATGGGAAGCACTTGCTACTCGAGGTCAGGGATGCGGCCTAGTCCACATGCAGTAGGACAGGGGCCTGCAGGTGAGCGACTAGGGTTGACCAAGGTGCGGGACCCTGGTGGTAGTGGGTCTCCTTTTTTTTTTTTAGTTAATTCTCTTTTTTTGAGACAGAGAGGTGCAAAGCTGGATGCAGACTTGTAATATTGAGTAGCCTAGGGACTTTCTTAGTGAGAGTCTGATTTACAAGACCACAGGGTATTACGTAAATCCCCTTCTCTTATCGAGAGTCTGCAATTGACAGAACGGCTGAACCACCGAGTGAAGTTCCTGTTTTATGAAACCCATCTTGACCTTGTTAGACTAATAAAGTACAGGACCAATCACCTGAAGTGCATCCTGAGGATCCCACGAGCTGTTACAGTGCATCACACCATGGTTCAATAGAAGTTTTTTTTTTTTTGTCACTTGTTCTTTGTTTTTCATTTCCGCCAATAGAAATATAGTTTTATAGAGTCTGCAGATAAGAACCATCCGGCCCATCCATTCTGCCCAATTTCTATCTAATTTTTTTCTGAATACTTTCATTAGTCCCTGGCCTTACCTTATATCTAGGATAGCCTTGTGCCTATCCCACGCATGCTTATATTCCTTCACTGTATTAGCCTCTACCACCTCTGCTGGAAGGCTATTCCATACACCCACTATCCTCTCAGTAAAGTAATACTTTCATCAGTCCCTGGCCTTACCTTATAGCTAGGATAGCCTTATACCTATCCCATGCACGCTTAAACTCCTTCACTGTATTAACCTCTACCACCTCTGCTGGAAGGCTATTCCATACACCCACTACCTTCTCAGTAATACTGCCTAATATTACTCTTAAACCTTTGCCCCTGTTGATTCCCTTTATGTATTTAAATGTTTTTTGAACATACCCCCCCCCCCCCCTCCCCAGTCTCGTCTTTCATCCAAGCTATACATCTTAATATCCTTTAAACCTTTGCCGGGTACGTTATATCCTGTTATTCCTAGTGTGAGGCCTTTGGGTGAGTAATAAGCGTGATAGTGAGGGCCAAACCTCCAGGTCCATACAGGGTACACCGCGATGATGGTCTGTCTCTTAGCCTGGCCGGTGCAGGTGATGGGGTATCACGCGTTCCAGGAAATCTTTTCATCTACGTCTATTCATAGATGAGGCCGGAAAATTTGCTTAACAGGCCGGTGGATTGCAAACTTGGCGATGTCCTGGGTAATAATAATAATAAAAACCCACTGAGTTTCCGGTTAGTATCATCCTCATGATGATACAAAGATTTGCAGCAGGGTTGATGTTCATGGAGGGATAAACCAAAATGACAAATGATTTAGCTAAACTAGAAAAAACCCAAAAGCAGAATATAGACTATTTGGTACAGTCCTAACCTCAACATCTGAGGAATGGGATTTAGGAGTAATAATTTCAGAGGACTTGAAGGTAGGTAGGCAATGCAATAGAGCAGCAGGAAATGCTAGCAGAATGCTTGGTTGCATAGGGAGAGGTATTAGCAGTAGGAAGAGGGAAGTGCTCATGCCATTGTACAGAGCACTGGTGAGACCTCACTTGGAGTATTGTACGCAGTACCGGAGACCGTATCTCCAGAAGGATATTGATACTTTGGAGAGAGTTCAGAGAAGGGCTACTAAACTGGTTCATGGGTTGAAGGATAAAACTTACCAGGAAAGGTTAAAGCATCTTAACATGTATAGCTTGGAGGAAAGAAGTAACAGGGGGGATATGATAGAAACATTTAAATACATAAAGGGAATCAACACAGTAAAGGAAGAGAGTATATTTAAAAGAAGAAAAACTACCACAACTAGAGGACATAGTCTTAAATTAGAGGGGCAACGATTTAAAAGTAATATCAGGAAGTATTACTTTACTGAGAGGGTAGTGGATGTATGGAATAGCCTTCCAGCGGAAGTGGTAGAGGTAAACACAGTGAAGGAGTTTAAGCATGCGGGGGATAGACACAAGGCTATCCTAGCTATAAGACCGGGAACGGGGGACTAATAAAAGTATTTAGAACATTGGGCAGACTAGATGGACCGAATGGTTCTTATCTGCCGACACATTCTAGGTTTCTATGTAGACCTCTCCTGACCGCACTGGTGGAGAATGTAAGCAAGGAAAAAAGAATTGTAGACCACTTGACAAGATCTTCCTTATATCGTGGCTAAGGTTAAAAATAATCAGCCCAAATAAGCAAAAAATATCTACATTATTTGTTGACCATCTGTAGAATAAATAAAACAAGAAAAGTTAAATCACCCAACGTTTGTTTCCAGGTTCTGTCGGGAGTGGAAATTTTACCCACTTGGCATCTCCTCCCTCTTTATCTTGCAATGATCACAAACCACATGCGTAGACAGAAGGCCTTTCAGTGGACCTGTCACTTTCTATTCTATTTGCATTTTATTTGAACCTTTGTTAATTGCGCTGTTGCCGGCAGAACAATGGCCCAGATCCCTGGATGCTGAATTCCATTCCCACACTGGTGACATCCAAGCCCGGCCGTGTGTTTGTCTTTGTGCGGCGTGCTTTCTGTTTCTCAGGCTCTGTCACATGGAGCCACCTCCCGTCTTGAAAGATGCACCGACTTGCCTGCCAGGCAGACTGGATGAGCAGTCATAGACAATGCATGGGGCTCACACTAGATAAACAGCGCTGCTGCTCAACCCCCCCCCGCCCCCCCCCCCCCCCACAAAAAAAAAAAGGATATATCCAAGCTTTGGAGCCCTTCTCTGTTAGACTGCAAATCCCATCACCTTCAGAAAGTAAAAAAAAAAACTCTCCTAACCGCATCCTCATTTACCCCCTACCACCTTTGTATTTTATTAACTTATTCTTCTGTCTCATCATTAATGACTTGGTCAAATGGACAGTTTTCCCCGGTATCCTTTAAAGTACAGAAAAAGTACATTTTTCTTTCTCGAAATTTCCTATCCCCTAAAAAAAGATGCTACAGCAAAAGTCCTGCCTATTTCTCCAAGCCCACCTGATGCTTGGTGACACTGAATTCAGAAGCCCCCAGTGACATTTTTTTCAATGTAGGCCTACAGAAGAACTATAAATTGTTTTAAAGTAAAAATAAGTACATTTCCTAAACATTTGTACAGTATACAGTTAGACAGGTGAAGCTGCAGCAACAACCCCGATAGCATATCTCTAGGCCATTTCCCTGACTCCTAAACATAACCAGGCTGACTCCTGACTTGGTCTAGGTACAGAGCGTAGAAGGGGACTACATATACTACGTTAGACGAACTAGAACCGACTGCTACATGGGGTAGAGAGCCCGGCTCGCAGAGCTTACAATCTAAAGACATCGAAATGGGCAGAATAAAACCCACACCGTATCTGTTTTTTTCCGCGACATCTTTCTTGTTTGCCCTTCGCCAGCTTCATGGGTAAGCTCTTTTTTTCTAATTAGGCCCACGCAATTCCATTCAAGCACTTTGCGAGGTTCACAAGTTGATTATCTCCCTTTCCTCTTTGTCCGCACTGTCCAGACAATGAAAACAAAGATACAGTAGAACTAATTTCCTCATTATTGATTTCACACACCAGCTGCTGTCTTTTTTTCTCCCTTCGTTCGGTTTATATAACCCTCTGGGCAACTTTTTTTTTTTTCTTGCTTTTTTTTTTTTTCTTTTCTTTTTTTTTTAAATACTTTTCTTTGACCATCTGCTAAATGCAATTCGTTTAATAATTAAAGACTTATCGTCCCTTTCCAAATAAACAGAAAATGCTGGCGGAACAGCTGAGAAAGGAGTATTTTTTTTTTCGTTCTTTCTGTTTTAAATACAGACTAAACTGCGTGATTAGAGATCTTCGGAGCTGAGCACATTAGTGGGCCATTTTGTTATGTGATTGATGTATTTATTTGTATGCATGGTGTATACAGATACCTGTATATGTTCGTGGATTCATGATGGGTATTGCAAGACATAACACAATATGTATAGGCAAAGATGGCAATAGCCCTGGATTTTTCCAGGACAGTCTTGCTTTTTGAGATTGTCTCTACATTATTGCACAGGCAGCATTTAAACTATGTATATCTGGCAGCAAAGAAATATGCCCTAGACACCCATTATCTGTACTAGGGAGGTTGGACACCGATCTCGCGGGGGTCACATAAACCCAGCCACTTTAAAGGGTTAAACAAAACATTTCCCGCACTTTGAAAGTAAACCCGACGTGTATCTTAATAGATATACATGGGTTTACTAACTATCTGCTGTGTCTCACGTGGGAGACACAGCACTTCCGGGGATCTCCCCGCTCTGACAGCCCAATGCGAGGGTCTCTCGCTGCTAGCGCACAGAGAGACCCTTGTTTTTGCATGGGATCAGCAAGGGGGACCTAGTTAAGGTCGCCCCTGCTAATCCCATGCACAAATGAGGGTCTCTCTCTGCGCTAGCAGAGAGCCAGTCGCCGACCAGACGGCCTCCTTCTTCCTATGGAATCATGGCAGCTGTCAGTCAGTCAGGCACAAGTGAAAAAAAAAATGTTTAGTGTCCCTCTAAGCTATGACCCTGCAGGAGCCATGTTCCAGGATGTTGGCAGGTATGGATTCATTAAGAGCATGTGTTTTAAATATCTGTGTCCTGTTTCCTACTGTCTCCTACTTATGACATCACATAATGGCACTTTATGCAAATGACATATCCATTGTATTATTTGATTTGCATATATCATGATTATAAAATAGCAGCGTTATCATTTTGCCTCCTCCTTTTTAAGCCTTTAAAGTCCCAAGGGCTTTGGAGCCCAGTGTCAAGTAACATGTACTGTGTAAGGCTTAAAGTGACACTTCAATTTAAATCAATTAAAGAAATAAAACAGAGGCCCTGTTCCCCTGAAGATATGCAATTAATCTGAACCGCCCCCAAGTGTCTCGCATTCAGCCTGTGCCTGGTAGAAAACGCGAAGATAATCATGGGAATTGTAGTTCGGCAACAGCTGGTGCCATTGACTGTTACCCAAAGGGCCTGACACACAATGCATTGAACGTCTCTGGGACCCAAAGGGTTACCAACGTCATCAATTAAGTTAAATCAGCTCTGATTTGGATCAGGGGAAGAGGAGTTATTACTCACTATTTACCTAGGTTTGCTCGGTGCTTCTCTGAGCGGCTTTGTTTAATAATTATAGGGATGGGATGGGAATATTACTCGGAGGTAAAAAGATGCGTTTTATGGGTCACCAGTAAAGGACAAATAACTCTCGGTGTAAAATCACAGCACAGAGCTGTTTCCTAAGCTGCCCACATTAAGCAGTCTAAACAAAAAAACTAAAAAACAAAAATAAGGTGTTATTGGAGTTTTCGGAATCATATAATAACAGTAACACCTTCCTCTCTGTGTCCTCCATGCCTTTCCCCGGCTGTCTTCCCATATTACATTAACTCAAGTGATACAATGTATTAATTGATATAGTATGCCCTCATGCGCCATCCTTCAAATGCACAGGAGTACCCTGAGATCATTAACCTTTAAAGGTCAACTGTAGCAAAAGATGAAGTTCTGTTTAATTGAAAGATGGCATCAAGTGTAGGCATTTTATATAGAAATGCTTTAATGAAAGAATACAAATAAAGTACCTTATTGAGCCATCTTTACTCCATAAAGCTCTACCAGGAGGCAGCCATTTTGTTTAGAATCTTTGGTCAGATGGGTCAGATGTTTGTTCATCTGAACCAAGGTGAGTGAGGATCTGACCCAAGATTCTAAACAAGATGTCTGCCCCCTGAGAGAGCTATATGGAGTAAAGAAGGCCCAATAAGGCACTTAATTTGTATTATTTCATTAAATAATTTTGTTATAAATCAAACTTTATTTTAAACATAAGTTATTTTTTTAGGTACAGTTGTCCTTTAAAGACACTCTGTCAACCTAAACATGGCTTTTACTGTGAATGTAAAGGGGGAAAAAAGATCTCTACGTTGTGTAGCAGAATTGCAAGTAAATGCATAAAACAAGAGAAATGTGTCTCCTACATATGACATCACCTGTGACTTCACGTGCAGAGGACACAGTGTTCCGTTTTAAATGTAGAGTCTCATGCTTATGACATCACTTGTGGCTTCATCTACAGATTACACGTTTCCCATTGAAAACCAGTTAATTTGCATATCAAGCCACAGGTGATGTCATAAGCAGGAGACTACACAGACATTTTTAAAACACATTTTTATAGCTAATTTGTCATCGCTATTTTTATTCTCTACATTCGCAGTATAAGCAATATTAAGGATCACATTGTCCTTTTAATGATCCAGGAGAACCCAGTTTACCTGTCCTCTTATTCTCCTCTCTACACTGCAAGTTTATCAGCTCTAACTAACTCTATCCCTCTGAACTTATCATCCATGCAAACTTAGTCCCCCCCCCTCCCGTAACCCCCCCCCCCCCCCCCCCCCCCCCGAAGCAGTTCAGAAACATCCATGTGTTTGCTGAACAAGATGAAAGATATCTTGTGTGTTTGCTTTTGTGGAGCTGAGATTTTGGTGTTTGTTTGTTTAGACCGTATTCACATCATTTCATATTTCTCTTCATATAAACACCAGGCAGCTGAGAAGTTCCCTCCCCACTGATTACTAATGTAGACAAAAAAAATAAATAAAGTTTGAAAAGTTTTCCTAAAATAAAGTTAAGCTCCTAATGAACTTACAGAGTCCAGAATTTGTAGGGCAATGTTATTACCCTCTGTAACATGACGTGCGAGTTCTCTTTTGTTTGATATCATATATATTTTTATAGACGAATTATAATTAAGATAGATGTCACCGTATTTACAGCACAAATAGCTTTTCCTAAAAATGGCTTCCATGAAGGTCATAGGTGGTTTTGATGCAGTGTGCCCGCTGGGGCACACTCTCCCTTCAAAAAAAAGCTCTCTTAAAGGGAAAGACAAACTCACATCCGGGCCCCGACTTGGACTAAATCAGAATTGTGGAGAAATCAGCATGTTCGGCTGCTCAATAAAGCCAGTATCGGGCCGACTTACGGCCACATTTGGTTTTGGCAGGGGGCTAGACAGTGCACGCTTCGCGTACTGCTAAAGAACTAAACCCCCAAAAGAGTTGGCCCGAAATCAGCGGACATTGCCGGCAGATTTTATCTGGAGAATTGAAAAGTGTAGAATAATTAAATTAAATATTTTATAAACATTAAAATATTTATACACAATTATAATATATTAATGTTATATATTATAATTATATAATTATAATATTTGCATTAATATAAGCATTTTTAAATTTTAGTTACTTTTTTTTTTATATCATGTTTACTTTCTTTTTATGTATTTAATGTATCATGTTTTTATTTGTTTTTAATTTTTAGTTTTACCAATTTTTTTTTTCCCATTTTTTTTATTACACTTTGGGCTATCCTGGCAGTAGCCAAAATTTACACATGGCTTGTAATCGTTCTGTATAGACAGGTGTGTATTTATGATCTCTCTGTTTGATAAGTGTATTATCTGGGGAATTATCCATTCTGTCCAGAGACCACTTAGATACATGTGTTCATCTGCCAGTGAATTCATTTAGGCAGGTGGAAAGCAAAAAAATAATAAAATAAATAATAATAATTAAAAAGAAAAGGCAGTCTCTAGTGAAAGAGCAGTACTGGAGAACCGTGTTGCTTAATTTGACTTAACCACAATTTATAAAGCAAATTGACTGCTTATTCGTGTTAAATCAGCCAGCGCAATGCTACATTGTGCATGATTTCGACATCTTGTAATGAGGAAAAAACTGAGAAGCTGCTATTTTTTGGATGGTTTTCATTCTTTCGGTTGGGTAACATCCAGTCCTTCAGCTGTGGTTGGACTCCAGAACTGGGCAAGCTGACAGACGATACAGTACAGCAACAATTAGTGCCTTATATCTTTACGTAAATATGCTTGGTTTTTACATATTTGAGCGTAAAAGGAGTAGACATGCTCCGCCTCCTAGTTGGACTTCTCATATTCTGAGTGTACAGCGGAATGCTGATATGCACAATGACCGATGCATTGATAGGGGAAGCAATGGGCATGCTCAGTGGGTGACCATTGAGGGTGTTATGTGTGGGAATCTCCGCGGATATATCTATAATATCTCCACCTAAGAGGTTTAAAAAATTGTTAACGTTAAAATGGGAAAAAAAAAGTGTAATAAAGTTATTGATGTTGCTGTCGTAGAAGTCCTGCCCCTCTCTGTAAACCCCCCCCTCGCTATTGGATGTCACTGAATTTAAAGGGCCGGGTAAATCATTTGCTATGTTAAACTACAGAAGAACTGTCAATTGTTTGAAAATAAATAATATTTCACATATATTAGAAACAGATAAAAGGTATGTAAAATAAGGCCGGGGTCACTTCGGCTTTATAGAACCCATGGATTTTATTTTTTTTAGGCCTGATTTTTTTTTCTTTTTACTGAGAAACAGAGGGGTTTGGGAGAAATGGTGTATGGTTCTGTAATCTGTGGTATAGCTGTGTAAAGAGGTCCCTTTCACACATTCATTGCCCCATTCCCCTGAGATGTGACTAATGAAATTATCAAGAAAGACAGGAAACCGAGAGAGGAAGAGTAAACACAAATAGCAGACCATGGGTAGTGTATCTCTAAGACCCGGGAATCACATTGGTACCCAGTAGAGCATGCTGGGAGGTTATGTCTGCAGGTCTTTTTAGTAGGGGTGCCTTAAAGGGGTAGTACCACCTAGCTTATTGCATACATCTTTTTAAAAAAAAAATGTATTTATATATATTTTTTAATTTGATTTATTTATACCTTAAACAGTTTACAGTTCACCCTGCACTTTTTACACGGAAGGTAATGTCAGCGTGGGCCTCTAAATTAAGTGAGGGAGGCTTGGAGAGATAGGCACAAGGATTATATAGTAACAGCAGTACATCTGTTACACTGTATTTGCAATTTTGAGTTCTTAGAAAGTGTTGAGGGGAAAAACAGTGTAGATGTTACTGCCCCTTTAAATTCCGCGACAGATGTCTTCTTGACGGAGGTTGCTAAGAAAAAGATCTGTGAATTACACAGTACATTTAGGAGACAGACTGGTCAAAAGGAACACAGGAAAAAAAAATTTAAAAAAGAAAGAACAGAGGCATTGGAAGATAATTTATTTTTCGACGGTGCACATTAAAGATTTTTTTTTAATGGTGCCCCTTTAAGATATGATGTCACAGCAAACAGCATCATTCTATTCTAATTAAAGTCAACATGACAATGGCTGGAAAATCAGAATGTTGGAATTCCCATTGTCGGTGTCTCCCATCTCGAACGTTATTATTTGCCCTGTGCAAATGGATATTCAAAGGCTGTTAATTTTATTTTCAACCTTATTCATTTGGAATACATAAGGGAAGTTGGCTGGGGAAGTACTCTTAGATGTTGACTAACCATACCTGTAAAATAATCATACTTTCCTGCTATTTGGACACCAGCTTTAATCTGCTTTCACTTTCATTTATAGACAACCCCCCCCCCCCCCCCCGAAACAATGTGATTCACAAAAGAAACATCACAAACAATACATAATCAATCTGTTAATTTGCCAATTGAATACATGCTGATTTACATAGCTATTACTGACCGGCTAATGCATACAAACAGATCAAAGCCTCTTTTGATATACTAATGTACTCCAAAATGATCTAATGCAATGAAACAAAATACATTTTATGTTAAAAGAAAAAAAAAAAAAAAATCTCTTCTTATTATTAAAAAAAAAAAAATCATTATTTCCCAGGAACTACACACATGCAGTGAGCTGATCTCTCTCTCTCTTATTTCAATAAGAACATTATTTTTAGATGTTGGCGGAGTTAAAGATAGCATGATCCGTTATGAGAACCAACACGGGATAGCTTGGTGCTTCTGAACCCTGGAACCTATGGAGTCTGGTGGTCACTCTGTGACGTATACAGCATCTCCTTGCGTGGTTTTTTTTTAAGTGAGCCGATCATTGGAAAATACTAGGAAATCCTAGTGTAAAAATGAAGATAGGTAAATATGGTCCTATAATAGGGTTCAAATACTTCAACAATTTGTATCACAACCCTTTAGGACAGTGCTGTATTTACCGCGAGGCATCCTAGGCGGATGCCTAGGGCAGCAAATTTTGGGGGGCGGCAGCCAGCACTGAAAGGCAGAGACGGAGGTGAGAGGGGATCGGAAGATCCCCCCTCACCATCGCTCTGCCTGCCAGGCTGCACGGGGAGCCGAACAGGCAGCACAGAGAAACCTCCGTGCTGCCTATTCAGCTCCCCGTGCAGTGTGCCGACACGGAAGTGCCGACAGTCACGTGACGGGCGCGCTGACGTCATACGCGCGCCCGGTCACGTGACCTGTCGGCACAATCGCCAGGGAGCCGAACAGGCAGCATGGAGGGACCGTGCTGCCTGCCACTAGCCACCAGGGAAAGGTAAGTGCTGATGGGAGTCAGAGTGTGTGTGATGGGAGACAGTGTGTGTGACTGAGTGTGATGGGAGTCAGAGTGTGTGTGATGGGAGACAGTGTGTGTGACTGAGTGTGATGGGAGTAGGAGTGTGGGACTGAGTGTGATGGGAGTAGGAGTGTGTGTGTGATGGGAGTATGAGCTTGATGTGAGTCTGAATGTTATGTGTGATGTGGGGTCATGAAATGGAGGTGATGGGGCATGTCTTAGGTGTGTAACGTGGGTGTGCAGCTTGGGTAGGGGGGTGCCCGGATTTTGTCTGCCTAGGGCAGCACAAAATCAAGATACACCACTGCTTTAGGAGCCACAGCACATGGCTGGCATAAGACATCTGACACCTGTGTACAAGCCAGCGATTCACATTCCTAGCTGTTTTAACATATCTGGCAAATTGCTGGCACTCCAGAGAACCAATGTTCTCCTAAGGCAGCATCGTCTATCAGAGACATATCACGTCAGCCATGTCATCCTCTACGCTTGTACTTAAAATAAACAAGCACGTTACACCCTGTAAAACGGGGGCCGCGCGCAAATCTCAGGGAGTGAAGAGATTAGGACACCGCAGATGACAGGCCTCTTCTAAAATAATAATAAAGAAAAGACAAGGCTTGAAGATATTGCAGATCGGCGGTACAGCATCACTTTTGCCGTAACAATGAAGATTTCAATTACCATTACATTCTGTTTAATGGCTTCAAGGAGTAGAGATGGTTTGATCTTCACTTGGTAGAACTTGGTACAATAGAATCCAGAACCCTGGGACTTGGTCCTGGAATGTTGGCAGGTGTGGAATGTTGGCAGGTATGCTCATGGTGGACATTGTGATGGACAGTATAACCATGTTCCATGGAACCTTCGCAGATCTTGCCATGGACATTGTGGCCATGTAACGACACTTTGCGTATCCTTGGACTAGCATGTCATACTTTTTTTCAGATATTTAGACATGCCCAGGTTCATCCAGATGTCCAAATGATCAACCACCTCTCTGGCACTCAAAGGGTTTGTTTGATTTCATGTCAACCAGAATATTATCCGAGAGATTACAGCTGCCACTGGGCGATATGATAACTATGTGTCATGGACAAAGATATCTGTTCAAACGGGCACATGAAAAGTCCAGAGGTTTGCACAGGCGATAAGCGAAAGGTAAGAACGCTTCCCTAAAATTGAGAGAATAATAAGAGCTTTCAACCTGGAAATGCTGATGGGTCAGTTACCTGCTTCCAACCTCATCTGTTGCTCGATCAGTGAATGAGCCCATGACAAACGAGGGGAGCAGGGCAGCTAGCCAAGACACCCAACTACAAGTGCGCTAAGATACAGTAGTGTATCTTCCACAAGACAAACAAGGCACTCGCCTAGGGCAGCACTTTGCCAGAGGGCGGCACTTTGCCAGAAGGTGTTAATGCACACTTTTGGTGCTTCAAACATTTTCACTCCCTCCCTCACTGTTCAGCATGCTTTAACTCCTTCCAGTTAATGGGGGTGATGGGGGCATGTAATGGACGTGGTGGGGGTATGTAATGAGGGTGATGGTGGCATGCAATGTGGGTGATGGGGCATGTAATGGGGTGATTGGGCATTTAATGTGTGTGCAATGTGGGTGATGGGGCATGTTGTGGGTGTGCAATGTGGGTGATGGGGCATGTCGTAGGTGTACAATGTGGGTGGGGGGTGCCCGAATGTTCTCTGCCTAGGGCAGCACAAAACCAAGATACACCACTGCTAAGATAGCCTTCTTTATGGGCTGAACTTTATTGATCCTTCATCCATGACAGCAGCATAGAAGCCTGTTAGACAGACTGAGCAGCTGACATCATATTAAAGGAGAAGCTGTGGGGTTTAAAAAAAAAAAGTTTTTCTTAAATTAGGGTTCATTCCATCTCACTGACTTAACTATACCCTGCCAGGTGCTAGAAGAACAGTGCCGGCCTTGCACAATGAATTATTAAAGTGAGATTTGGTAAATATTTAACTATGCATTAGCCATGGCCAGCTGAACTCTTCTAGGAGGAGATACATGCCAGGTTGGTCCCTGCACAATGTATAGTTAAGCCGGTGAGATGAAATGTTCCTCTCAACTCCCCCCCAAATCACCATTTAGTGAATAGGTCCCAAAGGATATCATAGCAAAAAAAAAAATGACATGCAGAAAAAAATAAATTAGGCAGGACTGTTCCTTTCATGTTCAAGAAATAAACAAGAGATGTGGGGAGTTTACTAAAATACTTCTACATAGAGCTAACTAGTAGTGAACATGTAACATTGTATAACCTGGACTTAATCTATAACCCAATCCTTCCCATGCCAGGGTCGGATGCAGCTTTAAAGGGTTAAAAAGCGGACCCCACAGTTAACAGTATGCTCTGGCCAAGGCGTAAGCCACGTAATCCTTTCTCTACTGAAGGCCTTCTGACATCCAAATGCCCTCTTTATGAGCCTTAATCCGGCCGTGTATTTATATTAAAAGACATAATTAAATAGCCCACTCTCGTATAAAATCTCTTCTAAGGAAAACATACAGTGGAGCTGAGTAAGAGGACACACAGTGAGCTGCAAGATTCTCACTCTTTTCGTGAACTCCCAGGAATTGAACACAGAGCAGGACAAGCTTGGTGTTTATTTAAAGGGACACTGCCGTGGGACTACAGGGGACTGCTGTATTTTATGCTGCATGTTTATGCTTAGGATGCCAACGTGTAACAGGAGCCATGCGTACAGAACCAGGGGCCATGTATAAAGAACCAGGAGCCATGTGTACAGAACCAGGAGCCATGCGTACAGAACCAGGAGCCATGCGTACAGAACCAGGAGTCATGCGTACAGAACCAGGAGCCATGTGTAAAGAACCAGGAGCCATGTGTAAAGAGCCAAGAGCCATGTGTAAAGAACCAGGAGCCATGTGTAAAGAGCCAAGAGCCATGCGTACAGAACCAGGAGCCATGCGTACAGAACCAGGAGCCATGTGTAAAAGAGCCAAGAGCCATGTGTAAAGAACCAGGAGCCATGTGTAAAGAGCCAAGAGTCATGTGTAAAGAACTAGGAGCCATGTGTAAAGAACTAGGAGCCATGTGTAAAGAACCAGGAGCCAATTGTAAAGACACAGGGGCCATGTGTAAAGAACCAGGAGCCATGTGTAAAGAGCCAAGAGCCATGTGTAAAGAACCAGGAGCCATGCGTAAAGAGCCAAGAGCCATGTGTAAAGAACCAGGGACCATGTGTAAAGAACCAGGTGCCAATGTGTAAAGATACAGGGGCCATGTGTAAAGAACCAGGAACCATGTGTAAAGAGTCAGGAGCCATGTGTAAAGAACCAGGAGCCATGTGTAAAGAGCCAGGAGCCATGTGTAAAGAACCAGGAGCCATGTGTAAAGAACCAGGGGCCAATGTGTACAGAACCAGGAGCCATGTGTAAAGAACCAGGAGCCATGTGTAAAGAACCAGGGGCCAATGTGTACAGAACCAGGAGCCATGTGTAAAGAACCAGGAACCATGTGTAAAGAACCAGGAGCCATGCGTACAGAACCAGGAGCCATGTGTAAAGAACCAGGAGCCATGTGTAAAGAACCAGGAGCTATTGTTCGTTTTGTTATTGTTACTTCCTGATACATTACAGTGTGTGAGTATTTGTTTAACCCCCATTCTTCAATATCAGGGCTTGACAAATATTTGTTTGACTTTAGGTGCCAGGCGGACTAATTCATGAGCCAGCCTAGATATTTCTAAGAGACCGGGAAATCGAATTTCCGTAGAGTTATATACAATCAGGGCCGTCTTTAACGCGGGGCAAACGGGGCAGCTGCCCTGGGCCCATTTACTCCTGGGGGGCCCCAAGGCAGCTGTCCCGTGGGCCCCCAGCCCTGCTTGCCGCGTTCACAGCGCATTGCGCTTGTGAACGCTTTTTTCCGGCAAGCCGCATCCGATGGATGCGACGGCCGGAAAAAAAACTGACGTCGCGTCACATCCGGTTACTGTTTCCCTCCTCCGTGCAAGAGAGAAGACTGCACGGAGGAGACATCCGGCGGGGGACACGGAGCAGTGAAGTGTGAGTACTTGGGAACGGGGGGGGGGGGGGGCTGACTGGCACTATATTACTCGGCATCTGGCTGGCACAATATTACTGGGCTCTGAGTGGCACTATATTCCTGGGCATCTGGCTGGCACACTATAACTGGGCATCTGGCTGGCACACTATAACTGGGCTCTGACTGGCACAATATTACTGGGCATCTGGCTGGCACAATATTACTGGGCTCTGACTGGCACAATATTACTGGGCATCTGGCTGGCACGCTATAACTGGGCTCTGACTGGCACAATATTACTGGGCATCTGGCTGGCACAATATTACTGGGCATCTGGCTGGCACTATATTACTGGGCATCTGACTGGCATAATATTACAGGCATCTGACTGGCACAATATTAGAAGGCATCTGACTGGGACAATATTCCTGGCCTCTGACTGGCACACTATTACAGGCATCTGACTGGCACAATATTACAGGCATCTGACTGGCACAATATTACAGGCATCTGACTGGCACAATATTCCTGGTATCTGACTGGCACAATATTACAGGCATCTGACTGGCACAATATTACAGGCATCTGACTGGCACAATATTAATGGGGTCTGAATTTCACAATATTCCTGGTATCTGACTGGCACAATATTCCTGGGCTCTGACTGGCACAATATTCCTGGGCTCTGACTGGCACAATATTCCTGGGCTCTGAATGGCACAATATTACTGGGCTCTGACTGGCACAATATTACTGGGCTCTGACTGGCACAATAATACTGCGCTCTGAATGGCACAATATTACTGGCATCTGAAAGGCACAATATTACTGGCATCTGAATGGCACAACAATTATGGCATGTGTGTGTGTGTGGGGGGGGGGGGGGGGGGTAACATTGCGATGGATGGCGGGATTGCATGCAGGGGAGGGGGCAGGGTCCAGGGGGCCCAAGCAAATGCTTGCCCAGGGTCCAATCACTATTAAAGACGGCCCTGTATACAATCCAAACTTTAGCAGTAGGAGTTTCCGGAGCCATGCCTCCCTGGCTCACAGGATTGTTCAAGCCCTCTCACTGTGATACAGATTCCCATTCACAGCAGTCTGCCTTATCCACAGAGTCTTTACTTTTTTTCACCAGAAGTGAAATCTCTGCACCAAAGAGCACAAATCCCATCATGCTGACTCCAAGCAGGAGGCTTCCCTGCCCCTCGCTAGAGATGAGCGGTCTGGGGAGTCTGCACAGTGTAAGTGACCTGTACGAAATCCTCGGTGTCAGACTGAATTTCGGGGAAAATTAAAAGCTTCGCTGCTGAACTAATCTGATACTCGGAGGCAGTGTGTTCCATTAAGATGACATGCTTTTAACCTCATTAATTTCATATCCATAAGTCACGCTCACATTTTACATTAATTCGCGGCTCGGAAGGAGGAGGTGTGTGCGTGAGTGTTGATTTGGCTATAGATAGGGGTTGTGGCCTGATCCAAAAATGTTAGCTTTCCGCGGAGGAGCATAATCGAAGAGCAATCAGAATACAAACCGCAACGCTGGAATACCGGGATATACACTCCGTCTGCAGTCTAGAACAAGGGATTGGCTGGGAAACCACTGACATTAATCCATAGCGATATAGAAAAAGTATAAAATACTTAGTATCACTATAGTAAAATGAAGGCTATTGCCCAGTAACAGAACCATTTTACGAGCCTGGCGCAGAAAAAAATGTCATGGCACCATAGTAAGCCAGTGTGGCTAACAGTGGCTATGATACTAGACTGAGTGTCTGTGAGGGGCCCCCTTAAAGGGAATGAATATGTGTAAATTTCGGTGCCTGGACTAAATCTTCTCTTTGTACAGAAAATAAAGAAATATGCTGTAAAAAATAAATAAAAAATAATGTAAAAAAAAAAGGGTAAGAAAAATAATTATAAATAAAAATGTTTTTTTTTCCAATATGTAGCTATGCATGTTACATGTAAGAGAGGGGAAGGTAATGGAAATTCTTCTAGCAGTCCGTACACTCTCCAGCATCGCTACCAGTACGACATATAGATCCATTTTTTTCCCCTCCGCTCCTAAATTTTGGATGACAGCTTTTCATTTTAATTAAAGTTCTCGCAGCCTGTAGGGAGAGACCTGACTTGTTGAATCAGCACTTACACCATTACCAAAACCATCCGGAATACCTTGGAACCCATTTACATGATATCTCCTTAGGATTACCTACATTTTGTGTCCACTCTGACCTTGTAATTTTGCTCTCAGTTGGAATTGTAATACGGAGTGACTAAGATAATGTTGTTTACACAGGCTTTAAGTGGAGTGACATTATAGTCAAGCAAGTGTCACATCACCCTAAGTGAAGGGAACCTTAATTACCATAATCCTGTGAATGCTGAGATTGTGCTGCCATGCCTAGCATAATAATGCTGCATTCTGCATGTTCCGTTTAATCATTTTAAGGTGATATCTATTAATGTTTATTACTTCTTAAGAAAACAGAGCCGTTCAGTGCTCTGGCAAGTACTTAGACGCACACTCAGTATGCTCTTATCAAATCGAACCAGCAACCTGAGGCCAGAATAAATCTAAAAAACAATGTCCTCAACACTTTTTTTTTTTTAATCCTTATGGATAGAAACATTTTAGCTTCCATGGACTCTTAATTCAGGCAGATTCCCGTAGAATTGTGGCCAATCCATATGGGTGTTTGTTGACGGACCTGCTTGTGTAGGCGCTTGGGTTGCCAGTTTTTCTTTAATAAAATACTGGCCATGCTACTGCCTTTAAATATTTAGCGTTGGCCTCAAGGCAATCTTTTTACAGGCCTGTCGATAATAGGTACATTTGTGGCCAACTAGGAAGAGAGAGAGAGAGAGAGAGAAGAAAGAATTATCCCTTTGGTCCTCGTTAGACAAAATCTTTCTCAAGTACCAAAGCTAGAGATCAGATCTGGATATCAGCTAATTTTGTCTTGGACGTTGCGAAGATCCATTGGGAATTTTATTGAGCTGTAGATTTGAGTTGGGGGTTAGCTGCTCAGAAGATAGTTACAAGCCCTGTCTTCAATACGTAGTAGAGCTCCATGATCCTCAACATCATAACGTTCCAGTGGTTTTTGCGTATTGCCCATCTTTTCTAATGCATTGGAACACTGAAATTCCAAACCGGTTGCGCTTTTGATATGCTGTAAAAATGCAAATGAGATGGCACCAAATAAAACAACCCCCACACGGATCCAGAGACCACCTCGCGTGTTTCATCCTCACAGGGGCTTAACCATTGGCAGTTTACCCAAAAGAAAGGAACGTTTATATAGCAAGTTTGCGGAACAAAGTTATTTACACTAGATATTTCTGAAATGATTAAACAGATTGAAAAGCAAACAGCACTTAAAGGGACAGTCTAGTCCCCAAACTCACCTTGGTGCAAGATGAAAACCACTGCTTGCATTGTGCGCAGGCTTTTTTTTCCAGTGTGATTTGATGCAGGCATTCTGTATAAATTACATTTTTAATTTTTGACTCAAGCCCTCCCCCAGTGATTACTCTGCATGTTTACGGCAGGTGTGGCAGCACTGATTATATTGACACTGAGGATATAAAGTTTTGTTTCATTTAGTCACTTCTATTTCTGCTGTAATAGAAGACACGTGATAAACGTGCTCTTGTACACAGTGATCTCTTTACACTGCAACACATTGTCTGATGACATCATTAGATAGATAGGAAACTCTATTCATTAAATGGCATTATTCTCATTGGTTCCTGCAGCAAAAGAAAAAAATAGAAATGGACTTTTACTCAGCTAGTGTGGGCAGTCCTAATTTCTTGCAAACTGCTGTAATTTCACAATTTCATCTAGCTGTCTGTATTTACAATATTAAGCAATGCAAAATGTAAAACATGCATTTTAAAGTACTTTGAAAACCCATTAATACGCACTAAAATTTGGAATATGCATTTTGGGTATCATACAGTCCCTTTAAATAGTTTCTTAAAATTCCATTTCATTGTTGTAAATATGATGTAATCGACAGGTCCATTTTGCAATGTTGCGTGAAACTGTATATTGTAATTAAATTGTTTAATTTCCGGGGGCTGTTTTTAAAAAAAAATGTCTATAAGAGAAGCAAACAGTCCACATGAATATGAAGTATTGATTTTTATTGTAGGTCTCGGAGATTAACACCGCTCATTTCTAGGACTAGAACATTAATCTGTTTTCTTCTTTTTCCTGGGAGGGGGAATTAAAAAGCTGTGTATAGTACCACACGTCTCGATTGGGCTTCCCGAATTTCCTACGATGCATGTTCATACATCGCTTCCGATGGTTAGCTGCTTAAATAATGGGGCAGCTTAGTATAAATGTCTGCGGTGTCAAAATAAATCACAACCTATTGGTCTGCGCTGGGAAGGGGGCAGTGTTATTTGTGACGTGCCCTGCTGAGAAAAGTGATAATCATTTCAAGACGTGAGAACCATTAGTCCTGGGCATCATGGAAGCCATTAGGATTTTTTGAAGCCGAGAATAGTTGGAAAGACAAATGGCAAAACAGATTGGTCTGCTTTCAGATTCTTCATTAAATCTTATTTAAGACTTAAGACCCAAGACAAGTCAATAGTTTCCGTCTGATGCCCAGTTTTTATTCACCTACCAGCATTTTTGATTCTTCATCATAATGTCAGCCAGTGGAATGTAGATTAATTCGATGTCTGACACATGACAATTACCTATAAATCAAAAACAAAATCTAATCTGAGAAATGTGAAGGGTATCTGTTGTACTGGGCTCCGTGCTTCTTAACCCTCTAAAGCCAAAAAGAGGTGGGAGCAAGGCAATTATTATAGCGCAAGGGGTTGATCGTCACTCCGGTGGAAAACCCGCTCTCAAGAGTGTTCGCCTGTCAAACGAGCTCAGTGCTCGTTAAATAAATAAAAATAATCAAAGGTAATTCTGAATAATGATAATGACTGGTATGCAATTAGTTTCAATAATATCTGTTTGATCACCATAATTAATGTTCGAAGTGCAATTAAAATTCTCCATCTTTTTACATTTTTTTTTAGTAACCCATACTTTTGTTCAATGCAAGATTAATACACTGGCTGAAACGACTTAATATACATGATCAGCGCCTCCCTTGCAGCTAGGAACCCCTTCTCCACTTTCAACTCACCTTCTCCGATAAATGGGCTTATCTTACTGAAGTCTTGAAGACATTGAGAAGGGGTGGGAGGTCTGAGCGGACTGCGGCAAGGAGGAAAGGTAGGGTTTCTAAAGAGGGAGTGAGTTCATTCCTGCCGTAGAACCCCTGAATCCCGATCCTTTGGAGGGCAAAGCATTCGGCAAAGTAAGAACAACCACTGTGCAGCATATGTGCCGTGATAAGCCATACACAGTTGGGTGCCATCTATCCACCAGATGCTTTTTCTCCTCCAGTCCTGTGATGGCAGGTTCTAAGGTTAGGTAGGGTTGCATATCTGCAGCCGAAACATCTCAATACTCACATCTATGTGGTGTAGTGCCAACCTAATAATACAGGACAAACACAGAATCATGACAGACATTAGGTTACAATATCAAGTTTCTGCAGTCATTTTTGAATGCCTGTCTAGTTTTTCAAGTGGAGAAAAGGTTCATTCATACACTGTACAGAATACACATTAGGCATCCAGCAAACAACCTTTGGATACATGTATGTTTTGGGTATATGACTGTCTGAGGATAGACCCTTCGGACACTGACCATGCTCCATTTACTGTATTCTTTCCATGTCCACCAAGAATTCTAAACATTCTTCACTATACAAACTTCCACTTACTAAAGCGTATTGGAAATAACTGAGGGTATTACGAATTTAATGAAAGTTAAACAAAGGTATTACATTTTAATCTTGCCTAAAGTTCATAATTAACATGCGCCCAAAATAAGTTACCGGCTCTGAAGAACAAACCGTAAGATCGTATATAAAACTATCAGTGGATCTGTAAACACAGCCCGTCTTATTATATAAGGTGTCAGTTTTACATAACATGCTATGGCTTTGAGTCTTGCACAAGTCACGAGTAGCAGATTATCTCTGCAGGCTTCCCAAATCATTGTTATTTTTACAGAACCAAGGACCGGGGCCGGCGCCACCAGTAAGGCGACTTAGGCAGCTGCCTAGGGCGCATCTTAGCTGGGGGCGCCGGAACCCTGCTTCAAAAAAAAAAAAATCCTCCCCCTTCCTTACCTCGTCGCTGCTGCTCTGTCTCCGGTGGAGGTCCGTGGCTGTGAGGGAAGCGTTGTGCGCTCCCCTCCAGCCAATGCGCATTCAATAAAGTTTGTTTAAAAAAAAAAAAACTTTACTGAATGTGCATTGGCTGGAGGGGAGCGCACAACGCTTCCCTAACACAGCCACAGACGGGCAGATGAGAGCACCGGGAGAGCAGCAGCAAGGAGGTAAGTAAGGGGGAAGGGGGGAGGATCCTGGCATACTGTGGGGGAAAATCCTGGCATATTGGGTGGCTAAGTCCTAGCATATTGTGGGGGAAAATCCTGGGATATTGAGGGGCAGAATCCTGGGATATTGAGGGGAATAATAATATGATAATGTGGTGGGGGGGGGGGGGGGCAATTTTTATTTTGCCTAGGGCGGCAAAAATCCTTGCACCGGCCCTGCCTGTGAAGGAGGAACCCAATACCATTATTCTGTTTTCTGGTGATCTCTAGTCCCAGCTAACTACTTGGTTTGCTCCACCACATTCGTTCTTGCTGTGTTAACACACCACCCCAAACCAGTTTGGGTGCTCAGTAAAAAATGTAGATATTAGCTTCCCTGACTGGGGTACTTTCATTTCCCCATCCCAACTAAGAATAAGAGTGGCTGAGCACCTTGAAGGTAGTGGGAGAACACATTGCCCCCAGTAATACCAGATCCTGAAGTCTGCAGTAATACTAGATCCTGAAGTCTGCAGTAATACCAGATCTTGAAGTCTGCAGTAATACCAGATCTTGAAGTCTGCAGTAATACTAGATCCTGAAGTCTGCAGTAATACTAGATCCTGAAGTGATCAGTAATACCAGATCTTGAAGTCTGCACTGGTACCAGATCCTGAAGTCTTCAGTAATACCAGATCCTGAAGTCTGCAGTAATACCAGATCTTGAAGTCTGCAGTAATACTAGATCCTGAAGTCTGCAGTAATACTAGATCCTGAAGTCTGCATTAATACCAGATCTTGAAGTCTGCAGTAATACTAGATCCTGAAGTCTGCAGTAATACTAGATCCTGAAGTGATCAGTAATACCAGATCTTGAAGTCTGCAGTAATACTAGATCCTGAAGTGATCAGTAATACCAGATCTTGAAGTCTGCAGTAATACCAGATCTTGAAGTCTGCAGTAATACCAGATCCTGAAGTCTGCATTAATACCAGATCTTGAAGTCTGCAGTAATACCAGATCTTGAAGTCTGCAGTAATACCAGATCCTGAAGTCTGCAGTAATACCAGATCTTGAAGTCTGCAGTAATACCAGATCCTGAAGTCTGCAGTAATACCAGATCTTGAAGTCTGCAGTAATACCAGATCCTGAAGTCTGCAGTAATACCAGATCTTGAAGTCTGCAGTAATACCAGATCCTGAAGTCTGCAGTAATACCAGATCCTGAAGTCTGCAGTAATACCAGATCCTGAAGTCTACAGTAATACCAGATCTTGAAGTCTGCAGTAATACTAGATCCTGAAGTCTGCAGTAATACCAGATCTTGAAGTCTGCAGTAATACTAGATCCTGAAGTCTGCAGTAATACCAGATCTTCAAGTCTGCAGTAATACTAGATCCTGAAGTGATCAGTAATACCAGATCTTGAAGTCTGCAGTAATACCAGATATTGAAGTCTTCAGTAATACCAGATCCTGAAGTCTGAGGTCGCAAAGGCACCAGGATAATTCCCACCTGCACTATGAACCTGCTAAATCTAGAACATAAAATAAATCCCTCCAGGGATTATGGGTAGAACATTGTTAAAGGCCCTGTTAATTATTATCTAGAACTGTTCTCCACCTGCAGGTTACTGTCGGATTCTTCATATCCTGACAGTTCCACTGTTGTTTTCCTTTAATCTGGGACACGGAGAATATTATACTTTTCTATTGTTTTCAAAGACCACTTTTCTCTCTAAATCAGCTTTCTCATATATTATGTATGCTTATCGTTTTATCTTTTAATTGTCATTAGTGCGTGCTACTGTTGTGGTGTGCGCATCAATTTTTCATTAGACGTTTAGGCCCACAGTAGGGATTGTTCTTACTTAAAAAAAACAAAACTCCAGCAGTTTATGAAGCATGGTGGGTTTGCTGAGAAGTTGCTGGGCGGCATTGTTCTTCCAGTATACACAGACCCCCCCTGATCCTCTGTTGAACAGAACGTTGTTTCCTAATATCATTACGGAATATTTGGGGTGACACACACACACACCCTACGAACTGGTTACCACCATCTTTTTCACTGGAAAACAGTATGTTTAATTAAAGTACAGTCGATTTCTGAAATAGTTAAAGGACCACTCCACGGGAAAAGAAAAACATAATTGAACCATTTAATATTAGATCTGACCCTCTAAAAGCTTATATTAATGTAGTTGGTTATATTTGTTTTTGTTTGTTGTTTATTGCAATACTTATCCTGAAAAAACGTATCTTTTGCAAACTTTCTCCTATAGGGTACTTCAGTCTCCCTTGAGAGCCAATCTCCTGTAGAGATGCATTTGAATGGTAAATGCACATGTGGGGATATGTATGGGACTAACTGTGCACGAGTGCCACATACATCTTCATGACATCACAGTGACGTGGTTAATGTGGTAATTGTCGGGCAAGCGCAATTCTGAGTGTACAGCTGTATGCTCAGAATTGGAAAAAAATTCCAAAAGGGGTGGGGTATGCAGTTTATTTTACATGCCCAAATATGGACAAAGCATATCCGTGACATACCATATGAAAACACTGTTTAGATTTTATTTTTTAATATTAAAAATCAATCACCGATTGGCGGTGGTCTTTTTTTCATCCTTCTCAAGTTATTGCCTTTTCTCTGCATTTTGATAAAAAACAAACAACAACAAAAAATTATATGACGAAACAAGAAATAAAAAGAAGCCTCAAGGCCATGTAACATGGATCTGTGCTTTTTGATTGCGGACCTGTCTCTTCAGGTAAGTGGCATTTGCATTAATCCTCTTCACCCGGATAACTGCTGATCCGAAGGATGGAAAGTTAAGAGGAGAATTTAGAATGATGACAAGAGAGGAAAAGCTTGTGGTTAGGACTTAATCCACTCCTTTTTTTATTGGGATCACAATGCTAACAGTTTAAAAAAGAACCATATGGGTTGACACAGTGTTATTTAAACATGACTTTTGATACAAGCAAAAGAAAAAGAGAAAAAAAATATACTATCCAAATGGCCTTAGTCAGAGGTGGTCATCTGATACCATCCCAGCTAGTTTTGAGCTGTAATAATATAGGCTGGCTGAGGTTGATGGGAATTGTGGTCACAGATGGACAGACTGACACGTATGCACATTTTGACTCAGGATTCACAATTCATTTTAAGGCACCGAGTCAGGTGTTTTACATTCATAAAGCTTTTAAAGTATGCCACAATACCGTGTCACAGTATGCCACAATCCCGTGTCGCAGTATGCCACAATACCGTGTCTCAATGTGCCACAATACCTTGTCTTGGTGTGCCACAATACCGTGTCGCAGTGTACCACAATAGAGTGTCGCAGTGTGCCACAATACTGTGTCGCAGTGTGCCACAATACTGTGTCTTAATGTGCCACAATACCGTGTCTTGGTGTGCCACAATACTGTGTCGCAGTGTACCACAATAGAGTGTCGCAGTGTGCCACAATACCGTGTCGCAGTGTGCCACAAAACCGTGTCGCAGTATGTCACAATACAGTGTCGCAGTGTGCCACAATACAGTGTTGCAGTGTGCCACAATACAGTTTCGCAGTGTGCCACAATACTGTGTTGCAGTGTGCCACAATACTGTGTTGCAGTGTGCCACAATACAGTGTCCCAGTGTGCCACAATACAGTGTCCCAGTGTGCCACAATACAGTGTCCCAGTGTGCCACAATACAGAGTCGCAGCATGCCACAATACAGTGTCGCAGTGTGCCACAATACAGTGTCCCAGTGTGCCACAATACAGTGCTGCAGTATTTGCCATAATACAGTGTCGCAGTGTGCCACAATACAGTGCCGCAGTATATGCCACAATACAGTGCCGCAGTATGCCACAATACAGTGTCACAGTGTGTCACAATACCGTGTCGCAGTGTGTCACAATACAGTGTCGCAGTATGCCACAATACCATATCGCAGTGTGTCACAATACAGTGGAAGAACCAGAGAGCCAAAGCCGTGTTTCTGCCAAATTGGTTTAAAAAAAAACAAGCAAACAGACATAACCCCGATTTACTGAGCAGGAAATCCCCTTGGAACTATAGGCAAACCTTTCTCAAAAGTAACTAACGGCGCCGAGAGATATGGTTACTATGGAATCATCTCATAAATCATCAGTCATTATTACCTATTATAACGAATCTGACGACCTCATACTGTCTTCCTAACATCATTTGCATTTAGGCCTTTTGTAAAAGTGTTTTGCTTATTTTATGTGCTGGGGGGGGCGGGTGAGAAAAAGGGGGGAAGGGGAAATATACATATTTTCTTTCTTTTTTTTAAAGATCTTTTCCCTGTTATCTGTTATTGACATTTCCCCATCTTTAGTCTTTTTTTACATTATCGAGCAAGTTTATTTACTGCTTATGAATGAATTTCTAAACACGGATGTAACATATGTAGCTTACCGTTTAGGAGTAGCAAATATACAGGGCCTTTGGTTGCCATGGCCACCTAAATGGATCAATTTCCTGTCACTCTCCTGTGGCCATAAATACTAATTACAAATGCAGGCCTTTTGCTAACATGTTCAGTTTGCAGATTAAAGCAGTTCATGCCTAATTTATCATTTAACATGTCCTCCTACATTTTGCAGCACCGAAACGGAATTAATAATAACCGCGTTTGTTTACAGAATTTGCAACCGAACTTCACTAATTAGTTTTGCCGTCGAGTGTGTTTAAGATTCAATATTGACTTCTCACGCCAAGCACTTATTTTAAGAGACGCAGCCCGTAGGTGAAAGGGGGGGGGGGGGGGGGTCTGGGGAGACAAAATAAAACTGCAAATATTTCACGGCATTGAAATGCAATTCAAATCGTCTGTCGAAGTGGACAGCGCCGTAAAGATGCGTTTCGACAGATGGATATAGATCGGGAAACAAATACTTCCGAAAAAAGGGTTTGTGGATTTGACAAGACAGTCCTGTAGAAAGAAGACAGAATAGCCAGCTTTAGACTGATTACTAGACTCACGCAGTTTGTTAACTAGTGGCTTGTAGCGGAATAGTCTCCCCTCCCACCCCCACTTGTTTTATCATGGTCGACTCTTTTATGTGCATTCCATGTTGCAAAATATCCGCTTCAGGTGCGTTGTTTTATAGTGCTGCAGTGTTATTTTAGAATCTTTGTTCCTGTCCTCCTGTGCACGACCAGATAGGAAATTAGTTTCACAAAAATCGGGTTTAGTGTCTGCAAAACAATTCAATTTAAAACAAAAGCCTGACCAATAGCTGCAGATTTAAAGAGCCAAACAGACCAATTCAGTAACCGTCGGGAGCCGGGAGAAATGGCCGCTTCCTTGGAATTGCGTGTAAAATAATTTTAAAACATTAACAGTCAGCAACAGGTATTTTAGGAAAGCATGGTTCCCTGGCTCCTGTGGGTCCCCCCCCCCCTCCTCCCAGGCCTTATTTAACACCTTGCATGCAACTACAACGTGTTGCTTTGTTCCCAGCATCCAAACGGTTAAAAACTAACTACCAACGTATTTTTTTTTCCGTCTCAGCATCTTAGAGCATGACCTATGCACCATGCCATCAAGGACTGCTGCCCTGCAGCTGAACTGGAGAAAAGTATTTAAATCACATTTAATGCTCAATGTGTCTCTTTTTCTCCTTCTGTTTCAGTGTGCGCTCTTTTTTCTAATGTCTTTGGCTTTCATAATATTTTGATGTGTCAAGTGTAATAATGTCATTTCAGTAAAAGCACTGTGTACTATTGATATACTCTTAATAGTAATGTGAGGGACGTGAGTTAAATGAAAGCCAGCAGCAAGGCATTCCCGTTTTTGTTTGTTTGTTTTGTTTAATGTGGGTTTGGCCGGTAGAAACGGCTGGCAGATTTAGACTGATATGTACTTTGGCTCTTCAGTGCTTCTTACAATAAACAGAGGCACCTATGCATCAGGTTTGCAAACGAGATTTTGAATTGTGTGTGCAGGAGGTTCTTGTCTGAATTTGAGAATTTTCCCAACTCGGCTGCTTACGCCTTAACTTTGAAATGCCCTTGTCAATTCTCTGCAGTTCCATCTTTCATGATAAAAAAGGCCCTTAGACACATTTCCCAATGTCACTGAACATTGCGTTGACACTTAGTTCAATGCCCATTATAGGATTGTAACATAGTTCCGGATGTAGCGCAGTAGCAAGTTGGGTCCCCATCAGGGTGCCCAATCTGGCTTCTGGGTTTAAAGTGATAGTTTAGCTGCGATGCGTAAGATCTGGTGAATCACATTATAATCCCGTTTATATCGTGATTCCGAGCTCCTCACTATAACGGGTGTACAAAAACAACTGTCTGCACTTCTTACCCTAATAAAGTTGGCAACAAATGTATGAACATAATATAAATAAGAGGTTTTGGCTAAAGCATAATTAAGCTCATACATCACATAAAGGCACAATCTCAATATGTGAAAACATGACAGAGTGCACCCTGATGTGGCGGGTGAGAATAATTATAAATAAATAACTATTAATAAAATAACCAAAACCTCTCATTTATATAATTTTTTTTACATTTATTGCCAACTTTATTTTTTGTGTACATCGTACAGCCAATCACACTGTATCTGCAGCATGCTCACAGCTATTTGGTAGGCCTCATATTACCCATGTTTAAGCCTGCGACCAGCTTAGCGCACCAACATTTTCCTTTTTTTCCCCTGCTTGCACATTGTAATGTGTCTGGCAATTTTCATTTTTTATTGTAGAAAAGTTTATCCCGGGAAATTGATCTCTGATATACCAGTATACGCAACACTTTACGAGTTATCCCAACTATAGACTAATCTCTTTATTTCTATTTCATGTGAATCTATTTACAGCCTGCCAGTAACGCGCAGAGACTGCGCCAGTTTTCTAAAGGTTAATTTGCCTTATATTTATTTATTTTTCTGAGTTGTTATTTCACTTTAAGTTTTATTTTATTTTTTGCTGCGACAAAAATAAGTAGAAATGGGACTACCTTCTTTTATGGGTTTGCAAGGGACGATGTGCAAGGCTCTGAGAATCTGTATTTATACTGCCCCTTCATTGTGATGGTCATTCCCTCCGAGGGGGGAAAGGATCTGTGAGTTTATACCCCCCCCCTCCCCCGGTTGTAGTATAGCAGTCACAAAACAGACAATTTGACAGCCCTGCCCCAGGCTGCTAGTCCCTGTCATCAGATTTTTTATAAAAGGGCTCCTTCCCAGAACTCTTGTTAATCAACAAAAAAATTATACAGCTATAGAAAGTCAAAACCCTTTTGTGGGTCTCCGGGGAGAGGAGGAGAGAGAACGGCAAGCTCTTCCAACTGCTCCTCTACCCAGCAGCTGCAGGGAGAAAGCTCTAGGGGCTCAGTATACCATCTAACAGTCTGTGCTCACAGGTGCTCCCTGCATTTTCCATCACCAGTTCAGTGACTTTACAGCGGCATCGTGCATTATCACAGTGTCAAGGTTATAGCTCCGGTGCCCTTGCTTCAAAAGGGAGTTTGGTCAGGTTCAAGCAGTGAAAACTAATCTTGTGGCGCGGCAGGGAGTGAAGAGCACATGGTAACAGCGGATTCAAATTTCCAGAGACGCAGGTGAATGATAGGCAGTCATAGCACTCCATCTGCCGCAGGCTGTGTCGCTTCTCATGATGCTCAGCCAGCATCTTGGAAGTTGGACTATTACTCTTCTCACCCTTTGCCCATATTTGCCTACGGCCCTAAATTTTCACAGGACAGTCCAAATTGTTTGGAGGCGGGTGGGGATCCTGTCACTAAAATCCCGATCTGTTCCAGCATTACTTCCGCCCATTCACGGTGCATTGCGAAATTGCATGTAAAACGTACATTTGTAACAGACAAGCACAGCCAAGATGCCGAGGAACAAGCTCCAGATGCCTGGTAACTATGCTGGGCAGCCTGGAGTTCAGTCTCGTGGGGGTCACGCATCTTTGTGCCCTTGTGTGACATCAAATGGCGTCACACAACTCTGCACACTTTAGGGTCCGCCCCACCGCATCCTGGCAGCCATGTGCGCCCACCCCCTGTATTTAGGTATTCAAATTGTAATAAATGCGCACATTTTTTATAGTTATTCATATTGACTATTCAATCAAAAAAGTAGTTTTTTTTTAAAAAGTAATAGCTCACGACCATTCCCCCTGGGGAAAAAGAAAGCTGGGGCTGAGCTTAGGAGGTCAAGTGTCAGCGCTACCACACATGCGCGAGAAAAGCTGGGCAGAGGTAGAGCTGGGCGGGGGAGTGTCCCACGCACAGCGGGACAGAGGTAGAGCTGGGCGGGGGATTGACCCACGCACAACGGGACAGAGGTAGAGCTCGGCGGGGGAGTGTCCCACGCACAGCGGGACAGAGGTAGAGCTCGGCGGGGGAGTTTCCCACGCACAGCGGGACAGAGGTAGAGCTCGGCGGGGGAGTGTCCCACGCACAGCGGGACAGAGGTAGAGCTCGGCGGGGGAGTTTCCCACGCACAGCGGGACAGAGGTAGAGCTTGGCGGGGGAGTGTCCCACGCACAGCGGGACAGAGGTAGAGCTTGCGCGGGGGAGTGTCCCACGCACAGTGGTACAGAGGTAGAGCTCTGCGGGGGACAGTTGGAGGGCTATGTCAAGGTAGACATTTGGCCCTCTTAATTGCCCAGCGCGGCATGTGATAAAGCCAGTGAGGAAGGACACAGTGTAGCAAAGAATGAAACAATTGTGTAGTCCTGAAAGGCGGGCCAGGAGAGCCTGATAAATGGCACCAGGGGAAAGTGAAGACGTTGACTGAAAAATCTGACCAATCAAGACAAGCAACCAAATCCATCTAATACGAAGGAGACTCCTTAGAATGGTCATTTTTTCAGACATCGCACAGGCAGTCTTGCCAAGGGCTCCTTTGATCACCATTAGGTTCACTCAGTTATCACCACACTCCCAGAGGTCCAGCAGTTCCTTACTGTCAAAGATTAGTTCAATTCATGATCTCATAACACAGGGTACATTTTGAAGAGCCAGTTCCATCTGTCTTGTTTCCTGTGCGTTGTACATCTGATAGATGTGAAATGCACTTTTTTGTTTCTTGAATACAATTTGCAGTTCTCCTGTAGCTTCAATTTGAAAATAAATATTCAGTGACCTCCAATAAGGAGGCTGGAAGACTATTCCATGCATCCACTACCCTCTCAGTAAAGTAATACTTCCTGATATTACTTTTAAATTGTTGCCCCTTCTAATTTTAGACTATGTCCTCTAGTTGTGGTAGTTTTTCTCCATAGCTTTCCTCCAAGCTATACATGTTAAGATGCTTTAACCTTTCCTGGTAAGTTTTATCCTTCAACCCATGAACCAGTTTAGTAGCCCTTCTCTGAACTCTCTCCAATAGCCTTATTTACACTCTTTAGGAGATGGTAAAACTGGAGAGAAAAAAAAATTAAAATAATGAGAGATCTTTTCTTTACACGATTCCTCCCTTATGTAAAAATATTTTTTCATTGAAAAAAAATCCAAAATCCGAAAAACTGTTTTTCGGACGTGGGTCAATTTGGATAAGGGATACTCACCTTTCTGCCGTCTGGCGGTGAAGCTCAAGTAATATCACAGAAGCCAAGCAAGTTATTCAAAATGTATCACCAATAAGTGTTTGTGGATATAAAACGTTGTTATAGCTTTTATTTGGGGCACGGGGGGTAGGGGGGAGGGTGTGTATAGCCTAGAAAATGTCACACATGAATTTCTCAAATGCAAGTACTAATTGCAGAATAACCTAGCCTTTTGGTAGTTCAGAGGATTTTGTTGAATAGAAACAGATGTTTAGTGGGACAATTATCTGCTAAATGATTGCCAATCTGTCTGTGTTAATTCAAACGTTTAATGTGAGATGGATATATAATATTAGCATCTTCCTCCAGTGTATAATAGCTTGTAATAGTTTTGTATCTGTTTTTATCCATGAAATGCTATAAGAAACATAAATCATATCTCTGGGGTCTGTTCACTAAAAAGTGAGTTGCAGGTGAGTTAAAGTGAGTTGCAGGTGAGTTAAAGTGAGTTGTAGGTGAGTTACGGTGAGTTGCAGGTTTGTTAAAGTGAGTTGCAGGTGAGTTAAAGTGAGTTGTAGGTGAGTTAAGGTGAGTTGCAGGTGAGTTAAAGTGAGTTGCAGGTGAGTTAAGGTGAGTTGCAGGTGAGTTAAAGTGAGTTGCAGGTGAGTTAAGGTGGGATGCACATTATATCTTCTTTGACTTTGCAAGTCTTAGTTTAGGCTCTCGAACTCCTGTGATGATAGGTCCAAACCATTTCCCCACAGGGAAAGGTCTGCCTTTAGACATTATTTTTCTACTCCCCATCCTGTTAGACCTCCCCTTTTACCACTTGGGAATTCTCGCCTCCAGAGACGATGTAGGAGATCCCGGTGTTCTATCACTGATAGCAAGTGTTTCAGAAATGCAGATCCTCTTGTAAGTGATGCAAATCCCATTCACAGTCTCCGTGTCACTTTTGCGCGATACTTTTCTCTTGACGGGAGAACTCGTGTATTCGATTCTCCGAGCTCCGAAAAGGATGAAAGGCATCATTAAGAAGTAAACAGGAGAACAAGATAGTTTTGTAGAATCACAGAGGTAAACACAGGAGATCCTGCTGAGTACAGATTACATTATTACCGCACAAAAAAAAAAAATAAAAAAAAAACTGCATTTCTGTACGTCTTTGTTTTATTACACATCTTGGTCCCGTGACAAGTCGTTTTCCATTTGTACAGGAAAGAAACATCCTTAATGACTTTATTGTGCCGGGATGCATAAATAAAGAGCTGAGACTGGCAGTGAATGCCATTTTTTTTTTCTTTATTATTTTTTTTTTCTTTCTTCTGACAAGTATACTCTGCCTCAGCAAAATTTTAAATCAGGGCTTTTAGTGAGCCCTCTTCAATAAAAAAAAAAAAATATATATATATATATATATATTGGAGGGGCTGGTGGCATGTCATTTAAGAGTTCATGCATTCTTCCTGAATATTTCAACCCTCTGTATTTTCTTTGGGTAATAAAAACCCGTTTGCAGACACCAGAAAGCTGTCACATTCTCCCAGACGTTTGTTTTTATTGTATAATTGTAGAGCAGAAAATGTGGCCTCGGCCTACAAGTCTAATCACATTCATGTGTACCTCTGGAATTGCTTGGTGCCCCGGGAGATAATGCTGTCACCCACTCCCGTATTATTTCAGAATTGATGGAAGAGACATCGGAAATGTAACACATCAATTTATTTGTTTGATTTAAACATTAAATTAAAAACCAACATACAGCGTTTTTTTTTTTTTTAAATTCTCTTTTGTCGTTTGGTTTTTGGCGGTAAACATTTTGGTTCATTTTAAATAACCAGTCTTTGCCAAAAAGCTAAATAAACATGTAATAAAGAATGTAATATAAATAGAAAAATAAAATATGGATAAAACAAATGATATATATATATAACACAATAAAAAAAAAAACTGCTGTGAGGTATGTGGCTACAAAGTAATTCCTGCCACTAATTTGTAGAAACGGTTATTGCCTGCTATGGGTTCCACTTTCTGTGTACCCAAGCCCTTAATGTACCTGTCAGCATGTCACCCGCGCATCCATTTTGGCCTGATTTGCATGAATGCTCCTCCCAGCGATCGGATCTTTTGATAGAAACGAATAGTTCCTGACAGCCGTAGAGAGCCGAGTGACAAACCTCGGGGAAGGTGAGTTCTGGTCAGTGGAATGTAGAAGAAAACAACGACTAGCGCAAAAAGGTATGACGCGTAGAAAGGCGGGGGTTCTATACTGGCGAAATAACGAATAAGTCAATTTTATCCAAAATAACGAGTGAAAAACTAGAGTAAAAACTAGCGGAGGAATTTTAGTTGAAAGTCAATTTAATTAAATCTAAAAGTATAAGGGTAAAAGGAAAGTGACACCTCTTCTGCCATCTAAAACTATACAATGTGTGCACAGATTAACGTTTTATAATAACACACTATGGTTCACAGTCTGCCATGTGCAGCCACACAATTTCGTAGTGAGATGCCATTGGATACACTGAGGCTGATTCCACAGAACGGCCAGTCTAATTTTAGTGTATCTTAAAAATGAATGTAGCTGCCAGTTTATGAACAAATTTTATACTCTTTTTGATGGCTTTGCTCATTACGTTTTATAGATGTCAGTCTGTATGTTATAATCTTTCTTACATTTTGTATTTTAACAGACTAAGCAAGATCAATTTTCTTTTATAGTGATTTTTTTTTATTTTTTTTTATGATACTGTACAGTAAATTAGGAATCAAGCATCCTATTTCCCAGGGGTATTTTCTATTCTTTTGCCTGCGTTCCTCACAATCTCTGATGGTACCGTACTTTGCTCTGCCTGCTGCAGTAATAGACATATAAAAACATTATACTTGCCAATATTTTCCGTTAGAATTGAGGTGGGGGGAACCCCCGAAACCCCCCAAAAAACAGAGATTGTGACAGGAGATAAGGACCAAGTAATTCAAAACAGATTAATAGAAACTTTAACAAAGGAAATTGGTCAACAAAAGTTTTATTAATGAAATGCCAGAGTTATGGCCTCCATGAACTCACAGAGACTTCATACTCTGAAAAAAATCGGAAAGGTCGAAGAAATTGCTCTGTAGGTGGGGCCTACCCAAAGGAAAATAAGGTCATGTTTACCGTTAGTACAATATAGCGATAGTATTATTAATGTTGGTATGTACGACAGCATAAGACCTACACTTTTATTACATGGAATTCTCTGATACAAAACAATGGGGGAAAAAATAACCTACATTCCGAGACGAATTTACACCAGTACACCATGAACGATTGATATGGTGGTCCATTAATTCAACTCCCCACAACCTTCAAAGTCCGTTTACCCATGCATTGAATCTCCATTAAGGGAAAATATTCAGAAATGGATGGGGTGATGTTAGCTGGCACATCAACCAGTGAATTTTTATTCCTCAGACATTTACACAGGCCTCACAATATTTCTAAGAAGGTCATTTTATCTTCAGGTGTGAGATCCCAAGAAATATTGTAATCCCTGCTGTTAGCTAGCAATACATTTCGAACACAAAGTTCTTAATTTACTTTCTTGATTTTCGAACACGTCATAACTGGACCTGGAACGAAAATGAATGTTACGGTGGTGATACTCTAATCATTGAGAGAATGATCACCTCTTTACCTGTACAATGATGTATCTCTATCCCTCACCTTTGGCCAATCAGAGGCATCTCTGGCTGCAACTCTGAAGGGCCAGCCAATGGATAAACTGCATTTTGAAGCCCCAGCCAATGTGTGAAGTGCAACCAGGAAGGCATTTGATTGGCTGATGTAAGTCATCCAATCAGAAGGCTTCTAATCGGCAGGAATTTCATTCTGCCTTCATCCTTTTCCAAGGATGGATGTATACACAGTGGGGGCCTTTTTTTAATATTATCTTAGCAGTCAGGATTTTATAGGTGGATTACATTTCTGGGTTGGGCTTTCTACGGACCAAAGATGAGGAATTGAGGGTGCTACAGATCATCATTGCTAATAGCTTTTCCGCAGGATTGCCCCTTTGTGTGCTAGAAGGGTGACCAGGGATTTCTACTGCAGACCCTCCTGGGCATTCAATGGGTGCGTTTTGATTGTACACATATGACCTTATTCTCTCTTACCTGAACACCCTAGAGGTAGAAAGGGCCAGGGGCCATGGGTGTAGCCTCCAGCTCCTTTGTTATTAGGGGAGCCGGGGGCTATTGGGGCAGCCCCCTTCCCATTTTTATTGATGTCATCCATTAATGGTTTTAACGGACGTTATTGAATCACTTTTTCCGCCTTCATTTTTTTTTCATTAACCCGCTTCACTGAATCCAATTAAAGAGTTTCGAATTATATCCGCGCTGTGAGGAGAGAAGACACGGAGAGGAACCTGTTACTCTGCATGTATCAAGATAGGTTGATTGGTGACTGCCTGTTTTCTTTGTGCTGGTACAGTCGGGATACTGGTGAAAGTTCCCATTTTCCCATGACACACTGGGTACGACATTGTTTCACATAGATTACAGAATCATTTAAATAAATAAAACACAATTAATCTGCAGTATCTGGTTTCCTCAAGTACAAGGGAGATGTAAAGCTTTCTCTGCCAAACACAAGCATAGAAGGGCTTATGCAATATTAGCCGCTCAACCCTTATGCTTTTATAGCTGTTTCCTACTGCACATTATAAAAACTCATTAAACGATGTTTGCAAAAGATTAGCTTACATAGTACTGGGAGGTAATATCCAGGCTGATGGTTCTGACAAGTGCCTGCAAAGTCAAAATTCAGAATGTCCTGAAAGCAGGAACATGCCCCATCAGTATACATGCAGACCTAATGATCTTCTATGGCCTTTAACAGACTTTTCCACCGACACTTTGCTAATTCCCCACCCCCCCCCCACCCCCCCACCCCCGAGTTTCAAGCCATGGAAAAGGAATAGACAGATGTTTCAGCTGTTGTAACACAATGCTGTGGCATTACACACAAAGCAGAGGGGACAATGGGTGACCCAATGCATTTTGAGTCAGCGGCTATATATTCCTCTTATCAGCTGCTCTGGTGTCTTAAAGATTCTATATTGCCGCCATGTTAACATGTGCCGTTAATTCAACCAAACCCAGTGAGAACTTAAGGATTTGCTTAACTGAGACACCTGTTTCCAAGCAGGGATATCAGCTGTGATATTGCGCAAAGCAGCCTCGTTTAGCTGAAATCGACTGCCTCTGAATTATTGCAGCTGTTTTGGCGTATGACTCCCACAATGCACAGCCAGCCTTACGTCCGCAGAAGCTGGAGTGTCATAGGCTACTTTTCCCTTCCCTTGCAGCCATGGGGGTCATTTTTTAGTTCTCCAGAGAAGTGTTTTTTTCTTTTTCCCATCCCAATTCCTTCATAGCAACTAATGTTTGTAGGAAATGTTTGTATTAAAATAAAAAAACAAGAGAATAATCTTTTAAATCTCTCCAAGTTAATATTTGTGTTCTGTATGAATCCGTGAACCCTTGGTTCATAACATTACTTGCTCTACTTTCCAACCCCCTCGTCCAGTGAGAAAGAACATTCTAGATCATTGAATAATTAATTACAAACGAGGACCACGGAATAAATTCAGGAAATACCAGAAAATTACTTTCCCATGCACTTTTTTTTTGGGAAACAAAATATCCCTTAATAAACACAGTGATGTAATGGTTAGCAAATGAGAAAAATGAAGGTCGCTTTTCTTTTCGACTGTAGGTTTTTTTGTTTTAGATGAAAGGTTTTGAGAAGGTTTCGACATCGCTGAGATAAGAAGGCCAATCCAAATTATTAGAAGCAAAAACTTAGTGGGAAATAAATAATAATAAAAAATACTAAAAAACAACATAGAATCAAGGTAGAGATTTGCATGAAACAAAATCAATTATTAATAATATTCTGAAAACAGTATTAATTATATTTATTATTATGCTTTTTCTATTAATTACGGAGCAACCATAGCTACAAAGGGTGCAACAAGATGCAAAGGCTTTGGGTTTGAATTGTCAGCACCGATGCTGAACCCTTACCCTTATACTAACCCTAAAAGTAACCCCTAACACTAAAACTAACCATAAAACGAATCCCTAACCCAAAGTCTAACCATAAAAGTAACCCCTTACACTAAAACAAACCCTAAGCCTAATCCCTAACCCAAATACTAACCCTAAAAGTAACCCCTAACACCATAACCCAAAGCCTAACCATAAAAGTAACCCCTAACACTAAAACTAATCCATAACCCAAATTCTAATCGTAAAAGTAACCCCTAACACTAAAACTAACACTAAAAGAAACCCCGAACACTAAAACGAATCCCTATCCTACTACTAACCCTAAAAGTGACCCCTAACAGTAAAACTAACCCTAAAACTAATCCCTACCCCCAATACTAGCCATAAAAGTAACCTCTAACACTAAAAAGTATTTCACATCCTAATACTAACCCTAAAAGTAACCCCTAACACTAAAACTAACCCTAAAACGAACCTTAACTAACTGCACAGGATGGTATACTGTCAGGTCAAGAGACTCCAGTGGGAGAATAGCATAGTAAGTCGTGAGATGCCCAGACTGGTGTTCACTTACTGGTAATTGGGTGTATCCATCAAGGGAGCGCCTGGATCTACTATTTCCCTTCAATTTCCCACGTGTCAGAACCTTTTAGTATTATTATTCCCTCTCTCTTTACTACCTCCCTCTTTTACCTTCTCTCGTCTGCCCGTCTGTTTATCTCTCAGAATGAGCACTTCCTACTCACAAAACTACCAGCCCAAAAATGCCAGAGAAACTGGCATTTTAGGGTAATTAAGCATATGGATCCAATGAAAAATGACTGTAATTTCAAGAAGGTGTTACAATGCCAAGGTCTCCCCCGTCAGTGTACATTATGTTCTTTATAATGGTTAATGGTGCTTCAACTCAAGATACGCCAAGCACTCACTAAATGTTCTGGAAATGAAATGTTATCAGTAATTTGGGGGGTTATCTCAAGGAATAATAAACAATTTTTTCCTGGTAATGTAGAGTAAACTTAACATTTACAAAGTGTCCATAGAAGGACAGTGTTGAGGTCTATGAAAGTCAATCCAAAAGCACCAATGAATTCGAGCAGGCCCTCCTTGCCTTTGTCTGAATTATGTTATTTGCTGTTTATATTTTGCTTGGCCATTGTAAAGAGCTGACGGATATGAGGGAGCTTTCTAATAAAAACAATTATCGGTCTATTCGCTAGAATTCGACTTTGGAGTTCGACTCTCATTTGGAGACCAATCGGCACACAAGTTTGACTTAGAAACAGATTTCAGGTTCGAATCTTCAAAACATATCTATTTTTGCGACTGTAAAACTCTGGGCGCGGAATTTGACTTAGTCTCAAAAATAGCTTCAATCGTTTCGCCTCCCATTACTTTCAACAGGGAAGATTCTAACCTGGGTTTTTTTTTCTAAGTCAGACTCGGGTGGGCGAATTTGGCTTATGGCTCTATTCCCTAAAATTCGAGAATAGCTCGAGGAGGTCAACTTTCATTTTCAGATTTTTGCGCCGAATTTTACTTTAGTCCCAGAATGAAAGATGAATTTTAGTGACCCAATAGAATAAATAACATTATTCAGATTTACACCGGCAATCCTCGAAACAGGCAAGGCGCTAACTTCAGTTACCGTAACTCATATCTAAGGTTTGGAATCTCCAAGGTAACGGAACTTGACATGATACAAATACTACACTTGACTGACTTGTTAGTGCCTCAGAAATGATGTACGTATCAAAAGGCGGTGAGGCTGACATTCACAGTACAGTAGCAGCAAGTATAATGTTGGCGGGCGAAGCCTCAGATATTTTAAGCCCCACTTTCATTACCGGCTTCCTTAAAAGCAGGACTTCCTGTAGCACTAAAAGGCAAAGTGTGCGTCAGCTTCATTGAATATGACTGGATAATGTACAGAAAACAAATAGAAATCTGAAATGAGAGTCACTAATAATGTGACTTTTTAATTAAATCATCCAGGGGGATGTTCCCAATGGTACTCATCTTATCGACCTCGGAAGAAAGAAGGATTGAGTTGACCCCACTGAGAATCGAAGCTAAGAATTGGCACAAAAGTGTTGTGAAATTAAAAGAAACAGAACCCTTGACTTATATTTACTAGCAATTGCACTTTTTTTTTTTTTAGCATCTCGACAAGTTAAATACGGCACCTCCGCTAGGCACAGAGAGTGCGGGAATGGCGTTTGTTACTATTAGATACTATCGTGTGCACCTCCCCATTTGCATTAACGTTGACCCTTTAATGCAGAGACCCCTCAGGTTATACTTTTTTTTTTTTTTACTTGGGGCCCCTAAAATCTTGAACCACTGTAGATCGCCTCCAAACACATAATGCATGGTGGACACACTCCTCTTGTGTAGTATCCAGTGGGTGTAGCTGAAAGCATATGTCAGTTTCAATGTCTGGGTGTCTGGCCAAGATCTGTGATCAGCACAGAAGCAGGATGGAATGAATGAAGCATTATCTCCCCAGCCATTTCAATGATTGGGCTTGAATTCTTAACAGTGCTGTTTGTTTAAGAGAGTACAAACATCTAATCTGCATGCTCCATCTGATAACTGCTTAGACAACTACAATAAAAGTAGCTATTAGGCATACAGAAGGGCCCCCTATCAGCTCATCTCCAGGCTGGTAACACTGTGGCAAATGTAGAATATTTGTGGTTGTAAGAGAAGCAAGTGAAAGGATTGTTATGCATTATGCATGTTTCTATAGAAGTCAACATAACTCAATGACATAGCAGTTCAAGTGAAAGGCAGAGCCAGGGAAATGAAGATTGACAAGCAAAGCAGTGAGATCCTTTGCAAAGGCTGAGAATAGTGTAGGAGCTCAGAAAATTGTGTATTAGTTTGAAAGTAGCAGAAAAGTCTATAAACGAAATCACTGAATTGACCGTGCTTTTATTAACCCTGTGCTTTCTGGTGTTAAAATGGTGTTGCTAACTAAAAAAAGAAATGTTTTTTTTTTTAAACTAGTAAATTCGTAGTATTTGATATTATCCAGCTTTAGTAACTGTTGTTGTCATTGGAGAGGTGACTGGGCGGACTAAGAAATTTACTGTTAACAAAGCACAGCAGCCAATGAGAAGCTGTGATTTCATCGTGAGCTACTTAAACACCAGCATTCCATTGTGCAGGGGAGGGTGGAATGTTGCGATACCCACTGTGCCCAAGGAAAAAAATGGGACAACGTGTCCAGGTTTAATATAAACCTTTTATTCAGGTAAAACTTGAAAGAAAAAAAATCCAGCAGGATTTTAAAGGTAGTTTTGAAACCCGCAAACCCTTTAAAACAGGAATATTTTATGCAGATCGTAAAACGGAGACAATAAAATATAAACACTGTTGATTGTTTTGGAGTTGTTGTTTTTTTGTTGTTTCTTTTTTAACTCCCATCATTCTCAGACAACATTTGTGAGTTTTAGTCCACGAAAGTTGGAGTGCCAGACATGGACTAAATCCCGGCTAAAACAAAATAACAAACGTGTGTCTTTCTTTACAGTTAATGGTGTTTTTTATTCCATTTTCCATGAGTATTGTGAGATTGGAGGCTCTACAGTTAATTACGTGGTAAATAAATTAATTACATTGTTGTTTAAAGCTAAATGTGGAAGAGATGAAAACACAGTGTGTTGTGCTCCAAATGAAAGCTTTTTCCAAATGAAAAGCAAATAACAAAAACAGAGAGAAAACGAGATATGTTGCTATGTTAATAGATCACCCTGATATTTATATGGATAGACACTTAATACACACCGCAGTTACCCCCTCTGCATATTAATATACCTAGTGTACACAGCTGGCAGTGTTAGGGTTAATGTCTGTCTGTGTACTGAACTTGATAGAACTGTAATGTATTCCTTGGAAGGTCAATCTCTGGAGACTGTCTGAATGTTTTGACTAAGGATTTCATGACCTTTTACTTTAAAGTTCGATCTATAGAAATTAGTACAATTAAATAATAATTATGCATATGATTTCACGCCAGGTAGTTAGTACAATTTACCTGCTAAGGGTAACATTGTTTTATGTATATATATATATATATATATATATATATATATATATATATAGCTCCATAATAAAGATTATTAGGTATGTATGTTACTCTCTTCTTGTTGTGGGGGGCAACCTGGGTTGTTGGAATTCAGATTGGAATTTTGAATGGGCAGATAAAATAACCATTCCGTTGGTTTCCGCGGTGATTGCGCCACATTGAGAACGCTGACGCATTATTGCTTTCTTAAACAAAGCTCACTGGGGGATAGCTATGACTAAGGTGCGCACTGGAACAGTGCCAGTGGGTGACGCGAACTCCCACCAAACCACAGGTTCTCTATGTCTGGGGTGTCAGGGCAACCGGGACTCTGCTTGGTTCCAGAGGCCGAAAAGTGGCAGCCAATCTGCCAAACCCATCTCGGAGGACGATATATTTCCCGTTTCATCATTTAAAGTGACGGTTTCAACTTTTTTTTTTTCTTTACTCTTGCGACACTTGGAAGTGCAAGATTTTTTGTCCTGTATAAACCAACGGTTTAGTAATTCCCAGCAGCCTTTGCTTTGGTTCTCTAAATAGACTCTACCGCTAATTTTAGCTCTGAGGCGTGTGTTTCGTAGAAGCTCTAGCTGCTTATTATAGTGACAAAAAAGATCTGTCATCCTCGAGCCCTGCCCACTGTGGCGGGCCAGGCCATATTTTCCTCCAGCTGCTCCTTTTTAATTCTAAAATATGCACAATCGGGCTCCGTTAAAGAGTCAAACCCACAGATAGACTTCAGGGGATGCACGCGGCTGGAATATTAATATTTGGGAGATCTGTGAAAAAGGCGACAGAGAGGAATCTTGTACCCTGGTGGGTAGTATTTAAATATGGCGCGTGGATCCAGCCAATCAATACTCTCCATTTCATTCTGCCCTTGGACAGGCTTGCGAGAAACAGCGACTTTGAATCATGCATCTGTTGTCTGTGTGCTTTAAAATCAATTGGACTCAAGTGCCTGAGAAAGACATTGTGAGCATCTAATGGGAATGATATGTGTTTGCAGAATGTAAAACCTGTTGATTTGACAGGGAAAAGCTTTTGATTGGCTCGGACCCCCGTGTTTTTTGTTACCTCTTATATGAATGCCTACAGAATGAAAGCGAACTGCCAAGTCAACTGCAATAACCAGGCAATTAGTAGCTGAGTTGGACTTTTAATGGCTGATGTTTGCAGTTGATTTGACAGTTAGTTCAAAGCTCCAGTTGCCACTCGCCTTATCAGATAATGGGTGTTATTAAAACAATTCTATACAATATTTTGTCTAATTTCCAGGTCTCCAAGTAAGAATAGTGATCACAGTTCAATGGCCAAGTTCAATCTGTTTACCTCTGCTTTCTGCTTTTGATCCAAAATAAGGCAACCCCCCCCCCCCCCCCCTATATTAAGCCATGACTTAAATTTTACCACTTAGGGGGAAACATTCCTTATTGAATCCAAAAGGCAACTGGATTTGTCCTTGAATCAAAAAGCTGCTTAAAAATATTATAGTTTATTCTGCTATTTACAGCCCTGTATGTCCTGCTTTTCTAATAAAAATATATCCTGACCGTTTTGAAGGCATCTCTTGTATTTGGTAGCACCACCTCTCTTGGCAGTGAGTTCCATGTCTTTATTGTCCTTAGCGTAAAGAATCCCTTCCTTTGCTGTCTGTGGAATCTTTACTCTTCCAGTGTCAGAGGATGACCTCTTGTTATTTGCACATCCCTGTAAATGAACAGGTAATTGGAAAGCTCTTTATATGGGTCATGCACATGTTTATACAGTGTATGAGTAACGCCAACATTATATTATAATTAATACATTAGATCCTGTTGTGCTGTTCTCGTGGGTTCGGCATGTGACTCTGGGAGCTCTGTCCCAGGCTCCACCTTTGCCATGTCCCTTGAGCCTGGTCCTGGGCTGTAGGGAACTGAACGTGTATGCATTCTGTGTTGTCGTTGGCCATAAAAGAAATCCAGGTATAAAAAATAAGGAAAGGAAAAGTCAAACGTGTATATAGAGGGGGGACGATGGTCAGTCCCAAGAAAAAGAATGATACCTGAAAAGCTCCAGGCTTCATCTCCTGGCTCACGGAGCAGTATAGACCAACCAGTAACAGGCCTGTTACTGTAGCTGAGATCTGCGTGGTAACTATTTGTCTTTGAAGGTCTGACCTCCTGCCCCTTGCTAAATGGGAATCTTTAAAGAAATGTTTTTTTATTTTTATTTATTTTTTTCGCTCACCCGCAGAATATTTATTATGTTTTCCGTGCCACGGAATCGATATTCTTTCTTGGATGCAAATTTTGTTTTCAAGACTAGAGATCCAAGTCAAATAAGACCTGCCTTTAATGCCTGCTGTGGCAAAAATCTGTCATGTTTAGAACGGGGGAAAAAGAAACGGAACTGAGAGAATGTCGTCATTATTTGTAAAGAGTGAGCCAGAGGCCGAGTTCCAAATGGGGAGCAAACAGCATGAACACGCCAATGGTTTCTATGACGACTGCTCCACTTTTAGCACTTTGCCACCGAATTGCTCTTTATACATAAACCCAAGTGATGTCCAGCTTTTCCTCTCAATTAAAAGAAATTAAAATAAAATCTAATCAATTAAATACTAATGGTTTGGCTACAAAGACAGGGAATAGGTAGAAAGTGCTGGTAAACACCTCCATTAGATTGTGCACCCATTTGGGCAGAAGCCTTCTGATCTCTAGTTTATATATCATTTCCTAGCCCCTGCTTTATATGTTTTGTTTCTTCCGTTATCGAACTGGTAGGACTTGCCCACGGTAACTGGTAGGACGTGGCCACAACCACTTAGGCCGCCCTACAAAGAAATCCCATTTCTCCTAGCAAATGGCCTAATGAAGAACCCAAAAGGTCGCTAATAAAATATTCCCTAGAACCATAGCCTAAAGGGGATGTCATAATGTATCACCCTTTCATCCAAATATTGGAGAACACTGGATGGTCAGCCGCACCCCCATTGCGGTGATATATTTGTCAGGAGAGAAAAAAATGCATTTCTTGGACTATTTGAGGCCAGACATTGAGAAATGACGCTCCTTGTGGTTCTGACAGCTTTTGTCTGGTCTTACTGGTCATTTTTGTCCATATAATGCATCATAATTCTTATACCCAGTGCCCAAGCCAGTGATTGATGTGATATACAGCAAGTTTTGGGGGGGGGGGGGGCCATAGGACCGTTGATTGCAGAATGGGTGTCAGATGCCTTTGGGGATGAAGAGGTTACTATCCGAGGCCTGATTCTTATCCTTGTGGAGTTGGGGCAATGCACCTTTAAAAGCTAAAGTATATCTTCTTTACTTTTATCAAATTCTCAATAAATCTTTCATGACAGTTTATTTAACAGAGTGTCATTGAAACTGTACGGTTGATTGATGTGACCCATGTTAGATCAACATGAAATGTTTGTAAATGTCATACCAGTGTGACCATAGAGGAGCGGGGAAAGATGGCTGTGGATGTAAGAACGGGGGGGGGGGGGGGGGGGGAACAAAACAAACAAACACCAAAATGTTTATCTTATTCTATGCTCCCTTGGATGCAATTTCCAATTCATAAATGAAATATTAGATATTCTCCGGAGACTGCGTCCTTTGATCACTTCTCACCGGCAGGATATTAACCCGAGCTCTCGACTCTCGGTTAAGGGTATAAATGATGGCTTCTTCAGCCGTCGACTTGGATAAAGTCACAATGGGAGGGGGGGGGGGGAGCTTCTCACTAATACTGTAAACATTAGGCATTTGTAGCTGATTAGCAAACACAGGCAAGTGGGGTAATTTTGAACACTCTATTCACCTCTGCTTCTTCTGCTGGAAGGCTTTTTCCTGCATCCACCACCCTCTTGGTTGAGTAGTGCTTTCTGGCAGTAAGTCTAAGCTGCTGAAGAGTTGAGGTAAGATGAATATCTCATCTCACCAGTTTAGTTATACATTGTGCAGGGACAAACCTGATGAGTTTGCTTGGCAGGGGGAAATTCACCAGGTTTGTCCCTGCACAATGTATAGTTAAATTGGTGAGATGGAATGTTCATTTCGCCTGCAACTCATCTTTTTTAGTGAAAAGACCACTAAGTTTCATCAAAGTTGCAAAGTAGAAGATCAGAAAAAGGGAGTGAAATTTTTTGGGGTTATATATATATATATATATATATAGCACCATTCAAAAGTTATCCTTTAGTCATTGTCAAAAAGATTTGGGAGAGATCAGGGCCAGAGAAACCCGAAAGTTTGGGAGTGGTGGCACAAGTTTATGACTTTTGACGGCAGTTAATATTACAATGGAACACGCGGAGATTGCACAATTTCTGTCTTTGCGGCAAATTAAAACTCTTCCCACCGCTTAATAGGTAGATAGGTAAAAATAAAAATATCTCTTAGAGCAACCCCATCCAATGATTATAGAAGGATTTCTTCTCCATCAGCGGTGTGACTAGTGTTTGTTTTGTAAATGATCTTAAATCAAGCCATGTTCGCAGCTTGTAATATAATATCCGAATGCTCAATGTGCTGCTTTGTATTCCAAAGGAAGGAAGCCTTTTCAGCTCACATGGAAAGCACACCATCCAGAACATGTGTTCATTGCTTTGATTTATAGGACGCACATAGAAATAAGGCAAGTGACATCAATTTAAATGCACTATACAAGCCGGGAGCAAATGGATAAACAGGTGAAATGTAGTCATATTCAATGGATGGGTTTGCAAGGGACATGAACAGAGGAGTCTGACTAAGAGGAGAAGAGAAGCCACAGAGGAATTAAATTAAATAGTGTAGCGACGCACAATTACTGGTGGCAGGAGGGGGAAAGAAAGTGCACGTGGTCAGCAGAGATATACACAATTACTGGTGGCAGCATGGGGAAAGAACATAGCAATTGACAGTAACCTGAGTCAGTATTGGGATACACAGTTATTGGTGGCAGGGTTTTTTGGATACGCAGTTAGTGGCTTCAGCATAGAAATTCAGTGTTGCTGGTGGTAGTATTGGTAGTGGTTATTAGTGGCATTATTGAGATACACAGTTATTGGGGGCAGTGCTGGGATACACAGCTACTGGCTTCATCATTGAAAGCCACTGTTACTGGTGGTAGTTTTGCAATACACAGTTATTGGTGACAGTTTTCGGATGCACAGTTACTCATTTCAACATAGAATATTCACTGTTGTTGGTGGCAGTATTGGGATACACGGTAATTGGTGGCAGTGTTGGGATATACAGCTACTGGTTTCAACATAGAATATTTACTGTTGTTGGTGGCAGTATTGGGATATACAGTTATTGGTGGCAATGTTCGGATGCACAGTTACTGGTTTCAACATAGAAAATGACAATCATTTGTGGCCGTTTGGTATACACAGTTACTGGTGTCAAGACTGAAGTCTACATTTACAGGTGGCATTATTGGGATACATACTTATTTGTGGAAGTGTTTGTAACATATATAAACTAGAAAAGGAACAGCACATCCAAAACCGACATAAACCACTGAAGAGACCAAAATTGATACAAAATGCAATACATACGTAATTGAGTCCTATCTCTATATCTTACATACATGGAACTGAAGATCTTGAACTAAAATGTACACAATTTCACTGGACACCATGTATAGAGCACCTTTCTATATGTAAATAATCCCTGACCAGCTTCTGGGCGTGCACTCCACCCACTCACAGGCACTCTATATATGGTGTCCAGTGGAATTGTATACATTATAGTTCAAAATAGATTATCTCAGAGATTCAGTTGCATGTAAGTAAGATATAGAGATAGGACTCACCAAGCTTGGAGTGCTTTGGCGTAGGGGTGGGCTAAGCAAACTATGGTCATATATTGTGACTAAATCTCCAATATGTTCATCTAAGATAGGTATTTTTAAAATTAATGTAAAAATAACTTTGTATCCCATTAATAACATGACATTCAAATCACTTGGTGAAAGTAGCTACCGCTTGCAGATTATGAAGTGTTCTAGAATGGTCTAGAACTGGGAAGCTGTGCAAACTGTCTACGACCAATGGTCGTTAGGCAAGGCCAAACTGTGATGTCCGCCACAAAGAGGCAGATTTTAAAGCTCCGAATTCCGGACTAATAGTGTGTTTTCATGAAAAATAAACAGTGTAGTTTTAATAAGTAAAGGCTTTTCGGTCACATAATAAGTAAAAGAGTGAGACCACCATGGTCAGTCAGCTTAATCTTTACTAAGAAAGCCCTCTTAATACACAGGCTCTAATATATATAAATAACAAACAACAGGAAAAAGATGGTAATTTAGCACTAAGCTTGCCGTTTGTCCCCTGAACTTCCCACCAGCAACACTTGCCAAACTCAATATTACCCAGTACAAACAGCAGAGGAGATTAGTTTATAGTGTTATTTCAATAGCAGGAATGGAGTACTGAAGATTTGAACTGGCTGGTGTCCAACCTAAATTCTCAGTGGCAAGACTTGAGCTGGAGTGCAGTTTGATATTTAATTGAAAAATGGAAATTAAAACTTAGAGCGTAATTGGCTGTAATGTAAAGAAAATTGAAAACACAATCGAGCGCACCCTTCCTATCGCAATCTTCGCATCTCTGAAGGAGAAATTTGCAACTTGTAGCTCGGATGACTTCTGGTCGACAAACAAACTGTTCAGTGTAGATAAACACCGAGGTTGCTTCATTGTGGTTCACGTGTTTGTTTCTTTTTGTTTTGAGAACTTTAGATTTCAATCTGTCTGTGATGAATTTTAATTTTTTTAATAACTGAGAAGGTGACGTTATTACGACTCCTTGGTGTTACAAAGAGAGCAGAACTAGATTTTGAATAAGTCGGATAGTTAAGGGCACTTTTCAAATCCCCCTCCCCCGCACACAAACTTTATCAGGGCCTTGTTGTAGTATTCATGATTATGTCTTGGAATGTCATTACATTTGGGAATAGGCATCTCCAACGACATAGGATACGTCTAATAAGAATAATGCTACTCTCCGAAATGATACGTGCTAAAACAAACTTAAATCCCCAACCTGTGTGAAACGCGTTGACCAAACCTTTTTCTTACTGTTATTGGTTGCTTTTTTATTTGTCCAACAACGTTAACCAATCTTGCATATTTTTATTTGGACGCTCTCTCCCTCGTTTTCCGGAGTTGGCTGGCTTTTCCACATTTTGCTATACTCTCCAAAAATGACAAAGCTTGACAAATCCAAAGATCCAGAGCAAAATGGCTTGTAAAATTCCTACAGTTGGCTCCTAACTTTTTTGATTGTCTTACGCAGAGATCTAGGGAAGTTCCATTTCCCTGGCTCCTAAAATGTACTCAGGCTGTTTCCTGAATTGGCCTGTTTGTGAAGCCCTGGGATACAACAATTCTGTGGTATAGATAGAAAGACCACCATGAATTTACTAATGTATGTAAAAGAAGGAATAACATACAACAATATATACTAAAAAAAACATCTAGAAATAAATACATTCTAGAATTCAGTGAATATATATATATATATATATATATATATATATATATATATATATATATAAAAACATATATATTTATAATGAAAAAAGGAAGGTACCCACTTGTGTTAAAATAAATATTAAACATCCTAATTTATTAATGTTAAACAATAAGAAGGCTCTTTTGGACACACATAAATAAGTCTCTAGATTGTAAGCTCTGCGAGCCGGGTTCTCCAGTCTGTCTCTGTTTGTCTAATGTAGTGTTTAGTTCCCTTCTAAGTTCTGTACCAAGCGCTACTTGAATTGCTGCCGCTATATAAATACATGTTCATGTAATGTATATGTAATACTAAAAAAATAATGATGTGTAATCTGCACATTAATTCTCTCTTATAAAGACACCTTTATGAATTAGGTTTTTTATTAGGAATCTGTACCTTTTATCCAAACTACACAGGTTTTAATTCGCCGACACAGGCCAGTGAATTTAAAGGTTACAGGGTGTGTTAAACTTTAATTAAAAATAACCAGTGATTTAATAGCTATTGTGAGACTTAATTTGAAAAGGCAGTGGTTTGAAATGCTCGAGCGTTGCGGCTTAACTGGTGGTGGTTTAACTCCTTAGCTCTACTGTCCGAGCCTTCAAAGAGCCATTACTACATCACATGGGTCTATTCGCTAAAATTCCAGAATAGGTCAAGGAGGTCGACTTTCATTTTGAGACTAAGTCAGGTTCGACCTCTGATCTCGGAGGTCGAGTTTGATGACAGGGTTGACGTCCTCACCCATACCTTATCTCGCCACATCTCAACCTTGTAAAAACTTTAGTGAATGTCATTTTGAAATGGGGGGGGGGGGGGGAGTCCGAGTTTGGCGGACGAGATTAGTGCTTATAGACCCGATAGAGTCTATAACCAGTGAGACTGAATATTCCTCTGGACATTAAATATAACTTTTGCTTATTTAATTGAAGCCCAAAACATTCCATCAATTTCATCCCCCTTTCTCTGAATAAGTACCCGGATGTTCTTCAATTTGAGGCTAATCTCAGGTTCCCGGCATGCCCCCACACTCTGGAACTCTTCACCGTGCTCAATCAGAGAGGCACCTTCCTTACAGACTTTTACAAGGCATTCAATCAGCCCCTATGACCATCAGGAACTCTTCATTTTTATATCTGTTTATGTATTTGTAAATTGCTCTGAGTGGCACAGGGAGAAAAGTGCTATAAAAATAAGCAAGGATTTCTCTCACTGCTCCTGTAGTGAGTGGCGCTAGGATTTATGGCTCAGCCAATAGAGAAATACTAATTATATCCCATCCACTCCCTCTGCAATAGTTCACTCAATCTAGGGGAGCAGAAGTTACTAAGCAAGTTTATGGGGGGAGGGGGGTGTATTTTAATACTTAACTCTGGGCTAAAGTTCTAAAAGTGATGTAATCAGCAGGGACATTCCATTGGTTTACATGGTGATTGGACCACTTTAGAACTTTGCCCCTGAGATATTGTTTTAAATACTCCCCCCGCTGACACTTTAACAGGTATTGCTAACTTTTCTCAGGTAGGGCTAATTATAATAACACAAGCATGTATCAAACACTCTCCAACCGAGAACCTAGTTGTACCATATACCAAACAGCACATTTCAGAGCCGTAGATGCCATTCATTTTTGGATCGTCCGTGTTAGTGGTGTTTACTGTTTTATTAGAGGACAACGGACCATTCCAGCTTAATTACATATTCTGTAATTATAAAACATAATCTGATTTCCAAAGAAAATATTTTTTTCTGTTTTTCTGCTGTTTGTTCTGGTATCTCAATTTGCAAGTGGAAATGCATGGGAATCCAGTAAAAAAAAAAAAAGGCTGTAATTCGTCTAGTTATTTGGAACATTGCATTAAACAGTAGATAACATCTGTTTGGCCCAGCATGTCTGTTTCTTTAGTATGTGTGTTTGTCCTGGTTAGAAGCAGTTGATGCTTTATTTTGCATGGCATGGGAAGTGACTGTTGGCCTTTTCTCATTGGGAATATTATTGTTTGATGCATAATAAAAATATATGACAAACCTTTGATTTAGAAAAACAGAAGGGGAAGGAAAAAAAAAACAAAAACTCCTCAAATGAGCGGATCATAGTGGATGTTCTCATTTGCATTTCCGCCAAGGATTTCTGGCTGTGGTTGAAGCATTGTATAGCAAGGTCTGTTACGGAGCCCTTTACCTGTTCTAAAAATACCAGATAATGTTCTGTTAAATACTTTTTTTGTTTCCTCTTGTTTGTAACATACTTGTCACTTTTTCTCTGGCTGATTTAAAGCGATCAGAATTACCCTTAAATCAATGATGAGCATGGGAGATAGACTCTGAAAGCCTCAACAAATATATATGTATGCCCCTTTAAGGGGAGGGTTTTAACTTACAAAAATGTTTTAAAGACACACTACCATAAAAATAAAGGTGTTTTGTTTGTGCTTCTAATAAATGGACTTTACATCTATTCAACTGAGGGGCCTCCAGACATATTGCAACCACTGCATATGTCAAACACTCAGGGGCATGAAACGCCCCTGCAAACAACTGCCTCCTCCATAATACCATTCAAGGAGGTTACAAACAACCCAAAACACTAAAATAAGAAAGAAAGAAACACACTGCGCCTAGATGTGGTGGCAATAGCAGCAACAAAATCTACCAGTGTCTCACTCCTGGTAAAAAACAAACAAAACAAACGTGAAAAAAGTGCGCTGTAACTCAACACTCTGATACACACAAAATAAAATAAAATCGGAGTTTTAAAAACACTAAAAGGTTATATTAAAAGGTGCTTTTAAAAACAATAGGAATTGGATTTAGAGGCTAGTATGAAATTGAGTTTGTGATGTATGTGCAGAAGCAGTCAAAGACTTTTTCCATAAGTAAATTGTTGTAATTGTTGCAAACTGGAAAGGCCTTTGTCACCAAAACAGTATTTTTTTTGTTGCAGATAAGAAAAATATATACCGTATTTTCCGGCGTATAAGACGACTTTTTAACCCCTGAAAATCTTCTCAAAAATTGGGGGGTCGTCTTATACGCCGGGCACTGGGATTTACTTACCTATTTTCTGCTCTGCCTCCGCTTGCTCTGTTAAGCCGGTCCGTGGCTGGGAAGCGTTATGAGCTCCCCCAAACTTTATTGTCCGCGCGGCTGGAGGGGAGCTCACAACGCTTCCCTCACAGCCACGGACCTGCTTAACAGCGGGAGACAGAGCAGAAAGTAGGTAAGTACTGGGGATTGGGTATTGGGGAAGGGGGGAGGAGGGTGGCAAACTCTATATTTTAACCTAAAAAGTTAAAATATAGATGCGATTTTTCCGGCTTATGAGACGACTTAGTTGGGTGGTCGTCTTATACGCCCAGTTGTCTTATACGCCGGAAAATACAGTATTCTGTATAAAAGTTTTTAAATTTTAATGCTAAGGAATGACATTATATTATAGGTTTAAAAGGGAGTATTAGTTAACTGACAAGGTAGTAGGTGCATGAAATATCCTTCCAGCAGAAGTGGTAAAGAAGTCTAAGCATGCATGGGATAGGCATAAGGCCACCCTAGATGTAAGATAAGACCAGAGACTAATGAAAGGGTTTTTTTTTTAAGGCATTGGATAGACGAGGTGGGTCGGATTGTTCTTCTATGTGGACACATTCTATGTTTAGTTACTATGTTATCATCTTTCAACCATTGTTCTGTTTGGGAGCAGTGGACCTTCAGGACAGAGCTTCCCAAACCCCAGGAGCCCTGGAGACTAGAGTCCCTACTGCTGGCTCCTAAATAGCGCTCGATACCAATACCATCTACTTGGCCCCTTAAAACGTGCTCGGCTTCTGAATTGGCTGGTTTGGCTCCTAAAACCTACACATCTTTGCCAATACTTGCTTTAAGACCTACAAGCTTACCCATTAATTCAGGAGCCAGCCTCGTTATTTTTAAGAGCCTTAGATGTCTACGTCAAATAATAATAGGGATTTTAGGAGCCAAGCCATGTAGTATCCCCATTTCCATTTATTCACATATTAATGATTGGCTTTTGACCAGCAATAAATGAATATATTGATTTCACCGCTGTTTTTTTTCACCGTAAGTTTGTATTTGGGGGGGGGGGGGAGATAGTATATCCATGGTTGAATGATTGGTAGGATATCCTTGGCTGGACTGAGTATGAATGGAGGAGACTTCCTGTCCGGGGTTCCATCATATGTTAGCCTGCCCGGGGCTGTGTGAGGATGTATAACCAGCACCGACATATGGAAGTGGCTCTCTCCAAGGTACCAGCGGGTAGAGTTTGCGTGCCTCAGTGCTACGGTTGGCACGGCTGGCAGCTCAACTCCCTGGGAAAGGCATAGCTTTCAAACATGAGTAATTGATGAATTGTATGTAATATGCAAATGTGAATGCATAAATCTCCTGAATGACAGCTTAATTTATGTGAGCCTTTAAGAATGTGGGATTAGATTTTAATTAAATATCTTCAAAGGCACCCTGACTTGTTAAATTTTTTGGCTGCTGTCTCTATCCCTCTGTGTTGAAGGAGGCGCTATAAAGCTATTAGGGATATATATATATTTTTTTTAAATATTTTTTTTTGTACTCGACTATAAACATACAGTAACTATTTTAATGGTTGTAAAGCCTCCAGCAGCGAAGGGGTTAAAGTTGGAAAGGAAAAGGAAAAAAAAAACAACAACAGCAAAATATAACAATTGCAATCCGTGATTTGGTTTTTAATTGTGTTTATTGATGTTAAAGCCAACACTGGCTGCTGATGTTAGTTTGTGTGTGTGTGTGTGTTTGCTGTTTGTTATACAGTTAGTTGCCAGAGAGCTCTGGTGTATCTATTTTACATGCCGTCAGACTAGCAGCAAAAAAAAAAAAGACCAGCGACATAATTTCACACCTGCCGATGTGACGGCTGCATGTGTCTGTATATGTGACTCCAGTTTTAGAAAGTGAGAAAACAAATAAACAAACCAATGAAGCAATACGAAAATAAGACAACAAAATAAATAAATAAATAAATAAAGGACGTTTGATGCCACAGGACAAATGCATATCTCCAACAATCTGAAATGGCCAAAGAGGGACAGTTCGAGTCAAGGAAAGGCAGAGCCATGGCTGTACAAGGAAACTGGTGTCAATGGAGCGCTATGATACCATGGCTTTGAAGCGCTATGATACCATGGCTGTGGAGCTCTATGATACCATGGCTGTGGAGCTCTATGATACGATGGCTGTGGAGCTCTATGATACCATGGCTGTGGAGCTCTATGATACCATGGCTGTGGAGCTCTATGATACCATGGCTGTGGAGCGCTATGATACTATGGCTGTGGAGCGCTATGATACCATGGCTGTGGAGCACTATGATACCATGGCTGTGAAGCTCTATGATAACATGGCTGTGGAGCGCTATGATACGATGGCTGTGAAGCGCTATGATACCATGGCTGTGGAGCGCTATGATACCATGGCTGTGGAGCGCTATGATACCATGGCTGTGGAGCGCTATGATACCATGGCTGTGGAGCGCTATGATACCATGGCTGTGGAGCGCTATGATAACATGGCTGTGGAGCGCTATGTTAACATGGCTGTGGAGCGCTATGATATCATCGTACACAACACAATTCTGGACCAGGCTGGAAAAGTGAGACAGAGGGAGTTGGGTGTCATTTAACCCTGTGAATGACAAAAATAATGCACACAGTGCAAAACTGTTCATCTCGACCATAATGCTTCTAGTTTGGCTTATTTACACTGTGGAAAGGACTCCATCCAGCAAGGGATATCAACAGATTTACGCCATGTGGGGCGAGCCAGCGCAATATCATTATTATAGAGCGCGCCAGCCTTTTTAACGTGCGTGCGGTTACATTAGCGCAGTTATGTAGTCATGTTGCTGACCTACAACTCCCATCATCCTGAAAAAGCCTTTAAAAAAACCCAACAAACATGTCTTTTCATTTGCAGGGCAGCCTGAGCTGAACTAAGGCTGGCTGAGGATAATGGGATTAGGTGCTCTCTCCATACAGCTCTGTCCTGCAGACGGGCAGAACAGATGTATGCAACAGGCCTAAGTTGGAATATATATAAATATCAATATTATTATTTTTTTTAGCCACACCATGCTGTTCAGCACATGACTATTCCATTTGTGATATTTAAGGTAAGGCACACAGTGTCCATGCATATATTTTAGAAAACAAGGCTGAATTATTATGGCGCTGATAGCTGACTGAGCTCCCTGGTCTCCTAGTGCTGCCCCTGGCCCGAGGCTAGAATAGGAAGTCTAATCTTAAATGCTATATATAACTTCAGCTCCCTCTCTAAACCTTCTCCAGCAACGCTATTATCTGCAAACCTCTTTAAAGAATATCATACAGAAGTTCCACAAACCCCTCAGCTAATCTCCTGATAGTACTTAGCCCGTAAAAGAGTAACTATCTAATCCTGACACAGATTTAATTATGCTTAATTAATTTTCATTTTGGAAAAGGCACAGTTAACCTTATCAATGAGTTAGTAACAAATGTATGTTAAGTGCTTCTTCCAATCTCTGTGTAACCGGATGGATCCCAGCAAAAGAGAGGCGAACTCAGGATGGCCCCAAGATTCAACTCTGCCTGGCTATGGGTCTCAACTAGGGTTGTTAGCCAGTGGGGCATTTGTTATATATATATATATTTTGTTTTTTTTTGGCTTGTTATACTTTTTTAGGGGGCTTGTTATACTTTTTTGGGGGGCTTGTTATATATTTTTTTGGCATTGCTTTGTTAGACTTATATGTGAAGGAGATGGAGGATTTGCATACACACCCAGTATCTCTCAGGTTATTCCTGATGAGATGTATTTTAGTATGAACTACATTAAGGTAGTCCGATAAGATTTGAATGGATTAAGGGCTTTTCTTTGCATGGTAAGAGAGATGAAGGGATCTGTACCAAAGTAATTTGCACCGAAAATGAATTATTATACAGAATTTACAATGTTATGAAATCTGACATCTGTATTGATCTAAAAACCTGTTGTTGTTGTTTTTTTTTTTTTTTTACAGTAATTTAAGCTGTGCTTAAGGCAAATAATATAATTAAAGTCACTTCTGTCTCATTGATACAGCCCATGGCCAGTATTGACTTGTTAAGCATTTTCAGTGTTTTACTTTATCCTACACCAGTAATATACCTGATTTTGTGGTCAGTGACACATTATTAATTAATGCACATCTTATGTTTAAGATCTTAAAGGGACTAAACATTGTTTGTCTTCTTAATGTACAATATTATCAAACATGTTCTGTACACTGTGTCAACTGGATTTAATGTATAATCTAGGGGAAACGGATGTTTTACATGGGTCTGTGATGTGTCCTGGTTGGCTTAATAACCAAGTGAACTACTTTCAATGGGAAACTCATAATTTGCATATAAAGTCACAAAGTGATGTCATAAACAGGAGACACATTAAAAACCCATTTTTATCCTTAAAATGTGCATTTGCGTGTCATTTTTATACCCTAAATGCATAGTTATTTTTTTTTTTTTTTTTTTTACTAATATTTAGATTAATTTAAGATCATAAGGCTTTTTATTTGATTCAGTAACTTTGGTTAGATGGAATTTGCACTACGGCTGGAGAATATCAAAGCTTTTTTAAAACATTTTTTTTTAGCTTGCATGAACTTTAGCACAGTTGCTGAACTGCAACTCACAAGGCCCTCAGTCAACCTTCCCTTATTTTGAATACCTAATCCTGAAAATCATTGTATTGTCGAGTCTATCCCGAGACAACACCTCCGAACCGCCCAAGCAACTTCACAACCGGCCTTTAGAAAATAGACGGACGCACGGGCTCTTTTCATTTTTTAATTCCAGCACAATAGGCACTCAGCTCCCTCCATCCTGTGAGGGGTTAAACCATCTGCCAGCCTCTCGGTCCATCAATCATTGAATTCACCAGTGTGACGTTAACTATCTGAACAGATCTTTCTGTTCCCTGTCTCTTTCATGTAGCTTGGGTTAACAGTGCCCTGCTGGCTTTATCTTTTCTTTTCTCCACCCCCCCCCCTCTTTTCTTTCTTTGTCAATGCTGCAGATCTGGGCACATACAGTGGATGATATGTGGCAACACAAGTCCTTCTCCCCATCGAGGGAGCGTTATGGACCATGCTATAAAAGGCCTGACATGCTGGTGCCTTGATGTCTGTCCCCTTAGAAATAGTGATGTAAATAGCTCACTGATCGGGGGGCCTGATCCCCAGTCTCTCTGTGGATGATAGTCTTCCCACCTGCTGAACTTTCATAAATCATGTTTAATAGAAGACCAGCAGGCAGGTGATTTCCACCCATTGCCTTCCTCCAAATCTCTCAGCCGTGTGACAAATGTACTATTGGAGGAATCAAGGCATTCTATTTTTTCCTCCCTTGGCACAGCTTAGCAACTTGCTTTCTCTTTCTTGGAAGCCTGTTAGATAGGTTGCGGACCTCCCAGCATGCTGCACCAGTGATGCGGAATTCTGGGGGGGGGGGGTGAAGGGGCGTGGTTTGGAAGGTTGACTGTCAGTGAGATTGCAGATTGTCAGTGCAATAACTCTATCACTTACTGGGGAAACTCAAACAGAACATGGGGCATGCGGGGAGAAACTCGGACACCATAACCAGTCAGGGGCCTGTTTATGTCATAGAAAGAGGAGGGTACAATGATAATGTAGCATTTTATTTTTCAGTATTTCTGGCTTAAACTAAATAAATAAATAAAATATCTTTTTTTTTTTAACTCAAGCCCCCATTCTAATTTTTTTTTTTTGTAATTCAGGCAGTACTGTTCCTTTGCATCACTTTAAGACCTTTATATGAGAATTGGCTTTTATAGAAAATAAAAACATGGTGTCTTCCATCTTGTTTCACTATATTACGCACCTAGGCCTTACTGTAACACAAGGGTCTCGGGATCCCTGGAATCACATTGGGATTCACAAGATCTCACTAAACTTAGAATTTAATGCAGAAGGCAGATCTCTGGATCTATGGATTCCATAGGAGCACCCCACTAAATCTGTGTTAGCTGGTGAGCCTGCTCAGTTGGTAAATGAACTGACTACAGAGTCTGTTCAAAACCTCAAAGTCACAGGTCATATGCAGCCCTTCATCCTGCCGAGGTCAATAAATGAGTGCCATTGATTGCCTAATAATAACATCTAATATTCAGTTAATTCTGAAAGCAACCATGAATATTCATGGGCTAACCTGGCAAACTCAATCAGTCTAATGTGTTCAGCTGACTTTCCTCAATTTCCCACAGTTTGCTGCTTAATGAATAAACCATATATATATATATATATATATATATATATATATATATATTTTTTTTTTTTTTTTTTTATTTTTTTATTTTTTTTTAAATTTATGACACTCTGGGGGTCATGTGTAAACGGCATCCGCTGGTTACTTGACGCTGATTGTGCCTTTTTTTTTAATATATACCTCTCCCGACATTTTGCAGTGCGGGAGTTTTCATACATGACCCCCTCCCCCCTACATGTTCTTCGACAGTTCAGCATGGACAAGTCCCTTCTAAACATACAATCCTGCTTTAATAATACCGTGCTCCGCACTGGAGAATATCTCATTAGCAAAAAGGAAGCACCTGCCGCTTGAAAAGGAAGACACATCTTAAGATGAGACAATAATATAATATTTGTATTGTGCCGTAAGAAAACAGAGTATAATGAGTGTGCAACGGCCAAGGAAGTGCCCTCATTTTATTGGCGTGATGTTTGGAAAAAAAATGTTTGAGAGCCAATACGCTCAAGGACGTCAGATCTGTAAGAAGGTTATTGAGTAAAATTCTTTAGTGGGGCAGTTATCGGCTACAAAAAAAAAAGTGGATGTCTCAAAACATTTCTCTGGAAACTGTAGGACTGGTAATATAGTTTTTAAACACATTGAGCAGCCTCACACAAGGTTCATTAAAAATAATAGAGGCTTCAAATCAATCTGGCAGGTAAAAGATGCCCACAATACACAATACAGGTACCACTTAGTTCATGCTTGGTGCTGGCCTCAGCATGGGATCGATGGATGGCTATGTAAAAAATGGTAACATAATAAATGATATAGTGTAGTATCTTAACACATACAGGTATGTTGTTACACTCACATTTATTAGAGTAATGACATATGCTCAATTTTGAAGACCCCACAAAGTTTTAACACACAAATAATGAGAATAAAAAAACCACGGAAGGATCTTCAACAGGAGAATATAGTATAACCACATGTACTACAATCCAATAGCACAGTCCACATCAGTATCAGGTATCTGACTCATAAATGACAAATTTCACCGGTATCAAGGCGTGTATCTGTAGAGGTATCTTGCCTCAGGGGAAGAAAATATATACTTTTTTTTTCAGTATTCACAGTAAACCAAAACATCCCATTTCTTTGACAGTTTAAAAAAAAATAAAAAATTCAAAGGTGTGAAATGCGTTGGATCGCAGGAACTGCCACTGTTGCACCCCCCCCTTTTTTTTTTTTAAACAAAGGATTCGTAAGTGAAAAAGAATTTTCATAGGCAACAAAGAAAGGATTCTTATGGTAAGGACAATTAAGGTGGAATTCAAAATTTAAGACGTGAAATGCGTTGAGTAGAAAGAACCTTTCGCTGTAGCAGGTTTTTTTTTTTTATTTTTTTTATAGAAAGACGTTGTAACTAATTTTTTTCCCCTGAGATGTGAAATGTGTTTGGTAACAGGACCAGGCAGCTTCTACCAATTTATTTATAAACTAAACATCAAATAGTGTAGATACTTTGTTCTCTTCTCCCGATTTTTGAATTGAATGGTATGAAACTAATACATTTTTAACCACTTTCTCTTTGTTTTTGCATGCTATAGAGAGTCATTTAGATTCCACTCTTTTGCTCTTGGCCAAGACAAATATTCCAGTGACATAAATGAGTTATTTTGCAGCCCCGAGCTAACTGGTGTAGCCGAGTTTTTTTTTTTGCACTTACGGTGTCCTCACGCTCCACAGACAGCTGCAAAATATAATGTACAATAGCCATCACCAGCAAGTCATCGCTACTTCAACAATGGCCGCCGGTTTATTTTGTTTAAGAATTTGTGCACCAGGCTAGACATCATAGGACATTGAGCATTAATACTCCTGCACACAGACGATTCGTCAAGTCCAAAAAGTTACGAATAACAACGGTTATGCTTTATTAAAAAAAATGTATTTTGTGTGAGGGAGTGGAGCCTTTCCGACATACATTTGTTTCCATGAAACTTTGAGGCCCTTAAAAAGGGCCTGATCTTGTGTACATGGTTTGCGCCAATGCTCGGAGAGCTGGTTCAACCCAGAAATACGGGTCTGGCACACACGGCGCAGTCTCTCAATATAATACATAGGAGCATGCGGAATAACACCACTATAAGGCACTATCCCTGTTACCCATAACCTCCCATATGTGGAGGCAACGTCAATATTTATTTCCAAGGAAGAAATGAGGGGTGTCTTGGACATAATGGGAAGAATTTTTGCTTCAACACTTTTTGTTTGGCTACAAAAATGGTCTTGGGTTGCTCAGTCATTTGGCGATTTAACCAAGTGTTGGACGAAAGAAAAGTTCCAGGGTTACAAAAGTTTTTTTTGCAAAGTTTAATAAAAAAAAAGAAAGAAAATAATAGTCCTCTCTTTTTACACAGTATCACATCGCGTTGACAAACAGCTCCCCATAACTCCTCAGTAAGTTGGCTGCTGTTTTCTCAAGTAGACCAGAGCGGCATTGTGAACCATTCGTCTAACCATAAAAAGAAAAAGTATAACTTTAAATCATGCACTTCAGTAGGCTGGAATCTGCTTTCATAACAGTATCCGGTGACTTTTCTTTTGAATAATCACAGTTGTCGAAAGAATAAGTCAGTTAACCTCAATGTGCAGTGAGTATTGGGACAACCTGAGTATACATTCCCCTGACAAGCTCGGGAGAGATCTGCTCTGTTTTTCGACTCGAGGAGAGATTATGGTTTCATAATTTTTGGTGATTTAAATAATATTTATTTTAATTAAATGTTTTGGAGGAAAAAAAAATCAATTTTCAATTTAAGATACATTATAATTCAAAGGTTATACAGCATCAAATAGAGCTTGGTTGGGTAACATGAGGCTGTATATACATGCAATATTTACATTTTTTGGTAAGCTAATTCAATTAGACCAAGTTATCCAAGCTGAGATAACATGCACTTTTTCCACAGTAAACATGGTATCAAATAAAAAAAAGAGCTTAACGGACAACTTGAGATTTTTTGTTTAACTTCTAAGATACCTCATTGAGCCCTCTTTGTTCCATTTACCTCTATCGAGGGGCAGACATGTTGTTTTAGAATCTTGGGTCAGATCTTCATTCACATTGGTTCAGATGAAAGAGGATCTGACACAACTGATCCAAGATTCTAAACAACATGTCCGCCTCCCGATAAAGTCAAACAGAGCAAAGAAGGCTCAATAAGGTACCGTATTTTCCGGCGTATAAGACGACTGGGCGTATAAGACGACCCCCCAACTAAGTCATCTTATAAGCCGGAAAAATCGCATCTATATTTTAACCTTTTAGGTTAAAATATTGAGTTTTCCACCCTCCTCCCCCTTTCCCCAATCCCCAATCGCCAGTACTTACCTATTTTCTGCTCTGTCTCCCGCTGTTAAGCCGGTCCGTGGCTGTGAGGGAAGCGTTGTGAGCTCCCCTCCAGCCGCGCGGTCAATAAAGTTTTGTTTAAAAAAAAAGTTTAAACAGACTTTATTGAAGCCGCGCGGCCTGAGGGGAGCTCACAACGCTTCCCTCACAGCCACGGACCGGCTTAACAGCGCGAGCGGAGACAGAGCAGAAAATAGGTGAGTAAATCCCAGTACCCGGCGTATAAGACGACCCCCCAACTTTTGAGAAGATTTTCAGGGGTTAAAAAGTCGTCTTATACGCCCCGGAAAATACGGTACTTATTAGCGTTCTTTCATTACCTTCACACATTACCACTCGTGTGTGCCTGCTAAATAATGTTATTGTTGTCATAGTTAAATAAAACAATAAGTAGTTCTCCAAATATGAGAGATAAACTGATTACACTAAAATCAGTTCTGATTTAGCTGTTATACTAATCTCTGGTTGCAAATATTAAAGATGATAACTATTTATATTTAAAAATCATGAATTAAATGATAGAATCATTGAAATACATAAAGGGAATCAACACAGTAAAGGAAGAGAGTATATTTAAAAGAAGAAAAACTACCACAACTAGAGGACATAGTCTTAAATTAGAGGGGCAATGATTTAAAAGTAATATCAGGAAGTATTATTTTACTGAGAGGGTAGTGGATGTATGGAATAGCCTGCCAGCAGAAGTGGTAGAGGTAAACACAGTCAAGGATTTTAAGCATGCGTGGGATAGACACAAGGCTATCCTAGCTATAAGACCGGGAACGGGGGACTAATAAAAGTACTCAAAAAAATAAATTGGGCAGACTAGATGGACCGAATGGTTCTTATCTGCCGACACATTCTATGTTTCTATGAGTCTTGCTGACTAGTGATTTAAATCAAATCCAGTCTGCCGAAAAGTCTTAGAGACAGTAAGTGTGCCATTCTAGGTAACATATTTTTCTGCACTTGGAGTTCTTTTACTAAGTCCACGTCTTACTTATTATTTGTCCTTTGTGACCTGTAGATTTGTGGTTAGGGTTGCCACCTGGCCGGTAAAAAATTGGCATCAGGCCAATGTTAAGTCTATGGAGACAGTACCAAGGCCGGTATTGTTTTGAAGAAAAGGCGACAACCCTATTTGTGGTTCATTAATAGGCCTTTTCTACCTAATGTATGGGTTAATTTCTCTCTGTCATATTTACTTTATAAATATATATATGTTTACACTTATAGTCCTCTGGACAGAGTTCTCTGATGTCGTTCCTTTAATATATTGGAGCCACTCGCCTAGGTCAGATGTCGCAGCCCCGAGTGCTCCTATCACTACTGGGACCACTTTGGCCTCCAGCTTCCCATACTCCTTCTTCCCGATGGTGCAGTCACTTGGCACTGCTACATCTATCCCCATCGCCGTCTTCTGGTCCTTGTCTGTCCGTCTGGATCTGGAAGTCAAAGCACATCAAGATCAAGGCATATATTTATTGGAATAATAAACAATAACATGGTTGGTGCTGTGTACATACATGATAACATTAAATTGAGTTATATTAGCACACAAAGGTCCCTTTAACCACAATCTCCGTGTTGTATAAAAGGTGTAGGGCTTACTTAAACCTTCGCATAGTTACAAGATCTCGTACAGTTCAATCTATTCCAAAACATCAAGACAGAAAGAGCTGGTTTAAAGTTTTGTGACATAAAATATAGTCCTAAGCTCTGAAAAGTTTCTCTGTTTAATAAGTATATGTGTCATGCTTTTCCACTGACATGTTGTTGCTGAGAAATAAATTGCATTTCTTTGTCTTTAGAATAGAGACTCTTCACTTATCAAACTCCAGAAGAGAAGGGTAGAAAAGGTGGCATCATTGTGCCGAGAATTTCTTTCTATTTTCTTCTTTCATTTTTATTTATTTTTTATAGTTTTATTTTTTTTTTTTATTACCTTATCTTTCTTGCCAAAGTGAACATTTATAATTATCTTTTTTTTTATGAAAAGGTACAAAGATATTCCCCTCCCTCCCTACACACACACGTAGATTCATCTTTGGAACAGACCTAAGGTGAAAACATTGTGTATTTAATTTGTAAATTATAATGTGCACCATTGTATAGCGGGAAGGGTGGAATGTACAAGTAAACGCGGGAACTAATGGTAGCTGTCAGCCGGCTTGCACTCTTAAGGAGCGAGCGTTCTGTTTAAGGCAACTCCAAATACGCACCGCGTGAGAGGTAAATTAATAGTTTAGGTTAAATGCAGTCTCTTTACAGAAGACAGAATGATAAAGGAACAATACAAGCCACCTCTGCAGATGGAAAAGAAATGTGTAGCTTTTATTTTATTTTTTTTGTACGGAGTTTTAAACAAAGAGCTACAATTAAAATAAATAAATAAATCCAACCTAATTGTGTAGTACAAAATTGAAAACATTTTTTTTTTATTCTTTTCAGAGATCATTTTTTTTCCTTCCAAACATTTCTATTTTTCTAGTCACAATTGAAGGGTCGAATCACAACTTGCTGCGTTTGAACCAGACAAACTTGTTAAAGATGTCTAAGAGTTCAACTACCAAATTCTACAACTTTTTGTTAAAGAGGCAGTTCCGTCTAGCTTATTTTCAGTGATTTTTTTTTTTTTACATGTATTTGTATGGAATGTCCTTATTTTTTTTTTTTTTTACTTTACTACAATATACTGATTTTTTGTAGTTTTACTTTGAAAATAATTGTCGCTGGGGCCTCAAGGGCATCAGTGAGTTGAAGTATGCTGGTTTCCTCTGCCACAGTTTTCATGCTACCCATCGGAGAAAGTGCTGTCAACCATTACTGTGGAATTAGCCTCTGTCTGTTCAACTTAGCTGTTTTAAATTCCTGGAATGCAGAACGCGTGGTTTCAGCCAGCTCTGTGTGCAATAGCACTAACTCAAATGTACATTACATGATTATTTTGGGGGGGGAATAGAAAGAATTGAGAAAAATTTGGATTTGCCAGATCGTATAATTTTTTTTACTTGATGCAACATTTATTTATACATTTTGGACACCTGCGTTTTTAAGAGTCACATTTATAAGACTTGAATTGGAAAGAATAACCAAAGTTAATTGCTGAGTTCTTCATTGCTCGATGGAACTCCGCAGAACCGATTACATTCTAAAGTTAATTCTCACTGTTGTTTGACCCAGCCGTGTTTGCGGATTCACTTGTACTGTGACATCATTGAGTTTATTTTCAGAAGTAAAGTAATTCCTTAATCTCTGTAGATGTCATTAAAAAAATAGTTTAGCCTTGTTACAAATCTGCTGGAGATGAGAAGAGTATACCTGTATCTGTGCTGGGGGTGGGGGGTGGGGGGGGGGGGATATGATAGAAACATTTAAATCCATAAAGGGAATCAACACAGAAAAGGAAGAGAGTATATTTAAAAGAAGAAAAACTACCACAACTAGAGGACATAGTCTTAAATTAGAGGGGACACGATTTAATAGTAATATCAGGAAGTATTACTTTACTGAGAGGGTAGTGGATGTATGGAATAGCCTTCCAGCAGAAGTGGTAGAGGTAAACACAGTCAAGGATTTTAAGCATGCGTGGGATAGACACAAGGCTATCCTAGCTATAAGACCGGGAACGGGGGACTAATAAAAGTACTCCAAAAAAATTGGCCAGACTAGATGGACCGAATGGTTCTTATCTGCCGACATATTCTATGTTTCTATGTTTCTATGTGCTGTAAATAAAGTGTCCGATATCAATTAGCAACTTTGGCCAAATCCAATGGCCAGTCTTAAAGGGACAGTCAAGTCCCCAAACTCACTTTGGTGCAAGATGAAAATTACTACTTGTGTAGTGCACAGGCTTTTTTCCCAGTGTGATTTGATGCAGGCATTCTGTATAAATCACATTTTTAATATTTGACTCAAGCCCTCCCCCAGTGATTACTTTGCATGTTTACTACAGGTGTGGCAGCACTGATTCTATATACACTAAGGATATAAAGTTTTGTTTCATTTAGTCACTTCCTGTGCTCTTGATATTCAATACATTGTGTGGACTGTGATACACTTGCTCTTGTATACAGTAGGTTTTCTTAAAAGTGCAACAAACTGTCTGATGAAATCACTAGAGAAACAGCAAATTCCATTCATTTGTATACAATTATTCTCATCTGTGCACAAAAAAAAAAAAGGAAATGACTTTTACTCAGCTAGTGTGGACAGTCCTGGTTTCTTGCAAACTGCTGTAATTTCACAATTTCATCTAGCTGTAAGTATTTTATATTTTAAGCAATGCAAAATGTAAACCATGCATTTTAAAATACTTTGAAAGCACATTAATATGCATTAATATTTGGAAGATGCATTTTGGGTACTAGACAGTCCCTTTAACATACAACTATCTTTTTATTCTCCTGTACTTATTCTTGTAGTTTGTGAGACGTCTTGTTTTATTAAAGCAGTTATGATTACCTCCGGTAAAAATCCCCAAAAATGACACTTAAAAACGTTATTTCTGACCTTCCCAGTTCCTGAAATAAGCACGTAGAGTATAAAGCACTTTTTTTAATCATCGCCCCGAGGAAGAGAAAGAAGGGTTGAACACTGTCAACTATACACAACAAGACCTACGTACTTTGTGATAGACGCCATTGGAGATTCTAGAACAAAGTGCTGCCAAGAGGGAAAAGAATCTTACATCGAACAGACAACTCCCTCAGTATGTGTCACTTCACACGAGCAATTGTATTTGTAATTCTTTGTGTTAAATAGTGTAGAGAGTGAAATATTTAGCAGGCCTTTGATTTAAGCAGCACGTTCAAAGCCAGATTTAATGCACGCAGACACGTTTGGGAGATACCATTTCTGGGATCTACGTAAAGGGGAATTTGATATGATCATTGACCTTTTCTTGATTGTGATACAATTCTCATGTGAATACAGTGTGTCTTTATTATTTCTGTAGCCCCATTTGACTTTTTTGTTGTTGTTTTATTTAAATCCAGTATAATGACAGAAGCATAAAAAAAAAAAAGGCACAACTTTAACCCCTTTATGACTGGACTATTTGCTAATGTTCTGTTTTAACATTTCTGCTGTGTTTGTGTTTAGCTGTAATTTTTTAATTTATTTATCCCTACAATTAGCTGTCTCAATTGCCTGTTTGCCCAGTTTATGCTATAACCAGTAGACTTTCCCTGGTTGACGATCGCTTTTAGAAGCATCACAGAGAATTATTATGTAATGCTACGTTACCATTTATGTTACCATGTATTATATCATCAGTGATAGGTGCCTGTTCAAGGACGCCCCTGGCAAGGTCTGTGTAGGTACAGAGAACATCATTAAATTGTCTAGCAGAAAGGCCGGTACATTTCAACCATACTGTCACCCTCTATGCCTGTGGAACCCATAAACAGATATTAAACAATATATACACATACTGAATCCATTGCACCATCTAGCCCACACATTATAAAATCTCAAATTGACTTAATTTATATGTTCTTCATGCTTCTTCCATGCTTCTAGAGGCCACTGGTAGTCTTCTCCGTTAATCTACTACACTTTTTTGTAAAAATTTAAAAACAAACCATTTAAATATTGCTGGGGTAAGAGGTGATGGAAAAATCCCCTCCACCTGAAATCCAGTGGGTAGCCGAGTCAGTATCCAACACAAATCTACACACACCAAAGAAGCCAGAAATCCTGCTTTTCCCACAAAAGTCACACATCCACAGTGCTACCTCCACTGCAAGGGATTCTGGGTAGACATATCAAATCCGCCCTTTTGCCTCATTAATCCATTTTAAAAATGGACCCCTTGATGCACATGCACTCTGTACAAGACAGACCTCAAACACAGCTCAAGAGGTGCAAAATCTCTCTCTCATTTCCGCTCTTCTGTCCTATTATTCTCTCGTTTTCGATCCTGCACATTCTTAACTTCTATAGTTTGCAAATTCCTGGTGACAGCTTGCTGTGTTAACATGACATTAAGGATAATTGTGCCCTTTGCCCTTCGAGTCCCCCCCCCCTGCTGATGAACTGATAGTTTGTGGCCTTTGATCTGTCGAGTAACATAAATGGCCGAAACAATGGTTAGAGCAATGGGCCAACTCTGTTACCTTTTGTGCTTATATTTTGAGATATTTCTTCGATGGTACGAGGGTCATGCAAAGTTTAACCACTCTTGGCACACGTGGAAATGCAGTAATAAATGCCAAATGAAAGAGATTCTGATTTGAACATAATGCAATTTAAAACGAAATTGTTCTAAAAATAAACTGAGCATGTTTTTATTAGGAAGACTCTTTAAACTATAGGGCAAGAATTTAATATGTAAAAGTATTTATCTGCAGATATGCCCTAAATAGGCAGAAATTAAAACACTGGAACTTGGATAATACATTTGAATAACAGTGTCTTAACATGCAGTACATTTTTTTTTTTTTAATTTCACCTGTCATAACTTTTTTTTATACAGGTAGTCAAAATAATACAGTTAATCTGCAGACTAAAATATAATATAATTACACACTCTGCAGCAGCCACAAAGTAAGGCTCGAGTTTTAAAAGTTTAACCAGTATTAAGAAATGTAAATAGTGTAACGATTACAGTAATATATATATATATATATATATATATATATATATTTTTTTTTTTTTAAACTGTTTTTTGTTGGTACCGTATATACTCGAGTATAAGCCGACCCGAATATAAGCCGAGGCACCTAATTTTACCACAAAGAACTGGGAAGAAGCCTAGGGTGGGAAATGAGGCAGCTACTGGTAAATATTGCCCCCAATCTGCCATTTAATATTCCAGGATATTGCCCCCAATATGCCATTTAATATTCCAGGATATTGCCCCCAATCTGCCATTTAATATTCCAGGATATTGCCCCCAATATGCCATTTAATATTCAAGGATATAGCCCCCAATATGACATTTAATATTCCAGGATATTGCCCCTTAGTATGCTCGTTATGCCACCCTCCTCCCCCCTTTCCCCAGACCCCAGTACTTACCTCTTTGCGGCTCCGTCTCCCGGTGCTCTGAAGGTCCGTGGCTGTGAGGGAAGCGTTGTGAGCTCCCCTCCAGCCGCGCGGATCAATAAAGTTTGTTGACCTTGCTGCTGGAGGGGAGCGCACAACGCTTTCCTCACAGCCACGGACCTTCAGAGCACCGGGAGACAGAGCCGCAAAGAGGTAAGTTTAAGATTTTTTTTTTTTTTCTTCAAAAAAATGTGCTGAAAAACTCGGCTTATACTCGAGTATATACAGTATTTTATTTTCAGTAAAAGTGCAGTCGACTGAGCAATAATAATAATAATAATAATAATTTATTTCTTTGCTAAGTAGCATATAAAAAGGGTCTTAACCCGACTCTAGAACCCACCACCCCATTGTTTGTAATTTGTTACTGTTTATTATTGTTTCGTAATGCCTAACACTTCCTAGACAAACTAGTCAGCACTTTATCTCAATACCATTTTTCTGACTATGATAAATATAAATAATAAAGTGTGCCTTTCACGTAAGAAGTCAAGCCACCCAACTGTCATGCCTGGTGCGGGACAGGCCCAGCTTGTAATCCCAACTTTATCCTCGAGAGTCCCACCTCTCTGGGACTATAGACGAGAACGAATTGTGAGCTGTAGTTATGAGCTTTTGGGTTGAGAAACCAGGAATTAGAATTCTCTGATTATATCCCAGAATCCTACGGTGTTCAGGGGATGGAAAGGAAGTGGTTGATAAAAGAAAATGCACTGGGATAATGAGAGGAAATACACTTTTGTTTGAAACAATGACACCTTGACACCTAATTGTGTTTTTGTCATGAAAGGTCAATTAAATTATTTTGGTTCCTTAGAGGTTTACAGATTACTCTTGGCTGTGCCTCAGAGCTGAGCCAGAGCCAGCGGGGGAGGCTGGTGCACACAGCCATTCAGAGCAGGGTCTCACCCCACTCCTCTGATCAGGTGGGATCCCACGGCGGGATCAGCTGCACAGCTCATTGTACTTTAATGACTAAATGTTGTGTTGTTTACCAGGCCACAATTGTAATTATTACTTACTGTGTCTACTTAAACGCTACCTCTTTATAGATTTGTCATAATTCAATACTACTAACGACACTGTAGCGTCAGACGGATTCTTTGCTGGTGAATTATATTTTGTTTTGTTTGTACTTTTGCTTCCTCATTACTCTGGAATATTATTTATGGCCTGCTGAGAAAAATCAGACAAAACAGCCAATAAATTATTTGAAATTGAGTTGCTCCAACAGGATAACATGACAGACTGATTTTCAGATACTATATTCTTGCATTCATTTTAATATATGTTCCAGTATTAGACAGAAAAAAAAAACTGCTCCAGGCAAAAGGAGGCAGAAATATCAGTGCTTGATAATTGTTCACATTGTTTGTATTTAGAGTTTTCCTGCCAAAAGCAAGTTATTTCGCCGTTATTAGAGATTTTAATGTATCAACATCTGCTTTAGAGTGTTCCAGTAAAACAAAAGAAACACATTCCTTAAGGTCTTATCGTCGTTTGAACTGTGTTTATCAGAGTAACCATTGGCTGGTCGGCACGTAGCCACTGAAGAGTTTAATCGACAGGTACTAGTTAGTGCTGGTTAATTCTCAGGATGACTGGAGCTTTGTTACATCATTAGTTAGTGGTTCAGTAGTTTAGCCTCCTCTCCTTTCTTTGTTGGTTCAGTAATCTCAAGAAGATGTGAACGGACGACTGTCGGGAAGACAATTAAGTTCTGTTTAATTGAAAGATTGCATTTAAATAGAAATGCTTTAATGGAAGTATACAAATGATGTAGCTTATTGAGCTCTCTCTGCTTGTATTGTACAGGAGGCGGACATCTTGGGTCAGATCTTCCTTCATCTGACCCAAGATTCTAAACAACATGTCAGCCCCCTGATAGTGCTGTACAAGAGAATAGGAGTGTGCAGGCCAGACTCACCAACGGCAGGTTCCCAGCGATGCCTCACTTCACAGCTACATCACAGTAACACTTTATGCAGTATTTACATTGATCTGGTCCCCCAGTTGGTATTTTACCGGCAGGCCAATAAAAAATTGGCTGTAGGCCCGGGTTAAGTCTATGCAGGCAAAAGCATGACTTGTATTATTTGGTAGACAAGGTGTCAATCCTACCTGCTAATAGATAGAAAATACCTAGCCGTGGTAAGTAGAGTCACACTTAGGGTTGCCACCTTTTCTTCAAAAAAATACCGGCCTTGGTACTGTTTCCATAGACTTAACATTGGCCTGATGCCAATTTTTTACCGGCCTGCCGGTAAAATACCGGCCAGGTGGCAACCCTAGTCACACTGGAACCCCCTAGGTCCATGGATGTTACGCAAGGATGGGGCCTACTTTAGTAATAGTGGTAATAGAAATAGATCTATTAACTGCAACAAAATAACTAAACTAAATAAAGTTTTATTAACTGCTGACAAACTTCAATGGTAAAAGGGGGGGAGGAAACTAGTCATTTAACCTATATGTCCCCGCGCTAAATAATTGCATTTTTACGCGTATGGGAGGGGGGGGGGGGGGGTAGACCATCGATCCGGGTTTATTTTCTAGATAATTTTCTTTTTAAAGCATTAGTATTCACCACAAAAATTTTGACAGGTGGTGGGATAATATAAAAAATATACAGTTATATTGCTAAACATAGCCCCTGAGATTCCCTGAAAGGGTAGGCTCAACCTTTCATCCTTCCGAGGTATATAAAATGAGTACCATTAAGTCAGGTAACAATGAACGTCCCCGAATGCTGGGTAATAGTAACCTACCCATGATAATGATATAATAACTCAATACTCTGTACATGTAATCGATTGGTGACCTTGTCAAATAATGACCACGCATAGTATATTGTCTGGATAATGCCATTCCGTATGACTGTCCCTTTAAAAACCACTAACTTAGCTTCTACTTATTAAAGATGCTTTAAATGGTTTCTGAATGAGTTCAGTTAGGAAGTTCCCAGGTAGGGACATAGGTCATTAAAGACACAGGACATTAGGGATCCTTTCCTGCTAATTACCAGTAAGAAAGTAACGAAGGCAACACCATTGTTAATTAGTAAACAAACCTCTGGAGGTGTGCTGATGTGCCCTGGATTGATTCATAAAACACTGCGTCCGTTTTTGGGGGGGGACAGAAGGGGATTTACTGAGGAGTACGAGGAAATAGATCTCCCCTGATTCTACTTGATTTACAGTTATGTGATTTCGAGTTGTCATAACAGTCCTCTTTTGGTTAATTGTTCTATGTGTTGTTTAAACTTAAAGGGCTAGTAAAAAAAAAAAAAAAACCAGGAATTGTTAATTTAAATTATAAGACACAAAAGACGTAATTAAAGCAAGACTTAAAAAAACATTAACAAACAATCAGCTTGCAATTAAAGCAATAATGGAATGATTATCTGTGTCCTGGAGAGCAACATATTGCAACGATCAGTTACTCACTGCACGAGCACGAGCGAAAAACGGTAGGCTGGAATTGTGGACCTCCCGTTGATTATATTGTCTCTGTAGCGGTCGGTCCTCATGACCGATATGGGGTATACTGTCTCATTTGGAGCACAGTCTCGGTTTCTGTGCGGAGTATGTATATGTGTATTATTTGTTTATTAACACAGAGATACACTCTTCCCATGCCTATTTGCCCGTCTCCCTCGGGACGTGCCCCATCACCCACATTGTCACCTTTTATACACAAAATATCAGCCGTGCTATTACCTTCATAGACTTAACATTGCAGACCCTCCAACTGTCCCTATTTAGGCGGGACAATCCTGATTTTGGGGGGGAGGAGGGTCTGCTGCATTTCGTGACAGAGGTAGCGTTTGGCAGGACAGTGGGATTCAGGAGGGGTCCTGATCACATTGTCTGGTCTCTGACACAACGAAGGATGCCTACTACACCTGCACAGTTGCACCCCGACACTTGCCCTCCCAAGCTCCCCCCCCCCCCTTCCCAGATGTGCCGATACACCCAAAGGGAAATGTTGGGAGGTATGACATTGGCCCAATTTTTTTTACTGGCCTGCCGGCGGGAAAAATACCAGCTGGGTACACTTTACACCAAACGATCGTTCCCGTCTGTGGTGCTGGTCCCACCGATGTTCTGCCAACTTACCTACTGTGTCATAGAGAGATGTTGAATTATATGTATATTTGTTTGGTATATAAAAAAAAAAATATAGCCCTGATCAGTGGTTTTGTTCAACACCCTGGCAACCAATGGGTTAATCCAAACAATACGTTGCTCAGCGCGGTTTAATCCGCCCCGCGTATGGATCTGTGACTACACGCAAGTTAGGCCACTGACACTGATAAGGTGCTGTTTTGATTTGTTTACTGCGCTAATCCCAAACATGCAGATTAACCCACGACTACAGACTGAATACTCTTTAAAAAAAAAAGGTAATCTCATTTTAAAAAGTCAAATATCCGCAGATAATGAATAGGACTGAGACCATATTGGATTAAAAGCTTATCTTGTGCAGAACGCCATAAATTACAATTGCAATACTCTGCTAAATACAAAGTGTAAATCAATCCCCACTGGTGTAATAGTTATTAGACTCTTGCTCAAATTGTGATTGCGCAGGCCATTTAAACACGTATCGTATATCATCGCACATTATTCACTGCCAAATACGCAACATTTCAATGATATGGCAATTGTTATGCATATCAGGCGTTAGATGTGCGACTATTGCTTTCACTGAAATGATCAGAGTAAATGGATTGTTAAAGGAACAGTGTGAGGTTAGAGGGAGAATAAAACAAGGTTCCATTTGTAAGTTGCTTGTGTACTTAGGACTGCAAATCCCATCATCTGGGAAATATTTAGATTGATATAATGGCGAATTATAGATTAGTCTCTTTGGCAGTTGATGGCAAATAAGAGGTCAGGGAATTTAACAGTAACAGGTTCGGATTGTTTGGCAGTTGATGGTGAATGAGACATGATATTATTTGGCAGCTGTGGTGAATGAGTCATGATATTATTTGGCAGTTGATGGTGAATGAGACATGATATTATTTAGCAGTTGATGGTGAATAAGACATGATATTATTTGGCAGTTGATGGTGAATGAGACATGATATTATTTGGCAGTTGATGGTGAATGAGACATGATATTATTTAGCAGTTGATGGTGAATGAGTCATGATATTATTTAGCAGTTGATGGTGAATGAGTCATGATATTATTTGGCAGTTGATGGTGAATGAGACATGATATTATTTAGCAGTTGATGGTGAATGAGACATGATATTATTTAGCAGTTGATGGTGAATGAGACATGATATTATTTAGCAGCTGATGGTGAATGAGACATGATATTATTTAGCAGTTGATGGTGAATGAGACATGATATTATTTAGCAGTTGATGGTGAATGAGACATGATATTATTTGGCAGCTGATGGTGAATGAGTCATGATATTATTTAGCAGTTGATGGTGAATGAGACATGATATTATTTAGCAGTTGATGGCGAATGAGACATGATATTATTTGGCAGTTGATGGTGAATGAGTCATGATATTATTTGGCAGTTGATGGTGAATGAGACATGATATTATTTAGCAGTTGATGGTGAATGAGACATGATATTATTTAGCAGTTGATGGTGAATGAGACATGATATTATTTAGCAGTTGATGGTGAATGAGACATGATATTATTTAGCAGTTGATGGTGAATGAGACATGATATTATTTAGCAGTTGATGGTGAATGAGACATGATATTATTTAGCAGTTGATGGTGAATGAGACATGATATTATTTAGCAGTTGATGGTGAATGAGACATGATATTATTTGGAAATTGATGGTGAATGAGACATGATATTAGCTACTATAAAAAATATCTATATGAAATTAAGGATTTACAAGAAAATCTCCAGCAATGATGGAGTTTTTTTTAATGTTTTAAACAAAAGCTGGATATTTATCAGCGTTAAACTGACCAGCTTGATTGCATGCCTAAATGACATCATATTAGGAAAAAAAGACCCTTCAGCCTTCTAGCTCATCCCAAAAAAAAAGCACATTACAATGGGAGCCTACATTATAATCTGTGATACCCACCAAGAAACACAAGTATTTCCAACACAAAGCCTAAAAGGACACTGGCTAATTCTGTAGGCAAATGAAGGTTTGAAAATCCTGAAAGTCCTCCGAGAGAGATTAATCAGTCTCCATTATGTGCTAACCTGCCCATAGAAGGCACTGGACGTTACCAATGAACAGCTCCATTACTGTGTAACAAAGATTAATGAATCATCTCTTCCGTTTGTCTGTAATCAGTCTCATGGAGGGGAGCATTGCAGTTTGGTTTTCTAGAGAGCCTCTGTATTAAAACCAATTCACCTTCTGCCGGCCTGTGAAGCCTTCTTCTGTATTCTGAAGGTAGAGGGTGGTTTAAGTAAGTACTGAACACATCTATATCTTAATGATGTTGGACATTTAATCAGTCGAATCTGAAGCACGGAGAGTTTACACATCGCTCTTTTTTTTTTTTTACTCCATTTTGTATGCCTTAGGGTTTTAATCTTTTTCTATCACATAATATTACACTAGCGATAAGTAAGAGACAAGAAACTGACTTCATATGTTACATACAGAAATTACAATGTACTGAAGGAATGGACAGAGGTACACAGTCACATGGAAAAAAAAGATATCTGTACAGGTGACGCAGTAACCAATGTTAATTTTGCCGGCAAATTTTGATTTCGTTTTAGTCCTAGTCTTTTGACTAACATGCCATTTTAGTTTAGTCGTATTTTAGTCATCTGAATTGTTTTAGTTGACTAAATCTCCAGCAGTGAGGGAGGGAACAGGTCAGAGAAGGCTGTTACATAGTGTTAAGTTAACTTGCTAGGGAGATGGGAGGGAACAGGTCTGAGAAGGCTGTTACATAGTGTTAAGTTAACTTGCTAGGGAGATGGGAGGGAACAGGTATGAGAAGGCTGTTACATAGTGTTAAGTTAACTTGCTAGGGAGATGGGAGGGATCAGGTCTGAGAAGGCTGTTACATAGTGTTAAGTTAACTTGCTAGGGAGATGGGAGGGAACAGGTCTGAGAAGGCTGCTACATAGTGTTAACTTGCTAGGGAGATGGGAGGGAACAGGTCTGAGAAGGATGTTACATAGTGTTAAGTTAACTTGCTAGGGAGATGGGAGGGACCAGGTCTGAGAAGGCTGTTACACAGTTTTAAGTTAACTTGCTAGGGAGATGGGAGGGAGCAGATCTGAGAAGGCTGTTACATAGTGTTAAGTTAACTTGCTAGGGAGATGGGAGGGACCAGGTCTGAGCAGGCTGTTACATAGTGTTAAGTTAGCTTGCTAGGGAGATGGGAGGGAACAGGTCTGAGAAGGCTGTTACACAGTTTTAAGTTAACTTGCTACGGAGATGGGAGGGAACAGGTCTGAGAAGGCTGTTACATAGTGTTAAGTTAACTTGCTAGGGAGATGGGAGGGAACAGGTCTAAGAAGGCTGTTACACAGTATTAAGTTAACTTGCTAGGGAGATGGGAGGGAACAGGTCTGAGAAGATGGGAGGGAACAGGTCGGAGAAGGCTGCTACATAGTGTTACGTTAACTTACTAGAGAGATGGGAGGGAACAGGTCAGAGAAGGCTGTTACATAGTGTTACGTTAACTTGCTAGAGAGATGGGAGGGAACAGGTCTGAGAAGGCTGTTACATAGTGTTAAGTTAACTTGCTATGGAGATGGGAGGGAACAGGTCTGAGAAGGCTGTTACATAGTGTTACGTTAACGTGCTAGGGAGATGGGAGGGAACAGGTCTGAGAAGGCTGTTACATAGTGTTAAGTTAACTTGCTAGGGAGATGGGAGGGAACAGGTCTGAGAAGATGGGAGGGAACAGGTCGGAGAAGGCTGCTACATAGTGTTACGTTAACGTGCTAGGGAGATGGGAGGGAACAGGTCTGAGAAGGGTGTTACATAGTGTTAAGTTAACTTGCTAGGGAGATGGGAGGGAACAGGTCTGAGAAGGCTGTTACATAGTGTTACGTTAACTTGCTAGGGAGATGGGAAGGAAGCACTAATGTGACTCATGTGATACCAGGTGAATCAGATGGAGGAGTATCCTCTTCCTCTGTAGTTTGCAGGGTATTCTTCCAGGGTGGGACAGGCACAGGGGGAGCCTGTGTCTCAGCCAATCCAGCTGCAGAGTCAGGGGACTGGGATTTGTTAGAGATCCATGGGAACCAGAATTCAAAATAAGTCAATGCAATAGTACATCCCTTTTAGTCACATTTTAGTAAATTGATGCAAATTGCAATGGATTATAGTCATAGTTTTTGTCCTATTAACTTAGTTATTGTTTAGTTTTTGTCACTGATAACATGCAGCAGACAAAAAACTATGACAAAAATGTTTAGTCAACGAAATTAACACTGACAGTAACTTGACAAAGACCCCCCAAGTGATCAAACTGTACAGGGGGAGAAAAAAAAGTAATCTCTTGGCCCCCGAGGGCCTGATTGATCATCTGTATATTTTTTTTAGAAAATGCAGCATTAATCAGATCATTTAAACCTGTGTTTGTTGTTGTCTGATGGGTGTTAGGCAGGAATACAATAATAATAAATATGAGACTTTTTTTTTACATCACATTTTATTTTATTTTATTTTATTTACATACGAAGCACATACATGACTTTTATTCCCTCGGGATACAGTTGACTGTGCAATCTAGAATTCCAATATACTCCCTGATGTATTGCTTCCCGCGGTGAAAGCCGATTTGTAGATATAAATATTCCGCGGACTTCACTAGAAACATCTGCCTGGCGCAAATTGGGTTACAGAAAGAAAGATAAATGCTACATTGAAATGGAGATCTATATTTTGTTCCATTTTTCGCCACGGATTAGAATTTAAAAGCCGGGTTTATGAGCTCCCCGTGGCTTGGTGGAAATATATGAGCATCTTATAGGTGAGGTTAACTCTGTTAGCATGGCCTCCAGCTTAGGGAGCAATCCGTCTTCCTGCTAGAAGGTAACAATAAGAATTGTAAGGAACTGTTCAGGATTGCCCTCCGAACCTTCCCTGCTTTCAACGCCTCTCGTTGCAATTTACTACAGAAGGAAGCGGATGAAGCTGCATTATTACGCAAATTAAAGAAAACAAACATTGTTTCCAATATCAAGTTTCAGCTGGTAAAGAACAGGTTGAAAGAGTTTAGTGTATTATTATATCCCCGTAATGTTCTTGGTATCTCTCTGGATATGATCAAAACTTGAAATACATAAATGGAATCAACACAGTAAAGGTGGAGAGTATGTTTAAAAATATACAGAAAAAACAAGACGATTTAGTCTTAAATTAGAGGGGTAAATGTTTAAAAGTAATATCAGGAAATATTGCTTTAGTGAGAGGGTAGTGGATGCATGGAATATCCTTCCAGCAGAAGTGCTAAACGTTTATACAGTGAAGGAGTTTAAGCATGCGTGGGATAGGTATAAGGCTATTTCCCAGATATAAGACAAGGCCAGGGACTAATGAAATGATTCAGATTTTTTTTTTTTAGGCAGAATTTGGGTTCTTCAATGTTTCTATGTACTGCTTGCTGGTTCTTGATCTGCTCTCTTGTGATTTTGGAAAATTAGTAGTGGGTAACAGGTAATGGAGAGGTTTTTGGACGAGATCTTGTGTCTATTACAGTTGCATTTGATATAACACATATTCTAGCCCCAAAGGTGCACAACAGATAACTACCCAGCTAATGTTCTACAACAACTCCAGATGCCCTCAGCCAGCATTTGGCAAGAGCTAGCTCAAAGTTGTGATTTTTTTTTGTAGAAAAGCAATAGGTGGAGAATGTTGGCTGCTCTAGTCCTTAATTGGTAGCAAGAGGGTATGTTTAGTCTAGAGGAGAACTACTTTTAATGGATTACAAAACGGTTCAGATGTCTCTATGTATATGTTTCAATCCTAAGGTTTGTTTGTTTTTTTCAATCGTAATGGGGCAATTTATAAAAGTCTGGGGCAAAGTTCTGAAAGTGACAGCACCACCTTGAGTGTCTCATCTTTTTTTTTTTTCCTACATAAACACTGTATCACATTAGATAAAGAAAAAGAAATCTTGTTTTTCCTTTTATCCCACAAAACTCCATATGAAGAGTATTGCAGATAGAAACGTTCCCGCGTATCTCACCAAGCCGCTCCTTATTGGATGTCAGTGAACTTAGAAACCCCCGGCGAAATTATTTTTAATGGAATAGTACTTGCCCCCAAATTTTAGTCGCAGTTGGTGCCTAGTTATTAAACCTCACGCTTGTCTCTTTTCCAGTGTACTAGCGTGTATGTATATTGCATAGCATGTTCCGATTTAATAAAACAATTGTGTTACTTGTGTTTACAGCTCCCGGCCAGGTCGACCTCCCAAACGATCTCTTGGAGTTACCATTCAAGATAACAGTCGCCTGCTGCCACACGGTGTTTCTGGACTTCTATCTCCCGGACTTATCTCCCCCACAGGTAATAAAACCTATTACACCTTCTCTACATCCCCTGGAGTTTGAACTAATATTGATTAAACTAGCCTGATCTGCCGTCACTGTATTTCTATCCTGCAATGTAATGGAAATAATTATGTATTGTTAGTTTCTTTGTGGTAATCCAGAGAGGTGAGTTATAATAGGATAATGAAGGACACTACTAGCTGCAGATGTTATTGTACTATAGCTCTCCAAATATTCCCAGCAACCACCTGCTGCTCGAAAAGGTTTATGGGAATTGTAGTCCTATCCCAGTTTAACAGATATTCCATGACCGGAGTTAAAAATGAGTTAAAAACCAATAATTAGTGAGTTCATAGGTGACAATGATTCTGGACTTACTGGCACAGTCCTGTTTATTTTTTTTTGTGTGTGTTTGGGAACTGTCCTGTCAAATATGGGTCTGTACCGGCTAGATTGCTTTCAAGTGGGGTCACGTGACCGCTGTAGGCTCCACCCTCTTCACAGTCCGGGGACTGTGTCTCAGAATGTTGGCACGTATTGTGATTTGCCCCATAATGTAGTCCAATGAGAGCGACCTTCTTGATATCAGCAATACCAGGCCTTTCACATATTAAACACAACTTTACTAAGGACGACTTTCTGATTAATGCATATCAATTTGATATAAAAACTATACTGGCAGCCGCTGAGGATTATAAAGGGATTTACATATGAGACCACCGCCTGTGTGCAGACATGTACAGATTCTTTACATCAATAATAAGTTACAATGGACCCACGTGTAACACACGTTATGTGTGGATATTACAGCCGTGTGCCAGTATGCTATCATTGCATTGCTCATTGTAATATGTTCTCCGAGTAGCACATATGTGCCAATGGATATGACTGTGGGGTATATAACCTAAAACTGTACCTGATGGTGTTTCTGATAAGAATAGGCTGTCATATATATGTATGCCATATATATATATATATATATATATATATATATATATATATATATATATCCCAACGGTCCCGCCTAGCTCTCCGTCTGTACCGCTTATTCTAATATGGATAGGGTCTTGTACGTGTTAACGTGTGTTTTAGGTTCACGTGTGTAAAACTCATGGCTCATATTTGAGGCTTTGTTCGTGAAAGAGGGAATTGCGGGGAATTGAGAAGGGGAAGTGCAAACTTAAGGCCAAAGTAGGCTAGTTGGAAACATTCTCCCATTCAGCTATACTTCCAACCGTGCAATGTCGGTTCTACGTTTGCAGTGCCCTTCTCAATTCCCGTGCTTGTGGGTTTGCAATCTGTGCAGTCCAGGCCTAATATATTGGTCATTTGCTGACCCTATTGCTAGTATAAGGTAGTAGAGAGCTAGTAGAAATAGTCCCCGGCCCACTGACCCCCAACATAAATTAATACAAGCTTTTAGAGGGAATTCATGAGAATTCAAGGCCACCATAGCAGAGTTTGAAGTATTGCTGACTGGGATCATATTTTCCAACTCGGCTAGTTTGGCTTTAAGTTTGCAATTCCCTTCTCAATGCCCTCTTTCATAAACGAAGCCCCCAAGACCGGTAGGAAAAAAATGGCTTGTGGCCAATATTACATCTATGGAGGCAACAGCCAGGCCAGTATTTTGCATGAAAAAAAAGATGGAATCTCTATCGTCTATTAATGCCTGATTTTTTTCATCTCCCAAGTCAGTTCACTTTCTAGTGACTAGCCCCTTAAGATCAGATACATATTACTTTCTTTACACAACGCATCATTATACATTATGACTAGATCCCCAAATTTAAAAACTGTTGCCAACAGGCCCGAATTTGTTGATAGAGTCCCATTTTTTCGGACCCTGCAGCATTAATACTGCGTGTGCACAGGATGCATTTGCGTTTTTAACTGTCCTAAATGACATACATGTCCTAAACCAGGCAAACTGAGATCCAGACACGTATGGTCCACGTGATGTCACACCGCCTTTTATCTCCGCTCCATATGTCCCACAAACAGGGGAGAGGGAAACATGGCAAATATGATATCTTATTGCTCGCCAATACACAGATTTGCATGCCTAAATTAACCGATTTCCTATAATATTCCAGAATAATACATAAAAAAAAAAAAGATAATTTTTTGTACGGGAGAGAACTGATGTCATTTCTGCTGTAATATATGTGATTTTGCTGCAGCTGTTGTAACCACAGTATCCCTGCCCATTTGGGATTTTTTTTTTTATTTCCGGCCTACGAATTGTTGGTTCTGACAATTCTGTGGTGAATTGCTTTGATATATATGACTAATAAATTAATATGATTAAATTAATGAGTGGTACAAGCTCTGCCAAACATCAGTAGCCCCTGTTTTAATGCCGCTTGCATCTCATTCTTCCCCTGTGGTGAAGGAGAGCCGCAGCTAACCTACACATTGTCACAGTGATAAATGACATATCCCAGAGTGCACTGCTCTCCATCTGCTCTGCCCCAAAACTACACAAAATAAAAAAAATATTTAACACAAGCAGCAAAAAAAATAAAATATATACAGCATCGGAAGCTCCGAGAGCCAGAACGTTGCTGTTTGTTCGAATAAACGTTGCAGAAGATAATTGTAGAATATAGACACGTGTTTTCCTAACCCTGTTATTTTTCTTCTACCGTCTAATTTATGCTTTACTGGCTTCCTGCTCCCTCGAGAGGAATAGCAAATTATCACATTTTAAATAACACTAGAAGGGTTTGGAGTCTATAACAAGACTTGACACAACATTTTTATTTTTGATGGTTTTTCCTTTTGTATTTTACTGTTTCCACCTCAGAATTGACAACTGAATGCACTTCATCACAATTTGCTGTACACAGTTTTTTTTGTTTTGTTTTTTTTTTTTTTGTTGACAAGGGTCTTTTAGACATTCAAATGTTTAACCTCTTACGGACCAAGGCTGTTTTTACACTGCTGCACTGTTTGTGTATAGCTGTAATTTTCCTCTCTCACATTTAATGCATCCGTGCGTATTATATATTGTTTTTTGGCATATAAAAGGCTTTCTTAGGATACCATTATTTCAATCATATCGTATAACGTACTATAAAAAAATAATCATAAATATGATGACATTGAAGAAAAAAAAAACTTTTTTAAACTTTTACGTGAAAAAAATCTTTTACACATCTACAAACGCTAATAAAAACACATGCTCAATAAATGTCTAATATTTTGTAATTAATTTTTTCCTGTTGTGTTTTGCAAGTTATAGGGCAATAACTTTTTCCCCCTATTCATTTTCTCTTACAGTGTCCTTTTGACCCCAACCCTAATCATCACCATAACCCTAACACTAGCCATAACCCTGAGCTAACTCTAGCCCTAATGCTAACCCTAATTTCTAACCCTAGATCTAAGACTAAAGTAGTCTATGTATTACTGTATATTTTAGCTGGCTGCCTCTTGAGGCAGTCTTACAACACCAACAGAGCCATACTGTAAAGGCACGCTAAGTGAGCTTAAAATTTAGGGCATAATTATCTGGTGTCAGAAATACAAAAATATAATCAGTTATAATTAGAATTTAAAAAGGAGCCTTTAGATTATTTTAAAAGCCAGGTGTCTTTTTTTGCACTGCACTTCATTCACAAATAACATGCATTGGGTAGGCCACCTGTGACCCTCCAACTGCTGATGAACTGCATCTCCCATAATGCTCTTTCAGCTAAGAGGCTGGCACAGGAGTATGGGAAATGTAGTCTTGCAACATCCCCAGGGATGGGATTGTTTGTGAGTATTATTAAAGAAGATTTAGAAAAAGTATTTAGGGGGTAAAATGAATTTGGTAAAATTATGTAAAAAAAAACATATAATTCCTGCCCTACTTTGGAGTTAATCTTCCTGTAATTTCCAGATTCACACAGGATCACCATTTAGTTTTTTTTTGGTAAATATTTGATAAGCTGCGTAAAACAAAAAAGTTTCTAATTTACTTAATCGGCAAAAAAAAAATGTCAGTAGATCTTTTTGTAGCATGGGTGACTGATAAGCTACCTAAAACAATGACCTTTCTAATAAAAAAAAAAAAGAAATTAAATATATAAAAATACTCTCTGCCCTACCTACACTTGATGCCATCTTTCAATTAAACAGAATTTTTTTGGCTAAAGTTGTCCTTTAAGGCCCACCGCCTCATCCATATACAAAACGCTCCGCTCAGTAATTAAAAATATAAGCATCATTTTTTTTTCTCCTTCTCGCAGGACTGATCTTTCATGATGAAATATATGACTAGACTCGCTGTACACTTACAAACATCGAAATGTAGTCCTGCTCTCAATTTATTTTACTTGATTAAGTACGGATAGGCAAATATAGCATAAATTATGCCTCTCATAAATGTTGTATATTCACGAGCATATGGCACAGAGTTCTTTTTTTTTTCTTTCTCCAGTGGAAGTCAAAAGGAATGCTTAATTAACACTGTGCCGTGCAACTGCACAGACTCTAGGTTCTGACATCTTCTCCACTGGCGTGACAAAAAAACAACAACTTCTTGTAATATTCCCTTTACTCTATGAAATATTAACACATTTGTTGAACCATATCCCAGTGTATTTTCAAATATTTTTAAAGGACGTGTCACCTACAATTCCTAGGTTCCAAAACAATACTGGTCAGGCTATTGCCTCCATAGACTTGTCCCAATTTTTTTTTAACCATCCTGCCGGTAACATACCTGCTGGTGGTGGTGGGGGGGGGGGGGGGGTATGGGACAGCTTCACCGCCCCCTCTCCTGCGATGGCCAGTTCATTGCGCGAGAGGTCATCGCGGGACATTTTATCGCTAAAGGTGAGTATTGGGGGGTAGCATTAGTATTAGGGTTAATTTTAGTATTAGGGTTCGGGGGTTAATTTTAGTATTAGGGTTTGGGGGTAGCATTAGTATTAGGGTTAATTTTAGTATTAACGTTTGGGGGTTAATTTTAGTATTTCAGTTTGGGGGTTAATTTTAGTATTAGGGTTCGGGGTTAATTTTAGTATTAGAGTTTGGGTGGGCGGGTCACTTTTGGGGGGGTTTCATTTATTAGGGGGGGTGTACGTTTGTAAGATCTGAACTGTCAGCCCTTACATTGCCGCGATGAAGCGGCCGCGTTCATCTTCACCGCTGACAGTTGAGCGTTCAAACTGCCGCGCTGACCTGTCAGCGGTGAATCAGCCGCGCTGAACTGTCCTAGACGCCAGCTGGGTGGCGTCACATAGAGACATATAGAAACATAGAATGTGACAGCAGATCAGTGGCCAATTTTCTAAATACTTTTGTTAGACCCTGGCCTTATCTTATATCTAGGATAGCCTTGTGTCTATCCCAGACATACTTAAACTACTTCACTATGTCAAACTCTACCACTTCTGCTGGAAGACTGTTCCATAGGCTATCACTGTCCGATAACATAATGCCATATAATATATATATATATACGTATTTTCCGTACAATATAATAATGGACTTTCAACAACCATAGAAATATCTCTAAAAAAAAAAAAAAAAATCTGCAGCACCTATTGTCTGATGGGAAGAAATGAAATAAATACAAGGGATAGCTCCTGTTTAATGCATGATCTGATAATGTTTCTGTATTTTGTTACCCGTGTTGAAAGAATTTTTTTGTGTGCTGACGAGTTCCATTAGGGCAAAGGTCACCTTTCATCTAATAATCGGATCTAGTTGGCCCGTCGTCGTTGGGCTTCCTCCAAATCCAAAATGAATCGTGCCCTAACATAGGTCAAATTGGGAATCCAGAGTGTTTTAACCTCATTACTTAATGGCCAAATAATCTGAGACGTTCTGCGCAGGACTCCTGTAGAGGAGGATTTGGGATACATTTTAATGTCAAATTTATTTTAGGATTGATTCCATATTTATTATTTTCTTTGGGGTCTCATTGAACAACATACTCATGTATTCCTAATGATTTCCAGATGATAAAGCTGCTTATTTAAACGTAATCTAAAGATAATTAAATTGGCATTTGTAGTTTTTTTTTTTTTTTTTAGATAAACACTTGGAGACTCCCCCTAGCGTATTTTCTGTATGTTGTACTATATGCAAAAGTCACTTAAATTTACTTTAAAGCGATGTACAGTTGTCCTGTAGTTTAAACAGATAATAATTTTAGAGGGCCCTCTAAATTGAGGGCCAACCAATAAGAAGGGTTTGAAGAGATAGGCAGGACTGTTGCTGTAGCAACAGTAATAAATGTGTTGCAATTAAGTTTTTTTGGCAATAGGAAACGTAGTGGAAAAAAAATGCTGAGGCAGATCAGATTCTTTTAATTTATTTAGCATGATGCAGTAATTGTGTAAAATAATTTGGGGGGGCAGTGATGGTAAAACTTTCCTTTTAAAGGAATACTTAAAGGGACACTAAACATTTTATTTCCACTTGTGCTTCTAATATAGAAGCACAAGTGAAAGTTAGTTGTCCCTAGTATGAGGATAAACTGGCAGATACTTTTGATAGTACTTTTGATGGTACACGCCAGTTTATCTTCTGACCGACAGATTACATGATTCCATAGGAAGCAAGCAGCCGTCTGGTCAGCGACCGGCTCTCTCTGCTAGCGACCCTCGTTTTTGCATGGGATTAGCAGGGGGGAACCTAGTTAAGACCCCCCGCTCTGATTGGCTGTGTGCATGCTGACGTCGTCCAACAACCAGGAACTGCTGTGTCTCGCATGTGAGACACAGCAGATAGTAAACCCGCGTGTATCTAATAAGATACACATCGGGTTTACTTAAATGTGCCGGGACATGTTTTGTTTAACCCTTGCTTCCTTCAAGTAATCGAGGGTTAAACAATGTTTAAAGTCCAAACTTTTTTTGTATTTTTCCTCATACTGATCATGTTTTTTTTTTTACATATACCTGCGCACCATACATTTTTATGTCTATTACCTTTTTTTAATCTAGACATACTCAATAAAGGGAGAGTCGCAGGGAACTGAGATGGGAATGTCACCCATTCAGCCGCATTAGATGAATCTTTCCAGTTTAACTACTTTGAGATGGTGGGTTAACCAGCCGGCATGGAGGGGATAACGGACAGGGTCCCATGGTGGAACAGTGTAAATATTAAGGAAGAATACAGTACTCACAAGTCTAGGGGAGCCACAAAAAGGAATAAGGGTTTAGCTAAATGTCATCCCCCTTTACCCCATTTCCGATTTCCCCCACTTTATACCTGTGCCATACACAGCACTGCCCCCAAGGTCCTTAATTATACTTATTATTATTCCTTAGGGCATGGTGGATGCACCTATTGATATTGCAAGCCCGCAGGCCGGGCCTTCTGCACTCAAATGATTACCTTTCCCTGAACCCCTTTATTTCGGAGATATGCCCAGTGCGTCCTGCTGACGCTTAGTTTGCTGTGCTCAGTTTGCTAGTTGTCTCTTTTCTGCACAGCACACCCTCCCAGATGTGCCTTCTGGGGCAGAGATGCTACGTCTCACTATCCGAAATATTCCTGGGCCTTATTGAAATAAAACACCTTATTGCTGGACTGATTTGTTCCCTGCGAGAGAGAGAGCAGAGGAGGGTGACTGCAGGCGTAATAGAGCTCTTCAGATACTGGGTTATCTCTCTTAACGAGGAAGATCTGTGCCGAGCTAGGAGCACATTGACATGCAGATCATCCTCATAATGCTCACTCTCAGGGTTGCCTGGGCGCTGCGAATACCTGGAAAAGCTGCTTCTGAAGACGGAGCTGGGCAGAGAGCGCCAGTTAGTCTAATAATCTGGCGCACTTATGCAGAAAGATCTATGCTAGCCACTCGACACACAGACACGGTGCTCAGCTGAGTGCAATTGACTTGGCCTTAGCAATTGTAGAGCAGGTGACTTGATTACACTGAAGTCAGGCAGAAAATGTCCTCTCCTGGCCACTCGAGTGAATCAGTCAAATTATCCAGTGGCAAAACTAATTTAGCGCCCTGGGCCAGTGGAGCTGCCACTTCCTATAAGTCAAGCCTTCACTTAGAGTGAAATTCACTTTTTTTATTTTATTCTTTCATTTATTATGCTTATTCCCACTAATCCACTTACTGGAGCTGCTATGGGCATCTCGCACGCAGATACTTCGAACGAAATGAGTGGTGGGCGATGGCCAAACATAGGAAATGGCTGAATATCCCTGGATATTATTTCATGTCTCCAGTGCAAGGGTTGTTCACATTATTTTTGTGTTTCGGGGGCTTGACAAATATTTTTCATCTGTCATTTCACGTATCATTGGCGTGTATAAAAACTCCTGCACTGACACACCATAAATTGGTATTAATCGGCGCTCTTTGTTATGTATCACGCTGATTGTGCCTTTTTCTAATGCGGGAGAGGGACCTCCAACAAACGTTGTATGGCAGAGATTCCCCCTGACACTAATATGGCGCCTGACATTGGCTGCGCTGGTGCAATGAGTCCCGGCACAACCAGAAAGTACGCAACTGGTAAAAGTGGCGCAAACTTTTTTGGGGAGTCTGCTTAAAACAGAGGCACACATGCCGATAGCGCCATTTTTTGGCTGGGCTCTGTATTTATAAAATACACCACCCCCCATTATGTTTTTGGAAAGTGGAAATCCCAGCATATTTTTATTATTATTATTTTTATCCCACTGGTTATACTTGGAATTTACAATTTTTTTACTGTTTGTTTTCTGTAGTGACTTTGATTTTTTGGGGGATTTTTTTTTACACCTGCTTTGTGTACCTTCAAATACAGCTCTAATCTTATCTCACTCAGCTAAAACTACTTTCTTTCTTATCTTGCTGTATTAAACAGTAGTGTTCTTGGAGAAATATTTGACTAATGCAGACCTAAGGACTTTGCTAGGGTACATTTGTCTCTATAGACTTGTCTGTCACTATATTATAGGACATTTTTTCTATTACCTTATTAATTTTTGTTTGTCTAATCGGACTTCTTGTTTAAGGTTTTCAAATTCAACTAGGGGAAGTAGAATGCGTTGGCAGATAAGAACCATTCGGCCTATCAACCCATACTTCTACCTGCTGTAATATCCTCTTACCTTATTTGGTTCTCAACCTTATGTTAAGGTCAGGAAAGCCTTGCACGTATCCCTTCCTCTACCACTTCTGCTGGCAGGCTATTCCATGCATCCACCACTCTCTTACTCCTAGGAAGGGGCACCGAGGTACTCTTTTATTTTCTTTTTATTTGACACCTAAATTGTGTGAGCAGTACTAATAAAGTGAAATAGTCACCTCAGTACGAGCCTTTACTCCAATATTATCTAGGTTTGATCACACAGGGACCAGAGAGCTTTGTTTTTTTAATCACCATCCCCACGTGCATATTCATAAAAGGAACTTAGTTGACTCCACTGCACTCTATCAAGCCCCCTAACCATCCTGTTCGGCACAGGACGCTTCTGACTTCTCCCGGTGTCTCAGAGAGTCAGAAAGAGAACACATTCAGTGATGGTTACTCCTCTAGTTTGGCCACATTTATAAATTGGGTCTGACAAATATTAGGAGCCAGGGACCACTGGCTCATAAAAATCCTGACTTCTTTGTCCTATTCCTTTTTTTAGTGTGTTTTTTTGTTTCCGTAGAGCTCTATCAACGCACCATTCCCTGGCTCCTAAAAATATCTAGGCTGGTTCCTGGATTGGCTCCTAAAATTTTAAAAATACTTGTCAAGTTCCCCTTATAAAAATAATGATAAACACTTTATTGACGCATCGTACTCCATCAATCTCCTGGGTGTCAGGGTTTCACAAGCTGTATATTGTATGTAGAATTATTTATGGGTAACTTAAACAAACACAATAGATGGATGTATATAACGAGGTTATGTAATTAAGTTCTAAGCATGATCAGTAGGGTGGGCAGATGCACATTTCTGCATAATTGTTTTTACTTCATTCAATTACCCATTGTAATTCAGAGCAGTAAATTAAATGGAAATTTGCCGAAAAACCATATAATAGATGCCTGTGAGTGGCAGATGTCTGTAGGCCGAGAGGGACAAGGGCAAAGGGAGGCGACATTGGACGTCACAAGGATCCGGAGTCAAAAATAATCCTGCCAGCTCCTCTCGTAAATTACTCCGGTTGGGACATTTCTTGTGATGCCCCTGACCATGGCAGGAAGAAGGTCTGATAAATGCTTGTAAGGTGTTCCTAAACCACTTTAACATATAATGTAACGTGCGTAGCTGGGCGAAAGGAGGTGACGGACAGGGACGGAGGTGCGGGGTTTTCGGGGGAGCGTCGGTTTTAATCTAGGGTCTCATTAAAAAGGTGACCTCGAGTATTGTAAGACGAGCAAGTACTGGGTCTTGGGAGCGAGGTTTACCTTATATTCAGGTGCCCCTTTAAAGTTGAGAGAATTTAGTGATACATTGACACTGCTGGCATTCAAACCCGCATAACGCAAGTACTACACGAGTAATCAGACTTGCCAACTGTCCTGCTCCTTGCGGGACAGTGCCGATTTGGAACCACTTGTCCCGCTATCAGTATTTGTGGCTCGGAGTTGGAAACCGGCCCGTTTGTCAGTGATGCCGTACACGTGTCGACTCATTGACAAACTCTTTTCTAGGCCGCTCCTCCTTAACGTCACGATTTGGTATATAATGTTTCGAGGTGCGGCTCGTGCCGTCAGAGCATTTCCACAACGGTACCGGGTCTGCAAGTGAATCGAAGAATGAAATCCTGATTGGGCCGTCTGGAGTTCTATAAATCCTTTATATATTAGCGAGAAAATTTGTAGTAGAATAATGGTAGAATAATGGTGCCTGCGCATCCCCGTCGAGATATACCTCTTTACATTTAAATGATCAATAAAAATCCAAGTCAGCAAACTGCCTCCGCCACGGAAACAAATGCATGAGTTTATATCTCATTAAACAATTTCTTGATGTTTCCCAAAAGGTATTCCACTAAACACTTGTTAATCCCAGCGCTGTAGAATTAGGCCAGTAGAAAGCGAAAGGCCTGTAGAATTAGGCCAACCACTGCTACAAATACATGAAACGGTAATCACTGTTTCCCAGTCTATTATTACATTATTAACTTCATAAGGATTGCTTTTTTGCTTTTTTTTTTTCTCCTTTCCTCTTTCTCTTCGGTGAATTGATGCATAAATGACATATTTTACCCTCCGATAAATCTACCAGCCTGTGACATGATGTGCTTACTCCTCAGTCCCGTGACACATCATTTTTTTTTTGATTGCCGGCAGAAGTGTTGAGCAACTTGGACCCATTACAATTTAAAGTCATCGTTGAGATTTTACAACCTACCTGGTTCCCTTCACAAGACATTCTGAACAGTTCTAACAAGAGGATTGCAAGGATGGGGGGGGGGGGGGGGGGGGGGTCCGTTTACTAAACAGCAACCTGACTGCAGAAACTGGGCCAAAATAACAATTTTCCCAACTCAGAAATTAAAGGGACAGTGTCTGTAAAGATTTTTTATTTTTTTTTTAGATGGTACTGCATCAAGTAAGGTAAAGGAAACAAAAGCATGTCTTGTTTTTTTTCTTCTTCTGCTCTTCTTACAACACTGCAAATAATAGAGTTATTATTTGCATCCATTACACTATTCCTGTTAGAACACAGAGCTCCCGGATCTCGCTTTTCTTTCCACTAATATGATGTGAGTCCGTGGAAATCAGGCACCGCAATATAGTGGCGCTCCCCTGTATCTACTTTAAGACAGTCAAGATACATTGACGGCCAAGGTGACCAACTGAGGCTTCAACTACCGTCATTCTCTCTAGTTCTTAAAAGTTGCTGGGTGATTTGTAGTTCAACAGCTGGTATAGATAATAAAACCAAGGTAAGCGCTCCATATAATATAATTACAAGTATCCAACAAACTCGCCGTAGAATTCACGCTAAAAACAAGAGATATACAATACAAATAAAAAATATCCGCCAATGCACGGCCCTGCTAAATATATGGTACATAAGTTTATGTGACTTAGGCAAATTACACATTCTCTACTGAAAGTAGTTAATTTGCATATCTAGTACTCGGTGATGTCATCAATAGGAGACACCACAAACTCATTTATACATTTGCTTGCAATTCTGCGAACGCACACTTCGTTTTTGATAAGCTCTAATTCTCTAACCTTCACGCTATCAACAGTGTTTAGAGTCCTTTTAAGTGGAGTTTATAAAATATTTGAGAAAAAAACCTAAACACAAAAAAACTTGCACATCCTTCCGCAGTGAATGTATTTTTATGCACAAAATATTTCCGCTCTGCTTCTCAGATATCGGTTCAAATCCCCCCCAGCCCCCCCCCCCCCCCATAGGAACTGTGGATTAATTTTCATTTTTTGTCTACCGCAGATGTACTCTCTTGGCATGTGGAATAAATCTAATCTACACCTGTAGTGTAACGTGTGCCGTATGCTGTAATGCATTAACTAATGCTAAAGCAGATTTCTAATGACTTCAAAGCAAGCCTAAATTACATTCAGACTGAAACTATTTTATTATTTAGCTTCGTCTGATTTGGATGCAAAAACAAATGAGTTGATTCCAATGATATGTGCTAACATATGCTGCCGGCATGCAGGGTACCTCACGTACGTTTGGAGGGATCTATAAACATTGGCCGTCACTTTAAACATAAATCACACCGGATATCACTGGATACCCCCTCCGGATTCAGGGTTCGGTCGTGGCCCTTGTCTTTCTGGTTCCTTGAACTGGTGTGTCATAGTCGAATTAATTAATGGTTCACATGTACACAAACAGACCCAGTAGGTATTACACAATCAAATGTTATAAATTTAAAAAAAAAAATACATTTGTTTCGGATTACTGTGTAATCTGTGGTATGCTTGCATCAGGACCTTATATAACGGAGGGCAAGATGTTCCTCTTGTCCCCAGACATTTTGTGAGACTTCCAGCTAATACTTTACTTCAACACCCCAAAAATAGGAGGCTTGGACAATTCGACTACTATTTATGCCTGGAGCATACATGCTAAATTCTGATACCGGAATGTTAAACTGTGTGCTAGTGCGTATTAGTTCACCCTAGTTACAGTCAACTTTGTTTGAGCCAACCGTTCCTCTTTAAGAAGATAATTTCCTATTTGAGAGCCTGTAATAAAAAAAAAGTAATTTAGAAAACTAGTAGTTTATTTTATATTTTTTGTGTGTATTTTGCATCCATTATTTTTAAAATTACTTTGATATTAAAATGGCCATAAAATCTAGAGCTTATTGTCAGAAGAATGTGTCTTTGGATAATTCCCCCCCCCCCTCATGTTCTTTTTTTTTTTTTTTGCTTGAATAATAAAATCATAAATCGGAAACTAGAATTAATTGAAAAAGCTTAAATTGAATGTTTTTATGTTTTGTTTGTAATTTAAAACTGTCAATTTTTCCCCAAAGAGGCAAAACAATATTATGGTCTGTGCTGTTTTACCGATTTTGACATTAATGAAGAGCAAAATCATTTTTATAGATAAGAATGCAATATTAAATGTGTATTGAATCTGCAAATTTTTTAATTTTTTTTCCCCCTAGCTGTAAAACTATCCATGGTAATCCGTTCTGCGCCTATCCCGTGTCTGGCGAGGTGTAAAAAAACCCCATCTTTTCTAACGTAGTGAAACTATCACAAGGAAACCAAACAAATATTTAAGTTTTTAGTCATTTGTTTCCAAATTTCAAAAAAATGTTCCACTCTTTGCTGTTTATCATAAGCAAAACTTGGTATCTTCCTTCATTATATCAGTTTTTTTTAATACTTTTGAATATATATATATATACACTTTGTTCTCTTGTCTTAAGTCTTTAATTGTGTCTTAAGTTCTATAGCTGAAAGTATTAATAAAAAAAATAGAAAGTCTGTATTTTGAACATTAGCTAGTTAAAACAAATCTACTCTTGGAAAATGCAACGAATAAGTTGCTTTCAAGTAGAAATAGTTTTACCCTCTTTTCTTGTCGGAGAGTAGTAAAACACATCAGCGTGGTACAGCTATTTCCTATATTACTGTACTCTGGAATACATATAGCTGCTTTATGAAGAACCTAACAATAATGCTTAGTATATATATCATTTTTAATAATCTTACTGGTTCGTGTAACACTAGCAAAGAAGTGGGTAACTCCTCCGCAGGTTGTCTAGCAGTATAAGATAAATCACATTATTCAAACTTTTCCAATCACTCAGATTGATTCCTTCTATATTGGAAATCCAATTGGATAATTCACAAGCTCGTCGCTGTTGACCGGGAATAGAAAAGAGAGAGAGAGAGAGACAGAATCTCTAACTTGTTTAATAGAATTATTGACTCGTGTTTAAAGTTTCCATTTATTGATACTATAACGAGTACAAAAGGACCGTGAATAACAAGAACAAAGGTTCCCTACGCATTTCGCATTGGGACAAAGAATTTAATTACACGCAAGATTCTGGTGGCGATAAAACACATTTTTCATATAATACTATATTTATGATAATACTATATGCTGAGCACAAAGGCAGTCACTTTATATTTTCTTCCCATCCAACGTACGTTTTAATTTTTTTGTTGGACTTGGTCATTGTGCTGGTGGTTGCCTGTGGCCTTTATGCCTAAGGTCTTCTCGGGTGCAAGTCCTTTCCTGTCTTTTCATCAGTCTCTGCTCCATCCCTTCTGTCTAATGTCGTGATCTTTATAGAGTGAGTTTGTATTTAATGCTAGCTGCAGGAAGCATCACAATATCACCTGCTGGTTCGTAGCCCAACTGGGTATCAAGTAAGTTTGGCCCAACACATGATTTTTCAACCGTTGATGGAGCAAAGATCCCATCGTCACTCAAGAGCATGATGGGAATTGTAGCCTAACAGCTGCTGTGGCATGTCATACCCTGATCTGGCGTGACTCGATGATTGTCATTCTTCTACCTTGCATTGATTACTTATCAATAAATAGGACAGCTGACTTTTCACGCAGTACCACAGATGGTGCAATCAATAGAATGCTGTTTATTGACATCTATCTCAGAACTATAGATACACAGGAGCCAGTAACCTCAATCTCTCCAGTTGGTGTGGAATTGCAACTTTCAGTGTCTTCACCCAGTCATTGGCTGAGAGTTGTAGGAGTGTCTCGGGTTGGCCAGTCTGTCCACTTCAAGGCATTGCTAGTTTGGCCACAAACCAATGAATGGTTATTGGCCTCACCGCTCCACTTTTAATATTGGGAGTTACCGCTTGTACTGGTCGGAGGTAAATAACAAGGGTTAGCTGTCCGCCAGCTTTCCCCTTGAGTGCTGGGAGTTGTAGTCCACCAGTACTTGTTGGAACCCATAGCATTGCTTAACTCTGTTGACTTTCGCAGGTTAACCATCTCTTTTCCGTGAGGCACATCCATTAGCTGCGAAGAGTATGACATCTTGCTCACCAGGATTGCCTGTTCCCTCTAATGTAGAGCCAGATGTTTAAAAAAAAAAAGGGAAACGGAGGAATGTTCCGACAAATTACTTCCCTCTCAGATGTTTTATTTTTCTAACATAAAAAGATGCCTGCAGGCTTCAACATTATACACAAGTGCTTGCTTAAGAACTGGAAAATGCTATATATTTAAATCAAACAGGTTGGACGGCAGTGGGCTCTCCAAGTCATTACATTTTAAATGTAAAAATTGAGAGAGTCGCTTCATGCTTATTACACAGGACAAATGTTTGCTTTTATATAGATTGTCGTCCCCCCCCCCCCCCGCCGTACTCCTGTTTGCTTCCAAGTTGGTTACTCACAAATCTTAAAATTGTCACATCTGCCTAAAAGAGGTTTTGACAAATCAGAGAAGCCGAAGCTTTCTAAAAACTCGACTGTAGGTTATAAGATGTAAAAACTAACACACTATTGATATTAACTTAAAAATCTACTGCAAACATTTGTCATTGTTACATTGTACGAAACACATAAATAAAACCAGAGAACATGTTTAAAGGGAAGCCTACCTTATGTTCTGTATGCTGTGTCTAATATATGTGACTGCCACTTATTTTTTACTTTAATAGACTTTGCCTTTCAGTGGTTCGCTGTTGGTCACTTCCTGTGTCTCATAGCATCGTTAAAGAATTTAATCCAAATGTTGCAAGGTACTCAAGTACAGACCAGTCCTTTTAATCCATCTCCCCTGCTCCAGAAGTACCCCCAGTGTTGGTGATAGCATGTGTTCTTTGGACTGTGCGGGTGGGACGGTCATGGGGTGTTCCTTTGACCTTTAGAGATAGACTATTTATTCTCAGTATCTTCTTCTAGACTATTTAACGCTTACACCTGATTTGTTCTCAATTAATCGATTCCTCATATCTAGCCACGCGTGAATGCCTGGCCGATCCCAATCGCTATCAATCACTGTTCACTTTATAGATGGGATCAACACTACTGAACGTTTTATGGTATATAAGGTGATACTCGCGCCCATTTTTGTAGGTCCTATCTGGTTAACGCATTTTTAATCCAGAAATCTTACTCTCTTGTCATCAAAACCAACCACATATCCCTAACTTTATTCTCAAAAGTGTGCTGTTTTTTCAGGGTATCCCTGTTTGGATCTAGCCTGTCATCATTATTTAAAACCCTTAAAACTCAGTGACATCCAATAAGGAGCAGCTTGGAGAGACAGGCATGTAGTTGATAGGAAGAGTTGGGGAAAAACTTATTAGATTGATCTGTGTGTTTCTGTTTACCCCCCCCAAAAAAAAAAAAAATTGTTCGACCCTATAAGTGTATCTGCCCCTCTAAATTTATTTGCTAGGTCTCCTATTAATGACATTCCTTTGTGTCGCCGTACGCAAATGAACCACTTTCCTTTGTACTGGTTTATTTTCGTATGGAGCCACACAGTGATGTCATCAGTAGGAGACGGCACAGACACACTTCGGTATGCGTATTATCTGCACACTAGTTTCCAATAAGGCTCAAACTATGGCTAAATAATCTGCTTTATTTTCACTTCACAAAGCCATCTAAGTGACAGGGTATCTCGAAAAAAAAAAAAAAAAAAGAAAAAATGTAATTCCTTCTCAATTATATATATATATATATATATTTTTTTTTTTTACATCCCTCCAGAAACCAGCATGAGGAGCTGGAAGCGGTATTGACACAGCTTTTAGTATTTGCTATCGGTTATAAACGTCGGGGATTACCTGACTGATTGTATTCTTTAAAAAGCCATAATGTAATCTCAAACCTAATACTCCAACAGCCATCCACTAATTAAAACCGCAATTATATTTTTGCTCAAACAAAACGACTTAATAAACATTATCACAAACTGTTTACCCTTCCCAAAAACAATTTATGCTCACTAATACAATTTCCCATTAAAACGACTGCCAGGTAAATGAAAAAAAAAAAAACTCTTGAAATAGTAAGTAAGATGAAAATTAATTCAACAGTTTAATCTACAGCTAATAACAGTTGCAAGCTGAAAAAAAAAAGATTGCTACAGTGGGGAGTTAATTAACAGCTTATTCCCTATTTGATAAAAGTAATCCACTCTAATTCCAGTTTAATTTTACCTCGATGTAATATAAAACCGCAAGCTGCTCCTGGTGCTGGTAATTATTGGCTTTGTCCTGTGGCCCTTCACGCTATAAAAGTCAGCAGTGTCTGAGTAATACGGTCTGTATGCTAAATGCTCCAAAAACAGGCAGGGGAGAGGGTTGTAGTTTGAAGCAAGCTACCTATTTAATCCTGTTAGCATCATTATTCTTGACTGGTTGTGGAACCATTAGGGCGTAGGTGCAGAAGGAGAGTTGCAGATCTGAACCTCATACCTACCAAGTGTCCTGAGTTTTTCACTCTACACCATTGTCCCTTTTTTTTTTTTTGAACATTGTCCTGCCCTTTGGTTTCTGGGAGGACCTACCAGGGTTTGCGAGATGGCACTAACTGAGCAGCTTTCATAACTTGATGGAATAACATCTATCCCCCCCCCGCCCCCCCCTGCATGACAATGCCCCTCTGGTGGACATGCCCTTGTTGGAGGTGCAACAAACATAGAGGAAGTGTTTTCCACTACAGTTTGTTAGGGGCCAAGGTCACATGGCGCTTTCTGTCCTTCTGTTAGTCCACTTCTGTATTGCCTAAAATACAGGACTCGTATAAATTGCTGCACACCAGAACAACATCATGGCATCCTCTCACAGAAAGCAAAGCACATGGCCTTTCTTTGTTTTTTTAATCTCTGGAATGTGCTCACCTGGCTGGAAGACTCTTCTTGTCAGGTCAGATGTCCAGGCATGGCTGGCCAGCACACAGTTCTCATATGGACAACACCAAGGGATGGCTGGCAAGCGTGTCAGGAGAGCAATTCCCTCCCAGGCTGCTCTCTAACCACACTCAATGGCCGGGGGCTGCTCCACTTTTCACTTAAAAGGCTTAGTCAGTAACACTTTTGATCTCTCTAACCAATTGTCTATGTCAGCCTGTCAATCTCCGTACTTTATCCATCTTTCATGTCTATGTGTGTCCAACTCTGATGATATCAAGAAGACTGGTGAAGTGGCAACTAAATTACTTTTGCCCCCTCATGGCCAACAGTCGCCAGCTGTCCCCTGGACCACACCCACTCATGTGGGATCTTGGAAGACCTTCATTTTGGGAGGCTCTCATCTCTGGGAAGATTGATAGTTTTTGGATGAGCACCAGTGCTCCTGTCTCTATATTTGCCAGGATTCTATCCTGATCTTACCCTATCTCACCACATGCCCTCATTATTTGCTAAAGTATCACCCAGAATCCATATCTCTGTTCATACTGATGCTCTCCTGTCGGTGTAATTCCGTTGCTCGTCTCTTGTTGACCCCAAGTGTTTTCATCTCATTTCCCCGGCTCTCGGGTCAGACTACATATCAATTACTCTTCGCAGACTATTTGCTCGGAGCGTTTACTTGACCCGCACTTTGCTTGCAGGAAAAAAATATGTCATAGACCATATGAGTGTCTTCGCCGTAATGACGGGCTTCTATTCAAGAGTAGGAGACAAAAAGCGGTGTTTTTCCCAGTGCATTAGGGTAATAGCCTTTAGTCTTGAATTATCTAATGCATGTTATTTGACTCATCATGATATGTTAACAAGGATCATGTGATTTTGTCTTCTGGTTCCTGAAACGTTAAGTGACTTTCTAATAGTTTTTTGCACTGGTTGAATTTAGGGATTGAAGAAAGAAAGACTGAGGTCGGAGAACCCAAGCCATGCATCACATTGAACATGCAATCAGGTCAATGTTTCAACTTGAGATCATAAAACCATTGAGACATACACTAAAATATACAAATAACTATGGGGTCTGTTCATAAACAGTGGACTGTGGGGAAAGTGGCCCCCCCAAAGCAAGTGCTTTGTCCAGTGATGGCTAGCCTTAGCCTATCTTATCAAAAGGCTGACTGAGCATCATTGGCTATATAGTGCCTAAACATCTGCAGTGCCAAGGTTAGCTATCACTGAACTAGTCTTACTAGTGAGGAACACCACACACAACTAAAGTTTAAAAAATAAATTTAACCCTTGGTTCCTTGAAGTAAGCAAAGGTGAAAAAAATGATGTCCCCTTCTGTTTAGTAAACCTTCAGAGATACACAAGTGTTTTCTCTTGGTGCTGCCTCAGAGCCGAGGCAGAGCCAGTTAGAAAGCTAGCGCGCACAGCCAATCAGAGCGGGGACTCGCGAGAAGATAGATTCATTGTAATTTCAGGTCTGCAAGGGGTAAAAGCTAGCCCTCCGCAAACAATAGTTTTCTATTACAAACCCCCCAAAAAGATTTCTTGCAAATAGAATCTTTTGTTGTCCTTTTCCTTGGGCACGGTGGGCATACTGCAACATCAGATCCTTTTTAAACCTGTATTGCCCTCCTTTGCACATTTAAGTAACCAAAGTTAATTATTTCAACTGAGCTTTACATGGGTGCTGGCAGATCCTTGCCATTCGTAATGATCATTACCTTTCTCAAAGACAAGGAAACTCAGGGTCATATCTCCAAGCGCCCATTACAGCTACATCTGCCATCAGTTTAAAAAATAATTTTAACCCTTGTTTCCTTGAAGTAAGCAAAGGTGAAAAAAATGACATCCCCTTCTGTTTAGTAAACCTTCAGAGATACACAAGTGTTTTCTCTTGGCGCTGCCTCAGAGCCGCGGCAGAGCCAGTCAGGAAGCTAGCGCGCACAGCCAATCAGAGCGGGGACTCGTCCCACTAATCTGTTCAGGTTCTGAATGGAGTGTGGGGGGGTCTCACTCTGCTATCTAAGTTCCCCTTTGCTGAACCCCTTTGAAAGGAAGTGCCTCTGTTTGCACTAGCAGAGAGACACAGTCACCGACCAAACTGGACTCCCTTAGTGTACAACAGGACATGTTACCGGTGTCAAATATACAGCAGTAAAGATGGACAGTGCTCAAATCTGGCTAAATCCAGCACTAAATCGCTACACACTGCCCCGGCCAGCACTCGCTGGGTTAATCACACGCAGCATCCTCCATATTTTTTTATCCCCAGCGCCTTAGATGTCAGCGCAGTATAATTTTCAAACGCAGTGTCAGAGATCGCTTGGCTGAAATACCACTTTATGTAATCAGGAGGTGTGATAATGAATTTCCAGACTTGAATAGATGTTTCCTTTACTACTGAAGAAGAAAGGCCATTAATGGCCTTAAACTCCTCACTAACTAATGAACATTCGGGACTGAATGCTTCTATTTAATTCCTTTCAAGCCACACAGAAAGACGGCGGATATTTTCTCCCTGAAACTTTTTTTTTTTTTTTTGTGTGTGTGTGTGTGTCAATATCATGAGAAAAAAAAAAACGAAGACACAAAGTCAATTAAGTGGTATTTATAGTCTAATGAGGCTAGCATTTTAAAAGCCAAATCACTTTAATTGCTCTGCGCTGGCCAACAGTTCATTTGCATAACTGTTTAAAGTCTTCTCTCGATTTCTTATCACCGCTGCGCAAAGGATTAGGGACGCGTTGGGTGGAAATTCAGACGAGTCGGGGAAGGGGCTCCCTTAGACAGCTTTGGGTTTAAAGGGTCGAATGGCAGTGTTGGGTTTAAAGGGTCGAACCTTTACTGTGTGAGGAAGTAGCTCACAAGGTCGATCTACAAGATATGAGAAAATTTCAGCCATTTTTCTGTCTGGTAGTGACGACCATTTTGCATTCCACCATATTTGTAATTGGTTTGCCATATCCTTCAAGCAGCGCCAACACTGCCTTGAGGAGCCCTGATGAAGTTTATTAAGTCTCTGTGCTACCACATACCTTCTCTGGGTTAGCTTATAACATCGTTTGTGACGATTAAAGCATTGGCCAGTTTTTCGAGTAGTCTGCCATGCCCTGCACTAAACCTGAGGTGATCTGCCATGCCCTATACCAAACCTGAGATGATCTGCCATGCCCTGCACCAAACCTGAGGTGATCTGTCATGCCCTGTACCAAACCTGAGTTCATCTACCATGCCCTGTACCAAACCTGAGGTGATCTGCCATGCCCTGTACCAAACCTGAGGTGATCTGCCATGCCCTGTACCAAACCTGAGGTGATCTGCCATGCCCTGTACCAAACCTAAGATGATCTGCCATACCCTGCACTAAACCTGAGGTGATCTGCCATGCCCTGCACTAAACCTGAGGAGATCTGCCATGCCATGCACCAAACCTGAGGTGATCTGCCATGCCCTGTACCAAACCTGAGGTGATCTGCCATGCCCTGTACCAAACCTGAGGTGATCTGCCATGCCCTGTACCAAACCTGAGGTGATCTGCCATGCCCTGCACTAAACATAAGGTGATCTTCCATGCCCTGCACCAAACCTGAGGTGATCTGCCATGCCCTGCACCAAACCTGAGGTGATCTGCCATGCCCTGTACCAAACCTGAGGTGATCTGCCATACCCTGCACCAGACCTGAGATGGTCTGCCATGCCATGCACCAGACCTGAGATGGTCTGCCATACCCTGCACCAGACCTGAGGTGATCTGCCATGCCCTGCACTAAACATGAGGTGATCTTCCATGCCCTGCACCAAACCTGAGGCGATCTGCCATGCCCTGTACCAAACCTGAGGTGATCTGCCATACCCTGCACCAGACCTGAGATGGTCTGCCATGCCATGCACCAGACCTGAGATGGTCTGCCATACCCTGCACCAGACCTGAGGTGATCTGCCATGCCCTGCACTAAACATGAGGTGATCTTCCATGCCCTGCACCAAACCTGAGGTGATCTGCCATGCCCTGCACCAAACCTGAGGTGATCTGCCATGCCCTGCACCAAACCTGAGGTGATCTGCCATGCCCTGTACCAAACCTGAGGTGATCTGCCATACCCTGCACCAGACCTGAGATGGTCTGCCATACCCTGCACCAGACCTGAGATGGTCTGCCATGCCCTGCACCAGACCTGAGATGGTCTGCCATACCCTGCACCAGACATGAGATGGTCGTCCATGCCCTGCACCAGACCTGAGATGGTCTGCCATACCCTGCACCAGACCTGAGATGGTCTGCCATACCCTGCACCAGACCTGAGATGGTCTGCCATACCCTGCACCAAACCTGAGATGGTCTGCCATACCCTGCACCAAACCTGAGATGGTCTGCCATGCCCTGTACCAAACCTGAGATGGAAGTACACAGTTCATATCTTTTTCTCTTTTCTGAATTTACCCAACTATATCCCTACTTGCTAACCCAGAGATGATCTTAAATATAGACAACATAATGTTTGTTGATCTATTACACAGTCCCAGCTGTCTGATGCAGAGACAGGATTGAAGCCAGGTAATTTTTTTTATCCTAAAGAGAATAATATCGCGAGAAGATAGATTCATTGTAATTTCAGGTCTGCAAGGGGTAAAAGCTAGCCCTCCGCAAACAATAGTTTTCTAATACAAACCCCCCAAAAAGATTTCTTGCAAATAGAATCTTTTTGTTGTTCTTTTCCTTGGGCACGGTGGGCATACTGCAACATCAGATCGTTTTTAAACCTGTATTTAGGGTTGCCACCTTTTCTTCAGAAAAATACCGGCCTCGCTACTGTCTCCATAGACTTAACATTGGCCTGATGCCAATTTTTTACCGGCCTGCCGGTAAAATACCGGCCAGGTGGCAACCCTACCTGTATTGCCCTTCCTTGCACATTTAAGTAACCAAAGTTAATTATTTCAACTGAGCTTTACATGGGTGCTGGCAGATCCTTGCTATTCGTAATAATCATTACCTTTCTCAAAGACAAGGAAACTCAGGGTCATATCTCCAAGCGCCCATTACAGCTACATCTGCCATCACTTTGCCCGTCAGAAAACAATACTTAGCATTTGGCAATACTAAACTATTATTTATATGAAACTGCAGATACAGAAGCTTCCTAAGCAGATTTTGCTTTGATATAATGTTTTATAACACTCTACCCTTTTCTTAATGTTTTATAACACTCTACCCTTTACCTCGATTCTTATCAGGTGCGCAGCCCATAAAAATTAAAAGATACATTGGCCCAAAGTGAAAAATACAGCATTAATTTGCCCACTTTGGCCCTCTTTTCTCTGACATCTGTTTTACTAGTTTGGCACAACGATCAGAGACAGAAATAGATACCCTCGTTACTGGCGAGCTGCTAAAATAGTGATTGAAGACAATCATTCAGACCACCATGAGGGTTACTCTTCATAATGGGTTTTATCGGTATTGATTCAGTTCAGTCGTTCAGTAATGGCTTCGTAGAGAACAGTGTGTAAGTTGACATTAATATAATCATTGGTTCATGCAGTGCTTGCTGTGCTCGGCAGATGTGGTCAGGTTTAGCTAATTTAACCGTACAGGTTTTTTTGTTGTTTGATGCGTGTAAGCGATTCAACATTGTTTGTTACAATCCTGGTAGGTCCTTTACGGTCCACTTTTTTGGAAAAGGGTTATAGGTCTGCAAAAAAAAAAAAAAAATCTGAACAAAATAAAGGCAGATTAAAGGTGAGCCCTTACAAAAATAAATATGCATTAACTTGTTTGTTTGTTTGTTTGTTTTTTTATTTTTTTTTTTTAGTGCTAAACATGAATATGTACCATTTGTAGACTTTCTTCTGGGGATTGATCATCCTCTACAATATCTGAAGCTCAAGCAGGAAATGGGCGTGCTCAGCATCGGGTGCAAGCCAATGGGAAGTCTCCCATACACATGCATGTGTAAACCCTTAGTACGTGTTTAACAGTGACATCACACAAACTGTCTCATCCTTTCCAACCTCTGCTATCAGAAAAAAGGCAGGTACAGCAGCTGTTCAGTGTTAGAGGACTCATTTTTTAACGGATCCCATTGCAATGTAAACAAAAGGGAGCTAGAGCTGGAATGTTTGAAAACATATTTCCAACGATTCACTATACACTTTTGTACATAAGGGGGGAAAAACAACAACTGTACACTTTACAGTTTAAACACTACCAGATACGTCAAAGCTGGTTTTAAAGGTGACGGGCCAGGTTACAAAAAAAAGAAATCATATAAATGGATGAATGCACAATATAATTTACAGTGAAAATATATTTTTTTCATTGATTTTTTTTTTTTAACAAGTTGGCAACTGTACGAGGCTGTGTTATTCAGACTGAACCAGTTTCCAAGTATTGGGGGAACAGTTCATGTATTCTAAAAAAATAAAATTACATTTTTACCCCCATACTTGGCTAAATGTTAGAATAACTCTGGCTTATAGAAGCTGCTAGAGTAATTTTTACAGTTTTTTTTTTTTTTTTTTAACACACTTTAAGCTTCATTTTATTGAAAACATTTTTCCCACCAGCTTCTGAGAATTACCTCTTTTTGTAGTTTGTGGTTTGTCCCTTCTGTATTTTGATTAAGTGCTTAGACTCCATGCCAGTGTTTCGGAGAGAAATAAACACATTCTCACTGTTCATTTGCAGCAGTCAGACAAGAGAGAGCTGACTTCGGACGTGTTCTGAGACCAAGCGAATTTAAGGTGCAAAACATTGGTTTGCATTAAACTGTTCTTTGCTTGAAAAGCCTTTAGCAAGCATGCATTTCGTTTCTCAAATTGAGAAATATAGGGCAGTTGTTTTGGGATGAGGTAAAGCACACAGCTTCATTTTGTTTATTTATTTGCTAGACTTTCTCCTTTAACGTATTGTAGAAGCACAAGGGACGGGCTGGCAACTTTGGACTATAAAGGTTTCCTAAACGGGCCTGAAAATACAAAAAAAATATCTTTACGACCTCTGTGTGTTTCCCAAAAAATATTAAAACAGCCTTTTACTGTTGTCATATTGAAACACGCATTCTAATTCAGCAGGTAAAACCAGCATTGGATGACTATTAGCAGAATTAGGTTTTCTCCCTTATGAAGTGGCGATTATGTTCTCTTGGTCTAGTTAGTTTTTTGTTTTGTTTTATCTTTGGCCCATGCAGCGGTATCGACTTTCCTGTTTGTAAATTCTCCGCCTTGTTCCGCGAAAAATGTTTGTTTTAAGCCTCGTTCTTATTCAACTAGACTGTATCATTACTTGGAGACATTAAAGACCAGTAATGTGACATTAATATTGTTATTAGATAGTAAAGCCTCAGGATCGTGTTCAGAAGATGAAATAGTTCTCATTTACTTTTCTCCATAATGAATATTAATGTGTCAAGGGGGCCGATGGCCTTTTTTTTTTTTTTTTTTTAGCCTTCTGTTCTCTTTTTAAGAGATGGAATGACATGAAGAGAAGATAACACACTTTTTTTTTCTTAGTGAATGCTATTGAAAGATCCCGTGTAACCCCAGTTTCTGGAACCTTCGGGTTACTCATCTAAAATTGTCTAAATCAAATAAGAATAGCCGGTGTGTGGCCGAATTTCCAAAACTTTTAGCAATTCCATATCTGCTCTGTTGAACAATGGTGTTTTCACTCATTAAAGTAGACATTTTAAGTAGAAATGATTTCTTTTTGCACCAAATAGCTCTATCAGGGGGCAGCCATATTGTTTAGAATCTTGGGTAAGAACTTCCTTCGTCTGAAGCAAGGGGAATGAAGACCTGTCCCAAGATTCTAAACAAAGTTCCTGCCCCCCGAGAGAGCTATATTTAGCAAAGAGAACTGAATAAAGTACTTTATTTATATTCCTTCATTAAATAATTTCTAAATCAACCATCTACACTTAATTCAATGTTTCGGTTAAACAGTGAACCCAATCTTCCAATTAAACATGTACATTCTTTTTTATAGTTATGCTTTCATGGTCCTTCAAGACCTATCGCATTAGAGGTGATTTCTGGGAGAAAATGAAAAGAAAAAGAAATAATAATCTGGCTCCCATAGACGGTTTGTTCTCTGAGTCTGGCAGATTCTGAAGAAACACTTAACATGATAGATCAAATTAGTCTAAACCGTTATGTCAAAGGAAAAGGTAGCTGAGGACAAAATGTACTGCGTCTCGTTACGTTTTTACCGAGAGGTATGCCAGTGTTTTCTTGTATTATTTATATAGTGGCTTTGTACTTTTGCTAAATTTGTAATGTCAATTTGTTTAATTTAATCGCACTGTGCATTTTTGGAAAAAACAACATTTTTTGATAAAAAATGTTTACACTTATTTAGGATGAATGGAAAAGGAGAGCATTACCTTTTCTGGGTGAATGATAGCCGTTTAAACCTTTCTGGGCCACTGGTGGCTTTTTTTTCCAATTGGGAGGCTCGACAAGATATCTTAATTGTCCTGAAAAACCTTTTTGAGAGCCTGGGTGGAGAGCAATATATATGTGCTAAGCAACGTTTTAATCGCTACAGGAATGAGCGCTCTCTTACTGGATGGCAATTATAGAAACGTGACAGTGTATATTCATTGAAACGACGGTAGATGCAGATTTTGATACATGAGACGATTTTCATGTGAGAGGTGACTTTCAACAAAAGCCAAGAGCGAGATTGGGAGTGTCTAGATCAGCGATGTGGAATCAATGGCACAGGTGGCACTCGGAGACCTCTGAGATGGCGCTCAGCATGTTCCTACAGTAACTCTTGGAGGAGCCGGTAAGTGTTAGGATCTAAGTCTGACATTTTGAGGACATTAGGCACATTAGTGCACAGTTTTAATTTGAACTCATTGGTGCCAGATATAATATAGGAAGGGAAGGAGAGCGGGAATAAGCAGGGTGGCTGATATTGATGGGGGGGGGGGGGGGGGGGGTGACATGGCTGAAAATGAGAGTTGACTTTGAGGGCTTTATTTTGGCGTCCTGTGGAAGACTTGGCACTCAAATGTTTGCCATCACTGTTCCTATATGAATGCAGATGATAGACATCACTGGCCATTCATAATGGTTATGGTGAAGTATTTGCCAGGTTCATGGGTGACTTACTAGTAAGTTTCAGGTCAGTGTCAAGTTACATCGGGTAGGTGTGATGGACCTTTCTGTCTATATAGAAAGGTATGGTCACAGATTGTTGATCCTTATCTGTGTTTGACCACTACATTCTGAGTAGTCCATAAGTACCAGGAGTTGGAACTTACCTGTAAATAGCCATAGATAAGAATTCATCTCTGCTTGGCCAACTTCATATACCAGCACACAATGTCCACAATGTCCAGGCAGTCCACCCTAAAGAGTCCTTCCCTTTAATTTTAATGTATCCGTTTATTGTATTTATTATGGGTAAAGAATATAGAAATGATTAGGTTCCAAGTCAAAATGGTGTATACTGCCCTGTCTCTTATTTTTTGGAAACCAATATTCTTGGTTTTGTTTTATGTCTGAGGTTGTAGGCCTTTCCTGGCCTGCAGTCAAGAGATCCAGTAGGTTCCCTTGATTTCCAGTCCTTACAGCTTCTAAAATGACTGGTCACTTGGATTATTCAATCGTGGTATTACCCATTTGGATATGTCATTTGAACGCACTAGTGCTCTGTCACCCTCAGCACTTGACACAATGGGGACCAACTCTTTCTATGAGGACAGTCTGACCCAGGGATTCACAAGGCAAGGACACCAGTGTCCATGGCAAAGGCCTGCAAAGGTCCAGCAATAAATAGTCCAGCACGGAGTTCATCAAATCTCCACCATAAACAATGTTTCCGCCTACACCCGCTCACAACCGGCCTTAGTTGAGCAATTGCTTCCCGACCAGCACACAGTAGCAGAGTTGGCTGTACATTTGTCATTTGTTTGCAAAAGTCGTCTGAGCATTGCGCAACAAAGCTTTGTACAAATGATCCGCATGGAGCTAGTACCTCCGATCACATGTTGGTTCTCAGAACTCCAAGAATTTTAACGTTCCGATCGGCACGCGGCTTCTCTGATCACCTCTTGTACTCAATATAAAGTTCTCTGCTTTAAAACCCTCTAGTCAAAAAGTATCTGTTTACTTAGAAAAGTGTTGCAGTAGAAATGCCAGATTGCGTGATCCCCAAACAGCATATAACATAAAAGCACATGTATTAATAATTTAATGATGATGCTATAAATCTATCCGTAGACCAATCTAGCAGATGAGGCAGAACTTTATATTTCCATAATGGAGATTAAACTTCGAAAATGTTACTGATTGTTATATTTTACGATCCTCGGGAGCTCAGGGTGGAAAACACAGATTGCTAGAAGTGTTTTGGCGCTGTGTGAGCAGAAATCTCTTAACTAGCAGGCATCTCTAGTTTATTGCTGCCACAGTGCGTAAAACTTTGGGGGCTACCGATCGGTAGCTGTGAAGCTTTTTGGGAGTGGGAGTGGGAGCACAAAAATATAGAGAATGTCACGAATTGGGGAAAGCACGTGCGGAAACAAGAGCATTGTAGAGTATGTGCCTCGCACATTGCTGAATCTAGTGCAGAGTGGGGGTCTCTGTCCATAGCGACTGCATGGAAACCTATTAGACAGGCTGCAAACAGAAGGCTTGGAATTGGGTACTCTGGCACAAACATAGGTAACATGTACATAAATGTGGGTGTGTCCTTGTAGCCGTGCCAGCTTCCTCAATGCTCCGGTGCATAGAGTGGTTCTAGAATTTTTGGGAGCCCTAAGCAAAAACTCAGATCCCAAGTCAGCTTCTTGCCCCTCGTCATAGCTGTTTCCCCTCAATTAGGTGCTGTGATGGCCCCATAACCAAGAGTAAAACTTCTGATTAATTTGCTTATATGGTAGCGCCACTCATGCTATCATCGAGCATAAAAGTGGGACACTGGAAAAAAAGAAGATGTCGGGTAGGAGTCCTAAATCCTGACCCAATGAAATCTACCAAAATTGTTCATGGTGGACTTTGTAATTTATTATGCCTTGCATACAGACACTTTGCCTATCCCTGCTTGCCTCGGACACAGACAGTTTGCCTATCCCTGCTTGCCTCAGAGACAACCACTTTGCCTATCCCTGCTTGCCTCGGACACAGACACTTTGCCTATCCCTGCTTGCCTCAGAGACAACCACTTTGCCTATCCCTGCTTGCCTCGGACACAGACACTTTGCCTATCCCTGCTTGCCTAAGACACAGACACTTTGCCTATCCCTGCTTGCCCTGCATACAGACACTTTGCCTATCCCTGCTTGCCTCGGACACAGACAGTTTGCCTATCCCTGCTTGCCTCAGAGACAACCACTTTGCCTATACCTGCTTGCCTCGGACACAGACACTTTGCCTATCCCTGCTTGCCTCAGAGACAACCACTTTGCCTATCCCTGCTTGCCTCGGACACAGACACTTTGCCTATCCCTGCTTGCCTAAGACACAGACACTTTGCCTATCCCTGCTTGCCCTGCATACAGACACTTTGCCTATCCCTGCTTGCCCTGCATACAGACACTTTGCCTATCCCTGCTTGCCCTGCATACAGACACTTTGCCTATCCCTGCTTGCCCTGCATACAGACACTTTGCCTATCCCTGCTTGCCGCAGATACAGACACTTTGCCTATCCATGGTTCCCGGCATACATCGGGTTCTAGAGAACATGTTTTGGTTGAGAGTAACCCTTTTCATTACCTGAAGGATTTTCAAGAGATTTCCCACCCCACTGGGTGTTTGATCTTCACCGACCTCTTTCTGACCCTCTAAATCTTCTGTTTAAAGCAGTGGTGGTGCTGGTGGTAGGGTCAAGCTTTTAGGTTAAACGGTGCCGAATAACACTTCCTTTGCAGTGGTGTACCTCCAGAGTTATTAATCTATCGCTGTGGAAATGTTTTGGGTTTGTTGGTGCATGAAATATGCGAACATTGAGCTTGTTAATGATTGTATTGTTTTGGGAAGAATTACTGCATTCTTCAAGAAGGTTACTCTTCATTCGCTGATTGCAGTGCCCACTGCCAACTTTAAATTAACGCTGATGAATGTTTCGAAGGACGTCGCAGACATGTTGCGCCTGGAACATTACCGCTCATGTCTTGTGTTTACCACATCTATCAATAACATAAATTAATATGCCAAAAATAAAAATAAGTGCTTTCTTAGTTGTACTGGATGCAATGGACTAAATATACTTTGTGTAAAGAAAGAGGGGAAACTGGCCGAAGCAAACGGTTGGATTCTTCCAAAATTCGCACTAGTATGCACGTTTTAAGTGACTGTTTGGCAAAAAAAAAAAAACACTTTAGGGTGGGCTGCGTGGACATTGTACGCTGGCGTTTGCGGTTTACATTAATCAGTTCATTTCCAGCAGGTGAGATCCCAAAGCGGGCCTATCCCAGGAGAGCTCCCCTGTTCAAGCAAATCTAGAAGTAAATATACATTAATTTCGATGGAGCTCTTGTTTGGATATGATTTGGTTACATTTAGCAGCTGCCAAAAAGAGTTAACATTAAACCAGGCTTATAAAACCCTCCCAAGTAGAGCTGCAAGAGTGGCCATTTTGAACCCAAATGTATTGAATACTCAAAGTGTTACTATAAAAGAAGATAAACACATACAAACACAAAAGAAAATAATAATAATATATATATATATATATCTCCCCAATGTACTAGCACGCAGCTTGTTACACGTCAAAAATCGTTAAATGCCCTGGTGTGGGGCTTGACAAAGGGCAGCATCTCTGCCCAAAATGTCGTTATGCGATTTGAATAAGTTATTTTTTTGATATTTTGAATGAGTCCCGAGATTGCGTTCTTACCCTACCTGGGTGCACACATATATATATATATACATACATAAAAGCAAAAATGAAGATTGTAAACACTGAATTTTTGTATTCACTGAGTGAGAATTATGCTTATGTTAAAAAAATAAATAAAAAAAGTATAAACTGCTAAATGAAGTCATAATAAACCCACTGCAATTGAACTCATTTGTACACCGTTTCTCCAGATTACTGTCACAGCTGATTTGCTTGTACAAGCACCCAAAGCTATTTAATTTACAGTAAGCCTGCTAAATCAGATGTACACAGGAACACCACGTGCTTAATACAGGTATTACAAATTTTGGAGGATACATTTTTATTTACCGCCTACTGTAGTACAAGGCCTGTGTTTCCAAATAATTACCTATTACAGGGCCAATTATATAAATCTATATACCTAAATTGTGAGCTCCCATTCGTTACAATTTGCGATGAAGAGCCCCTGGTAAGAAATGATGGGAGAGGATTCATCCCAGGAATATGAAAACCTACAAATGGTAAATTGTAACAATAATTTGAATATGAGAAGAAGAAAAAAAAGGAATTTCCACCTTTCCAGTATATGCACGTTCCTACCCAGAATCCTTTGCAATAGTGAAAGCGTTGTAAATAGTTTTAGTTTTTGTTTTTGTGGGTGGGGACAGGAAGAGTTCTGAAGACCTGTATGGAATGTAACAATATGTTCAATATTACTCTCCTGACTGACTGTGTTATTTATTTTAAAGAGTGACTTTAAACAGTTTATTTTTGGTTGGCGGGGGTAGTTAAGGCCCTTTAATTCTATGTAGCGCCTGCATGCTTTTTTTTCCCTGCTGAAAAATGACCAATCGGATCCTGTTCAGCTCTGCTGTGTATTACCGTGCTATTAAAACCTAAAAACTGGAGCCAATTCATTTTAGTCATGATATCACGTACAACCAAAGTATTTAATAAAAACTAAACAATGCCAAATGGATTTGGCTGAGATCAAAAGCCGAATCTATTTCTCTCCTTTCATCTCCAGTGTTCCATTTCCGAAGAGTGTGACCTGAGTCAAACATCTATTAACGTTTGCTTTTGATCTTAACCTTCCATTTTTGGGAGAGAGAGGGAAAAAAGTGAGGGTGGGGGGCCGGGGGGAGGGGGAGGAGTGAGGGGCCAGCAATCTTTAAAATTTTCTTCACTAGACAATTGTTCTATTGTGCTTTCTACATGTCAGAGGCTTGTGAGTAAATAGGGTTTCTTGATCAATGTGGCTGAAGACTGGTTTAATGGGACAATAATTTTTTTATGTCAGAGGCGGGAATCAAAATGGAGCATTCTTTCAAGGGTCAAGGAAAGAGGATTCCCTCTTACGCAGAGAGGGAACCACTCATTTGTGGCCTTGTATTCTAATCTTCATTTAAAACGGTACTGTGACTTAACAGCTACTATAAAAAAAATTCTATTATGATGCTTCTAGCCAGACAGGAGATATCGGGGTTTCCTATATAAACTGGGACTTGGGGGGTATGGACGCACAATACAACTGATAGCTGTAATCCTAGTATTTGTTGGGTTTCACCCAACAGATACTGGATTTGGTTACTATCAACTAGCTGTTCTCGGGTCAAGTCACTAACATTCAAGAATAGCTCGAGAAGGTCAACTTCGGAAGTCGACTTTCTTTTTGAGACTAATTCAAATTCGGCACCCGAGTTTGTCTCAACAATAGCTTTGATCATTTCGCCTCCCTTTACTGCCTCAATGGGGAAGACTTGTACCTGGGTTATCAGGTGAGATATTCTCAATTTTTTGTGAATATATCTATCTGGGTCATCTAGCTCTGCCTATGGGCTTTCCACATCCCCACCCCATGTTTGAGGTGGTCGCACACACATTTCAGCCACGTGCCAGGTTTTTTTTTTTTTTACGGTCTAGCGCTCTTATTTTGGGAGCGGCTGTCTCTCTCATTCCCCAGGACTCCCCTCTCTTATGTTCCTGCAGCTAGACAAACGGGGAGATCTCCAGGCCCTTTCTCCACCATGTTTACCATTAGAGAACTAGTTTACCATTAGAAATCCTAAAGATCAGGCAGGAACTGGACTTTGAGGACATATGTCAGTGATGGCTAACCTTGGCACTGCTGCGGGTAAAACAAAACAAGCAACATGTCCCCGTAGTAACTCACAGCACAGATATATGTGATTTCCCTGTAATAGTTTATTAGAACACTAAAGAAAGCCAGATGGTTGCTTTCTATGAAAGGTTTTTCACCAGCATATGTGTAAACGTTTCCATACCTTAACATTCAATTATTTTCTGGCAAGTTAAAGGTAATCAGCTTTTTTGGTTGTTTGTTTTTTTGGATGAGACAATCATACATACTTTTTAGATAAGTGCTCTATACTAAACACATCCAGATCATAAAATAATATATATATTTTTTTATTTTTCTTGTTATAATCACGATGCTGTTGTGTTTGTATTACATGGACATGAATCGTAAAACATTAGATGTTTAAAGTTTTTTTATTTTTTTTCTAGGGCAAATTCTGATTATAAGTGAAATGATTAAAGGTAATTTCTTCAAACGCATTATTTATGGAATGGGAATCCTGTGATATACAATATTAATTTTTCTTTCTTCCAGATGTTTCATCATCTTTGTTTAGCGGTTTCCCATTTGACCCGTGTCTAGTCGAAAAAACCCAATCACAGACAGGCAGATTCCTCTCTCTCGCAGTGAATCCCTGCTCCCAGCCAAGCCGCTTCTCAATGATATTAATTCAGATTATTACTAGTTGCAATGTGTTGACTGTTAATATAATTAAGTGTTTTGTTTTAAAACTGAAACATGCATCAGTTCAGTGACTTTCCATTTCATTTAATTAATTGCAAACCTCCCAATCTGATCACTAAGTGCTCTCTCCATCTATTAATTTACTAGTTGACAGTTACAATGGGATAGCATTCAACATAATATCAGGAGAAAGGTACAGTCCAGACAATTAGATCAAATACAGAATAGTCTCCTTTTTATTATTGTGTAAAACCATACTTAATAAATAAACAATTCTCTTAAGCCATAGGCAGAGTGTGAGAATTCTGCTAGCATCTACTGACCCCACGATGACAGATTTTCAAGAATAATTTTTTTTTTTTAAACATACTTAAATTAGAGCGGAAGTATTACTTTACTTAGAGGGTAGTGGCTGTATGGAATAGCCTTCCAGCGGAAGTGGTAGAGGTAAACACAGTGAAGGAGTTTAAGCATGCGTGGGATAGGCACAAGGCTATCCTAGCTATAAGATAGGGAACTGGGGACTAATAAAAGTATTTAGAAAATTGGGCAGACTAGATGGGCCGAATGGTTCTTATCTGCCGACACATTCTATGTTTGACATGAATACAAAGTCAAATTATTTGTTATTCCAATATTTATTATTCGCACCAGTAATCATCTCTTCCACGTATCTGTGCGCATCTAATTTTTTTTAGAATCTAAAACGAGAATGTCGGATGAAATGCGAAAAAAAAAAAAAAGATTGTATATTCACAGGGATAGCGGTGGATACATGGAATAGCCTTTCAGCAGAAGGGGTTTACACAGGGAACAAGTTTGGCAATCTTGGAGTATCAAAAGATTTTGCTTTTTTTTTTTTCGATTTTTTTTTTTTTTTAGGTATATAGAAACATAAGAGTCTCCATGGTGTAACTACCAAGCTAAGAACCTACAATTCAAGCAAGCCGGGGATTTTTTTTCCCATGTAGCTATTTTGGCTTAAGTTTTGTAAGTTATTTGCTGGTTCTCCCTGTTGTATGAATATACCCTCCTATTAGAGTGAAGCCTACCACTTCTGCTGGAAGGCCAGTCCATGTGCTCATTTCCCTTTCTGTCCTGTGATGCTAACATGTACCATCGCTCTGACTGTTCCAGGCCTCACAGCTGCAGCGATGGCAGAGGCGATGAAACTTCAGAAGATGAAGCTGTTGGCCATAAACAGCATCCACGGGAATGGCAGCCAGAACGGCACCGAATCCGAGAACGAGGAACTCAACTCTAACGCAGGTAAAGCATTTTAATACCACGTCGGCCTAGTCACCGCACAGCCGTCAAGTGCAGGTTCTGCAGGCAGAGCAGCTTCAGACGAAGCGCTACCCAGCTTCCAGAAGAATATCCGCTGTGACCGCTGATACAGGCCTTGAGATTGGAATTGTTATTGTGTTAGGAGCAGTCGCTCACCATGCTGAGCGGAACCCTTAAGCACTGCATTCTGCATAACTTGCTTCCCACCTTCCTATGTAATGGACGTGGTCTCCCAGATTTATCTATTTTATACGATTTTTAACAAAAACATCCAGACATCAGATCTGATGCCGCATAACCCCCCCCCCGTCCCCCCCCTCGCAAGCTGTGCGTGTAAAGGGCAGACATTATGGTTATGAGATCTAGTTTTTATAGTGCAAAAGAAAAATAAAGAGCTATTCTGTTGCAACATAATATGTTACCTGAAGGTAGTGCATGCATGACCCTGTGTCCCAGCAGAAGCAGTAGTTACAGACGCATGTGAAAATGCATAGGTAAGCATACCAAGACGGATGAGCTTTAGAGTGTGTTAACACTGAGTGGGTTAAAGCGTGTTGGTCCGTTAACGTTTATTATGTGCCTGTTCACAGCAGACGTCTTTCACTTTCTATAGTTACTCTTGCTTTCGGCAATGAGCTAATTTACAATTTTCAGTCTTATTTAACATCCCTGCGTCACATTCCATTACCCATCTGCACTTCCCATATACACATATCTTCATTATATACCTTCTATACCTGTCTTACTTTTACAAACATCAGTACTCACCATAGTATATACCATGTACCAAGCTTTAAAGCTATATTTCAATTTCCATGTCTACCTCTACCTTCTATACTTACTTTCCTCATGCACCTTCACTTTCCACACGCACCTTCACTTTCCACGTAAATCTTCATTTTCCATGCACACCATGAATTTTCACGCACACCTTCACTTTCCACACACAACTTTACTTTCCACACACACCTCATTAATTTTCATGCACACCTTTACTTTCCACACACACCATTAATTGTCACACACCTCCACTTTCCACGCACACCTTTACTTTCTACACACACCATTAATTTTCATGCACACCTTCACTTTCCACACACACCATTACTTTCCACACATACCTTCACTTTCCACACATACCTTCACTTTCCACACACACCATTAATTTTCATGCACACCTTCTCTTTCCACACACACCTTTACTTTCCACACATACCTTCACTTTCCACACATAACTTCACTTTCCACACACACCATTAATTTTCATGCACACCTTCTCTTTCCACACACACCTTTACTTTCCACACACACCTTCACTTTCCGCACACACCTTTACTTTCCACACATACCTTCACTTTCCACACATAACTTCACTTTCCACACATAACTTCACTTTCCACACATAACTTCACTTTCCACACATAACTTCACTTTCCACACATACCTTCACTTTCCACACATACCTTCACTTTCCACACACACCTTCACTTTCCGCACACACCTTTACTCTCCACACATACCTTCACTTTCCACAACTACCTAAACTTTGCAGACACCTTCACTTTACACACACACTTTCACTTTAAACAGGCACCTTCCCATTATTTGTCCATTTTCACAGTCAATTTCCATACCACCTTTTTCTTTTACTGTATCCACTTCCCACTCCGATACTATTTGCTTTATCAATGCATGTTATCTGCTATCACTCTCTATTACCAGTGTATATACCTCTACGTAGATGCTTGTTTTGGGAATTGCTCAAACAACAAAAACTGAACGGGGGTTATGATATATTTTAACAGTCCAGTCCTTCACCTGTATGAAGAAAACAGATGTTTTGCAGCTTTATCTAGCGTCAGGGAGGGCAGCTCTTGCTATAAAGGATCTGCCGTTTTCCCCTTGTACAAGGCCAGGGTTGTGCTTATAATGCAGAGATTCTCCCAGCTGGGACTCGGAGTGTCTTCTCCTGCCCTTGTGCTTGGAATTCTGTATATTTCGTGCCATATGGTGTGACCAAAAGAGACAATCTTGTCTAGTGCCTAATTCAAGGCTTCTGTTTTATTTAAAAGCTCACGTTGCTTTCTATATAAATATACCTTGCATTAAGTCAGGCCCCTTCACTTTCCTGAGCATCAATCAATCAACTGATATTGATTCAGCGGCTCTCACACAGACCGCCTGTGCAGCCTCTTCTACATTTTATACCAGCCTCTGAAATAATTAATGGGGGGGTGAAATCCGAGATGCACTTGCATTAACTACGAAATAGTGATGACCCGTTTTAAAAATAATTGTTCTAGACTGATTCGGTTGTGGATTAACAGAGTTACAGATAGTACTAAGTAGCAGTCAACAACACCAGGTTTCTTAGGATCTATCATCTCTTATATAGATGGCGCACTGGGTCGCCAGGGGGGAAGGGGGGTGGGGTCAGAACTGGGGAGGTCAAGTCATTGAAATAGTCACAGAGTGCATTCTCTGATGTCTCAGAGAGAAAAATGACAATTTGTTACCGAAGCTATCGCGTCGAGCTCTACCTCCCAAAAAGCTCAGCGGGACAGCTTCCCCCCCAAAAATCGGAACATTCCCATGGAAAGCAGTCACGCAAACAGTGTAAGCCCTGCACAGATTTCTGGCCACATAGTATAAAACACAAAGAAAATGTCAACAAGTCCCTAGAAGGTGTGTTGCAGGTGAGTTGAGACGAACATTCCATCTCCCCGATTCAACCGTACATTGTTCAGGGACAATCCTGGTGAATTTCTCCTGTTAGACGCGCTCAGCTGGCTATGGATAATGCAAGAGTTCAATCTTTAAAAACTCTCAACTCTTTTTCTGCTTGAAGTAGGAACTCACCAGGTTTGTACCTGCCCATTGCACCTGCAGCTCACCTTTTGGGGCGAATTGTTTCCTTAACATATGGGTCGTTTTGTTTATCAACTATATTCACAGTCTACGCATTTTAAGGTGACAAAGTTCCGTCGAGGAATGTAGAAACATACTCGTGAACGCCACAATATTCAATTTTATAACAAAAAAATCTCAGCTACCGTTTTCCCTTTCAGTTGGGGGTTATGTATAAAAATCGTCGCACCGCAAAGTGTCTGGAGGAGAATAAAAAGGTGCAATTGCCGTTGGACATAACAAGCCTTTTCAGAACTCCCGACACTTTGCCGTGCGGGAGAAAAGGCCATTCAATGTTAGTGGGAGACTCTCCGATACTAACCGGGGCGCTTTTCTGCTCCTGATATTTTAAACATGTGTCGCACCGCACCCAACGCAGGCTCCCGACATTTGGCGGGGTTCTGCTTTATTCATACGCCACACTCCATTCACACTCCTTGGCGATACGTGCATCTGCTCCGTGGTTGTACAGAACCCCCAATGTGCCTGTACGATACCGGTGTGTTTACCGTTTCCAATTCCGCCTGAGTAAGTGCTTAGCTTTGCTCTGCAGCTATGTGTTAAATCCCTCCCTGTGTATAAGCTGGGTAATTTAGTCCAGATTTAAGCACGTCTATTATAGGGTATTTATTTATAAGCAATAATAAGAAAACAAGCTTATAAGTCAGCGCATAACAACATTGACATTTGCTTCGGGCCAGTGCTCAATTTGACCTATTCTGTTAACATCCGAATGGCTCCCATGAGTACTGTGTAGCCGGCAGAGATTGAAACAGCTTGAATTATTATCATCATTATTATTATTATTATTATAATGATTTTATAGCCTCCTCGAAAACAAAAGAAATCAAAGAAACGAGAGACAAAAGCGTTGAAGGAAGCCAACAGAATCTTTGATTGGGGGGTTGTGTTTGGCTGGGGGGGGGGTTGTTGTGTTTAATAGCAGATATAATGCGTGAAACATGATTCCGCATTCAGATTCCAGAATGAATGACAAAAACGGGTCGGCGACTTCATCTGAGCTCCGAACGAGAAATTCCGTGTTTTATTGTTCTAGGAAATTAGTCCCATGTACTGTGGTGGTGGGTGGGGGGGTTGTAATTCATCACCAAAGGTTACGGCAGCACAGGATTTGTGGAAAGCAAATGGCTGAATTATAATTGAAAATGAAAAGTCGATGGCGTCGTCGTTGCTTTCCTAACTTAATGCCGCGATAGAGGCTCGCGGACGCTTGTTTTCCTGGTACAGAACGCTGCACCTTTTCACAGTGCAGGTACTTTGTTATGTGAGAAAGACAATGGCTCGTTTGGATACCAGGGTAACTGCTCGGGGACTAAAAGAAACAATTCATGAGAGAATAATAGGACGGTATAAATAGTTTAATTTGTGATGAAGTGTGTCTTGTAATGGAGATTAACAAAGCACAAGGTCTGTCTGCCTACTTTTTCTCTCCCTCCCCATTGCTTTTAATTCATGCTTCCTTGCCATTCTTTTTCTCACGGTATCTCTATATCTAAACCTTGGTCTTCACTTTTGTTCTCTTTTTCCTTCTATTTTCCCTTCTTTCCTTCTCTCTGTTCTTCTTTCTTCCTACTCTCCTACCCTCATTCCTTCTCCCTTTTCTTCTCTCCTACCCTCATTCCTTCTCCCTTTCCTTCTCTCCTACCCTCATTACTTCTCCCTTTTCTTCTCTCCTACCATCACTCCTTCTCCCTTTCCTTCTCTCCTACCATCATTCCTTCTCCCTTTCCTTCTCTCCTACCCTCATTCCTTCTCCCTTTTCTTCTCTCCTACCATCACTCCTTCTCCCTTTCCTTCTCTCCTACCGTCATTCCGTCTCTCTTTCCTTCTCCCCTACCATCTTTCCTGTTGTCGTTCCTTCTCTCTTTTTTTTCTGCTACCGTCATTCCTTCTCTCTTTCTTTTTCTCTTCCCTTCTCTCTTTCCATCTGTCCTACTCTCATTCTCTATCTTAATCTTTTATCTTTTCTCTTCTCTTTACTTACTCTGCAGTAATCTATCCTTCCATCTTTCCGTCTCTCCTTCTTCTTTCTTTGCTCCTTCCTTCTTTCTTTTCTTCTTCATTCCTTTTCTTTGGCCTTTTCTATGCTCTTTATATCTCCTTTTCGCTTCTATTATGTATTTACTTGTACACATGTAATGTAGTGTGTGGTGGGGTCCTTCTTTCCCTTCCAACTTTAAGCTGTCTCTCACACTGATTTTGGACTCACAGATAGGGAGAAAGCTTAGTTTTCTTAGAAGCTAAAGAAAATCAGAAGAAGTTTGAGGAGCCATGGCTCCTGGATTCGTGAAGTCTTTCTCACAGATGTTTCATGCACATGGAGGGATATCCTTGGTGTACTATACTAGACTTGGCTTTGGATGAGTGTAGACACAATCAGAAAATATCAAGCAGCAGAAGTACTCTCAAGTCATGGCGGCGGTATATTTCAGCACAAATAAGAGTGCGGCAGATGACTAGATAGTGGTCAGGCCTGGGTGCACAGAATCCTATCTTTCATTTGCACATCAAGTTTGAAGTTAGTGTTCACTGATGTCACTCAAGGGTAGCAAGCGATGAGTGACTCCTTGCTTACTCTTGGAATCTTTAGTCAGATCTGTCAGATGAAAGAAGATCTCATCCAACATTCCGAACAATATGTCTGCCCCCTGATGGCGCTGTCTGGAGCACAGAGGGCTCAGTAAGGTACATTTTTTGTATTCTTTGATCAAAGCATTTCAGTTTAAAATGTCTACATGACATCGTAGGCTCAACTTACAGAATAAGTAGACAGAGAACTCACCCGGGTATGTATCAGTAAATCACTGAAGTTGTTAACGGTTTAGAAATAAATGCTTTTGCAACTGATTGCTTTTTAGAGAAAACTCTTTTAGCGCAGACAATAAATTATTTGGCCTTTCTCTTTAGATCATTACAATTAAGTTATCCGAGAATGGTTCATTTACATTTTTATGTCTAAACTCAATCAACTGAGGGTATCTAAACCAGCTTCTCAAATCTCCCCATTAGTAAAATTCCTCCAATACAATTGAACACATAACTAGCAGCTATGGTAGAAGGAAATTGTTTGCACTGTTTGGAGCCATAGACGATGAAGAATGTTGCAGTCAATCAATGTTGCAGCATGCCGTACACTTAGATTGGTAGGAGATAATAGATACGGATGTTCAGTGTTTCTTTATGTGATTGATTCTTCTTCTCCTTGAAAATTTAGTTTTAGAAGGGGAAAAAAAAAAGAAAGAAGCTAGGGTCAGAAAGGTCAACCATTTTTAGAAGCTCATTCAAGAGAAAATTTTTTTTTTTTTAATCCAAGTTATTTCAACTTAAATTCAGTTTGTATAATTGAGCGCACTGGTAGAAGTTTACATATGTACTTAAAAGTTATCAGTTATGTTCTTTGTTGCTCCAGGAAGTGTGTACTTTAAAGCACACAGGGAGCTGCCATAGTTTCTGCTCATCCTTGCTTTGTCTGGTCGGTGACCATGAATAGAATGTCAGCTTTGTTCTGATTGGCTTGAGTTACTGAGAAGTGGAAATGTTGGACTAAAAGGAATATGAGACATGGAACTGATTTAATGCTGATATCATTTCCTATTTTCCCCCTAACACATGATTTTACTGAATAATTATTTGAGAATACTTTTTAGTTGTTTCGCTTTAATGTATACTATTACCCGTGCATGCAACTTTACAACATTGTATTTATATTATTGGCTGATTTCTGGAATGAGTATAAGGATCAGCTGAACTGAGCCAGTGTCTCGAGTTTGTCTTTTAAGGGTCTGCTATTTTGTGCTAACATCAGTCAGGATGTTGGGTAAGCAACTTTGAAGGATGACTTTGGTGGTGCATACCTGCCAACATTTGCCTGGGCTGAGCCCCATGACACAAATGGGACAGAGCCAAACGAGACCGTGTTGCGTGACCCCCCTTGTCATTGAGATCCAGTCTACTTCTTGCATATTTAGACTGTGTATGTCTCAAAGCACTGTGCGTAGGCATCAGTCAAGCCAGGACAGGACCACATTTTACAGGACAGGACTTTAAAACACAGACCTGTCCTGTCAAGTCCAGGACTGTTGGGAACTATGAACTGGTGCCATGCCCACAGCGATTGCTTTGTCCCAGCAGACTCTCTCCCATTTTAGTACACTGTGATCCTGTATTATTATTATTATTACTATTCTCATGGAATGTTAACATCCTTACAATTCTTTACACCATTCTATAATGCTTTGTCCTCGATGGATGATAAATAGAGATAATAGAGCAGAGGCAGTCCATTTAATACTTTATAGATCAGGTGCAGTCAATTTTCAGCTCCTTGTTAGACTACATTTCCCACCAGCCACGCTTGGCGTAGGATTATAGGGATTCTATTAAAAAACAACAGCTGTGGGGGTGAGCCCATTCCTGCTTCACTTGTTTACCTGTCTGTATCCAAACACTCTTGTTCCATGCCGTGTGCCTGAAGCCTTATTAGCAGCATGGAGTGCGCCGCGCTGTCTGTATTCGGTGCCAGTACTTGCACTCGGATAGCTGGCAGCCTTTCACGCTCTCACAACCAAAGTGGAGCACCGTGAAGATGCACACCTGCTCTCGGCTTGTCCGCAGATTAGTAGATGAAACTCCACAGCCCGGCATTGATTTGCCAAGGAGCACATCCAGCCAGTCAGTTAGTCTGCTTATTGAGAGGTTTAAACATGCTGGAGATGTTTGGCTCAGATAACAAATGGATGGCTCAGTCAGGAGGCACAACGTAGTGTTCTGGTTTGTGCGACAGGTATCAGGTATTGTACATGGAGGGCTAGAACTGAATGCAATGCTATTCTTATACTACTGGGGCCTTAATTCCTTTAAAGGGACACTAAACTTTTTTTTCCCTTGTGCTTTTAATATAAAACGAGGGTCTTTCGCCATACTAGCAGCGAGAGACCCTCGCATTCAGCTGTCAGAGCGGGGCAAGCCCCTGCTCTGATTGGCTGTGCGCGTGCTCGCATGCGAGACACAGCAGTTAGTAAACCTGCCTGTATCTATAAACCCCTTTGTGACGTTAGGACGTACTATGCCGTCCTGACTTTAAGTGCCTTAAAGTCGTTAGAACGGCATAGTACGTCCTGTACTAACCAGCTCATCGCGGCTCCCCGCGATGAGCTGTTTTCGGATCCCGCTGCAGGCACTTACAGCGGGATCCCACCTGTCAGATGAGGCCACTTTGAGTGGCCTCAGTCTGACAGGGAAAATGTAGCCTGTGCTCAAAGCGAGCACCGGCTACATTTTGCTAAATCGCGCTGTGCCCGAACTTCCGGGTTCGTGCACGCCTCCGTGACTTCACGCGTGATGTCCGGAGGTCTCGCAATTTTTTGGCAGGGACCCACAGGGTCTATTAAGACCCTGATCGGGTCTCTGCCAGAGTGTTCCTGGCTACCGATCACCTTGTGATCGGTGGCCAGGAACAAATCGTGACGTTTTGGTGCTTGCGTCGTTTGGGACGCAAGCACCATGCGTCACGAAGGGGTTAAGATACATGTTGGGTTTACTTAATTCTACCGGGACATGCATTGTTTAACCCTTGCTTCCTTCAAGCGTTTAATTTTCCATTAAACTAAATTATACCCTTTCTACTTTTCTTTTAAAGGGGCGGTTCCACCTAGCTTATGTTCTGTATGTTGTACACGTGTTTAATGTCATCTGCACTTTCTTTTTCTTTAAAAAGATTTATAGTTCTCCTGGAGTTTTTACATTGACAATAATTTCATGGGGCTCTTCAAATCCAATAAGGAGGAGCTTGGAGAGATAGACAGGACTGTTGTTATAGCAACAGCCACACCCCTATTACACTTTATTTACAATTGAATGCCCATGGCGTTTAATTGGTTTCAATGGTTATTGGTGCTATTTTTGCACTTTTTCCTGAAAAAGCATCTGTTTTGCCTTGATAAATCTGACCCTGTGTTTTTACTTTACAGACACCCCTGTCTACAGTACCCATGCACCCACTGACAGCCCCCCCCCCCCCCCCAAAAAAAAACCCTTAGGATTACTGTTCATATATGAAGCTCCACTATACTTTGTAGCGCTGTAGCAAGACTGCTTTTAAAGCTGACGTATATTTCTCCCAAGCAGTTTCTCCAAGCTTTTCAATATCATACAGTCTTAAATAAACGGGGAAAATCAAAGGCATGTCTTGTATAAGTATTTAACATATTATACGTTCAGGGGCACTTAGAGCATTCTTTCTTCTTTTTTTTTTTCTTTTCTTTTCTTTTGGCGAGTCTAGGAGATCCCGCGCATGATTTAGCACATGCTTTCCCCTGTGTGATATCAAACAGTGATAAGTGTTTCCTACGGAAGTACAAATGCGAAACGCCTTGTAAAGTCTTCTGTTGACTAATTTCCAGTCCGGCAGATTCTTAGACGAACAAAACAAAAAGGATAAGGAGGAGTAAAAAGCCTGGAAGCATTCGCACAGTAAATGGATTATTATTTTTTTTATTTATTTTTTTGTTATGTGTTTTTACATTACTTCTCAGTACCTGGTGCCTTATAAATGCAAACATCCTTTACACAATCTGTTTAAGAAAAAAAAAAAAAGAGAGACAACACACAAATACATCACTCGGAGGAATATTTAAGAAGCCATCAGGAAGGTAAAAACTCATTGGTTTAATGGAAGCCTGTCAGAGGGAATCATCTTCACAAACGACACAGGGGCAGAATGGATACTTGTGCACTGACATGTTAAAAGAAAATCCCATGCATTATTAAGGGAACCTCGAAATCTGTCAGCTGTATGATTGCCCAGGCAGGAGGATGCTTTGGAAGTTGAAAAGAAAGGCGTAGGCACAGATCCATAGTGTAACCTTTCATGTTTTACACCCACTATGAATATCCAGCTATTACAAGGTCAGCAAAAAAAAAAAATTTTCCCTACTTACTTTTTTTCCATCCTTCATATTATCAAGTGCTTCAGATGTCAGAAGAGTTATCTTTTTTTTTTTTTTTTTTTAGATATATTATTATTCTAAGAACTAAGATGCCTATCTTGTTATTTTGCTTGGAGAGAAAAGATGACAAGAATAAAGCTTAGGATATCCCCCCACCCCCAAGCCTGCCACGTCTTCTAATATCACCGAACTTGCAGAAAATAAAGAGGATATTTATCATGGAGTCAATTATTATTTTTTTTAAAGTTGTATATTGAGAGCGGCTTTCAAATAGCACGGTTCTTGCCATCAGATGTCTCTTCTCCCGCTAAGAGATGCCTCTGATGTCAAATAGTATTGTCATGGCTACAGGAAATGTCGAGAGACACCTGTCTGTTATAAACCAGTATGATACACTAAATGCAAGACTGTATCAAGTGTAGACAGTTTAATGAAAGAACGCAAACAACTTAACTGATTGAGCCCCAAGATTCTAATCAACATGGCCGCCCCCTGATAGAGCGATATGGAGCAAACATTACAGCATTTCTATTTAAAATACACTGGATGCAATCTTTCAATGAAATAGTTGACCTTTAAAGTAGGGCTTATCAAATCTCAGGAGCCAGGGAGCCATGGGTCCCAAAATTCCTGCTGCTGGCTCCTAACTTTATTCATTGTTTTCTAATAATATTCCTTTTCCCTGGCTCCTCAAAATAGCTAGCCTGGCTCCTGAAGTCTGCCTGGCTCCTAAAGTCTACAGAAATGTGTCAAAATCCTTTAATGAAAGCCATAAAACCACCAGGAACTTGTATTTACATACATGTTTTTACAAATATATCATAGGTCCCAACATTGCACATGACCAAATGCAGGTATTTTGGTTTTAGGGGTGTGGCCTTGGGAAGATGGTCAGGAACAGGGATAAGTACCAATGACAACACAGTTATTTACTGCTGCTAAACCATTGGAGCGGCACAGATCCTGTCGGCAATAGAGCTGATCCCACCAGGACCTTATACAAAACAAAAAAAGGTAGCTCATGTCAGGAGCCCCCATGAATTTAGTTAAGCCTCTGGCCCCAATTTAAATCAGGTGAGGTAGGGCTACTAGCATCTAAACGGTGCCCTGCATAGGGTTGCCACCTTTTCTACAAAAAAATACCGGCCATGCTACTTTCTCCATAGACTTAACATTGGCTGCAAAATACCGGCCAGGTGGCAACCCTAACCCTGCAAAAACAAATTATACCTTCTAAAATATCCCACTCGGTCCCCAAAGCCTTCAATCTACGGTCAAGGGAATGGGGCCACCCCAAATAATCAACTTAATCCGCTAAAAAAAAAAAATTGTGCCGGCTATATTTTTATATGTCAATAGTTCTTTTTTATTATTATTTTTTTTTTAGTTTGTGAGGCCTTTGTCTACATATACAATAGCCAGGGTCGTCCTAACACGAGATCCGGAATGTCAGTGCTCATTCCAGATGCCAGTAAGGAGCAGAGAAAGTAGCTTTTTATGGTGTCAAATGAAATACAAAAGTGCCACTATTAAAATCTATGTAAAAATATTAATACAGGGATCATGTCAGGGAAACTCAACTCTTCCTTCCTAAAAAAAAAAAAGAAGATTTTTTGGTTTGCGCTTAGTATTTTGAGAACTGAAATGTACTGTTTTTCATTGTTGTTTTAGACTAAACCAAATCTTACCAAAACTCATAGCTTGTCCCACATGTATTGCAAACATGCACTTATTACCGCTCCCTGAAGAACCTGCTACTAGCTAATCATTATGTAGAATATTTCAGGAGGAAATTGAATATGTAAATCTTTGTAGAAATGAATGTGTAGCAGTGATTGATTGGTTTCTGCCGGTCTCTGTCATACGTATTATATTACAGTACTTGGGGGCTAAATTAGGCGGTGAAGACAGTACTTACAGTATTAGCACTCATTTGCTTATGATAAGCGCACCCATGCACTACCAGGTCAGATTTTAAGGATGTAGAGACTTTGCCAGTGTAAGTGACTCATAAGCCACTTTATGTGGGTCAGTCCTGACTCGGGACCACTAATCTGCTACCCCAACTTCATTTTACACACCAGTGTCCATGGCAAGGTCAGTGAAGATTCCCTAAAATGAACCATGGATATCCTACCCTCCTGTATCATTGTGAGGCATTCCGACTGAATAACCAGTGATCTGGGTGTTGGACAGTTTTTTGGGGGGCTTTTTGTTTAACTCAAGCCTGCTATTGACAGCCTAGAACTCTTTTGACAGGCCTAGATCTCTTTTGACAGGTCTAGATCTCTTTTGACAGCCTAGATCTCTTTTGACAGGTCTAGATCTCCTTTGACAGTCTAGATCTCTTTTGACAGGTCTAGATCTCTTTTGACTGGTCTAGATCTAGCATTGACGAATGGCAGACAGCAGTGATATTACAAAATGTCCTGCATTTAAATTTTGCCTGTTGCTGCTGATCTGCAACTCTCATTATCCTCTGCCAACAATGATAATTGCAGTAGAACAAGACCTCCAGGGTCTCAGCTTCCTACCCAGCAATTGCGCACCCTGGGAAAGTTTCCCCTCCTTTTCACATGCAGTCACACTCAGTATATTATCCCCATTGCTCTGTTTTTAGGGGGGCTGGCAGTTATCTTGCTACTTATAAAAATGTGCATTTGGCACCCACCGCCGCTCATAATGTAATGGAAGCTGATTAGATAACATTTCTGCATCTGGACTGGCTGACGGCCTGCTCGACAAGTCTACATACAGCTGCCAGCGTGATATCAGGAATGCCACAGCGACAAGTGCCGTAGGGAGCTTAGTATCATCCACATACGCAATGTACCAACCCCTTCATTGCCAGGCAACGCACACAGCCTTTATATTGGCATGATTTCAAACGGCACAAGCTCCTTTGCCATGTACTGAAAGCTGTGTCTCTCTCAACACTTCCTTAAAATAATAATAATAATATAGTAATAAGTGCTGAGCAACTGAAGACAGAGCTAAGAGAGTGAATGCTGTACTCAAAAAGGTTCCATAGGGCCGCCCATGTGATCCTTTACTAGGGTGTAAAGAATATGAGGGTTGGAAGTGATATAAATTTTAAAGGGCCCTAGGCAGGGTTATAATTAAATGCTTCACCCCCCCCCCTCCCCCCTCCCTGCAATGGGCATTCTGTGTGATCAGAAGAATTCAAACACTTCCTGTCCAGTTGCATGCTGGGAAATGCAAAGATGACCACAGGAAATGCATAATTCTGATTTTGGAATTCAGGGTTTAAAAGTGGCCATGGCACTCTAAGATGGCTGCCTCCACTCTATTAAAAATTCACATCTTCAGCTGTTTTTTTGTTTTTTTACAGCTTGAGTTAGTGTAGTTTGGCCAGGTGAAAAAGAATATTAAGATAGCAAGAACATTGTTTAAACCGATTCATGTAAAGAATTCATCAGGGGAGAGAGTAGATTTGTAAATCCCTTTGAATGGCCATGTTAGTTTCCTACCTTTTCAGTATAACATAACATCTGTACATAGATTTTATTGGATACAATTAGCATCTGATAAAACACACACAAAAATTAAATCAGCCAACCATAGCTGAATTAAAGTAAAAAATAAATAAATAAGACATTTATCAGCCAGAGTGAAGTATCAGAAAGTTCCTCTCTATTATCCAATAATACCACATCCTGATTAGAATTGCCACCTGGCCGGTATTTTACCAGCAGGCCGGTAACAGAAATTGGCTTGAGGCCAATGTTAAGTCTATGGAGGAAGTACCAGAAGACATTTTTCTGAAGAAATGGTGGCAACCTTAATCCTGATGTACAACCTGTACACATCTTTACTCCATGGTTATATGTAAAGTGTAAAGAAACTTTCCAGGACAAAGTTCTAAATATGGAGCTATCACCATGGATACCAGTGGAATGTTAGAACTTTGGCCCAGAGTTGATCTTTTTGAATAAGCTTTATTGTTCTAAAATCAATAACACAAAAGTCGACACAAGCAAAATATATATGTGTGTGTGTCTTTGTGTGTGTGTGTGTCTCAGATTGCATGGCCTTATGACCTTTTGACATTTTTTTAAATATATTAACTGTATGTAGAAAAACTGGAAAAAAGCAGAAGTGCAGTATGAACCAATCTTCATTCCCCCCCCCTATCTTCTTACAGCCGCACTAATGGAAATGTATTTTGTTTAATGACTCTGAAATCCTGTTTGTAATTAGATGTGGGAATTGGTTTTACTTTGTAACAGATGATACTGGAATAATAATATGAGAGGTGCTACACTGAGACCACTATCCTCCTAAATCTATATCATTTTTCATTTTATTGACATGACAAGTGTGCAAAGAACAAAGAAGCCGATTAAAACAAGTTGGAAAATAACCTTTAATGTAAACAGCCATTCCAAATATATTTCTATTTTTTTTTTTCCTACGGAAAGTGGCTGTGTATGTTTTTTTTGCTTCCACTGCAAAAAAATAATACATGTTTTTAACTTTTTTTTTATCACGAAAAGGAAAAATAAACATAAAAAAAAAGAATAAAAACAAACAAACAAGGCCAAAATAATAGAACAATTCGGAAACAATATGCATACAATTAAAATCCCTAGCATAATCTAGGAGTAACGTTAAAAATTAAATCTGCCTCTTTTTCCAGTGGATTTATCATAATCTATAAACTATGACAAGGGAATTCTTAAAATTCTTAAAAAGCAGCACGGTGGCTGACGGGGGCCTAAGGGCAGACTTCTACAACTCATAGCTTACATAGATATCATCTAGTGTATATCTAGTCATTTATAAATGAAGGCATTCCATCACTTAAACATGGTTTATACATTGAACGTAGCGGATAGCAAAGGTTCCAGTTCCACTTTCTCTTAAAGGACAATTAAACATATTTCTTTAACCCCTTGCTGCCTTCACGAACAAAAAACCCGGCAAAGAGTGACAATGGCCGACCTCGCCTGGCTGAGTGCTTCCCAAAAGTCCAAATGTCAGTGTAGCCTCAAAGTAGCTCAAAGAACTTTCCGACACTTTTTAATTCTCTGCCTTCACAACATGAACCAAGTTTAGGTGGCAGAGCCCATTTAAAAACCGAAGCCCGTCTCCAAAAATCCTTGCAATCTCCCACAGTAAATTACAGAACGAAGACTAAGCAATTTTTGCTCATGTGCAACATACTATCTCTTCCCTCGTTTTACAGCTACCAAACATGTTATGTCACACAGTACAAATCTTCACATGTATATGCATATGTGGCATTATATGCATATATAGCAAGAAGCGAAGGAGCCATACAGCCAGTGCCGCAGTATAATTAATAGATCACACTCATCACCTGAAAATGTAGAGACAGTCCGAAACTTTGGAGAAAAAAACACAACAATATGTAAACCAACAGTGGCTGCCAAATTTTGTACATAGATTTTAACTTCATTGTCCCAAAGGGGTGAATGCGTTGGGTAACATCGCCATCATGTTTTTTTCCCATTGATTAAATTCTAGTAAAGAAGAATCTACAGTCATCTCATGAGTGGTCTTTAAAATCTATGTCCAAAATAGTTCTGGCAGCCACTGTTGGATTAAATATAAAAAAAACTCTTGTACTTTTTTTTTTATTCACGGCTGTGTTCCATACATCCAATTGGTGGGCCCCAAGGTTTTTTGTGCAGATAGCTATACTCTCTAAAAAGCCTATAGCACAGCTGCCAACATTTGAAAAAAAATTCCAGGGACACTTTGCAGCTCAGATTCCAATTACGTACTTACACCTACTGCCCAAAGCTCCGCCCACTCCACATAATTAGCATAATTTAACTCCACCTACTAGTGACAGTATAGATTATATCACCAAGTTCCCACCAACATTACCTTGCATCCTTGGTATACAACAGATACATATACAGCACAACATCTACATCAGGCAGGTGCATTTTATCACTTTTACATGAAATATAGTAAGACCTGGGGCAAATGGGCTTCAGTCAGAGAGCTGTGTCGACACCATAAAACATACATTAGTATGGACCTACCACTTCTGCTGGAAAGTTTTTCCATGCATCCACTAGCCTCTCAGTAAAATACTTTGTTTAGTGCCTGGCCTTATCTTATATCTAGGATAGCTTATTGCCTATCCTTCACTGTATTAACATCTACCACTTATGCTGGAAGACTATTCCATGCACCCACCACCCTCTGAGCAAAGTAATATTACGTTTCTGACCACAAAAAAACATTAAAATATTAAATATTTCCAGCCTTTTCAAAATGTTGAGGTGGACCCCAAGTATATGTATATAAATAGTTTAATTTATACTTATATGACCTTTTTAATTTTATATTCAACTATGTTCATTTGTAATAAAAATGTTATTGAAAAATTGTTAATTTTTATTCCCTTCCTCTGCACCCACATAGCATCTAAAGTATTTAACACAGCACCATAGAGTACCCACAGCACTTGGCTTGCACTCATATTGCACCCACATGATTTGGCATGCCACAGTGTAAATTTACCCACCAGAACATACCACAGTGTCCCTTTGTCCAAATGAACTGCCCCCGTAGAACATGCCACTGGGTCACTTTCCATAATACATGCAATTTTGCACCACAGAACATGCCATAGTATCAATTTGGCCACAGCCAATGTGGCCATTAATATGCCACTATTAGACTGCCCATTAATATGCCACAGCCAATTTTCCCATTATTCCACTATTAGCCTACCCATTAATATTCCACAGCCAGATTGCCAAATAATATGCCACAGCCATTTTCCCCATTAATATGCCACTGTTAGCCTGCCCATTAATGTGACCCTATTAGCCTGCTCATTAATATGCCACAGCCAGATTGCCAGTTAATATGCCACAGCCAATTTTCCCATTAATAAGCCACTATTAGCCTGCCCATAAATATGCCACAGCCAGATTGCCAATTAATATGCCAGTACTCACCTCCTGGTAGAGAAAAAAACGCTTCTGAGGTGAGCATACTCTCAACGATCGCGAGACAGTCCCGGGACTGTCCCGCAATCGCAATATACGCTGTACATTTGCCATGTTTCCGAGACTGTCCCGGCAAATCCGAGACAGTTGGCAACTATGCCATAGGTTCCTAAATTGTCCTAGGCTATTTTTACTGTCCTTAGAACATCATAAATGCCCAATGTGCTACACATGCAGCCACTGCAATTCTTTGTTTAAGTTTATTTTTTATTCCAAACGGCTGGTACTTTGGGGAGTGATATATTTGTCATTATGTTTAATTTGCACGTACCTTACTGAAGAAGGGAAGAAAAAAAGGCCAGGGGACCAAGGCCGAGTACACAGCTGTACTGGCGGCACAACTAATTGCCTCTCCATCCTCAACCTCATTTATCTTCATTTCTTCCCAATTATACCAAATTATCAATAGTCTCTGTTGCATCAGAGTTTTAATCCCCTTTATTCAGGCAGCATTAGGAAGTGGCAGATGAATTCTTGGAGTGAGTCAGGGTAAACATCCGTGGAATGCCACCTCTGGCAGATGGTACGGCTCACAAGAAATGTGACAGAACATTTTAGAATTTGTTAGCAGGCAATGGATGAGGATTCAAGCTGTCCATATTTTTTCTAAACACAATCAGGGTAGCTGCCATTTAGGACACCCAGACAGCGCAATTACACACCTAGGGCGCAGAAGGGTAAGGGGATAAGCGAAACGCGTCTGTTTTTTGTTTTTTTTTTAAACGCGGCTTTAGTTGCGATATCCGTCCAGGGCGTTTGCGAGGCGGTTATTTCTGCAATAATACTTTTCGGGGGAAAAAAAAAAAAAAATTTCAAACCGCTGTGTGAAATATTCATCGATTATTTGGCCTGGGGTGTTGAGAGATTGCTGGAATTGTAAAGGTTGACTGTATGAATGCTGTATTCGGGGGAGGACTGGCAACTGTTGGGCCAGGGGTGCAAACACATACCTCCCAAATTTAGCCCCCCCAGGAAATCAGGACAATGGGGGGGGGGGGGGGGGGCGGAGCTTGGGAGGTTGAGTGCTGTGGAGGATTTGCAGTCCCGAATCCCACATTCCCACTGGGCCCTGCCTCCGTCCTGAAAAACAGGACAGAAGGTAGAACTCGGCGGGACACAGCCTCAAATCCGAGACAGTTGGGAGGCATGCGAAAATCGATACAGTTGGGGTTGTTGTCACTTCATCAGTCCACCTGAGATAGACACACATACACATGCAAGACAAATCTCCTGACAGATAATGTACAGTAATTAATAGGCAGACCAGACAACTGGATACAAAGATCGAACGTGTTACGGACTGGGGCATTGAGAGAGAGATTAGACAACAGTCCTGGGGGCAACTGATTTCCTGCCCCCCTTGCCAACTGTCCCTTGACTGTGTTAAAAGCAGTAGTATGCTGGTCAGCACACACCGGGTCGGGCCCAATTAAGAATTAGCGGGAATCGACACATTGGCTTGACTGTGTAGGTTTTGTTAGTGGCCCACAGCGCTGGAACATTTGGGAGACCTAATCTTTCTTCATCTTTTGTTCCCCACCTAAGCCGTCAGCTAGTCATTTCCCCTTGCTGTTGTGAACAACATTTCCCATGATGCTCATCAAGCCACAGGCTAGCCTCGCGTCATGAGGTTACAGTCCATGATGCGTTGCTGGTGATAATCATTTCATGCACGTGACACAACACTTATTTTGCCCCAATACACTACTTTTTTCACTTTGGCACCAAACAAGGGACTGAAGAGATGAAGATCCCATGTCCTATCTATTACACGTTGCTCCGCTCCTTCCTAATCTCCAGGGGAGGGCTGGCAACTTTTTGGCCCCGGAGGCAATTTAATGGCCCATAGTGCAGTTTCACTAGCCCACTAGTTTCTGTGGTTTTTCTTAATATATACACTGTATATTCAGGGTATTTAAGCCAAATAGGCAGTATTGTATGTAGTTTAGCATCATTATAATGTTTCAAAATAAACTGGTGCACATAAGGATATTTTGGCCAATCTGTGTATATGTGTTGGAGGTTTTCAGTACTGTTGAAGTTGCCAACATTGTTATGGAGAAGGAAGGGAGCAGTTTAAGGTTCCGACAGATGCTCTGAATTAAGTCCAAAACTGACCGTGTTTTGGTTCAATAGATTTTTAAGGGGCCCAAAGATGAAGCCAGAATTGTGGATAGGATAGTTATCATCTTCTGGGCTTAGGAAAACCATGTGTGTACGACTTATTTTTATACAATTTTAAAGTGGTGAGAGAAAATTTTTTTTTGGGGGGGCTAGTAGACCCAAAAGGGTGATAATTATCAAATATGTGTGGTATGTACAGCTCCCTTAGGTGAGTTTTCATAAACAGGACCATTTGGACGGTTGCTAAAATTCCCAAATGTAGGGCAACAGTCCTGATTTTTTGGCGTGTCCCATCATATTTTTTGCAGGTCCCAGCATGACTTTGCAATGTTAGGAGCAGCATGGCGTAGTCTACCTAACCGCGCTCCTCCTCCAACGCATTCTGGGACCCTTGTCTCAGACAGACAAAAACGTCTTGCTATATTGTAAAATCACTGAAGCCAAATGCCCTTGATTTGTAATAAAAGTCAACCCGTGTGATGGCAAATTAAAAAAAAAATCACAAAATCAGATGTAATTGTACCTCAGGTTAGCCGTATGCACATCCCAGTCATTCTTTGATTCCTGTGTAGTGTTAGCCTCTAATACAATTCCAGGCATTTACTACTCTTTCTGTAAAATAATATTACCAAAGTATCTTAACCTCTGCCCTTTAACTCGACTTTTAGTCCATAAGCACCCATGGGGAGCCTATTTAATGTCAGAATCTGGCTTTGTGTATACAACTCCTTCCTAACTGTAATGTCTAGGTTTATCTTGTAACCCAAGCCAAGATGAAGTGTCTCCTTTGTTCTAGAACACCTCACGATCCAAGTAGCAGGTGTTAAAGTGTTCATTACTTCACCACTTGTCACACTCACCGCATCTAGCGCAAGGTTGGAGTTTTCTTCTTTTCTATTTTTTTATTTTTTTTGTTACTTTTTTTTTTTTTATTTAACAAAGTTTAGAGCAGGGATCATATTCTCAGCTTTTCATTACATAATTATTAAAGGATTACTTCACCTAAGTAGTGACAGACATATTTTTTAAGTATGACTGACTGACGGACAGATTGTGAATTGCAGAATTAATGAGCACATTTCAATGCTTTGGCAGGGCTAAGCAGTAATTACATCTGCTGAACCACTTGATACATTTTTGGATCTAACCCAGTAAAGCCATCACTGGAGGTTTCCAATTTGACACTTTAACCTGCTCTAAATCATGGTTTCCTTCAAAAGCGGATTCTGCTTGTTTAAAGCAACTTCAACTCACATGGTATATCTCTTGTGTGAATTGTTGGGGTACCACTTTTGAGTATAGAAGTGCCCTACACACTGAAAAAGCATTGTTTTTCTATCAGCGAACACCTGTAATGTTCGGAGAGAACCCTGTCTGTCTGCTTTTGCATTCCGACATTCTAAATTAGAACACTGTGCAACCAATTGGAGACAACAAGGCCTCCTATTGGACGCAGTAATATACTGGTGCGAACAACTATTTTTGGAGTTTATCCTTACAATCATGCCCTGATAAATTCCTTTAAAGTAACCAATGAGTTCCAAAGTTAGTAATACTGTTGGAGCTACACCACTACACTGTTTTTTCTCTCTGAATGTTGAGGTGCTTGGGTGAATATATTTTTGTGCCATTTTATAATCTGCTGATCACAATATCAAGAGCTTATCGGTATATATTCCTCCATACATATTGAAAGATTATATGAAGTGCGGGCATTTTGAAACAGAAATGCTTTAATGAAAGAATAAAAATAATGTATCCTGGGTCAGATCTGCCCTCATCCTGGGTCAGATCTTCTGCCCACATCATCTGAACATTGTTTAACATAAAACAGTCTAAATGAATATTACTAACATGATTATCAAATCATTTTCACATAACCAAGCTGCCTTATAAGTACCGTCCACGCAGAACGAATGTTCCAATATAAGCCATATAAATACACCTGTCAGGGGCAGGCAAAGTGTCCATACAAAGACACCAGTGTCCATGGCAAGTGACGGTTCAAACAACACAATTTGATTATTCATCGCCAAGTCCAGTCCACTTTGAATAATGTTGGCACCCACCCCTGCACACTTATGAGAATATTTTATGCAGCATATTTATAATTGTCATCAAACTACATCGCCCAGAGAATTCACACGTGTATGTCATCAAATGTATTCCCTAAATCCCCAAATCGGGTCCTTCTCTGCTAAAAAGTGGTCCATGCATTCCTAGCAACATCCCATTTGTATTTTACGCTGATGATGAGGTGTCTGTAACAGACCGATATTATTCCTTCATTAAGTTTGGAGACTGTTTGCAAGTGATACTTGTCTTAATCCTGCAGAGAACACTGAATTTTAATTGCAAAATATATATTTAAATGAGAGAGGCCTCTGGTACCTTCTGTACGTATATTCCAAGCTATTAAACTCTTCTAAATATTCCATGCACCTGTCCAGATCGTATATCTCTGCTGTCACCGAACATATGGACCGTAAATAGTCTTGCTACAATAACTTCCGTTCATAACAAAAGCAAGACAAAGAAGAAGTAAAAAATAAAGTCACCTTCATCTTATTTATTTGCCTTGATTTATAGACTAAACCAGCAATTACCAGAAACTTCAACTTATTGAAGAGAAAACATGCATTTTTGTTACAATTTCCCAGCTTTTCAAGATGGCTTAACATGTTTTTAATGCATGAGGGCCGAGTGTGGTGACTTGGATGTAAAGTAGACAGAGCTCCTCAATGTAGATCCAACTTGCTCACTCATAAAGACACACTTCAAGGGTGGGGTCGCAATGATTTTAATGTATTAGGAGCTCCGTTGGTGGGGCTTATCAAGGCGTATCGAGTCCTATCCTCTTTGGATTCAGTCAAGTAAATTGTAACCAACAGAATTGTTTGCACTAAAACATTTTTATTGATGGTTCTCACCATAAACATTCGTGCTGGTCACCCTTTGTACCACAAGCTTGATCATCTAGCTATTCCTGCTCTCCAAGCCTGAAGGACAACTATATTGGCATTTTAAATGAAAGATTACAAAATAAAGCTTCTTATTTAGCCCTCTTTTGTTCCATATAGCTCTCTAAGGGTCCCCCATACAGGTTTAGAACCTTGGGTCAGATCTTGCTTCATCTTGGGCTTGATGTAGCAACATTTGACCGATCTGACCAAGAATCTGAAAAACATGGCTTTTTTTGGCGCAATCAAGTACTTTATTTGAGTTCTTTCATTAAATATTTTTTATTAATCTTCCCATTAAACATAAGTTAATCTTTTTTGCCTACAGTTGTCCTTTAAGAGTTGGCTCCCGTCCACCAGACCATCGGAAAGGACCGTGTGATGTCGTTGACAAGTAGTGGTTAGCACAAACGTTGTGCATTGTTGTACACAGGTTTATTAAGTAAAGATGAATATTCCTCCTGTTAATCATTTTTGTGTGTAGACAATTCATCAGCGGATAAGGTACACTTATTGATTAGCTAATGGTCCTGTTTGCAAGCTTTCAGTATTCTGATCAGTTGTGTCCTGTAGTCAAATGTAAATGGTCAAGAGTGATCCATCTCGCGTTCAGAAATGTTTGTTAGCAGGGGAGAGGTATCGTGTTTACCTAATCATGTTTTATTTGTTTAACACAGCAAAGAAAAATGTAGGGGTTGACCCCTCACTACAGACTAGTCGAGCTGTAACTGGTATTTTCGATTTTAATAAACACTTCTGTAAACTTTTTTTAACTTCTCTTTTGTATTATTTTTTGATACCTTGATTAATCTAACCCATGGTAATCGAAACCAGGCCAAAATACATTCACCACTTGATGTCCAACTGGTGGCACACAGGATGGCCACTCAAGGTGTTTGTTGTATTCACTCAGCAAATTATTAACCCCTTAGCGACAATTGTTGTGTCTGGCATGTCACGTGGTGAAACAAGCATAGGAAACGATCGGCGGGCTGTTTGCTGCAATGCATCGATATTGAGGCATCCAACAACACCTACAATTTGTCTCATGGCGCAGTCGCAAGCACCTGATTGAGAGGTACCTCCCGGGTCTACAACCTCACAGAATAAATCCAATAAGGCTGTATCACTGTTAGCCTCTGCAGCCGGCAGCACGATCAAACAGCGATGGTGCCCACCATTCAAGTGCCGCCATCTGTAGCTAATGCACTTCGGTCACCACGGCGGTAATCGCCTCTGACCCTTAACAGGCCAAGCGGCGTAGAATGTCCTGCCGGCAAAATGCAGGGTCCAGTATCGCTGTGTAGCTTGGTATCTCCATATCCGTTCCCAAGCTTCACTCCTCCAATCCTGAGTAATGATCCTGGTGGTGGTTTGGATGTTCCCTTCCACCAATATGACAGACCCTCTGGTACCCCAACTGGGTACTTCCATCAGAACTCTGCTTCCTTGTATCAGCCACCCCAAGCCACCAAGCAGAACCAGTGTTGTAGATGGAGCTTCCAAATCACCAGACAGGACCACTAAATTTGAAACAGGAATGCACATTTATGAAACAGTAACAGAGTCTCTATTCAGACATAATCCAGTTAACATAAAACTCAAGCCACATATTAACATATAATCAAACAGGAACTAAACCGCAATGAACCAGGCATGACACAAATATACAAGAACACATCACAATTCGTTTTAACATTAGATATAACTAACACAGAACAATGGCTTAGGAGAAGTGTGCATATCAGCATCAGCTTAAGATGGAAAATCACACCTGAGCAGCAGACAGGCTGTCTGCACTACAGGGGGTAAACTATCAACCATTGTCCTTTAATCCCCTGTGACATATTGTGATCAGAGTGGTCTACTCACAGAATTATGCACTGGACATAAAACCAACATACAAAACAATCTGAATAAATAACCATCTTAAACATAGCACATAAGCCAGGGCCCACAATCTATAGGGAGAAGCAAAGAATCAGTTCTCTCCAAGAACCCCTGTGCTGGAGGGTTCTGTCACACTTCTGATCTGTATTTATTTATTTTATAAAATGTGTACTTCATTAAATTTGGGTATGATAAATGAATTATTGCTTGTTTCCCAGTGGTGATTTTATTGAGCGTGTCGGACACTGGTCTTAAATGTAAATCATGACCAATGATGTTGTCTACCATGGGCTTACCTTGAGACTGAGACAGCTTGATGATTTCCTTCCATGTTTATGTTGCAGGAGGAAGTGAATCTTCATGGGATAAAGAGAAGCTACAGTCTCCGATCGCAACAAGTGGTTCACAGCATGGCATTAGCCACGTCACCTTATCTGGACAGTCCGGCCTTGGAGGTGCACATCCCCTGAGCCCACTCCAACAAAACCACCTGCTGGCCAACAGTACGTATCAGGTTTAAAGTTATGTTTGAATGAATTAATTCACATGTCTACCCATAACATTGTTGTTCTTTTGCTCGTTGTGTTTGGGTGTGATGGGGCGTATCCCAGAATGCTATGCTTTTCATTCTTGATACCATGCCTTCTGGAACCGTATTATTACCATATTCTAACCAATGGTCCCAATAGCGGCACACCACTAATGTTCTGACCAGGAGTATAGATGTCTTGACCGGGGTCCATCTTCCTGACTTTTAAAGGTAAGCCAGGGCGTACATCCTAAGCATCCCTATTTTGGAGGGAAAGTCCCTATTTTGTGCTCAGATGTTCCTCTATTTTAAAAGCTCAGAGTTTGTTTTTTTGGTGTGGATGAGTATATAACACGAGTTTCAAAGCAATAATGTATAACTGTATAAAAATATTTTTCACCTAAATTAAACGTATTTATAATATTTTTTTTGTAAATATAATACATTGTTCTTATTCTAATTGACTTACCGAATGACAGACACAACTACAAATTGGCCCCAAAGTCATTGAAACCTCCAGGAATTGCCCTGCCCATGCTCGCATGGTCAGCCACTCCTTCCATAAATGAAAGTAGCCCACTTTTGTCCATTTGGAATGTTGGGAGTTATGCTTCATTGTACTGTTCAAAGAAACTCACATGTACATCTTGACATCACACTTATAGCACCAAAGGGGAGCGGTAGAAAATAAGCATTAAGTCAGTAAATTAAGAGTTACTGGGGTGATTTAGCTGCTAATAGTCTCTTTTTCATGATGTATTATTATATGTTCCTTATTCATTTAATATTAGTCTTAAATACTTTATGGAACGTCTTAAACTGGGGAAGCATTTTCTTACCACATTTTACAACATTGCAATACTTAAAAAGTACAAGACGGAAGGAAACTTACACGAAGAAATGAACGTCTTCAGAGGCTCGGCAAATGACATGTAATTGTCTAAAATCATATTTAATATCACACCAGGCCGTTGTATAAGTCATTATAAATTTACAGTAGGAAGGCACATCATAAAGAGAGCGGTGGTTAATTCATTAATTTATGTAGTGGGCATAAAATCAGAAATGTCCGACAAAATTAGTTTTAGCTCGGAATTAGATGATGTAAACGCACAGGCCGCGAGTTCCAGGCACACTATAAATTCTATCTCTGGGTAATGAGAATATGTCGAAAGTCGGAGATAGAACTTTTTTTTTTCGTGTGAAGGATTATTACGGTCTGGGTTTTTACATAGTTAACACGATACATATTTGCTCATCCTTCCAAGAACCACTCGAGTGCTTGCAGAGCAAGAAATCCTACGCCATGCTCCGCATTGTCTATATTCAGATGGCCAGGGTGTCACGGAACACGTGAGATACTTACTTGCTGAACATGTCTTTAAGAATAATCGAAAAAGTAGTTCAGTTCCCCCTCTAATGTCTGCCTGCATGTACCACCGGCATAAAGGCGGCACTGCCTCTGTTGGGCCGAAGTAATCTATTTATTACTTAAGAAGTTTGTCACAAGCTCTGATTAAAAAAAAAAAAAAAAATCACAATATTTTTCACTTCACTTTATTACACTACAATTCGGTTTGGTGCACAGTGCCATGAATCAGCGATGCTGGTACATATCCAAACCAAACTCCAAAAACTGGTCAACCTGTCAAGACAAAGATTGGTGACTGCTAGGCTTGGTGCGAAGAGAATACACTAGGTAGAACATGGGCACGTAGCTCTCCCACTGACAGATAAACCAAAAGCGGCTCGGCTATCCACGGCAGGAGGCCACTCACCATCTACTGTCAGAACCTCTTAGTACACTGTGATAGACCTCCTGCCTGGTGACATACGTTTGGTGCATTCAGAATATTGGATCACAAGGTCCCAGAATGGTGGGCCATGTGGCCAGGTCACAGGAATGTTCATGGTAAAGTTACTTATTGTTTGGATATAATATACACAGGGCCGACACATAACCCATGCGACACATGGTCTCATTCTGACATCAATTTCTTTATGGTGATGTAGGGCACAGAAGAAGGATTACGTAATTTATTACCTGCACATGTTCAGCATATGAGTCGTTGGGGGGGGGGGGGGGGGGGGGCTATGGAGGGATCTGCTAGAGATTTGGAATAAATAAATATTTTCTCTGTAGTAAATCTTTGAGATAGTTCAAACTACCTCCTTTAATCATGCAATTCTGCCTAAGAGTAACTTGCATTTTTCTTTGCCCCGTCCAAACACTTTTTATTTGATGTTGAGGTTTTTTTTTTTTCCGACTCATTTATTTTGTATTTGGCTGTGCTTTTTATTTTTACTTTTAATCCTTTTTTTTTTCTACTTTGAAGGTGCACTTTACTCGCAGTTAGGCATAATTGCCTTTAGAAAGTACACCTTTAACTGAGTGCCATTAGAATTTACTGTTAGATTTTTGACTAAAATCATCAAAGTAACCTTACAGGAAGTAAAAAAATGAGGGACTGCCCTTGTAAATCCAGGGCAGTCAGCAGGTATGGAGTATTTTCTAATCTTGCTTACAAGTCACAATAGTGCCGCAAGTGTAACGTTTCCACTTTATCACTGAGTCCACTGTCAGCCTCCCTGATAAAGGCTGCAATGTGGTTTCTATTATTGAAGCAAACGCATACCAAATACCAGTAGAGTTCACTCCACACCATGGCTCTCCCAGTATTATATTAGAATTAACATTTGTGCTGTTGTACCAGACACACGGCACCATCAAGAAACTGGCTAAGGATGATGGGAGTGTTGTAAAACCAAAGTCAACTTTAATAGGCCTGTTGCAGTTTCATAGCAGGACTCTTTTTTTACCGTTTATGCACTTCATGCTTATTGCATACTTGCCAACAGTACTAGATTTGACAGGACAGTCCCTTTTTTGCCGATCTGTCCCAGCATGACTGCTGCCTGTACACTCTACAGCACTGTGACGAAAAAATGTGCATAGTTCAAATGCGCGACAAATTAATTCCAGATACTGTCATGTAATTTTGGCAGGTAGGTAACCTACAGACAAACCCATTATTCTTTAGCATATATTCTTGCTTTCTGGGGCTGCCACATTTTATTAAAAAAATAGCGACTTAACATTGACCTCAAGCCAACTTTTTTTTCGCTGGCCGGGTGGCAACCCGACTAATCCTACTGAATAGCTAAGTACATGTGCTGAGCGTTCCGAGCGGGGTCTCGGCACGAGTTTTCCGAGATCTCGTTAACTTCTGCATCAAAGTGGAAGTTGTAGTGAGATCCGATGCCCCGATGGCTCCATGGGCGTCAGGAAGCATATTATAATGTGCTGCATCATAACAGGGTTTCCCCGTATATGTTGCACATCATGTTTCCCCTGCTGGTTACTGTTTGTACACCCGACTCTTCAGATTCCATTTGGATATTGAAGAATGGACACAGTCACTCCTTGAAGCCCCCTACTTCTTTTTAAGCTATCGTTTATGAAATTCCCCCATCACCTTTTATTGTTCACGTTTGTCTAATTTGTTGCATTATTAGTTATGTGTTTTATTAACCCCCCTTGGATGGCACTGTATTAATAACCTGATAATAATACACCAAATTATTTCAATAAACAATGGCCTGTGTTTCGAAGAGAGCGCTGACCTTACAGTGGATTGATATAATAATATTGTGTTTAAAAAAAAAAATCTGTATTATTTTTTTTGTGTGTGTGCAGTTAATACGTGTTATTTAATATTGTGTGTATTATACTGCTTTTTTTTTTTTTTTAATGCTGCAAAACAATCTCGTTTTAGGATTAGATTTACCATTCATGATGATGCCGCATCCCCTCCTTCCAGTCAGCTTACCTCCTGCATCCGTTGCCATGGCAATGAATCAAATGAATCACCTCAATACTATAGCTAACATGGCTGCAGCGGCCCAGATGCACAGCCCACTGTCCAGAGTAGGAGCCTCGGTTATTAAGGTAAGGGGAACAAACAGCACAGGAATTGAGGAATGGGACAGGAGTGGGGCATGGGGGGAGGAGGTACATCTTATATCACAGTACATATCTCAACCTCAGCATCATCTCCCTTGGTTTCAAATCCTCTCCTTCGAAGGACCAACGTTTGTTTACACCATGTGATATTCATTACCTTGGGTGTCTTAAACTGAATTAATGCTCGTGCTTCTTAATTAACAGGTATTAATTGTGCTGGGATCGGCTATGCATGAAACTGGGTGACTAAGTACACTTGTGATCCAAAGGAAAGACATGCAGGCACTGTGTTAAAAAATATATATATTTATAGATATTTTTTTTATTTTTTATTTGCAGATAGACTTGCATTTTAATGCACAATGAAATTGGTACTGGCCATAGAACTAAGATCTGCTGGAAGTGATGTGGGGATTTTTTTGGGAATTTTTTAAGGGGCTTCTTGATATTGGGAAAGGGTTATGGTTTTATTTGTCGTAGGACAAAATGGCAGCTGCCGCGCCCTGGACAACACACAGAAGCACCTAATGCACCACTGATGTTTAGCAGGAGGGGGGAAAGAGGAGAGAACATGGGGGGGGGGAGAAAACTGTGGGGGGGGGAGAGGAGGGAACACGGGAGAGAGATGAGAGAACACAGATGGGGGAGAAGAGAGAACACTTATGGGGGGAGAAGTGAGAACACTTATGGGGGAATAGAGAGAACACCGAAGGGAGGCGAAGAGAGAACACTGACGGATGGGGGAGAGAGGAGAGAACACAGACGGGGAGAGATGAAAGAATACAGATGGGGGAAAGGAGGAAAAGAGACAGCTATGGGGAAGAGGAGAGATACATACATGGGTAGAGGGACAAAGAGACAGTCATAGGAGGTAGAGGAGAGAGACAGACATGGGAAGGAGAAAGACAGACATGGGAAAGAGAATAGAGAGGCATGGGAAGGGAGAGGAGACCGACAGACATGGGAAGGGAGAGGAGAGAGACAGAAATGGGAAGGATGAGGAGAGACAGACAGACATGGGATGACAGAGGAGAGAAAGACATGGGATGGGAGAGGAGAGACAGAGACGTGGGAAAGAAGAGAAGAGATGGACATGGGAAGGAAGAGGAGAGAGATGGATATGGGAAGAAAGAGAGACAGATGGACACGGGGAGTGAGAGGAGTGCGACAGACATGGGAAGGGAGAGAAGCGTGACAGAAGGACATGGGCGAGAGGAAAAGGCAGACGGACATGTGCCCTCCCGAGATCAGACTCTGGATCCGCCCCTGGGTGAGATGAGGTGAGATGAATATTTCATCTCACCAGTTTAACTATACATTGTGCAGGGACAAACATGGGGAATTTGCCCTGCTAAGCAAACTCACCAGGTTTGTCCCTGCACAATGTATAGCTAAACTGGTGAGATGGAATATTCATCTCACCTCAACTCACCTTTTCTAAAATAGTAAACTTCCCACCTCTCCCTCTAGCCACAGATCCAACTCCAGATTGTCCTCTCTAATTCCAGTTTCTGGATGCACTATGTCACCAGGCATTTGTGGAGCTCTCATAACTGATTATGTCTACGTCTTGTTAAGTGGAGCATCTGGAAATTAATGTTTTGATAGAGAATAGTTACGAGAATACGGTGTGACCGAGCAGAGCAGCTGGTGTTAGCACTGTACAAACATGCAAAAGAGCAAGGGACTGCCTCCGTTAGATGAATTCTGCGAGCTGAGAAAAGTTTGGCATTAAAACTAGTTACTAGTTGTTGCTAAAGGGACTGTGTCACCTAAGCACTGTGCTGTGATTAAGCTCTCTTGTAGTAACCTGGATTAATAATCCTCTGCAGCAACTCATTTTATGATCCTAAGAAACTAGTTACCCCTTGCTTTAAAGTGTGGCATAAATGGAAGGAAAATTTAAAATGAATCCCCAGCAGTATTCCTGGTACCTCTCATGACTTATCTATGAAGTGTGAGTAAGATTAAGGCCTGAGAAATTAGGGACAAGCCTTGCTGAGTGATAAATGTGCCCCTTCCCCAACTGACGATTGGTACTGAACTCAGGTACCTCTCATGACTTATCTATGAAGTGTGAGTAAGATTAAGGCCTGAGAAATTAGGGACAAGGCTTGCTGAGTGATAAATGTGCCCCTTCCCCAACTGACGATTGGTACTGAACTCAGGTTATTTGGTCATTATTATATCAGAATACAATTCATTTAAAGGGTACATTTAAGGCCTATGACCATAATACCCTGATAATCTTGTACCTTCTTTAGGGCAAGGAAAAAGGACTAGCTGGCCCAGGCATGGTACAGAGACCCATACAACTTGCCCCATATACGCTCAGTGCAGTGCTCATTGGTGATAGGCTAACAGAGAAGCTACCTCTCTGCAGATAATCATAGGGGAGATCTCTTCTTCTCTTATGACTGGCTAATCAGAGAGGAGCGCTTTTCCTCCCTTGTGATTGGCTAATCAGAGAGGAGAGCACTTCCTCTCTTGTGATTGGCAAATCAGATAAGCAATCTCTTCCTCTCTTGTGATTGGCTGATCAGAGAAGTGATCTCTTCTGATTGGCTAATCAGAGAGGAAAGCTCTTCCCTTGAGATTCACTGTTGCTTGGGAGAAATTAACAATAATAATGCTTCTCTTTAAAAAAAAAATAAAAAAAATGTGGCTAATTAAAATTAATTTGTTGACTCTATTTTAAATATCTCACCTAGTGCATTTTGGAAAAAGATAAGTTTTGAGTTCCACATAAAGCGTGTCTTTAATACGAGAATTGCCTTTTGTCTAAGTACAAGAGTAAAAATGGTTACACAGAAAGCAGTCCTACGACAGCTTCAGAAAAACAAAACAAAATTATAAAATTACTGGGATTGCTATTTCTGCTGCACAAATTGTACATTGTCTTTCTGCTATTGAGACTGACAGAGCAAAGAGAGACTATCAATTAAACGTGTCATATCTAGACAGATAAATGAATTAAATATCTGGGCTCTTTATAAACATTCGCAAACAGCGTCTACTGTGAAATGCCACTTACTCCTCTAGGAGCTAATTAAAAGATTAACATTTAGGCGAGTAATTACTGTTGCTAGATATCTTCCTTTTCCAACTTTGTGAACTATTATAAAATGATTGCATACCTTTAACTTCCAGATCAATTTTTAGATCAAAACCAGCTTTGTATTTGAATACATTAATTTAGGAGGTAAAATCAAAGATGCTTAGAATAATAATAATAATATAACACCAGTGGACTGGAGACTGTATTACATTGAGTTCCTTGGCTGCAGGAACTTGCCTCGGGCCAGAAAAAACAAACAAACTAAAAGTGCACCGATGTTTAGTTTTTTTTTTTTTTTTATAGAATAAATATATGTGCATATAAATATATACATACATATTAAAACTGAAGAGAGAGAAATATACATAATACTAAGGCACATTGATATAAACCAGCACATCGCCCAAAATAGAGGTACACAAAACTTTTGGAAGAAACTCATGCCTGTATTTATGTTTTCCATTTGTATTTAGATGGACAATAGCATTTGATTAGGATTTAAATTGCATTATATTTAATATAGTGTATATTTTATACATACAGTACTATAGTAACTTGTAATAGTTACAGGAATATGTCAATTTCAAACACATTTACATGTATGGAACAAAAAGGTTTGTGGAGCACAAGTATTGGTGTAATTATTATTATGTGATCTGAAAATATATATATATATAAATGCAACTGTTAGCCTGCAAATGGCTGCCATTTTGAAGATCTATGAGGAAAGGCCTGAGGAGAAGTTACTACGGTAAGACTTTAGAAAAGTTCACAACAGGGACGGGCTTACAGGACCTGTGATAATCGGTACATTTAATGAGAGGGCAATATCTCAAATAAAATCACAGACTGGGGTGCATAAATCAGTGCAGAATGGGCAAAGAGGCAGTCTCCTCAAGGGGTCAGGGATGGACCACTTTCCACTTCCAGCCAGAACAGACTGTGGATAGGCTCAGTGGGATAGAATGCAAAGCCCCAAGGTCATTTTTTGACCTTCCACTAATAACAACATTTTCACAGTCTTCTTCTGCACTCTACCTCAATGGGGCCCAACTGATGCTGGATTACTCTGTCTACCAATCCTTATTGGTCAACATATCTTCCTTGTGTTTATCTCCACTGATGGGCTGGTGAAGTTGGACCATGAACCACAAAAGTGTTTTAGCCCACCCCTCCAGGCCAGAATTTGACAGTCCCTCTTCTACTGAAAAGCTTTTAAATTTGTGACGTAATACAGTAATACCCATCAGTATTTTAAGGCAAACTGGTGGTCATAAAAAAAAACTTGAGGACAACAAGTGGTTGAGTAGTGTACTCTTGGTTTTCGATCTTCTTCCTTTAGAATGTCTATTGTTATGCCCTTATTTTTTTCCCCAAACGGCTGTGGCTATCCCACCAGGCAGTGAAAAGGGGTTGGCACAAGCCCTTAAAAAAACCATTAGGAATCCAGCCAACAAGGTTCCCACGTACAATATGCCCTCTAAATTTACATTAAGCCGTTCCCTGCCTCTTGAGAACCTCCAGTGCCTTATTTCGCACAAATGGTTAATAGCCGTCGTTACCCAGCAGGAAAATATTTTTCTTACAAAATCATAACAGTGTTACATCTTTCTAATAGGAGTGCTAAAATCCTGGCCGCAAATATAGTGTCCATTGAGATGCTGGCAATAGGATAAAATATAAAATATATGGTGTGAAACAGAGCTATAAAAGAATTCAGAAATGGCATATAAAACCGTAGCATCGGCCCAACGGAAAAATGTTCGGAGTTTTTAGATTTGTAATTTTCGGATCTAAATGTCCTCATTGATTAGCCACAAATACTGTTAACCCTGTGTTTGGCAAACGGTGCAAACATTACCATTTGTGTTCTCATTTGTAATAAAACAGATTAACTTGCTGTGAATTTTTAACTAGACTAGAACCTCAACAGTGGCTACCTAATGAACCAAGGGATATTGCTGTTAAGCAGCTAAATAGATGCATACTGATTACAGGCCTGAAAAATGGCTCTGTTTACTTGAAAGGAAGAAACTGTTCATAAAACCATTTATTATGTGTGGAGAAAGTGTTCTTATGGTCAGGACATAAACATTTTAAAGTGGGGCTATTCTGAATCAATAGCTTTTTTTCAGGGAGATTATGCTCTTGTCTATTCTAGAACTATAAATGTCTGGGTCAGTTGCCTGGATGGAAAATGGCACTGTACGGTGAATACTAATTGGCTTCTGGCACAATACAAAAATAAAGCCAGGTTTGCCATGTGTATGGCATGTTACTTATAATTAGTCAAATCCTAAGGCTACTGGAACATCTGAATTAACATGTACAATGAAGCAAAGACAGACATTTTGTAGCCTTTTTGACAGTTTAACAGGGCTTGATTTTCCAAATAAAATAAACACCAGACTAGGAAAGCCGCTTATCCCACTAGTATTTGGGCCGGCAGACACCACATTTAGAATACACTTTTCTGTAAATTGTTACATGTTTCAAATGATGGTAGCTCTAAAATATAAAAATAAATATTTAATATTATATTATATATCAATGTTCCATGGAACTTCTATCAAACCACAAGTTTATGTCAAGTAATGTGCAACATTATTTGACATAAATATTTTTTTAATTTCCTATTTAACGTGACACACCGTGTAGATGACAACATATCCCCTCCGTCAGATAAGGCCACTTTGAGTGACCCCAGTCTACCAGGGTAAATTAACCGACGTGCACCAGTTACAATTAACCAAATTACACCCTGGCCTGCCATGCCTTGGCAAGGAACCAAAAGGTCTGTAAAGAGCCTGATCATGTCTGGGCCACTGTGTACCTGGCTCCCGATCTCTTTGTGATTGAGGTTAGGAATACAAAATCGCCTTTTTTGGTGCTTTTAGTAAAACCACCATTAGTCATTATCTCTCATTTTTAAACTATTTTAATGTTGCTTTCTTTTAGTGCAACTTCCATAGAAGTAAACGCGTTTCACCATTCAGTGTCAGACGTACTTTCTACAAAACTTTTACTACGTCATTAAAAAGGCCTTTGTTGCTCTACCTGTGAATTTCACAACATTGGGAAGAAATGACCCTGCTTGTTTTTGAGCTGTAAAATCCTTAGCAGTTTCATTCTCAGCCTCGTTCATTTTTCTATAAGTCCGCGAAGGACAAAGTAAGTTAACCAGACAATGAGCGGGAATGACTGCCTGTTTGTAGCGCTGAGTAAACAGGTTCATTGCCCTTCTGTAGTCGATTATTTTCCTTGTGATGGAACTTAGTAAAATCAATTGAAAAAATAAAAAAAAATTCTTATGATTTAAATCAAACAATATAGCTGAGTCCTTTTAATACAACAGAAAAATTTGCCTGCAGAGATCAGACAAAGTCTGAGGGACAAATAGAAAGTCTCTTGGGTACGTTTTGTGTCTAGCGATTTGATTCCGGCCTTGTGGCAAGGAATGATCTCTGTGGCAGTATATGGAATTAGAATGTTTTACTAACTCATCTGTGTTCATTTGAAAAATCTTATGTACTTCTGCCGATAATTTAATTAACTCTTACCATTTTTATCTGTCTCACAAAACAAAATACGACCGTTAGTGCATAATATTACAAATATTTCACGCGAGGACAGCACACATCTCTAGTATTGGAGGGAGGCTTCGGAGCCCAGACGATCAATAATATTTTATTTGCTTGAATAACTCGCATTTAAAGATTGCATATATTGCTGTTTATGGGATTTCGGAGGGTTAATACGCTGTAATTTACTTTGTTTAGTCCTGTTGGTAAAAACAGCTGGCAAACTCTCCCTGGTTGTTCATTCAAAAGGCCATTACGCATAATGTGATATAGAAAATTGCATTTTGCCGTGGCAAATATCCAGTACTTAGACTAAAAAACCGACTGGCCGTACACGTTAATACTGCTGTGCTAAAGAAAAAGCAGTATGATACAATTAATACACATGCTTCTTACGCTATTAGTTCATTCCTGGTACAGGTGTGTACCTGTTAATATGGAGCATGAGAAGATATGTGGATGAACACTTTATTCATGTAAGAGAGAATTGCAAAGCCAAGGCCAAAGTAGTCAAGTTGGCACAATTCCCCCAATTGAGCATGAATTCCGATGGTGCTTAATGTCGAAAACATTCTCCAAATCAGCTGAATTGAATACTTTTTCCAAATTGGCTACTTTGGCCTTAGGACTGCAATGTCCTCTCAGTTATGCTTTTTAGTTAAGCACTTGTCAAATGTGATGAGTATATAATGCCAACTGAGTGTGGTAGCAATGCATCACCGGGAGTAAAGAAGTAATATTAAGCATTGTCTTTCGTTTTCTCTTCCAGGAAAGGATTCAAGACAGTCCTTCTCCTGTCCCGTCCATAGAAGACAACCAGAGGCCTGGGAGCCAAGGGTCTTCACATCAAAGCAGTAGTGTATCTAGCTCACCTTCCCAACTCGACAACATACCAGAACGCATTGGTAAGTACCACCATTATTAGCTGGTTCGGAGATATATCACACTTTAGTACTCAATCGGAACATATCACACACACATTGATAACCCATAAAGTCCCATGTGATATGTGAATTATAGAGTCTGTGGATCAACATTTTAAAGTAATGAAAGGTGGAGGGGTCTTGGCTAAAGGCAATTCTCCCAATTTTAATTTTCCGACTCTCTCTCGCCATACTCAATCTCTCCTAAATCCTATCATTTTTTTGTTTGCTGGATTTTTATATTGTTGCTAGATTTTTATTCATTGGAAAACGTAGACAAAAGCTACTATGACAGATCTGTGCCTAAATTGAAAACAAACCCTTGCTCAAATGGAGAAATCAAGTAAAAATGCATTTATTACAATGTTTCTTTTTGTTTCAATTGCAACTTTGGAAGAACTGATTATATTACCATCATGCTTTGCATTTCTGATACAGTTTGAGCGCCATATACTAAAAAAAAAAGAATTTATCTTATGTGCAAAACCATTTTTGATCTTTGCTCCTTTTGCGATGTGCTAAACATTTAACACTCAAATGGTAAATATGAGCAAATTGTGAATAAAAACTGGCATATATGCGAACAGAAAAAAGTCAAGTTTGCAACTATTTTATCTGCTCTTTTTATTAGCACTTGCTAAAAACTGGTGTAATTTTCACACGCAGGATGTGAATAATTGTTCACAAAATATTCGCAAAAGTTTTTAGTGTGCGCAGATATTATCGCAATATATTAACGCAACCGGAAATGTGCGCAAATGGGGAGCGCAATCAGGGGGAAAAAAGGCAGAAAATGTTACAAATAGTCGCAAATTGCTCCTTACTTATATTTTACCTACTTTTTCCCCCACTGCACTTGTTTAGTACATGACCCCCAATATTCGTAAAAAAATTCTTAAGCGTGCGTAAATATAATCGCAATGTATTAGCACAAGCAGAATAATTCACGCTAAATAAAAATGAATGGAAGAGGCGCAAAACAGGGGAAAAAAGCGAAATATTTTATAAATATTCGCAAAATGCTCCATTGACCTTGTGAAAATGGCAGGTAATCATTCCATACAATGTCTGTGTCTTGTCTTACACGCAGCTATGCTTCCAAACTCCAGAGATGGAGAGATTACTGAACAGGACAATGGAGCAAGTATAAAAAAGATATCAAAAGAGAAAGGTAAGAACAAGACATCCACTTCATATTATAACTACAGTTGCATGCATTTATCAACAGTCAATACACAAATCCTTAACACAAGTCTGCTGACTCAGAGTTCAATGTTTTCATTTATTGTTCGTTTTATAGCCTTTTTTTTTTTTTTTTTTTTTGGCCTTTTGATTAAAGGTGTTGGAAAAGTTGAGCAAATCCATATATTGCACAGGACATAACCAGCACATAATTGGGAATTCATACAGGTGGGCATAAGGTGTGTGTGGGGGCCAATGACCAGCTCAAAACAACTCTACAATAAAGATACCAAACAATAGCTATTTTTGTATAGAAGCCAGATCTACTACACACTCACCTCCACGTGTATTTAGATAATCGCTGGAACCTTTCAAGTGCAATAAACTTTCTCCTTCTAGCAGTCATTTCAAAAATGTTGTGGTGGACTTTTACTTTAAATAATTTAGGTATTTGTTGCTGTATATGTCTTACATTTTTATACAAACCTTTCCAGTTGATATCATGTAGTGAATTAGTCCGTCTAGAAAGGAAAACTATCATGAAAAAAAAAATATTCCCCTAATTAATTTTATGCCTAAGTCTTTATAAAATAGTTTGTTTGTTTTTCCCCAGCTTGTGTTTAGATTTCTATTTTGTTTTTCACTCTTGCTAAAAGAGATCTTATTTGATGGCTTTTCACAGACGTCCATGAGTTAGAGAGGTGGGCAATATTCATGTTAGGGTCTCTTTAATTACCAAGGAATGATTTAGGATTGTCATGCAGGATACAGTATCCTGTACCTTTAAACAGTAAGCGGTAGCACAGTGATTACGCTACAGGGAAATGTATCAAACTGTGAGATAGATTACAACAGATGTGGAAGTCATAACATTGTGGCTCTAGGAATCGTTGAGTGTTTTTTGGTGTAGAAATAGGCTTTGTATCATCAAGATCCGAACAGAAAGGATGGGCTAGTTTTTTTTTTTTTGCATCACTTACTAATTTTACTCCCAACGCGGCAAGGTGTAGAGACACCTTGTCAGTGAAAAGCAACGGACAAAAATTGTTTGTAAACGTTCGGAGACGTTTGTTTTATGCACCACCATTCCCGTCGCTCTGCTGCCATTTTCTGTACATTTACCAGCGTGAAAATGTGCTAAGTAAATATGGGTAATATTCTCAGCATGCCGTACTGCAATACATATCATTTTTCTGAGTGAACCAGAATTAATTGAAATAAAATTGGTCTGATGTTGCAATGAAACCTAATATTTATCCCCTCTGGACGGGAACATTTTTCAGACCTTGTACAATCGCCTTACTTGCTTGATTGCAAACTACAGGTTCTACTCAATAAAGAGAGAACTGCAGGGAATTGAGATGGGAATTCCACACTTTAGGCCAGTGTAACCGAGTTGGAAAAATTCTCCAATGCAGCTGAAGAGAAGAATTGTTTCAACTCTGCTGCTTTGGCCTTAAGTTTGAAATTCCCATCTTAATTCCCAGCAATTGTCTTTTTATTGAGTTCACTGTGTTCACTGGCTGCAATGATTGTGCCTTGTGTTGATTTTTTGTAACGCAATATAGAAAAATGAATAACATTTTTTATTCATTTTATTTTATGATTTTACTTATTAAGATACAATTTAAAATGTGATAAATGATTGAATTTTGAGTAATTTATACAATTATAGATAAAAAATAAAATATATAAATATATATACTTTATAAATATATATTATCTCATCTTAACAGATATGTTGTTTAGAATCTTGGGTCAGCTCTGCATTAACCTTCATGCAGATGAATGAGGATCTGCCCCAAGGTTCTAAACAATATGTCTGCCCCCTGTTAGAGCTATATGAAGCAAAGACGGCTCACTAAAGTACATTATTTGTATTCTTTCATTAAAACAATTCTATGTAAAATGCCTACACTTGATGAGATCTTCCAACTAAACACAGGTTAATTTGTTGGTACAGTTGTCCTTTAATGTTCACTGAAGCCCTTTCCTGGGTTAGGTATTGGGTACAATTTTAGAGAGCCTCAGTCACACAACCCTGGTTTCAGGTGGGACATTAGAGAGAGAGATGAAAGGGTTTCCTGAGAGGGAACATTGAATTCATTATAATAAAATCACATTCATAAATTATACAGTCACTGAAATAAATACTCAAATCACCTTCCCCCACCCCCCCTCGAGCCCACCCCCCCCTCGAGCCCACCCCTCAAAGTTTTTCAAAACTCACACAAGAAAATGTCTATGAAGTGGAAGCATCACTATTTATTAAGTATGACAAGTAAGCAGTTTATACAACTGTGGCAAACATATGTTTTCACATCTGTTTTGAGTAATATCATCATGATTTTAAAAATGATTTATTACTCCCCACATCATAAATCGCCTGCATCGCTGTTACTTACAAATTTACATCCAGTAAGATCTCATTCAAAGCATGTTTCCAAGACGTGAAGTTTGCTGAAAACATGTGAATTGTTGAGTGTACCACCAGTTGGCCAAGCGCGGGTCAGATCGGGAGTACCTACTACGTTAACCCATCGGGCACCCTCACTAAGTGAATATGCTTAAAGAGTAACTGTAAGCAAACAATTAACAATGTATGTTAGATTTACAGATTGCTTCAAGTACTTTTTTCGACTCACTTTGCTCAATATAGCTCTCTTAGGAGGCTGACATGTTGTTCGGAATCTTGGGTCAAGATTCTAAACAACATGTCTGCCGACTGATAGAGTTGTACCAAGCAAAAAGAGCTCAGTAAGGTCATTTATTTGTGTTATTTTCATTAAATAATATCTATTTAAAACATCAGTTTGAATGCACTATTTTGATTAAACATGTTATTTTTTGGCCTACAGTTGTCTTTTAAATTGAGTGAAGTTCTATTTGATAACTGCATCATAAAGGAGTTTTTTTGTTTTGTTTTTAACTCATATTTTATGAGATCCTGATGTGACAGTCCCATATAAATAGGATCAAGAGTAGAAATGGGCAAAGGTCTTTTCTTTTTGCTCGAGGCGAATTCCTCAAAACCGCATAATTTTTCTATCTCCTGCTCTGCTAGTTTGATGCAGTGGAAACACATGCTTTTCTTCTGTATCTAAATATATTATCCCAAAAGATAGCAGTTACTATAAAAAAAAAAAACCCACACAGGTCTGTGCTAAGAAGACATATTGCACATAGTGTAATTAAACGGATAAGCAGTACATTTTTCCGTGATGGCGAAAAGAGCACTTTTTTGTTCAGTGCGGGTAATTTTCACCCATCCCTAGTTAGGAGGAAATTAATTAATTAATGCACATTAAGCAAGCGATGTTCTGCATTCAAGTTCATCTTTTCTCGTGGGCATTTATATTTTGAGAATGGCGTCTTCAGCATGAATGCAACAAAAACTAACATACTCACTGCTGAGTTAAAGGGACGGTCTCACCTAAACATTGCTTATACCTTAAATATAGGGAATGAAAAATCGTTGGAAATTATCTATATACCGTATTTGCTCGATTATAAGACGAACCTGATTATAAGACGACCCCCCAAACTTTGGATATTCCTTTAGGAAAAAAACTAAAAGCCTGAATATAAGACTACCCTATAGGAAAAAAGTTAAACTTGTATATATTCACATGTAAATTGCTTTTTTAATAAAATATTATATAAAAAAAATGCATTTCTTGTGTTTATTTCTTTTTATGTGCCAATGCTGCCTCTCTCTTTCCCTTGCCCCCAGCTTTGTCTCACTCCCCACTCCCCCCTCACCTGTCTCTTCCCCCCCACATGTTTCTCTCTGCCCCCCTTCCTCTGTCTCTCCCCCCCTTCCTGCTCTGTCCCCCCTGTCTCTCTGCCCCCTCCCTCACTCCCTCCCCCTGTCTCTCTGCCCCCCACCCTCCCTCCCCCTGTCTCTCTGCCCCCCTCCCTCCCCCTGTCTCTCTGTGCCCCCCCCCCCCTTACCTGTACCTCAATCCCTGGTGGCTAGTGGGGGCAGCCGGGGGATGTCTGCACGATACTTGCAGACATCCTCCATGCTGCCCGACATGTCCGTCATAATAGTCTGCCGTGTCGGGCAGCATGGAGGATGTCTGCACGTATCGTGCAGACAACCCCCAGCTGCCCGATTTACCCTGGTGGCTAGTGGGGCAGCAGAGGAAGTCTGCGCGATGAGGGCAGACCTCCCCTGCTGCCGCCCGGCACGCTCGCCGGGACTTCTGTGACGAAAGCGGAAGTACCCGGCTTCTTCACAGAAGCCCCGGCGGTCGTGCCGGGCGGAAGCAGGGGAGTCTGCGCTCGTTGCGCAGACATCCCCTGCTGCTAGAGAGGGGGATCCAGGTCCCCTGCAGCTCTGCTGGGGACCTGGATCCATGTCTTATAATCTGACCTCAATTTGAGGTCAGATTATAAGAGACCTTGATTATAAGACGAGGGGGATTTTTCAGAGCATTTGCTCTGAAAAAAACCTCGTCTTATAATCGAGCAAATACGGTATTGTGTTAGCAGAATTGCCTGCAAATGCCTAAATTAGGAGAAAATATGGGTTTTAAATGTGTCTGTGGAGTCTCCTGCTTATGACATCACCTGTAGCTTGATATGCAAATGAAGTTCCATGGTAAATGTGTAATTTGCATATTAAGCCACAGGTGATGTAATAAACTGGAGACTCCAGACTTATTTTTCTCCTAATTTAGGCATTTTCTTGCAGTTTTGCCCACAACATTTATAGACAATTTTCAATCATTTTTTTTATTTCTACATTCACAGTAAAACCAATGTTTAGGTGATGCAGTGCCTTTAATAAATAAATACTGTTGCAACGAACTATAACCTACTGAAAGCTGCTAGTGAAGTGTCTATCCTGGCAATTGGATCACTGTTGATGCCATTGAGTCTGCCAGGGTTCCAGACCGATTAGGTGCCAAGGAAATGGCCCTGTTAAAAGTCCCCCGAAGTATTTCATATCCACCGCGCAATAATACATACATCAGTCCTTATCACATATTAAATCAAGTCAATGTATGTCACCTTATATTTATATTATGTTAGACCACAAAAATCCTAAGCAGCCACATCATAGTTATTGAACTGGAGAGTTATATATTGAGCCCCCGTCCTCCAGGCCTACATGAAAACATTCAATTATTGCTTCTAGCTCTGAAATATGTGAGTCTAAGGGATTGATGAAACTTCTCATGATGACATGTATGTGTAATAAGTAGCCAGGTTTTAAACACTCCTGCTTCACCTTCACATGTATTAGTTACCTTCTTCTGGAATCTCCATGTTTCCCATTTAACTCCTCCCATATATCATCTACATCTGACCATTCTCAAACTAAATCCCACCCACGTCTAGAGTCCTTCCCACTCTACAACCGCACTTGATAACAAGCCTCAATCTCTGACACTAATATTGTGTACTAAGTAAAAAATAAAAAAAATATTTTTACATTGGCTTTTGCCTGGGGGATAGACAACATGTACTTTTAGAGACAACATGCCATTTTTACCCTCAACACTCACTACGGCCAATTGGCTGCAGCTATCAGTCTGAGCTCCGAAAGCAAAAGATTATTAATCTTTCTTTCTCTGCTAATTGAGACGCCTAATGAACCCAGAATTGTAAATGACTTCAAATCGCAATAAACTATAAAACTTTCTAACACAAAACATGCCATTTTAAGTTATAATTTGACGAGCAAAACATTTACTTGAAGACCGGGAACTTCCAGAAGATTTTTTTTTTTCCCCTGTGTAAATAAATAGAGGTTACATCATAAATAGGCAACCAAACTCCCCGGAGCCATTGATGTGTTAGAAATCCGAATGACCTTTAGTTCTTCAAAGCGTGCGCTGTTTGCGTAGTCCAGGTGCCATGCTACTTGGCAGGATGGCATGTCCCGCACTTCAAACTGTGAAAAATTAACACATTATCGCTTTTTTCCCCACATGCTACAATTTCCGCTATCAGTCTGTAGACTTCTCTTCACCTTTGAATTAATCATTGCCAAAAAGAATTAGGTTGTTTAAGGGAAATAAAGATGGAAGCAGGTGCAGAACACCTGAAACAGCATCCGGGAAACGTGTGATATGGGGAATCAGCCCTCGGGAGACCATTGCTTTTTTTTTCTTTTTTTTTTTTTTCTTTTTGTATATTTTTTTTCTTCTTACAATTACTGTAAACCAAAAGGCGCCAGATGGAGTTTAAAGGAGAAAACTAATAAGCTAAGGGTAGTGAATCATTTTTTTTTTTTACTGTACTAAATACAAAACTAATTAAAACAAGTTAAAAAGTAATTTCAAGACAACGGTAATCTATTATCTAATTCCAGTTTCCAGGCTGCAGTACATGTATATATTTTTTTTTTTTTTTAAGTATTACTAACGGCTTTTCGCGTCCACTGAGAAATATGTGGGCAGCAAGATGGATGATTGTGCTGCCAGACTAATTGTAATCAGCTTACAGGCATTGTACGGTAACTATCTCTATTGATACAATCTGAACAGTCACGTTGACCAATAGAAATCAGTTCACCGAGATTGGTACCCTGGAAAGACACCCCATCCGAAAATTAAGTGGTTAATGCAGATTTAAGTTTGCATTTTTTTAAAAAGACATTAATTCGTTTTTTTTTTGGTGTGCAATACTTACATCTCCAACCTTTTCGCGGCGATCGACCTTCCTTTATATTTCTAGCTAAAAAGGGGACTCCAGACGCCCCTTGAAGAACATCGGTAGCAAAAAATTAGCTCACGTTTAATTGAAAGATTGCATTAACTGTAGATGGTTTATATGTAAACGCTTTAATGGAACAATATAAATAAAGTAGCTTATTGATCCCTGCTTGCTCCAAGTAGTTCTAACAGGAGGCAGACATGTTTTTTAAGAATCGGGGCTTAGATCTTCCTTCATCGAAGCAACAGTCTAAATAACATTTCAGCGTTCTGATTTTTCTATTTTTTCATTAACACATTTCTCTTTAAAGCATCTACAGTTGATGCAATCTTTCAATTAAGCATAACTTCATTTTTTTTGCTGGCAATCGTCCTTTAAGAGGAAGTCTGAAGGCTGATATTGAGATGCTTGGCCACTTCCATTTATGTCCAATCCTTTTCCATTGAAGGTTTACAAAGACAGTAACACTGGACAGTTGCATTTCTGAGCAGTACAGCTGTACTCTCAGAACTTTCAGAATTCAGGTGAAGAGTGGAGCAACCCTTTTTACGGAAAATAATAATAATTTTCAAACACGCCAAAGCATGCAAACTATAAGGTTAACGTACTGCATCATGCTCTATGCTATGCAAACACACTCAAATAAGTTTTGGACTGGCCCGGCCTTTCAATTGCAGGTAGTTCTCATCATAACAAACTCGTTAAACAGTACAGTAAACAGAAGTTGGAGGTCCCAGAAAAATGTTATTTATCATATTTTCGTTAGCAATCCTATCTGTACTTGAATGTGTGGGGTATAATTGGTTAAACTAATACACAAATGAGGATATCAAGAAATGGAAAGCATTTTTTTTTTTTTTCAAAGGAAAGCCTCAGATGTTCTTTGTAGGTAGACCATAGTTGGGCAAACTGGGAACACGGCCTTTACGAGGTTGACGTCTTTCGATAGACCACTATGCTAGTTCATTCAATGTATTGACCTGTCAAACGGAGGATTTGGGGGGAAGTGACAGTTTCCCTTTAAATATACATCGATGACAACGTTGCATTAAAGGTCAATCAATATCGTTATCACTATGAAGTCTCAAGTCTCGGACCACAAGAATTGACTACCTCTGTGACTGAAGTGACGGTCTGACCTGCGGAAAGATTAGACTTATTGGCCATTGACAGCGGATCAGCGTTCCGAGGTAATTTTATTGGTCGTTTTTCAGGCCGGGGGTGACAGTATAAAGTTCACTGATAACGTTAACATTGCTCTTCATATGCAATAATTGCGATGACATTTTGGAGTATGGCTGTCCCATACTTAGCTGTCAGTAGTGCCATCGGAGATTAATACTGGAGCCTGCTATTCACTTATATGATATAAACCATCGACATGAATCATCCCTCGATGGGATAAACCTACACATTTTATTAATCTCCAGAATTATCAGTCTAACAATATTTTTTTATTTATTTTTTCCGACCAATGGGGTTGGTATTTTACTGTAATCAATAGAAAACCCAGGTGTGATCTGCAATACATCATAAGAAATATCTGAAGAGAACTTGTACCCCAGCGACTATTGAGTTGACATTTGGATTAAAGCTCGGCCGGAGCAGATCCACGAGTGAACTGGAAAAAAAATCAGCCATTCATAGCACAGCTTGAATCCCCAACGTTCCTGTTTTTCCAACTCATCTATTAATGCCGGGTTTGTTCTCTTCCCTTCACTGTTGAATTAAGCTGGTGTGGTACCTTATCAGCTGCATGTCCTAATGCTAACAAATGCTTGTAGGTTCTGTGTATAGTTAAAGCACAACTGTAGCAAAAAAAAAAAAAAACAATAATATTATGTTTAATTAAGAATTATTAGCAGAATGCTTGGTTGTATAGGGAGAGGTATTAGCAGAATGCTTGGTTGCATAGGGAGAGGTATTAGCAGAATGCTTGGTTGTATAGGGAGAGGTATTAGCAGAATGCTTGGTTGCATAGGGAGAGGTATTAGCAGAATGCTTGGTTGCATAGGGAGAGGTATTAGCAGAATGCTTGGTTGTATAGGGAGAGGTATTAGCAGAATGCTTGGTTGCATAGGGAGAGGTATTAGCAGAATGCTTGGTTGTATAGGGAGAGGTATTAGCAGAATGCTTGGTTTCATAGGGAGAGGTATTAGTAGAAAGAGGAAAGTGCTCATGCCATTGTACAGAGCACTGGTGAGATCTCACTTAGAGTATTGTACGCAGTACTGGAGACCGTATCTCCAGAAGGATATCGATACTTTGGAGAGAGTTCAGAGAAGGGCTACTAAACTGGTTCATGGGTTGAAGGAAAAAACCTTAGAGGAAAGGTTAAAGGGTCTTAACATGTATAGCTTGGAGGACAGAGGTAACAAGGGGGATATGATAGAAACATTTAAATACATAAAGGGAATCAACACAGTAAAGGAAGAGAGTATATTTAAAAGAAGGAAATCTACCACAACAAGAGGGCATAGTCTTACATTAGAGGAGCAAAGGTTTAAAAGTGATATCAGGAAGTATTACTTTACTGAGAGGGTAGTGGATGCATGACATAACCTTCCAGTATAAGTGGTAGTAGTTAATATAGTGAAGTAGTTGAAGCATGCGTGGGATAAGCATAAGGCTATCCTACATTTAAAAAAAGAAGGCCAGGAACCAATGAAAATATTCATTTTTTGGGGGGGAGGGTTAGGGGGCATAAATTGGGCAGATTAGAATGGTTCTTATCTGCCGACACATTTTATGTTTCTAAACAAAGTTGCATTAAGTGAAAAATGGTTTATATGGAATACAATTAAAGTAACTTACTGGGTCCTCTTTGCTTGTATATCTTTATCAGGGGCTGTACACCTGTTTAGAATTATAGGTCAAATGGGTCAGGTCTTCCTTTATCTGAGTGATGGTGGATGAAGATCTGACCAAGATTCTAATCAACATGCCCATCCCCTAACAAGGAATTGGAACAAAGAGGTCTGAATAAAGTACTTTATTTGTATTCTTTCATTAAAGAATTTCTATGCAAAGCATCTATATTTAAAATAATTTTTCAAATAAACATAACTTAATTTTTTTGCTACAGTTATCCTTTAAGCTGTTATTTGTGACATAACTTAAAACCTCATTCCACTGCCAAATATTATCCTGGAGTGTAAAAAAAAATCTGCATATTTTCCACCTTGTATTCTACAAAAAAAAACAAAAAGAAAAAAAACAGCATAGCTTCAGACTGTATTAAAATTCTTACTCCAGGTAGAAACTGTTACAAGGTAACCTTGTCAATTCTATAGTTACGACCAAGTATTTGATCCCCAGAGTCCACTCACAGTAAGGTATAAATAGAAAGTAAAAAAAAAAAAAAAGGAAGAACAAGAAGGTAGCAGCATCTGGTTGTAATCTGTATTTCCCTTTTAAAAGTTACTAAATGAGCTGGAGTAAACTGATTATAAAGGAGTGTAGACTGATTTCCGATAGGAGCGCGCAACATGGCCCGGCTTTGAGATAAGAACTCGACATAACGTATAAAATAGATGTAAAACGTTTCACTTGTGCAAAAAAAAAAAAATATATAAAAAAAGGCAAAAGATTAACATTTTCTCTGTGGCGTGCCAAGAACTGTTCATTTCAACTGCCAACATTTGGCTTCATTTCAATAGTGATAAATAATGATGTTTTTCGAGCAAACAATTATCCTAAAAATAATTTAGAAAGGACTGGGTGCCTTTTTGTTTTGCATATAAAGACCACATTCAATTTATTGAAAGAGACCCGCTTACATCCAACCGGCAGTTCTTAAACTTTCAAAACTTATTGATGTATAGAAAGCGCTATCGCAGGCTTTGCGTTTGAAGTTTCAGATTTTTTTTCCCCCGAATCGCACTTGTTAACTGCCATGGCATCTGTTGTGGCTAATTCGCGGGAAAAAAAACAACAACTTTTCCCCATTTCCTTTTCCTGCAATGGTTCGAGCCTTTCTCAGAGAGAAGTAATATTTAAATTTATGTATATATAAATGGGGACGGGGAGATAATTAGCGGGAAAAAAGATCCACCCTGTTGGCCAATGGCGCATTCCATTTTTGTCTTTAATAAAGATTCAACCTCCGCTCCAAAGAATATCTTGTTTAAAATGACAAAGGGCTGAGAAAGCACAGGCTCACAGATCACATTATCAATGGACGTCTACATGGGTCAGCATCGGATGAGATGGATGAGCATAAACCCCCTTAACTGTTAGTTCAACAGTTGGAGGCAAAGTGCATAACCATGTAGGGGCCCTGAGTGACTGCTTAATTTGCTAGTGTTGTAGTCCCACCCCCTTTGCACCATTATATCTTAGATACTGCCATATTTAATAATTGACACCTTAAATAAGGATTCTGGCCACCAGCCTCCACTTTGGTTTTCCTTCAAGAAGGATTCTTTCTCACCTTTTCAGGTATAAACGTTGTATTGGAATTCATGTCCTGGTATAAGTCCATGCCCTTTTATTTGTATTCCAATTTTCTTCCATTCTAGAATCCTTCTGTGATTGTTTATTACTAAAGTCTAATTTCTTCTCCCCCCCCCTCCTCTGTTCTCTCCTCCCCCTCCTCTGTTCTCCCTCCCCCTCCCATTCTTACTTATGGGGGCGTGGTGGACCTCACCAGGTGAGAGGTGAAGGTCCGCCCCTACCCTGTGAAGCAGAGCGACGTATCGGAAATCTGATGCCCTGCATAATTTCTCAATGGGGGGAGCACGAGCAGCACTTACTGAGCTCCGTGTGTGTAGCTCCATGTGTGTTTAAAACACGGAGCTTGTGCTGCCGCCAGCTCCACTGTGAAGCAGACGCCGCTCTGCTTCACAGGGTGGGGGCAGACCTTCACCTCTCATCTGGTTAGCTCCGAATCCTCCCTGAATCTGCAGATCTCCCCAGCCAGTACCTCTAACGGCAAACTTTTTTTTTTTAAGTGGCGCCCCCTGGGGTTTTGCGACATGTGCGGTTGCACAGTTCACGCACCCCAAAGGTCGGCCCTGAGCCCTAATAGAAAATGCAGACAGTTCTCTACGAATGAACAATACAATTGACCCTCTGGAGTTTCAGGGGTTAGTGTACAGACGTTATGTTAAATGACCCAACATTGTCCAATAACAGAGAGATGTCACTACTGTACTGCCACAAATCCACTGTCCGGGAGATGGAAGCCCCAAAGTCGAAGGGAATATCTTTTTGAATGGTGCACAAACTGGTTCAAATTATAATTTTACGGAGCATAAGCCTATAATGTGCCATTGATTAATGCAAATGATAATAGATTTTTTCTCAAACAGTTGCTCCCCTCTCCCCAGCAGTGATAATAAAAACAGTAACATCAATAATTTGTTTACATTTTTTTTTGCTGTTTTCAATGTACTTTCCCTTTAAGTTTATCTAACAAAAAAATGATGTTTTAAGGACAAGTAATATATAAATATTATGGCAGACCCAGGCAAAGCGATGTATATTATACGAGACTGTGGGAACGTGGCCAGCATTGCTTACAAATCATATTGACGAAGAGGTTACAAAACGAAGATTTTTCTCCTCCTTCCAAAGCTGAATTTATTATCTTGTGTAAATTGATTTTGGACGCCTTTCATTTGTCATTGGTCTTTACTCACAGGCTAAACAATTACCCCTATATTTTTCTCCCTCATCTTTTTAGGCTTCTCTAGGCCATTGTTAAGTAAAACACATGCATTATATATTGTAGAAACATTAAGGAAATAATTAATAGACAGAACAAAACAACACAATTTGTGGGAAATGATCTTGTACAGTATAATGAAGTTATTTTGGCCTCTGTTTTATTATATAAATCAGCATTCTTTGCAGTAAGGGCAATAAAGTTAGGAAATTCTCTGTCAAGAGACTTGCTGCTATCAAATACGATACATGCCTTTAGAAAGAGACTAGATTTTCCTTTTAGAAAGTCGCCCAGAACATGCTGGACTATAAATGGTAGAATCAACATTAATATTTAGAACTTGTTGGTCCAAAGAGAAACGGGATTGGCTTTTACAGTCTAGAAAGTATTGCTTTTGGTTCAGTGGCAACAAGGATAGGCCAAGGGTTGAACTTGATGGGCTTTTTTTTCCAACCTAAATTACTATGTTACTATGTATGCTTCCTTTGGAAAAGGGATGAGACACAGGTCGGAGTTGGGGGGAGTGAGACATTTCTCTTCCAGCTCACCACTGTGACATCATTTACAAGGGAACTTGGCATAACTTAAAGCTTGCCCACTCACGACCCATCCTCGCATTGCCCTTGCTCCCACCATGGTGGGATATTCACGATAACTGAACTGACAATTGAACTGCAAATGCCAGCCGAGTTATTAACAGTAGAAAGAGGAAAGTGCTCCTGCATTTGTACAGAGCATTAGTGAGACCTCACTTGGAATATTGTACGCAGTACTTGAGACATTGTGGTGGGGAGTGTTCTTGGGTCGAGAGAAGGGGATGAATAAAACAAGAGGTGGGATTAGCACATTGATGGCTAACTTAGCATCATGGGACATGTACTTCATAAACAGCTGCAGTGCCAAGGTTAGCCATCACTAGATCAGTGTAAATCAATGAAAGAGTAATGCACAGAACAAGAACAAACATTTTTATTTTTTTATTTTTAACATCTTTACGATGTAAATCTTAATCTTGTTGAATACCTGTGTGTGTTGGACAGCCCAGAGAATTAAACACATGGCCCCGTAGCAAAACTTTCAGCCCCGCTGCCTGTGAGTTTTGTTTTTGGGAGAGGTTTAGGGATGCTGTGGTGTTATTTATCACAAGATACTGCACAGCCAGCAGAATTGTACTTGTGATCTGTGGTAAGTTCCTCACAAAACTGGATTGCCATTTTGACTGACAAGTTTGTCAGGTGGTGAATGAAGACTGACAGTGTAATATTGAAAATGCAGCATTCGCAAAACTCCGAGGCGAAGTTTTTTTTTTGCAACTCAGCACTATTTTTTTCTTCTTTTCTAAAAGACTGCAATTTGTTTTTTTGTTTTTTTTCTTCTTCTCTCCTTTCAAATCAATGTATCATTTTCTTTGGAGAACAACATATTTGTTGAACTCAATAAAAGACTTTATTTGTTAGGTAAAGAAGAAGTAACGCTTTCTGAGCTAGACGTTCGCCTGCAGAAGGCCCTGCAAATGTTGATCACGTGATCCCAGCGGACTGATCACATGATTACGCTTGACCAAAAAGTCAAATTTAGGACAAAATGGCTGGAAAAAAAAAAGACCTAACTCCCCCATTAGTGAATATACCCTGCAGATGTAGCTGAATCGCAAGGTAATGCATACAATAGAAGGAAACTGTGTCTGTGGTGCCTCACCTTGTGGTTTGATATGCAAATTAATTACTGATTTAACAAGCGTGACTCATTTTCTCTTGCGTGCAGTTCTACTAATACAATGCATAAATCATTTTCTATTCTCTACATTTATATTATAAACGATGTTTAGGGGACTTTGTTTATTACTGTGCATGTAGAGCAAAAAAAAAAAATGATTGAAAATTATCTATACATTGTATTAGCAAAACTGCAAGCAAAATGCCTAACTTAGGAGAAAAATGTGTCTGTGGAGTATCTTGCTTATGACATCAGCTGTGGCCTGGTATGCAAATGAACTGCTTTTCACTGGGAAATGTGTCATTTGCATACCGTGCCCCAGGTGATGTCATACACATCAGACACATTCTAATTTAGGCATTTGCTGGCAGTTTTGCTAATACAATGTATAGATCATTTTCAATCATTTTTTATTCTGTATATTCACAGTAAAAACAATGTTTAGGTTATACACTCCCTTTATACAGTGTTTATGTCCCTTTAACTCTGTGCCTCGTAAAATCGCTACAATTAACAATTTAAGTAGAAGTCTGACTTGCCGAGCTATGTACATACTGTCCGTGTGACAGACACTATGCTAATGGATAGAACAATATATCCAGCTGAATAGTTGTTGAAATATAATAATTTGAACTCTGGCAATGAGGGGCCTGAATGAATGGACTAATTTTTCCAAACAGAGGAACATTCTTATCTGGGCTCTTGTATTGTGGAGACAGCCTGTTAGAGAGATGCTTTCTCTCATTCTGAAAGTATGCTTTGAACTTAATGAATTATTGAAATTAATTTGTTTTGCATAATATGGTCACATGCATGTGAATTTGTTTGCTTAATGCATTAGTTATCCACAACAGAAGAGCACAGAAAAATGCATTTTCTCATTAAAAAATAGTTTAGTAATCTTATCACAGGGCTGTTTGTATTGTTTTTTTTTTTAAATCCTTAAAACTAATTTTTTTATAAATTAATCCCATTAAATTACTTGAGTTTGCACGATTTCCCAATAAATAGCTCAAATATTCCTGATCATTTTTTATTTTTATTATTATTATTTTTTTAAAGCGTTTATAGCAACGATTCTTCAAAAACACTTCTAAAGATCCCTTGTTCTTCTAACACTGATGTTGTCACAACTTAATACCAATCCACAGAGACACCCTTTGGTAGCAGAGAGAATCACCACTGAAGTTTTTTTTTTTTTTATAGTATTGCTTTGTGAATGTTGGTTTTTTTTTTCCCTCTAAGATCAAAGCACATAAAAGCATTTTAGATTTTTTTTTTTCTATATCTTTTATATTTCTTGCTTGTATGAGGTCTCTGTTACTCCTCTGTTATCTGATAAACTTCAGAGAAACAGTTTATCTACTGTTTTCTCACAAAAGTCAACCTTTTAAAAAAAAAAAGAAAGAGAATTATTTTAATTCATTATTATATGATCTCTTTAAAGGGCCTCAGTAGTAATTAATTTTTTTATATAATTTTTTTTTATGTATTTTCAAAAAAAATATTGCTTTATTGATTTTTAATACATTCATAATATAACATTTAATCTAATCTATTTTCGTTCTAATTTATTTAATCATTTAATGTTATTGGAATTGCAGGAAATTGAGAAGAGAATTTCAAATGTAAGGCCAAAGTAGCTGAGTTGGAAAAAAAGCTCCCAATCAGCTGCATGGGAGCATTTTTCCGACTTGGCTACATTGGCCTAAAACTTGAAATTCACATCTCAATTCCTTGCAATCCTCACTTTATTGACTAGACCCTTAAAGTGACAGTCCACCCCCTGTTTGTTTTTGTTTAATACTCTGAAATGCTCTTACTTTTATTTTAAAAACTTTTATCGTTCTCCTGTAGTTTTACATTGAAAATAATTTGACCGGGGCTCCTAAATTCAGTTACATCTAAGAAGGAGGGGCTTAGAGAGATAAGCTGCTATAGCAAGACTATAGTAACAATAATATAACAGTTAGCCAATAAATACAACTTGTTTGTAGTTTTTAAAAGATATTTGTTTCTTTTTTCTTTTTATTCCACATGTTGCAGCATAATTCAGTAATATTTCTACAGGCATGCTACAACATTTTTCAAATAGTTTTATTTTCTGAAGATATAACATACATTGTTGAACATTTTATTTAGAAATATTCTCACCATCAGTGGTGTTTCTCTCCTGTCCAACAAAATAGATATATTAACTAGTTAGTGGTTTTTTTTTTTGTTGTTGTTGTAATAAATAATCCTTCTAAAGAAGAAAAAACAAAAACATATACTAAGAAAAAAATCCCAGAAGTTTCAACTTCCCTTTAAGAGGGATTGTTAATTTACTGTTTTCTTTCATCTTTTTTTTTTTTTTAGAATAATTACCTTTTTTTTCCCTTCTCTAGTTTGTTCAGGTCATTAAGTTTTCTGTAAAATGTAGTTTGAAAGGTGCTTTTAATGTTTGGATAGACTGCAGTGCACATTTGGTTGTTAAAAATCAACCTACTTAAAGCAGAACTAATGTTTAACACTCACTGCCATTTGAAGTAGTCCACTGCCCTGTTTAATGGTCCTATCCAAGGGCATTTCTTAGATTATTTAATTTTTTTTTCTCCCTGTTCATTGTGTTATTCTAGCAGCCATGAAATTTTATGACATGTTTGATGATCATTCTTTTTTTTTTTAGAGCTACATCCTTTAACCGTTTAAGTACTAGCCCTAGAACATGAATCTTTTAATCATGATGGTTGCTGTCATCTTATCAGTACAATACTTCGGGAGAGTGGAATGTAATTGTTATCTAGCTAAGCACAGGTTCGGAAGGTTCATAAACCCTTCGATCGGCGGTGGTTTGTTGGTCAACATTCCGCAACACAAAGGCTTAGTAAGAAGTGTTAATCCACCACGTTGAAAGTTTGATACCTGGAAAGGTTCAACTCAGCATTTCATCCTTCTGATAAAATGAGGAGCATGAAGTTGGGTGAGAATCAGGGACAGGCAAAGTGGACACCAGTGTCAACGGCAAGGTTCGTAAAGGTCCATAGAGCATCATTAAATAGTCCACCACAGACCCCAGTAAATATTCACAATGAGCAATGTTGCTAGCTATCGTTGGGGATAATCGTGTACCCTGATAGTACTTCAAATCAGGGGTAAGTAAAAACATTTTTCATGGATTACATTTATCGGACTTTGTTATGAGCAATTTAATGATGATCAAGAGACCTTTACTGATAGAGTCAGGGCCGGTGCAAGCCTTTTTGCCGCCCTAGGCGGACACATATTTTGCCGCCCCTTGCTGTTCCCAGTCATTTACACACACAGTAACGTTTTCAGTGTTACATACAAATGTAGGCACATGAACACACACATGCAATGTCAGAAGTAGCCACACGTACACACACAGTAACACATGCAATGTCACATGCAGCCAAACATTCACAGTCACACATTCAATGTCTGTCTCACTCTCCCGCCATGTATGACTCTCCCTCTATGGCATCCCTGTCTGTCCCTCTCTTCCCATGCCACCCATGTCTGTCTCTCTCCCCCGCTATGCCTTCCCTGTCTGTATCACTCTCCCCATGCCATCAGTGTCTGTCTCGCTCTCCCCATTGCCATCAGTGTATTTCGCTCTCCCCCATGCCATTCACCTTTTGTCTTTCTCCTCTCCCTATCTTCCCCTCATGTTTGTCTATTCATCTCCCCCATGTATCTCTCTCTCTCCTCTCCCCCAAGTCTGTCTTTCTCACTGCCCCATGCCTGTTGTCTCTTTCTTTCTTTCTTCCTCCCATCCCATGTCTGGTCTCTTTCTCTGTCTCTCCTCCCCACCCCATGTCTGGTGTCTCTCTCTTTCTCCCTCCCGCCACTCCATGTCTGGTGTTTCTCTCTTTCTCCCTCCCTCCACCCCATGTCTGGTGTCTCTCTCTTTCTTCCTCCCCCCACCACATGCCTGGTGTCTCTCCCTCCCTCCAATGTATGGTGTCTCTCTCTTTCTCCCTCAATCCCCCTTCCATAGCCTGTTGTCTCTCTCGATCCCCCCATAGGCTGGTGTCTTTCTGCCAAAACCACATAGCCTGCTGTCTCTCTCCCTCCCCCCACCCCATGACCTTCTGTATCTCTCCCTTCCCCCCACCCCATAGCTTGATGTCTATCTCCCTCCCCCCACCCCATAGCCTGCTGTCTCTCCCCCCCCCCCCCCTTCCCTCCCCTATTCCTAGTGTTTTACCTTCGCCAGCATCGGAGCCCTGTCCATGCTACACACGCACACGCGCATAGTGATGACATGGAGCATCACCGATGCTCTGAATCATCATTATGCGCAGGGAGCACGAGCAGCATGGACTGAGCTGATGCTGCTCGATTCCCTGCGTGGAATATCCCTGTATTTTTTTGTATTTAAATAATATGATTCCAGTTCTGGATTCCAATTTTTTGGGGGGCAGTGTCACAAAACCCTCCTTGCCTTGGTCTCCTGGAGTGGCCTGGGGGCTCGCCTCCTACCAAGAGACTATGGGCCCTGGCCTGGGAAGGAGTACACCAAGCTACCTGCACTGGGTTGCTAAAAAAGCTCCCCAGGCAATCACAACACACATTTCAAAATAACTTTGCAAAGGGAAATGTGTAAAGACCTTCTAACATGCTTGTTGACTCCTGTTACCCCCACTGTTGGACTGTTTTACGTCCCCGCCTTGATCGCCTAATCCTATGCTTGAAAAGGAGCGTCCCCTTACCCCCTGTGCCGTCAGGCCCCTCCAGGAGACCAAGGCAGGGCGGATTCCATGATATTCCTAGAAAAATCTCTTCTGCCACAAAATGTACAAAATGTAATCAATAAGACGAACCAATTCCCATCATTTGTGTTGCACCTAAGTAAAAACAGGGTTAACAGCTGCTCATATAAGATTTGGTTTGCGTTACAATTTGAGGCAGTGACAGGAAGTGGGTTCAGCGTTAAACTTTTCCCCAAACTTGAATATTTCATGCCATCTCATGAATATCAAAAATTCCTCCTCGAAAATACCATAAGTGGAACATTATTTCAAACACGATAGCATTCTATCAAGTTTCTGACACCTGACTGAATACATTTGTCGGTAACAATATGTCTGGCAGTAATTTACGGGATTAAAAAAAAAAAAAACAATGCCCGAAACAATGTTCGGATTGAAAATGCTTTGCGTCAAACCAGCTTTTTTTGTTTTCTCCCTTTAATCCCACGCGAGCTCTTTTCCCAGACAATGTGAGTTCGCTAATCTGCACCTCATTAGCGAATGTGAGTTTTCTTTTCAATGAATCTGAGAAGATATGCACTGCTAATGACAGGAATACAAAGAATGAAAACAGAGCAAAGGATTTATATGCTGATTGACAAGGAGAAGAAGAGGGGCTAGGGGGTGGGGGGGGGGGGTAGCCCTACAACATTTATTTTTTAACTGTGATCTGGAGCTGGGCCAATTTTGATTTGAAAATATTTTAATAAACATATGGTTTCCGGCTATGATTTCAAAGCCTGATTAAAACAAAACCAAAAAAAAACATTTAAAAGGTGAAAAACCAGACATAAATCGAGACAGGCTGGCCATTTTTAAGTCCTCAATTATACGCCATTTATGTTAAGTTTTCCACACACACACACAGAGCACTTTGTACAATTGAACATTTATTGCAGTTGTTCACTTTGTTTTAAGACTGGTACAGCCGGAGGGGGGATTAATACTCCAGTAGCCATGTCTGTCCTCTGTTGCGTTTATAAAAGTCTGAAACTAAAATTCCACTTCGGGAACATAGATCCGGGCTGGCCAAGTCTAAGTCCGACCTAACATGGTAGATATAGAAAGACAATTAACTATTACTTGTTTTGAGTGTATGGAAACAGATGGCAAGGGCATAGGGTGTCCATTGTTTTTCGACGTTACAGGGCAGCCATGTTTCCAATATGTCCTCCTTACTGCAAAGAAAAAAATCTTGTATATTGGGGCATTTCCTACTACCCAATGGCGCTAAAATCCAGCTGAGCATCAGCCTTTCGTCACTGTGTAGCTCACCAACCTGTATCCTTCAGACTTAAGAGAGATGATTGTTCATCGCACTAGAGTGTTGGGATCCGGGTGCCTAAGAACTTTCTTGCACTGTACAGAAGTTCCAAGTTCCTAGTTCTGGTCTTAGATACCCATTCACAGTACTTACTGTCATCACTGAGCACAGTGCCGAGACCCGGGAGTACTATACTAATATGAGACCCAAGGTGATCATAGTTCACTTACTTCCAGAATTAGGTCCTAGAACTGAGCCCAAGAGGAAGACTCTGGTTTTACCAAGTAACCTCTGTTTAAATGGACAGACATGGATTTGGTAACATGTAGCAGGATTATCTCTCTAAACAAGAACCCACAGGGTGTACGGCCATTGCAGGACCTATGGATATACACTACATTTTCTTTCTTTCTCAAACAAAGTTGTATTGTTTGCCATTTTTCAAGTGGCTGCAGGATGTCGCGGTTCTCTCGCCTGCGCTCGGACGGTAATGGCCTTTAATCAGAAGGGGAAAAAAAAAGTTTTCTTTTTAAATTGACAAAGGTACAAGTCATTTGGCAGCTGCGCAGCTGTAAATGAAAAGCACAGGTCAGGCAAAGAGGGTCGCCTTTTTATTGTTGAGTAAAAATAAATAAAAATAAACGGGAGATGAAGTCATTTGAAAATGTATAAAGGAAAAGAAATGAAAAAAGTTCTGCGCACGGAAATCGTTGATTACTTTGAATGCTGTTGTTTTGTTTGTTTTTTTCAGTAATATACCGTACATAACAATTGATAGGGAAGTGACATTAAACGGTGATGTTATTATTTATATCGGCCACCTGGCGTTCCGGTAAAATACCGGTTGGATGGCAGGCCTAGCTAGAAGCTATGAAAGTATCTTGTATATATAGAGAGACTGTAATGACACTGGACAAGCCCCCCAACATAAACATGTTGTTCCCCTACAGATTTAATTCCACCTCTGCTTTAAGCCATCAAAACTCACCACTTCGATACCCAAACAGTTAAAAACTTTATTTCCCGTCTGAGTCATTAGGTTGCACACCCGTTAGGCCCTCAAAGTGTTAATAAAGCTAACCAATCACCACAGTTTCAGAACTGGACTGGAATATTTAGAATGTTATGATTTCACACTTCACCCAATATGTTACCTTTAAATGTGTCACACGCATCGATCCATCGTGTACCAGTAGCTCACATTCTAGGGCCTCTTCCTCCTTTGCCTCACAGCCCTTCAAATAACTAAACCAGGTGTTCGGTACGGACATTGACTTTGTTGTTTCCCATTCTTTCTCTCTCCCTCTCTCGCCAGATATTTACAGCGAAACATTTTCCCAGTGATTGAATTTTCAAAGTACTAAAATACCACCGAGAAATATGTTTCCCAGCAGTTTTACGACTCCCCTGATACGTTTCACTTCAAACCTTGTATCTGTTCGGACGCAAACAGAACATTGCTAAAAATATATGTATTTTTGCCAGTTTAACTGGCTATTCGGCCTTATAGAGGACACAGCTTGCAATGCCACGGGGATTGTCAGTATTTTAGGATGAATTCTGCTACAGGGGCACTATTTTATTAAACTACGCCACTGTAATTTGTTCCTGACTGTTATACACCTCTGCTTTATAAAGGTTATTTTACATCTATACAGGAGATTACAGACACTATTACTTTCTGCACTACTTGGTTTTAATGGACAGCAAGGGACATAATATTTATTAATTCTAAGCAGGGGAGGACATAATAGCAGTACTGTCCTTTATAACCCTGTTTTATAAAGTTGTAAAATAAACCTTAATAAAGTAGAAATAATTACTCAGGGGCAGGGAACTCTGTTTTCTCTCTGCTAAGGAACTCAGTGTTATGGAGCAGAAAGCACGATGCACACATTAACAAAAGCACTGTACATGGTTTATAAATGGTGTTTTAGTGGACATTACTTCTGTCTGTTTTATGTACAAACCATTTGTGATAAGGGCAGGGGAAGATTTTTTTTTTAATGTTATAGATTCCTTGTTTTGTTTATTTTTTATACTCCATCTTCCTAATTCAGACAAAACCATCTTATAATATTAACAGGACAACACAGTGGTTTGCTGGGGCCCAGGAGCGGACACGTGACCTGGACTCCTGGCAGAGTGGTTGGGGGGACAGCGGTCAGTGGGTCCATCTTCTCCATGATGTCTGACGGTTGGTATACGCCCCCTTTTGTGATTTTAACAAGCCCGTTTTTTAATTGTCGAGGCCATCCTGGCAAGATGCATGCTCTGTGATACTGGGCTCCATTCAATGACCTGAGTTATCATGTGCCTTGCACTCGATGGTTTTCAATGACCTGGGAAATTATAACTCTGGTCGTTGGAGAGAGCCCTTTGTCTCCTGTTAGAGGTCATTTTCATGGGATGTTTAGTGCTTCTCACCTCCAAGAAAATATAGTAATGTTTGTCAGGGGTTGATTTTCCAGGGTTGTTTAGATACCGGACAAATGAATCTCCTCATTACCAGCTTTCCGCACTTGAACAAAGTGTAGAGGCTTTAACAAGGGATTCCTTTATGAAAGATTACAAATAAATACAAAAATTGCAATTAAATTCAGTAAGATTGCCTTACTGAATTTTCAGGTGGCAGCCATGTTGTTTGGAATGTTGGGTCAGATCTTCTTCCAATTCGGTCGGACACAGGAATATCTAACTAATCAGACACAAGATTCTAAACAACATGTCCACCCCGGAGAGATTTTTCTTGAGCAAAGAGGGCTCGACAAAGTACTTTATTTTTATTCGTTCATTAAAGCGTTTCTGTTAAAAAATATCTACACTGAATGCAATTTTTCAATTAAACCTAACCTTATTTTTTGCCTGCCGTTATTCTTTAAGCATATCCAGAGGTGGTTGTATTGTATTCATACATGGTCTGTAGAGCAGGTGTAAGCACTAATTCAAACATTCAACCCTTTATTAAACACTCAACGGCCTATCCCACCAAGGTATTGCGGCTACGACTGTTGGGCTGGCTAGGTAGAGCCAAGTTCAGAAATCAGGTCGCCATAGCTCTTAGAATCTCACTGCTGGCCTCTCATGCTACATATCGCTGTCTATGCTAATATTGTCGATGTATGCCTAGCAAAACCAAGGCATATAAAAGTGTCCCGCTGGCTCCTACACGTTATATATGTTTGTCCAGTCCTGCCACTAACCAGTACTAATGCACTAATTAAATTAAATTCCCCTGAAAAAAAACTGTTTGGAGAGGGCATAATATAGTCTGTATAATAATTAATTAAGGCATATAATTCCAGTGGGGCCTGCAACCTACGTTAGTACTAAATGGGCAACATTAACTTGCGCTTATAGTAAAGCGGTTTTCCCCCTACTGTTCTCATTTACTTACGTGTAGATTATTTGGCCAAGGGGTTCATGTTGAGCTAAATTGTTTAAATTACCCGTCCTCTCGTTATTTATAGGCTTAATTTTTTTTAAAGAGGCATTACATTTTTGTTTTCTTTTGTGCTTCTGTGATAGAAGAATACATTCAAATAACAGCAGCCCTAGTCCCGGAATAAAATGGAAGGCACTTTTTAGGATACATGCCATTTTATTTTCTGACCGGGAGCCTCCATGTTGCTCCGTGAAGCGTTCAGGCGGATTCAGTCAGCGACTGTCACTCTCTGCTAGCACAGTAAGAGACCCTAGTTCTTCCATCTAACCAGTAGAGGGAATACTAAATTGTCCCCTACTTTAATTAGATGTAAACCCAGGGATCTCTGTCTGTTTTAACACGGAGACACAACTAGCACTGGAATTATTATATTTTAGTATAAGTACAGTGTGTGTATTAATAATATGTGACATTATAAGTGTTTTTTGTTACTGAACATATTTGCTATTATAAGATCACAATGTTTCTTAAATATAAAGTTTATTGTCTTTACATATATGTGCTGTAATTATATTTGGAATAGAGAACTTTAAACCCCAAAGAATACCAGGATAAACAATCAAACTAAAAGGTAAAGGGCAACTTAACTTTCTTTAATCTTTTGCTTCTATTATAGAAGCAAAGTGAGAAATGTAGTCCCCCTAATATGAGAATAAACTGCCATGTACTTTAGATAGTATATGTCAATGGATCCACTAAACAGCAGCTGCCATGCTTCTCTGGGAAGCAGGCAGCCTTCTCTGGTCGGCGACTGTCTCTCTCTAATAGTGCAAAGAGAGACCCCACTGGTTTCCCGAGCACAAATGAAAATTCACTCTGCAACAGAAACAGCAGAGAGAGACCCCTGCTCTCTCCAGTTCCTAAGCAGACAAGCAGGGACAAGCTGCCACCATCCTCCTGTCAGCACGCGCCAGCCTCCTGACCGTCTCTGCCTCACTTCTGAGGCAGCGAGGAATGTAAACCTATCTCTAAAGAAACATGTTGGGTTTACTTTGGAGAAGAGGATTCTATATTTTTAACCCTTTAGTTGTCCTTTAAGACTAGACAACAGTCAGTGCATCATTTTGCTGTTGCACTAGAAACTCCACAATCTCCAACATATAGGAAGGGGAATCTTTACGCTCATCGGTTGTATAGCCCCCCGCCATAACATATTGCACTGTCAGATTTATACACCGGAATTTGTCAGCTAATGAAGTATCAGTACCTAATAAAATCGATAGGACTTGATTACTGCATTCTAATTAAAATCCTGTTTTAGAAGAAAACCAACGCAACAATTAGCTTTGTTGGATCAGTCTCATTTTCTGATACATTGTTTCCTTACCGTCGAGGAAGATCTAACATCCAAAAACCCACCTGATATTTAGTTTTTTTTTTTTTTAATATTAATTGGGCATTAATGTTTGGAAGGCGCATCGTTGGACAGGAGACGGAGGATAGATTTTGAATAAAAATGTGCTGATGTAGCGGCAGGATTAGAGCTGAAAACTAAGTGTTTCTCCAGCAATGAGTATGCAGAGACATCTGTCGTTCCATATGGGTTCATAAATATCTGCAACAAACTTGTTTTGGAATCATCTCAACATCAATACCTGACACCAAGGATTCTTCTTGGTGTAACATTGGAGAAGGACAGCACTGATGAAGGCAGTTTATAATGGTTATGTTTTCTGAGATGTACAGCAAAACGGCTAGCATTATTTATATATCAACGCTTCGTAATGTTCCTCATAATTATCTTTGTTCCTCCCTGACTTTAGTTTGATCTTTATGATATTAGTAATGTATAATACATTCAATGCAGAGTACATATTCATTTTTTTACCTGCTGATTGTGGTACCTAGTTCTTTTGTACACAGTGGGTGTAATCAGTCAGCAAGACAAACGCCAAACACAATGTACCACAGATGGGTAAAAAGCGTCAGTGGTCTCTATGACTGTTTTTTTTGTTTTTTTTTACCTTTGTTAAGTACCTTTGTTGCCCTAGACAAGTCCTGTATGCTTGAGCGAGTCCAATATGACCTGCTAAGTCATTCTGTAGAGTGGGACCTGCCCTAGACAAGTCCTGTATGCTTAAGTGAGTCCAATAGGACCTACTAGGCCATTCCATAGAGTGGGACCTGCCCTAGACGAGTCCTGTATGCTTGAGTGAGTCCAATAGGACCTGCTAGGCCATTCCATAGAGTGGCACCTGCCCTAGACAAGTCCTGTATGCTTGAGTGAGTCCAATAGGACCTGATAGACCATTCCATAAAGTGGGACCTGCCCTAGAGAATGCCTGTATGGTTGATTGAGTCCAATAGGAGCTGCTGGGCCATTCCAAAGTCCTGTATGCTTGAGTGCAAAGGGAAAGTCTCGAAGAGGAGAGGCGAAGGCTATTAGCAGAGTGAGCAGGTTGAGTGAGACCATGTGTGTAAATGGGAGATGAAATAATGTCGCGCGGGGAAGGGCTATGAAGAGCTGTGTAGGCGAGATCCAGTATTTCGAATTGTATCCTAAATCTTGACGTCAGCCAGCCTGGGTGTGAAATGTTCTGCCAGTTAATGTGATATAACCGGGCCCAGCAGACGCGTTGGTTTCCCTACCAAATTTTTATTTAAAGTTGGCAAGTGTGCATGCTGAATGGGAAAACTACCTGCCAAGGACTGTTAAAAAAAAAAAAAAAAAATACAATCTAATTGCCATATTTAATGCCGTCTCTCAGATTATTATTTTATTTTTTTTTTCAAATGTTTCATTTCACATTTGTTTTATCAGCACAAAATAAATTGCTTCTGCATTCAATTTATACAAACTCCCGATAACCACGAACAGGGACGTGCCATGGCGGATGATTTTATGGTTCCTCCTTTAATGCTAAGGTCATCCAGGAAAAAATGGGGGACCATATAGTATTTTTATTGTAAGTGTTTTTTTTTTATGATAAACACCACTAATGGAAAAAAAAAAAAAACACAATTTTATTCTTAAGTAATATACACTCATTTATTTGGGGAAATAAATAAAAATGTGATTTAGGGCTGGTCGGACAGATTAATCAGTCCCCCCCCCCCCCCCCACCCCCCGTCAATGCCTACGCTGCCCTCTGCATTCACAGATTAATTAAGAAGAGGGACATTGATTGTGAAGCTGGCGCTTGTGAATAGCAAGGTTAAAACAGTCAGGCCGCTATGACTTCTGCTATCTTTTTTTAAAATTTTTATTTAACCCTCTCTCTGCTAAGACTGCACATTGCCCTCTCCCTCCCATTGGTTGGGCAATCATTCCATAAGCATGGGATGTCATCGTATGGTACCAGCTCTAAGCATCATTGGGATCCTGACCTTTTGTTGTCACATTTCTGTGTTCCTGGTGACCCAACTTTCCTTGTTGGGTTCTGGTATGTGGGAGGGGCAGAGCCTAAAGGGATAGAGTTACGTGACTTCAAGAAATGTCTCATGACCCCCACCCCAAGTGGGGTTACCACCCTTTCTTCAGAAAAATACCGGCCATACTACTGTCTCCATAGACTTAACATTGGGGTTACGCCAGGTGGCAACCTAACCCCTGAGACTTGACTTTTAGCCCACCTGCTACAGGTACTAGTTGTCTGGAGCTCACGTCTTGAGTATAATAGACATATGTAGGTTTAAACACAATGCTCTCCTAAATTGGACTTGACTGTCCTGTTAAATTTGTGATTATTGGCAACTATGCCGTTGGAATACTGGGTAGTGAAAGCTGAGATCATACTAAGCTTCTCTATTTAGCCCCTCCAAGGGAAAATGGTGAACAAAATCAGCCCCTGGCAATAGTTCTGTCCAAAACACACAAACAACACCTCTGACATCGCTATGACCAACTGATGTCTATCTGTCACCGAATAACCGTTTTACTGAGAACATGGAGAATACACCCCGATCTAGACTTTGTTTCAGAAGCATTGCAAATTGTGTTTCAAAATGTTTCTGTGGTGTCAGATGTAGATGACATCACCTTGTGGCCTGGTATGCAAATGGAGGTCTAGGACAGTTCAGCGCGGATTCACCGCTGACAGTCCAGCGCGGCAGTTTGAACGCTGAACTGTCAGCGGTGAAGATGAACGCGGCAGCTTCATCGCGGCAATGTGTCAGCGCTTACAAACGTACACCCCCAAATAAATTAACCACCCATGTAAATGAAACCCCCCAAAAGTGACCCCCCCATAACCCTAATACTAAAATGAACCCCGAACCCTAATACTAAAATTAACCCCCAAACCCTAATACTAAAATTAACCCCCGAACTCTAATACTAAAATTAACCCCCAAACCCTAATACTAAAATTAACCCCTGAACTCTAATACTAAAATTAACCCCCAAACCCTAATACTAAAATTAACCCCCAAACCCTTATACTAAAATTAACCCCCGAAACCCCCGAACTCTAATACTAAAATTAACCCTAATACTAATTCTAACCCCCTAAACCCTAATACTAAAATTAACCCCCGAACTCTAATACTAAAATTAACCCCCGAAACCCCCGAACTCTAATACTAAAATTAAGCCTAATACTAATTCTAACCCCCCCCCCTAAACCCTAAAACTAAAATTCTAATAACTCTAATACTAATAATACTCACCTTTAGCGATGAAATGTCCCGCGATGACCTGTTGCGCAATGAAGAGGGGGCGGTGAAGCGGCTGCGCTAATGCAGCCGCGATCAACCCGTCCCATCCCCTGCAAATGCATTATTTTCAGTGACAACAGAGCCAAAACATATGACAAAACACTGGATATTTATTAGAAAGTTTTTATTGTACAATAACCAAATCGTGTTACAAAAATAGAATTTCTACAGCATGGGAATGCAAGGCATGAGGTGTGGCACATCCCCATTTTAGCTTAAAAATTATTTTTCTTTCATGTTTGATTTCAAAAGATATCATTGGTTATTGAAAGATGAAACTAAGCACTAGGAGATTCGCTTTCTGCAACCGTTCTAAGGGGCCATGGTCCGTCACTTACAGACACGACTCTTTGTTGATACACCTGTGCTTACACTGTTAAGAGTACGTGTACTAGTGCTTTTCTTTTAATCCCTGCTTTATCACTGATATCCTGCACTCAAAACAGATTACAAAGATCATTTAAAAATGGAATCAGCAAAACTGGGGCCTTACTTTATTTTATTATTTTAGCACTCCTCTCTCTCTAAAGCAGACGCACCAGTCACATTTACTAACTGTTTGCTGTCTAACATTCAGCCATGTGAGCGTATGGTGTCCATTACAGTGCTCCTCTATCTTTAAGAGCAGACCCTTGCTATTGAGAAAGGGCTAGTGTTTGACAGCTCTGCCTTCTTACATTGTCAACCGTCTACCTGTACTCCCGTAATATATGCTTCCAGCACTTGGACAGTTTTAATTGCTTTACCAATTAGTAGTTTTCACGCATGGCTGATAAATGCCTTACTAAAAGCGCACTTATCGGGAAAGGGGGGGGGGGGGGGGGAGGGAGGGGTTGAAATTTAGATGCCATTCCGATGTAAAGGCCCATTACAAGATTGGAATAGATTTGTATTACATTTATCATTCATCTATGCAGCGTGTGATTTCAGTGATATATGGCCTCTCCCGTTCCTCCTCTGATACGCCAAACCGTAATACTCTTCGACCAGCTCTGGCTATTAAAGACCGTAACATGCAATGTGACCTTGCTCTGCAAAACATGTTGGGTTTGCACAAAAAAAAAAAAACTTAATCAAAAGAAGTCCTAAGTAAAGCATCCTTTGCCCTTACCGGCATTTTTTTCTTTTTCTTTTTTTTTTTCTTTTTCCTTCTCTCTTTCATGGCACTGGGAAATTTATGGATTGTGCGGACAGGTAGGATATGAACAATGAGCCAAATGGAGTCCAGGGTTATCTCGTCTGTGTGAGAACCATTGCTAAAAATCGATGTGACCTCTGCTACACTGTCATCCCAATTCCCACCTTCTGTGTCCTATTTGTCTTTTGCTGGATGCTTAGATCTGTGTGCTGTCTGTATGCGTCTCTCTTGGGCCAGATTATCAAAATGAATCATTGCCTCCATAGCTCTTATTCTTCTATTTATTTTCTTGCTCTTGACTTGCTGGGATGAAATATGATTCGTTTCTGCATTTGATCCTTGCTAAGGCCGGCAGCAACCTAATTTAGCGGTGTCTCTGTCTTTAACGGAGAGTAATATTATTTTGAAACTTCAATTTACTGTATGGAAACATTGCGAGCTCGGCAGCCAGACGCTTGTCTTTATCAATAGTTTTTTTTTTCTCCCGAGACGGGGTTGTAAAAGTGTCATTATATTCATTGGAAAGCCTGGGTGCATTACCGCTGATCAGCTTTCAGATGCAGTTATGACCAGAGGTGCAACAACATAATTGAAATTGTAGAGGTGTGGGGGGGGGAGGGGGTATGGGGGGGGGGTAAAGGGCAGATTCAGGGGCTGATGTCCATTTAGTGTTCATTGACATATAATCATAGGAAGCCAGCAAAGCTCTGTTTGAGCACTAATGCATAGGGAGTACATACATACGAAACCTTTTTTGGGAAAAAATATTGATTGCGTACAAATAATTCAACAATGAAGAATGAGCAGTATTCTTTTTTAGCTGTCACGTGGGTTGCCACAATTTGTACAAAAAAACTAAACAACAGCTTCCAAGCCAATTACCCCCCCCCCCCCCCCCTTGCTGGTAATATACCGACCAGGTGGCAGCCCTACGTGGCCCATGAGGGATGTCTGTGCGCTTGCACAGCTCACAGACATTGACTACCTGCCATCTTCCCAAAGAGGGCTAGTGAGGGGAGATCTTTTAGATCTCTCCAGCCAGTGCTTCTGGCGCCCCCCTTGCTGACACCGCTAAGGTCGACTCTTAGGGTTTGCAGGTAGATTTTTTTCGTAGAGTTTTAAATGCAGCATGTCAACGATTAATGCTACACGTTACTCTTAAAAAAATAAACTCTACCCGCAAACCCGAACATTTTTTCAAATTTAAAAAACCCGCGGACATTTAAGTCCTCAAAAACAGGACGTGTCCGGGTCAAAGAGGCAACCCTAATTAAATGCGTCCTCAATAGGGTTTTCAAATGTATGAAGGTGACACAAACTTTTAAGAAACATTTTTTTTTTTGCTGCTTTTTTGCTGCTTTTTATCTGACCGGCTGAACAGAAGATTACGGGGGAAAAAATCTGACATGAATAAATAATTATTTATGGATTGGGTTTGGGCATTCTAAAGTAATCCAAGTTATGTTCCTATGACACTATATTTAGATATAAAATATCTGTAGTCAGACTAAACATGCTTTTTTTCTTTTATACTGTCAAGGTAGAGAATAATAATTAATGAATAATGATCACTGTGTTAGCAGAATTGCAAGCAAATGCATCAATTAAGGGCTTTATTTATAACAGAGGGAACTGAGAAGATAATGTGAAGCTGAATTGGAAAAAAAAATTCCATTTATCTGAAGCCTGAGGCCCTCCCCGCGATCTCACTGCTGGTACTTACAGCGGGATACCCAGTGTCAGATGAGGCCACTTTGAGTAGCCTCAGTCTGTCATGCAAAATGTCCATTTTCGCCAACTCTTCGTGACCGAACTTCCGCAGGATGTCAGCAGGGACCCACAGGGTCTGCAGAGACCCTAACTGGCTCGGGAGCCAGCAACACAAAGGACCACCTTATAAACTGCTTATGATTATCAAGTCACAGGCGATGTCATAAGCGGAAGACATTGAAAACATACGTTTTTGAACGAATTAAGCTAATACAGTATGCAAACAAATGTGTATATGGTCAGATACTTTAATGGATGATAGTTCTACCTATAAATGAACTATTATATCATTTTTGTATTTTTATATGTAAATGTGAAAAACCAAAATAAAATAAGTTTTTTTTAAAAAAACATATTTTTCTCTGGTTTTATACATACATTTACATGTAAACAAAATGTACGGATCATTTATCACCATTTTTTTTTTATTCTCTTCATTTGCAGTTTAATCAATGCTTTAAGTCCGTGAGATGGGATGTTACTCTCACCTGCAGTTCACCTTACAGTGAATAGACCCCCCTGTCAGTGTGAATAGTTACAAGGTGTCATTATGTTATTGATGTTCATTGGCAGCAGTGTATGGAGTGAGCGTTACTTGGGGGCAATCATTCACAGAACCCTGTGTGTATTCTTCTCGGAATCTTTTGATTTCTAATGCTATCCTTCAGATTTATCTAATCACACAGTGGATTCACATCAAGACATTTATAAATAAACAGATAACCCATTAGAATAACTGCCTCTGTCAAAATTACATATTAAGTGCATTAGTCAACGGCAAATAGGCCGCTTCATATGGAAGCAGAAAGACATTTTGAGGTTGTTTGTAATACATTAAAATTGAAACAAGAAACTCTAATTCATGTAGAAACGCAAAGTGTTAACTTTTTTTTTTTTTTTTTTTTTTATTCCTGGTTCTCGGAAATGCTTTAAAAGGTAAATGCTAATGTAGGTTTTTATATATTTATTTTGTATTAAAGGGACAGTGAACATTTTTTTGGGGGGGCTGTGATTGGTGTTGCAACCTAAAATTGTCTTGAGACCAGAGTTAAGCCGATGGCATGGCTGGTATTTTTTTTTTTTTAAAGAAAGGGTGGCAACCCTAGCTGTGATCAGTCAGGGAGATGAAAAAAAATACATAAAACAAATGCTATTAACAAATCAATATTATTAAAGCTGTAGTAAGTTTAGCAACTATTCGAAGTGATGGTAGCTCTATATGAAGATATCACTACTTCTCAGTAGAAACACTGGGACCTATTCAATAAAAGGTGAGCTGAGGTGAGATGAACATTCCATCTCACTGACTTGACCATACCGTGTACAGAGACTACTTAGGGCCTACATTTGCTTGTCTTTTTTTTCCCTATTGTCCGTCTTTTCTGGGAGCTCAGAATGTTAGATTGCTAAAACTGTAACACGGAGCTCCCAGACCAAAAAAAAAAAAAAATAGTGATCAGCTGGCCATAAAAATCACAGAAAATATCCTGGCAAATGCCTCGACCACCGCCACACACCGAAAAATAAGTGCCCCTCTTTGGCCATTCGAAATGTTGAGAGGTACGGGACCTGGTGCGGCCCTCCTGCTGGAAGAGCTCAATTAGCTCTGCCTAAAACTTGAAGAACTCTCATTGATTGAGCAATGCATTTTACATTGCCAGCTCTGCTGCAAATATAATATGCGTTTAAATACTACTTCGATATCTGCTGCACGCCCTGCAGGCTTTTAAAAGCTTCGTACGTGCCCAGTCCAGGGACAAATTTCCTCCCCCTGTACAAACCTGAAACAATAGGGTGAGGGCACAATATACGGTCAATAAACTGTGTAGTTTCCTGTCAGAAAAGGTGTTATTTTTTTCCCCCCTTTTGAAAACCATAATCGAGAACTGTTCGGTTTTGAAAACGCCTAAGGAATAGGGTATAAATGTTAAAAGTCCTGTACGTTAATCATGCCCGCTGTGTTTGTAACCGATTTGCAGGTTCCCAACGGAATTATAAAAAAAAAAAAAAAAAAAGGAGGGGAAAAAAAATGTAATTGTGCTGTAGTCTAATTGTAAATCTTGGAATTAATATGACAAGGGCATTTGACAAATGGAGCCTTAAGGACACTTCTGCAATTGCCTTTAGAAAACAAATGCATCAAATACTTAAAGGCAATATATTTGGAGGAAGGTTTTTATTTTTTTATTTTTTTTTACCAAAAAGCAATTGAAGCAAAAATGTCCTTCATAACCTTTTTTTATGTGCCAGATGTATAGCTGTGATATATTTTACTAGAGTTTTTGTTCGAAATGAGTCATTTAAAACAGCATCGGAAGCATGATTTCAGCATAGTTTATGCACTGCTGTGTACTGAAGAGGCAAATTGAACTGTCCACAGTTAACGTTTAAAAAAAAAAAAAATGAAAGCTCTAATATTAGTATTTTTTTATAATAATAGGGATGTAGGTCTATTAAATAAGTGGGGTATGAATGTTCCTCGCGGACGTTTCACTACGGCAGTTACATCACCGACAAATAGTAACCCTAGTAACTCCCCAATCCTAAAACTAACCCCTAACCCTAATACTAACTCTAAAACTAAGCCAAATACTAACCTTAGTACTAGTAATAACCCTAAAAGTAACACTTAAACGAACCAGCCCCCCTAAAATGAACCTGGACCTTGACGAAACAACTGTCTGTAAGCGTCGCGATGAAGTGTCCGTGGAGAACTGCCCCATTCCAATAATTACACTGGGTGTGTCTCAATTTTAGCTGCTTGTTGTACCCTTCTTTTGCCCCTGAAGTTCCTTTGCACAATATATTATCCCTGTAGAAATCTATATATGTTAATAATCATTGGGTGGATCGATCAACAGAAAAAGTCCAGTGGTTCAGTAGAACCAGGGAGCTCCTAAAAACCATTCTACTGTTTCCAAACTTCCGTTACATAGAACTCTATGGTAACACCATTTCCCCGGCTCCTAGAAATAACTAAGTTAGCTTATTAGTTGGTCTTTTGACTCTTTATATCTGTATATAATTGTCTTATGTGGTTATATGTAACAGTTCCACTCTACCATTGGATACTTTGCCATCTCTTTCGAATGCCTCCTAAACCCCATTACTGTACCCAAACGTCTTCACTGCATCAGAGCTCTGCCATTACCGGTGATGACATGCCGTGATATAGTCTTATTATTCAGACTATGCAGCACATCTGTTCCAGCTGCGGCATTAGACATATACTCCGGTACCCCCACCGTGCCTAAGAAATATATATCCATAAATAATCGCAATGCATCACAATGCACGTTTGTAATGTTCTAGCGGCCCTCTGGGTTTGTCAAGGAAGCATGCAAAAATTATTATCAGCCTCATAAAGAAGATCTAGGATATAGCAAATTGTTTGCAAACAAAACTGCTGATATCAATGTCGACCGGGTTAACTGGCCTTGTGACGCTTCTGTACTCACCCAAAGATTCTCCCAACTTTTTATTAGTGGACAATAAAAGGGGTGATGTTCTTTGTCACCCAAAAGGGGAGTTTAACCCAGTTTGGACAGGGATAGGACTCTGTCGCTGGTGATGTTCTATTGACCTCTACTGACCTTGTCACAGGTGTGGTTGTTCCTTTATGGACCCTTTGCCTATCCTGCATTACAGACTTAGGCAACCCAACCTCTCTATTACAGCTGCTATGGACCTCTGGCTGGTCTTTATGAGGGTCATGTTCCACAGCAGCTAAATTACCTGCAGCTGTCATACCTTGTCCCAATGTGCTCAAGCACATGGGACTACATTTCACATAATCCCCTGCCAGTGGCTTTACAGGGTTTTATGGGAAATGTAGAACATCAGCCGCTGGAGGCCCCTAGTTTGCCACCCCTGCCTTAAACCCTCTTTCTTTTTTCACAGTCAAATGGATCTATTCACTAAAACTCGACTTTCATTATGAGACTAAGCCAATTTTGGCACCTGAATTTGACTCCCCAAAATAACCCATGGTTTCGAATTTGACTTTGTTTCCAAATTAAAATCGTCCTCCTCCAGCTATTTTCGAATTTTAGTGAATAGACCCAAAAGAGTTAAATTTCAACCTTCACTTGAAGACTAACCCAATTGATCTCCCCCCCCCCCACTTTTTTTTTAAATCTTATATTATGAGGCATTTATATACTTATATGTATTTATTGCCTTTAATGGGATTAGCTGTGTTTATTGCCATCGCCACATATATTTTATGTTTCGTAATAACTCTGTTTTTTTTTCTCTCTCTCTCTGTCTCCGCAGATGATATCCAAATTGCCATTCCAATTATAAAGCCAGCTTTGGACAAAGTTCAGCTGGCAGGACAAACTTTACCCCCTGGATTTCCAGCCCCCTTTCTATTTGCCGATGGACTGTCATCTGTAGAAACCCTTCTAACTAATATCCAGGTATTTTTTTTAATCTTTATTATTTTTCCATGTGTTACTTGTCGATCATCCTCCCTGGAGTACCTATATTACATCTGTGGCTGTATGAAGATGATGGGAAGTTCCATTGCAGGCGAAGCTTCAGCGATTGCGCAACCAGTGCGTTAACCCATTCCGTACCGTAAGGCTGAGAAAGAGCTTGGGTTTTGGTGGTTCTCTTAAATAAAGCAGAGAACTGAAGCTGGTATTAAATGAAGCCTTCGCTAGATCGTCTGCATTATCTGCCTGCCGTCAATCAGTTACTTAATATTCCCACTCTGGCGCTCTACTTACATCCAACAAACTTGTTTCTATTTTGCAAGTTCGATGCATTACACTTAATCACTGCAGCCCGCGCTGGCCTAAATCTCAATTTTTCAAATGCACAAAAGATTGAAAGAAAAAAAGAGCCTAAAATCCATATATTTCTCCCTAATAGATGTCTCCAGTAATCTCTGCGCAAGCCTTTAATAAATGCATCTCCGGCCCTGCTTACTGACATATAATGGACTAAATTGGAGAACAATGTCGTGATAGATGGACTCTGATTGATAAACATTTAAAAGACAATTTCAAAAGACATGTAGACAGCCAAACCACCAGATTTCTAGTCTCTCTTCTTCTACTGTTTTTTTCTTTTTCTTCTAATGATGAGTGAGGAATTTAAAGTGTATGTTATAATTGTGTGGGCCGTACAATACAATGGCAGAGGAACATAACATACATACATTGTTGGCTAGGGGATGTCCACAAGGGCAGCTAGCAAAATGGCAGTTACATAGAAAGGTCAATAGTGGGCCAACGTTCTAAAACAGCTCCAGTCACCATGGAAACCAATGGAATGCTTCCGCTGATTACATCACTTTTAGAACTTTTCCCCAGAAACTACCCAATGTATATTCTCAACAATGCATTGGACGCACAGTTATAATTGTTTCATTACTTGTTAATTAAAGCACAGCGTAATATTATTTATGTGGAGTAAAGAGCAAACCCTCTACTGCACCAATGGTAAAGTAGTGGAGCATGTCTGAACATACACATACCAGGCAGAAGGTAGATGCCCATTTTTTCCCCCCTCAGATAGCTCCATTGCTCACATCACTGCTAGGTATTCTGGGTAAGGACATCCAATTCAGATTCACATGACAACTGCTGAGGAGTGACCTCCTGATTATGCCTGGTCTATGCTGTACACTGTGCATCAACATCACTGATATCTTTGTAAGTAGTGAAACTGCTCCTCACCTTTTTTTTTTTTACGGTTCCTTCTGTCTGCAGGGTCTCTTAAAAGTTGCCGTGGACAACGCCAGGGTACAAGAGAAGCAAATACAGCAGGAAAAGAAAGAGTTAAAGATGGAACTTTGCCGGGAGAGAGAGCTCCGGGAAAACCTGGAGAGGCAGCTGACTGCGGAGGTACAGAGCAGAGGTGAGCCCGGGTTCTAACAGGAACAGCACCGCTGTGTTCCGAGGTTCTAGAACAGGAATAGGAAGGTACTTCTTTTGTACCGGTGAACAAAGATGATATTAAATATCGTTATTAACTACCCCATTCCCTTAATTGCCAGTTGGTGCCACGTTCTGTGACTACATCTCCTCTTTCTCGAAGTTGCTATCTTAATGACAGCTGCAAACAAACATTTGTCTTGCAAAAGGCGTGTTTGTGAAAATGACCTCAGCCAGGACGATTGGACACACAGTTCGTGTGAAATCCACAGGCATTTTTTTTTATTTCAAATGCGAGACTCATCCCTGCTATCCGTACTTTAGTCTGTTTAAAAGATTATCAATTGATGTGCACAGCTATTAATACTAAGCGAAATTAAAAACTTGAGAAGAAAATACTTTAAAGTATGAAATTAAAGTTTCACACACACACATATATAGATTTTTGTTCCCAAGTTTATATTTTTGTCTCACTAATTTATTTGGTTTAATTTAGAAAAAAAAAAAGTTACGGTATTAATAAAATGAGAAAATCTCAGTGTATTCCTACTGGTAAAACACTTTCTAAATAGATAAAATTATAGGCAGTATGGTCTCACTGTGTGTTGATGTTTTGGGGGCCCAAAGAATCATATTGTGTTCCCGCTTATAGAGCAATGGAATTATTTGGGCCCCCAGAGCACCATCACATATAGTCTTCACCTGTGTAAAGATATCAACAAAAAAAAACTTTTCATTCTGGTCTAAAAAGAAAAAAGGATATTCAAGCATCAGTTTAAAATAAATATGCATTTTGTATGATAATAATTTTGTCCAATAATGTAGTGTTGCCGTCTATTACATTACTCCCGCACTAGCGTCCACATTGTATAGGATCCATTAAAAAACAAATTTCTGTGTAATAATTATCGGTCAGGCTAATTTTTTTAGCTATCTGTGGGAGACTTGTTGGACTAATGTAACTTCAGACCGATTCGAGTTTAAATCTGTGGATCATTTATGGACCCACATTGCCAAACAGGCTTATAAAAAACCTTGCGCCAATGGGCAACCAAAATAAAACAGTGACAAGAGGGATCCTGTGACTTTTTTGTATTTGCGTCTGATCCACACTTTAAAAAAAATGGAACACGAAAGGAAATTGTTAACGTATTCAATGGACATTCCCCTTCTTCCAGAGTTATGTAATTTATACGGAGTAGAGCTGTTAAAGACTCTCCTCTCATATAAATAGTTAGTTAAGTGGAAATAATGGAATTTACAGTGCTTTGGCAGGCTCTATTCTTTCTGTCGTTTTTTTTGTGAAAATTAGGAGAATTTAAATAGTTCTATTTCACTCTCCAGACCCTGCCGAGCAGTTGAATATATAGCGTAAGGCACACTTCCCCTCACTCATTGTGCCATTTAAATATATCATTGGAGAAGCCGTTAAGTGATCTCGGCATTGTATATACGATACACGACAGTCTGAAATATTTCATTAGATTATATAGATTTCATCGTCAGTACATTCCTCTTCATTAAATACTCGTGCTCATTCAAAGAAACATATTTATATCCTCTGGAAAGAGCTGAAATAAAACGACATCATATGTCAACTGAAATGTCCCCGGCAGTGGATTCATTGAGTATAATGCACTGAGCACCATTTAACGACACAAAGTATTGTTCTGAAATGATAAATGTTGGAACATTTTGTCGTCTAAGTGTTGGATAATGAGCTACCCATTGGCCAGATCATCGAGTGTTTATATTTGGCTCCCCAATGACAAGTGTACGACTATTCTTGGTGAGATAGCTAAGTTGGCAAATTCTCTGACTGCATTACCTATGCAAACCTCAATGTCACGTGGTCTGCTATATCTTTTCAAGGTTGATAAAATGAGTATCATTAAGTAGGGTGACAATAACATCTATTATCCACCACCCTAGCACACTATAAAACACTTTGAGCCCCTCAGTGAGTAATGCGCTATACGTAATTATTATTAGTGTTATTACTCATGTACAGTTTGCTTGTTTGCTTACTCCAGTGAGCAATGCAAAAGAGCAAGTAAAGGTAAGTTATGAGTCAAACTGTAAAATTCTACTTGGGCACATTGGGAGCATTGCATCATTAGCTATAAGCATTTCTTTCAACTGCAAATTACCTCCACTCTGGAAATACTACATTCTAGGGCCAAAAAAAAGTCTTATTCTTAAATGGCATGTACACCAACAGATAATATAGCTTTTTAAATGATTTGTGTAAAAAAAAAAAAAAGTTTCAAGAGGCAGAACTGCTAATAGAGATTGTGAGAGATGAAAATGTTCACCTATTATTTTCAATTTTTAATTTTTTTTTGTCGATCTTGTTGGGTCGGCAAAATAAGAGATTGCTTATATTTCTAAGTTATTATCCTTAACCTTTCAAAATGTTTTTGACATAATATATTAGACCTTACATCTTAAATGGAAAATAGCATCGCTTACCACATTACTCGACTATTACCTGTTGAGAAAGATTAGAAGAACGTCTGGCGCCGAGAGCACGCTTCCCTGATATTAAAAAAAAAAAAAAATGTATATCTCGCAGAGAGACAAGGATCGTGCGGGGAGAGATAAGGCCCATTCTGTAAAAAAAAAATTAAAAAAAATAGTCCTGAGAGAATAGAAATGGCCGTAACTGTGGTAATTTTTGTGTGTTTCAGCGACAATTCAAAAGCGCTTGAAGAAAGAGAAGAAAGCCAAGAGAAAATTGCAAGAAGCTCTGGAGTTTGAGTCGAAAAGAAGGGAACAGGTTGAACAGGCACTTAAACAAGCCACAACAGGAGAGGGGCTCCGGATGCTGAATGGTAACTCAGGCATCAAAGCTATTCTATCTCTATGCAAAGTAACGGTATAAATGGGTTGACACGGAGAGGGGGAAAAAAATACAAAACTATATGCCACACCGCTGAAAATTCCGACGTACAGTCATGTTTAAGAACTCGGCTGTTACAACAAACCCCACGGGTCATAACGCTTTTGCATGGCGTACATTCACATTTAGGGCGATTTAAACTCTCCCAAGGTGAAACATTGTCAATCAGTGTAATGTATCAGACAAAAATGTAACCACAGATCTCCCATACCGGCAAAAATAATGCCCTTTTTTGAAGATCAGTTGAGTCTGATCAATTGTCCCTCCTTTTTGTACATCTCATTCTATTTTTTGTTTTGTTTTGTTTGTTTTATTTTGGCATAAAATGTATGTCTTGGAGTGACAGTGTGAATAATTACAATCTTCAACAAATGATAAGATGCGATATAAGAACAGATGCAGATTGTGCCTTTTGAGGCATGTAATGGGTAAAGGTGTGAAGGCAAACTCGAGTATTTCAGGTGGGAAGATAGTACGACATTTGGGGCTCCAGGTATATAATTGGTAAAGGTGCTAAGGCGGACTAAAGGATTTCATAGGAAAATGATGCTGAATATGATACAATCACTATGGTCCAGAATGCTCCAAATGTAGCACTTTTTACCCACCATCTCTCCAGCTTGGCCTGTAGGGACGTGTTTGTTATTTGCACCCTGGCGGTTATTAAATAACAAACATTGCCGTCACAGGCACTCGAATGTATGCATACTCTCTTAATATTTAATGATAATCGTCCAGCCGTTAATTGAAGACTGCCTTGGAAACCAAGGGATGCATTTGTGGTAAACAGGTTAAAATGCATCTCCTTCCAGATCAATATTTGACATCAAGCTACGGGACAAAAATAAATCAGTATTAGTCACCGTGTGTTGCGTATAAAGTTCAGTGGTAACTGCAAAACTCCAAGGAAACTTGGAACAAGAGAACGTTTGTACAAGAGTACGTTTTTTCGATATCCGAATGGGTTATACCAGGTATGATCTACAGTCTCCTGTCTCCAAAGGTGATCAGAAGCCCTCTGTCTCGGACATATGAAACGTGGCTAGAGCTAGTGTCTTTTGTCCACTGCCCATCCAGGTTCCACCTACTTTTGTTTGGTTCCACCTGTTTGCGAGGTGGACTACCTGTGATATTTGCTGAGGTCACTAGATGTCCTTTTTAGTTTCCAAGATAAGTGTGTACTGGAGAGTTTGATTAAAATCTGTATTGTCCTTCATGTTACCACTTTTTTTCGGGTTGTGCACTCGCTTTTCACGAATTTAGAAAATCGGGCAGACTAGATGGACCGAAATGGTTCTTATCTGCCGACGCATTCTATGTTTTTTTTACTTTCAAGCAATTTACAGTTCTCCAGTAGTTTTGAAATAAAAATAATTTCACCCGGGCTCTTAAATTCAATTACATCCCAATAAGGTGTGCTAAGAGAGAGAGAGCGATTGAACGAGAGAGAGTGGCACTGGTGTTATAGCAATGTCAATAAACCCATGACATTATTTGCAGGTTTTTAGGATATAAGAATTGTTGACGCAAAAACTGATCTGTTTTTTTTATTTCTTTTTCTCTTTTCTTTAACCTGGTTAAAACCTAGAATTGCGCCTTTAATGCTAAGACATATTCTCACTGGCTATTCCTTGTGTTTCAGACGCTTGCATCCCAGAGATGGAAACAGAACACAATGGCTCGCAACATGATAGCCCTCCAATGCAAGGTAAATAATGCCATAGTGTACAATGTGGAACGTCTTGGAAGGAAAAGTAAGTATGCTCCTCCTGCCGTATCACCTCCTCGTTCCGTATAGCCTTGAGAATTGAAGTTGGCACGAGCAGCCGGAGGCTAACACACGATATTTTACTGATTTACGGCTGGTCTCCTCCGGTGATGAGTATTGTCACATCTTGGGGTGGTTGAGTCTTTTTGACCTTTTGTACAAAATAATGGGCTTCTGAGTTGCCGCTGTTAAAGGATAATTTATGTCGCAGCTGAAATGTGCGAATTTCATGTGTTTAATTATGACCCCAAGCAAACAAGTCTCCCATGGAAAATCTTCACTATCAAATAACTTTTTTTTTTTTTTTAATTTGTGCGTTTGTCGAACGTTTGGCATGTTAAACTTTACATTGCTGAATGGACCAACAATTTTCACGTATTTCTGAAATCTCCATTATCATACAGCCAAAGTCTTGCAGGAGCTTTAAGTGGGTGGGGTTTAATGACATCATGCGACCTGGTATTGCCCCACGGGATTGACGTGTGCTGGGTGTCTGGTGCTTCATTTGTGCCTGTTCAGGCTATGTATGTGTCAGAGATGAGCATAGTTTAAATACAGTCCTGCTTGTGGACAACGAAAGCTGGAACAGACCCACCCAAATCTGACAGAAGAGGACCTTCCCCTCCACCCCGAAAAAAAAACCCCTACACCTACAAAACTATACAATTCCAATGACTATTATGAAGTACTGGAGAGTTGTGCCACCAGTGAGATTAAAAATGATCTATACACCACGGTCACATTTCCTTTCATTGAGAAATGTGTAATTTGCATATGAAGCCGCAAAGTGATGTCACAAACAGGAGACAACGCCGCCATATTTAAAACATATCTCTAGATCCATGCATTTGCTTGGATGTAGATCTTTTGGGATTCTCTACACAGTGTAAGCAATGTTTACGAGTCCCTTTAACTCAGTTCCTGCTGACTCTTCACTTTAGAGGAAGTAATGCGCCAGACGCACACACAGTATTTCTCTTGCGATATAATATTTGCAGATATCACACTTTAAAAAAAAATAAAAAATTGGGCTCGATTGTAATTGGAGTTAGCCATGCTTTCCCACAGCCGCTGACATCATGGAGCCATGAGTTCATGCAATATGAAACAGCAAATCAATACATGCTCCAATAATGTGCATAATTGTGATTTCCACTTTACAGATGGATATGGAGAGGTGGGGTGGATGCATTTATCCTGCCACTTGCCCCCAACCTCTCCTATCCCAGCTAACTACAGGAAAAAGCCCCATACATTAACCATTTTACCCATCAATCCCTGGTTAGTATAACATGGCATCATTAAGATCACCTTTAGATCAATGACTTTCAGCTACCATTGAAAGGATGATTTTATTCTATTTTTTTTTTTTTTTGCTGATAAAAGCAAATTAAATTAGCCCAGCTTACGAGAGCTTTGATAAAAAAAAAAAGGAAGAAAAAAAAAAAAATCCAAACTGAACAGCAGCACCATTAGCCAACAAAGTAATATTTTCTCTTTACTGCCCTGTGCCATTTAGTTATTATCCTATTGGAAATCTAATTATAATCCTTTTACTCCCTAGTCAAACTTCACAGTTTTTGCAAGCTTAGCACTGACAAGTGATTTCATTACATTTGATTGCATGCGCCCGGATTGACTTAACTTTCTCTGCGAGACCTAAAAGCCTTCTCAGTTTCTCAGGTTCCCTGTTTGCACATTACAGATACAGCTCCTTTAATTAATTAGCACAAGCAGCAGTAACATGAACTGCTGAACAGAAAATAACATCACTTTATGATCGCACGGAGACCTCTTCTTTTGCATGTTTATACCTTGGTTAAGTTTTGTATTATTGCATTGTTAGGAGCTGTTTGTACAATATACAGTCCATAACCTTCTACCTTTTGGGTTGTAGAATGCGGACTGGCCAGTCACGCCTGGATGGGGTAGTCAATCCTACTGTTCTATTATAAGGATATGGTGGCATATTTAACAGGTTTAAAGGTGTTGAACGACCAAGAGTGAGATCTGTGTCATGCTTGAAAATGATTGTTCTTTTTACAGTGATACGATCCATAGTAAAATGATTTATAAAGTTGTAGAAAAATGTCTGTGCGTTTTATCTTGTTTTTCTATGTTAATGTGTAAGATGTGGGATTTATCATTGATGCTGGATAGAATGGACAAATTGCTAACTTTACTGATGCATTTGGGTCCTGTCTGATGGTATAGCTCTGATCTTGTTTGAGATTATCTTTGAGACTTTGAGAGAGCCCCCCTCTTCTCAAAGAAAAAAAAAGCACACCCTAGCCCTACCACCTGGATAGGGGGGCTGGCCAGAGGCCCCCAGACCCAATAAAATTAATTATCCCTACCTACTCACCTAACTGCACCCAGTTGGGGGAGGGGGATTAATCATTAATAATACTTGTAATTATAAAATATCCCTTTGGGTGCCCTGCAAAAAAAAATGATACCTTCTGAAGTATCCAACTCAATCCCCAATGCTCTAGATCCTCATCTTCGGTCCAGAGGAAGGGGTCGTCCAAAAATAAAATGTTTTTTGAAAACCAGTCAATCATATAGCTGGAAATGGAGGTTTCTAATTGGCTGATGAGCTGGGGGGGTGTCAAATTATTTTATATATATGGGTTTGGGGGTACTTGGCCAGCCCTTGAACCCTGAAATTCATCTGTTTAAGCCTCTTCCGGGTTCTTTTCAAGGGATTTCGGCCTATATTGAGTAGGGCGGATCCATAGGATTCTCGGGGGCAATGCTATCACCGAACCAAATATGGCCGAAAAACCAGAAATTTTAGAAACAACTGACAGGCTGTTTGGACTCTTGGCTCAGATCTTCCTTCACCTGAGCCAACATTCTAAACATGTCAGCTCCCTGACAAAGCTATAGGAGGGCCTAACAAGGTCTTTTAAACTTCTACATTTGATGCAATCTTTCAAATTGATTTTATTGCCCACAGTAGCCCTTTAAACACATATATCCACTGCTGCCTTTCCTTTAACACACCCTGTTACATTATCATGACGGAGGAGCTGCCTTGGGGGGGGGGGGGGGGGGGGTGTTGCAATGTTTAATTTGGAGAAGTTTGCCGAGCGCCTCAGAATGTCTTCTCTTGACCGGGAAGACGATTGGAGTGTATCTAGGTGTTGAGAGCCAGCTGTCGGAGATGTAAAACTCTGCGAGTGAAATGTTAATATAAAAGTAACATGATACCCGCTGTCCCAGCAAATGTTATGATGACATGAGAGCTCTGCCACTTAATTGAGTTACTGTCCTGAAACATGTTGGAAAAACTGCATCTGCATCTTATTCACATAATGGATGCAGTTGTGGATTTAACCGTAGGCTGCTCCGGAGAGTTGTTTGTGTAAAAAGCCTCTTCTGCCAGTCAGCATCTTTGAGACAACCAGGCTGGTAAATTATTGAGTAACCTTTGTGACTCTAGTTTACAATAACATTAAAATGATGTCTTTGCACTCAGGCCTATTGTTGTGCATCACTCTCAGGGTTGATGTTAATTCTCTCCCGTCTGCCGGCATCTCACCACGATGTGAGTCAATAGCAGAGTGTGAGCTCTTTGGGCTAAGAGCGACAGTCCCGGGCAAGCGTTATTCTCTTGGAACCCGTTTTTCCCCCCCTGTATTGGTATTGCGTGAAATCAGATAGAACAGAGAATGGTCGGGTCCTGTTCACCTTTTCGAGGTTTCAGGTGGGTGCGGAGGATTCTGGCAGCCAAGTAGTTAAAATACATGTCCCAGCAGTGGATTGACTTCCGATGAAGCGCAACACATATGTAACACGGAAGGGCCTGCCCAGCGGTTTGTGATGTGATGCGTTGTATGCCTGTCTGGTATTCAAATGGCATACAGCTGTTCTGAGAAAGTGCACCATTGATATTGCCCCGGGGTAGGAAATTTTTGACCCAAAGAAACGTATCGCATGGAATATAGGCGTAAACGACACTGTGCAACCCTTCCTGGCAATCACAGATCCAGAATCTCAACTGCCGATCCATAGACAAATAGACATGATACAACAACCTTCTACAATGTGGCATTGAGTTGTGCACGGGGTACGGGAAAACAAGCTTTCTTTATAGTTTCAAAGTGCATCTTTCCGAACAATAGTACAGAACAAAATTGTTACCAGCAAAGATTCAGCTCAAACATCATTTGGGTTTAAGCATTTCTTTTTACTGCTGAAGCAGGTGCTTTCTTCAGTCTATTGGGGCTATTCACTAAAAGGTGAGTTGAAGTGAATAACATGTGAGTTGACGTGAATAGCAGGTGAGATGAACATTTAATCTCACCAGTTCAGCTATAGATTGTGCAGGGACAAACCTGATGAGTTCACTTATCGTGGTAACTAACCAGGTTTGTCCCTGCACAATGTATAGATGAATTGATTAGATGAAATGGTCATCTCAACTCACCTACTATTCACTTTAACTCACCTGATAATCACTTCAACTCACCTGCTACTCACCTCAACTCACCTGCTATTCACTTTAACTCACCTTTTAATGAATAGCCCCCTATGCAAATAAATACCTATCATACCTCCCAAGCAGGGCCGGACTGGCCCACCGGGATACCGGGAAAAATCCCGGTGGGCCGCCTGCCCCGTGGCCGCCTCGGCCACTAAAATTGAAGAATTCGGCTGCTGCAGCATCCGGCCGCAGCAGGCGAATTTCTTAAAGCGGCGACGGCCGCCGAATTGCTTAAAGTGGCACCGCCACTTTAAGCAATTCGGCGGCCGTCGCCGCTTTAAGAAGTTCGCCTGCTGCCGCCGGATGCTGCAGAAGCAGTTCCGGCGACGGGATGGGAAGTAGAAACCAAGGTGAGTGAGACATACAGGGGGAAGGGGGTGAAAGACACTACGGGGGGGGGGGGGGGGTGAAAGACACTACAGGGGGGGGGGGAAAGACACTACAGGGGGGGGGGAAAGACACTACAGGGGGGGGGGAAAGACACTACAGGGGGGGGAAAGACACTACAGGGAGAAGGGGGGGTAAAAGACACTACAGGGGGGGTGAAAGACACTACAGGGGGGGGGTGAAATACACTACAGGGAGAAGGGGGGGTAAAAGACACTACAGGGGGGGGTGTGAAAGACACTACAGGGGGGGTGAAAGACACTACAGGGGGTGGGAAAGACACTACAGGGGGGGGGAAAGACACTACAGGGAGAAGGGGGGGGTAAAAGACACTACAGGGGGGGGGTGTGAAAGACACTATGGGGGTGTGTGTGAAAGACACTACAGGGGGGGGTGTGAAAGACACTACAGGGGGGGGTGAAAGACACTACAGGGGGGGTGAAAGACACTACAGGGGGGGGTGAAAGACACTACAGGGGGGGGTGAAAGACACTACAGGGGGGGGTGAAAGACACTACAGGGGGGGGTGAAAGACACTACAGGGGGGGTGAAAGACACTACAGGGGGGGGTGAAAGACACTACAGGGGGGGGTGAAAGACACTACAGGGGGGGGTGAAAGACACTACAGGGGGGGGTGAAAGACACTACAGGGGGAAGGGGGGTAAAAGACACTACAGGGGGAAGGGGGTGAAAGACACTATAGGGAGAATGGGTGAAAGACACTAAGGGGGAAGGGGGGAAGAGAGATGCCACAGAAAGGACACACAGAGAGAGAGAGAGACGCCACAGAAAGGACAGAGAGAGAGAGAGACGCCACAGAAAGGACAGAGAGAGACGCCACAGAAAGGACAGAGAGAGAAAGACGCCACAGAAAGGACAGAGAGAGAGAGAGACGCCACAGAAAGGACAGAGAGAGAGAGAGACGCCACAGAAAGGACAGAGAGAGAGAGAGAGACGCCACAGAAAGGACAGAGAGAGAGAGACGCCACAGAAAGGACAGAGAGAGAGACGCCACAGAAAGGACAGAGAGAGAGAGACGCCACAGAAAGGACAGAGAGAGAGAGAGAGACGCCACAGAAAGGACAGAGAGAGAGAGAGACGCCACAGAAAGGACAGAGAGAGAGAGACGCCACAGAAAGGACAGAGAGAGAGAGAGACGCCACAGAAAGGACAGAGAGAGAGAGAGACGCCACAGAAAGGACAGAGAGAGAGAGAGACGTTACAGAAAGGACAGAGAGAGAGACGCCACAGAAAGGACAGAGAGAGAGACGCCACAGAAAGGACAGAGAGAGACGCCACAGAAAGGACAGAGAGAGAGACGCCACAGAAAGGACAGAGAGAGAGACGCCACAGAAAGGACAGAGAGAGAGACGCCACAGAAAGGACAGAGAGAGAGAGAGACGCCACAGAAAGGACAGAGAGAGAGACGCCACAGAAAGGACAGAGAGAGAGACGCTACAGAAAGGACAGAGAGAGAGAGAGATGCCACAGAAAGGACAGAGAGAGAGAGAGACGCCACAGAAAGGACAGAGAGAGAGAGACGCCACACAAAGGACAGAGAGAGACGAAACAGAAAGGACAGAGAGAGAGAGACGCCACAGAAAGGACAGAGAGAGAGAGACGCCACAGAAAGGACAGAAAGAGAGAGATGCCACAGAAAAGACAGAGAGAGAGAGACGCCACAGAAAGGACAGAGAGAGAGAGACGCCACAGAAAGGACAGAGAGAGAGAGAGACGCTACAGAAAAGAGAGAGAGAGAGACGCCACAGAAAGGACAGAGAGAGAGACGCCACAGAAAGGACAGAGAGAGAGAGACGCCACAGAAAAGACAGAGAGAGAGAGACGCCACAGAAAGGACAGAGAGAGAGAGACGCCACAGAAAGGACAGAGAGAGAGACGCCACAGAAAGGACAGAGAGAGAGACGCCACAGAAAGGACAGAGAGAGAGACACCACAGAAAGGACAGAGAGAGAGACGCCACAGAAAGGACAGAGAGAGAGACGCCACAGAAAGGACAGAGAGAGAGAGACGCTACAGAAAGGACAGAGAGAGAGAGACGCTACAGAAAGGACAGAGAGAGAGAGAGACGCCACAGAAAGGACAGAGAGAGAGAGACGCCACAGAAAGGACAGAGAGAGAGAGAGACGCCACAGAAAAGACAGAGAGAGAGACGCCACAGAAAGGACAGAGAGAGACAGGATACAGGATATGTCTCACACACTGCCCTGATATATACCTCTGCACAGGGCAATTCATATAACTCTGTGTACATACTGGAGGTATATATATTGCCCTAGACAGGCTTTTATATCAGTCTTATCTATAAATAATACACTGTTCAGATGTGCTTTTTAAAATGCATGATTTTCCCTTCTATGAACAAAAAAATTATATTATGCTATGGGCTGCTTTAAAAATCTTATGCGATGGGGCTGGTATATAAATTTTTTCCAGGGCTGGTTTTTGTTCCCAGTCCGGCCCTGCTCCCAAGTGACCCTATTTAGGAGGAATACACCCTAATTCTTGAACAAGTTACCAAACAACTAAAGTACCGTATTTTCTCGAATATAAGACTCCCCCTGCTGCCGCCCGGAACAACTGCCGGGACTTCTATGATGAAGCCGGGTCCTTCCGGCTTCATCATAAAAGTCCCGGCGGAAGATGTCTGTGCGTATCGTGCAGACATCCTCCGCTGCCCCGCTAGCCACCAGGGAGAATCGGGCAGCCGGGGGATGTCTGCATGATAGTGCAGACATCCTCCATGCTGCCTGACACTGCCGTCTATTATGACGGACCGGCTGTCCCCACTAGCCAACAGGGAGCAAAAAACAGGTGAGGGTGAGGGGAGGGGGGAGACAAGAGGAGGGATGAGAGAAAGACGGGGGGGGGGGCAGAGAGACAAGAGGAGGGGGGGCAGAGAAAGACAAAGGGGGGGCAGAGAAAGACAAAGGGAGGGGTCAGAGAAAGACAAAGGGGGGGCAGAGAAAGACAGGGGGGTAGAGAAAGACAAAGGGAGGGGTCAGAGAAAGACAAGGGGAGGGGGGCAGAGAAAGACAAAGGGAGGGGGGCAGAGAAAGACAAAGGGAGGGGGGCAGAGAAAGACAAAGGGAGGGGGACAGAGAAAGACAAGGGGAGGGTGGGGAAGAGAAAGACAAGGGGGGAGAGAGAGAAAAGTTTGGGGGGAGAGAGACAAGGCAGGGGGGTGAAGAGAGAGGCAGCATTGGCACAATAAATAGAAGAAATGCATTTGTTTAATATCATTTTTCATATAGGGTAGTCTTATAATCAGGCTTTTAATTTTTTTCCTAAAGGAATATCCAAAGTTTGGGGGGTCGTCTTATAATCAGGGTCGTCTTATATTCGAGCAAATACGGTAGTTATCCCTTGACCATAAAGTGTTCCTCTGATGCCCCGCCCACAGCCTCATCTCCAGCCACTCCAACACAAATGAAAGTGTTGACATAATGAGAGGTAGGCTATATATGTCATTGTATATTAATATTGTAATCCTTTTTTTATTTTTATAAAACCTCAACAGTACATTGCAAAAAACGCTGCTTAGTTTGCTCACACACACTCGGCCCTGCTGTGCTTTATTATTTTTTTTTACATTTCTGGCCTCCCCCCCCCCCCCTCTTCCCCCCATCCCTGTTTTACTACACACAATGATTTAACCAGCATTTTCTGCTCTAAAATGTGTGTCCTCGGGGAGAATTACTATTATTGAAGGATTTTCTGCTCCCTGAGAATTTGTGAGATCTTTACTCTGTGTAAAACTCCTTTCCAAATGCCTTGCTTATTAAGCCATCCATGCATTTCACTGCAGGTTGTAAAGTAGCGGAACATGCATTAGGGAGCCATAAGCATATTTTAGTGTTAGGGAATATCATTTATACAGTTTTTATATAGTCAATATTACCCCTGGAGAGCAAGATTAGACTTTAAAACTAAATCTACAGTTTTGCTCACCTTTGTATAATACTCCCCTTAATGGAACAAAACCCACGTAAATGAATATTTGATTAGAGTGAAAACTAAATAAATGAATACATTTATTGCACGGAGGCTCATACAAATCTTCCATACCCAGGGCAGTAAACTGCTATAAAGCTGTATGTATCGTTTTAGAGGTCTAAGTAGTCTCTTGTGCTGTGGTTCCTGCCTATGCCAGGCCCATTAGTCAAGCGGGCACCTTCCTGCTTATCTGGGCAAAACAGTGTGTCTGGGTTGACTTTGCTAAAACTCGTAAGCTGTAAAACTGATGATAAAAAAAGGAATCGTGGTAAAAAGCAAGAGCAGGCCTAGACGTTCAATGCATCCTACTATAGAGTGCCACTGGCCTGCTGATTTTTTATTGGCCATGACTGGAAGCCCGTCTGTGCCTTGATTTTTGTACAAACACAACTATTGATTAACCAAAACACTACACACATACATTGCGAGTTAATAAGTACGCCAACTGAGGCTCACGGTCAGGAAAGCGGGCTTTGTATGAAGACAGGGCAAGCAGAAATAGTGCCAAAGAAAAAATGTTGGGTGGGCGTTACGTGAGACGGTCCCCGTCTTCTAAGCACCAGCTCAACCCATATGTAACAAAAACAGTTTTGCTTTCCTTTGTTTTGTTTTTTATCCCAAAAAGTCTTCCCGTGTGATAATTGTGTGAAAATATTTTTTTTCACGTCTCATAAAAGTATTATTTTCTCACAAAATTCCATTTGTATGAGAAGATTCTCTTTTTGTCGACTGCGTGAAGCGCTGTAAAGGGTTGCCACCTTTTTCCGCAAAAAAACAAAAAAATACCGGCCTTCCTATTACCTCCATAGACTTAACATTGGGAGCAAGCCATTATTATTTACCGGCCTGCCCTAGCGCTGTACCGTTTATATAGATAGACGACAATACGTATACCACCAAGACACAAGTATCCACACGTGCACTTTGTCACTGCGAGCGGCACCCTGCTGTAGTCAGGTTTCACAGGAGAGGTTTTCTAAATGGAAATCTTAAATAATGTATTATTTTAACTACATCTTCACTTCATAAATAATATAGAAATGTCAGTGCAGCAGAGGCTAGTTTTAAAATCAAATTTGTTTGTGGTAGTAATAAATAAAAGATGTTAATTTTTAATGTTCGGTGTGTTATTTAAACATTTTGCTTAAGTACACTCATTTTTTTGTCATTGGATGTCACGGATCCTGAAGAAGAACTTTACATGAAAGTTCCTCTTGCCGGATATTCAACATTCTAAAATTGAAATATTTTTCATAGATCTGGGAACCTTGAACCTCATCCCACTTCCAATTTCCACAGATCCAGACCTATGACCAGTGAATGATCCAGAGATTCTACTTTGATGAACGCTTGCCTGGTCTCCATATCAAACTATACTTCTCTGTGCGCGTGGTGATGTTTACATACACCCAGTGCCTTTATTTTTTTTGTTGTTTTTTTGAAACTCCCACAGGCCCTTTACCGATTTGCCTACCCATTGTCCTGATTTCCCATCATTCATTCCTTACATGTATCACAGGTAGCCAGGGGCTGGCATCAACATTGTTCAAGGTGGATCATTTATCGGACCTTGTGATGGTCAACTTAATGATGTTCCTTCACAAACCTTGCCATGGACACTGTTGTGCTTGTACATACATTTTCCCTATTCTTGCCGGCAGCACTGAATGCCAGTAGCCGTGGCTTGGAAACAGGAATGTCAACCTATAACTATGTGCCGATACAGAATTAATTCCCCTTTGATGTCCCAGAGAATCATGACTGTAAAGCAGGGGGGTTGGGGGTAACCATCACCAATCGTCACACTTATTGACTTGAGAAGAAGAGAGTGATCTCTAGGCGTATGAACTCCCAATGTCTCCAGGGACGCAGACCCATATTGGTGGGACTGGTTAGGGAATTGGTGAGCATCACACTTCAGATCTAAACCACGGACAACGACTTGTCATAATCGATTATGTCTTAACAAGTCATGTCACCCTGTCTTAGTTCATGAGACATTTACACTAAGGGCACATTGTTGGTTCACTCCAAGGACAACTCTAGGCAAAAAAATTACTTGTTTAATGTAAAAAAAAGCATAAAATGCAATTGCTTTAATGAAAGAATGCAAACAAGTCCTATTTGCTCTTTATAGCTCTATCAGGGGGTCAGGCATGTGGTTCAGAATATTCCGATAAGTCAGATCTTCTTTCCTCTGAGCCATGAAGGACAAAAAGGTTCCAAAAAACATGTCAGCCCCCTGATATCTGCTGTAGGCCACTTCACCGCAAATGTATTTGTGCGTGGGCTGCATTCATGTATTATCGAAGAAAAAAATGTAACAAATTATATATATATATATGTCACACTTACATACCCCCACACTCTCACATACCCACAGTCACACTTACACAAACACAGTCACACTTACATAGAGACTCACACTTGCACCCACTCTCACATACACACATGGAGAGTCAAACTTACACTCACACTCTCACATAGACAGTCACACTTACACACTCTCACATACACACATAGAGAGTCACACTTACACGCTCACATTCACAAATAGAAAGTCACACTTACACACACTCTCACATACACACATAGAGAGTCACACTTACACACACACACACACACACATAGAGTCACACTACCACACACACACACACACAAATAGAGTCACACTACCACACACACACACATATAGTCACACTACCACACACACACATATACAGTCACACTACCACACCCACACACATATAGAGTCACACTACCATATACACACCTAGAGACCGCTTAATGAAAAGAAAAACGTTATTTTTTTGGTCCCCTCCCTCCTAGTTTACCTTTTATCTGCAGGGAGGGGGATTGTGGCTCCTTCTCCTTACATTGGCCACAGGCTGAGCCATCCACTTGTGCAGCGCGAGGGGTGGAAGCTCCGCCCCCTCGCACTCTAACCTTGTTGGAGCACCGGTGTATTCTTTCATTAAAGCATTTATATTTAAAACATCTACACATGATGTAATCTTTCAATTTTTCTCCCCTACAGTTGTCCTGTAAGCTATTTGAATTTATTTTATAGTTATAAATAGAGACGGGGTATCTGGTTTCAGGCTGCCATCTTTATTATCATTTGTTCAGTAGAAATGATCAGAGAGCTAAATCCAGACAAACGGCACTGAGAATTGAACTAAACTCTAGCCACCTACCCCCAATCTCTGTGCTGAATTACACACTGTCTGTAAAAAGATGTGATTTCTGATCATAAAACAACACACGATGTGACATGGAGACTAACACACTTGTCATTAATTAAATGTATTTTTCACAGCTTGACGAATAATAATCTGTGATTGTCATTTAGAACAACAACAGAAGAGCTGTAGAGTTAAAGTGATACTAACAATTATTATTCAAGTGGGCCCCGTAGATTTAAATGCTTGTACTAACAGGATCTCTTATCAGCGTGTAAACATTTATTCTGATATCAGGAAATGCAGAATTTCAGTTTGATTTATCTACAAGAAGGTCTACTTTGGGAAAAGAACGCATGATCATCATCTTTTAACTTATATGTTTATTACATTTTTAAAAGCATATTAGATCGTTATTACGATCGCGCCTACATTGGGCGCATTATGCTGAGAGCTGGGTGCATGCTCCGTCCCCCTCGTGCACTGATGCTGTCGGAGCTCCAGATGTCAGGTGACATCCCGGAGCTTAGAAGATGCAGGAGCTCAGAAGAAGGTGTGCCTGAACTATCCCCCTCCTTGCAAATAAAAGGTAATTAAGCAAGGGGGGGCGGGAATGCCACAAAAAAAAGAAAGAAATGTGTGTCTGTTTGTAAGGGAGTGTGTGTGTAAGGGTGTCTGTGTGTAAGGGTCTCTCTAAAAGTGTCTGTAAGGGTTTCTGTGTGTGTAAGGGTGTCTGGGTGCATGTGTAAGGGTTTAGATTTGGGTGTGTAAGGGGTGTGGGTGTGAAAGGGTGTCTGTGTGCATGTGTAAGGGTTTAGGTGTGGGTGTGTAAGGGGGTTTGTGTGTAAGTGTGACTGTGTGTATGTGTGTGTGACTGTGTGTCTATTTGTGTATGTGTGGCTGTGAATATGTGTATGTGTGTCTGTGTTTGTGTGTATTTGTGGCTGTGTATGTATGTGTATAAGTGTGACTGCGTGTATTATTGTGATACAGTGTGAGTTGTATTGCTATGAAGTCTATGATACACGCATTATTGTATTACTATATATATATATATATATATATATATATATATATATATATATATATCATATATAATTTTCTCTTAATGAAAAATTACTGTGGCGCATGCACACATACATTTCTGGTGTAGTGGCCCAGAAGAACTTGGACACCCCTGCCATAGTACTTACATGTGTTCTTGTCTACTGTGCTGGAACATACAACAGTTCTGTGGCCCTTCTTCTATTACAGTGCTGACATCTTGTGAAAGGCTCTAGCTCCTCCCTCTTTTCACTATCTGCCTGCTCCTTCCTACGTCTATTCTTCCTAACTATTCACATTAGTATTCACATCCACTCCTACTATAATGTGAACCTTCTTAACTGATTACATTCTCATTGGCATTCTTTCTTGCAATCTCATTCTCATTCACATATACATTCCTCCCTCCCAGTGTGCATGATTGACACACCACCAGGAGCCACCAACAGTCCCCGGACCTTCACCTAAGTGAAGCTTCACTAATGATTCATCCAAATTCTTTGTTTTTTGGACACATGATGGAATATCTTTTGAATAGTACTTTTTAGAAGTAGCATTCAGAAATGATATAAAACAGGAGAGAAAATGCCTCTCATTTACAAACAAAATTGTTTAAAGCTGGTAGGCTTGAGCCCTTTTTTAAAACGATTTAGAGACATATTAGGTCGACCCTCAGTTTCTATTAGTTTAAGTTGAATAAGTCCACCTTCCAATAGTTTGTTGTTGGAATACCACCTTATTTTTCAGTAGCTCTATATTTATTTGGATCGCGTCAATTCAGTGGCCGTTTCTGTATAAATACATATTTCTGGTTTCCCTTCCCTTTCTCGTTCTCAGGCTCTCAAACATTCCTCCGGACATACTCCATTCTCTGATCTTCCTGGTCTCTATCCTTGTTTATGTCCAGAATACATATTAGATCATCTTTGTTTTGAGGCTGCAAAAAAAACGAGACCTCTTATAACACAAACCATTCAGCTACTAATTAGCTGCTTCCTGCTCCTAATGAAGTGAGCACGGCCCGAGTTTGGATTAAAATTCAGCTACCGCTCTCCTCCTGTTTATGCTTCCAGATGTTTTTTTGCTTTATCTGGGAGTTTACTTTGACAGCTCCTGCTAAATGATAAATCACTCATATTATGGCTGAAATGCATTTTGAAATTGAAATGTGGCAAACTTTGAAATTCCTCCAAGAGCCAGTGTCACGTAGCAGGTCAATATTGGTTCTCAGCTTGTGATGTATGCAGTATTGGCATATGCTAAGCAGGAGTGGAATGGTTTGTCAGCGGTACATAGAATGTTACATGAGACGATCATTCTGTTGTCATCGTTACAGTTTATTGATGCGGGATTAACCTGGTCGGTTTTGGCCCAGGCAGTGACAGAAACGAGGAAGTGTAGAGTCTTAAAGTGTCATTTGTATACGCGAATTTAGTAAAGCCTTGTGTCTAGTAAGGTCGACATTAAAGCCTATGGGCTTTATTTAAAGAGCAGGGACATTTATCACTAAATACCGTGGACTATAACAAAACCGTCTCAGATAAGAACATTGGCGACCATTAGATAGAATCCAGTGTTATTGAGTACACTCCTTATAAAAATATGCCGTTACCCACCAGTATGCAGCTCAAACCAAGTAATTTCACCTTTAATGTGAGTTTTGAACATTTGGTACTCACAGATAAGGGAGCGCACAAGAGCTCCACTTTGTAGATACAAGTCTACTGTTCAATATTTATTATTTTATTTTGGGGGGGGGGGGGGTCCTGTTCCATCCACTTTGGGTCTTTCCCGGCATTATGAGTTTAAAGTATGTATGTCTATAAGACATACATAGGGTGACCACATCACCATTTTATTCAGGGCCAAGAATGACAGACCCTCCAGGGCTGTGGTCAGTAAAATGTATCTACCCAACCCAGCCCAGGAGTGTGCATTTTTCATATGTGTCCCTGAATAAAATGGTGAAGTGGTCACCCTAGACATACATATTCTAAGAGCATGTAGCTAGCTTGGTATAATGTTTGGTTTTATATTTGGTTTTGTTATTCCCTTGTCAATTCCCCACCACTCATCGTTTGGTGAATTGCCTTCCGTCCCAGTTCTCCTTGCACATAGTTTATCGGTTATTTCTCAGCCTTTTTTTTCTGTGAAGAGACACACATATATAAAGAGCTGACGCCTCCGATGTTGCAAGCAAATTTCCCCCTGGGCAGAATAAGCGATTGTAAAAAGCCTGTGGTGAATCTGCTGTGTTTTTGAGTACCTGTGGTTTACATGGTATATATATATATAGAAACTCACTGGCGATCAATATCAACTGCAAATGTACATTCAAATCAAAATCTGAAAGGAATATTGATAAGATTTATCATTCAAATGACAAGTGACCTATTTCTTTTTTTTTTTCTTTTTTCGTAGAAAACAGGACGTACATAAAGCCTCCGCCGATAATGTACTGAAAAAAAAAAAACACGAGAAAGCAGTCTGAAGATTACACTGTTTAAGGGAAGGGTCCCTCCCAACCTACGATGCCTTCAGTTTGGAAAGAAAAATATAACAGGAAAGGAAGCATGAATTGAGAAGGACTGTGGACTTTTTTCTTTTCTTTTTTTAATTGTAAGGAGTTGCGGTATTTGCTGCATTACGAACTGCCATATCATTTTATTCATAAGAAATTTAAACTTCCTGCAACATTCAGACCCACGTGACGATTGTAGATTGTATGCCCCCCCCCCCAAAGTAGAAAGAAAAAGAAAAATCAACGTATTAAGCACATCCGAAACTTAACCAACCACTTTGCAAACAGTTTTTTATGATATTTCTTCTTTTTATTTATTTTTTTTTTTAATTTACGTTTTTGAGAACAAGACAGACAATGGGGTTATGCATAATTTCGGGGATGAAAGGGGCTATTTAAAAACAAAACAAAAAAAAAAACGTTAACGCCGGGGCAAAAGTTCTAAATGATATCCAATCAGCAGGAACATTCCATTGGTTTCTATGGTAACTGGACCACTTTTAGAACTTTGTCCTGCACTGTCTATCTGTCCCCTTTGCAACCCCAAAGGGTTGATACCAGAATCTATGTTGTACAGCTGGGGCAAAATAAATGAAATTCATCAGACGTTCTTTTGCCAGCTTTTCCTGAGACTGAACCAGATTGTGTTTATTACCGAAAACCACTCATCACAGAACGGTATAAATGTGTTTATAACTTTAGCTTTGTTTATGGAAGCAGATACTCCTTATATATAACATTTTGAAAAAGAAATGTGTGTAAATTTTTTTTTTTTTTTCTAAATAAAAACAATGCTGTACAAATTGAAACGTTAAATTGGTGACCAAGTGTCTTGCTGATCTGCACCGCCCCCTGTTGGCTGGAGGATGAAGATACCCCTTTGACGGTCAGCTTGGAATCTTTTAAATAAATTGAAGTTACGGTAGAGTGTTAGATAACGGAAACTTCTCTGTTGTATCATATTAAGTTAAAATATAATTTCTTTGTTAAAATGTTCTTGCTAAGATTCAGTATTAAAAAATTTTTGTTTGTTTTGTTTGACTTTGGAAATCTTTAATTTTTTTTTTTTGATGCCTAATTTAATGTATTATATTAAATTGAACAGTTAAACTAATCAAAATGCCGGTTAAACAATTTTACTGTGTAGCACCACTGGTTTAATAAAAAAAAAAAAAGACACTGACATTAAAAATGGTGGCTTATGGTATTTCTACATCAGACATGAAAAATGAAATGTTACATACATTTTTTATTGTATGAATATCACTCACAATAAGACATAGATTATGACTACTGAAATGTTTTCATTGAAAGCATAAAGGGACTGTGTCACTTTAGCTTTGCGTATACTTTAAATGTAGAGGATAAAAAAAATATAAAAAATTATCTATGCGTTATAGGGGTTATGTGTAAACATGGCAAACACACACCCCAATAGCGGAAAATAGTGGTGCCATGTATAAAGCAGACACCCGGGAAATTTTGGGAATCTGTGCCGCCAGAAAGGTACTTCTGGGTTGTGCCGGTGCTCAGTGTGCTTGCGCAGCCAATGTATAAAAACACAGGCGCTTAATAACACCTAATGTGTTTCCGAAAATCTCCACCTAATACTGTATGGTGGAGGTCCCTCTCACTTACTGCAAAGTGTGCCTTTTGATACCCCTCCGGACACTTTGCAGTGCGGGAGTTTTCATACATAACCCTCAATGGGTTCTATTCCATGACCTGAGTTAATTTATCTCATAGGACTTAACAAGCAGTAATTTAGAATGTTATGTGTCATTGAATTTGGCCCAGTGTCTCTTATTTATGACATCACCTTATAGCTTGATATTCAAATTATGGTTTCCCTTTAAAAGTGGTTCACACCACAAGGGAATGTCATTACCAGGAGCCTTGACTGTCACACGTTTTTCCTCTTAATCAAGGCATGTATTTTTTTTTAAAGTCCCTTTAAAGAGAGTTGTTCTACACTGTGCTGGTAAGAGTATCTTTCTTCTTGCACGTGACATGCCCAGGTCCTTAGCAGGAAGGATTAAGGTCCATTTAATAGAAACAGGTTTGAGAAGGTTTGAACATGCGACCTGCATCCAACATACATAATTCTGTGGTTTGGTACACATTGTCTACGGATTACATGGCCTGTAATAAATATTATATATTTTACTTTGCTTTTAAATCACAATGACCTTTTCCCATTATCAAACTACCCACCGACGCAGAAGCACTATCCGTCTATATGATGCAAGATTTATTCCGTATATATATGATGCTATTGTTAGCATCACCTCACGCCCCATGCTGACTGAGCGCATCCAGTATTAAATCCGGAAAGGATATCCCCACATCATAAACATCTAATCGGAACAACTACACATTTCCAATTAATGTTCCTTTACATTTTTTACTAAAAAAAAAAAAACAACAAATAAATCCAGGATTTAAATGTATTTTCTTACAGAAGCGCTGGCAGAAGCTTGACGGAATTCGCCATTCCAAGAATTGCGCTAAATGTTTAAAGTAGCGGAGGAAACCTGTTATTACATTCTGATGGTCTGCCTAACTAGCGGTATTGACAAACTAACGCAGAACATATTATCCCTCTACCTTAATTCATAGTCATATGCAGCTGATGCATGTAAAATGTTATTGTAGCGGTGTGGGAAAGAGGCAGATTGTTTTCTGGATCTTGTACATGTTTTTAATGCACATGAAATGCCCTTATTTTTACTTTAAAACAGTTTGCAGCCCTCCTGTAGTTTTACATTGAAAATTATTTTGCCGGGGCTCCTAAATTCATCCAAGAAGGAGGGGCTTGGAGTGATAAGGGAGGGGCTTGGAGTGATAAGGGAGGGGCTTGGAGCTACAGCAACAGTGATACATGTTTTACACTTTAATTATAGGTTTTCTTTAATGAGATAAACAGCAGGTCTGTTTCTTTTTCTTTACCAAATGCAATATTTACCTGAATTTATATTGGCTAAACTGTTTCATGAGTTGTATGATAAAACTTACCAGGAAAGGTTAAAGCATCTTAACATGTATAGCTTGGAGGAAAGACGTAACAGGGGGGATATGATAGAAACATTTATATACATAAAGGGAATCAACACAGTAAAGGAAGAGAGTATATTTAAAAGAAGAAAAACTACCACATCTAGAGGACATAGTCTTAAATTAGAGGGGCAACGATTTAAAAGTTACATCAGGAAGTATTACATTACTGAGAGGGTAGTGGATGCATGGAATAGCCTTCCAGCAGAAGTGGTAGAGTTAAACACAGTGAAGGAGTTTAAGCATGCGTGGGATAGGCACAAGGCTATCCTAGATATAAGATAAGGAACTAGGGACTAATAAAAGTATTTAGAAAATTGGGCAGACGAGAAGGACCGAATGGTTCTTATCTGCTGACACATTCTATGTGAATTATAGAGAATGTAGAGAATCATTTAGAGAATCATTTTTTTAATGAAGATCTGTTAGAAGAATTGCAAACACATGCCTAAATTAAGAGAAACCCATGTTTTAAATGTGTCTCCTATTTATGACATCACCTGTGGCTTGATATTCAAATCAACTAACTTCCAAAGGAAAATTTGCATATCAAGCCACAGGTGATGTCATAAGCAGGAGACTCAACAGAAACATTTTGAAACATAAGCATGCTTTAGAAGCTTCATAGACTGCATGATGTCCAGTGTATCAGAATGCTGACTGAGCATCGTATAAAATGTCATTTATAAACATCTGCAGTGCCAAGGTTAGCTATCTCTGGTATAGTGAATTAACATTGTGTGGATTTTATGTGTAAAGGGACTGTGTCATCTAAACATTGTTTTTACTGTTCATGCAGAGAATAAAACATGATTGAGAAGGATTTATACATTGTATTAGCAAAACTATAAGCAAAGGACTAAATTAGGAGAAAAATGTGTTGTAACTGTGTCTGTGAAGTCTCCTGCTTATGACATCACCTGTGGCCTGATATGTAAATGAACTTGTTTTCAATGGGAAATGTTTTAATTTGCATATTAGGGCACATGTGATGTCATAAACAGGAGACTTCACAGTTAAAACACATTTTCTACTAATTGAATTATTTGCTTGTAGTTTTGCTAACACAACATGTAGATCATTTTCAATTATTTTTTATTCTCTACGTACGCAGTAAAAAAAAAAAAAAAAAATACAATGTTTAAGTGATACAGTCCCTGCAATGTATCTTCTAAATAAATAAATGTAGCAAAAAGTAACAGGATAAAAAAAAAAAAGAAACATTTAAAAAAATGTTTTTTTTCATTCCACCAAATATTTTCTCCAGTGACATTTTTTTTTTTTTTTTTTTTAAAGTCATTGACCTCCAGGCTCATTACTGGTCTTTTATAGACTGGTGGTTGTACAGCATTATGATGAATCGGCAGCATCTAAATTTTGAGCAATAAAAAAATTCCTCGGCTTGCAATCATTATTCCAAATGGAAAAATTAATTGTAAATAACTGGAAGTCAATTAAGCGAAGGTTCTGCCGGGTAATGCAAATCTTTTATAGTTTTGTTTCAGTTAACTGCCTCATTAATGATTTATAGATGTGTATACAGCTGTGGGGACTATAGTATTATCTAATGCACTCAGAGAATAATTACATATCAGAAGCTCGACGCAGCTCTAGGGAAAAACTCTAAAATGACTTAGTTTCTTACTTCAGCCATATTAATATGCAAATCATTGGAAAACAGTCTATGATGTGTTATCATTTTTGGAGACATGTTTACGTTTTTTGTGGGGGTGAAAAATTGTCTTTTTTTTTTTGTAACGGCTCACACTTTGCTGACTTCTAAGATGCTCTGTGTACAAAAACATCAAGGAGTATTGGACAAAGACAGTAAGCAGGGCATTTATTATTTAAAAGCTCAATTCATAAAACATTTCGCCTTCCCCATGCACAGCCATTACGTGGATAGGATTAGATATTAATACAACAACAACCACACAAAAAATGTCTACCTAAGATGTTTGTTTCTGCCAACTTATTTCCTTTTAACTACTTTTGGGTAAAATAAATGTCGCAAGTAAATAATAATAACCAAACAGCTTTCGACGCACTGTATCGGGCTTAACTGAATCAGTAGCTGTCATCTAGCTTAATGGAACTCATTTTATGGAGCTTTCTTTGAGGGCCTTAAGGGAAAATCACATGGGGAGATGGGACGACCTGCCTTTCCTTCGTTTAATAACGCCTCTGCTACCCGCTTTATTCATCAAAGAGAGAGCTGAAGAGAATTGTGAAGGACATTTCAGACTCAAAGCCAAAGTAAGTTCAAACTCTCCCAATTTCGGAACTGATTCTCCATGGCAGACTGTGCAGGCTAGGATGACCACATTGTATATCTGGTATTCAGGTAAATACTATGTAGCAGATGAAATGACACACACAGAAGGTTATTTGTCAATATATAGATATTATCACATATGCACATACACATAAAATTCATATTTGTATAATACAAATTAATAGGAAGCTTTGGAAACCATGTAGATTTCCCATTTAATAATTTAATTATATTATGACATACATACAGAATACCTCCCCAATTTAGGAGGGACCAAGGCTGTCATCAGGGGGCTACAACCCTTACGTACTATGTGTACGGTGTGTGGTTTTATATTTTTGTTTTCGACCCAGACGGTGTGTTTTTAAAGCGTATGGATGTGGGAGGACAGAGCCATCTCTCTGCTTTCTATGGACATTTTCAATAAAGGTGAATTTTTAAAACATACCTGGTCCCAGGAGTGCCCTCTTTCACAGGTTACCTTTTTAAAATCCCTGTGTACCCCATAATGCGATGTGTTAGGAACAGGCATTTTAAAGGCCCTTGAGAGCAGCATACGTATTCACATTTAAATATCAGAAATTACGGAATAAAAGTGTTTGCATGGTGTCACGCAATGGATCTTTGTGTATTTCTGATACAAAAATTAGACATGTGCATTCGTTTTCGGACGAATGCATTTTCATCCGAAAATAGCATTTTCGTCTATTCGTCCGAAAAACAAATAACGAAAATGCTAAACTAACGAAAGCCGAATGAACGAATGGTTAATAAACGAAAATAATTCGTCCATTCGTGCTATTGGCATTCTATAAACCGAAATAGAGTCGGTTTATAGAATACCAATAGTATTACATACATTCCATAAACCAACATAATGAACGACTTTCGGTTTATGGAATGCATGTAATGCTATTGCTATTCTATAAACCGAAATAGAGTCCCCATTCATACAAATAGGTCAATTGACCTATTCGTATGAATGGGGACTCTATTTCGGTTTATAGAAAGCCAATAGCATTACATGTATTCCATAAGCCGAAAGTCTATAAACCGAATGACATTCAATTGATTCGTACGAACGAATAAACCGAAACGAAAATAATGAACGAATTTCGTCTGAAACGAATGCAGCAATGAACGAAATTCGTTTTAGACTAAATAAATAACATTTTCGTCCGAATAGACGAAAGCGAAACGAAAATTTTAGTTTTGCACATGTCTAACAAAGATCATTTCTGTAATATTGTCCATCTGCAGTCATGCTACTGTTCTATGCTGCATCCTCTTTTCTCGAAGATTTCGCCCATGATTTACGCTTTCAAGAGTTGCATAATAGATTTTGACATTTTCCAGCTGAGGTGTAGCCTAGTTTTAACTACCATGCTTCATTGCACCCCAATCCCTTTTGAGAGGATAAACAGAGTAAAAATAACCAGGTTGTTCAAATATGAGAGGCAGAAATACAATCTCACCAGATGCCCAAATCTATTGTCATCTTCTGGAACGTATGCTACAAACCTTTCTACTCAAGCTTCAAACAAAAGTTTCCCCTTTCATTAAGGTTAGATTGACCTTTCCAGATCACAGAAAACTCAGCAATTAGGATAATATTAATCAGTTGGTCTGGAACGGACTAATTGTCTGGGTTTGGGGGAATGAAATTGATGCTGTTTAATGCAGTTTAACACAAATACCTCTACAACATGTTTGTATCCAATATGTGCGAAGAAAAAAACGTACTCTAGAGTTAAAGAAAAATAAAGCATATTCCACGTCTTCTATGACTGTGTACAATAAGGTGTTAACGTTTTTACTCCCAGCGACAATAAAAGTACTTAACACGATCATGCACATTAAAGGTCTGGAGTGGGAAAGGCCAGGAAGAGTGTTCATGCAAGAATTGTCTGTGGCAAGGTCAGGGATAGTCCAGTAATTCTCTATCATGAACAACGTTGCTGCCTACCGCTGAGGAAGGTTGAACTGTTGCAGATATTAAAAAAAAAAACAGCTGTGAAAAGGGATGAAGGTAGTGGTCTGTGGCAATTACTTGGAGCAAAGGAAGTTCCCAAATGCCTGTACACAGAACAATGTGGTGGTAACAGTATCAGTCAGAGGAGGGGTAGGGTTGATGATGCAGAAAGAGGGAAGTGGGAACATAACTGCAGGTCGATGGTTACCACAACATTGTAGCTGTAGACAGATTGGCAATGGGTCTGTTCACTAGAGGTGAGTTGAGGTGAGATGGACATTCCACTGACTTAACTATACATTGTGCAGGGACAAACCTGGGGAGTTCCTCCTGCTAGAATAATGAATGGTTAACAAATGTGAGTATTGCTAAAGAGCCCTGCACAGTCCTGCTTTTTTACCCTGTCATGCCTACCATGTCGGGTCTTAAATATAATGACACGGTATTGAATCAAAGATACAGCGGGTAAAAGGTGCATTTGCCAAATCCATTGGATGATATTACCATGTGCTTGGGTGCCATCATCCTATAATATTACTGGCTGTTCTTACCACCCTATACGATGGCGTGTGATGCAAAACATGTAAAAACCTTCAAGCACCCGCTTAAAGGGCCTGGTGCCTTGTATTGATTTGTTAGATTATGGCATACTTAGAACATTGTTAGTGCTTTGTCTTTTCATCTTGGAAGATGTTCATTACAGCTCTGCCTGTATAAATACCATTTTTTAGAATATTATTAGATGCATGCGTGTTTCACCTCCCTAAGTAGTCAGACATTCCAAATAGACCTGGGAACATTTTAGGTTGGATGACAGGCCCCTTACTAAATATATTTAAACATGGCAGCTGATGTGAGCAAGGGAATTGTGCTAGCTGTGCATGGTCAGGTTCTATTAATAAACTGACCTCCTTCCAAGGTGATGAATGTCTGTCCTGTACACACTTTCATCCTCATTCTTGCTCCATTCAGCTGCTCAGTCGAATCCCTAAATTAGAACTTCATTTGCTTCTCAGGATGGAAACATGTATTAGTTTGTCTACAAAAAAAAAACATAGTTGATGTTTCTGGAGTTATTGCCATGGAAGTGATTGGCTATTAGACTAACACTTTATATATACTTTCACCAGAAGATGTAGCCCTGTTATTCACATATATATATATGATAAAGAATATAGAAGTAGATGCCTAGTTGACTTCTGGGTAGGCTACATTTGAAATAGGCAACATGTAGCCTAACTCACCAAAACATTCCACATCCTCTTCACTACAGGAAAAGTAAGTCGCTGGTGGATAATTAGCAACAGACTATGGACTAGATGCTGGGTGAATTATGATGATTAGTAGCAACAGATTCAAAAATATACATTCTGATCACTTTAAAAAAAAAATCTGCATTCTTATTTTAATTTAATTTTTTTTACATTTTTGCAATGCTTCCATTGAATACAAATTGCTTTCTCCTGAGACTTTCTGTAGCCGGTTCCCCTGGACTTTGTTGTCTTGTTTGGGTGTTATGAGTCGGTCTCCCCCACTAAATGAACCTTGGATTGGAGATGTTGGCGTTTGCAGTGGTGCTTCTTTTTGTTGCAGTTGGCTCCCCTGCTCTTTGTTTTAGATTTTGTGCCCCTGAATGGGAACTCATGTTATAATACTGTATAGTTTGAGTATCCCTTATCCAAAAAATCCACTATCCAAATTGATCCATTATACAAATTTGTTTTCGGATTTTGCCATAAGTTGCAAATTCCTCACATACCTGTTAGAATGCAAGTGCGCAACAGTTTATTCAGGGTCCAGACCCCTTAAGCTGTGATATAGCCTTTCCATGCATGCCCGGATTCCCCCACGCCCACAAAGGGTAATACAATGACACGTGTGCCGGCCTGACACGCCAACGGCAGGTTCCCAACGATGCCTCCACCAGTGATTTATTTGCTCTATACAGTATTTACATTGATACTACTGTATTTCATGAATGTTGAGAGGCTTCACTATATCTTATTGGCGAAAATGATCTGTTATCCGAAAGGATCAGTTATCCAAAATACTTCTTGTCCCCAGCATTTTGGATCAGGAATACTCAACCCCTATTACCAAATAATTTGCGTAAAGCTGCACTGGTCATATTCTACATGCAATTTGCTTTAAAACCTTTTCAGCTTGTGGTGGCGCTACTGATAAAACAGAAGCTTCTCCCAGCTCTGGCAATTTATCCTCGACTTAATCAGCAGGAAGATGCTCTACAGAAGATATCGATTTACATAATTATTGATATTTCCCCTTCGAGTAATAAACAAGCAAGTCACCATTCATTAGCTTCCCCTTTTATTATAAAGTAGAAAGCAGTATTGGCATCCTCTCCATTGACTGTCTATGATCTATTTAATAAAACCTTTCTTAGCGGAGATGATATGAATGGTAAGCAAAGGTTTGGTCCCATTTACATCTCTCCCACATGTCTTCCTGGGCTCTGGCTGTCTGCTTTGAAGCATAAAGTTGTATTTTTGTCCGTATCCCTGTGATATGACATGATTAATGAGACATAATTCTCACTTGGAGGCTCGCTACCAGTCAAGAGGCAGATGGGTAGTGGTGGCTGGCGAACGGCGAGACAGCGGGAGTTATACTCTGTAAAATTGTACACGGCTTAATAAAGATGGCCAGAGTGATGCTTTCCTTATCTCTTATTTCTTTTAAATCACCGCCATGCTTTGGAAATTCCAAACAGAACCAGAAATACGAGCGATGATATTAAAAAGTACAATAAACAAGGAGTTGATCAAGGCTCCCAGATCTGAAGAAGACACAAGCCCAAGGTCTAAATGAATGCTCGTCCGGTATAACAAGTTAAAGCCCTTTGTTTTAATTTATGAGACACATTGGCTAACCTATGATTACTTGATTTCCCAGTAGTGATACTAGAAGTCCAATTATTTTATGGGTAGAGAATATATCCTTTCATTCTGGCTGGCCTAGCTATGTGTATCGACGGAAACTAGACTAAAACAATTCAGATGATACGACTAAACCAAAATGGCATTTTAGTCAAAAGACTAGGACTAAAACTAAATCAAAATTTGACGTCAAAATTAACACTCATTTGGCAAGATAACTGCATTGTAACTATGTGTCAGCCAGTGATGTGATGTTGCCACTGTTTAACCCCTTCACGTTGGATGGTGCTTTGGTCCTTAAGGACCAAAGCACCATCTGACATCTATGTGTTCCTGGCTGCCACAAACACGAAAGCAGGGACCCGATCAGGGTCAGGCCGGCCTTAGGGGTGTGCGACCTGTGCGATCGCATCCAGGGGGCGCCTGCCCGGCCGTTGAAAAAAAAAAAAAGCCGGTAGAGGCACTGGATGGGGGAGATCAAAAGATCCCCCCTCACCAGCCCTCTGCTCGGCATGCTGTGCTGGGTCCGGGGAGGGGGCGGAGCTAACCGGCTCAGTGGTGTAGCTCCCCCCCCACCGTGAGAAGCAGAGCAGCGTCTGCTTCACAGGGAGCCACAGACAGCAATAGAAAGTGCTGCTCGGCTCCCCATGCTTAATGCAGGCTCCATGCTTAATGCAGGCATGGGGAGCCGAGCAGCACTTTCTATTCCTGTCCGTGGCTCCCTGGGAAGCAGACGCTGCTCTGCTTCACAGGGTGGGGGCGGAGCTACACCACTGAGCCGGTTAGCTCCGCCCCCTTCCTTGAACCACATTTGCAGGCAAGGGGGGGGGAGGAGAGACAACAGGGGGTGAGAGAGGGACAGAACAGGGGGTGAGAGGCAGAGCAGGGGGGGGGGGGAGAGAGGCAGAACAGGGGGAGGGGGAGAGAGAGGCAGAACAGGGGGTGAGAGAAGGACAGAACAGGGGGTGAGAGGCAGAACAGGGGGAAGAGAGAGACAGAACAGGGGGAGGGGAGAGAGAGAGAACAGGGGGAGGGGAGAGAGAGAGAGAGAGAGAGAGAGAGAGACAGAACAGGGGGAAGGGGGGGGAGAGAGAGAAACAGAACGAGCGAGGGGGAAGAGAGAGAGACAGGAGGTGGGAGAGAGACAGAACAGGTGGAGGGGGGGGGGGAGAGACAGACATGGCAAGGAAGAGGAAAGGGACACATACATAGGGGGGTGAAAGACAGGGGGGGCGCCATGGGGGAAGCCCGCACAGGGCGCCGGAACACTTAAGGCCGGACCTGATCAGGGTCTCTATAGAACCCGGAAGTTCGGGCAAGCAGGGATGCCAGAAATGTAGCGAACACTCTGTTTGAGCGTTCGCTACATTTCTTGTGTCAGACTGAGGCCACTCAAAGAGGCCTCATCTGACACTAGGGATCCCACTGCAAGTCCTGCAACGGGATCCTCAGTACAGCTCATAGATACACAAGTCAGTATAGATACACAAACACACAGTCAGTATACACACACAGTCATTATATGTATACACACACATTCAGTACACACACAGTCATTATATATATATATATATATATATATACACACAGTCAGTATACACGCACAGTCAGTATACACACACAGTCATTATATATATACACACACAGTATACACACACAGTCAGTAAAAACACACAATCATTATATATATACACACACAGTCAATACACACACAGTCATTATATATATATATATATATATATATATATATATATATATATACACACAGTCAGTATACACACACAGTCAGTATACAAGCACAGTCAGTATAGATACACAAACACATAGTCAGCATATATATATACACACACACACACACACAGTCCGTATACACACACACACAGTCCGTATACACACAGTCATTATATATATACACACACACAGTCCGTATACACACACAGTCAGCACACACACAGTCATTATATATATATATATATATATATGCAAAAGAGAGGTTTAATTTATGCATTTGCCTGCAGTTCTGCTTCCATATGTATAAATAATTTTTTCTCTCTAGTCACAGTAAGTCATCTAAAATTTGTGTACAGAAATCCCGATGACTGTTATAGTTGGAATAGGTAGAAAACTATTTTTTCCAGACTACACAAAATCACACACAAAAACAACTTATAGATGAATCACACACAAAAACACCCCTTATAGATGTTACTAATTTTTTTTTTTATAGCAGAACGTTTCCTGATGAAGAAACACAATTTTTCACTTAAGTCGGTTTTATTGGCCGTATTTTCTTAATAGCTTATGTGTATGCAGGAAATCAATTTTACTTCTGTATTTTACAAAGGGTTGCAAGGAAGCAAACATGTCTGCAGGGACAATTACACTAAGACATGATCATAAAGCCTAATATAGTCATATAGCCAGTGTTTATAGTGCTACGGCCTAGATTTTAATTCTTTAGTGTTTATCCAGAACTAGCCGTCTCCATTTTCTGTTAATCTATTTCTAAAAATATGTCAATCTATTTTATTTATTTATTTTACCTTTTTTTTTTTTAGCAAGGAGTCTTTAAATGACAACTTTCAGCAAAAAATAAGTCACGTTTAATTGAAAATATTACATCATTTTAAATAGAAATGCTTTAATTAAAAAATACAAAATTAAGCCAGCTCTGCTTTTCCAGACTCTATCAGAGGCGGACATCTTGGGTCAGATCTTCCTTCATCTGAGCCAACATTCTAAACAATATGTCCGCCCCCTAATATAGCAATTTAAGCAAATAAGCTACTTTTCTTGGGTTATATTCTTTCATTGAAGCATTTCTATTTGATATTCGTGCACTTGATGCAATCTTTCAATGAAACATAACTTTATTTATTTTTTTTAAACTGAAGGGTTAAAATATTTAAAGCAGCTTAATGAAAAGCAAAAAAAAAAAACCTTGTATTGATTTATATCACAAAGTTATATTTCTTTTCCTAGCTGGTATGTCAATAAATCAAACATTTGCATCATAAAGGCTAAGAAACCTGTAAACGTATGCAACATTACGTTATAAATCAATAGCAGTGTTACATCATTTCTTTGTATTTCCGAGTCCCTTGATAAATGGCCTTTCACGGGATTGAACAATACATTTGAAAACATATATTTTGCGAGAGAGAGAAAAAAAAAACAGATAAATATACATATAGGAGGAAAAGCCATAAACATGCAGTTAAGCACAAATGTGACCTTTATGCCACATACTGTAGAGATTACTGTTCAACTAGAAATGGTTTGACAAGTGGAATATGGATGTGTATTTCGTTGTAGTTCCATGATTTACAAGATTATCGCAAACGCTGGAAGATGCAGGATTCAGATTACAGTGTGAGCATCTGTCTGAAAACCCAAGGCTTCTAATAGCTCCTTCTCCAGTCTTACCTCGCTCGTCTTAAGCCCTATCATTTTTTTTTTTTTTTAATATTTAAGAATCTGCATAATGTAGGAGCCTAATTCCATATAGAAACAGCACAAGTCGGCAAAACGCAGGCAGTGTTAATTATTAGCAAAGTAGGCACGCCAGCATTACTCTCATAAAGGCTTGAGTTATGTTAACGTTTATTTATAGAGGGAATAATCAGAAAGTATTTAACTAGGAAAGGTACATTGAGATTTTTTTCCCGTTGTTTTCAAGCAAATACAACAACTACAGCAGGTTACCATGACAGAATGGTACACACTTGATCTACCGCAGAGGGGTGGAGGGTTCAGATGGCCCTGCCAGGAGTCGAACCTGCAACCCTGAGGATTTAACAGATCCTACACTTGATGCATTAGCCTACAGCTTACATATAAAACACAGGCCTTCCTTATGTGGACGATGGGCCTGAATTGTGGCACATTCCAATGTCATTAGACTAGTCAGCTACAGTCCTCAGTTACTATAATAAGGTCATCAGATTGATTTCATAGTTAATATGTATCAGGATCTCTACAATTGTATAATATTAATATGATTACTTGAATTTTTTTTTTTACAGGGGCAGCTCCACCTACCTTTTTCTCTGTCGTGTGTGCTTTTTTTTAATATACATGTGCAATACACCTATTTTTGTTCTTTCAAACCTTCTACAGTTCTCCTATAGTTTTTCATTGAAAATAATTTCACCGGGGCTCCCGAATCATGTGGGGATGGGACTCTTCATCGCGGCTGCTTCCGCGCAGCCGCTTCACCGCCGACTCTACAGCACAAGACAGATCGTCGTTGGAGAATTCATCACGGGACATTTCATCGCTAAAGGTAAGTATTTTACCGATTTTAGTTGGTTTAGAATTAGGGTTTAGGGGGTTAGAATTAGGTTTAGTGTTTAGTGTTAGGGGTTCATTTTACTATTAGGGGTCGGGGGTGTGTATTAGGGTTACTATTAGGGTTTAGGGGGTTAATTTTACTATGAGGGGGCGGGGGTTAGTATTAGGGTTAGTATTAGGGTTTAGGGGGTTAATTTTAGTATTAGGGGTCGGGGGTTAGTATTAGGGTTTAGGGGGTTAATTTTAGTATTGGGGTTAATGTTGGTGTTAGTATTGGGGTTTAGTGTTTAGTGTTACTATTGGGGTTTGGGAATCATTTATTAGGGGGGGTATTTTCGTTTTAGTTTTAGATTTGTAAGAGCTGACAGTTCAGCGCTGAACTGTCAGCTCTTACATAGCTGCGGCCGCGGTGAAACGGCCACGTTATTCTTCATTGCTGACAGTTCAGCGTCCTAACTGCCGCGCTGACATGTCAGCGATGAAGATGCGGCGCGAAAGTGTCCTAGACCCGAATCATGTGACATCCAGCAAGAAGGGCTTTGGACTGTTGCTATAGCAACATCAACAAAGCCAAACCCACTTGATTCGCAGGTTTTAGAAGATAACAAATTAAACGAGATTCACATATCGGCAGGCAGGCTCAAACCTACACGTATTTATATTCTTCAAACTTTGAAACGCGAGATGAATAAAAATCAAAAACTTACTAGTTGGGTATAAAACAATTTGAAGCTTCTCGTTCCTCTCCGGGGTTGGGGATAAGTTGTGCATGAACACAAGGGCAGAGTCTTCACACCATGTAGAGAACTCATTTCAGATTGTATAATTGTTAATCAGAGACTGAGCATCATTGAAAGAATAATGTAACTCAGCAGTATGTTAAGTACCTGATCGGGGGTTGATCCAAATGCCCTTACAACAGCCAAATCGTTCATTACTTGGAGGATACCAGAGTTTATTGGAGTCTCCTTAGTATACACATGATAAATGGGGCAAATTAATTTTAAATTATAAAAATGGGATTAATGAGAGCAAAATCCCCTGATAAAGTTTGAAAGTTCCGACTTCTGCTACTTGTGGTCTAATGTTCGGAAACAGAATGACAAAAAGAACCATCATTACGAACAAAAACAAATTTAAATCTTAGTTGATAGAGACAGTATTGCTGTTGTAATTACGTTGGCTAAGTGAGTGTGTACAGAGCTGGAATTTAATTTTCTCTCTCTTTTTTGACATTTTTTTTTCTTTTTTTTTGAAAAACTGGAAAGCAATTGCCAATGTGGAAATATAGAACTTACAGAATGAAGTACGTAGCAAAGCATTCTTTAATTACTTTGTACCAAATGGACATGTATTTATGTTTCATTAAATCTGACCAGTCACAAATTAAAATGACATTCAAACCCAACATTCAGTTGCATGCTTGGATTTAGCATTTTAGATTTTCTGTTAAGTGTTGCCAATTGAGGACAGTTATATGGGGTCTATGGCGGTTCTTCGCAGTTGTTTCATTGCGGCAGTTACAACTCTGACAATTCTAACCCTAACCCTAGTACAAGTACTAACCCTACAAATAACCCCAAATACTAACCATAAAACTAACCCCTAACCCTAATCTAAACCTTATACTAACCCTAGTAGTAACCCTACAAGTAGACCCAAATACTAACCCTAAAGCTAACCCCTGACCAAAATATTAACCATAAAACTAACCCCTAATACCAACTCTAAAACTAAACCTTATACTAACCCTAGTGGAAACCCTACAAGTAGACCCAAATACTAACCCTAAAGCTAACCCCTGACCAAAATATTAACCATAAAACTAACCCCTAATACCAACTCTAAAACTAAACCTTATACTAACCCTAGTGGAAACCCTACAAGTAGACCCAAATACTAACCCTAAAGCTAACCCCTGACCAAAATATTAACCATAAAACTAACCCCTAATACCAACTCTAAAACTAAACCTTATACTAACCCTAGTAGTAACCCTACAAGTAGACCCAAATACTAACCCTACAGCTAACCCCTAATCCAAATATTAACTATAAAACTAACCCCTAACCCTAATACCAACTCTAAAACTAAACCTAATACTAACCCTATACTAACCCTACAAGTAGACCCAAATACTAACCCTAAAGCTAACCCCCAACCCAAATACTAACTGTAAAACTAAATACTAACCCTATACTAACCCTACAAGTAGACCCAAATACTAACCCTAAAGCTAACCCCCAACCCAAATACTAACTGTAAAACTAAATACTAACCCTATACTAACCCTACAAGTAGACCCAAATACTTACCCTAAAGCTAACCCCAACCCAAATACTAACTGTAAAAGTGTAAAACTAAATACTAACCCTAGTACTAGAGTATCCCATAATAATTACCTTAAAACCAACTCTAAAAGCCTAAAGTAACCCTGATACTAACTCTAAAACTAAACCTAATAATAACCCTAGTACCAGAGTAACTCCTAATAACCCTTAACCCTAAAACTAACTCCTAAGCCTAAAACTAACCCCTAACCCTAATACTTACTCTAAAACTAAACCTAATACTAACCCAACTACTGGTACTAACCCTAAAATTAACCTCCGATAGTAACCCTAAAACAACTCCTAACCCTAAAACTAGCCCATAACCATAATATTTACCCTAAAACTAATCTATGTTAATGGTGCCATGAAAAAAAAAGCCGCGCTAGATTGTCAGCACTGAAGCATAGTCGAAGAACAATTCCATTTCGAGTTGTATGCTGTTAAGTGAGGAAAAGAGTGTGAAAAGCCACTGGTGCACAGATAGGGCACTTTTCATTAAAAAGTGATCTGACAGGTGAGATGCAAAAATCAGCCATTAATAGCGGAGTTGTAAAGGGAGAGAGTTATAAAGTGCAGACTGTATTATAGAAATAGTAATATATGTGACAATGCATTTACATAGGGCCCATACATTAAAGTTCATCTTTAAATCCAGCAGATTCTGAAATAAGTAAAAGGAAACACCATGATACAGTATCAAAGCAAAAGCATCCAAAACGCAGAGGTTCATCTTTAAATCCAGCACATTCTGAAATAAGTAAAAGGACATCATGATACAGTATCAAAGGAAAAGCATCCAAACGCAGAGGGGAGCACTTACAAATGCACAATAGATGTTGTGAATTTTTTTTCCCCAAAATGTCCCGATAGTCCCAAAAGTAATCCTTGATGTGAAGAATGTGGTCATATAGTGTAGGCTCCGCCCTCAGCGCGTTTCGCCGTATCTACAAATCCAGCTTCATCAGGAGAACAAATGTTGTCAATTGGTGCTCATTTTTGCCATTTTTATTGTGTCTCAGAGTGGGTCCGGCCCCACTGCTACATAAGGTAAGCAGCATATAGATTGCTATGTTGTGTCTTATTGCTGCACCACCTCAGAGAGGGCCATTTTGTTTTATACAAATACCAGTTTTGCTTCTAGTATTATAACTTCCTCTAAGACCATTTTTTTTAAAAGCACTGTGAAAAATACCTATTAGGGGGCAACCCTAATTGCGGCTGGCACCCCACTAACTCTTTGTAAACATTATTTTCTTGTTCCAGTCTAATCTATCGATACATATTAAAGCAGCTGAATAATGTCATAAAATATGAAATATAAACTTTGTTGTTAAATACCTTAAAGAATAATAGAATGTATTTTTTTTTTGTTTGTTTTTGTTTTTACAGATGCCTGGTTGCTGTAATCAAAAAAAACATTTGGTTTTTTTTGATTTTTTGTGAAGGTTTTTGCTTCACAAACCAATGACTTATGATTTGACAAATGAGTTGCAAAACATAGGTCGATTTGTGTCATTTTTCCAACTCAGCGGTTTTGAGCTCTACGTTGACTGAATAAATCCTATCGTGAATGGAAGACTGGCGAAGCACGCGGGTAGAATCGTCTGCGAGAGTGGCTGAACAGAACCCAAAGAAAGCCAAAACCCAATGAACAGAGTGGCTGCTTAACTTGCGACCAGTAGCATTTCTTGGATGAATAACATAAGCCAGTTTTTGCGTCTGGACCAATCAAAACCATTAAAGAGGCCTCTCCGCCGCGCATCTTTTCTGCATGTGTTTTACATGTTTCTAACATGTGAAATGCACTTATTTGACCTAAAACACAATTTACAGTTCTCCTGTAATTTTTCGTTGAAAAATAATTTCGTCAGGGCTTCTGAATTCAGTGGCTTCCAATAAGGAGGTGCTTGGAGAGGACTGTTGTTGTCAGAAATAACTCTGTTATACTTCAATACCAGATTTTAGGTGTTAGGGAGCGTACTTCACATTATATACCACTTATCTAAAAATTGTTTGGGGATGCTGTAGGTGGAACTGCTCTTTAAAGCTCATGACCTGCACCTTGCTGTTTTTGGTTAGCTAGCTTTTTAAAAAACAAAACAAAAAAAACAGTCCACCTTCCTCCCGAATAAGAACTAGAACTAATGAACAGAATCAGTGTTCTAAGATCTATACACTTTAAATAATACCTTTAGATAATTTTTTTTTATAGGCCGTTTTGTTTGTGATTTCAGAATTTACACCAACAAACGTGACATTTTCATACAGCTCTGTAAAAAAAAAACTTCATGCTTTAAAACAGTGGGGATGCTTCCAGTGCTACAATTAACTGGTAACATATGCCGTTGCTGCCAAGGGAATTTTTAATCCCTTTAAACATTAATGTAGCATTTTTGCTTCTGTCACAATAAGGCAGCCATCTGTGTTTGGACCTGCTGAGAAGCTGGGGATATGTTTAGGGAAAGGGGCACACCATTGTGTGTCTCTCAAGCCGGCACATGAAATCCACAGTAAATCATTGTGATGTCTATATTTAAAAAATTTGGAAACATGTCAAACAAATAAAAAAGAGAGAGGGCACTCAACGAAATATTTATAAAAAAATAAAAACAATTCAAAATATATATATTTTTTTGTTTACAATTTTTTTTTTGGTGTGATTTTTTTTTCTCCCTCTCTGATTTTTTTTTCTCCCTCAAGTAATAGAAATGTTTGAATTTTAATAATACATAAAGCAAGTCCTGTAAATTAATTTGATAGAAAGTTGCCTCCTAGTGCTAGTCAAATAATTTGTTTATTGCGATCTTCGAACGACTATTGTCAGCAAAACAAGTTTTATTAAAAGGTTGTATCGAATGTAGGGATTTTAAACAAAAAAATGCTTTAATGAAAGGTAAAGAACATTACCTAATGCCCTCTTTGCTTGTATAGCTCTACTAGGGGTAGACAGGAACATATGTTTGTGTTTGTTTTCGAGTTTGAGCTTTTGCACAAGTGACATGTTCAGCTCGAAGACAAAATGGCCGCCCAAAGCATATCCTGGGGACATAACACAACAGCCCTACCCTCTAATCATTGCTGTTGCATAAAAGCAACAGTGAGGCAGTGGCAAACTTAAATGAGCTGGTCTGTGCATATGCACACGGCTCTAGCCCTTCCAGCTTAGACAAAACTGCTGCATTTTAAGCAATAATAGAGATTCATATGGAATAAGCTCCTTATTTACATACATTTACATATACAGGTTAAACGCTACTTGGTGGATCAAACATATTGTGATATCTTGTGTCATTTTAGTTAGTAAGGAAGTTTCTCTCAACCATTTCTTTAGGGCAGTTGTGTTATGAAGAACTAAGGTTCATGAACCATTTACTAAGCATTAAGCAAGGCACTTTCTATGACGCTACTGCCTTTCTACTGCTGACCGGGATACTTTAATTCAGGTGAACTGCTTCTGACAGAAATCTCTATGGAAAAATCATGGACTTTCAGCCTCGCTGTGAGGTCACAAGACTCTATGGTACTGCTCTTCAGTGTTTTCTGTCAGGAACCCCAGAGACAGCCAGACCATCATCTCTCACTGACACAAAACAAAGCCCCCCAAAATACTATTTTCAAACTCTCGTTATATCAGGAGATAGCTCCAATCCACATATAACGATAGTGCTCTAACAATAGTCTCTTAAGGGAATCGGTGCTGTAGCACCATAAGCAGTGGTGTATCTTGGTTTTGTGCTGCCCTAGACAGACAAAATTTGGGCACCCCCTACCCACGTTACACACCCACGACATGACCCATAACCCACGTTGCACACCCAAGACATGCCCCATCACCCACATGCACACACATTAAATGCCCCATCACCCCCATTACATGCCCCCATCACTTGCTCTATTACCACATCACATGCCCCCATCACCCTGGTTACATGCCTCCATCACCCCATTACATGCCCCATCACCCCATTACATGCCCCCATCACTCCAATACACGTCCCCATCATCACCATTACATGCCACCATCACCTCCATTACATGCCCCCCTCACCCCCAAAACATGCCCCCATCCCCCCAGGACTTACCCTTGTTCCTGGTGGTTAGTGGTAGGCAGCATGGTGTCCTCCATGCTGCATGTTCGGCTCCCCCGCCGTGTGTGCAGAGAGGTCACGTGACCCGGCGTGTGTCTGACGTCAGAGCGTCGGGTCATGTGACCTGTCAAGCACTTCTCCGTCTCACAGCACGGGGAGCCGAACAGGCAGCATGGAGATCCAGGCCCGCCATCAGGTGGGCCTGGAGTCACGGCAGGAAAAAAAAAATCCCCTTTCTTAAGCCGGTCCGCGGCTGTGAGGGAAGCGTTGTACGCTCCCCTCCAGCCGCACGGCTTCAATAAAGTTTGTTTAAAAAAAAAGTTTTTAAACAAACTTTATTGATCCGTGCGGCTGGAGGGGAGCGCACAATGCTTCCCTCACAGCCACGGACCTGCAGAGCACCGGGAGACAGCAGCAAGGAGGTAAGTACTGGCTGGGGAAGGGGGGAGGAAGGTGGCATAACGAGCATACTGAGGGGCTAAATCCTGGGATATTGAGTGGCAAAATCCTGGCATATTGAGGGGCATTATCCTGGCATATTAAATGTCATTTTCCTGGCATATTAAATGGCATAATCCTGGCATATTAATTGGCTAAATCCTGGCATATTAATTGGCTAAATCCTGGCATATTAAATGACATATCCTAGCATATTAAATGGCATTATCTTGGCATATTAAATGACATATCCTGGCATATTAAATGGCAAAATCCTGGCATATTAAATGGCATTTTCCTGGGATATTAAATGGCTAAATCCTGGCATATTAAATGGCTAAATCCTGACATATTAATTGACATTTTCCTGGCATATTAAATGACATATCCTGGCATATTAATTGGCATTATCCTGGCATATTAAATGGATAAATCCTGGCATATTAATTGGCATTATCCTGGCATATTGAGTGGCTAAATCCTGCCATATTAAATGGCATAATCCTGGCATATTAATTGGCTAAATCCTGGCATATTAAATGGCTAAATCCTGGCATATTAGATGGTATAATCCTAGCATACTGAGGGGCAAAATCCTGGCATATTGAGGGGCAAAATCCTGGCATATCGAGGGGCAAAATCCTGGCATATTAAATGGCAAAATCCTGGCATATTGAGGGGCAAAATCCTGGCATATTAAATGGCATAATCCTGGCATATTAAATGGCATAATCCTGGCATAATCCTGGCATATTGAGGGGCAAAATCCTGGCATATTAATTGGTAAAACCATGGAATATTGAGGGACAAAATACTGGCATATTAAGGGAAAAATACTGACTAATTGAGTGGCAAAATATTACTGGCATATTGAGTGCCAAAATATTACTGGCATATTGACCAACTGCTCCCCACCACCCTCCATATTACATTAGACCGGGATAACATGCTTGTGAGGGTAGGTGGGGCGAGTGGGAGATATTTTTTGTGGGGGGGGGGGGGGGGGGAGGGTAGGGGCCCCAGAAAATTTGTTCAGTAAGGGTCCCTGAAATTCCTGGTGGCAGCCCTGTGGAGATCCAGCCACTGTCTCTGCCGGCAAGCAAGGTTTTTTTTAAAGATTTGTGCTGCCCCTTAAAGGCATACAGGCACTTGCCTTTTTTGCCTTGTGCTAAATACAGCTCTGGCCATAAGGATGGCGGAATAGAAGAGGTGAATGCAGTATAACATAATCAAGTAAGCCTCCACTGTTTACAATTAAGCACCAGTTAAAGCAAAACGCGTCAACAGTCTAGTCCCTCTTTTTTTTTTTTGCTGTTGCCTGTCTTTTTGTACTCCCGGTGATGATACAGTCAAGGGGCGCCTAAATAAAGAATTGGATTACTTTACACTGGACTCATCTCTTCTATTCTGCCCCCCGGGAATTGTTTCTTTTCAAACTAGGGCAGGAAAAAAAACACGAGAAACTTTAATGTTACTCGGGACCGTGGTTTATCTATTAAAAAATGACAAAACAAATACCCAATAATCCCTCGAAAAAGGGAAATAAACCTAGATAGAAACAAACACAGACTTACTAAAGAAATTAAAAAAGGGAAGACAAGTTAGAAAAGGTTGTATTACAGTGTTTAAGGTGACATACACCCTATTTACAATAATACAAAGCATTCCAAAACTGACTAGGCCTAAAAACATCTAGCACAAACAGCGGAGGAAACTATGGTTAGTATTTCCTGTAGTGATTCCAGTAGTTTGTTCCACTGATTACTTAAATGTCATCAACTCCCGTTGATAACTTGACGAGCCATGTCTTAGGCCGTTAAGTAACACAATGGCTGGCATCAGGTCAAACTTTCGTATTTTCTTTTTAACATTTTATAGCCCTGACTTCTGTGACCTTCCTGTTGGCACCAATGCCCCATAAGAAATGTTCAGTAAATCAACAACTTTTTATTTTATTTTTGCAATTAAAAGCCAAGGAAAATGGTTTGGGTTTTTTTTTTTTTTTTTGCAAAACTGCTACACCAAGGTGCCAGCAGGCTTGTACCATTGACTTATGTAGTACTAGCATGTCTCATGCCAACATAAGCAAGTGTGGAAAGGTTTGCTAGAGATCTTGGGCAAATGTTGGAAATTTGCATTCTGAACTGTGAAAGGGCCTGGAAATCCTAATATTGAAATGTATGTGGTATTTACTATCACAGCTGGAATGTCCTATTATTACTGATTCCAGAATTAGAATTGCATTTCTTCCATCCATAAGATCTGTGCTTTGAATGGATAGTTGCCGACAGTCTCTGGTTTGCTTGGATAGTCCTGTCATATGTATGTCTTTCTCTCCGTCCTAGTAGGGTTGCCACCTTTTCTTCAAAAAAAAAAAATTGGGAGTTGGGGAGCTAGGAAACATGGCCCTGGGGAAGGAGGGGGAAATGGGGGGGGGGGGGGGTGAGTGCAGTAGAAGTGGGGTAAAAAAAATACTGGGGTTGTAAAATTAGGAACAAATACAGAAAGGGTAGTAAAGGAGGGTCGAAAGACATGGGGGTAAAAATTATGTTGGTATAAATTATGTCTGTGTTTGTTTATATGTCTGTGTGTATATATTTGTGTTTCTGTGTTTGTCTGTGTATGTGAGTATAACATAGTTGCGAACATCGGCCATGTTTCCATGGACACATATTTGTTCCACATGCTGCAGAAAGACCATGCAAAGTGCATGGGTGGAGATGTCATAGGACCAACCATGATTGATTAATTGAATTATGTCTGTGTGTATATGCATCCTACAGATTGCCAGGCTTCACTTTGCATGCTCTTTTTGCAGCAGGTGGAACACATTTGTGTCCCTGAAACATGGCCAATGTTGGCAACTAAGTGTGTGTGTGGTCTCTGTATGTGCATGTAACATGTAACGTGCATGTGTGACCATGTTTGTACATATCTGACACTGGGACCAGCAAGAGGTGACAAAAATATATATGTTTGCAAAACATCTTGCACCAGCCCTGGGTTTCTGCACAGGCAAATGCGTACATCTGCAGAATTAAAGCAAATCACCTAATCTTGTTGATTTGTTTCTTCTTAGAGGGGAAAGCAGGTGACTGGTACCCCTGAACCATGTGGTAACATAGGCAGGCATTCTGCACCTAGGCATGTGTTCAGCACCTAGGCATGTATTCTGCACCTAGGCATGTGTTCAGCACCTAGGCAGGTATTCTGTACCTAGGCATATATTCTGCATCTAGGCAGGTATTCTGCACCTAGGCATGTATTCTGCATCTAGGCATGTATTCTGCACCTAGCCATGTATTCTGCACCTAGGCGAATATTCTGCATTTAGGCATGTATTCTGCACCTAGGCAGGTATTCTGCACACAGGCATGTGTTCAGCAGCTACGCATGTGTTCAGCACCTAGGCAGGTATTCTGCATCTAGGCATATATTCTGCATCTAGGCAGGTATTCTGCACCTAGGCATATATTCTGCACCTAGGCATGAGTTCTGCACCTAGGCAAATATTCTGCATTTAGGCATGTGTTCAGCACTTAGGCATGTGTTCTGCATCTAGGCAGGTATTCTGCACCTAGGCATATATTCTGCATCTAGGCATGTATTCTGCACCTAGGCATGAGTTCTGCACCTAGGCAAATATTCTACATTTAGGCATGTGTTCAGCACCTAGGCATGTATTCTGTATCTAGGTAGGTATTCTGCACCTAGTCATGTGTTCTGCATCCAGGCATGTATTCTGCGCAAATACCTGTGGAAATTTCCAACCCCACAATACGGACACAAGACAAGTTTGCTAAGTAACAACAGCTGATTTTAAAAATAGGTAGCCTCGTATCCCAAATCCCCAGAAGAACATTTCTCAACAAGAATGACAGAAACCACCACAGCAGCTAACATGATTACGTCTGACACATTAAAAGACAATGCGCATGGAACGTTTCAACCCAGATTTATTGCCTTGTTAATTTAACGTGTTCAATTGTTTTCGGGGAGTTCAGATTCTTCTATTTATAACGACCCTTCATGCATCTGCATTGTCTTTCTTTTTCCAGATCTTAGCTGTGGAAATTGCATATTATGTTCTAAAAGTTCTCACGAGATGTAAAAAAAAAAATAAAAAAAAAACCGGAAGCATTCATAGAAAGCAACCACACTATTTTTTTCTTTTTTTTTTTTCCCCCCTCCTGAACATTGTTAGCATTTTGTCTCATGAGGGATATTAAATAATTTCATGCACAACTGCTCCAAATATTTCTTAAACTTCTGTAAACATAAGATTGCCAAAATCCAGCATATGTTATGTGGCATTTAATCCTCTAGAGAAGAGTAGGGAACAAAACACGTCTGCTACAGTAATTAATAAGCACCAATACGGATACTTCGAATCTGTTCTATCGGCATGAATCATATCCTTCCGTAAGTCACACCCAAGCTTTAAACAATTTGTAATTGTCCATGCAACAATTTAATAAATAAATTAATACCGATGGGCTTGCGTACAATGTACCAATTAGCATGCCAGGGTTTGTTTACGGGTATTGTCTCATTGTGACATAAACGAGCCTATTTTTTGTTAGAGGGACACTAAACTTTATTTTTAACTTGTGAGTCTAATAAAGAGGACTGGCGCTGAATTGTGGGGGCCTTCAATAAAAACGCAATAATAGTATAATACTGTATAATACAAAAAACCTGAATAGTGATGATGAATGCGCTCACAAACGTCCGTGAGTGAAGATCATTTCAGATAAAACGTGGATTCCGGGGAAAAAACATTACAACATTTATTCGATAGTCTGTAAATAAAAAAATAAAAAAAACAACTTTGTGCAGGATAAGAGAAAAACAACGCTCTTGGCCCCAGCTACCAGTACACTCACAGACTGCAGATGGAAAAAGTCACATCAAGGAATGATCACTTCCGTGGAGTTGTGCAGCGATGAACGGGCAGCAAGTACAGAGCAGAGTCCAGATGATGGTAATATACGAAGTCTCTACGCGTTTCGCCGGAACTCGTGTCAGCGCCAGTCTGCTTTTTGTTCTACACTCTGTTTATTTAGCACTTTGGAGAGTGCTCCAGAAGACTGCCTTTTGTGTGGTCCCGCAAGTATCAATATTTATTATCCACTTTTGCACTGTGTTTATTGCACTTTGTATTTTGCAGAGGCTAATAAAGACACTGAAGTGAAAAGTTAGTTGCCCCTAGTGCGAGGATAAACTGAAACATAGAAACATAGAATGTGTCGGCAGATAAGAACCATTCGGTCCATGTAGTCTGCCCAATTAACTGGAGTCTACTTTTGACAGTACATGCCAGTTTAGCCTTTGACTGGCAGCTGCCATGCATAGCTCCATTACTCACACAGTACGATAAGCATTTTTATTTTTACTTAAGGATTTTATTTGCACAAATAGGGCTTTTTGTGATGGGCTAAACATGTTGCTTGTCAGCTGTGTCTCCCATTTTTCATCTAGAAGCCCTGTGAATAGATATGAAGACATTGCAAGTTATGTATCAAAAGTCCGGCACTGAAAAGTGTAGGGAGTTTTTAAAAAAAAAAAGTATAATGGCGATTGTGCTTTTTTTTTTTTATAACTCCCGACACTTTTCCGTGAGGGAGAGAAGAACCTTCCCCGACATAAATCTGACGCCTGATCTTTTATACATAAAACTGCGCCGGTGCAATGAGCAACGCAGATCGCGCCAGAATTTTGCCTGGGAATATGGTTTGTACATTGACGAACATGCCGATTGTGTCAATATTCGGCGCAATCTGCGAGTGCGCAGTGTTTACAGTATACATGCCTCCCATTATGTTGTTACAGTGTATCACTAATGAGTAAGCAAACCATAAGAGAGCTCCATCAAAGATAAACACCTGATGAGAACAGTTTGTTAAGTAATATTTGTTTTTTCACTTGAGTTCATGATCAAATTCTGGCTGTAAACTAGAACAGAAAGGTATATTTATAAAAAATAAAAAAAATGCTGGAGTAAAAAGGGAGTAATCAGCAGGAAAATTCCATTGGTTTCGAGGGTGATTGTTCTAATTTAGAACTGGGCGGCAGAAATGACACTAAGGGGGTCATGTACTAAACAAGTAGGTAAAACATAAGTAAGGAGCAATTTGCGACTATTCGTAACATTTTGAGTTGTTTTTCACGATTTACGCCTTTTCCGTTTATTTTTATGTACTGTGCATGTTTCAGGTGGCGCTAATATATTGCGTTTATATTTACGCACGCTAAAAACATTGGCGAATATTTTGTGAAAATTACACCGAGCGCTAATTAAAAAAGGTAGAAAAATTATTCACAAAATTGCCTGTCTATATTTGCAATTTTCTCGTATTTACTATTTGAGTTTACATTTTTTTAGAACATTGCAAAAGGAGCAAAGAGCAAACATAGTTTTGCACATAAAATATATTTGCCTTTATTAAAAAGAATATAATCTGTAGCAAGACAAGGACGTGTTTTGCTCTATCTGTAAGATATTATAATAAAGAAATCAGTGGTATATTTTGTAACAGTGTCCTTTTACGCATTGATTTTGTTGAGTCGTTTATACGTATTTATTATTAGATTTGATGCCATCAAAGCAGGTGTGCACCAGATGGTACCGTATGTTACTTAGCATTTTTTCCTGTTTATACACACAGATTTTATTTCAATTTCAGAGACTTGACCTAAGCAGAGATAAAAAAAAAAACAACAACATTGCCCTGGGCAACTCTACACCTATTAGAGATTTATTAAGGACGTCAGAAATAAAAAGCTCTTCTTTTTATAATTTTTTTCTAAACAAAAACAAAAAAAAATCATCATTTTTAGCTCTATATTTAGGCTCATTGCATTCGGAAATGTGCAAACTAGGCATTCCATTAGTGGAAAATGAAACTGTAGAAATACAGTAAATGGGGCTTAGACTAAGTTGGTGCATGTGCAGATGAGTATATAAGTGTATGTCTGTACATATTTCAAACCTAACTCATCCAGGCTACTGTTGAAAAAAAATATATAATTAAAAAAAAATATACAGCATTTTTGATGCTTTGTGTACAGCATCTATTTTAGCACAACTCCCAAAATACACTTCGTAGAGCAGAAATCTTGCCCTCATCTGGTTTTCAACCTCTTGCATTATCAATTTTGAAAATTGGGCAGACTGGACGGGTCGTATGGTTCTTATCTGCCGACACATTCTATGTTACGTAGTGGACAGGATTGTAATAATCCATATCATCTCCCAAGCAGCAGGGGGCGTAGTAGAGAGACAGAGCCTGCCAACTGCAACCCGTCTCATCACACAGTCCACAGTCAATGAACTGGTACTACAGCCTCAGTCAGTCGGTTTATTGTAGTTTTATAGCAGAAGGTGGTAATGTAAGTATGCGATGGAAGTTTTGCCTAAATGGCTGGACCATCCAGTGTTGCTACATAGCGCTAAGCCTTTCTCAGCTATTCCACACACTTTTACAACAGTGCCACCCTTGGTTAACTGTGAGTACAGCAACTCTGTGCCGCTAAGTTAGCAGAGGATTTCTGCTGCCCACTAAACCACCCTTTATAGAACAAAAAAAACAAAAAAAATGCAAGCCAATAGAATACTTTTTATCTCTCATATGATACATTATTGTATTCTAGAGAAAATTAAAGAAAATATTTTTGTAGAACAAACCGAACGAATTGCATTTCATATGCATGTCCTTCTGCCTATGCTAAATCTCATGCCTACACCACAATGATTTCCCCAGAGCATTTATCTTATTGCTTGTTTTGATTTAAATCATAGAGAAATCCCGTTTTTATTTTTTTTTCCAGTCTGCAGTCCCACAAGCTTATTTGTGTGGATTTGCGCATGTAAGCAATTAATTTGTTTGTATATGTAGTGTAATGACTAACTGAATGCAATTCAGAATGATTCCCTGCGTGTTTTAATACTTCACTTTGAAAAGCGATCCATATTTTATAAGAGGAGATGGCAGGCGGGCATAAAAAAAGTAACTTTATGGCGTAGCAAGTTTGCAGACGTACATCTAATGATCCTAGTCAGTCAGCATAAAAGAAAATTTACTATTCAATAAAGATTCCTAATTCGTACTGTCAGCTACTTATGCTTTCAAAATACGTTATTGAAATGTCATAAAACAAATACGTTATTATTTTTTTTTTTTTAAAAAAGCAATACTACACTCGTTCTCCCATCAATTGCATAGAAGAACTTCCTGCCTTTCATATATCTGCCCTGCATACTCCTATACCGATTCATCAGGCATTCTGCTGGCTTTGTGTTATACAAACTTACTTTGGATGTTTACAAACTGACTTGCGTTAGTAAAGGTTTGCTTTGCCGTTCCCCGACGGGCTTGACGTCTATTCTGTAAACAGTGAACGGACAAAGTAATCGGGCATTAATTGCTGAGCTGGAAGAAAAACAAAAAACAAAAAAACAACCCCAACCATTAATGCCTGGACTTTGGTAATTCTTTTGTCCGTTCATGGCAGTTTTAGTGAATACACAACAGTTGTATACTTTTTCCTCTCTCTGGAACTCCATTCTGCAGAGCATCCAGCTTTACCTCTAGCAATCCCCAACTAGCTGAAACACACACTATTCATCTTTGGTCTATCCCACCTAGTGCCACCCATCCACACTACTGTTACTACAACTTCGATCCCTCTGACCTCTTCACTCCCTTATGTGTCTCATGGACCCCATTCCCTCTAGATTGTAAGCTTGCAAGCAGGGTTCTCTACCTCATGTACCAGTCTGTTTCTAGTTTGTCTAACTTAGTATGTAGCTCCCTTCTATGCTCTGTACCTAGCGCTACGTAAATTATTGAAGCTATATAAATGTTAATGTGATGTAATTAATGTGTCAACATTAAACAATCTCAGAATTCTGTTTCATTGTTGTCCAATATTTTCATGTTGCGCACTGAATACTATGCAGACAGACTCGGGGGACGGACCTTGTTCATTTCAGGAGGTAATACTATAGATAATAAGTCAAGGTAAGGAACAGACAAGAAAATATGATGGCCACATCCAGCCCATGGGCCACCAATTGGACATCACCGTTCTATGTTTAATCTTAGACAGCTCGTCATGTTACTTGGTCGTTTGGTTTTTCCAATTTCTGCCGTTGTTTTTACTTGGGTTTTGCATGATTCAATTCACTCTCTCAGTACTGTGTTTTAAATAATATATATGAGGTCAGTAACATGAATCCATGGGATGCCTCGATGCTGTCTGTAAGTACATAGAGAATGAAATGGCCTGATTCAACTAATCTGATCAATGGCTTTCCATAAAAATCCAGCTACTACTCTTAAAAGCTTTATCAAACGGCTTTGGCAAGCTGCCCTAGCTCTGTTGTGGTGCCTGGCCCATCACTTAGATGTGTCAAGTTCACTGTCTTTTCCGGCTCCCTTCAATCAGTTGGCTTTCGTTTATGTGTGTTGACACTGTTTGGTTCATTTGTAACAATGGACATCTGTTTTTGTTTCAGCTAGTGCAATATCGGACATTCAAAAACAAACAAGACAGTTTATATTCATGGGTATCCTTATTGACTGATTTGCAAATGCCACACTGGGGCAGCTGGTGGTGTGGCAATATTCAGTGGCAATGGGACATTGGGAATGCCTACGGTTATTGGACCCCCATGCAAAGCAGCCCTTTGATGCAGCGCAGTGTGTCCTCTCAGTCTCTCTGCTAAAGCATAGTCTCCCCAATCCTTATGAGCTATTATAGTTAAGCTCCTCCCACCAGACCAACGCGTTTTGCAAGTGGTCATGTCCCCTTTTTAAAGCCTCATCCCCTTCATGGTGATGGGTACATTATTTTATTTTGGGTCACCCTTTTTCTTTCTCCAGGGGAATCTGTGGGCCATTGTCCCTCAATATATTTGGGAATATATTGATGGGAATATATAGAGGTGCAACGATTTAAAAGTAATATCAGGAAGTATTACTTTACTGAGTGGGTAGTGGATGTATGGAATAGCCTTCCAGCGGAAGTGGTAGAGGTAAACACAGTGAAGGAGTTTAAGCATGCGTGGGATAGGCACAAGGCTGTCCTAGATTTAAGATAGGGAACTGGGGACTAATAAAAGTATTTAGAAAATTGGGCAGACTAGATGGACCGAATGGTTCTTATCTGCCAGTGACATGATTCTATGTTTCTATGGAATATTTTAAAAATGTTATCTCGTATGTGAGCATGTATTCCCATAGTTTGGATCAACGCGTGAAATTAACTGGGGTTATTTATTAATGGCAATTGGAGTCAACGTGTGGCGCAGTCACCATGGAAATTAATGGAATGTTCCTGGTTTTAAAACGATTTTTATAACATTGCCCTAGACTGAGTTCTATCAGTAGCCCCTGCTCTTTGCTCTGTCAGCCGGTGTTAGGCAGTAGTATTTTTATCATGTTGTATGCAAATGGATAAATCTACTCTTTACATGTGCTTCATACCATCTTTCAGCATCAAAATACAATGCTTTGTTTTTCCAGATTAGAATCTCACATGCCGGAGAAGATTCATCATTCATCTAGTACTTGGGCAATTTTGCAGCTTGTAAATATGAATTGATTCAGATTACGCTCATGAGAAGCATTTTGGAAAATCCCTAACTGCTGGTGTTACGGACCAGGCGCTGCTATTATGATATTATTGGTTAGACTTCTATTTATTAGCAACGAAATAACAGTTCTTAAAGTAGGTTCTATTTCTTTTGAAGCCAAACCTCTTCAGATTCACTGACTTCTCAGTTTATTTAGCATTATTCTGCCATTTTTTTTGGTAAAATAAGACTTAATTTAAAGAAAGAAAAAATCAACCAAAAAAAAAGAAGACATTTCTTCTTCATGCACAAAAGCCGAAAGCGAATTGCTACAAAGATTAAGTATTTATTTGTTTATAAATGGTTGTAAGTGTAAGGATTTCTTCTCACCAGTTTTTTTTTTTTGTATTGTATGTATCTGGAGCAAGGGTCTGCTAATGAACTACATCTCCCATAATGCTCTTTCAGCCAACAGGCTGGTGGAGGAATGTGGGGAATGTAGTCCTGCAACATCTGTAGGGCCGCAGGTTGCAGACCCCTGCAAAAAAAAAAAAAAATGGATTAGTATCTGATAAAGTAGCCATCTTGAAATGTATTACCCTGCTATTTATTCTTTGACCGGCAGTGGCCATGTTTCCCTGGGAAGCAGACAGCCCAGTCTGGTCGGCGACAGTACTCTGTCTGCTTGTGCAGAGAGAGTAACTTGTATTGAAAGGGGGTCAACAGAGGGGACCTTAGGTAGGTCTGCACGAGCACAGAAAACACCCCCGACTAAAAACCAGACCCTCTTCAAACTTGTAGGACGAGACCCCATTTTGATTGGCTTGGAAGCAAGGGTTAAAAAAAAAGTTGAATTGTCCTTTAAGTATAACATGTGTGTCTCCGATAGACACAAAAGCTATATTTACATTGCCCCACTCCGTGAGATAAATGACATGCAGTTTAAGATGCTGCCTGCAGAGGGCAGAGTGTTAGTACAAAGACACCTCTGTCCTGACAAGGTCAGTGAAGGTCCTTAGAACATCAATATATAGTCTATCACAAAGTTCAGTAAATGTCCACCATACACCATGTCAATGTCTGCCCATGTACCTGCAGTTAATTAATCTGCACCTCCTACAGCTGGCCAGCGGTGGAACATGTACATCACTCCCTACTGCTCTGCACCAGCAGCTGATCACCAGCATCCCTGATGCTGATGCTGGCAGTAGGCTTTCTTCAGCCAATCAGCTGTGAATGTTCATGCATGCCCTGCCTGGGGGGTGAACTGTCGCTAACTTTCTCCTTGTAGAAGACACACTTTTTTCAGGTGAAATTGGGAGAAGAGGGTGACTGGGCTAGCTTATATAGTTTAGACTGGCCACATGTCTTAAAAAGCATCCTCATACGAGGGTCATTGTAAAAACATAAAATATTTACAAAAAAGATCCTTCTTATTAATAACAAAACAAAAAAGTAAAAGGGGAGCATTGATCGGGTGTCGTGCAAAGTTTAGCAATGATATAAAGCCTTACAAGAAATACATTTAAGTAGCTGACAAACCTGTGCTGATAACCTCATTCTATGGACCGAAATACCGTACTACTAATCTACTAGGTTTCACGCATTGCTTACCTCACGTTACACAACCCCAGCCTCAAAGGCGATTCAGTTTACAAGGGATTCGAGTGATTTGACAATAATTATTTTGTCGTATTATACTGTTTCTTTCAGGACGGGGATACTGAACAGCCTACACTTGTACATTAATGTACTCAGGTGCAAATGGCCAATATATTCCTTGAATCTTTGTCGGTACAACAAATGAATAGAACAAATTGTACGGTACATGATTGAGTCAGCAAGCCTGGCCGTGGAGCTGTTGTGTGTATTTGCCTAAAAGCTTGCTCCGACAGCAAAAACAGTGTACCGGTGATTGTTTTCTTCCTCTTATCTAATGGAAAGAATAACACAGAGACTCAATTCTTGTAATGAAAATCCCCACATTAATTTATTTTTGATGTGTCATTGTAATTCAAGAGATGTTTTTAATCTCTGAATTGCTTGGGCACAATAGACCATTTAAAACGTATTTGGCAGACATCTCCATTCATTGCAACAGCCTTTTTTTTCCCATTTACAACAGTTTTGTTTTCTTTTATTTCTTTATTATATTTTTTGTTCAATATTTTTTTTTTTTTCTTTCTTTCTCTATAACCCGGCTACTCAGAAGCTTAGTTGAACATATTCAATAAAGTATCTTACTTCAAACAAGTATTTCAGAGAATATAATCAGGAGAAAACCAGGCAAAGCACAATGCTTACAAACACATGAAAGCTAATAATATAGAAAACAGAAATATTTATACTGGGCTTCTTAATTTTCATTAGGAAAGACATAAAGATAGATGGTCCATTAAGTGCCTCTTTTATGTGGTTTTATGAGGTTATCCAATATTTTCCTTCTTCTTGTAATAATTTATAATTTACTGTTTCATTAAGATGGTAATATCAGCCATTTAGAACTGAAATTCAATTAAAAAAAAAAAAAAAAGCCGTCATACAATTTATTTAGATGGAGGCTGTTTTAAAATCAAGTATTTACCTTAATGTTCTGTGCTGTGCCATCACTAAGGTTTAGAACAAAAAGGAAGCACACACTAATAAACTCTACCTTGTTTGCACGTTATTTAATTATCTTTCTTTACAATGTGTGTGTTCATTCTTTGTAATCTTACCTGGCATGTACCTCTTATTAACTGAAACAAAAGCAGATTGTGTTTAACAAAGCAAAATGTGCAAAAGAAAATTTGAAAGAAATGTAGCTTCTTCATAGGCTGTTGGTATTGCCTGTGATTAATCTCTGTAGTGCAAAATGCGTCAGGGTGGTGAGAGTCCTGGCAGACACTGGCCATATATTATACATTTTTTAAATGGATTAGTAATAAACAAGCTATATTTTCTTCAGTTCTTGGTGATAAGAGCTGGGTTGGCACATTTTTTAGGATTGACTTGGGTTCACAAATCTCCTTAGCATGTGGAATAATGGTAAGTGTGTGTTTCGGGGTTATACCTTTCTATGGAAGGTGAAGCACCCACAAACTGTATCTATTGTGTTTAACAAACCTTTCGCAAAGGATGTCTTATTACTTGGCCTGTTTCATCAATAATCAAACTGACTTAGTGGAATTCAAGGTAACTGCTCATAGCTGCTAATAGTCCTGGATTTGTAGGGAGAGTACTGATCAGTGCACATGTGATATTCTGGGGAAAAAACTATTTAGGACTTTATTCATGAGAGAGGGGAGCAAGAAGAGAATTTCAAACTGAAGGCCAAAGTAGCCAAGTATGAAATATTCTCCCATTCAGATGAATAAGATATTTTTTCCAACTTGTCTAATAATAATAACATTTTTTTAAAAAAATGCTATTTTTCATAGATTATTATTATTATTATTATTATTATTTTTACACATTTTTAAGTGCTTATATCAGTACCCTATAGGGTCGTTTCAATAAAAGAGAATTGCAGGGATCTGAGATGGGAAACTCATGGAAAACTTTAGGCCAATGTAATGGAGTAGGAAAAATTCTCCAATGTAGCTGAATGGAAAAATGTTTCCAACTCTACAACTTTGGACTTAAGTTTGAATTTCCTGTTTCAATTTATTGAGTAGACCTTATATGTAGTACTCCTTTTATGTGTCAAACAGGGGAGGGCTGGAAAGGGGATCATAAGGGCAAATTCCCCCCAAGCTGCTGTCTAATCTCTCTTAATGGGCTGGGGCTGGGCGCGTTTTCAATTTTGAATCCCACAGTTGTTAACACTTTCAATCTTTCTCTCCATTTGTCTTGTCTGTCTATCAACCTCTGCCTTATCTGTCAGCAAAGATGTCTTGCACGTCTACCTGTGTCTATTTCTGATGATGTCAGGTGAGCTGATAAAGTTGCACTAAGAGCAACTAAAGTGATTTGGCCCCTCGGACCAACAATTTCCTGGTCTCCCTAGCTGTCAAATTACCTTATTCTTGTTTTGGTTTTTTTAAAACTGTCTTTCTTTAGTCGTTTGCAGAACTGTTCACCTCTTTGATTTTCAACTGGGATTGCATGTCTTGTCACTCAAGCTCCCTCAACCCCTGTGTGCCTTTCCATACCTGACGTCATCACAAACAGGATGCTTTGAGGTCCTAAAGTAGATTTGCACTTTTACCGACACTGCTGCCCTTTGGAAGGAATATATGAGCTCCCTCCTCCACTTGAGTGGGACAGTCCCAATTTGAAGCCTCTGCCCCAGTATCCCACTAATCTCTACATCTGTTTCGCTTTATGAAGTCGAAACAGCACTGTAGTGCTGCTTGAGTGGTCTGCTACTGTGGTAGTGCTGACACTCAACCTCCCAAGCTCTCCCCTCCATCTTTCTGATTCAGGAGAAGAAGTTGGGATGTTGGATATTCTCCCACCTGCTACTTGCACAGAGTCTGCAGCCAACTCCCTATTAGACTGGCAATAACTGAAACTAGCTCCTATGATGGATCAAATAGCCCACCTACGAAGAAAGGTCCTGCAGCTACAGTTCTCAGAATTGAGTCATTCACTCAGGGGGCAATTTTGGATTCCTACCTTTTGTAGTTTTGAAGACACACCATCAACAGGTTTCCAGTAAACCTGCCAAGGCGGACCCCACAGCTGTAATTAAGATTGCTGCTGTTCAGTAAGAGAGATTTTTTTCACCATGTGTGCAGCTAGGGTAGTCAGATCTGCCAATTAAAGGTCCATGCCTAAGCTTCCACTGCCCCATTTATTTGTTATTATACTCTAAGATTCCATCCCTCTTTTTGACGTCTGGCTCATGCCCACTTTTCCTCAGGAGTGTCACCAGTATCCTGTCCTATGTGGTACAGCAAAAGAAAGATCCTTACTCACTGAGACTGAGCAGACCCATAGGAGATACCTGTGTTTACAGAGCTAATGTGCGGGCAGCCACGAAGGCCTGAAAGGAAGGTGCCAAACAAACCCAGCCACAACTGTTGGCAAAACATAAAGCTGTGTTTTATCAAGTGTAAGCATATTAAATAGTAATATTTTAATGAAAGAATATAAATAAGGTACATTATCAAGCCCTCTTTACTTGTGTAGTTTATCAGGGGATAGACATCTTGCGTCTGATGGGTCAGATCTTAATTTTCTGCCCAAAGGTTCTAAACAACATGTCTGCCCACTGATAGAGCTGTACTAGCAAAGAGGGCTCAATAAAGGCACTTTATTTCTGTTCTTTCATTAAAGCATTGACTTTTAACAAAAAAAAAAATATTCATAGCAGCTCAGTGTGCATTTATTGCACAGCCTGTGAAGTCTTTTACACACTCAAGGTTGCAGGTTCAATTTCCAGCCCGTCATCCTTAGAAGCGCAAAAAAATGAACTCCATTAGAATGTGTAATACTAACATCATCTCCTGGATGGTGTCCAAAAGTCACAACCCTGTATTTCAAATCCAGAGCATATTCCTGGTTAAAAATCATTGCTATTCATAATATCGCCACAAATACTAAGCATCTATCATGGAGTTTGGTATGAATTGGAAAAAGACACAATGTGACTCAATTCCAAGGAATTACTTTAAGATAATACAAAGACATCTGGAGAAAAGACTGTTTGCCTTAAACAAAAGCAGACATATTAAAAAAAAAAAAAGTCATGTTTTTTTTATAAAAAAAATAAAAAAATCCTGTTTTTCCAGCACAGAACAGAAGTTACAAACAATTGCAATCAGTTCCAATCACATTTTGATGTCTGTGAGCCTAATTAATTAACCAACCCTGGCCAATTCAGCTAGTGAACGCCTCATGCTGGCAGATTAAAAAACAATAAAAAAAAAAAAAAAAGTTGAATTTGTTAATAAAAGGAATAATGGGTATTTCTAAAGCTTCAGTCAAATACCTTCAATATGAAATGCTGCATTTTAATAAATCAGTATAATGGTCGGCTAATTACCTTTAGCAAGCGGGTAATGGGAGACACAGTACAAGTCCTAAAGCATTTGAAAACTTGTTGGTGTGTATCTCTAAGGTTATATTCTAGTTTTCCTTTTGAGCTGGGAAATACAGTCAACAAATGCAACCCCCCCCCCCCTTCATCCCATTATATAGACTTAACTATTTAGTGTCTACTAAAGTCCTTGACTTGGTGTCAGGGGTGTGCCTAGCTTGTGAGGCACCCTGGGTAGCACCCTTCCCCGCCACTGGGTGACCTGGTTGGGGTTGCTATTGGATTCCTTTGCTTGGAGTACTTCTTTCGGCTCAGCTGTTCATTCAGGTCAGGCTAGCATCAGATACCAGGAGGTACAGGTCTTGGATGCTGGTGGAAAAGGTGATATTGATGACTTTGGTGCCAGACAATACGGTGACTGCCTTAGTATCGTCAACATACACAGACTGGCCTCAAGCCAATTGATTTACCAGCCTGCCAGTACAATATCGTCCAGGTTATTTACAGTATATATTTATTCTTGATCTGTAGAAATTGCAGCAAAAATTAACCCCTTTACAGAAATCATAAGAGAACGAATCTATTGAGACCTAAAGATATTCTGGGAGATGTGTATGTCGGTCCTCTTTATTAATAATAAGTTGGAGAATATCTGCATTTGTGTTATTTATGTGTATGTTTTTTGTCTAATATATAGAAAAATAAATGAATAAATATTTAAACATAATAACAAGTAAAGTGACAAGTGAACTACAGAAAGTAGGCAATAGTACCCAAATTGGAAAGATAGACAACTTGGAGAATTTTTTCAACACCGTTAATTAATGTCGGATTTCTGCAGTTCACTTGTCAGTTGCTGTTTATTTATTACGACTATTACTTTACAAATGGTCCTCCATTTTTTTTTTGTCTGTCTGCTCCAACAAACAGCCACGAACAAAATAAAAAAAAAGATATCATAAAGATTTATAGGGACTCTGGTTTAGTCTGGGTACCAGTTAATATCTCCCCCTACTCCATGATTAAGGCACAAAACCCTTGGCATTGTTCCTGTGTACAAGTTCCTCAGCTACTTAATAGGATGCCTTGTGTGCTTGTTTCGTTCATAATTTTTATATGTCTGCACACCATGTGTTAATGTTCTATAATTATTTTCATAAAGAAGCTAGTTCAATTGACGAAAATGTTGAACAGCTGGTAGGGATGACTGTGTACACATCTACCGAATGCCTCTGTACAATATCGCAGGAAAATAAAACAAAACACTGAATTAAGTAAGTAAAATAACATTTAAAAGGGACCTTTTAAATGCCTTTTTATTACATATTGTCTGCAAGAAAGAAAACGCATTGGGGCCCAGTTAATAAACTGTGGTGTTAGTTGGGAGACTTCCATCACTTTGAAGAATTTCTTGGATTTCATATCAGCGACAAACATGAAAAATTAAGCAATGGGGGTCATCTACTGAAGTAGTGCGGTGTGAGAAAAAATAGGTAAAATATTTATAACATTTTCTTCCGTGTATTTTTATTTATTGTAGAGCATCTATCGGTGTAAAGGTATTTATATGTAATTGAAAGATGGCATCGCATATAGGCATTTTAAATAGAAATGCTTTAATGAAAATAATAAAAAATAAAGTATGTTATTGAGTTGTAAAGCTGTATCAGGGGGCAGACATGTTGATTAGAATCTTGGGTCAGATGGCTCAGATGCATGAAGATCTGGCCCAAGATGCTTTCCCCCTGATAGAGCTATACAGAGCTAAGGAGACTCAATTAGATCCTGTATTTGCATTCTTTCAAGTATTTAGATTTAAAAAACTTATATTTTTTAGTCTTTCACTTAAACAAACCTCTTTTTTTGCCACCAGTTGTCCTTTCAGACTCTTGCAAATTTTTTCTGAAAAATAATTTCTATTCTGCGTGTGAAAATGACACCAGCTTTTACCAAGTGCTAATAAAAAAAGAAAGAAAAAATATTTGCAAACATGCCAGTTTTATTCACAGTTTGGTCATATTTACAATGTGAGTGTTAAACGTTTAGTACGGAGCAAAAACAGTTTTGGCCTCTGGTTTATCATATTTTTTTGGCAGATAGTAAAAAGTTTGTTCTACACGGAAAGCTTAACATAGTAATTGTGTGTGGCACATTCTCTACCCAAAGATGCTGCATTTGAAACGTACATACTTTTCTATGGACTCGCTTGCAAAAAAAAAAAAAAATGTCTGGGATGCCCTGAATAATCACAAATGAAGACTGATCTATTGCCGGAAGAAAGTAAAAAAAAAAAAAAAATCAGTAATGCCTTTTTTTTCAAAATACAATTTCTGTTACTATTTATTTCTAATTTCAAATATTTTGGAACCTCCAAACGACCTTGGTCAGAAAAGATCCCAGTGACTTACTTGTCTTACAATTTGTCCTGTAACCGATGTGCAGAAGTAGAAAGGACAAAAAACAAACAAAAAAAAAAACACAACAAAACAAAATGAAGCATTTCTTTAAGTAGCGTTTTTTTTTTAAATTTTTTTTTACTTAAGACCAAAAAAATCCCGTTTTGCCTAGGACAACATCTTAAGGCCTCATAGGAACACACTGTATGATGAGCAGAGCAAGCAGATTCCAAAGACCTGATGTATTTTTTATTTAACAGCTAAAGCATCTCCTTGTGTACTCCAAAAAGTCTCAAAGGAGACATTGCTTTTTTCTAGATGTTGTAAGTTTTTTATGAAGATGGGTGAAAAGCAGGGACACCATGTACAATTAGTTTTACATCTTCGCTGAGCTTGCCAAACCTGGCATTAAGAGAATGATCTACACCCAATCACCTCTATTATTATATATAAAAAAAAAGAATACTGTTACAATAGATATACTATTCCCCCATACAGCTGACACCACCATAAGTTAATCTTTAATGGTTATCTCACATTTGCTGCATTATTGATAATGTACAGTGATACAAATTGATATTTTCTCTGGTTAATGACTTACTGCACTTTATCAATATTCTTTGAGCAAACGACTACTGACTACATGATTGTTCTCAAGAGGTGAGAGGACATATAAAGTAATATAATTTGCATAATCCCAGTACAAGGTTGATAAATGAATGCAAACAAGTTAGAGGGATCTCAATTGATCACCATGCCTTACCACTTCTTTTAAATAAACTCTCCTGCTTTACTGTGTTGATTACCCTTGATGTATTTAAATGTTTCTTTCAAATGCCCCCTTTCAAATGTTGCTCCCCCCTCTGGCCAAACGGAGATAACGGAGTGGGAGGGTCAGTAAAAGCTGCAAACCAAATATTCCTATAGCCTTATATCCGTGAGTAAATTAAATGAAAACACTGCATTTCTTTAATTATTTGACTTACATATGCGTGACAATAGCTTCATCGTTTTCAAGTCGTAGGGGCCCTTTAAGAGTTAATCTAAAATGCAGACACGGATAACTGATACTGACAGGTGATACTGATAGTAAGATCAGGAACAATCAGACCTTTACTGCATAGGGAGGTCAGGTTGGCAAGAACAATACATGCCACCAAAAAAGGACATACAAGAATTATTATAAACAGCTACATTCACGGTGACAGTGAATACCACGTACCACTTTTTTTTTGCAGCATAGGAGTCCGTTTTTTTGTATCCCCATGGATTTGTCAAAGAAACGGTGGGAGGGTCAGTAAAAGCTGCAAACCAAATATTCCTATAGCCTTTTATCTGCCCCAAGGGAACCAAGGGTTAGATCAGGGATCTGCGAATGTGTAGAGTGCGAGCTAATGGCAGATAACCAAATGCCTATGAGTGGCTCAATGTGCCCATGTTCCACCTATGTAAACCTACAGGGGGAACGCAGGTGCGGACTTAAAGAGGGACTAAATCTTAAACTGCGGTTTTAATCAGGCTGGATGATGTTCCAAGTGTGTAACATTAATTATTGAAAAAAGTTTTTCATTTATAATGTTTATCTGAATTTAAAAAAAAAAGTTTTTTAATACAGACGACAAACATAGATTATAAGTTGCACTAATTAAAGAAAAGCCCGAAGACCTCTACCTTTAATACTTTTCCTGCTGTTGATTTGATTGCAAACAATTTACTGAAAATTCCCCAGAACAAACCCGAACCATTTGAATAAAGCTTTGGAATCCTAAACCAGGCGAATAGGGATCCTCACAAGAAGAGCTATCATTCTCTCGAAAAACCCTACCATTTGTCAGAACCGTTCCGTATAACATGTCTTCAATATTGGAGCTCACCTGCCCACGAAGCTTATATTGTTTTACAGCTTTATTATCAATTTCTCGGTCCCAGAAGAAAAACTGAGATGCCACATATTTTTTTTTTCTCTACCAATGCTGAACAAGTGATTTAAATTTATCGACTGGCTCTTACGTCTACGAGGAAAAGGTTTGAATGTGTGTTACATACAAAATAAAACGATACTTTGTCAAGTGCATGCATAATTACATAGCGGCCTGGCATGGAATGGATTAAGACGCATGAGTAAATGAAATTGATTCACTCGCTTAGTCAGCAATAAGTCAGTGAATGCTAGCAAACAAGGTTTTCGCCCTGCTCTTCATTGACGTAGACGTGGCAAGGTTAAAGATAAACTAAGTTTCATTAGCTCCTACGCAGCTATAAATATACAGTGGAGAGCCTATAGCTAAATGGTGTTATAGAAAAATAGCGGCCATATTGTCATTGTGATTTTGAAGGTCATATACCTTTTTTTTGTACGATTTAAAATGATTATAAGTCCCTAAATTTGCATCCTGGCTGTCACAAGAAGTAAATAATTGTAGGAATGTATTCAAAAAGTATGGAGATTTCATAAATACCCAAAGTGTAATGAACAAAATGTTTAAAGAGAGATCAAACCATAGTTGTAAAAAATTTTTTATTCAATATGGCAGAAGCTCACTCCTACTGCATTAAAAACTGCTCATTGAATGGGTCCCAAATGTTCACCAGTCAAAATACATTCAGATCTACAAGTGATAAAAGGAACGCAAAATGTTTAATAAATTAACGGTATACAGTATTACTGAACAATTTTAGAGTAATAAGAAAAATCAAAAAGTGAAAGAAATGAATGTGACTTCTGTGTTTATAAAAGTAGCCAACAAATATACTTGTAACCACAAACAAAAACTGTAAATGAATGTTGCTTGAAGACTCATTCCGAATGTAGAGTACCGGAAAAATCTAAAAAGGAACAAACAAATAATACTCTCTGATGGATAAATAAATATGTTCAACAGAAACGGCAAACAGATGGTATCTAACTTCCAGAAGTAGAGCATTGCATTGCTCTAATGTTTAAGGGTTTGAATTTATAAGATTGTAATTCAAGGCAGCTTCACAAAGGGAAAGCACCACTCAATATCCAAATTGTCACGGAATTTCAGTGTCTCAAATGTAGCAAGATGACCCACTTGCTCAAGCCCTGGGTGGACGAAACGCATTTCATGTAGAGCGATGATCAGATTCTCACATGTAGCGTGAAAAGGAGCATCATCGAACGGAATGTTCAATGATGCTCTTTTTACGCTAAGTGTGAGAATCTGCTCATCACTCCGGTGCTCGTATGCAGCACAGGGATTTTCAGTGAGAGATGGCTTCCTCATTTCTTCGGTGTTGACTTGTGGCTGAGGAGTTCATACAAAGACTGCCTGATTGTTTTAATTGCTAAGCGCTTATTGTGAGAAACACATTATCGATCTCTCACATGTACTAACTCTGTCCTGCATAAATCTCTACATATGGCTCATCTTTATACCGCCTGTATGCAGTTTATGCTGAAAATATTTTTTTTTATTTTTTTAGTTATTCTTTTTCTATTTTTCCGGTTCCCTACATCAAGACCAAAATTCATTTACATTTTTGTTGTGGTTATTTCAGTATATTTTTTTGATAACCTTCGAAACACAGGAGCCACTTCATTTATTTTTTTCACTTTTTGATTTTTCTCATCATGATAAAATTGTTCACTAATACTATATAAAACTGACTTGTTAATCAGTTGACACTTCTTTTATCATTCGTATGTTTCACATCTCGAGTGAGCTGCAGTATTTATCTTTAACACTAATTTTTTGTAGCACCTATCACCTCTTCCTTGTGTATTGTCCATATTCATTTCTAGTATTTTCAAAAGCAAAATACTAGGCTGATTCTCTATCATAGAGCGTTGCGCCCTCGCAAGCAGTGAGAAAGTATTCCAGCGGTCATCTCTCTCTGTCATTGGAGTATGCATGTGTCACTCCTGTGCTACACAGCCAATGGGAGCAGGAGATGATCATTTTCTTCCCTGCTGAAGGTGGGTTCGACTGACCAAGTAGTGCTGGGCAAATCACTTGGAACCCTCTCCACCACATGGCTGCCTAGAAGAGTCTTCAGTGGCTGTTGTGCTCAGGGACAGGTTTACCATTTCTCTACCTTGCTGGTATTGCACCATCCACAGGAGTCAACCCCAGCATTCTTCAAGGTAGACATTTACTGGACTTGGTGATGGCCTATTTAATAATGTTCTGAGAAACTTTCACAGATCTTGTCATGAATACTGGAGTCCTTATCCGGACACTTTGTCTATCCCTGACCATCCAACATTTTTTTCTATATCTGTGCAGCACCATTGTAAACTCTATAATTGGCCGTATCAAGTGTTATGATTTGAGGTCTCGTAGATGCTTCCATCAGAACTTAATCATGAATGGTCATTTTGAACCAAATCGTAACTCAAGCAATATTCTCCAGATGTTTCTTAACCATTCGGTTAATGACCAAAACTGCGATAGCTTTTGCTGAATAAAATAAACTATTCTGAATTGAGACTATTTTGGGGGCATTCAGGGGACCAGAAAAATAAAATCTAATTACCAATCAAAATATTTTAAATCGCTAAAAAATTGCACTTGAATATTTCTAAATAACACTAAAGACGAGGTAATATGTTAAAATACAACAGCACAAGTAGCAATTGTTAAATTATATTTATTAAAGTACTCTGTGGGAGGTGAGGTACAATATATTACCATAGAATGTAACCCTTTCATGACGCTAGGATGCTCTATGCCGTCCTATGTTTTCGGTCCCAAAAGATGCTAGTACGGCATAGAACGTCCGGCATTTAACAGTTCATCGTAGCTCCCCGCTAGGTGCTGTACACTGATCCCACTGCAGGGACTTGCAGCGGGATCTCACCTTTCAGATGAGGCCACTTTGAGTGACCCCAGACTGACAGGAAAAATGTAGCCGATGTTCAAATAGAGCACCACATTCTTCTGGGACCCAAGCACCATGAGTCACTAAGGGGTCAAAGAGTAGTGATTTCAGGGCAATGTTGTAGTATAGACAAGTGAATGAATTAAGAATACAATAGTAACTAGGCCAATAATACAAACTTGTAGAACACCATTTTGTTATACCCTTATAGGAATTGTACTCCACGAGAGGCACCGTACACTGTCAGAAACTGGCAATGTCTACTCCTGGCAAGTGCTGTGATTTATAGTACATTGGTGGGCAATGCAGTCCTCAACAAGCCACTGCTCTATGAATAGCAATGATAGGATGGCCGAGTGGTCTAAGGCACCAGACTCAAGAGAAAGTCTATTCCCTTAGCTTGGGAGTTCAGGTCTCTGAACGGAGGTGTGGGTTCAAATCCCACTTCTAACAACTATTTCTGAGAGGGTAGTGGATGTATGGAATAGCCTTCAAGCGGAAGTGGTAGAAGTAAACACAGTCAAGGATTTTAAGCATGCGTGGGATAGGCACAATGCTTTCCTAGCTATAAGAAAGGGAACTGGGGACTAATTAAAGTATTTAGGAAATTGTGCAGACTAGATGGACCGAATGGTTCTTATCTGCAGACACATTCTATGTTTCTATAATGATTGATATTGTAGCAAATAAGCTACATTTTTTTTGCTTTCCTTAAAGAAATGCTAAAACATTTTTGTATTGTTTTATGTGTCGTAGTAAGGTATTTAACATCAATTTTTTTTAATGGTTTCATTTTTGTTTTTAATGCATAAGTGTCAGTAAAAGATTAATTCATGCATGATTAGTTCCAGATTCCAAACCTGAAAACTGGACAATGAACCAAATTGTGACAATTCAGCAAAAAAGCCTAGAGATGTTCAATAAAGATTGTTTCCAACCCAATATCGAGAACCTTCAGAGCAAGAAAGATGCCAATATATCCATCACTGCTATAGCCGTGTGCAAACCTGCACAGTTTTTTTTTTTGCATTTATGTGGAGCAAGATGTCTAAAGGCTTTATGCCTTCAAGATTCCTTCTTTCTCTCCTGATGGCCTTTTAAATGTTAAACAGTACAAATGCAAATGACTGTTGTTTTTTTTTTCCTAGAACAGACAAATTATGCATCTTTGAGCACAGAGCAGACAAAATGGTTTATGAATTAATTATTTTTGCAGTGAAGTGGTTAATGAACATAAATTGACCGAGAAAGCACTTACTGTGCTGAACTGCTCGGTAACAAAACAAAAATAAGATAAAAAGAGAACAAAAAAAAACAAAAAAACCCACATGCTTTAATCTAAATCTTTTTATAAAACCAGCAACATTGGGGCAGATCAAAGGACATATTTGGGGGTCACCGATAGATTTCCTTTTTTTTTGTTTATTCCACAAGCAACAAAATACAATTTAAAAAAAAAAAAGAAAAGAAATGATTTTATTTTTTCCTAAACGTCTTGACATAACGGAACCCATTGAGGCTAATGAGCATTATGATTAAATCACTTACTTACAGATCAAAGAAGATTTTAATTATGTAAACGAGTTGTTCAGAAACATAAAATGTTCCATTAAGCCATACAATTAATATATGCAATATTTATAAGCACAGTGGTGTATTTTTTTATTTTTTTTTTCCTTGTTAAAAAATTGATTGTTACCATTTGCAAAGTTCTCCTCTACCCAAGGTTCAGGATGAATTATAAACCGAAATCAGAGCAATAAAAATAAAGGACAACAAACACTTTTTATTACTTTTTCTTTCTTTCTTTCTTTTTTTTTTTTTCTTTTTTCTTATTCAGGACTAAACACCTTGTCACCAGATGTTCGTTACAGACACAGGAGAAAAAAAAAAAAAAAATTAAGTGCAGGCACTGTATATCTTCATCCACGGCATGACGATTTCTGCAAATATCTCGTTGTGGGTTTTCAAATAAAAAAGGAGACAGAATTCCGTGTCGAAAAAAGATTATAGGTGACCTCTGACGTCCTTCAAACACAACCCATTTATTTCAGCCCCTGATCAATCAATAAAACACAGCAATGCAGATGACAAAAGGTACGCATTAGGTCAACGAGCAGCTCTTTCTTGGCAAACTATTTAAGTATAAAACATTATCTTCTCATTTCGGACATAAAACATGTTGCGCGATTGTCTGTTCGGTAATATTGGAAGCGAGGAATTAAAAAGCAACCTTTAAATATTTAGGACAGCTAGCATCAAACCTTCACTGTAAAGTGCTTTGCGGAGGTGAAATGACAAAAAGTTAACTGAATGATAAAATATGTAAGCTATATTACTTATAATTTATTTTCCGCCGACGTTTTACAAGTAAAGCAACTCAAGAGAATAGAAGTCAACCGACACTAAATAATGGCAAAAAATTGGAATAGTGTGACAATTACTTAATAATGAATGCAAATCCTATCAGAGTTTTGAACTCAAATCCAAGAGAATTTTTTTCTTCTTCTTGGGCTTTGTCCAAAAACACAGACTTTCCCCCTCTCCCAAAAGGCATCGCAAAAAAATATACAACTGCGACCTTTGAAGTAATTTATTGGCTAAAGACATGCAAACGCTAACCATTATACTCAGGACTGGGATGGGTAAAAATGAGTTAGCACAAAGGCATATTACTCCAGAAGTTAAAAGTTCACAAACTGGGCCAAAGGTGCAATAATACCTTTTTATAAAATTGGATTTTTGTATGAAAAGCAAAAATAAAAGGGATATGCACATGAGTTAAGTATGCATGTTACCATACTATTTTATTAATTAAAACGAAATAAAGATGCTACCTACAACATAAGTCTTTTTTTTTTAGGCTCAAAATTCCCTGTTTTAGATAGAAATGCTTTAATATTAGCAACAATGACCTAAAACAAATAATGAATCTCATGTTTTTGCATACAAATGCATACAGGCTTTCCTTAGACATTCCATCCTTTAGCAGAGGTTACTGACCTCTCCTTTTGCTTACTTGCAAGGGTTCAGTGCAGATGCACTGGCATATCAGTTCTCAAGCATGTGCAGTAAGAACTTCATTGTAGTAACTGATTTGCTGTTCTGTTTTCATTTGTTAACTGTATTGACTGAAAGGGTGGAGCAGTTGTGTGATGTCACTGCACATATAGAGTGAACATTTCCATATATCTCTGTGGGAGACCACCAACGGACTCCCTAGCAAATGCATTTTTGCTTGAGCTACAGATGTCATGGTGGGCTACATCAATCCCCAGGAGATTGCAAATACTAAAGGTCATATACAGGAACAAAAAAATGCACACTTATCTTTACGGTATCAGGTTGTCCAGATTTTGGTTACTATGGTAATATTTACCATATGCTAATGCTTATAAACTGATTCCTTTTCTTTATGTTATTGAGTTATCTGGTTATTTGATTCCAGTATAATAAATTAGGATAAATGAAATGCTTTTTAATTTTATTTCTATCATTAATCCTTCATGAGATATTTAGATTTTTATATAAGCACTGTCAGAGCTCCAATTTTGAAAAGGATTGATTGCTTAGAGAGCTTCGTGACCCTCCAGTGACCTCAGCTCACAGGCACTTTTGTATCTCAAATACCTAAACAATGTTTCTTTTTTTTTCTTTTTTAAAAAAAAGGTAGCTAACCTTTAAGCTACTAATATACCTCCAACACAAGTTGTTAATTTTGATACATTCAGAGTTCACTGAGAAAGTAATACTCTTGACTGACAGAATCTCTCAGCTCAACTTTCAAATTTGTTAAATGCCTCTTCCCTAAAAGTTTTAACAATTTGCAATCATAAGCATTATAAACAATACAGATTTTTTTTATTTTATTCATTGTAAATAATTAATCAATAAAAATACATGGTTACGACTGATGATCTAAACGTGTTCTCCACTTCTTTTTTTGAAAACACACAAATTGTTATCACTGATTTGGCCGGGGACAGATCTGTGACCAAATAGCACACAGCTGGAAGACATTTTTGAGACAATTTTCACCAAAATTCCTAAAAATAACATTCAAAAAATGAAATCACTTGTGTAATGAAATCACGTATGTAAAGCTAGTATGAGATCTGCTAATAAAATGTATCTTTGCTACTAATGTGAATATTGCTAAATACTTTTCAATTATTCAAAAACAAGATAAAGGAAAATGTTTTTTTTTTTAAACTTTTGATTTGTATATTAAATATGGGAGTTTCAGGTCATTGAGTTGTTACACATATAGGAAATCATAAATCAATCCCAATGTTGTTTGTGCTTTATCGACACTTTGTGTCTGTGATGTAGAAAATCTAAAGTTTTGTTAGTTTTTAACACTTGCCTTAAAACACATGTGAACACAGGTAAATATACAAGGTCGTAAAACAATCAAATCAAGACATTCCAGAAACAAGTGGGAATTATAAGCATTAGACAGACTTAGGTGGTATTTGTGAGACATCTGCTGCCATCTAGTGGGAAACTGATAAAACATCAGGTGCTGGAAACAAAAAAATAACATACAGGGTTTTTAACTATATCCCCATGTTTAGGAATGGATGACAGTTTTGGCTGAGTTGTGAGCTACAGATTACCGAAAAATCGAAATCTATAAATTTATTGTTTTTACATATAATGTGGGGCTTATCAAAATCCTCAACATTTACTGGATTATGAGCTGTCATGACTGAAGATCACTTGGAGAAAAGATTGAGTGTTTGTTAGTAGGGATGCTTATTTGTTATGCAAACCAGGGGACTTTGATAATCGTCTTTTTACTTCTCCGATAGTCTCATGCACTTCACAGGTGGTGGTAGGGTTAGCCCTACCACCCAGCCTAGTTGTAGGGTTTCCCTAAGAGGTGTGTTGAAGCTGGCTGGGGAGAACGACAAATAGTGAGCTGACCTGATTATAACTTCTCCCACCCAGTTTGGATGATTAGGTATCAAATCAGAAAACAAGTAACTTTGCATCAAATTTGGCAAATGAATCCTATTGGTCAGTTTAAATATACTATTATGACAATTATCAGAAGGTTCCTGAATTGGTAGGTATGTCAGTGATCATGCACATCCTCGGTGCAGTGCCTCCTCATAATACCACTTGGCATTGTTATGTGGACCTAGCTGAGGGTTCATTTGGATATGAATAAACACTGACTATCACTACAGAGTCAGCCTGTATATATTGGTTACATCACACATGGACCTTTTTATATATATATATATATAGAGAGAGAGAGAGAGAGAGAGAGAGAGAAAACACCACTCGCACATAGACCCTCATTTATCCAAGCTTCATTAGAAAGAAAACAGAGAAGAAATATGTTCAAACAGGCCCGGAGGCATAACTTATGAAAAATGTGCCTTTTGTCCCTCCCACAAGATGTCCCCAAACAGCCTCTATGTGCCATCCTAAACACTCAAACAGCCTCACTGTGTCATCTTAATCCTCCAACCAGTCTCTCTGTGCCACCTTTGCCCTCAAACAACATCTCTGTGCTCTCTTAGCCCCAAACATCCTCTCTATGCTACTTGTGCCCCTTAAACAGACTCACTGTGTAATCTTAGACCCTAAACCGACCTCTCTATGCCATCTTTACCACTCAAACAATCTCTCTGTGCCATCTTTACCACTCAAACAATCTCTCTGTGCCATCTTTACCACTCCAACAATCTCTCTGTGCCATCTTTACCACTCCAACAATCTCTCTGTGCCATCTTTACCACTCCAACAATCTCTCTGTGCCATCTTCGTCCCCAGCTTACCTTCGTGCAGACAGATCCAGCATGCAGGAAATGGATGTGATGTCAAATGGGTGTGAGAAATCGTCTGATCGGATGATGTCTAGACTGGCCTTGCCACTAGATGCAGACTAAACTTAATACCTGATCTGGACTGTGCAAGGTCAACATGTTCTGTCTGAATTCATGCAGGTCCGTGGTTAGCATGCTCCTCTGAGAGTAAGGAGTGCCCTGGGTCTCTCCTGGATTTTTTTCCATTTTAGGGATGCTTTATGGACAAAATATAAGCCACCTGGTACAGCGTACGATCACTCTGCATATCAACACACCTGAAATGCATGCAAAACAAAGCAAGCATGCCAAGATGTATTTCACTGATAAGCTGAATAGAAATCTAGCCTACCCAACCAACTATTGGAGTGTCATTAAAAATCTGGATTTATTTAATGGCTATTTTGTAGGATGTACCACCGCTCTGTCCACAAAACACCTGCGGATCATGGCAGACATGTCCCCCTCAACATCGCCCCTGACCAAACTCCTTGCAGAATTTCAATTTGTACCGGTATTAGATAGTGATATAACAGCACAACTTTTCAACCAAAAAATGAAATTACAATGTGGGCCAGACTTATTTCTATCACTGCTACTGGGACTTAGTCCCATTGTCTCCTTAATCGGTGCATCCCAGCTCTCTGGTTTTGCAGCTGGATCCCACCCGTCAGATGAGGCCACTTTGAGCTTGCGACACTCAAAGCGAGCACCGGCTACATTTGGATAATTCTCAGAAGTTCAGGCACACCTCTATTATGTCACAAGTGACATGTGGGTGTCTGCCACTGTGTCCCTGGCTACAAATCCCCTTGTGATCGAGGACCGGCAGTGGTATATTTTGGTTTTGTGTTGCCCTAGGCCAACTAAATTCGTATCCCCCCCCGCCCACATTGTAGAACCAGGACCTACCCCAGCTCCCTGGACATGCCCCATCACACACGCACATTACCCCTGCACCCCAATACATCACCTACTTCACCCACAGCCCCTGGTGCTCCTCCGGCATTTTTTTTACATCTAGTGTTAAGTCTTTCAGTGCCGTAGCACACAGTGTTTGTGTTCCCCACAGCACTGAGAGGGTTAATGTGCAAATATCGCCTGCATTAAACACATTTAGTTTGTGTTTTTTTAAACGGGCAAAAATGTATCATCACCACTGATTGTCCCCACTGCTCATTGAATCACTGTTTGTTCGGTAATTACCGCACAGTTCATTGTTCACATAGGGTTTTGTAACGCCTATGGTAATGCTTTGGCTGCACCTGTGTAACTGTGTTAGTGGTGCCCATTGACTTACCATTTAATGCAACGATTCAGTCAATGGCTGGCATTGAATCCAGGCCAACAGCGGTTATCAGATAGTTATTTGCTTTCACATACAGGCATTGCAAGCAGTGAAATGTCACAGTGCTCGGCATGTTACATTTTTTTTATTCATATAATGAAAAAAAAAAAATTCAAAGAAAACGTTTTACCCATAATAATAAATATATTTTTGTTGCTTTTTTTTCTCTCTCTAGAATCTGTTGTTTTGTTGGCAAATGTTTTAAACGATGGAACATCATGCTTTGAGCCTAAAAGAACTAAACATTAATATTTCAAAATTACACAAGCTCCGGGGCTCGCAAAGCATTTAGATAATTAATGTCAATCCCTTTTAATGTTTTGCAATGGTTAGGCAGGGGAAGAAAACACTCAAATGCATTTTACACTATACAGATACACTGTGCAAATGGAAAAATAAGATACCTTGCAGCCTGTTTAGTATAGTAACTGCAACAACATAGCTAGTATTTATTGTAAACTAGGTTCTACTTGTTTCAATGAAACTACAACTGGAAATACATATTTCTTTGGAATGTAAGGGGAATAGAAATATATGCACAGTGGAGGAATGAGCTGAAACACAGAGCTTTGGAATCCTGTTTGAACTCACAGTCCGCTGTTATAACTGTGGAATGCGTTGGGTTTTTGTCATTTGTGAATTGTCATTTAATGTTTGCTTCTTGAGTGGGAGCAGGTGTTATTTAAAAAAACAAACAAACAAACCCTAGTGTAGAAAAATAAATTGCCCACATCATTACCCTCCATACCTGGAGCTAAAACCCCCCCCACCTTTTTAATAGGATGGGTCAGAGAAGAATGGCTAGATTTGTTCAAGCCTGAATATTAGTTTCTACTGTGACCTGAAGATAGTAGCAGGGGAATTTGACATAAATCACATGACTCTATGGATCCATTTGGACTATGGATCCATTCGTAATGTTCTGTAATGTAATATAAATAGGAATGCCTATTTTCATCTCCTGTAGCACACGTATAGAAGAGCCTAGACTACCCAATCGACTATCAGGGCTATGCAAACTCATAACAATGACCGATAACCTTGTATTTTTATAGTTGGTTTCAAATTGAGAAGAACAATTTGGAAAGATTCTAACATACAATAAATAAATAAAATGAGAAGGTAGCATGTCACATCCAAATGGCATAAAGAAGTAATGAGCAACACCAGAGCTGCCTTTAAGTACTGGCCTAGAATGCCATTTTTGCTAAGGGTACCTGGGAAGAAAGAATATATCCTGATCCCAGAGCCACCAGTCATACTCAATATTTACTCTACTTGTTTGGAATCTAGTGGGGCGAGCAGACATGGAGCACTAGAAAGCACTTGGGTTGCAGACAGGATTGTTATAGACATATCCTTCTGTCCCGATGAAGGAAGTTCTTTAAATCAGAACAATTTGTCCTGAAGAAATCACTCCAATGACAGCAAGACATTCCTATAACAATCCTGTCTGCGACCCAAATTCTTTTATTCCCAAATCTATGCTCCATCGCTGCTGACCCACTAGATTCCTGACATGTAGAGGTTGTACACAGCTTTTGCTGTTTAAAATGGCCATTTATCATTACATGCAGGGAAAAGAAAAATGTCGGTGTGCTAAGCTAGTTACAGGCTCAAATAATCTAAATGTAAAAATTATGCTTACCAAACAGGTGTGAGAATGCAGCAAAAACAGTGTGATTGGCTGTACAATGTATACAAAAAAAACAAAAAATGTCTGCACTTCTCAACCTAATAAAGTTGGCAACAAATATATAAATATAAATGAGAGGTTTTGGTTATATGAATTGGCCAAAGCATAATTAAGCTCACCCGCCACGTTAAGGCACACTCTCAATAGGGCGAGAACCTACTCTCACCTCCTATCTAGTGGGCACACAAAGCAGTTTATACTGCTACCAAAACCTTTTTAAATGTGTTGGAAGAGGTGCAATTAAACCTCCTCCCAATTAACCCTATAACAGCAAGCTGCAACCAGACACAAGCTGCAGACCAGCCTGTAACTAGCTTAGCGCACTGCACATATTTGAGGTTGTTGGCTCCTCATTGTCTGGTTGCAGCTTGCTGTTATAGGGTTAATTTGGAGGAGGTTTAATTGCACCTCTTCCAACACATTTAAATAGGTTTTGGTAGCAGTATTACTGCTTTGTGTGCCCACTAGATAGGAGGTGGGGGTTTTGGGGTCACCTTGCACAGTGTTTATTCTGTGTTGTCTGTTCCATCCTAATAGATTGTGTACTGTAACCAATCTCTGCTGCATTGTGTCCTCTCTCTACTTGCCATCCCTTATTCCTATACTCTTACCTGAGACAATAACATATTTGTCCTGCTCACCTCTGCCCATAGTTCAGCTTCAGACTTTGCTTCTGATATACTGGTGAGAATTACAGACTGATAGTCTAAAATGAGCCTGGTAGCTTTAAAGGAAGTTTCTTTGTGCAATAAATCGGGGTTTAACCCCTAGGCCTTGCAAATGAAGAGTATTCCACAGTAAGGTGTCTACATCCTGGGTATATAGCTCTTTACTTCGACCGAGTTGGAAGCAAGTAACGGAATCTGATAACAATATTACAAATGTCAAATCCTATTCGACTATATCCAGATACCACTACAATCTACTTATGATTACTAGGGGGTCATGTACTAAACAAGTGCAGTGGGGGAAAAAAGTAGGTAAAACATCAGTAAGGAGCAATTTGCGACTATTTGTAACATTTTGCGCTTGTTTTTCCTGATTTGCGCATATTCCGTTCATTTTTATTTAGCGTGCATTGTTCTCGTTGCGCTAACAAATTGCGATTATATTTGCGCACGATAAAGAGTTTTGCGATTTTTTTGTGAGAAATAATTCCTATTTGCGTTTGAAAATTACACCAGCTTTTAACAAGTGCTATCAAAAGAGGTAGGAAAAATATTCGCAAAATTGCCTGTTTTTATTCACAGTTTGCTCGTATGTACTATTGGAGTGTTAAATGTTTAGTGCATTGCAATACGAGCAAAGAGCAAAAATAGTTTTGCACATAAAATATATTTGCGCTTTTTAGTACATGCCCCTCCCAGTGTCCTTATTTAGGAGGGATATTCATCATTTTGCACCCAAATCCCCCTCTGTCCTTCTTTACTCCTCTCTTGTCCCTCTTTTTCTGGGAGTTCAGAATTTTTGCTTTGTATAACTGTATCCCAGAGCTCCAGAGCAATAAAACTCACAAAAGTGTGTATAACCTAAAATAAATGTGTTTTTATATTACTTCCTGTAAATAAATAAAAGAAAATTTCATAAATAACCATATAAAAGAGAAAAAAAACTATCCATTGGCCATAAAGTCAATGAAAATGTTCCAGCAATGCCCTGCCCACAGCCTCACATCAAGCCCCGCCCCAGCCCCGCCCACAATAAATAAAAGGGTCCCTCGTTGACCATTTGAAATGTTGCGAGGTAGCCATCCTCCCTCTACATTTCCAAACCATGTTTCTTCAGCAGTTGTTTAGTTTCCAGTCGTGAGACCTTGAGCACATGCTAGAGGCATGTCAGGTAGACAGGTAAAGGTAAACACAGAGTTTAAGCATGCGTGGGATAGGCACAAGGCTATCCTAGTTACAAGATAGGGAACTGGGGACTAATAAAAGTATTTAGAACATTGGGCAGACTAGATGGACCGAATGGTTCTTATCTCCCGGTGACACATTCTATGTTGCTATGTTTCTATTTGCTGCCGATTTCTTGTTGACTGGAGACAAATGTCGCCCGCAATATATATAACACCATCAGCTTCGTATTCCTTTTCGTCGAGCATGGCTTTATTTATTTTGTGCATTCGTGCCGCGAAGGCTTCTGTTTAACACAATGACGGCTAAATCTATCATTCTCTACCCGGGGCTGTAACAGGAATACAGTAGAGATCAACAAGTCTTTCCCTTACTACAAATTGTCCTTGACCAGACAGACAAAGCAAACAACCTCCCTTTTTTTTTTTATTTTAATCTCCCAAAGACAAACAGTTTGCTGTCCCCCCTTCTACCTGAGAATAAGATATGTGAAGCAATTGTGTTTTTATCTGCAGAAACCTTCAAATAAAACAGCATGAAATTTTTGCTTCATCAGATTAGCAAGGCATATTGTAAAACAGGCTATAAAAGATTAATGAAAGATGCATTGCCAAGTTTATACCTTAATTGAAAACTTGTACGAAAACCAGCAACACGATCCGAACGGAAGAGAAAATAATGGGGTCCATTTAATTAAGTCCACTGTTATTAATCAGTAATTGCCATTCATTTAAATGCCTGTTAATGATCAATTATTACAGCGGACATTTTTTTTTTTTTTTTAAAGACCCCTCTAAGTGGTAGTCTGAGCTGGAATTAAATGGAATACTTTGGGATTGTTTGCTGTTTGTATTATCATTTTTTATCCTTATCGAGTGACTTTTATTATCATATTCCACCGCTTCGTTTTTGTTGTTGTTTTTTTATTTTTTTTATACAAGTTAACTCTAAACTACAGATTGAGGCCATGAAAAATAAATCGGTTAGCTATATACATTATTTGTAATAAGATAAAATGAAATGTATTTGTCGCGTGGCATATTATATTTTTGTATTGTCTTGGGTTTCTGTGGATACAGGGTTATTTTAAGTTTGTAACCACTTTGTACATCTTTTGCTATACTAGTTGTACAGTGAGACACTTTTCAGATATATCTTCAAGAATCCATAGTGGCATTAAATACAATTAAAGAACAAAGCATTTGTCACAAACGACTGGAAAAAAATATACATTTTTCCGAAATTCTAATATAGAAGCACAAGTGGAAAGATCAGTGGCTCTTGTTTGGGGATAAACTGACATGTATTCTTTACGTTACATGCCAGATTGTCTTCCAACCGGCTGCCATGATGCTTTCTTGAAAGACTTACATTGACCTCTCTGCCGTGTCGTAACCTTTGCACCTTTGTTTAAATGTGTGTGGCCCAGCCTCTGAGCTGAGGAAGAGCTGAGAGCATCTTTAGGGCTTTACAAAGGAGAAGGTACACTAATTTGTTAACCCTTGCTTCTTCTAAGGAAACAAGGGTTAAAAAAAAAGTCTAGTGTCCTTTTAACACCTGAAATACCTTTCCAGTGAAGTCATAAAGGATAATCCAAGAAAAGGGAATTCAATAACTGGTTCTCTTTTTCCCCCGATCTTTCAGATCAGCCTCGGCCATCAAGTTCTCATAAAAGGTTGAAGCCAATAGGAGCATTTGGGGATTTTTTTTATTTTTTAAGATAATGTTAAAAATTCATTCTTGGAAGTTTCCATTAAAATTTGCTAACGCATAGTGTTTGTACGGCAGCGTATACCGGCTTTCATCAGTCATTTTCCATTACTCTGTCATGCGTCTGATACGAGCTGATGTGACTTATGACAATGCAAAGTCAGCAATAAAATTTTTACTAAAAGGTGTGTTTTTAAAAAAAATAAATAAAAAAAAAGCTTTTTTTTTGTTCTCGGTGGATATTAAATACATTAGACCATAATTTTATTTGTTTTCAGAATTCTATATCAAACACCAACAAAAAAAAAAGGCCCACAGTGTGCAGGTTTTGAGGAAATAGGGATTAGGGATGGCACGGGTCTATCCTTAGGGCAGGTCAGTCGCTTCTAAGTTATTCAAATTTATATTGACTACCTTTGGAAAGCGAAGTTGACAAAATGATTAATTAGTCCGTATAGCTATTTGCTTCTCCGCGGCCTAATAGAATTAGCAGGGCGCAGGTTCAACTTTAAACAGCATTATGACCAGCCTATTAAAGTGTCACCTTCTATTTCTCAGTAACGAACAAATCCACAATGACTTCTTCCAAAATTATAATGCTAATAAAAATAAAAAAAAAATATCTATATTTATAAGATACCGTCAGGCCACTCTTTCATAAATCATGTTCAGAGTGTTCAAAATGTCTTCAAAATATTATTTAGAGCATTGATAACAGGGGGCAGCGGATCATGGCCGGGATGGGGCCCTAGGTGGACCCTACTCTGTGCGGATCCGACCCGGGCTGAAAAGTCCAGAGGCTCTATAAAATCACCTCATGACATTATTAACCCCTTCATGACGCATGGTGCTTGCTTCCCAAACGACGCAAGCACCAAAACGTCATAACTCTGGCAGAAAAATCGCGAGACCTCCAAACGTCACGTGTGACGTCACGGAGGCGTGCCTGAACCCGGAAGTTCGGGCACAGCGTGATTTAGCAAAATGTAGCCAGTGCTCGCTTTGAGTACCGGCTACATTTTCCCTGTCAGACTGAGGCCACTCAAAGTGGCCTCATCTGAAAGGTGGGATCCCACTGTAAGTGCCTGCAGCGGGATCCGAAAACAGCTCATCGCGGGGAGCCGCAATGAGCTGTTTAGTACAGGACGTACTATGCCGTCCTAACGACTTTAAGGCACTTAAAGTCAGGACGGCATAGTACGTCCTAACGTCACGAAGGGGTTAATGGTTGGGCCCCCTAGTCTAAGCCACACCAAACTGGCAGCCTTCAGGATTAAAAAAAAGTTGGGCAATGTTGTGGTAAAAATGGCGGCCATTCGCATTATATTTTTCTTTCATGGCCATCAATCTTCCCAAGCTCTATGTAACGGGGCATTTCAACATGACTTCTTTTTTCTGCATGTTATACATGTTTATACATGTTTAATATATGTGACATGTGGTTAATTTTATTTTCAAACACTGCAGTTTTACATTAAAAAAAATAATTTCATTGAGTACTCCAAATAGAGTGACCACCAATAAGGAGGGCTCTGAGCGATAGGAAGGGCTGTCGCTGAAATAACATTAATATCTCTATTACACGTTATTTGCAGTTTTTATGAGATATAGGGGGTCATGTACTAAACAAGTGCAGTGGGGAAAAAAAGTAGGTAAAACACGAGTAAGGAGCAATTTGAGACTATTTGTAACATTCTGCGCTTTTTTTTGCGCCTCTTCCGATTATTTTTTTATTTAGCGTGCATTTTTCAGGTTGCGCTAATAAATTGCGATTATATTTGCGCACGCTAAAGAGCTTTGCGAATATTTTGTGAAAAATAATTCTTATTTGCGTGTGAGAATGACACCAGCTTTTAGCAAGTGCTATCAAAAGAGGTAGAAAAAAATATTCGCAAAATTGTGCGTACGTACTATTTGAGTGTTAAACGTTTAGTACATTGTAATGGGAGCAAAGCGCAAAGTTTTGCACATAAAATGTTTTAGTACATGCCCCTCATAGCGTGTTGAGATGAGACTGAGCTGTTTCTTTCCTTTAAATGGTGCAGTGCTGGTACAACTCAGTTACTAAATGCCTGATTTCTGCTGTTCATTTCCCCCCTAGAGATGCGGCACACCCCAGGGCGTGACTTGGGATGCTCTCAGATGCAGGGGAGAAGGAATCTCCTGAATCGGGGGGCTAGACAGGGATGGGGATTAGGCGGTTCTGTACAGCTCACCGTTATCCACACTTGTGTATCACTGTAACGATCTTAGATATGACTATGATGATGAGACTCTAGCTTTCAGCATCCATGCTCAACCAAAACTGATTTTCTTTATTTCCATTGCTCTATACACATCGTCCCGAAGGTTCTCACCGCTGAGCAGTTTTTCAGCAGTGTGTTCATTGACCTGTATGAAGCATCGGGGACTCTGTGTCTCCTAGCACTGTCCGTTTTGCAATCACATATTTTCTGCTTTTATTGCCGAGGCTTTGGTCATAGAGATTGAATGTTATTTATCTTCACGAGTTTTCACGAGTCGCATTTTCTCTTTTTTCTTTAGTGATTTATTTGTCTGTTTACTGACTGCCTCTTCTTATATATTGATTATGATTTTTTGGGCTTGTTACTTCTCCAAATCTCTTTTCTCTTATTTCACCTGTGGGTTTTTTTAAACAATTGGATATATGAGGATGTTTATAATAATTTAAATTGTGAACAAGAGACGAGCATGTCTACATTAACCCCTTAGTGACATGACCTTTTCACATTGTCTTTTCCTTGTTGACAAGAGCTGTTTTGACATTTCTGGGGTGTTTGTGTTTAGCTGTAATTTTCTTCTTTCTCACATACTGTACCCACACAAATTATATATTGTTTTTATCGACATTAGAAGGGCTTTCATTAGATACCATTATGTATATATATATATATATATATATATATATATATATATATATATATATATATATATAAAATATGATGAAAAAATTTAAAAAAGTTTGAAATTCCCTGCAATTCTCTTAGAGACTCTAATATAAAAAAGCCATTTTGCCCCTTATACACCGCTACATTTGTTTCTAAGTACTCCTCTTTCTGGTCTTTACCTTCTTCTTTGCTTAACCTGTAGTATCATTGCCATACACGATGACTTAACTGTATGGTTGGCGCAGTTACATAAGGCCTTTGACTTTTGTACCTGAGTTTTGGGTGGGATATCGGTGTGTGACATCCAGTTCTCTAGCCAGATGAGCAATGTGCCTAATCATTCCAGTAACTATGCAAGGTCTAAAACCATCTTCCGTTGGATGAAAAAAAATATTGGGCCTAGTCACTAGAATTCAAGAATAACTCAAGGAGGTCGACTTTGGAGGTCAACTTTCATTTCTAAGACTAAGTCAAATTCGGCACCTAAGTTTGTCTTAGTCTCAAACCTGGGTTTTTCTTCTAAGTCAAACTTGGGTGCTGAGTTTGACTTGGTTTCAAAATGAAAGTCGACCTCCAAAGTCGAATTTTAGTGCATAGATCCATCTGTCATACTTCTGACACTGAAACAAGACACTTCGGGGCTTAAAATCAGGCTTGTGGTGCTACCCCACACCCAACAACCATAGTAACCTCACCTCCAAACCACCAAACATGATTATAAGATCAAACTCCAATGCTAAGGGAGTGATGTGTACACCCTTTCTGCCTACCTTTAGTAAATGGGCAATGTAACTTAAATTTAAGATGCTTTAAATGGACACTAGCAAAACAATGCTATTTCCATCATTAAAATTAATTTTAAATTATTATAATGTGTATTTTTAACAATATTAATGCCAGGAACCCTGTAAAATGTCTATGTACCCAACACATTTCATTCTATGATTTAAATATCTCCTTTAGACTTTGTCTAAATTTAAAAAAATACAATAAAAGAGCAGCCTGTGACATCCAACAAGGGACATTTATTTTAGGGTACAATATTTTGTTTATCCGGATGGAACTACATTTTGCAGTAGAATTTTGACCATTGTTCGGGAGGAACTGGAAAAGAACTACTGGGCTAAACATTGTATAATCAGACGCTCACAGTCATCGATAAGTTATATCAGAGATATTCTTCCCTTATGAATAATCCCTTGCACAGTATATATTGCCCTATTTTGAGCCAGGGCTTTGTAAGAGCATGCATGAGATTGCTCCAATAAATGCAGGTCGGCTTGACAGAAATATCATTCCTATTATAAATGAATCAGCAAGGAAGCGTCAAGAAGGTCTGGATGCCACACATAAAGCCATTTACTGAATAAATACTGAGACAGGTCAAGAGATGCCTGGAATGATGACTGTACAGTGGTGATGACATGGTAAAAATCACAGACTCTGCACTTCATTGTCACTGGTAAAAAATAAAGGTCGGGGAAAAGGGAAAGAATGGCTTGTGGTTTTCTGGGAATAGATTCACACAAAGTATTTTCACTTACAAGTATGGGATACACATTGGGACCTCAGAAGTCACTCAGAAAAACATAGTCATTTTTTTGCACATAGATAGTAGACGGTAGAAATTAAAACAAAAATGATACTATATTGTTTGATGTTATCTAGTCATGTCCCTTTCTATCATATATAGTTACATAACTTTCAACCGCATTTAATTATGTCACTTTCTATCATACCGAGTTACGTCACTTGCTACCAGATCTAGTTACGTTGCTCTCTACCATATCTACCATATCTTCCTACCATATCTAGTTACGTCACTTTTTACCATATCTAGTTACGTCACTTTTTACCATATCTAGTTACGTCACTTTTTACCATATCTAGTTACGTCACTTTGGACCATAGCTAGTGACGTTACCATCTTCCATGTATAGTTATGCCAATTAAGTCACTATCTATCATAGCTAGTTACGCCACTTTCTATCATGTCTAGTTACGCCACTTTCTATCATGTCTAGTTATGTCACTTTCTATCACAGCTAGTTATGCCACTTTCTATCACAGCTAGTTACACCACTTTCTATCACAGCTAGTTACGCCACTTCCTATCATATCTAGTTACACCACTTTCTATCATAGCTAGTTACACCACTTTCTATCATGTCTAGTTACGTCACTTTCTATCATAGCTAGTTACGCCACTTTCTATCATATCTAGTTACACCACTTTCTATCATAGCTAGTTAAGCCACTTTCTATCATGTCTAGTTACGTCACTTTATATCACGTCTAGTTACGTCACTTTCTATCACAGCTAGTTACGCCACTTTCTATCATATCTAGTTACGTCACTTTCTATCATGTCTAGTTACGCCACTTTTTATCATATCTAGTTATATCACTTTCTATCATATCTAGTTACGCCACTTTCTATCATGTCTAGTTACGTCACTTTCTATCACGTCTAGTTACGTCACTTTCTATCACAGCTAGTTACGCCACTTTTTATCATATCTAGTTATATCACTTTCTATCATATCTAGTTACGCCACTTTCTATCATGTCTAGTTACGTCACTTTCTATCACGTCTAGTTACGCCACTTTCTATCATGTCTAGTTATATCACTTTCTATCATATCTAGCTAAGCCACTTTCTATCATAGCTAGTGACGTTACCATCTTCCATGTATAGTTATGCCAATTACGTCACTTTCTATCATAGCTAGTTACGCCACTTTCTATCATGTCTAGTTACGTCACTTTCTATCACAGCTAGTTACGCCACTTTCTATCATATCTAGTTACACCACTTTCTATCATAGCTAGTTACGCCACTTTCTATCATGTCTAGTTACGTCACTTTATATCACGTCTAGTTACGTCACTTTCTATCACAGCTAGTTACGCCACTTTCTATCATATCTAGTTATATCACTTTCTATCATGTCTAGTTATATCACTTTCTATCATATCTAGTTACACCACTTTCTATCATAGCTAGTTACGCCACTTTCTATCATGTCTAGTTACGTCACTTTATATCACGTCTAGTTACGTCACTTTCTATCACAGCTAGTTACGCCACTTTCTAACATATCTAGTTATATCACTTTCTATCATATCTAGTTACGCCACTTTCTATCATGTCTAGTTACGTCACTTTCTATCACGTCTAGTTACGCCACTTTCTATCATGTCTAGTTATATCACTTTCTATCATATCTAGTTAAGCCACTTTCTATCATAGCTAGTGACGTTACCATCTTCCATGTATAGTTATGCCAATTACGTCACTTTCTATCATAGCTAGTTACGCCACTTTCTATCATGTCTAGTTACGTCACTTTCTATCACAGCTAGTTACGCCACTTTCTATCATATCTAGTTACACCACTTTCTATCATAGCTAGTTACGCCACTTTCTATCATGTCTAGTTACGTCACTTTATATCACGTCTAGTTACGTCACTTTCTATCACAGCTAGTCACGCCACTTTCTATCATATCTAGTTATATCACTTTCTATCATGTCTAGTTATATCACTTTCTATCATATCTAGTTACACCACTTTCTATCATAGCTAGTTACGCCACTTTCTATAATGTCTAGTTACGTCACTTTATATCACGTCTAGTTACGTCACTTTCTATCACAGCTAGTTACGCCACTTTCTAACATATCTAGTTATATCACTTTCTATCATATCTAGTTATATCGCTTTCTATCATGTCTAGTTATATCACTTTCTATCATAGCTAGTTACACCACTTTCTATCATATCTAGTTACGCCACTTTCTATCATATCTAGTTACGCCACTTTCTATCATATCTAGTTATATCACTTTCTATCATGTCTAGTTATATCACTTTCTATCATATCTAGTTACACCACTTTCTATCATAGCTAGTTACGCCACTTTCTATCATGTCTAGTTACGTCACTTTATATCACGTCTAGTTACGTCACTTTCTATCATGTCTAGTTATATCACTTTCTATCATAGCTAGTTACACCACTTTCTATCATATCTAGTTACGCCACTTTCTATCACATTTAGTTATGTCACTTTCTATCATATATAATTACGTCACTTTCTATCATATCTAGTTACGTCATTTTCTTTCATATCTAGTTAAGTCACTTTTTTTCTATTTGTTTTCCATTGTTTCAACTCTTTGTTAAATCTTTACATGCAATTGCCATTTATAAGAATATCCTCATCAAACACTGTGTCAAACAGTTTTGTCATCAGAACCTTTTTTGATTGGTGAGTGAACTGACATCTGTTCTAAAACCTTTGCTGGATGAAAACCCTAAACTATCTTGCTCATATTTTAATTTTAATTCAAGAGCTAAAAATATCTAAGCGCAATCAACTTGCCAGTCCAGGAATGATGCTTTCCTTATAATATTATGAAATCTGACATCAATATATATATATATATTTTTTTTTAAAACCCTATCATAATAATTTAGACTTAAAGTTAATTTGGAGAATAGTATTTTTTTTGCTAGTGTCCCTTTAAAAACTTCTTACATTTAAGTTACATTGAACATTTACTAAAGGTAGACAGAAAGTTTGCCTTCAGCTATTTATTCAGGTCATTTATACAAACATCAGGCATATAAATCACTTCCGTAGCAGTGGAGATTGAAAAAATAACTGATTTATTTTGGTATAATTGAGCTCTTAGTTGCTGTGTAGAATCCATTGTTTCTGGCATGCCTTTAAAATATAAATGATTTCCACATTACCATGAGAGAAGCATATTTTTAACATATTATTAAGGAGTGTGCAAATCTGGATGTCAAGGATTGAAGACAAAACTTCATTTCTTTTTTCTTTTTTTTTTTTCAGAATTAAGGGTAAGTTTCAGGTCAGACACATGGAATACAATGAACAATTTAAATTATCCATGCTTTCTTTCAGAACACAGATACTGTAATTCATCACCTACATATCTCTAATAATAAGAAAGTAGGATGACATTTACAGGGGGATTTAAATATTTAGGAGTATGACTGAATGATAAGTTATCTGTAGGTCATCCTGTACGGGTTTTGTAATTGAACAATGCAAGATGAATCAGAAATTTCAAATACATTAGAGGTTCTTTCAAAATCAGATTAAAGATACTGTCTTGATTTTTATATATATATATATATATATATATATATATATATATATATATATATATATATATAATAGTGCTACAGTTAATGACAATGTTATCATAAATGTCAAGTACTTTGCCTTCCCTGTCTTATTCCAGGGAATTTCTATGAATCTTTTTAATTTCATTATAGTTTTGTAAAAGAAAAATGTTCTATTTGATTGTCCCTTTTGCTTAGGTCATAAAAGAAAAACGCGTCAGTCAGGGATATGTGGGAAACTCGAGTTAATGAATAAATAGCAACACAGTTATTGAATTCAAACATATTATTAAAGGGACGGTATCACCTGAAAATAGTTTTTACTGTGCCCGTTGTTAAGTAAAACTGCAAGGAAATGCCTAAATTGGGGGAAATAAATTGCTTTTAATGTGTCTGTGTGAATCAGCTTCTGATTCTCCCAATATAATGTATAGATCGTTTTCAATTATGCTATTCTCTACATTCACAGTATAAGCTATGATTTAGGTGATACAGTCCCTTTAACAGTATATTGGGATCCAGCAGAAAGAACAAAAAAACGCAGTATGATTCATTGACTGAAAAGTGAAGAGCTGACAAGTTATATGAGATGGAAGAAATAAAAAAAAAAAGAAATAGAAAAGGGAGAAGAAGAATAAGAATGAAAAGAAGCTAAAAAATTGGAGATTACTGTATGGTTAATTGGATGAAGACACCAGGATTCTCTGAAAGGAAGGGATTAGTAGAAGGTCGGTGAAACTCATATATATTTATTTTTTTTACTCTACACACATCATGGTTAGGGATGACATTGCTTGCTCTCTCTTCATCCTCTCCCTTTTTGTACTGAGAGAAGATGGCAGGAGATTGAAAGGTGAGGAGGATCATTTTAGTTGGGTTGAAGGACTCAGATGTAGCTATTCACTAAAAGGTGAGTTGAGGTGAGTAGCAGGTGAGTTGAAGGGAATAGCAGGTGAGTTGAGGTGAGATGAGCATTTCATCTCACCTTTTAGTGAATAGCCCCATTAGTCTATAATTATAAGGCTAGTATTATAGCAGCTTTATTATAGGGACTTAGCTTTTTTTTTTAAAAAAAACTCTCATTTGGGTGTTACAGTGAATAATCTGTGCTTCTGTTGTAATTCACTCTTTATTTCGATTTTCGAGAAGCCCTCACTGACCTCATTTTGTCTTATGTATGTTTGACACCAAACTAAATTAATTTGTTTCCATGGACTTTACCTCTGCTATTTTTACGTCTGTTTCGTTCTATGCCTGGCAGGAAATGATCCGGCTGTCAGGAGGTCTCAAGTATAGTGGACAGCGCATTTCACATCTTTACTGCTTTGACGTCAGGAATAATTGTTTTTTTTTTTTTTTTTAGTGCTTAGTTCTAACCACAATGGAGGCCCTTATAAAGTTTCGTTGATACCTCCACCATAACATGGTACCTGCAGGTAAAGTTGCAGTTTGTATCTTGAAAAAAAGTGGTGGGAAGAAACAGTGTTCGAATTAATATTAACACAAATATGCCTAACTTAACCCCCGATGTGCTTTCACGTGTATTAAAATAGAATTATGCCTAAAAAATATATGTTCATATCTCTTTAATCTTTCTTTCTTCCTTTCTCTCTTTCTGTCTTTTTTAATATTTTTTATAACATTCTTTCTTTTATAACTATAATATATTGAAATATTTGAAATAGGAGCGTTATTATTATTTTTTTATGAAATACTTAATATTATAAAAGGCTGAGTAAACTCTTCTGTGTTGTATTCAGTTTAAGATCTGTAAGATATATATATATTCTGTAAAAAAAAAAATTCAATAAAAAAAAAAATATATATATATTTTTTATAAATACTATTTATTTGGTACTTAATATTATAGGAGGTTAATGAAACTATTCTGTTTTGTATTTATTTTTCATCATTACTGTATGTTATGTATTTATTAGTTCTGTAAAAAAAAAATGTTAAAAACAAATATAAGTACCGTATTTTTCGCCTTATAAGACGCACCTGACCATAAGACGCACCCAGTTTTTAGAGGAGGAAAACAAGAAAAAAAAACCTCAATATGCCAGGATTTAGCCATTCAATATGCCAGGATTTTCCCCCTCACTATGCCAGGATTTAGCCATTCAATATGCCAGGATTATGCCCCCAACTATGCCAGGATTTTGCCCCTCACTATGTTAGGCTTTAGCCCCTCACTATGCCAGGCTTTTGCCCCTCACTATGCCAGGCTTTTGCCCCTCACTATGCCAGGCTTTAGCCACTCAATATGCCAGGCTTTAGCCACTCATTATGCCAGGCTTTTTCCCCTCACTATGCCAGGATTTAGCCATTCAATATGCCAGGATTATGCCCCCCACTATGCCAGGATTTTGCCCCTCACTATGTTAGGCTTTAGCCCCTCACTATGCCAGGCTTTTGCCCCTCACTATGCCAGGATTTTGCCCCTCACTGTGCCACGATTTTGCCCCTCAATATGCCAGGATTTTGCCCTTCCCTATGCCAGGCTTTAGCCACTGATTATGCCATGCTTTTGCCCCTCACTATGGCAGGATTTTGCCCCTCACTGTGCCAGGATTTTGCCCCTCACTGTGCCAGGCTTTAGCCACTCATTATGCCAATCTTTTGCCCCTCACTATGCCAGGATTTTCCCCCTCACAATGCCAGGCTTTTGCCACTCTATGCCAGGAGTTAGCCACATAATATTAAAGGATTTTGCCCCTCTATGCCAGGAGTTAGCCACATAATATTACAGGATTTTTCCCCTCTATGCCAGGAGTTAGCCACATAATATTAAAGGATTTTGCCCCTCTATGCCAGGAGTTAGCCACATAATATTACAGGATTTTTCCCCTCTATGCCAGGAGTTAGCCACATAATATTAAAGGATTTTGCCCCTCTATGCCAGGAGTTAGCCACATAATATTAAAGGATTTTGCCCCTCTATGCCAGGAGTTAGCCACATAATATTAAAGGATTTTGCCCCTCTATGCCAGGAGTTAGCCACATAATATTAAAGGATTTTGCCCCTCTATGCCAGGAGTTAGCCACATAATATTAAAGGATTTTGCCCCTCTATGCCAGGAGTTAGCCACATAATATTAAAGGATTTTGCCCCTCTATGCCAGGAGTTAGCCACATAATATTAAAGGATTTTGCCCCTCTATGCCAGGAGTTAGCCACATAATATTAAAGGATTTTGCCCCTCTATGCCAGGAGTTAGCCACATAATATTACAGGATTTTTCCCCTCTATGCCAGGAGTTAGCCACTTATTATGACATTATTTGCTCGTTTTCTGCCACCCTCCCCCCCCCCCCCTTCCCTAGCACTTACCTCCATGCGGCTCTCCATTGTGTGCTCTCCGTTGCTTCCTCCGTGCAGTCTAACCTCCTGCACGGAGGAAGGAAGCTCCGGTCGCTTTTTTTTCTTCTTCTTAACTTTATTGAAGTCGCGCAACGTCAATAAAGTTAAGAAGGGGAAAAAAAGCGCCCGGAGCTTCCTTCCTCCGTGCAGGAGGTTAGACTGCACGGAGGAAGCAACGTAGAGAACACAACGGAGAGCCGCATGGAGGTAAGTATGCACATACATTCGCTCCATAAGACGCACAGACATTTCCCCTCACTTTTGAGGAGGAAAAAAGTGCGTCTTATGAGGCGAAAAATACGGTATATAAAAAATAAATTTTGCCTAAAAACAAATGTATACAGTAGGTGCACAGGGAACCAGTGTCAAACAGTGATACTAGGCCAACCCATGTATAAAAAAAAACTTGTCCCTAACAATGTCGGACAACCTCCACCAAATCCACATTGGCAGATGGGTTAAAAATTGAGGTGCACAAACCTTGCAGAAACTCGTGTGCTGAGTGTTAGACATTATTGCTACTATTAGCTAATATCATAGAACCAATGTGCTTTTTTTTTTGTTCTAGTAACTATAGAGGCCTCACAAAAAGCCCTTGAGGTCCACAGTGCTGCAATGTGTTAAAAGCACTCATGATACATTAAGCTCTACACTCTATGAAAAGAAAACCCAGGATCAAAACGACATTGTGAATTTTAAGAGTTTGGGAAAAAAAAATAATGCTCCCTTCAGTTACTTCTTCCTGTCTGATTTGGCTTTTATTCTTCTATTCCATCCTATGAAGCCACTGAGATAACTAAAATACTCAACTACCACCGAACTAGATGCTAAATGTCACCCCCATTACTAATCTTTGAAGAGCTTTATTTTCACAGAATAATGAAGTGGAGCTTTTATTAGTTGATGAAGCAGAGACCAATTGGGCTCTAGAATCCCAGTGTTCGGAGAAAAATGCAGAGATCTCATGTCTCTTCAACACAGCAGTATGATAACGCCCTCCTCTCCAGGTTTCACATATTTGCAGGAAGGAATTCACATATTTGCTTTTTCAGAAGCCAGTTAGGCCGCAAGATTACTTATCAGGTTATACTTTTGAGTTATTTGAAGTCATGATGACACTGAATTAGATTGCCGAGGTACAACCTTTACAATCTGTCACTTTTTTTTTTTTTTTAGATCTTTTATGTTCCATTGATATCATCTTGGAAATTTCAATCACCGGAGAGTGCATGGCTTTGGAAATTATTGATGTATATAACACAGCTATACATCAAGGCGAAAATGACATTTCTGTGTGAATCCCAGCTTGTGTAGGCATTAAAGGAAATGAAATGGGAGATAAAGCAGACACTGGTGCTTTGCAAAATAATTCTGAAGATAGAAGTATTCTATGATTTAAAGGGGAGTTTAATCTATCTCGAAATGAAACAAGTAACTAAAATAACATATTGAGAAGGTGAAGGTGAAAGAAAGAGAGATTTCTTTATAGTTTTTTAATGTCTTCAGCAAAACAACGTAATTTATGGTAAACATCCCACAGAGCTGGGTTGTCATCATCCCCCCATAACTAAATTATTTCTATATAGCAGTGTGTGCAGTGATGTTAAGCCAGGGATGCTTAACATGCTCACACAAATGTGTAACATATTGATTTCTGCTTTGTAGGGAAACATGTAACATAACAGAAACATAGGGGATAATGAACGCATCTTAGTGGATTGAGTACAACATTATCTAGTAGGAAACAGATAAAAAAATAATGGACATTGGACAAGGTGATTGTAATGATAATCAGGGGAGGGTTGGCAACCTTTGGCCTGGGGGAAGAGATAGAAAACAAAAAGACAGGCATGCCAGATACACCACAGATATAGAGAGACAGACAAGGCACATAGACAGATAGAGCAGTGGTTGGGCCTCAATGAGTTTGTACCCAGGTGACACTGGCCCTTTTTTTTTTTTTTACCTCTGAATTCCGAGGGGGAGAAGGGCTGTGAAAGTAGAGGCAGGGAGGTACAAGTGCATGCCTATTGGGTCTGCTTGGGAGGCTAAACTATGGATCATATTTGATCTTGGTGCTTGTTATTCCAACATATTAATTCCAGCTGAAGCATCATCTGAGGAAGATGGCTGACTGGCCTACGCACAGGGCCATTCAGAAATGAAATGTAGAACATCCCAGCCCCTTGAGTCAGGTTAGGGAGCTGCCCAGGGGGCAATTAAACATTTTTCCCTCTTGCCATCCCTCCCTTGGTGATAATATGTTATAAATGAGATCCAGGCCTAAACACAAACATTCTTCATTGCGGAAATTCCTTAAACATTGTGAAGGACAATCTCATGGTGTTCTATCGACCTTCACAGACCTTGCATGGTATGGACAATTGACATATCCCATAACTTAAAGCAACCCAGTCATTGTCATGTATAAAGTGCAGCATGATGAGAATGATCAATCGTTATTATGTTTTTTTTCCAATTGTGTTTCTATATAATCCATAAGTAATGGCCCAAGTACGAGGCTGAACCAGCATGGACTTTTAAAGTAGATTGCCAGTTTACACTCTTCATGTTTTTCCCGTGAATCAAGAAGGCTGACAAACTAACAATATGGCTCAAAGGTGGAATCAACAACAGCCTAACCTTCTCTTAGAATTATTCTTAGGTAATTGATGGAACATAAAAACGGGGTCCAGTGTAAAGCAAATATATATATTTTTCATTGTGACTCCAGTTTTTGACATCACCTGTGGCATGATAAGAAAATTACACATTTCCTTTGGCAAGAAGTTCTTGTGTAAATCAAGCCGTCGATCATGTCTTTCACCGTCACCCACAAAATGTTTGGGTAACAGTGGAACAGTAAAAGCTGTAACTTTAATTACTTTCCTATTTCCTTCCCCTGTCTTGCTGGTCTATTAATTAACAGTTCTATATTTAAATTGTTCACAACACCCAACTTTATTATACAGTCTTTCCAGGACGCAGTATATTTCAGAAACATTAGTGTTAGAGGTTACTTCCAGTGCTTCATGCCTCTTGGAGGATGACTACATCGATCAGCCATAACATTATGACCACTGACAGGTGGCAAGCTGGCGGAGGCAGTGTGATGCTTTGGACTTACAGGTGGCAAGCCGGCGGAGGCAGTGTGATGCTTTGGGTAATGTTCTGCTGGGAAACCTTGGGTCCGGACATTCATGTGGATGTTACTTTGACAAGTAGCACCTACCTAAGCATTTTTACAGACCATGTACACCAGTTCATGGAAACAGTATTCCCTGATGGCATTGGCCCATTTAAATAGGGTTCAGGAATGGTTTGAGAAAAACAATAAGTTCAAGGTGTTGACTTGGCCTCCAAATTCCCCAGATCTCAATCAAACTGAGCATCTGTGGGATGTGCTGGACAAACAAGTCTGATCCATGGAGGCCCCACCACGCAACTTACAGGATCTGCTGCTAACGTCCTGGTGCCAAATACCACAGCACACCTTCAGAGTCCATGCCTCGACGGGTCAGTACTGTTTTGACGTCTAAATGGGACCTGCACAATATTAGGCAGGTGGTCAGAACGTTTTGGCTGATCGGTGTATATTTGCCTTAATCTGTCAGTTTGGTACACGTCTTTTCTCTTGTTGGATGTTGTCTGCATAATGTGATTGAACCTCTACCTTTTGTCTCCATTAAAAAATACACAAGAACCTGTTTATAGAATGAATCATCTACTTACAACAAATAACATCCTCCAATTTCCCCATTCATGGATTAAGCCGACCATTTCCTAACATTGTTGTCATAAAAGACCCCACACAGTTACTGAATTGCTTCCTTTATTCAACAATGTATTTAACTGATTTTAATACAGTCGTTTCTCAGCTAGGGTTGTGTTCAAAATAAGCAGGTCTGTTTACTTAGACATGAATGCTTTCTACGTGTGTTCTTTTTAATGCAAAATCTTTCTAGGCAAATTATACAATAAAAATAGAAATATGTATATTGACATATTAGGCCTTAAATTATATCCATTTCATCCCTCCCCACACATTCACAGATAATACACTTTAGAATGTTGTTGCTGGTGAACCATTAATATGATTCTCCAAAGAATGGTTTAAAGGACCGGGCTACATAAATACTATTGACAGCAAGCATATTGGGAAATATGCATTATGACTATGCATTGTATTAATAGAATTGTAAACACATGCTTTATGTCATTTTCAATATTGTGCCACAAGGTGATATCACAATTAAATACAATGTATGTGCACTCCTTTCTTCTTATCAGTACATACAAATATTTGTTCATGGCCCATGATTTAACTGTAAACTAGTTTAGGTGAGGTGGTCCCTTTAATATAACAAGAGTTGTCGTTTAAAGGGACAGTATCACCTAAACATTGTTTTTACTGTGCATGTAGAGCATGCAAATGGAAATAAATTGATCCACACATTGTATAGGAGAATTGCAAGCAAATGCAGAAGTTAGGAGAGAATGTGTTGTAAATGTTTCTGTGCTTATGACATCACCTGTTGCTTGTATGCAAATGAACTGTTTGTCAAAGCAAAATGTGCAATTTGCATAAGAAATGTTTAGGTGATACAGTCCGTTTAAGAAGAAGGATAAGTTTGGCTTATGTCAGGGCCATTTTGCAAGTACCTCAGCTATTACGAATATAGTTGAATTCCTCCCATAGAAGTCAATGTTTTGGCTATAGTTGAAATAGCCAAAGATCTCCCAATATGGCCCAAAGTTGAATAAAATAAAAATCCTTAAAAAAAAAAAAAAAAATAATAGTAAAATACACACATATAAAGTAGATGAGCATACAATAATATTTAATGATATGTTATGCAAGTTTAAAAATGCTTACACTGAAGTAAGATTTGACAGCTATGCTCATGTAGTTGTTGTATCTGCAGTCATGTCTGGAGTGCCTCGGTACTGAGACACTCAGCCATGTCACTCACAGCCCGATCGCGGTATGCCTGCATCATCCGTCCTCTATGGACCTTGAACTTTGATGATTCTGGCGTGTCATCGGGTATGAAGGGGTTAAATATATATATATATATATATATATATATATATATATATATATATATTTATATATATATATATATATATATTTATATATATAAAACGTAAGTACTGATAGACATGATCAATATTCAGGAGAAACATATTGGTCATGATGGTTTAAACACTCATAAGAGAAGGTGCTATATACATTTTCTGTTCCTTCTAGTATTGCTTTGGTGCCATCTAGTGTTCTTTTCAAAGAATGAAAACTAAACCTTTTGCACATGTGAATGAAGCATATTGTGGTTTGTGCAATGGATGGATATTCAAGAACTACCTTGCTATCAATACAGATATATTAACATGTATACATAGGCCAGGAATTAGACATGGACAATCAGAAAATGCGTTTTTGGAAGAAAATCATCTCTTTTGTCCATTAGTCTGAATTTGAACGTGAAGATGAATGAATGAATGTCCAATGAATGATGGCACGACGGTGGGAGGGTTCATACAACCTAACCGATGATGTGATGCCAACCTATAGCTGGCATGACATCACCACCATTGTTATACCACAAGAGCTGTTATGGCGGCATATAAAAATGATATATATGTATATGTGGCCATTCCATTTATTGGGGTTAAGCGGTGCATGTGTATATTATATTGCATGATATGTTCAATTGCACCATATATGCTGTAATAGCATATGTTAATAATAAATTACAAGCAATCATTTACTAGTAATAAATATGCTATTATGGCGTAGTAAAACTATTACCATGCCAATGGAAAACTTATTTGTAATGCTGTTTTATTATATATATATATACATTACTATGATATATATATACAGTAACATAGTCATTTAGGTTGAAAAAAAGACACAAGTGCATCAAGTTCAACCCTTCAAAGCGAGCACCGGCTACATTTCACAAAATCGCTCCATGCCCAAACTTCTGGGTTTGGGCATGACTCTGTGAAAACACACGTGACGTCCGGAGGTCATGCCATCTTTTGGCATAGAGTGATAGTGTTCCTGGCCACCCATCACTCTATGATCGGTGGCCAAGAACAAATTGTGACATTTTGGTGCTTGCGTTGTCTGGGACTCAAGCACCATGCGTCACAAAGGGGTTAATTGACCCAGTGTAGGTCACATTAGTAGCAGATCCCTAACATGTGTTCTTCTCTTCTACATTTGTAATTTTCTTCCGTGAGTCTATTAAATCAGTCATTAGAAGCTATGGTGGATAAACTCTCCAACATTGCCTTATTTTTCCAACTCAGCTATTAGTGACTGATATATAAAGTTCACTTGGCATTTCAGAAGTTCACATGTCCATTGAGGACTGCAAGGAGTTACTAACATGTGATGAGCATGGGTTCTTGCTCCAAAGTAAAACTGAAATGGGAACAGCTACCAGAATTCTGTACAGTGAGTTACAACCAAGCACTGGCATCAAACAAAAGATTCTATTGTGTAAACATAAATTCAATAAGATTGATCACATTCCAAAATGGTTTCCAATAACATGTAGTCGGATCCACGTGTGCTGGTTGTACTCAATGTAGTTACTTAAAAGAGTGTTCACTGTGTGAGGCTGGTCCAATCGATATGTTGACAATACAATAATTGTTCTAGTTGTTTCCTTTCTATGCATGAAAAATAAGAAGGATTAATTTGCTCGCTAGTGCTAAGAAAAGACTCGGAGAGTTAGAAAATATACACAACAAAACATACACACACCTGCGCATAGGTGTGCCCATTAACACAACATAAAACTCCCCTAACAAAAGGATGTTCGAACATCTCTCAAGCTACTCAACATTATATCAAGTACAGAGAGAAGGTACGCAAAACATAGGTGAGAAGACCAACAATAATACAGTAATATAGTGTAGGATGTTTGGATGAACGATGGGAATGTCAACAAAGCTTTCTATGCACAACTTATCAAGGAGTAATAAAGCCCGTAGGAAAATCTCATACAAACAGCGTCTTTACTTCTTCCAAAATCTAAAAAGAGTTAAAAGAAAAATTGCACAGTGTCAAAAATCATTCAAGCAATATAACGAAAATGATTGCAATCATACATGTCTTTGGCTTAACAAGCCAAAGAGCAATTATTTTCATTATATTGCTTGGATAATTGTTGATACTGTACCATTGGGCTTTTTCCTTTTAGATGTACGAAGCAATAAAGATGTTCCCTGTATAAGATTTTCCTACAGGCTTTATTACGCCTTCATAAAAAGATTTCTTGACATTCCCATCATTCATTCAGCATACTACACTATATTACTGTATTATTGTTTGTCTTCTCTCCTATGTTTTGCACATCTTCCCTTTTGGGTCTATTTACTAAAATTCGAGATGAGGTCGAGTTTGGGGGGTCGACTTTCATTTTTAATTTCGACCTCCAAACTCAACCTCCTCGAAATATTCACTGTTGGGTCTATTTACTGAAATACAAGAATAGGTTGAGGAGGTTGATATTGGAGGGTGACTTTCACTAGACAGAGTCAAACTCGACCTCCAGCAAAATGCATGGAGACCCGTTTTATTGCCTGTACCTTGTAGCTGGGACTTCTGTGCATTCTACCTACAGATACCTGTTTTTTTTTAATATATGCTGTTTATGCTCATCCATTGAGACACCATACACTGTAAGTGGCTTTACCTGCACTTTATAGACGTTTTTGCAATGCTCCCCTATGTGGTTTTCTTTTCCCTGTTTTTATAGCCAATAAATGGATTATCATAAAAGCTCCTGATTTTCACTTATTCAAGGCTTTACTCTGCACCCAAGTTTGTGAGTGCATAAACTACATATTTATTTGTCACCATATTTATCAGACATATTGCACTCAAGCTGTGTTATTTTTTTATATCTTTACATGTATGATTCTGCGCGACTTCATAAATACAAATATATTTGTTTTCGGGCACTGTGAGGATTTCCAGGGAGAAGCTGCAGTCATTTGTGTATGTATTATTCATATCATTTGTTCAATGTATTCAAAGACACACATTTTATCACTTTCTGTTTTTTTTTTTCCATAGGCTATAATGGAAGGTGAATTGATCAAATGTATTTCTGTGATTAATGGGGCTATTCACGAAAAAAGGTGAGTTGAGGTGTATAGCAGTAACAAACCTGATGAGGTAATATCCCAGTATTATTTTGCCATTAATAAGCTATAGATAATTTGCCCAATAATATCCCAGTATTATTTTGCCATTAATAAGCCACAAATTATTTGCCAAATAATATGCCAGTATTATTTTTCCATTAATAAGCCACAACCAATTTGTCCAATAATATGCCAGTATTATTTTGCCATTAATAAGCCACAGCCAATTAGCTAATAATATGCCAGTATTATTTTGCCATTAATAAGTCACAGATTATTTGCCCAATAATATGCCAGTATTATTTTGCCATTAATAAGCCATAGCCAATTTGCCCATTAATATGCCAGTGTTATTTTGCCATTAATAAACCACAGCCAATTTTCCATGTTCTTCTCTGAATAGGTAATCTGTCACAGGCATGGAAAGGGTTAATTAATGGTTTTATAAGTTATCCACTAGATGTCAAGGAGTAGATTTTTGCAGAATTTGGATTTCCATAAGAGGCCTGGGATGGACACTTCTTAGTTAATCACCAGTGAGTTCTGCCATTCCAGTAAGTAAAAAGACAATCTTTACCATGCTCTTAATGATTTATCCAAAGTAGTGAGTAACCACTAACTATATGTTACATTAATGCAACTCTTGGCAAGATCTGGCAATTAAATCCATGCAATTATACAAGAACCAATTTATGGGCTAGCTCAAGGTTTATTTATTTGCCACCCTCCTCCCCCCTTCCCCAGTACTCACCTCCTGGCTGCTCCGTGTCCCCAGTCATCTCCTCCATGCAGTCTTCTCTCCTGCACGGAGGAGGGAAATACAGTCACCGGATATGACGTGATGTGATATCCGGTCGCAACGGGTTTTTTTTTTTAGCGATTCGCTGCGAGGTGGATGCCAGCAGCATAGGTGTCACCCCGTTGGGTGACACCCGCGGCCAGCGGGGGGCCCCCTTGACCAGTGTGCCCTGGGCAAGTACCTAGTTTGCCCATTGGTTAAAGAGGCCCTACAGGGAGCCCATATTGTATAGAAGCTTTATGAGCAACCGATTTACTAATGATCATCCAGATCTCAGAGAAGCTCTTCAGCTCCCCCAATCTAAAATTAACCAGCTTGTAACTGGATTTCAGCTTACAGATTTTCTTTCATCCAGTGTAACCTGGACCTTAATTGTAACTGAGATAAAGTAAAACGAAACTTTTTAACCCTTGCTTCCTCAGAGGAAGATTCTATGTTAGAAGCACAAGTGGGAAAAAAGGTTTAGTGGCACTATAATTGCTCCTCAGGTTAGCTTAAAGATGATTGAGGCACCTGTTTGCAAGGACAAATATTCTTCCTGAATTCTGCTCTTCCACAAGTTCCTCATGCTTGGTAGGCCCTTGAACATGGGAAGATAACTGATAAATAACTGCCTCTTTAAGGCCTTACTCTGTATGGGCCTGATAATCCTAAGGAGAGTGCTTCACCATACTACAGCAAGTTATTGCTCAGTTTAAAGTGAGAGGAAACTATACAGCTTGTTTTTTTATCACTGCCTCCAGGCAGAGAACACTTTATTTGTTTATAATTTGTATTATGTGTTTTATTTCTATTTTTTTACATGTAAGGACTGTCCCTATTTAGAAGGGACAGTCCTTACTTTGCCCCCCAAAGCACTCTATACCTTTTTTCTCCTCTATTGTCCCTCTTTTGTGGGAGCTCAACATGTTTGGTATATATAACTGCATCACAGAGTTCCAAAACAATAAAACTCACAATATAGGCGGTCATGTACTAAACAAGTGCAGTGGGAATATAAGTAGTGAAACGTAAGGAGCAATTTGCGACTATTTGTAACATTCTACGCTTTTCCCCCATGATTTGTGCCTCTTCTGTTTATTTTTATTTGGTGCGCATTTTTCCGGTTTCGCTAATAATTTGCGATTATATTTGTGCATGCAAAAGAGTTTTGCGAATATTTTGTGAAAAATAATTCTTATTTGCATGTGAAAATTACCGCTTTTAGCAAGTGCTATCGAAAGAGATATATTTGCGTTTTTTTAGTACATGACCCCCAAAGTGTGTTTATATCGCTGTAAATTTTTCTCTATTCATTTGTATAAAGAAAGTGCTTTTTTCTTAATCTAAACAAGTTACCAAATTACATAAATAGTTATCGATTGGCCCTAAAAAAAAAACCATTTCCAGTAATATCCTCGCCTGTAGACATTTCTTCAGACACTCGCACAAAAAATTAAATTGTCTCTCTTTAGCCCTTTGAAATTTGGGAAATTATGATACTGAGAAAACTCTAATGGAAGAATATTACTTGTACATTATGTATTTATTAATCATGTTGGATTACAGTAGCTTTATATATTTATGTATACAAAAAACAAAAGGTTTACCCAGCGCTATAATTGTAGTTATAGAAGCACTAAAGCAGTATGTCCCTAAACCACACAAAATACAATAAATATATAAAAAATATATAAAAAAATATATAAAAAAAGTTTGTTAAAGCGCACTTTTGTTTCCTTTTTTATATATATATTTATGTATGTTATTGTTCTTGGAAATTTGTTCGGAGAGACTTGACTGTGTTGACACAACTTTCCTGTTTTTCACTTTTAGCTGCATTAGTAAGAAGATTTCTAGAGTCTGATAAAGATGTACAGGAATTCTGCCGATACGGTATCTAGTTCACTTGAGTGCCGGTCTTGATGCTTCGGGGATTTTGAACAATAATTTCACGGCTTATGTTTGATTTGATATCAAAGTTCGGAAAGATATGTCGTTTTAGAGCACTGCTCACAGACCACAAGACTTTATCCAGTCTTCCTAATATTACAAATGGATACATCTTTCGAGTATTGACGAGTTCAAGATGCTCGTAGAGTGATTGAAGAGGTACCAAGCTTGCTGTTGCTGTAGAAAAATAACAACAATTATAAGGAATCTGGAAATTGTCTGGAAGAAGGGCTGTAAGTTTCTACAAATCAAGAAGATAAAGATTTCTGGAACATAATGTACCGAGCTTAAAAAATGTGGCTAACTTATACAAGTCACAGTAGAAGGACTGCACCAATTACTGGATGCTATTATTCTAGAGCAGAAGGCATCTAGGACAGTTCAGCATGGCAGCTTCACCGCTGACAGTTCAGTGCGGCAGTTTGAGTGCCGAACTGTCAGCGGTGAAGATCAACACGGCCGCTTCATCGCGGCAACTGAAGCACTGACAGTTCAGCACTGAATTGTCAGCACTTACAAACATACACCCCCTTAATGTATCACCCCCTTATCATCCCCCCAAAAAGTGACCCTGAACCACATACTAATCCCCCCAACCCAAACACTAATACTAACATTACCCCCCGAACCTTAATACTAACATTAACCACCATGAACCCAACACTACGTCTACCCTCTCCGAACCCTAATACTAACATTAACCCCCCTGAACTCCAATACTAATACTACCCTCCCTGATCCCTAATACTAACATTAACCACCACAACCCTAATACTTCTATTACCCTCCCTGAACCCTAATACTGACCCGACAAACCCTAATACTAACATTAACTCCTAATAATACTCACCTTCAGCGATCCTGTGATGAACTGTCCCGTGAAGAAAGATCTGGCAATGACATCTTGCGCGATGAGCTGGCGAGAGGATGGTGAAGCGACTGCGTTCATGCAGCCGCGATGAACTGTCCCATCCCCATTCCAAAGGTCATCTCACCTCTCCAACATGGTTGCTTCAATGTTTTTCCCTTTTGAAATGAATTCAGGTGTATTCTCATTCCCACTAGCGCAGAGTCTTAGTTTAATGGCGGAGTTTCCTGGTTGTCCTGGTTCTCCCTTTTGTCAGAGCTTATTGCACATAGAATGTGTCCTCAGATAAGGACCATTTGGCCCATCTAGTCTGAACAATTTTCTAAATTGCACCACTTGCGCCAACAGAAACTTCCTACTCTGCCCCCATTTGGCCCCGGGGCCGTCTATTTCTTTTCAAGGAAATGCAGGAGGACGAGGGTCGAAACCTCAAGACTGTTTATGCACTAGACACAGGCGCTATCACTTTTTGCTTTGCATGCAGTTGGCCTTGCCCCACATTTTAAGAAAAAACGTGACTTACGAATTTTCCAAGGGATAAATTCACAATTGTTGGGCTCTGGACACCATTGGTATTTGTCTATATGCTTTACAGGACTCAAGGGGATTATATATATACATTTTGTTAGCAGAATTATAAGCACATGCGTAAGGTAAGAGCAATATATATTTTATCTGGTTGTGGGATTTATCCTTTTCCAGGGCATCACCTTGTGGCGTGATAATTACACATATCAAGCTAAAGGTGATGTCACTGACATGAGACACTACATACAATTTAAAAACGTATTTTTTGCTTAAGGGCAGATATACACTGATTAAACCCGAAATGGATAATCAATATCAACCTCCTTCCAATTACCTCCTGGATAGCAAGCTTCAACCAGACAATGAGGAGCCAACAAATCTCAACTATGTGCAAGCAGGGAAAAAAGAGAAATGTTGGTGCGCTAAGCTTGTCACAGGCTCAAATAGTATAGATGTGTATAATGAAGCCTACCAAACAGGTGTGCGCAAGCTGCAAACACAGCATGCATTGTACAGCCAGTTACACCATTTCAATATTGGGGAGAGGGGGAAGGAGAAAACTTTATTTTAATGTAAATGACCAACGTTTATTTTAAATAAAGATATATATTTTGCCATAATACTGTGTAGTGGTTTTATTTATTTCTATGATGCTCAGCCAGCAACATGGGAGACTTTTTGCTGGCTAGCAGAATGAGTTTTTACTACCGTTTTACTACCATACTACCCATGATTCCCAACCAGCCAAAGTCTCTCATTAGTCTGGCTTAGCATCATTGGAAAAGAAGTACACAATGAGTGATAAATAATATTCCACCAAGTCAGTCACTCACGTGTCTCTCTCTCTCCCCGTACCCTCATGTCTGTCTGTCTCTCCCCGTACCCTCATGTCTGTCTGTCTCTCCCCGTACCCTCATGTCTGTCTGTCTCTCCCCGTACCCTCATGTCTGTCTGTCTCTCCCCGTACCCTCATGTCTGTCTCTCTCTCCCTGTACCCTCATGTCTGTCTCTCTCTCCCCATACCCTCATGTCTGTCTCTCTCTCCCCATTCCCTCATGTCTGTCTCTCTCTCCATTCATGCTCCATGTCTGTCTCTCTCTCTCCACTCATACTCCATGTCTGTCTGTCTCTCACTCTGCACTCATTCCCCATGTCTGTCTCTCACTCTGCACTCATTCACCATGTCTGTCTCTCACTCTCCACTCATTGCCCATGTTTGTCTCTCTACACTCATACCACATGTCTGTCTGTCACACCCCATATCTTTCTCCTATACCGCCTACCTACCATGTATTTGTCTCTTCCCCTGTCCCTTTTTCATGCCCCCTACTGACCTCATCTCAGAACTCAATTAGCGCTGCCTTGATCTCCCCGCACATAGTGATGACTCTGACCGTTATGATCCGACGCTCTAAGTCATCACTGTGCATGGAAAGAGCAGAAAGCGCTGACTGAGGTCTATGGGGAAACATGGCGCCAATCTGCAGAGCTGGCTCTGAGAGGCAGCAAAGCAGCACATGGGCAGCCCATTTGCAGAGGTGTTCTTAGGGTACACTTTGCCATTAACATAAGCAACAGCCAGTTTGCCTATTAAAAATGCTACAGTTTGCCCAATAAAAATGCCAGGTCGTCCATTAAAATACACCAGTTTCCCAAGTAATATGCCAATTATTTTGCCCATTAATATGCCACAGCCAGTTTGTCCATTAATATACAACAGCCAATTTGCCCACTGATATGTCACAGACAGTTTTCCCATTTATATACCTATGCTAGTTTGCCAATTAATAGGCAACAGCCAATATGCCACAGTTAGTTTACCCAATAAAAGCATAATCTCCTCTCCTGCCTTCCCCAGTACTCACCTTGCTGCTGCTCTCGCATCCCCGGCCGTCTCCTCCGCACAGTCTTCCCTCTACGCACGCTGAGTGCAGGAGGCGGCAAATAGACGCCAGCTGGTTGGGGGCTGGTGCCCTCCATGTGATAAATTGATGAGCGCAGTGAGGGCCCTGGGCAAGAACACACTTGCACACAGCCACACATAAATACACACAGTCATACATAAATACACACAGTCACACATAAATACACACAGTCATACATAAATACACACAGTCACACATAAATACACAGTCACACATAAATACACAGTCACATATAAATACACACAGTCATACATAAATACACACAGTCACACAAACACAGTTACACACTTAGTCACCCTCACAGACATACATTTACACAGACACCCTTATACACACTGTCACACATACATAAATACACACACAGCCACCTTTACACACTTAGACACAGGATACACTTGCACAGAAACATAGAAACACATAATGTGTCTGCAGATAAGAACCATTCGGTCCATCTAGTCTGCCCAATTTTTTTTTGAGTACTTTTATTAGACAGACACTCATGTACACACACTTACACAGACAGTAACACACACATAGTTATACACATTGACACACACATACACATTGACACACACTTACACAGACAGTAACACACACATAGTTATACACATTGACACACACATACACGTTCACACACACTTACACAGACAGTAACACACACATAGTTATACACATTGACACACACATACACACTTATACACATACACACACACACAGACAGTAACACACACATAGTTATACACATTGACACACACATACACACTTATACACATACACACACACTTTCACAGACAGTAACACACATAGTTATACACATTGACACACACATACACACTTATACACATACACACACACTTACACAGACAGTAACACACACATAGTTATACACATTGACACACACATACACACTTATACACATTCACATTCACACACACTTACACAGACATTAACACACACAAAGTTAAACACATTGACACACACATACACACATACACATTCATATACACTTCCACACTTTCTTTTTTTATTTTATATTTTAACAATACCCCCCCCCCCCAAACTGTTATCACCTCCTCCTCCTTGGTAATCCAAGCACAGAGCAACGGGGGAAAGCTCCGCCCCCGTCGTGTTCTGTGATTGGCTGCAGGGAGGAGGATGTTCTCTATGGTGTCTTGGCAGATACTCTAGAGAACGTCCTCCTCCCGGCAGCAGCCAATCACAGAACGCGACGGGGGCGGAGCTTGCACCCGTCGCGCTGTGCTTGCTTTAACAAGGAGGAGGACGGCAGGGAGAGAGCTCCCTGCTTCAGCGCCTCTCCTCCCGTGCGCCTGGGCGCGGTGCACCCCGTGCACCCGCCCAGGATCGGCCCTGGGTGTGGGATCCGGCTTTGATTTCCATCTTTCGAACGTATCAGAGTTACTGGGCAGCTCACCATTTGGGTACTGATGTGGCACCAATGTGATCCAAATGAGTCCATCATCCAGAGTTCCTTTAAACATCTTAACCAAGTAAGACCTCACTTGGAGGATTGTATACAGTACTGGAGACCGTATCTCCAGAAGGATATTGATACTTTGGAGAGAGTTCAGAGAAGGGCTACTAAACTGGTTCATGGGTTGAAGGATAAAACTTACCAGGAAAGGTTAAAGCATCTTAACATGTATAGCTTGGAGGAAAGACGCAACAGGGGGGATATGATAGAAACATTTAAATACATAAAGGGAATCAACACAGTAAAGGAAGAGAGTATATTTAAAAGAAGAAAAACTACCACAACTAGAGGACATAGTCTTAAATTAGAGGGGCCACGATTTAAAAGTAATATCAGGAAGTATTACTTTACTGAGAGGGTAGTGGATGTATGGAATAGCCTTCCAGCAGAAGTGGTAGAGGTAAACACAGTCAAGGATTTTAAGCATGCGTGGGATAGACACAAGGCTATCCTAGCTATAAGGCCGGGAACTGGGGACTAATAAAAGTATTCAAAAAATTGGGCAGACTAGATGGACTGAATGGTTCTTATCTGCCGACACATTCTATGTTTCTATGTTTCTATGTAACATGCTGTGGTTTTTTCTATATGGTACTTCCCACAAACTGCCAGCAGGTGGAACCCTTGAGTTAAAAAAAGACATGAATAGCCCACCTCAAGTAAAACAAGAGAATGTACCTGTATTTATTTACACACACAAGATTCCAAGTAAAGTATACCATGGACCATTTGTCTTCACTGAAGCAGAGAGATGCAGTGATGGAGCAGTAAACTGACACTATCCATGGCATTGTCTGAAAACAACCTTTATTTCTTTGTGTTTATTTATTTGTTTGTTTGCACTTTGAGCTTGTAGTTTGTACATTATTTTACATTGGAATTATCAGGCTGTGCACACCCTGTGCAAACAGAAGTGATTTGTGTAAAGTGAACCTAGTGCAGAATAAAAAATTGAATACTTGCGGTACCCCACTCACTGCAGCCTTCTGGAGCACTCCGAAATGCTCAAATACAGTGACAATAAAAAAGCAGATGGGCGCGAAGGAGTGGGTACCTTAAATAAAACACACAGTATAATAGTGCAATATTGCCTCTATAAAATAGTAAAAAAGAAGATATAAGTGGATGCACTCACAAACATACGTGAGTGTCAATCAGATCAGCTGAGAACTTGTGGGATCACAAGCGGAGCTGAGAGGACAGTTCTCTCTTATCTCCTCCTGATGAAGCCGTGCCACACACGGAGAAACGCGTAGAGGCTACCACTATTCCAGCGCTGCATCTCCCACGACCTATTTGGAGTTCAGCTCCGCTTGTGATCGCAGGAACAGCCATATCACTTTTACAACGACTTTTTATATCTACTACTCTGTGAGTTTTTCCAGTGCTAGGGGCCCGCATATGTTACCCACTGGTCCTGCACATGTATATTTCTTTATTTTATTTCAGAATTATTAAAGCTGTTTTTATGGACCCACAAGTTCTCAGCTGATCTGATTGACACTCACGTATGTTTGTGAGTGCATCCACTTATATCTTCTTTTTTACTATTTTATAGAGGCAATATTTCACTATTATACTGTGTGTTTTATTTAAGGTACCCACTCCTTCGCGCCCATCTGCTTTTTTATTGTCACTGTGCACACCCTGTGCCTGAATTTCCATTTAGTGTATATTATTTCAGAATGTTGAAGTATTCATTGTAGTTTTTTTTTGTTTTTTATTGTAGAACAAATAGGACAACAATTAAACTCCTGTCTTGCATCCTGGGGCTTAGTGACAAGAGAAGATGTTATAACAATGCACATCTTCCAATGGCTGTTTATTCAATTCTAAATTACTGGCAATCCATAACAAAGACTATGGAGTAACACATGGAGATAGGTTGCTGTAACCTGATATTGAAAAAAAGGCACTGATTTACCAAATTCGATTCGTTCCTTTAAAACTAGTAAAGAATTGATTGTGAAGACAGGAAAGACCAATTGGACCCAATTTAGTCCGTCATTGAAAGTTTTATTTGTTCTTTAATAAACCACGGCGATTGGATAAGAATAAGGCAATAGTATTAGAAAAAGGGATAAAGGAAAGGCAAACTAACCACTAGGAAACCACCCTGGCACCTGGGTTAAACTGCAATTAAACACTCACTTAGAATGACACAAGGATGACTATATCTCACAATGTACTTGAGCCTGACACAAATCCGTAAGGTTATTAATTGTGATGTCTGAGTGTCACAAAAAAAGAAAAGAAAAGAAAAATAAATAAATAAAAATAAACCCCTTATAGATTCGAACTCTGAGTATATTACAAGCTTCAAAGTATTGCTTTAGAGCAGGGGCATCCATCATGCTGCCCACAGACTATGTGTGGCCTGTTTCACAGCAAGATGTGCCCCCCCCCCCCCCCCCCCCCAAGTGAAAGTCTTATTGCCATTTGGAGTCAAGAAGGAATGTTTTTCTCCCACTGAAAGCAGAATTCGAAATTGCTGAAGGGGTTGTTCATTTTCCTTCTTTTGGATCAACAGCAGTAAACATGGGATAGAAAAAGGGTTGAACTTGATGGACACAAGTCTTTTTTCAACGTAAACTACAATGAATGGTGCTGGGGAGAGGAATGAGAGACATTACTGGTCCCCCCGGAGAGGGAAAAGAAAACTTTCACACAAAAGTGATGAGCAATGGCCCAAAGATGGGAGTGGCCAAAAATAATACTTTTAATTTATACAGCAAGGGGTTAAATAAGAGCTACAATGTGATTTTAAAAATGTAATGCTTAGTTACCCCTAGTGATCTTTAAATGTTTCATTATTTACACCTTCATCTCACAGGTGTGTTTTCATCTTAAAGCATTTGTGACACATTCAGAGCAACATAGTCTTTCCCCACAGCACAGCTGTCAGATCGGTCAAATGAAACCCCTGCAAGTAGAAGAAAGAGCTTCAATATAGCCATAATAACTCAGCATTGTTAAGTCATAGAAAATATGAGCAAAAAGCATTTTACTTAATAGCCACACCTTTTTTTGCCTTTACTCTAACTTTAAAGTGTGCCATTATATTCTAGTACTCATCTTTTCAATAAAAATGCAACCCACTTTCACTTAATGATACTTGAATAGTTATTATTGCTTAGCGGATAGTCTGGAGTGTGGATTACATACGGTTATTGGAGTCTTCAGTGCTATAATTATGTGAACTCTAAATACCAGTGGCTCAAACTTTGGTCAGTGACTGATCTAGAACCAGACACATGTATTGATTGTTTTTTTCAACCTGCAGTTGACACATCCAAGTTCATCTTGTTCATCTGTGTTCTTGAAAGCATTGTACAATAAAGACTTTGTAGCGACCAGGAAGGCTCTTTCCTTCTTTCTTTTCCTTATTCTGGTCATGTACTTCATACAGCATCACGTTTTGTGAAAATGAATTCTAATTTCTTATCCGCGTCCTCCAGACATCTGTGACTCTAAAATCGTATTTCCTTCTGCTTCCAGCTTTATCTTCTGGTCATGTTATCTGGGTTTATTTATTTGGATTACAAACAACAATATATATGAAATAAAGCGGAGCTTCTGGGTAGTATTCACCTGTAAACTTATCATCTGTGAAATTATCTTGACATGATATTAGCAAGAAAACTGGACAAAAAAAATCCCCCAAAAGGCAAATTGTATTTATGTCTCTGGAGCATTTAGTTATGGTTCAGTCACTTGCCGGATATTTTGAACAATTTCGATACGTAATCTTACTGTAATTTTAAAGGTAACCTGTGGTCCACAAAATGGGTCCAGCTACTATAGGTGAAGTATAAATACTGAATATAAATAAATAAAACATCTTTACATTTGTTAGCAAATTGGCTACCACAATCTATAGAATTTTTTTTTTGCCTCTACCACTTTTTCCATATCGGGTCCACTTTAATTTGAATTGTTTCACTATAGGCAATTTGAAGATCCGACAATGTAGGGATGTCTTTAAGGATTTCGTTGAAACTCAACTCCCTGTTGGTTAGAGAGGACTTCTTTTAAATGGCTGATGGTCAAATAGAAGAGAGCTGCCTGTTTTTCAACAGTTGGCTACAATGATTTAACAGTGCTGAAGTTTAGCACAGGTATCAAGAGAGTAGATCAACAGAGATGACATCATGTGATGTTCTCTGTTCTGATTGAGCAGCTCCTCAATGATCCTACTATGGAAGTCGGCCACTGTCAACACGTGTACAGGCTCATCTAGGCTATATCCAGGCCCTTCTGTATCCTTTCATTCCCTGCTCTCTTGTTTTTTTTTTTATTGATGCTCGCAGCCTTTTCTTTATTTCCTTGTATCCTGTATTTGTGTCCTGTCCAGAGCCCTGTTAGGGGGATGCCCTGTCTGAGACCCATTCGAGGGATATTCTGTCCCTGCCCTATCAGAGGGCTTCTCTGTTCCATGCTTCCTTGTTTCTTTATTTTCTTGTTTTCACCCATTCATTGTTTTCTGTACTGCATATTTTTTGTTCTGTTCCATTCCAGGTTTTCCTTGGAGGAAGGTTGCCTTTCTGTTTTTCTCTGCACCAGTTTTTTTCAAGCTCTCAGTCAGTCTCAGGTATGTTCTTGACATCTGTTTTCTTGTCTTGTTCAGTCTTAGTTATTATTTTTAGTGTTAGGACTTGCTAATGTGAGGTACCTTGATGCTGGTAGCAAGCCTCACATCCAATGATCATTTGGTGTAACTATCTGTGGTTTTGTAAACATGTCTCCTTTACTTTCTGTTACTATGCCCATTGTCTGTGCCTTGTCTGTCTCTGTACTCTATGCATGTCTTTGTGTGTAGCCCTGTATCCTGTATTTTTTATCCTCAGTTTCTGATTTGCCCTGCTCATGTCTGTTTTTAGTTCTGCTTCTGTTTTTTGCTCCAATAGCCCTGTACTCTGTTCTGTCCTATCTCAGTTTGCTTTTCTGCTATCGCTCTGCTTAGCCTGAATGTCTCAGCCTGCAGCATCCTGTTTATCCTGTCAGAGTTAATTCTTCATGCCTGCTCCAGGGTGTCTACAGGGTACCTCGAGTTCCTGTCATGGCTTTACTGGATACAGCAGCTGCTACCTCAGTGCCCTAGTATGTGGCAACACAAACCTGGGGCCTCAAGCCTTCATGGGTGTGTGGTTACTCTGCACCAGGCCCGGTGTCTCCTTATCTGCAATGGGACTCCTGAATATGCGTGGTCAAAGTCCTATGTCACCTGGTAAACATTTATCACAATTACCAAAAAAGGCATTTCTTACCTGTATGAAGTTAGACCCGATCACACCTTTGCGGTAAGGGGTCAGTGCAGGATTCCCTGTGGACAATAATCATATATAATTCAATAACACATGCTATAAAGTATGGAGCGGAGAGAGTCCAGCACTGTTTAATATCAGACACTACTAATGAAATGACAGGAGGTGTACTTTCATCCCCAATCATTTCTAGAAAAACTCATACATTTTTCATGCTTTTAGGGAAATTCTCACAGAGCCAATTACACGTCACTGGGCATATCTGGAGGGATCATTTAGATGGAATGCATTTTTGTATTTCCTATTCGCATAATTGCATTCCTCTTTAAGCATTTTTTTTAACAGAATTGGATCTGAAATCTTTGCACATGCTAACTCATTTTTGCATAATAATAATTATGTATATATATAAAATGGAGATTTGTATCTATATAATGGAGATTTTTAGTGTCAGTCTCACAGAGATTCCTTACATGGCTATCAGACAGGACAGTTTGCTGAGGATATTCCTTGATCATTCGACTCAAAATTATAAAAGTGGAATAATCAGCCTGAGCATTCCATGGGTTTCTACTGTCATTTATCTACCACAACTCACCTTTACGACCACCACCTTGACTTCACAACCCTCAGCAAGTATGATAAGTTACCATCACTTAGTTCTATTATTTGTAACGCTTTAGATTTGTAATGGGCTGGGAAGATAAGACCTCTAAACTCAGAAAACTATTCTGAAATCAGCAAAATATATTACCATTAATTTGTTAATATTTATACACAAATATACAAAACAAATTTGTTTTTAGCACAACAGAGTTTGAAGGGCACTTCCTTTTTTATGTCTATCTGGAGAAATAACTAGACATGTGCAAAACTAAAATTTTCGTTTCGTTTTCGTCCATTCGGACGAAAATGTTATTTATTTCGTCTAAAACGAATTTCGTTCATTAGTGCATTCGTTTCAGACAAAATTCGTTCATTATTTTCGTTTCGTTAATTTTTTTCGTTCGTTTTATAGAATACAATGTAATACTATTGGCTTCCTATAAACCGAACGAGAGCCCCATTCATAAGAAATTCTTATGAATAGGGCTCTCGTTCGGTTCATAGAAAGGCAATAGTATTAATTGTATTCTATAAACCGAAAGTCTATAAACCGAACGACTTTCGGTTTATAGACTTTCGGCTTATGGAATACATGTAATCCTATTGCTATTCTATAAACCGAACGACTTTCGGTTTATAGAATAGCCATAGGTTTACATGTATTACATAAGCCGAAAGTCTATAAACCGAAAGTCGTTCGGTTTATAGGCTGTCGGCATTTAACTAATAAGAGACAGAGTCTCCATTCATAAAATTATGAATGGAGACTTTGTCTCCGTGTAGTAAAATGCCGACAGCCTATAAACCGAACGTTCGGTTTATAGGCTGTGGGCATTTTACTACACGGAGACAAAGTCTCCATTCATAATTTTATGAATGGAGACTCTGTCTCCGTGTAGTAAAATGCCGACAGCCTATAAACCGAACGTTCGGTTTATAGGCTGTCGGCTTATGGAATACATGTATTCCTATTGCTATTCTATAAACCGAACGACTTTCGGTTTATAGAATAGCCATAGGATTACATGTATTGCATAAGCCGAAAGTCTATAAACCGAAAGTCGTTCGGTTTATAGGCTGTCGGCATTTAACTAATAAGAGACAGAGTCTCCATTCATAAAATTATGAATGGAGACTTTGTCTCCGTGTAGTAAAATGCCGACAGTCTATAAACCGAACGTTCGGTTTATAGGCTGTGGGCATTTTACTACACGGAGACAAAGTCTCCATTCATAATTTTATGAATGGAGACTCTGTCTCCGTGTAGTAAAATGCCGACAGCCTATAAACCGAACGTTCGGTTTATAGGCTGTCGGCTTATGGAATACATGTATTCCTATTGCTATTCTATAAACCGAACGACTTTCGGTTTATAGAATAGCCATAGGATTACATGTATTGCATAAGCCGAAAGTCTATAAACCGAAAGTCGTTCGGTTTATAGGCTGTCGGCATTTAACTAATAAGAGACAGAGTCTCCATTCATAAAATTATGAATGGAGACTTTGTCTCCGTGTAGTAAAATGCCGACAGCCTATAAACCGAACGTTCGGTTTATAGGCTGTGGGCATTTTACTACACGGAGACAAAGTCTCCATTCATAATTTTATGAATGGAGACTCTGTCTCCGTGTAGTAAAATGCCGACAGCCTATAAACCGAACGTTCGGTTTATAGGCTGTCGGCTTATGGAATACATGTATTCCTATTGCTATTCTATAAACCGAACGACTTTCGGTTTATAGAATAGCCATAGGATTACATGTATTGCATAAGCCGAAAGTCTATAAACCGAAAGTCGTTCGGTTTATAGGCTGTCGGCATTTAACTATACAGAGACAGAGTCTCCATTCATAAAATTATGAATGGAGACTTTGTCTCCGTGTAGTAAAATGCCGAAAGCCTATAAACCGAACTATCCGTTTATAGACTTTCGGCTTATATAATACATGTAATCCTATGGCTATTAATAACATAGTATTAAAATGAATTGGTGGTGATGCAGAACCAGAGCGCCCAAGCAGTTAACGCCAAATGGTGGCACTATCTGCGTGTGCGCCTATGAATAAAGCGGACTCCCAACCATTTTTATGATTCCATGCTGCCTCCGCCGGAAAACAATTTTCTGTTTGCGTTTGTGCTGATTAGAGTTGGAGAAACCTGCGCCAAACACTGTGTGGTCCTTCTGTTCTATACATAACAAATAGTGAATGGTAAAAATCAGGCATCAATCAGAGTGGAAAAAAATATCTCCAATTTGCCTTTTTTCCCAACCAAGCTTTCAATACCTGATTGTTTTGTAATTCCCTTGTCAATTCACCGCCGTTCACTGACTAGACCCCTAAATCCTTCACAATTTTCAAAGCACCTGTTTAAACAAACACACCCATGTTTAGTTAGCCCTTCCGTATGAGACAGTCCGTCGCAAAGGTCACGGTCAGTTTTATTGCAATGCTAGAAACAGGACATTCTAACACCTCAAATGAAATGAAATTGTTTTTATATTCCTTCGATATGAGCTCCGAAAGGTCACAATCCCCCACGGATCATCATAAGCAAAGTTCACAAGGAACAGGAATTGCCAGACAAACAAACCTAAACAATAAGCAAATATTTTAAAAGTGACAATTAAATGTTTATCTCGTCGAGATCTACCTTTGCCTTCGCTTTTCAAGACAGAGGTAGGGCATGGCGGGACACCAGGATTCGGGACCCCAATCCCACGGTCCCGTTTCATCCTATGGTGTGAAATGTGGACATGCGCAGTAGAGGAACCAGTCTGACTGACAGCGGTACCACATCTCACAGTACTCATGGTAGCACTGACACTTGACCTCCCAAGCTCCTCCCCGATAGAAGTTGAGAGTTAGGTATTATAGTTGCACTTGAGCCATAAAGTTTCCCCCGTGTACAATTCAAAATGGGCTTGGTTGCCAGTGGGTCTACAGCATGTCTTCCATATCAGTGAATTATCCAGTGCGCAAAAAGCACAGTTCCCTCCACAAAGCAGGTCCCCTATACAAAGAACCTTTATTAAGGGCTCTCCAAAGGCCTAGTCATTAACAGAACGGTACAAAGGAGGTCACCTGCTTAGACTTGAAGAAAGGAAATGTTCTCTGCAACAGCAGGAGTATATCTTTAAGGATGATAATGTATAAAATTTATGATCAAAAACAAAAAAAATGGGTAGCTGAGTTGCGGATTTCTCTGCAATTCAGAGAATAGCTCCGACCTTGCCGGTTTCAGGGCAGATCGCGGCTTCATGAAGAGACTCCTCAGTGATTATACCCAAAATACATGATTTTTATATATGTCTAGATTGAATTTCTTTTGCCATTTGCCTCCACAGTTACACAATGCGTTCAATGAAGACACATCCAGTTCAGATTCTATTACTCTAATTAACTGTGTGTCATTGGCAAACCCTGAGACATGGCTTCCCTATGCCCCCTGGGAAAACATTAATAAACAAATAAAAACAGGTGTATACCCCAGGGAGTATAATGCAATGTAACGCAATACTCATTCTTCTATTTCAAATTTCCTGACATGGAGAATCCCGGTCCTTTTGGAAAGTCATTCCGGTGTCTTTTCTTTATGCTGGTCATGTCCCAGTTTTCGGAATACCATTTTTTTTTTTTGTTAAAATGATTTCAGACTGCTTATCCATGTACTGCAGATGTATGTGAAACTAAAATCCCATTTCATTCGGCTGCTAGCTTTATAAACTGGTCATGTTAGCTGGCTTTATTCATTTGGATTACAAAAAAAAAAGACATTTCATACAAACCAGTGTCTCTGGCTTGTAATCTCCGACAGACTTATCAGCTGTGAAATTATCTGGACATGATATTCGCACAGAGAGCGGTCCGGGAGAGCACAAGACAAATCCTATTTACCTCTGCAGCTTGAAACTCTGAAGCATTCCGTCACTCTTCAGTCCCTTGCTGAATGATATCAAATCAACAGTTGTGAATGGTAAACTCTCTGCATTTTATTTGCACCAGTTTAAGAGATTTGAGTATACAAGTATATGCAGCTTCTAGTAACTGGAGAAATGTAATTTGTTGCATATCTTGCCATAAGATTGGTTAGGATGATGCCCAAGGTAAAATGAGAAGAAGTACAGGTTTATTACAATTTAATCGATTTTTAACAAAGAACTGCTGAAGAGATTTTAAATCGACCAATATAATACAAAAGCAGTTTGTAACGAGCATATTATATTGTATGATTTGAGATGGACCGATAATAATTCTGGCTTAATTAACCATATTGGTGATGGAAGGCTTTCACAGGAGTATGTAGCAATACCACACAAAAAAAGTAGACTTGACCTAATTAGTGACTCGAGAGATCTAATGAATTAATTGTTGGTCAACCAACAAAATGAAAATATAATTTGGATTAAAGAAGGGACATAATAAAAAAAAAGAACAAATAATATGTATCTATGTATATAAACACACACACACTGAGATTAGAGTTTAAGTGGAAGGTTGAAAGGAGGACAAAGAACTGCAAGCCCACCCTAAGCTCTTAAATAGTTATTTAATTATTATTAATAGCTTATTGATACACTTCTGTGACCTTCTTAATCGATGTTCTCTGAAACCTTATCATGATGATGCATCTATTCTAAATGTGACGTACTATTAATTCTGAAAGGGGGGAAAATATATCTCACTGATACACGTGGCAAACTGAGAATTGTTGGTTTCCTGTTAGTGTCAATCCATTATATCAAGGTCAGTCATATGTATATAAATGTGAATTTTAAAAACGCACGCCCCGTCATGTGAGAGGTTTTGCTGGAAAGGTCATTGTAATTTTATTCCCTTGCTAAGGACAGAATATTGAAACTCCCAGAAATCAAATGATATTGTTGAAATTCCTTATATATTACATTTGCATCTGAAAGGTCACTATTTATCAGATTTCATCCCATGTGCTGACTTCTACAGTATGTGTCCAGTTATTTCTGTTTCCTTTCTGCCCTGTTAATTATATATACTTTGCCTGCTCTTTCTTTGCCTCCTGTTTCTGTCCCTTTCCTGACTCCCTGTTAGAGGCCCCTATTATTATGGAACCTTGTCCTGAGCCCTGTCAAGGGACTGTCTTGAACCCTGTTAAGGGGCTGTCCTTCCCCTAAACAGGTAGTCTTGTACCTTATAGAGGGCTTCCAGTCTTGTATCCTGTCCAGGGACTTCTAGTCTCATACCCTGTCAGAGGGCTTCTATTCTCTTATCCTGTCAGAGGGTTTCCACTTTTGAGCCCTAACTGAGGGTTTCCAGTCTTGTGCCCTGTGAGAGGGCTTCCAGTCTTGTGCCCTGTCAGATGGCTTCCAGTAGTATCGTACCCAGTCAGAGGAATTTCAGTGTATTGCCATGCCTGAGGGCTTCAAGTCTCATTCTCTTTCTGGGGGCTTTGAATCTCTGCCTGTTTAGTATTTTTTTCAGTCACAACCTGTTCAGTCCCATCTTTTGCCCTGTCAGTACTATCTATCCAATTCTGTCCATATTTTCCATCCAGTGCTGTAACATAAATTGTGGAGTACAGACAGACTCCACAATAACCCCTGCAGCGAGGCTCCTCCCAGGGTATGAAAATGTTCTCCTCAAGGGAACTATATTATCAACGGCAACTGGGACGACTCTGGGACAAAATGACTGCTCGATATGTAACAGAAAGCACTCTATTTGGTTGTTTGCTTTTGACACACATAAAACAATTATACTGCCCCCGTTTTGTGTGTGATAAATTACACCCCTGGTTGCTATTTGTCAGGCTACACTATATTGTGATTTTACTGGTTATGGGGAATACAGAATAGTCCAGCTATAAAATATAGGATGTTTGTTATTTTACCGACTTTTGATCTCTTGTACATAAAGAAACAAAAAAGGCCAACACTCACATAAATTGTAATGTCTTGATGGGCATAAAAACCATATGTCAATTGTTAAGTATTTATTAAATGAAAAAATTGAAAAAAATGTAATTTAATTGACTGGAATAGCAATTTAATATTTTCATCAAACCAAACTTAAATACATTTAGCTGTAACTACCGGTAGCTGATGTATGTTTCCCAGTGTATATTCATTCGGCTTGGAATTACATCACTATGACTTTAACTTCCTCCGAGACATTTACTGTTATAAAAAAAGCTCGGAATCTGGGGGTTTTAGTAACTTGAGTCCCAGAGCTTACAGTCTGCTACAGCATAGGGGAAATGAAATGATGCAGGATTCCCACTTTGCCCAAGATAAAAAGACCAGAAGTACAGGTTTGTTACAATTTTTTAAATTCAGTTTCATCAAAGAACCGCCAAGGAGTAAAACTGATCAACACGACACACAGGCAGTTTGTAATGTATTATATTATGTTGCACTGAAGAATTTTAATGACAACGTCAGTTAATAGTGAGTAAAGTACAGTCATCATGAGTGTTTTGCGTCACACTCCTTTAGGACCAACATTGTTCTATTAGCCTGTTGCACATACAAATTGCGACAAATTAGTCTTTACTGCTCTAGTAAACACACTTGCACTTTTTCGGCACTAGGTGGCAGTGTAGCAGTGCTACTTGACCTAAATGTGCCACATAATATAACAAGAAAAAAAGGTGAATTTACTAAAGGAACTCTTTTTGTGAGTGCAGTAAGCAAATCCCTTCTGCTGCCGCTCCCTGGTATAGTAAATCGCAGCATGTTACCATCTTTGATTGATACAGTGTAACCGTAATCGCGGCATTAGTTTGCGTGTTTAGAGTACGAAGCTGAGCCGGTTGACAGAATATCAGTCAGAAGTCAGAAGTTTGTAGCCAACTCCAGTTAGCTTGCTGTATGACATCAATTGGGTGCCTAGACTCGGAAGACTGCACGGTGAACAATAAGTGTGTTTTTCTTTAAGCCAATATATTAATTCTCCGCGGACACATTAGCGTTTCATTTACTTGCAGCTTTCGAAATACTTGTGTCTGTTCAGCTATTTATAAATGAAAACAGTAGTACTGGATACAATGAGGATTATTTATTAATGTTCATCGATTGGTGCAGTGCCCCCCCCCCCCCCCCCCCCCAGAATGTTCCCACAGTGTAAGACAACTTTTAGCACTTTCTATGTTTGATAAATAACCACCAGTATTATTTTGGGCATCTGGAAAAACATCTGGAAATACCTACAAATATATATACATATACCGTATACACACAAAGATATGCCATAACATAATGACCACCTGCCTATTATTGTGTAAGTCCCATTTTGACACCAAAACAGCCCTGACCTGTCGAGGCATGGACTCCACTAGTCCTCTGAAGGTGTGCTGGGGTAACTGGCACCAAGACGTTAGCAGCAGATCCTTTAAGTCCTGTAAGTTGCGACGTGGGGTCTCAATGGATCAGAGTTGTTTGTCCAGCACATCCCACAGATGCTCGATTGGATTGAGATCTGGGGAACTTGGAGGTCAAGTCAATACTTTGAACTCGTTGTTGTGTTCCTCAAACCATTCCTGAACCATTTTTGCTTTGTGGCAGGGCACATTATCCTGCTGAAAGAGGCCAATGCCATCAGGGAATACCGTTTCCATGAAAAGTGTTTGTAGTGTATAGTAGATATGTTGGCCTTTTTATGATGTTTGGTTCCTGGGGCTTGGGGTCTTTCCTTCCCTACTCTTAAATGTCGATTAGAAGAATAGAAACTTTATTGCTAATTGGTCCCCCGGCTTGAATTGATGTATAACTGTTGGATGTAAATTGTGTGTGTATCCAACTTGCTGTGTTGCTGTAATTAAGATTAATCAGAAACTGTAAGAACACTGTATGTTTTGTATTACTAATTTAAGTGTTTGTACATGTAGTCAATCTGACTCAAATTTTTTCCAGAGGAAGAAATGCCCCTGAAAGATCTGCAAATTCATCTCAAAGGGAAAAAAAATCGGTCTTGACTCAAAAGGTAGTCAGATTTATTATTAATTACAATACTTTTAATAGTGATAGCCCTGCTTGCATTTCTTTACTATACAAGCATTATAGCTCCTTTCTTTCATTTTTTTCAATGTCCTGTGTTGTCTGATAAGTTTAATTTACAAGGGGTCTCCACAATGGCGTTTGAACTAGAAGTTGCAAATATAATTAAAATGAACACCCAAGTTACAAAAGGACCTGTACTGCAGGTGCGGATGCTCCATATGTGCTAGATGTGCCTAGCATACCTAGCACGGAGCACACAAACCCCAGAAATACATTCGGGAGACAGGCGGCAACAGAGTCACTCACTTGACCAACACGAAAAACATCCGAAAATCCTCAGTGACTCTGTTGCCGAATTTGCAGCTGCCACGGGCCCCTCGGATTTATCTCTTGTATTTGTTCGCAGCACACAAACCCTTGGAAATACCCAAGATACATTGTGCCCCTGAGTGACAAGAACACATCTGTCACTCAGGGGCACGAAACGCCCCTGCCATACAGTGATCATTTAGATTCTAAAACCAAGTCCACATTGATAAGGTACTGCCAAAATGGTATAGGTGTGCACTGGCCAACGGTGAATAAAAAACCCTGCATTTTGCTCACGCTAATAGGCCTCTAAGTTAAAAGATAACAAGTAGTGCCAAAAATAAATGGGACACAATCATTTATTAGAACTTTCAGTACCATGAAAAATGTAGACACCTTTGATGAAACAAAAATGTAGAATGTTAAAAAAACTTGTTTAAAATTTTTTTATTGAAGCCTCAAATTGCTTCATAATCATGTCATTATCACAGGGGTGCTTCAGTAGAATACTTTGGAATATCTACATATTTATGGCTGGTCAAAGGACATAGCTACATTTTACTATGAAGTCAGATTCCTCTGGTGTCTATTCACTAAACATTGAACTGGCCAACATAGCCAGTTGAAAAAATTCTCAAAGTCACCTCATTTTTCCACTCAGTTTTTTTGGCCTGATGTTTGCTTGGCCCTATTTTTACTGCTCGTTGGCTCAGGGGGATTCCAGGATTCTGTGGGCCTTATGCAAAACAAGTCAGATGGAGTCCTCCATGCACTATGGAATTGGTGGGCAGACAATTGGCGACTCCAAGCAACCACTTACTTACCTTATGTGGTAACATCACCAATGGATCCCATATATCTTAAACCCAGATACATGGTTATTTTGTATCTGCCTATTGTTAATACACAGCTTAACCCCTTCATTCCGGATGGTGGTTTGGTCCTTAGCCCAAAGCGCAAAAACCGATGTCTTTGTGCTCCTGGTTATCGGGATCCAGAAACATATAAGCAGAAACCCGATCAGCTTTGAGCATCAGCTGCATATTTCTGTGTCACTCAAAGTGGCCTCATCTGACACTGGGGGTCCGACTGCAAGTCCCTGCAGTGAGATCCATACACAAATCATCGCCGGGGAGCCGCGATGAGCTGGAAAACTCAGGACATTCTATGCTGTCCTACAAACTTCTAGGAACTAAAAAGTAGGACGGCCTAGAAACGTCCTACAGGCTGGAAGTGGTTAAAGTTCCACCCATCATATAAATGCTACAAATCGACCAACTTTCCTTAGGAAGTTTTGCAGAATGTTTTGAAAAAAGCACTAATCTCGCTGCACTGCAATTAAAGTTCCTGCCATATCAATCACTCCCAATCAATACAGCTGTAAGCGTAGTCACTCTGCTGAATATAAACGCCTCTTATTATTTCATACCGAAACTAAACAAAGAAAAGACAGATTCAATCTTTTTCAGGTTCAATGTTTCGTGTGAAATGTCAATGAAAGAAACTATCAAACTGAATTTTTTTTTTTCGAAATGACGTCTATCGATTAAGTCAATCTTAAAAAGTTACATTGTTGGTTTGCAGAAATAGCGGGTGAGCGTCTGCTTTGAGTAACCTGAAACTCATTAGGTCTGATTTTATATTACATTTTCTTGTGATCGTGAAGGATTTGGCCAAAGACCATCCGTCTCTCCCAACCCGTAAATGCACATTTTTGGGGGCCAGCTGTTGTTGTGATGATGCAAATGTATTTCATACAGAATGGAAATGCACTTAAATAAATATACTGATCTCTGTGCTGTACAATTTAATGATGCTCCTTGGAGCTTCAGTGACCTTGCCACAGACACTGTTGACCTTGAACAGAGACTGTACCTATCCCTGAACATAAGAGATCCTAGAACCAAGTTAATAGTAGGACCTAAATCCAACCTAAACATCTATAATAACACGTTCTATTCAGTGAAGCGGTTCTTCTCTTGTATTCACAATCCTTGCACATTATGTAGGTGATATAGAATGCTGTGCTTAACCACCATGCTCTCTAAATGGTTAACCCCCTTAGTGACATGGCTTTTTGGCCATGTCTTTCCCTTGGTGATGTGGGCTGTTTTAACATTTCTGCTGTGTTTGTGTTTAGCTGTCATTTTCTTCTTTCTCGTTTACTGTACCCACACAAATATACATTGTTTTTACCAACATAAGAAGGGCTTTCTTTATATGCCATTATTTTCATCATATCATATAATTTACTATAAAAAAAATAAAATAAAATATAATATACAATTTAAATAGATTATAACATATGTGCTGAGATTATAAATAACCCATGTTTACATGTTTTTCTGCAGTTTTTTTGCAGGTTATAGGGCAATAAGTGAAAGTGGTGTCACTTTTTTCTAACCATTTTCTCCTACAGTGACCTGAATCTAACCCTAGCACTAATAACCCTAACCCTAATATCGCAGGTGAATTCAGCAGCGAATTTAAGTGTTTCTTGATGCCTCAACATGGAATTTCACGAAAGGGGTTAAATAAGTCTGTTTTTTTTTTCTAAGGGAAATATTTTTTGGCATTTCAAGAAACCACATTATTTTATTCCTTTCCATTGAGGTGTGGAAATACAAATATACTTTTACATAAAAAAACAATTTAAATGTAACGGTTAATTACAAAAAGCCTCCATGTTTTAATGACTATAGACACATATGTTACCCTCTTTTGCAGCTCTATTTTTTTCTCAGTCTGGCTGATACAGAATATCTGCTAAAATTAAGAGAAGAAACTTTATTGCACATTAAGGAGGGAAATTGCACATGTCTCCCCAAGGATCTCGGTGAAAGTGAAATTCTTCTACAAACAATGATTGTATCGTCATCAGTAGAAATAGATTCGGTTTATGTTTGTAATTCCAGATCATTCAGACTCTCCGGTGACTCATTGAAGGATTATATATCCGTCTTGTGGGCGCATTTAGCACAACGAGCAAACATGGGTGGATTTCAAAGGAGGCAGATTTTGGCATTGCTTAAATTTGCGTGACACAGTCTATGGATGTCCTCATCACGGTGGTCAACACAGCCATACATCTTTATACGGATCACGTAGATAGAATGTCTCCATCTTGAACTGACCTGACTCATCCGCTACCTGTTCACTAATGTTAGTTGGGATAGACAAAGTGTCCATGTCAAGGCCTGTGACATTCGATGGAACATAATTCCATTTTTCGGTTACAAAGTCCAGCCGAAGTCCACCAATGAACGAATGTTGGTGCCGATTTCTGAATGTTACAAAGTTGTGGCACCATTCACCAGAAAAAAAAACAAACAGAAACACATCCTGGCCTCCCCTAAGAATGAGCACACAAAATAAACAAAATTCAATCCTGGAAGATGAAGAAAATATAATGGCAAAACAGTGTCAAAAAATGGAGGGGGGGGGGGGGGTTATTAATTGTATGTAGTGGATATTAATGTGTATACATAAAATACTTATTTTACATAGCATAGCAAATTACATATGTAGTTATCAATTGGCCACAAAGACAAAATGTTCCGGTAAGGCCCTGGCCTTAGCCACTCCCATTAAATAAACGTGTCCCTCATTGATCACTTGGAATGTTGGGTATGCTATATGATGGTCACTACTTATCATTGTAGTAAATTAGTATCAGATTGATCTTACTCCTTTATTGTATTTAATATATACAGTAAAGTGGTATCACTTTAGAAATGGCCACTATTACCTCACTGTTAACTAAAGGTTTAGTAATACCTATCATGTGTACTCATTTAATGATGTATGTTTTGTGTTTTAACGTGTCCTCTTTATTGAGATTATTGAGAATGTTGTGGGAGTTTTACATTATTTTTAGAATTTTTATTTTGCAGAAAAATATGTCTGAATTTGCTTTGATATGCATTTAATATGTCAGCATTTCCACAAGCCCTTCTATTTTTAAAATAAATGTAAAAATAAAAATACACACTTACATACAGAGATGACAATCACACGTTTGACTCTTTTTTTTTTTTTTACTTTTCTGTCATTCTTAACTTTTTTTTTTTCAGGTTTTACTTTTTTTGTATTCCAGTAAAAATGTACACGGATGTCATTTGCGCCTGAATTGTTTTATATAAACGCCTGGGAGGAAAGTCAAAAGGGAAACAATTATCAGGAATTTCCGTTTTTAGAGGGATACAAATATTTGTTAACAGACAGGGGCAGTGAGAAGAGGAAGGAGGTAGACCTCCCCCCCCCCCCCCCCTTGAATCTCTAAAAAAAAAATCAGCCACTGAATAGTCAAACAGTTGTTTTTTTTCTTGAGCGTGTTTAAAATCAGCTCAGAGACCGTGTATCTTCCCCTCCCCGTCACAAAGACACAAAGCAGATAACTTTTCTTCGCCAAAAAACAGTCAAGGTAAGGATAAAACGATTTTTCAAGTTTGCAAACGGAAGCAGTTTCGTGGGTCTTTCTGCGAATCGTACAGATAGAAAATCGAAGAACGCACGCCTGTTGGTATTACATAGAAACAGACTCACGTGCCGTCGTAAATTCTGTTGTGTTACAAAATATTTTTACATCGATAAAATGCGCTCAGGGCATAATGTCATTTTTCAGTAAAATAAATCTGTTATGTGCATTGTATACATCACTTAGGCACTAGGCAGCAAAAAAAAGGAAATTTGCATTATAATACATTTTTAAAATGAGTTGTTCAAGCCATTGAAGTGTAAAACACCCTATCAATTATTTATTGCCTCTGTCTTTTTTTTTTTTTAAAGATAGACTCACGTTGTAGACTTGCGATGTAGTACTATAGTTTAATAAAAAAAAAAATACTTGCTTTGTTCCATTATTCATTAACTCTATAGTGCTTAGAAAATCATTTACTTGTGCTTTATAATGTAAAAAAATAGAAATTATGCAGTAGGGAAAAGTGTATTGATTACTGTCCAGGTAGGTGAAAATAACTGGAGTGTTGGCTAGTCTTTGTAATAACAGTGCCATTACTGTAGACCAGGGGCAGACAACCTTCCGCACTCCATGACAGGGGTAAAATCTATCATTGGAACATTGTTCGCCACAACCACATATTTATTGGGGTAGAAAATGAGCACAGCAATATTAATTAACCAAAAAGGCATAGTGATAACAATAGGCAATTTACCTACATATTGCAACTTTACACAATGACTAAACATAATAACCACATTACTTTATTTAACAGTAGAAAAAGCATCCAGGTGGCCGCCACTTGATGACCAAACTCGAATGACCAAATCCCACTCAAACCTCCCATCAGAGTATTGTTCTGACTAGCTTCCGCCAGACTGTGACAATCGATCATTCAATTCCTTGCAAGAAAGAAATTAGGGAGGGCGGGTGAGACAACGGGTAGGTAGACCTATTTGGTTAAAATGGCAGCCTGATATTAATTTGCACTGGACTATGTAACTTCCCCAACTCCTCCCCTATGTAACCCACCAATAGGCTGCCATGTAACCTGTCAAGATAGCCCCTCCATTATGCAGTCTGGGGGCTACAGATGTTGTGAACATCATTTCCCGTAATGTGGGCAAAGCATCAAGGGAAATGTAGTCCACAACATCTAGAGTGCCGAAGGTTACCTAACTTTGCTCTAGACATATAAAGTTACCTAAATATCTTAATGCGCTAAATTACAGACCTCCTCTTATTCAAATACTTACCATATCGAATTTGCTATGTTTTGGTGGATTATAGATGGAAGGATAGACAAGACAAATACATGAGACTATGTATGAAGGTCACAGGTCGGGTGATGGCTACTTTTCAGCTTGTAGAACATTGACACATCATTTGCCTTTATGAACGTTTTTCAAGCTGCCATTTCAAACCCTGGAGTAATATTGTTCCAAAAGGACATATCATTACTTCCCAGACAAAAATATGTTCTTACGGTTGCCATGAACCTAAGAAATAAATTAACATGTATTTACACTGGAGACCAAGAAAATAGTACAATTGCCATTCTTAATGAGCTAAAATGCTTTTAAGTTTGTGGCAAGTGTCAAGGTTGTAAAATTAGACCAAATAACATCTAAACACAAAAGACCTTTAATTCGAGTGGGACTAATACAAGTTATTATGTACAGACTGGCTGATCAAAGCTCAGGCTGTACCCAAGTCAGGAGTGTTTAATTAGGCAATGCTATATTCACAAACCTAAGGATATGATATTTAGTAATGTTTCTCAGAAAAAAAATCAATGTAACATGTACTATATTTGGACTTTGACACATTCTCAAAGGAATCAATAAAGAAATAAAAAAAGATGTGCTGATCCAATGTTCAATCTGTACCTTTATTGGTCCTTTATTTTGACACCCACTCCACTTAGAAAAATAAAACATCTTTAATAATTTCCATAGCTAAAAATATACAATATACAATTTGCAAACGAGCAAATTGAAAATCGAAAGTATAAATCTCCTGACCGGTTTCGGTGTGCTAGACACCACAGTTACCTTATGAATGGTTATGATATACAAAGACCTGGATAAAATGACTTTGGGAGGTTAGGGGTGCGAGAGGGAGAGATAGGGATGGGGGGGAACAAATTTGTTCTGTAAGGGGCCCTGAAATATTTGAGGGCAGTCTTGGTAATCACCTTGGAAACCAATGGAATACCTCTGCTTATTGTTATACATTTGGTACAACGCCTCATGTGCCCTCTTTCTAAAGATGGTGCCACATCTTCAATACTATAAGAGAGAAAAAATTAATATTTGCATTTTCTGACATAAACTCCTCAAAAGATAACATATCTACGTTACATCAGCGTCCGTAGAAAAAAACACCAGTAAATGATAAGGTTATTTTGTTGTGACCTAGAGGACTCTCAGTATCACGCTTACTCCAATTCTGACTGCGTACAACTCCAATAGTAAGAGTTATGTTGCCTTTTCGTCAACCCGATGCCTATTTTTTAATGACCGTCTGTCTGTTTATCCCAATGCATCAATTTTCCATCCCAGAGGCAATGCACGATCGGCCCGTGTTCATTGTCCTATTTCTCTGAAAATTATTTCAGCTCACACCATCATTTCTAATGTTTTTCGCCAACGACAAACCTTTTTTTTTTTTTGCCATGTTGCTGAAATTCGACAATTTCCAGGCAGAGCTTCAAAGAAGGTAGCTGTTATTGCTGGAGTTAAACCAGAACAACACGGAATCTTTGGTTTTCTCCAATCCAATTCAAATAGCTGTGGAACAGGCTATTATGATAACCTGCCTCCGTAGATAAGAGTGTGAATGAAAGTAGGATGGAATGCTTGTGTCTGCCATATCTGTAGCAGATTGGTACTGCATCGAGAGTTCTATTCAAATAAGTAATTGCAGAATGTCAATATATTTAACCATTTAATTGGATGTCGGATGGAATTATGCGTTTTCTGCATGAAGAAGACAGGGAGGAAATTACTTAGCCCAACTAACATAGTCTGTATCTCCCCTTTTTGTGCTGTGCAAATTGTTGGAATTCATTTACTAAGTATGACCGTTACAAATAACGTATGGTTACAGTGAGAGTTAAGGGGATTAGGACAAGTGGATAAGGAGGGGAAGACTATGGGTGAGAGTAAGCTGAGTGTTATGGTTGAGAGTCAGAGAACGAGAGGGCAGAGAAGATTAGAATTGGAAGCTGAAGAAAAAAGTCGAGGACGTAGGTTGAAACAAAAAATAGGTGGCTACATGGGAAAGTTGAAGATAAGAGAAAAGAAAGAAGATTTAGCCTAAGAAGACAGAAAAAGACTATGAACCATGGACTTTGTAGCTGTTAGATGATGATATGGATTTGCACATGTATTCTGATAATGAGCACTATTTTAAATGGTGGTAAACAATTGTATCTCTCTCTCTCTCTCTCTCTCTCTCTCTCTCTATATATATATATATGTGTGCTGGGGGGAGTGAGTAGACATCACTAAGGCACATTTTTATGGGATTTTTTTGTATAGGGGCCACCGTATTTGAAGGCTTGCCCTGTATGCACTAAAAAAAATGCCCTTAAATGTTCAGCGAATTGCTACAAACCTCTTATCGATATCAACAGATAAGAGTCGACATGTGATGTGACTTTAGTAAAAAAGAATCAGAAATGGCAGAAAGTGCAGCACTCCTTTGGCAGCACTGCGCTGTCACACACAACTAGTCAGATTGCGCTCGAGTGAAAGCACAGATTAGCATTTGTCTCTGAATCGAAATCGCTGTATCTCCCAATCTCCGTTTTTATTGTCCCCCGTGCCAAATGGAGTGAGTCACCCACTCACACTGACGATGCTATTAATACTGAGAGCGATGAAGAGGGATTTGGAATGGTCCATCTTGTAGCCGAGAATCTTGGCAGGTTTGTTTCAGAGCAATCAAACATTCTGACGCTGCCATCTGTAGTTACAACATGGACACAGCACAAGTCCAACTCTGAACACATCTGAATATGTTTTTCTCTGTGTCTCCACCTCAGTTGGAAATGAACATGCTGATCATATGAGTAATATTGGGTCTTTGCTGCAAGACCTCCCATCTCTCTGTATATTGGAACAGATAGTTTAAGTGACACTGGCACCTATCCAGTGTTAACACTATGACAAGTGAACTTCACACAGCGGGCATTCATAGCTGAGTTGGAAAGATATGCTCGTTGGAAAATAAATGCCTTGCCTTGTGCAGTTCACTTGTCAGTTCACTCTTTAGAGAATAGATCAACCGTGACTGTCCTAGCAGCTGTGCGGTGGTTAAAGGCACTGTATCACATAAACACTGCTTATACTGTGAATGCAAAGTGCAGCCCGGCAGTATGTAGGATGGATTTACGCATAGACACAATCCAATTAATTAATCATGGTAGGTCCTGTGAAATCTTCACCCTGATTAATTAATTGGATTGGGTCTGTGCGTATATCCATCCTACATACTGCCGGGCTGCACTTTGCATGTTCTTTTCTGCAGCATGTGGAACAAATATGTGTCACTGGAAACATGGCCGATGTTGGAAACTATGTGAATGTAGAGGATAAAATGGGAAAGATTCAAAACTGGGTGTCCCCCCCCCCCCGAGTGCTAAATTTGCTAAACTTAGTCTCAATATTAGAGTCGACCACCTCAAGCTAGTCTAGAATTTTAGTGAATGGACCCAAATTTAAAGCTCATTTTAAATCATTAAAAAAAAAAAATCTACCTGGACAGTAAAATCAATGTTTAGATGATCCCTATCATTTCTGCGCACATGTATAGAATGTTCTGCATTCTGGTGTTTCCAACGAGTCAGGACTAGTGCTGAGCAAACCTGAACGGCACTGTTCGGGTTCGTACCAAACATTGCGGTGTTTGGACCCTGGACCCGAACACAGACATTTCACTGTATGTCCGTGTTGGAGTTTTGGGGTTCGGCTATAAACTGAAAGTCTATAAACCGAAAGACATTTGGTTTATAGACTTTCGGTTTATATAATAGCAATAGCATTACATGTATTCTATAGGACTAAAGTCTATAAACCGAACGTTGTTCGGTTTATAGACTTTCGGCTTATGGAGTACATGTAATACTATTGGCTTTCTATAAACCGAACTAGAGTCCCCATTCATAAGAAATTCTTATGAATGGGGACACTAGTTCGGTTTATAGAAAGCCAATAGTATTACATGTATTCCATAAGCCGAAAGTCTATAAACCGAAAGACATTCTGTTTATAGACTTTCTTTTTATAGAATAGCAATAGCATTACATGTATTCTATAAAACGAAAGTCTATAAACCGAATTGACCTATTCGTATGAATGGGGACTCTATTTCGGTTTATAGAATAGCAATAGCATTACATGTATTACATCTGAAAGTCGAATAGAACCGTCAAATACTGTGCTTACTGCGCACTTTGAAAAATTCTAATAGTTTTGGGTGGTAAATAGTACATTTGTGTCTTGCGATGCACTTCATATCTGAGAGTCAAATAGAACCGTCAAATACTGTGCTTACAGCGCAATTTGAAAAATTCTGGCTACCTCCTACTCCTCCTCCTCCAGCACCGCTTCCAACTACACCGCCATAGTCACCGCCTCCTCAACCTATGGGTCACTTAGTATAAACTGAAAGAGAATACCCTGCACTCCAACCCTCTCTCAAATGGATAATTCTGTTGATCCTCCTGGCAGCCATGCTTTAGATTTAGATTTATGTTCTTCCAAAGCTAAAATCAAAGATTCCATCTAGTGCTATTTTATGGCTCAGCTGTATTTGTAATTTGTACTTATTTTATGTTTTTTGAAGTTATTTCCACATTTGCTTGCAGGGCACTTGTCCTACTCTTACCCACATTTTAATTCCTTTTGCAGCCCTCTAGCCCTTTCCAGGACGTTTTTAGAGGCATTTTAGTGCCCAAAAGTACGGGTCCCCATTGACTTCAATAGGGTTCGGGGTCAAGTTCGGGGTCAAGTTTGAGCCCGAACCCGGACTTTTTTCCGAAGTTCGGCCGAACCCGCCGAACCCGAACATCCAGGTGTCCTCTCAACTCTAGTCAGGACTATTGCTTTCGTTGATAGCACCCGGTGAAAGGGTTTTGTTAGTCTTTAGTAACGACCACAACATACATCAATGTTGCCTAATCAAGAAACTGTGGTGAATTTACAAGTGAATTGTAAATTTTTTTTTTTGCAAACTCCCGTTATTCCAAATATTTTGGAATGCCGTTTGCAAATTCACCTGTCAATACACCACAGTTCGGAATATAGTGAATTGCCCCTTCCGATGAGGTAAAATTATCCCTACATTCTCATTCTACTAATTCTACAAGGACAAAGAATGGTGCACTGTAATAAATACACATAGTGTAGTTACTGATGTTGAATTGAAAGAGGCACAGCTTTTTGTTTTGGTACCATATCTACTTATGTGCTTATCTGCTGTATTTATTCTAAACATTTATATTAGCCATTATGTCTAGAGGAAAGAACGTGAGGTTATAAATCGGAGCCACCTATAATAACAAAATGCCGGGAGTGAAATTTGTTTGAGTTAGGAAAAAAATTCCCATGATGTTTTGAAACTGTGAACGAGCAGTTTTGGCTGGGTGAGGACCTGGAGGAAGTGGAATGTATGTGGAAATCAGAATGTCAGGAAACACAGTTGTGTTTTTTTTTATTTTTATAAAATAGAGTTAAAGTACAGATATAAACCCTTTGACCTTTCTGAGTGATGTAATGAGTTTTCCCGTACAAAATAAAAAAAAAAAATACACTACCAGGTTATTTATAAAATTATCACAAACTATGGAGTGTAACGGAGGTAAATTCAAATATTATGGTTTGATTGTGAGGCGTCTATTCACTAAAAGGTGAGTTGCAGGTGAGTTAAGGTGAGATGAACATTCCATCTCACCAGCTGAGCTATACATTGTGCAGGGTTCAATCCTGGTGAGTTTGCTTAGCTGGGGAAATTCACCAGGTTTGTCCCTGCACAATGTATAGTTAAAATGGGGGAGATTAAATGTTTATCTCACATCAACTCACCTCCTCTCACCTCAACTCACCTGCCATTCACATTTTAGTGAACAAAACCCAATGTTACTGGGATATATAGATAGTTCAACAACAGCTGGAGGTTTACTCATTGGTTACCTTTTTTTTTAAGGGTAGGACTAGTACTCTAACAATTGCTAGAAAAATGGGTCTGTTTACTATTACAAAAGGAGAAATACATTATTATTTGCTAAAAGGACTATTTAGGAATTTTCAAAGTACTGATAATTTTTAAAGTATACGATCATGTATAAACACAAAGTGCAGGGCTAGAGGGCAAACTAAGGAGAGGCCAATACATAAGACAATACTACAGAACTAAAGAGACATACACAGGCACAAACAAAGATAGAAAAAAAAACAAAGGACAGGGTAAATGACCAAGGAGCACAAGGGACAGAGAGAGGAGCCAAGATCATCAGGTGCTTCAAGGAAAGTGGATAAGGAGACATAAACATATAGACAAAAATACTGGAACTTGCCTAGACCTCTGAGATGGTAATGGTGAGGGTTTAGTTACACCTGATGGCCATAATATGGTAGGCTATCCAACTAGCGTCAAGGCACCTCACATTGGCAAGTCCCAAACACTATAACTAATAACTAAAACTAAAACAAAATAATGCAGAAACGCAGACACCTAGACACATAGAACAAACATGTAGCAGGACTGAATGAAGGAAACTGAAGACACGGATGGAGTACATTTATATAGAGACAAAGTAACAAGGTAAAAGGAAACAAGAAAAACCTGGAATGGATCAGAACAGGATAACAAACAGCAGGAAAACCAGAAATGAATTAGATTAAGAGAATAAAGGAACCTTTAACAGGGTTCAGGAGAGGGTTCTAACAGGGCTCTAAAACAGGGCAAAATTAAAACAAGGCTCTAAGACAGCACACAACTCTGAAATGGGCTTTAGGTCAGGGTAGCCCCTAATAGGGCTCAAGAACAGGGCTCAGGATAGCCCCCTAAAAGGGCTCTAAGACAGGACATTCCCTTAATGGGGCTCAGACAAGGCTTCCGCTTTAGGGCTTCAGAATTCAGGGTAGCCCCATTACAGGGCTTCTGTATTCAGGGTAGCCCCATTACAGGGCTTCTGTATTCAGGGTAGCCCCTATCAGACAAGACACAAATACAGGTTACAGGGATACAATGAACAGGGTAAGAGCTGGCCTATGGCCATACTGGACAGGTGCCACTCTGTGGCGGGAATGGGCAGGTGTTGCTCTAGGACTGTACTGGGCAAGTGTTGCTCTGGGGCTGCCCTGAGTAGGTGCAGCTCTGGGACCGAACTAGGGAATGCGCCACTCTGGGGCCGAGCTAGGGAAGGTGCCACCCTGGGGCATAGCTAAGGAAGGTGCCACCCTGTGACCATGCTAGGGAAGGATATCCAGGATAAAAGAAAAAGACAAGAGCAAGCATAAAACATTAACAAGAGAGCAAAGCAAAAAAAGGATACAGAAATAACTGGATACAACCTTAACGAGACTGCGATCAGGTTGAATCCTGATACCCTCTAACATTTTGCTAGGGCATAGTGCGCCTTCTAAAATGTCAACTGGCGTATTAACTGTCCTGAAACTTTTAATAAAACAAGAATGAACATTCTTGGTGAAATCCGAAAGGAACTCATCTAGTGCAAAAAACAACAAGAATACCTCTATTTCTTGAAAAGGTGTACCAAATTGACAGAAATTGCAAACTGAGCCATAGGTGCTGCATTAAGAGATGTAGCATTAGAAATATGAACAAGGGTATCATGCAACATACAATTTTGTCTGTAACAGTATGTTACAAGGCTGAATTATTTGTGTGTAAACAGCTACAGTTAGTGAAAAAATCCAGGTTACCCTATTTTATCATCTGTATGTTGGAAAAGTTTAAAAATAAAAAACGGAAATTGTTCCCAGAGCACTTTGAGAAATTCAGCAGTTTGGCTTGTTGTTGAATATTGAGTAGCAAGATGCACCATTTAATAACTGCTGACCAATTTCTAATCATCTTCCTGTTTTTCTCCCATGGGGAGATGTGCAGAGATTGCATTAAGCTCGGTGAGAAATCATTTTCATTTAATAACATTTGCGAGCTCTGGAAAATCTCCCGATAACTTTCTCTTTCCACTCTCAACAAATCTCATCAGTGTTCATTGTTATTTTTTTTTTTTTCCCCCCCGGTACTCTATTATTTCAGAGATCACATCATCAAAGACAGACGCTGAGACACGTATCCTATGTCAAATAAGATTTGCGCTGGACTTTTAGTAATGCATCTGAACATCCGTGTTCCATTGAGAATCTTAACATTTTGATAACCTTTTGTTGAATGGGGCTGCAGCTTAGCTACTGACCCAAATTGTTTGTTTTTTTTCCAGACATTTTTCCATGTCTTGTGTTACCAGCGATAGCACTGCCTTCTCAGATTTTTCCTGGTGCCATTTCTACATCAAGATTTTGTTATTTTCCTTGATGTATGTAATTTTATGGTCTACGGCGGAAAAAATGTTTGTTGGTTTATGATGTGTGTTTTAATACAAAGAAAACGCCAATATACTTGATACCGCAAACATGGGCAGAAATATATATATAAACTATATCATTTTATACAAACAGTGAACTGTAGTGAACATCAAAATGTATAAAAAATGAGTAACTTTTCCATTTAAAGGACAACTTTTGGCAAAAAAAAGTTATGTTTAATTTAAAGATAACATCCAGTGTAGGCATCATACATAGAAATGCTTTAAGGGAAAACCACAAATAAAGTACCTCAGTTAGATCTCTTTGGTCTAAGTTCTATCAGGGGGCGGACATTTTGTGTCAGATGGATCCCAAGATTCTAATCATCATGTCTGCCCCTTAATAGAGCTATACAAAAGCAAGGAGAGCTCAGTAAGGTACTGAACTTGATCCAGTCTTTCTAGTAAATGTAACTCAAACGTCCTTTAAAAACAGACTTATTTAGCACAGAAGAACGACCCATTATACGAGCTGAACACAAACGTAATTCAAATATGTGCAAGGCGCTGCGATCAGACACCCGTGAATTCCAGTCAGTAGGATGTTTAAAGCCATTTATCAATGAAGAGCGTGCAGTGCTACAGGGACCAATCCCTGCTGCAAACAAGCTTTCCAAACCTTTTTGCTATTCACACATCATGCTTTGATGGATGGCTACAGCAATCATACTGACTTCGATGCACAAGCGTGTGGTCTCTAAAGAGTGGCTGATGGGAATAGTTATCCAACAGCAGCTGCTGGTTCACAGGTCTTACAGATTCTAATCTGATTCACACACATTTACTTACAGACAAATAGTTCTATGGGTTTCTGTAAGGCGTTCCTCCTGCTGTGTCTGTTTTTACATTGAGAACATGTCAGTGGCCATCACAGCCATTACAGGATACATCTATGGACTGGTGGTGGTGGTGGTAGGGGAGGGCCGGCAAGGTGAGCGTGGGCAGCTGTCTCCTTTCTTACCTGACTCAATGGACTGGAGACTAACCCCTATCCACCTCTAAATGTAACAATGCATAGGCTACACAGCTACCCTCTTCAGATGGGGCTCTGGCAGGGATGTTAGGATAGAAAGCCCCCCACTGTTTTGTGTTGCCACGCAGACCACATAGGCATGGAAGGGTGGGGGGGGGGGGGGAGGGCAGGGAAGCTGGGTTAAGATGCACTTGGGCCATGCCACTGCTCTATCTGTCTGTCTACTTCTGTGTCTTGTCTGACTATCAATCTCTGTACCTTCTCTGTCACAGTGGTGGTCCAGGGGGCAAATGGAGTAATTGCTCCCCCAGCACAGAGCAGTAGTAGCAGTTGCATGGAGGGGCGGACTGCACAGGGTGCTGAGATGAACTGTGGTGCCAGCATTCCCCCCACTCTGTGTAGCAGCACCGAGTGCTTCATTCACTGGGGAGCCACGGGCAGCATGAGGTCTCTGTGTTAATCACAATCAGACCTCCGTCAGTACTAACTCGTGCTTCTCATGCATGGTGATGATTTAGAGAGTAGAGAGACAAACATGGGTGATAGGATTGCTATATATTAATGGGAGCTATGCTGTACCACATCTGTGCCTTGCGCACTATATATTGATGGGAGCTCTGCTGTACCACTTCTTTACCTTACACACTACATTTTGATGGGAGCTCTGCTGTACCACATCTGTACCTTACAAACTATATCTTAATAGGAGCTCTGCTGTACTACATCTTTACCTTACACACTATATATTGATGGGAGCTCTACTGTACTACATCTCTGCCTTACACACTATATATTGATGGGAGCTCTGCTGTACCACATCTGTACCTTACACACTATATATTGATGGGAGCTGTGCTGTACTACATCTGTACCGTACACTCTATATAATGATGGGAGCTTTGCTGTACCACATCTTTACCTTACACACTATATATTGATGGGAGCTCTGCTGCACTACATCTGTACCTTACACACTATATATTAATGGCAGCTCTGCTGTACCACTTTTTTTACCGTACACACCATATATTGATGGGAGCTCTGCTGTACCACTTCTTTACCTTACACACTATATATTGATGGGAGCTCTGCTGTACTACATTTCTACCTTACACACTATATATTGATGGGAGCTCTGCTGTACCACATCTGTACCTTACACACTATATATTAATGGGAGCTCTGCTGTACTACATCTGTACCGTACACACTATATAATGATGGGAGGTCTGCTGTACCACTTCTTTACCTTACACACTATATATTGATCGGAGCTCTGCTGTACTACATCTGTACCGTACACACTATATAATGATGGGAGCTCTGCTGTACCACATCTTTACTTTACACACTATATATTGATGGGAGCTCTGCTATACTACATCTGTACCGTACACACTATATATTTATGGGAGCTCTGCTGTACCACATCTTTACCTTACACACTATATATTGATGGGAGCTCTGCTGTACCACATCTTTACCTTACACACTATATATTGATGGGAGCTATGCTGTACCACATCTGTACCTTACACACAATATAATGATGGGAGCTCTGCTGTACCACATCTTTACCTTACACACTATATATGGATGGGAGCTCTGCTGTACCACAGTTTTACCTTACACACTATATATTGATGGGAGCTCTGCTGTACTACATTTGTACCGTACACAGTATTTAATGATGGGAGCTCTGCTGTATCACATCTTTACCTTACACACTATATATTAATGGGAGCTCTGCTGTACTACATCTGTAACGTACACACTATGTATTTATGGGAGCTCTGCTGTACCACATCTTTACCTTACACACTATATATTGATGGGAGCTCTGCTGTACTACATCTGTACCTTACACACTATATATTGATGGGAACTCTGCTGTACCACATTTGTACCGTAGACAGTATTTAATGATGGGAGCTCTGCTATACCACATCTTTACCTTACACAATATTAATTAATGGGAGCTCTGCTGTACTACATCTGTACCGTACACACTATGTATTTATGGGAGCTCTGCTGTACCACATCTTTACCTTACACACTAAAAAATTGATGGGAGCTCTGCTGTACCACATCTGTACCTTACACACTATATATTAATGGGAGCTCTGTTGTACCACATCTTTACCTTACACACTATATATTGATGGGAGCTCTGCTGTACCACATCTTTACCTTACACACTATAAATTGATGGGAGCTCTGCTGTACCACATCTGTACCTTACACAATATATTAATGGGAGCTCTGCTGTACTACATTTGTACCGTACACAGTATTTAATGATGGGAGCTCTGCTGTACCACATCTTTACCTTACACACTATAAATTAATGGGAGCTCTGCTGTACTACATCTGTACCGTACACACTATGTATTTATGGGAGCTCTGCTGTACCACATCTTTACCTTACACACTATAAATTGATGGGAGCTCTGCTGTACCACATCTGTACCTTACACAATATATTAATAGGAGCTCTGTTGTACCACATCTTTACCTTACACACTATATATTGATGGGAGCTCTGTTGTACCACATCTCTACCTTACACACTATATATTGATGGGAGCTCTGCTGTACTACATCTTTACCTTACACACTATATATTGATGGGAGCTCTGCTGTAATACATCTTTACCTTACACACTATATATTGATGGGAGCTATGCTGTACCACATCTGTACCTTGCACACTATATATTGATGGGAGATGTGCGGTATCAAAATGCACTTTTGCCTGTGTAGAAAAAAATCCTTCCACCTACCCTGATTGAGAATCAGCATGGGCATTGTTCTCATTTACTATAAGTATTTGGCACAATCTGCATGTGTCTTTACACATACCCCCCCCCCCCCCATTGTTTTCTCTACAATTTAGGAGATTCCTTCCCTTCTATAATTGACGGATTGGTGGGGGACTTATATTTTTTGTGGTTTATGTCAAGAAGCGCACCTACTGTATGCATCTTGTATTGTCATTTATTGATATCTTGTTTGTGCTATACTTATGCAAAAACAGAATAACTGGATCAGCACTCATTGGTCAAGGGTAGAAACAGAAAGACCTCACCCAGGTCACCAATATAGCCAAAGAAAGACGAAGACAAAGGATCGGATAAAGGATTGATAAATGGTCGTCGGAGACATTCATGCTTTGATTCTACAAAAATACCTTTGCCTCTCCCTGTTTTGGACTGCCTACCTCTAATACATATATATATATAATTTTCCATTCATTATCAAACACATATATATGTCTATTTGCATATTTGTATATAGCCATATACATGCAAATATACAGGTATGCACATATGCGCATACCCACTGTGTTCTAAGGAATAGTTAGCTCAATTGAACTAAATTTTTACATAGATATCGTATTCATTGGTTATTTCTTAGAACTTGCACAAGTGTAAACAGCAGAATGGATTTGATTACATAACAAGCTATCATCTCTGACCTCATGGGAATTTCACATCCAACAGAATTAGTTTCTCAGTCCCATGAAAATGAAATTAGCAATAAATGTAATTCTAAATATAGATTATTCTATTGAACAGCATCTCTTGCCTTAGATACTAAAGTTTCCATTTGTATTGTACATTTCCTATCACAGAGCAGTGCTAGTGTTGAGAGCCGTTGGACTACAACTCTCAGAATACTCAGGCAGTGCCCTTTTTGTCTGCCTCAGCATGCTGTCAGCGACAGACTGTGCCAGCTGATATACCAGAGGCTGTCTGCCTATACTTGCTAGCAGACAGAGAGGATGTCCAGACAGTGATGGACTCCTTTGTAAGAAGTGGGTGGATAGCAGAAGAAAGAGACAAACACAGAAGCTAATTTTAGTTAGGACAAATAGACATACTGGAATATATATTTTTTCTTTTATATGATCTAGCCAAATTATTGGCCAATTTGTTTGCTGGGCAAACTATAATAAAAGACTGTATATCGATAATAGCGATATAATAGTAATATTTATTGATCATTGCCTATTTATTTTCCATGCGTGACTCAACACAAATATGCATCTGGACAATGTTGTCACACTGACTGAATGCTTGATAAAAGAGGTGACTTTTAAATGTTTTGTTTTATTTAATAATGCCTTTAATGATGGTGATTCTAGGGTTAAATAGGATCGAGTTCTAGAATGTGGCGGTTCTAAGTCTGACGGGATGGAATAATGGGAATGTAGGGTTCTCCTGCAGGCTGTGTGTAACCCTGTTTGTTTAAGGCTTTGAACGTCAGCAAGTATAATAAACTATGTCCTTCATCTAATGCGAAGCATCCTCTTTCTGAGTGGTCCATGATAACTGTTATCCAGGTATGAGAATAGAAGTGGATAGATTAAGGTCACCATTTCTGCTAGAGTCATTGAATCTCCTTCAAGTTGTCCGTGCATGGCTTGGTGAAGTGATTTGAGTCTCACAGAAAGATAAATTGCTATAAACTGCTAAAAAAAAAATTGCTAAAAGCCACAAATTGTTATTATATGCCAGACATATAATCTTCTATAAAACAAATTAAATAATGGATATAACTTCAGTTCATACTGGAAGGCAAACGTCGGCAAACGTTGGCAAACATCAGCATAGTTTTGTACTGTCTTTCAGTCTATCGTGTATTTCTGGAATGCTATAGAGAGATGTCCTCATATACATACAGATACAGTGGATGCAAACTAGTTTCCGACATGGCAGGCTGGACTCTTTCTTCTCCTTCTCTCAGCTCTATTTTAACCTCAAAAGAGTGAGTCATCCCAGTTTAATACATATGCAACCCTTTCCTGAAACATGGTTATCTTCCATTTTAAATTCCACAGGTTCCCAACCCCCCCCCCCCCCCCCATCTTTCTGATGACTGTACCCTTATTATGTATAATATTGAATTATACAATACCATTGATAGGATTACATGAGCAGATATCTTAAATGTCGTACGTTTGAATTTTAACGCAGGCATAAATTTACCTAAAGAGCTGGGCCCAAGAGACTGCAATTAAAAATTCAATTTCCCATTTACAGTAAACAATAAAAAAAAAAAATCAAGCAGTTTTTTTTTTTTTTTGGGTTATTGAGCTGTTTTATGATGCAATAATTCTTGGAATGACTAAAAATACAAAATAAAAATAAAACAAAATAACATTTACTGCAAATGAATTGTTTTTATGGTTTTCCAGCAATAGAAAAACCACTTTCTCAGATCGTCCCTTTGGAATAATTAATTATTCAGAAGGGGTTTAGTGTTTTCCCTGCTGGTTCTTGCACAACGAGACATTGTTAGGTTACAGTTTTACGGTTATAGAACCTTTGATTATTTTCCAGTAGTTATCGATTATAAGTTTTCTAGCTCCCACTCTTTTTTTTGGAGCTAATGTAAACAATTGGAGCTAGTAAAATCAGAGTACCCAGAAACAAACCACCAATTCGGAGTAGACCACACTAACAAAACTCATTAAATAAGACACATTCAGGCTCCGTTATAGTGTGTTATAAGTGAGTTATAATGTGGCAGACAGAAAACAGAGCATTGTAGGAATTCTGAATATCTTACCCGTTTCGACTTAATCATTGGCTAGAACGCCACAGACATCCTGTTATCTGTCCCACATTTTGTAAATCACTTATGATACAATAAATAAATATGGCTGTATTGAGCTGCTCTGCCCTTTCTGCAAAACTTCTCATTTTCCATTTGACATAAGAAATCTATGTCTAATATACATTGTCTTGTATTTCAAACATTGTATCGATATAAGAGTCATTTTCCCCCTTACTTGCTCAATAGTTTCCAAGTTCCGTTTCCAAGCTTCCTTACGTTGCCTTGACTCATCTTGTTGATTAGATTTGGGATTTCGGAAAAAGGACATGTTCATTTGACACATAAACCATGGTTCAAGGTTGATTGCCACAGAGGTCACGTCAACATGATAGAATGTTGAAAAGGATTCAGATTCTACAGCAGAGCCTGAAGTCCATACGGGTATGAATGTTCTTTAAGTTTGCGGCTTTCGCTCATATATATATATATATATATATATATATATTGAGCTCCTTTACACACTTTCTTGCTGATCTTAAAGATTTTAAATTGCAGTCTGTTGAAAGCAAACAAAAAGCATCTGTCTGGCTATCTGAGGCGTCCTTTAGTGCCTCAAGGGCAAAATATATATTTCGGTCAGTCACGCTTGGTAAGGAACAGCAATGGAAGATGAAATTACCTTTTATCTGACCTGGCTCTAGCAAAACTATTTGGCCGTACATGTTATCAATATGTCTTCATCCGAAGAAACATTTACAACAAACGTGTGAGCGGCCATTTTATTCCGTTATCAGTAAAATATCCTATTCGGTCTCACACAATATCCTTTCTTTAATCTAGTTGTTATAGAGTTTCCTTCATTTGCATTTCCTTCCGGGAAACATTCATGTGTTTCATGGGAACACATACAGGTTTTTGTACTGCATAGGGTGTAATTAACCCAACGTGCTATTAAAAAAAAGATGCTATTTCATTACATTACTATTTGTACTCTGTATTTGTCACATACCCCATGTGCAGTAACATTTATGGTTTTCCCTGCTGCCTGTTTTTTTTTGTTCTGTTCCATTTTGGGTTTTCCTTGTTTGCTTTCTGCTTTTCTATATTCCTTAAATGTTGCCACACCCATTCAGTTTGTTACTAGCTCCAAGTCTGTGCAATCCTGCTACAGGTAAATCCTATGTGTCTGTTTAGTTCAGTCATATATTGTCAGTTATTATATTTAATTGCTAGTTTTTTAGTCCTAATGTTAGTGACTTGCCTGATTGTTATATCAGTTGGCAAGCTTACCATCTTATGGCCATCCGGTGAACTAACTGCTCATTTACAATCTCAGAGTTCTTGGCTAGATCCTGTGTTTATGTCTGTATCTCTGTTATGTTATATATATAGATATAGATATAGATAGATAGATAGATAGATAGATAGATAGATATAGATATATATCAGTGTTTGTGTATGCCTTTAAGTTCTGTAGCAATGCCCTTTGTCTGTGCCCTGTGTGTATGTGTGTCACTTACCTACGTTTCGGACGTCTTCCAGAGAGGACCAAATGCACAGCCACGCTGACATCGTTTCCTGCAGAGCAAACAGGTAGCGGGCGTCGTCACAGTATACGTTCAACAAAGTAATTATTGAAGCCCAGTACAAGGGCTATTTGTAAACCTTCCTCCTCCATGCAAACTCCACCCGGGGGCTGCACCTAATCACTGGAGGGCTATTTAAACCTCAGTTCTCCAACAGCTAGTTGCCTGTGTTAGTGCTCCCTTCAGCCTCATTAGCGTTATTTTTGATTTTTGATTCCTGTTGCTGACAGTTTGCTTGTATCCTGACTTCTCTATTGTTTGCTGCCAGTCCTGACTCCTGCCTGTTCCAGACCATTCTATTGACTTGTCCTTACTGTCTTGATTTCCCGGTGTGACCCAGTTTTGTTCTGACTATCCTGATTGCTGCCTGCCTCGATCCTTGCCTGGCTCCTGATTATCCAGTATTCTGTTTGTGTTGACCTCGGCCTGCATTGACCTTCCTGCTGTATATTATCCTTTTCCAGTATCTCAGCGTTACTATCATCTGGTGTATTACAGTACCGATCTCCTCTATTTTAGCATTTCAGTGTGTGGGGTTTTAAGTCCTTGGTGGCTAACCATCCACGGCTCAACCAAAGGTCTGTTACCATTAAGGGGAAAAATCCTCACTATCTGTCTTGTCTATTTGACAGTTTCTGTTCTCATATCTGCATCGTGGATCTTATCTTCCATATCAGAAAGATTACAATGTCTGTGGCCTTGTGACCTGTATTTCATATCTGTAGTTTTTTTCAGCTTTGCCGTGCTTGTGTCTGTTTTCAGTTCTGCTCTTGTATTCTGCTTTTGTTCCTTAGCCCTGTACACTGTATAGTTTTTTTCTGACTTAGTTTGTTTTTTTGTTATTTCGCTCTGCTTGGTCTGCCTGTAGCATTGTCTTTGTTCTGTGAGAGTAATGTTCCATGTCTGCTCCAGATTGACTGCAGGGTCTTTGCCTCGGTTATACTGTGTACAGCAGCTGCTTCCACAGGACCCTGGTACGTGGCCGTACCAACCTGGGGCATCAAGCTTTAAGGGGAGTGCAGTTGCCCTGCACCAGGCCCTGTGTCTCCAAATCCGGCACCGTAACTCCTGAACTCATGAGTGGGGCCACCTGAAGCCCACTCACGACAGTATTGGACGACATAACTTTTGGAGATGTTGGTGTATCAATCAGTGGTGTTGCAAAACCAATATCAAACATCAGGTGGTAGGACAAGAAGTCGGCAAGGGTAGCTTCACCATCAGAAATTCCTTGGAATTAAAACAGGAGCTCATCCATTCACCATATTAAAGTGCAAATGTTTCAGTGATTTGGAGTGCAAAATGCATTGCTTAGCAGTGGTGTTGAGGAACAGAGAGCGCCTCCCACGTCTTACGTCTCACGATGATTAGGCGCCTCTGCTGTTTTCGATACATTTCAACGCACAGTAGGACACAGCAGCATGGCATGCCTGGTGGAGATCTATTAGATCAGAAAGTACGTTTTTATTATTGCCATTTGTGTCGTTTGGGCCGGTAATGCTATGTAAGTGCTGAACGGTACAAAAAGAAATGTTTCCCATAACACTTTGCAAAATGTTCTTTGGTGCACACACAATAAATTGGAAATATATATATATATTTTCTACTAGTGACTGTGGTCTTTGAAAGGGTTAAGACATGTAGTAATTATTACAGGGGAGGGGGGTTGGAAGCTCTAATGACTAAGCAATAACACAGAGCGCATTACTAAGCAGCTTCTAATTTGCATGAACAACACATTTCAATATGGCACAAATTTAGTGATTAACCCACACATTCAATGATTATGGACCTGACAATCTGCTTGTAATGCAGCAGCAGGAGAGATACAATGGAACGCGTTGGTCTCCTCTACCATGATAGCCTTCACAACAATGCAGCACTAGTTTGCCATGACCCGGGTGGCTCTTTAGCAGTAGTTCTTAGCAACAGCGGGTAATAATTCTCATTTCCAGTAAAATAATGTTATTGCAGTTTTTCCTCCATGATTAGGATAGCAATTCCAATGAAATGTCAAATACGGAAAAAAAACACACAAAAAAACCCCATGATTTTTCACTCATTTGAAATGTTTCCCCATTCTGCCGCTGTGATTAACCCTTTGAGGACTCGCAGAACAAAGAGCATGGCAATCGTAGGAAAATCATGGTCTCACTTAGGGTGGCCCCATCACTGTTTTATTAACCCCTCCGAGACGCCCCAGAAGACGCAAGCACCAAAACGCCATTTCGTGTTCCTTGCCCCTGATCCCAACGTGATCGGTAGCCATGGACACATTTCCAGAGACCTGACCTTAGTAGACCTTGTGGGTCTCTGCCAAAAAAATTGCGAGACCACTTGTGACCTCACAGAGGAGTGGCCGAACTTGGAAGTTTGGCCATGGTGCGATTTGGTAAAATGTAGCCGGTGCTCACTTTGAGCATCTGCTACATTTTTCCTATAAGTCTGAGACCACTCAAAGTGGCCTCCTCTGACAGGTAAGATCCCGCTGCAAGTCCCTGAACGGCATAGAACATCCTAGGGAACGGCATAGAACATCCTAGTGTCACAAAGGGGATAAGGAACGCGTGATTTGTGCTCCCCTGTTGTTTGTCTGGTCTACAGTCTTCATACTGGCCAACACAACCCAGAAATATGCGTTTCATCAGTAAATAAACCAGCGATGTGATCCCGCTAGTCTACCGAGGGGAAACCCGGATTTTCCATCTGGGGGTTATGTATCAGAACCACACAATTGAATTAGGCACAAGGCTATCCTAGCTATAAGATAGGGAACTGGGGACTAATAAAAGTATTTAGAACATTGGGCAGACTAGATGGACCGAACGGTTCTTACTTTCTGTTTCTATGTTTCAGATATATGATGCTTTACGCTAATCCATAAAACAAATTGAGTGCCATTAGTGTGGTCAAGTTTCTGGGTCAGTTATAATAGCAACCCTTACACTTCTCCCTACTGTGTGGGGGTAGAAAAATATTTAAACAATATGGCTCCAAATAACAAGCCATTTCATCAAATGCACCCATTCCATCTATGAAATTCCTTCTATGAAGGTTGGAAAATTCTAGTCTTAATGCTCTTGGTAATGGGAGTTGTGGTCCAAGAACAGCTTCGAAAAATTCTGTTGGTTTCTATTGTGACTGCTTTACTTTTCGAACGTTGTTGGGTCTCTGATGATTTTTTCATGTTTGGAGAAGCTGTTTAATTGAATAAGAACATGTTTTCCCTACACAGAAAGAATACTGGGACCCACACAATAGGAAAAAGGGCCCCACTAAAAATAAGGAAGGACGTGTCCGCCCAACATATTACAAACAAATGCAGTCATTATAAAAGGCTTGTTACAAAATTGCCTTCAGACATGTTTCCTATAGGGGAAGTATACGTTTACTAAACAAACATACCCATTACTGCCCTCCCCCCCTCTAGTCTTCATTAAGTCTGCCTACTCCCTAGACCGCACCATCATCTGAAAGATATTAATTCTGCTTAATGTCCCATGTCTCGCGGCTTCGAATCACAAGCAGTTCTACTCTCTGACGGGGTGTGAGAAGCCTGATCAAAATCAGATAGCTCCAACTTTGTTCTGATTAATGTGCAATCAAGGTATCATTATTACTATTCTGTTAGAGGAAGAATATCAGGTTGGGGTTCAACACCGGCATTTATTCAGAAAAGGTAAAATGAATAAAGAGAATGTATCTAATCGGAGTAACATTCAACTGAAAGGACAAGATTGTGATTGTAGCAGGGTAATGTCTCTTCAAAATATTTATTTCAAATTAAACAGTACTCCAGTAGTTTTTAAGCTCCATAGCACGCACTTGCTATTCATTACAGCACAAATATCTGCACGCTACATTGGTGTATAGATGTAACATTTCATAAAATAGCATATTCAATCGCATTATCACAAGCACCATAACTCTCAGGGTTGCGCAGGGCCCAACTTTGATCTGATCCTCAGTTTAGAAACATAGAAACATAGAATGTGTCGGCAGATAAGAACCATTCGGTCCATCTAGTCTGCCCAATTTTTTTTTTTTTGAGTACTTATATTAGTCCCCCGTTCCCGGTCTTATAGCTAGGATAGCCTTGTGTCTATCCTACGCATGCTTAAAATCCTTGACTGTGTTTACCTCTACCACTTCTGCTGGCAGGCTATTCCATACATTCACTACCCTCTCAGTAAAGTAATACTTCTTGATATTACTTTTAAATCGTTGCCCCTCTAATTTAAGACTATGTCCTCTAGTTGTGGTAGTTTTTCTTCTTTTAAATATACTGTCTTCCTTTACTGTGTTGATTCCCTTTATGTATTTAAATGTTTCTATCATATCCCCCCTGTTACGTCTTTCCTCCAAGCTATACATGTTAAGATGCTTTAACCTTTCCTGGTAAGTTTTATCCTTCAACCCATGAACCAGTTTAGTAGCCCTTCTCTGAACTCTCTCCAAAGTATCAATATCCTTCTGGAGATACGGTCTCCAGTACTGCGTACAATACTCCAAGTGAGGTCTCACCAGTGCTCTGTACAATGGCATGAGCACTTCCCTCTTCCTACTGCTAATACCTCTCCCTATGCAACCAAGCATTCTGCTAGCATTTCCTGCTGCTCTATTGCATTGCCAACCTACCTTCAAGTCCTCTGAAATTATTACTCCTAAATCCCTTTTCTCAGATGTTGAGGTTAGGACTGTACCAAATAGTCTATATTCTGCTTTTGGGTTTTTACGCCCAAGGTGCATAATCTTGCACTTGTCCACATTAAATGCCAGTTGCCACTGCTCTGACCATTTTTCTAGTTTAGCTAAATCATTTGCCATTTGGCTTATCCCTCCATGAATATCAACCCTGCTGCAAATCTTTGTATCATCAGCAAAAAGACATACTTTGCCAACAAGACCTTCTGCAATATCGCTAATAAAAATATTAAAGAGAATGTGTCCAGTTTACTAGATTATTGAGGCTCTGTGTCTCCTAATTTACTAGGGAGCAGGAGATCTGTGCCAAGTGTGGAACAGAACTTTCTTTGATGTACCATCACTGAGGGCACTTCTGGTGTTCTCATCCTTTCTTAGAGCAAGGACGACTGTTCTCCTCCTCTCCGTTTCTGAAGGGGTCTAGTTATGGCCTCCTCCATCTTTTGAAACTCGTGACTGTTACTTTAGAAAAGTAATACAATTTTAAGCACATTATAATCCATGAGGGAAGGGGCATAACAGGTATAACAGGTATAAACAAAACATTTAAACTAATTTGTCAAATGAAAACCGGAGGATCTGTGCTGGGGGTGGCAGTCCAACCTGCTGTTTAATCATTATTAAACCAGTTGTTCCCTCCAAATGAAATAAAACACAGCATTAAATGATGACATATGGGGATGTCAGATATAGGAAGGCACACAGGGGCTGAGGGAGTTTGAGTGACAAAATATAGATCCTGGGTGAAAATCCAAGGGGGGAACAGGTCTGCAAACTGAAGAAGAAAGGCAAGTGTTTTACTACGCACTGATATGTATTTAAGTACTTAAAAAATTGCAAATAAAAAAAAGTCTAGGGGGAACAGCACCTCTAAGCTATTGAAAAAGTCATGTTTATATTCTATGGTTTTTATTACCCTTAATAGACTGCAAGGTGATGGGCTACACACTATAGTACAATAAATATACATCACAGCCTGTCTGGTAATATCACACATTTAGAACTGACAAATGAAAAAACACATCAGTAAATCAGCGGTATGGCCCAGCATTAACAAAACTAGCCTCCATTATGCCTTTTTGTTATGCGTAATAATATAGCATTTAAATCAACCAAGTAGGTGGGCAGGGAACTGCATTCGGAAAAAGTAGCATTATTATATGCAGATTAATTCTTTCCAACAGTGTTTGGTCTCATTCTAATATCAAGAAGAACACAACAAGTAAAGGAGCCTATTAAGGGCTGGATTGATGGTATAGACAAACTACAAGGAGTTCCAGTCTTAAATAATAAATAATATGTTGTGTGGGAGTGAGTTAGTCACACAATGGGAGGCATATAGGCAAATCTGGTAAAAATTAAAGTAGGCATTTCTTCCGAGAAACCACTCTCACTTCACTTATTGCTAGACTTGGTCATTTGTTTTTCCGGACAAATGCCGATTCGGATGAAAGTTTACCGTGACCTTGTCGGTCAACCAGCTGCCCCTTCTGTGGTTCCTCCAGGGTATTAGGTACAGGTCAGCAGTCTCTTACAAAAAGGTGTTGGTTTATTTCAAGTTTGCACAGATTCCACCCAGCAATCAGTTTGTTCAAAAAGCCCCAGAATTCTGCAAAGAAAACCAAGCTCAGTTTGAGCACTTACTAAACATAAATAATGTCCCTTACTACTCCAGGGTACTAAACTAACAAAGCAAAATAAACATAGGTTTCACCAACCTTTAGCATGTTTTTCAGCTGTGCAGCTCTGCACTGTCCTGCTCCCCGCAGGTCAGATTTAATTCTCTGTCTTTCTGCTCTGAGGCCTGCTAATTAAGGCCTCTGCAGCTGCTAATTAGGGCAGGCGAAGGAATACCGACTATGGAGGATCATGGGCCCTAAATATCCTTTTCGCCAGCATTTCAACAGTCAAATTTATGCCGAAATGGCCATGAAATAAGTAGAATTTTGTGAATTCCATTCGTACAAATGGAATTTCGGAAACGAAAATTATGGAAGAATTTTGTCCCAAATCATTGCATCAACGGGCAAATCTAGTTTTCTTCTGTTCCAGGACGAAAATAAAGTGAAGAAAAATGGCGGCTCCCGAGTCGACTTATTGCTGCCGCTGAAGGGATGGGGATAGCCTTAATGGAGAATGTAGCACTTCTTAGTAATCCAGCAGAAAGATCTTACCTTCGAACAGGAGGTAAGCTCACCATTATTTGGCCCGCTCAAGTTTTTGTAGCTATGGCTTGAAAGTAGGTGTGGCAAATCCATAGAAATTAACATAAGACTATTTTGTTTGTATGTACCCAATGGACAAAAAGTCTTCGACTACCTATCCTCCTATCCTATTGGACAAAATGAAAAAGTCAAGCTGATCCGATTTTGTAAATTAAATGTTATGGTCTCCCATTGATTGCATTCAATGGTTTACTTGTCTTTATCTTTGAACAACAAAACTGATCTTGGTAACCCTTAGGGTTTCCAATTTTTATTGTAATTGGAATGTTTTCGTATCTGCATCACATCTATAAAAAAAAAAAATGTTTGCTGTGGGCCAACTGGAATAAACGGAGGGATATAAGGGTGTTCAAGTAGAAAATTCATCAGCCATGTCTACAATATTTCACCTGGGTTGATGAAATGACCTTCTGTAGACTAGAAGGAAAGTAGTGGAGAATATCAGGAAAAGATATATGACCTGCTACTAGCTCCTGCAGCACTAAACATAACAATAAATTAAACAACACAAACAATATACACCATCAAATCTTTTTGCTCCAGACCAATGCATTTATGCATGATCCTTTTCTGTAAACCAATGTTATAAAACACGTCCAAGGTATATTAAGTTGTAAAATACAGTGTTTTTCATGTATCACTAGGGTATGTTGTTATATAGGATGAATAATGTTATGAAACTGTTTCAAAAGAAAAAGAAAATCCAGTGTTTTCATTCAGTCTCTTGAACTATATATACTTTTTCCTTTTTTTTTTTTGAAAATATATATATATATGTATATTTTTTCGGTTAAATAATTTCATGAGAAAACGTTCCTAAAGAACTGATTTTGTTGTAGTTTTTCAGTTGCTCACAATTTAATGTATGGTTCACGTGCACGTTTGTGGAAACGAGTTATGTCGGGGATTATTTAGTAGCCTATAAATTTCAGATCATTTGGGAAAAAATCCAATTAGAAAGGCACATTTCTACGACTTGGGCAAAATAATCTATACAGTCTTGGGTCTTTATGTGCCTATTCAAAAGTGGATGTCAATAGGAGCAATCAGGCCTCAGTAAATGAGCAAAAGATAAGAGTAGGAAGCATTGGCACTCCCCTTCAAAGCTTGGCCTATCCTAATATAAGGGGCTTTAGGAGATATCATGCTTATAGGTTGGGCAGTGGTTTGAAAGCGTATTTGTACTATATTTTAAACATAGAGGAAGTGCATGTTCAATAGCAAAGAAGGAAACTGCAGAAGCCAAGTTTTCTCACAAAAAGGGTAGAAAAAGGAACAGAGACCTCAGGGATTCCACTGATCGGTCCTGAGATTAATAACAAATGGGACCTGAGAATAGAACCACTGTACTGGAGAGAGATTCTCCACAACTAGGACATTCCAGTGGAGTACCACCATCCTGTTGCCATGTATCGTTGGCAGTGATCACCAGAAAAAATAGCCATAGCCAATTCTTAGATCCCTTCATGCTTCAGGAGCAGGCACCAAATGAAATCATGGAAGGTGTTTACTGGGCTTTGTGAAGGACAATTTAATGTTGTTCTATGGACCATTGCTGACCTTGCGAAGGATAGCGGTGCCCTTTTACAAACACTTTGCCTATCGCTGCTCGGAAGGCAATCAAGGTATTGCCGCTTATTCATAGGAATGTTACTGTTACTCAACTGTATTCATCAAGGAAGGATAAGGTGAAAATGACAGGAACTGTATCGATAACGCTGGAGCAAATTCTACCCTTGAGGCATTTATTAGCTGAGCCATTAGCTTGCCATTAACCAAGTAGACAAAGCTTTAGGGGTTAATATTTTGGGTTGACACTATTTTTAACCAAAAAATAGCGCGCAGCCTATAGAAATAACATTGGACTTGAAGTCAATAATTTACCAGCAAGCTAAGTGGCTACCATATTTATATTGCTTTGCAAAAGCGTGGCCAGCACTGTAGCTTTAAATATATTGCTATATATCAGTGTTTTATAATTAAGCAAACACACTGTGCTATTTCCTGTTTTTTTTTTTTTTGCTGCCTTATGTTTTGACATTTAAAATGGCCAGCCAGAGGCTTGTTTAAGCCGTTATTCCTTATTGAAGCAGGGTTCTGCAGGCTCTGTCACAAGAAAGAGGCAAAATGTTAGCTCGTAACTATTTCCTTTCCAGTATTATTAATAGTTGTAGCTCTGTATTTTTTTTTTTTTTCTTTTCTTTTGGTCTGTGGAGGACTAGCAAATGATGCAGTGTCCTGAAAGAAATTGAATTACCATAACTTTATTTCACTCGAGGTATTACACTTACAAATGCTCCAACATGAAACTCCACAGGGTGCCGTTACCAACTTTAGCAAATGAAAAAGATCGCTAGAATTTTAATATGATTTTTTTTCCTTCTACTTTTTAATACGTTTTTTTTTTTTTTTTAAGAAAGGGAATGAGTAACAGTGTTAATACTGAGAGTGAGTCATAGACTTTGAACTTCATATTCACCCTCGCCTTTGGCTCTTCTATGAATGATGAGGCCTAGATATATTCATCAAACTGATCTTGCATGGCACTTTGGTTTAATTTAGTGCCTTGTAACAGCCAAGGAAGCTTCTGCAAACACTGGAATCAAGATCCGCTGTTATATACGAAAGTTATTTAAACTCAATATGTGTGAAAAGTGTTACTTTTTTGACGAGTAACTTCAAAAACTAGTAGATACAAAAGCAGACCCTGTATTTAGCTGGAGGCATGTTTAACCTCACAGCAGGCATTCCCTCAACGATGGCCCAGTGAGCTTGCAAAGGTGCTTGTTAGCAGACTGTCACGCTCTCGGTTTTATATATATATTTTTCATCGTATTCCCTTTAAAGTTTTTTGTCCTACTTCTCTAACAGAATTTATCATGACGGTCCGTGTCATGTAGCTCTACTGCCTTAGAAAAAAGAAACCGAAGATCAAATATCTGTCTTTCGAATTTCTTCGTCCTTCCTTGAAAATTGCATGAAACACCTACTTGTTTCGAGAAATTAAATACACATTATAAAGAAGAGGATTTTTTTTTTTAAATTTCCCTCCTGGCTTCTTGGTATCAAAATCAATGATACTCTTGCGCCCTGGTTGAAAAGTAACAATCGCGCGGACACTTATTAAAAATGTTTCAGTGTGTCATTCTATAGACTCTAGCAGCGATCCTGGGATTAAATTGGGACCTGTGACCTTTCAAGGTTATATTCAGACAGTATGATGCATGTTTTGAATGAAGAATATTGGTGCAAGGTTCTAGAAGTAGCTCAATCATCATGGAACCCAAAGTAATAGTCCTTCTAGTTCTTAAACTTCTCTCAACCAAATTGCTCTCCATTTAATAGGTCAATTAGAGGCACAGAATAATCTATTTTATTACATTTTCTATTGATATCAGGAGGATGATGGGATAAGTTGTCCCTGGCAGGAATTTAATCTGCAATCCTGAGTATTAAGCAGATTCAACAACTAGTGCATTTACATACTTGCTCATGTCAACTGACTCAAGAGAAATAGAATTTGCATTTCATTCATTGGTCTTATCACTAAAATTCGACTTTTGAGGTTGAATTTCAACTAACAAAAAATCAGCACCCGAATTTGACTTAGAACCCCCCCAACCCCCCGAATCTTCCCCACTGAAAGCAATGGTAGGTGAAATGATCTAAACTATTTTTGAACGGGTGCCGGATTAGTCTCAAAAATAGCTTCGATCAATTCGGCTCCCATTATACCCGGTGGGAGGCAGAGTGAAACAATATTTTTTTCTTTCAAGTCAAACTTGGCACCCGAGTTTAAAGCTGGTCCCAATTTGTTCTATAGGAGAAAATAATTACACTGACATTTTTTTTCTCATCAAACTCGACCTCCAAACTTGGCACCTGAGTTTGACTTTGAAAAAAACACAGAGGAGTTCGAGTTTGAATTTGGCGAGTTGTGTTGAGCTGGGGGTCAACTCGGAGGTCAAGTTGGGAGGTCAAATTTGACTTAGTCTCAAAGTGAAAGTCAACCTTCAAAGTCGACCTCCTCAAGCTATTCTAGAATGTTAGTGAGTAGACCTGTCTGTCATACATAAAATATGGCATATGTACTACTATCTATTTCCATAAAAAATCTGCAGCAACAAACAACTTATATTAAAAAGGTTAGCCTGCAAAGAAAGAACCCTGTAAAGGAATAATGGTGTTCATTAGTCTGCCCCTTACAGGAACAAAATTGAAGATTGTGTTGTAAAGCAATTAATATTCTGGCAGAACATTCACAAATCACAAGACTAGATTTCCTTTCAAATTGCTTCCTTCTGTCTACATTATAATGAAGAGCTAACTATAGACAATGGATGCACACAGGAAGAAAGACATAGCTGAGTTTGTTAGACACTTGCTCTCATTTTGCTGTTTCCCTTTTCCTGGCTGTATGGCTTTTCAGGTTTTATCAGTGGGAAATGCTAAATACAGAGCCAAACAGTGGAGACTGTATTCACATGCAAATGCATGGCAGGAAAAGGACATGCTCTCTGTCTCCTTATCTCTGGAGGACACAGAGTATCATTCTTAGCTTGAAAAACATTGAAAAGGTGTGTGTGAGTAACTCATTATCCTGAACATGATCGTAGAATCATAAGAGGATTTATAAAGTGGTCCTGCACATTAAAGTGTTGGGAAATTAAAGGACATTCCCCACTATCTAATGTCTAAAGTCGATTTTAACCACTGTTCACAATGCCATTTATATGTTTTGTATATTTCTACAATAATATATGATTTAGGCCTATTAAAATATATTACAAGTATAATACAAATACAATTGTGTTACATAGAATGATAAAAAAAATATATAAATGGTCTTTTTAGTCATTTTTCCAGATAAATAAGAAACAGAATAGCTTTTACTGTACGCAGGGCATATAAATAAATAAAAAAGTAGAGGTGCAGGGGAAAAAAAGAACAATAATGACATATACACTGATAAGCCATAACATTATGGCCGCCTGCCTAATAATGTGTAGGTCCCATTTTTACACCAAAACAGCCCTGATCCATCGAGGCATGGACTCCACTAGACCTCTGAAGATGTGCTGGGGTATCTGGCACCAAGACGTTAGCAGCAGATCCTTTAAGTCCTGTAAGTTGTGAGGTGGGGCCTCCATGGATCGGACTTGTTTGTCCAGCACATTCCACAGATGCTCGATTGGATTGAGATCTGGGGAATTTGGAGGCCAAGTCAACACCTTGAACTCGTTGTTGTGTTTCTCAAACCATTCCTGAACCACTTTTGCTTTGTGGCAGAGAGTTATCCTGCTGAAAGAGGCCAATGCCCTCAGGGAATACAGTTTCCATGAAAGGGTGTACATGGTCTGTAACAATGCTTAGGTAGGTGGTACGTGTCAAAGTAACATTCACATGAATGGCAGGACCCAAGGTTTCCCAGCAGAACATTGCCCAAGCATCACACTGCCTCCGCCGGCTTGTTACCTGTCAGTGGTCATAATGTTATGGCTGATCAGTGCAGTAAGAGTATTATTATTATTTTATGAATAAAGGCAACAGTGTTATACACTTTTTGAAAGGTTTTTTTTTTTTTTTTTTTTTTTTAAAGCTATGAGTTTTCCAGCCAGTTCCAGCGAATATTTTAAATATTTAGGGTCCACAGACAATTTCATAAGATAGTCTAATGATTCAGAATGAAACTCCAGGCATTATGGTGATCAATGAAGCATTGCACTGGCTATTATCTGTCTGAAACAGGCAAATTATGGCCTGGCTGTGAGGTTTGTGCTTTTAAGCCAGTAATGATGATCTTAATAATCTCTTTTGTAGCCCAGTGAAGCAGCACGCATTGTTACACAAATAAAAAAAACTATGTCTAAATGAAAGGCAAATATAGAAACCTAGGCCTTTATTCATCATAGAGGGGTATTGATTAGGAAACTGCAAACATAAAGGATAACAAGCACAAGTGGAAATTTAGTTGTTCCGAGTTTTCCTAGTGTAAGGATAAACTGGCAGGTACTTTTGCATACTAGCTGCCATGTTTCCACGGGAATCCGGCATCTTGGTCTGAGCAGTAACTGTCTCTCTCTGCTGGTGCAGCGAGAGAGCCGTGTATTTATATAGGATCAGCAGGGGGGAACTTAACTAGGTTCTCTCTGCTTATACCATGTATAAACGAGGGACTCTCTCGGCACCAGTAAGAGAGTACCCCGCCACAGCTGAGACACAGCAGGTCTGGAGGCGTGTCAGTGCAAGACAGAGAGTACACCCACGTTGGGAGTGAGGACATTTTTTTTAAGGACAAATAATGTTTTTAGCGACCGACCTTTACCGAAATGATATCGGGTCATGCTCGTCATGCTCAGCACCCTTGGAAAAACAGCTTGTACATAAACACAGGAAAAATCCCCACCGCTTATCTTGTGTTAAACAAACTCCCACAACCTGCATTTCAAAAACACAGAGGCACACCTCTGACCTCTTAGCACTGTTTTGATTGTCACAATTATTTTCCAAAACTTTTACAAAGGTAACATTACAGAGATCAGAGAGGGTGTTTTCAGGCTTCAAAATACCGTAGCGGACATCACTCTCTTAGCTGCAAAAAAATAAATAAAAACATCACTGCAGTAAACGGGAATCGGACACATGCAAGACCATTCTCTCCAGAAAGATGCGTAGATTGTTTCGTTCATAGATATGTGATGTTCGTATGCAGGAGATTTGCATTCAGTAAGTGCTGGTAGCCATCTATCACACTCAAGCAAGAATTAATGAGGATGTGAAGTCTAGAACCTTATATCTGTAGAAGTCGAAAAACAAGAGGTGTGCACTTTTAAATGTAACTCTGTGTTCATATAAGTAAAGCAGAGTAGGGTTTATGTGCAAAGTGGTCCTACGCAGATAGTTACAGGTCATGGTTCGACCATGTAGCGGTTTTATATCTGGGTCCGAATGACTTTGGTCTTCCACTGGGCTCAAGGTTCCCACTAGAACAAACCTTTCTCCTATGTTCTAGTTCACACAGTAATTCAGGGTTCTTTATGGAACCCATGGTTTAAAGGTGTCCAGATGCCTGAATGAAGCAGATAGAACTAATAGTTTATTCAGAATATTTACTTCTGGTAGGAATCTCTACAGGAGTGCTCTCTACTAGATACATCTTCAACAGCATACACTGCTGGATCTCGGATTATTGAAGCAGTTGTTCCCAGTACCCGTGACCTTTAAATAGGTCAACTATCTCTTACATTTCTCCTAGTAGGGAATGGGAAGGTGTGGTATTTAGCCAACTCAAGTTGGGAAGCCTGCTGCCCCCTATCCCTATATAGATACAGATCACAGGCGCACTCAGTAATCACTTTTGACACAATCAGAAGTTGATGACACAGCAAAACTCGGGAAAGGAGTATCCGATATTCTCGAGGGCACAATGCTCTCTTAAGGCATTAAAGGCCAAATTTATGATTAATTTGTTATCCAAGAAAGAGCATCAATTAGAGGGTCTCCATCCAATAAATATTGTCTATACAGAAATTGTACAAAACAAATCTCTATGTTGTGGTAGCAGAATTGTAAGCAAATGCACAGATTAACAGAGACGTTTTTTAATTTCGTCTGTGTTGTCTCCTGTGCTTGAAATGCAAACGACACATTTTCCCATGAATGGAGTTAATTTACTGCCATCTTATGACCTTCCAGGCAAGACCAGTATATCCCAACTATGATCCTGAGGTAAATGTATTGTGCGGGGCCTATATTAGATTTTTAGAACATTGAGAACTGAAATAACTTCTAATACTCTCTGCGATTGGTGGCATTCCATCTCACGACCGTGTATATCAGTGTAGATATCAACCCTATTATTGTAAGAAGGGTTATTTTGTTATATCTTTCACTGTGCAGAAACTGCGGCAAAGCTAGCCATTGTTCTGGTGACAGTCTCTCGTTTTCACATTGTTGAATAGATCTGTCACTTTTAAAATAACCTGACAATTCTCTTTCTTTATTCCCAAGGTCAGCTGTCAATAGCACTTACATGAATAGGCATGTCTCAGTATAGTATCACCCACAATAGATATATTGATATGGGTCCAGGGCAGGACTCGACCCACACCTTCTGCTTTCATGACATACTCATATTATAAAAGAAAGTTTTGCTACGGTGTTAGATATGCCTTTTGCATTCTTAAAGCCATTCACCAGATACCTATTACAGAGGGAGTGACCCACTGACCCCTGGCATATACCAGAGATCGGCACCATATTGCTCAAGGTGGACATTCACTGGACTTTGTGATGGACAATTTAATGATGCTATCAGTCTCCGGGGCCCGCTCACACACCACCCCAGCGGTCTATACCTTGGACGGCATCTTAGGCCTCCTTTAGCATACTGCACCATTGTTGTGTAGGCTGCATTCACCAACCAGTGGGGGGGTGTTGTGTGCGACGTCTGAGACAGTTTCGTCATTGGGGGAATCTGAGGAGACAGAGGAAGAAGGTGAATACCTTCCTGGCACGTGTCCTTCAATGCTTACAGATGCACACACTTTAGTCTGGGCACACACTTTAGTCTGGGCTTATTTATTGAACTGCCAAGTCTCAGTTTGTGCATTGTGTGTTCCCTTCTCCTTTCTGGTTTCCTTTTATGTTTGGATTCCCTGTCTCCACACCTTTTGGCCTGCTCCTGGACTACTCTGTATGCTCCTATCCTGACTTTTTGGCTTTCTCCTGGACTACTCTGTATTCTCATATCCTGACCTTTGGCTTGCTCCTGGACTATCTGTATTCTACAATCCTGACCTTTGGCCTGCTCCTGAACTACTCTGTATTCTCCAGTCCTGACTTTGGCTTGCTCCTGGACTATCTGTACTCTCCAATCCTGACCTTTGGCTTGCTCCTGGATTATTCTGTATTCTCCTATCCTGACCTTTGGCTTGCTCCTGGATTATTCTGTATTCTCCTATCCTGACCTTTGGCTTGCTCCTGAACTACTCTGTATTGTCCTATCCTGCCATTGGCTTGCCTCTGGACTATAGGTATTCTCCAATCCTGACCTTTGGCCTGCTCCTAGAGTATTCTGCATTCTCCTATCCTGACCTTTGGCTTGCTCCTGGAGTATTCTGCATTCTCCTATCCTGACCTTTGGCTTGCTCCTGAACTACTCTGTATTCTCCAATCCTGACCTTTGGCCTGCTCCTAGAGTATTCTGCATTCTCCTATCCTGACCTTTGGCTTGCTCCTGGAGTATTCTGCATTCTCCTATCCTGACCTTTGGCTTGCTCCTGAACTATCTGTATTCTCCTATCCTGACCTTTGGCTTGCTCCTGGAGTATTCTGTATTCTCCTATCCTGACCTTTGGCTTGCTCCTGGAGTATTCTGTATTCTCCTATCCTGACCTTTGGCCTGCTCCTGGAGTATTCTGCATTCTCCTATCCTGAACTTTGCCCTGCTCCTGGAGTATTCTGTATTCTCCTATCCTGACCTTTGGCTTGCTCCTGGAGTATTCTGCATTCTCCTATCCTGACCTTTGCCCTGCTCCTGGAGTATTCTGCATTCTCCTATCCTGACCTTTGCCCTGCTCCTGGAGTATTCTGCATTCTCCTATCCTGACCTTTGGCTTGCTCCTGGAGTATTCTGTATTCTCCTATCCTGACCTTTGGCCTGCTCCTGGAGTATTCTGCATTCTCCTATCCTGAACTTTGCCCTGCTCCTGGAGTATTCTGTATTCTCCTATCCTGACCTTTGGCTTGCTCCTGGAGTATTCTGCATTCTCCTATCCTGACCTTTGGCTTGCTCCTGGATTATTCTGTATTCCCCTATCCTGACCTTTGGCTTGCTCCTGAACTACTCTGTATTGTCCTATCCTGCCATTGGCTTGCCTCTGGACTATATGTATTCTCCAATCCTGACCTTTGGCCTGCTCCTAGAGTATTCTGTATTCTACTATCCTGACCTTTGGCTTGCTCCTGGATTATTCTGCATTCTCCTTTCCTGACCTTTGGCCTGCTCCTAGAGTATTCTGTATTCTCCTATCCTGACCTTTGGCCTGCTCCTGGAGTATTCTGTATTCTCCTATCCTGACCTTTGGCCTGCTCCTGGAGTATTCTGTATTCTCCTATCCTGACCTTTGGCTTGCTCCTGGAGTATTGTGTATTCTCCTATCCTGACCTTTGGCTTGCTCCTGGAGTATTCTGCATTCTCCTATCCTGACCTTTGGCTTGCTCCTGAACTACTCTGTATTCTCCAATCCTGACTTTTGACTTGCTTTTACATTACTCTGATCTCTCCTGCCCTGACCCTGGCTTACTTTTCTGTTTGGGATCCATTGTTTAGTGCCTTGCTTACCCCTACTGCATTGTCCTACTTTTTTTGGCATCCCTGCTGCGCGATCTCAGCACAACCCCCGACACATGTTCTATGGACCATCAGTGGTGTCCTTGTACAGACACTTTGCCTATCCCTGGGAATACCTGATATTGTAGTATATGTTTTTGCTAGTGTCTACTTGTGGGAGTGGTCTGTTAGTGTCACACTCTGGCAGACCAATAGTCATTACCAAGCTGCATATGTAAGTCTAACAGACCAATAAGGGAGCATGGCTGTCAGTGACCTTTTAAAGAATCCAGGGTGTTAATCTCCTTCTGCTATCACTTACCTTTTATAACCAATGATATCTTCCAAAATGAAAAACGCCAGAGAGATCATTTAAAAAGTGTCTAAATCAGCAGAGCATGGTCTAACTTATTAAATGTTGTAAAATGTGTGTCTGATTCTCTCTTTAAATAGTTAAATTCAACTGGTTTATACATGGTTTATACATTTTTTACTTTCTTTTTTATTATTGATTTTTGTTCCCCTCTACATTCAGGTTTAACATGAAATGAAAATAGTAGTCTATAAACCCACATTTTAGTTCATAATCTTTCCTACTATTTCTATATGTTTTGGACATTTTGGCCTTGACTCAACACTGGGCGTTAACTGAAAAACTGTGTTAAATTTACCGGCATTTTTGATTCAATGCCTGTCGTTAAAGGGTGTGTCAAAATCATTACTGCACCTGTTCTATAAAAACTACACAAGCACTGGGCTGCAATCACAGCACAAACAGCGATTCACCGAGCAGCGGTAACAATCAACAGGCAAAAAAATGATACAACGCAGCCCATATTTGCACATTAACCCTTTCAGTGTTGTAGGGAAATACAAACAGCGCTCCATACAGCACTGAAAGGGTTAACCCCACGTTAAAAAAAATGCTGTGGGATCCATATATTCTCCCCCTCTCTGTTCAAAGCTGTCGAAATGCCCCACCGCCCACCCACCCAGATAATATCGGGGCTTGGCAAAGCGAACCCCATAAGTGCAACTGGGGCCGAGCAGGTTACCCCTAGCCCCCTATTACTACATTTGGGAGGGGGCACTTATATAATCTTTATCTCTCTGTCAAAGTACCTCTGGCCCACCTTCTAAAAAAATAATGTAATCAATGGGCCAGGGGATGCCCAAGTACCTCTTTCTCCTTCCTAAAATAAATGAAGGGACTTAGGGCAGTCCCCGTCCCCATTTTCTTTAGGAACTTTGGCAGCCTCAAGCCAGGCGTACTTATTTATCTATTTTAGGGGAGACATGGACTCTTGGAAAGCCCATACCCTGTGTATGAAAAGGGATGACCTGGGGCACTTGGGCAGACCCTTACCCCATGTATTAAAAAAAAACCCTGTTAATCCCTTACTGTCGAACTAGTGTGGTAAAATAACTTAGAGGGGCATGTACTAAAAAAACCGCAAATATATTTTATGTGCAAAACTATTTTTGCGCTTTGCTCCTATTGCAATGTACTAAACATTTAACACTCAAATAGTACATCCGAAATTGCGAATAAGAGCAGGCAATTTTTTCTACCTCTTTTGATAGCGCTCGCTAAAAGCTGGTGTAATTTTCACACGCAAAATTAGAATCATTTTTTTCACAAAATATTCGCAAAACTATTTAGCATGCGCAAATCAATTTATTAGCGCAACCGGAAAAATGCACGCTAAATGAAAATAGACGGAAGAGGCGCAAATTAGGGAAAACAAGCGCAAAATGTTACAAATAGTCGCAAATTCCTCCTTACTCATGTTTTACCTACTTTTTTCCCCACTGCACTTGTTTAGTACATTGACCCCCTTAGTGTTTAAAAAGACTTAATGGCCGGCATTTAGTCCAATACTTTCTATTTTACGGTCACGACTGTCTAATGTTTTCCAATGATTTGATTTTTATGTATAACATGAGCCATACAAAGTCAGCTTGAGGAATGATCTCATTGCTAAGTGTTCTAGGGAAGCAATCGTACTGTTCAATCATATTTCTGCAAAATCCTATAATGAGGGGGAAAAAAACAAGAGCCGCAGATGAAAGACATACCCAGGAAATTGTCAAAAGCCAAATTGCCAAAACTGACTGAAAGAGCAGCCCCCACGAGCGAAAGTAGCATTTCCTGCTATTGATGAACTGTTCAGGATGTGTACAATTTACATAGTTCATTTTCCTGGGCATCCCTGAGGTATGACTCGTGGATGGGATAATTCAAAGCCATCTACTTAGGGGAAGAAGGAATAAAAAGTATCAAATAAAACAGAAAGTTGATTAAAAAATATATTAAGGAAAAAAATGAAAACATTAAATTTAAATTAAAAAGAGACACAGACTGTGATTATAGATAAAAAAAAAATCAGTTCACTGTCTGTCAACTAGACAATTGTGGTTTGTGAGATGAATGTTTTAAAATCACATTAGAAATTTGAGAGTGATGCCATATGGGGTGTGCTAAGGTCGGGTGGGTTAGCAGTGTGCACTGTCTCAAGGAGATCTTTGGTACAAAAGTCTAATGTAACTATTGACTAAAATTCTCCATTGAATCCTCCTCATTGATAGTAATGGCAGGTGAAATGATCAAAGCTATTGACTCATGGGTCTATTCACTAAAATACGAGATCAAGATTAGCGCTCCAAACGCAAATAGACTCACCCCCCTTTCGAAATACCTCATCTCGACCCTCGCAAAAAATGGTATTCACTAGCAGTTTTTCGAGGTCGAGATGTGGTATGCTGAGGAGGTTAAGACTATGTCAAACTCGGCACCTGTTTTTCGAGGTCGAGTTTGACTTAGTCTCAAAAATAGACATTTTGTTGAAATTATGATGTATTCTGGACTGAGGATTTACAATTGATTTTTAGCATTTGCCATTTTTAGTACTGCCATGGGTGCAATTATTCACTAGTAGAAGGAAGTACTTGGTACTGTGGATACATTTTATACCCACTCCTAACAAGTGGCTACTTTGCATTGTAGCTTATTTTGATGAAGCTGTCAAATTAGACTTCATTTAGGCTAGACAACCTTACACCATGAACTATCATTCCGATATCACATAGGCACCTTCTAGACTTTGGACTAAGTACACTTTACACGGGCCTGAAACCAATTTCATAATTGTTCAGGCATTTTGTAGGATACACTAAGAATACATCTAACAGATAAAGAAACCCTACAACAAAGGGCACAGATGAGTGTGTAAACCACTAGTACTCGAAGAGAAGACATGATGACTGGGTCGTATACTTACAATCCAGAATGGCTAAGAGATGGAAGAACAAAGTATAGAGTTGAGCATTTAGAACACTAGTAGTGGAGAAGATAAGAGAATGGTGCTGTCCAGAATTGTTGTAGTCGTTACAGTATGGTACTATGTTACATCGCTGATGGTATCACGACCTCTAGTTTGTACCGTGAACCATATATGGCTATATATGGACAAACCCATAACAGCTTAGAAGGAATCTTTTATAAACGACCGTGCATTTTCTAGTTCTCCTTGGAGGCTCTTCCAGGTACTTAGGCGATGTGCAAGATTTCATAACAGTGAAGTTATGGAATTTAAAGTAACATCTTTATTAAGCGGACTTTATTACATTACGTGAAAGGCTGTTGACTGTTTTTCCCTGTCTTGCAGCAAAACCAGTTCTGGCTACATTGCCAATTCTCATACAATTGAATTTGCTTCCCGCTCTTCTAAGTGGATTACGTTTATTAGATTGATAACAAAAAATGGCAGTGGCAGCCTTGCACTTTGTCAATTCTGGTCAAAAGTAGAGAAATTAAGTTATTGAATGGAAAGGGACATAGGTAGAAGTGTCTTCTTCACCTTCTGATGCATTTTACTCCAGTGACAGAAGATTCAATTTAGAAACTTAAATAAATTACAGGAAAATAAAAAACTGTCGGACAAACAAAAATACTCTGATATGTTGTGTCAACATTTTTAAAATTCCAGTAGTTTTAGAAAGCCACTAAACAGAAGCAAACTTTGTTTTCATTGGCGAGGCCCCAAACGTGACGTACTTTCGTAGATTCATGATGTTCTAAATTGTGGGCTTCTGTGGTGCTTGCCTCCGTAGAAGCCAATCAGCTGGGAGAACCGTGTGTTGACAGTCTGCGACTGTATCAGAAATCTGAAATCTTTCTTCTTTCAAAATGTTATTGTGAAATTGAGTGGCTGTTCAATAATATTTTCTATAACACCGATACAGATCTCTCATGGCAGGTTGAACAATCTTTACACTTTAAGATCTTGAAGCTGTCTAATTTGAGTAGACTTTACTACCTTGGGTGGTTAACATTATTAAGTTGAGGGAATACAGCTTCAAAGTCTATAATAACGGAGCAACTGTAATTAGAATTACAGAAAAATCAATACCTGGTTGAAATGAAATTGAAACTATCTTAGGAATAAAAGTAATATTAGGCCCAAGGACAAGATACTCCTAAAGAATTATCAGGGGAAAATCCTTGCAGGGCAAAGGCTGAATAACTATTTGATTTGAACTGTTAGACATATATTGAGATTGAAATATTTCAAGGCTGAGGAAGTTCCCAAGAGGTTAAAAAAACCAATAACACACAAACGCAGACTTAAAATATTAATTTAAAGGTATTCACTTTTTATGAGTTTGAAAAAACCATGTCTTTTAAAATGAATGTTTTGATAAGAATTGATAAAGCACACATTAACATTGATAATAAAATTATATTGCTGGGATATAATAAAATATATATTGTTGGAACTAGCTCTTGATTTGTTGATGATGTTAAAGGATAACTGTCAAGCTTCCAATCTTGTTTAAAGCAACTCTGGTACATATACTTCACATTTAGAAGGAAAACTATCTAATATAAAAATCTTCAGTTATTCTACCTTTTAGAATGCCTGCAAGAGCTGCCACCCTCCTCCTTCACTTGGGTTAGGATCACAGACACTCAGACCCAAACTTTATGAAGTGTCACATTGCCCTCGCGTGGGAGGCGGCACTTCAGGAAGCTTGGGTCAAAGTGTCTGGGTTCAGACAGAAGTGGAGGAGGAAGGTGGCAGCTCTAAAAATTTGTACATACAATATCAACAAGTGTCAGCTCACACCTGACGCGTTTCGGCCCAAACAGTAGGACTTAATTGTAAGCCATATTGTTAATGATGACATTCGTGAGCTGGCACTTTTTGGATATTGTATGCTGACCTTTTTTACTACGTGAATTAAAAAAGTTATATTTTACTAAAAGAACCATTACCTTTTTTCTACTAAATTGAAGGGGCAAGTGTCAGAGTTTCTTCATTTAAACTCTCAGATGAGGCTATGGCCGGGATCAGAATGTTAGGATAGAAATACCTGAGGAAAAATATTATATTTTTTTCTCCAAAGACATAGAAACATAGAATGTGTCGCAGATAAGAACCATTCGGTCCATCTAGTCTGCCCAATTTTCTAAATACTTTTATTAGTCCCCAGTTCCCTATCTTATATCTAGGATAGCCTTGTGCCTTTCCCACACATGCTTAAAATCCTTGGCTCTGTTTACCTCTACCACTTCTGCTGGAAGGCTATTCCATACATCTACTACTCTCTCAGTAAAGTAATACTTCCTGATTTTACTTTTAAATCTTTGTCCCTCTAATTTAAGACTATGTCCTCTAGTTGTGGTAGTTTTTCTTCTTTTAAATATACTCTCTTCCTTTACTGTGTTGATTCCCTTTATGTATTTAAGTGTTTCTATCATATCCCCCCTGTTACGTCTTTTCTCCAAGCTATACATGTTAGACCTCAGTGGAACTTCTCCCCTCTGGGCCAAAAGTTGTCAGCACTCCCCTGGTTCCAAATTAGATGGAATGGGAAATGCCAGGATGTATATCAAGAATAGGGTTATAAAAGACAAAAAAGACGTAGGCAGGGAGAATCAATCAATGTTAAATTATACTGACAAAACACCAGGGCCCTGTCTCTGAAGCAGATGTTATGACAATGCCACACATTTCATTTTCTTGCAACTTAATAGCACAACATGCATGTACAGGTGGATGAAAGTGACATTCGCCCCCACTGGAAAAAAAAAAGTTATAAAAAATTAATCTGGAAAATAATAATTGTTTGATATCAAATGTTTCATGAGGAGCAAATCCAGATGGAGTCTCTAATGAACTCTCTGTGATGAATCCATTTTTTCTTTGTTTAGACAGACACAGTACTGTTTAAGTAACTTGCTTAGAATTTTGTATATATTCTCAGCTTGCAGCTCCAGTAATGAATAGAAAGAACATTTTATTGTACATTTGTCACTTTCTATAAAATACTAAGCAATATAATGCTATGCAGGGATTCTCTGACAATAGCCAAAGCAGGGATGCAGAAAACATATATATATATATATATCTTTGTAATATGAAATAATGGTTTACTGATTGTGTGGGCAGATTACAGTACATGTTTAACCCCTTCGCGACCTTATGATGTATTAACTTGTAGTCTGCGCTCCTGTGCGCACCACCTGCCGGTGCGAAACAGGTCAAGGGCCATGCCTCGCACCCGAGACAAAGCTCTCGGACCCGATTGGTTGGTTTCTGGGCATGTGATTGCAGTGATCGAGTGATCACCCCGATAACATGCAAACTAGATGGCAAAGTCATCACTCCCTGTGTTTCACGTACTTATTGTGAAGCACAGAGAGTGACCTGTATGTAAAAAATAAATAAATAAAATACATCCTGTAAAAAAAAAAAAAAAGAAAAAGAAAGAAAGATAACCCTTTCCTTTGCTGATCACAGTTTGTTACTGTGATCAGTTTCCTTCCTTCTTTAAGGCCTTCATTTTGTGTTTTTTCCCCAAAAAATTTATTTTTGCAATTTTAAAGTTTTTTGGAATAAATAAATATTATTGTAATATATCATTTTAATTACAGTTAACCCCCTGCGTGCCTTTTCTGGGATACTTATGGCTCTGACCTTGCACCGGTCAAAGCTTTTTTTTCCTGGGGTTTTTGTTTGGGTGGGAGGGGGGTTTTGGGAACCTATATTTTTTATTTTATATTAGTTAGTTAATTAGTTGGGATAAGTGGGTTAGTATTGCACTAGTTGTTTAGATTATCATTGGGAAAATAATGGGGAAAACCATTTTTTCCCCCAAATTTTCCCATTTTACATGTCTATTTTAATACTAGATTGTAGGTTATTTTTATGTATAGGGTAGCAAAAGAAAGCTCCAACTGTCCTTTAAAAAACAGCATATAACTTGTATGGATAATTTAAATGACAGTGAGGAAAATTCTGTTTCAACAACCACAAAAATCCCTCTGGTCATTGGCCCAGAAAATCTCTGGTCTCGAAGGGGTTAAAAAAGAGAGTGCAAATTATCTAGACTAATTGAGTTCTATGCTTGTCCTTCATTTAAACAGATGAGAATTTTATCAGCAGAGCTGTAATGAGAATTAGTCAAATGAACCACTAGAGGAGGGGGACACAGATAGGCTCACATCTGGGCCTGCCTCAAATCTGGGACTATGGGCTACTAGTGCACAGACCTCCTGCCCATACTGTAATTAGCACAAGACTGACAAGGCAAGTGCCTAGGGCGGCATTTACTTTGAGTGCAGGGGGAGGCGGCTAAAAATGCCACTCCTTAAAAAAAAAAAAATACAGTTTGCCATCAGAGAATCCCCTCACAAGTTTTAGTCTGTTAGCTTGCAGAATGGAGTCTGTGCACTATCCAGGCATACAGACATGTTCCCATACTGCCCCTTGCCCTCCCTGTGTGTGTCTGTTGTAATAGCACTGGGGGTCCCATAACCTGCTGGCGATAAGACAGCATGGTAGGATGTCTCTGCATCTGAGCTGTGTGCAGACACCATGCTGCCTGCCACTAGACACCAGGGAAATGGGGGTGCTGGCTAGCATACATCCTGGGTCTGCAATGTGGGTGATGGGGCATGTTTCGAAGGGGACACAATCATGCTCCATGGTGTCTTTGATGCACTTGCTCTTCCATCCGTGCACTTTGCAGGCCACGCTGGATAAAATGGCACCAGGCCTACCAGCCCAGACCAACACCAGAGCAGTGGCTCAGACTATGAGGAGTTGAGTGATCCTGTGATCAGACTGACAGGTCTAGAGACACCCTGGGCTGATCCCCTCACTGATGGTGCTGGTGGACTGGATCCATTCTACAATCAAAGAAGAAATTGCTAACATCAAATCAGATCTCCAAATGCAAAGCACGGCAATATGTACCTGGCAAAACTGCATGATGTGATTAGGAACTTCCCACTTTGAACCTTGATACAGACGGAGAAGAAATAGCCTCTGCATCAGTGGCCTACCTCAGTCCAACTTGGACAAGAATGTGAAGGCTTTACTGGAATAGATATTTAGCCAACACTGGATGTCTGATGGCCCGTCACTGAAAAGGCTGGATCAAGGACTTTGTGCCCTGAGGCCAAAAAGCCCAAAATGTGCCGAAACACACACAAAGAAACCTACCTTACAAGGGCATGCCTTTCAAAGAACTGAATTGCTGTCCTGAAAACTTTAGACCCACAATTACAGAACCAAACATGATCCCCCGTCCCGCAACACGGGAAGAGGCCAAAAAAGATTTGTGGAGCTTGGTGATAACAAGAAGATAAATGTAATTTCTTCATCTGTGGAGCTTGGCGGTAACAAGAAGATAAATGCCGATTTTTTAATCTTTATTATTACTCTGCTGACCGGGGCTGTGCCACTGTCTGTAACCCCACTGCCCGCTAGTTATTTGTATGTAATACCCAGGTACTTAACACGCATGACCTGAATGGAGAACCCACTTCTTGAGCCTCTGACACGGCTCATGTGCTGTGGTGAGCGGAGGCACTTCTTTTTGTATTTGTAGCACTCTGATGCTTACCTAACATTGACTTATTATGATGGGAACATTGCTGACCCTGTCCTAATACCATGCTGAATTCAATAATCTACGCCACGGTACAGTTGATGCCTTTTTGTTCCTGCATCTGATTCCTGGTGTTACAGCATGAGAACCGCTATATACTTACCTGGCTTATCACCACATATTAATATGGTACTCCACTTGTGAGTCATTTTCTACATCTATATATTTTTTATTTATGTGTTAACGTTATCACACTATATGTACCTTCTTTATTTTGATATCGGTACACACTGCAATATACATTCTTGCTGCAGGTTTACAGTAGGTGTTCACATTTATTTAGAGCACCATTGGTTGCATTTCATTTGTGGGCCTTATTCATTGCTCAGGGTTACTCTGGCAAAAAGAGTTAGCTACAGCTCTGATTGCTAGCACTCTAATACTTGCAAGATTGCCTGAAATGTATGTCTCTTGGTCTTACAGTGGTGGAAAAATAACCATTAACCAGGGCCGGCCTTAAGTATTTCAGCGCCCTGTGTGGCCCTTGACCGGGGCAACCCCCCCCCTTCCCTCATGCGTGTCTCTTTCCTCTCCCTCCATGTATGTCTCTCCCTTCCCATGTTTGTCCCTTTCCTCTTCCTTGCCATGTCTTTCTCTCTCCAACTCCCCCCCCATATCTGTTCTATCTCTCCCACTCCTCCCACATATCTGTTCTCTCACTCCCCCTCCGCCCCATATCTGTTCTCTCTCTCCCACTCCTCCCCCATATCTGTTCTCTCTCCCCCTCATCCCCATATCTGTTCTCTCCCATCCTCTTCCTCATCGGATTTCTGATACCCTGCATTATAACTGCATGCGGGGAGTGCGAGCAGCACTTACTTATGCTGCCCGCGCCTCCCAGTAAAGTAGACTCCGCTCTGCTTCATAGGGTGGGGGCGGACCTTCACCTCTCACCCAGTGAGGTCCGCCCCCCCCCCCCCACAAATCCTCCAGTGTTGCCGAGCACAGGGCCGGCTGAGGGGAGATCTTCTGATCTCCCCAGACAGTGCCTCTACCGGCAATTTATTTTTAAAGTGGCGGGCGCCCCCTGGGGTGTTGCGGTCGCACAGGTCACACACTCCTAAGGCCGGCCCTGCCATTAACCATGAAATAAATTAATAGACATTAACAATTCATTATTAGCAAACACCATATGTTGTAAAAAAAAAAGCAACCAAGCCCTCATCTCCACCGGTTTTACCTTTAGTTTTTTGCATGCACCCATAATACGCAGTTTTGTACAATTGGAAATGTTGGCCTTTAAGCAGGGGAGTCCCAATTTGGAGCTGCTATCGCATTATACTGATTCATTTGCCAGTGTTTGGTATGCCACAGAATGAATACTGCATATGCGCAGTAGCACTGCTAATTACACATTGGGTGGAAGGACTGGTAGGTTGGGAGGTATGGCGCTTTGATCATTATTTCCCTCATAAATCTTCCAACTTTTTAAATTGTTTTAAAACAAAGACGAGCTTTGTATATACTATCGCATTTTTTTTATTAAAGAGGCCAATTTTTTGTCTCATAGAATTTTTTTTTTTTAACACCCGCAAGCAAGCTTATTTTTCTTTTTCCAAAATGTAAAAAAGTCAAAGTACTTAAAACAAGTAAATTCATGAATACATTTATAAAAATAAAAAAAAGCAAAAAACAAAAAAAATAAAATAAAGAAAAAACCCCTTCAATTTCAGACATCAGTTTGTCATAAATATTTATTGGAGGTTTGGAGCAATATTTCTGTGACTTATTGAAGCAGAAGAAATGTCTAAAATATTGGGACTGAGCTCATACAAACATCAATAGCTCCTGTTGACTTCAATACAGAATTTAAAAGTAAAGGCAGACTTTCCCCCCCCCATGTATAAGTGAGCAATCCTCCTGAGAGCTATTATAACTTTATGGAAGAGAAGTGAGCCCCCTGAAAAGGATCTGTAAGAGTCAAATGTCCATTTTATTCTCCTTTTTATTCTGTTTACAGAGCTATTCCGAGCCAACATTCTAAAAGGATATGGTGCATGTGACCCCATTCGCTCTGCATAAACGCCCAGCGTCATACAATTCTTTATCACAGTGGTCATTTCCCCCGGAAGTGCTCTGAGCAGGATCCTGGGAGTCTGCATCGTTTAATGCAGAGTTTTCTTCTGGGAGTTGGCGGGTGCCATTGCACCGTGGCTCACATGTGTCTATTCACTAAAATTTGAGAATAGCTCGAAGAGGTCAACTTTGGAGGTCCACTTTCATTTTGAGACTAAGTCAAATTCGGCACCCGGGTTTGGCTTAAAAATAACTCTGATCATTTCGCCTCCGGTTACTTTTAATGGGGAAGATTCGAACCTGGGGTTTGCTCGGGTACTGAATTTGACTTAAATCAAAATGTCTCCGAATTAAAGTCGACCTCTGAAGTCGACCTCATCGAACTATTGTAGAATTTTTGTGAACAGACCCAACAGAGTGAGGAGATCTATATATTTATATATATATATATATCTCCTTTTGGCAGAATGGGATACAGCCATAATTGTCTCATGAGGTTGTTAGATTTATGGCCAAATATGTCAGCTTCCATATTTGTCCCATCGCATATGGCGCCATACATCCATTTCCTGACTACAAGACTCTTGGTTCCTGTGAGGTTGGAACATTGTTTTTATTACAGGGATACCTTATAAAAATGTGATTTCAAGATACATCTACAACATGAAAAAACCTTTACAAATAAACAAACAAAAACAACATTCCAATTTATTTCTATTAATATTATTTGATTTTGTTCATTTGATTTGTTTTTCTTGTATAAAAAATACCCAAAGATCTATTACATTTACTTCCAACTGCAATTAAATCTCCTTTTCGTTAGTTGTTCTTTTGTAGTGATATCATTTTAATGACAAGGCTAATTATTGCTCAGATTTGTTGTTTTTTTTACTGTGGGTGACTGTATCGCGGGAATAAACATTTTAAGATTGTAATACATCTGTGTGTTTTTGTGAAACAGACAATAGACTCTAAATCACTGTAATTGCTAAGAATGGTGGTATAATTTGTCAATGTGACAAGACAGTATTCTCCTATTCGACCTTGGCAATGTGAGTAGGGTTTACAAGGTCACAGTTGGCAAATCTCCAAGAAACTGTCACTATCCTGCCAGATGCCACGATCTGTAGGCTGGTGGGGGTCAACATTATGTTGGACTATGGCAGATTTAGAAAGTTGTTTTTAACTTCAGTAACACCTGAGGACCGTCTAGCGGGTGGATATTGATTTTAACATAATGATATGGATCTAGAAATATTTTTTGGTCTGTTAGTTATCATTGGTGCAGAAGTTATTGTATCTGTTGGAAGGTTATCTTTGTTTTTTTAATACAATGTGAAGGCTGACAGTGTCAGCTCAGCCAATCAGACTAGGCAGTCGCATTTCCCCTCTGTCAGGGTCTGATATATGCCAACTGTCTCCATCCTGTGATGTAGAGAGACTATCATTTTTTGCATCTATTTAATATAAAAAGGTCTACATCATTTTTTAATCCAAGCCTGCTATTAACTAACACACAGGGCTGTGGATGGCACCCTTTATTAGCAATAATAATAAGCTAAACAGGTATTTCTTCTAAGATGCAACATCTGCAATGCAGAGTGTTTTGTTAAGAAGGCTGCAATGTTGCAATCAAACCTTTTCTGGAGTACATAAGTATTTAAGAAAGTTGGTGGTGAAGTTAGAGACTATTACCTTTGTCTGCCGCTCTTCATCGGGGGGGGGGGGGGTGGGGGTTTGGGGGGCAAGATAGGAGCAAGGCGCCGGAATAGCAAAGACAGAGCTATGAGGATTCCAAAATGAAAATAGGCACAACTCAACAGGTTGTGCATGGAGCTCATCACCAAGAGAGAATGGTTTAAGCCGGAGGTCCCAAAAGCAGCTGCCTAGCCTGAAGCCGATTGGTCAAAATCTGACAAGATTCCATTTTGTGGAATTCTCTATCGCTACAGAAGCGATAGGGAAACATCTCTCTCACAGCACCATTGTCTTAAAACCCCCAATAATATGCTAGAACCTACTGAGCATCATATATGTTTGATACTAAAAGTGTCGGAAAATGACCATTAAGGGCCCAAGTACACAAAATATGTCCAACATGGCTAACTGTGTCTGTGATCATTTACGGGGAGTCTATTACAGACCCTCTTATGGGAAGAGGTTGGGTGCATTGCCCATACTACACCCCCATATTGTTCTGCCCATGGATTGTATAACGCAAATGGCGAAATTATGATATTCCTTCATTATTTTTTTCATATTCACCAGACTTTATTAAACTGATTCTTTTTTAAATATTCTTCTAAATCAAACTCTCTTTTATGCTTTCAAATCCTAAAGGGTTTGCCTACAATTAAATACATTTGCATATAGTCGACGTGATATCATTATCCACTTGTAAAATGTAACAACCTGTACATTGTGTTCCTTTTTTTCAAGAACAAAGCTTCCCACCCCCCACCCCGACTGATAACCATTTTAAAATAGCAATTAGTATGTTAAAGAGGATCCGTTTTTTGAAATAACCAGCATCATATAAAGTTGTTTGAGCCAAAAAAAAAAAAAATCCAAGTTGAATTGTAAATCACTGTCATGCAAAATTATCGCAGAGCAGCTGTGAAAAGGCGTACTACATAAAGTAATTAAGAAATAATAGATGTCTAGAATGATTTACGGTTTAAGAGATGTAACAAAAGATCTCTTTCGATGCGGGCATATTCGTAGCGCCAAAGAGCAGACTACAGTAGACCGTAACCTCTGGCCTCATTTGCATGTCATTTACGTACAAAGTAGAAAAAACTGCCCCCAAAAAATGGTTTCTTGAATAAATTGTAATTCCATTGTATAGAGAATAATGAGAAAAGTAGATGAGAGAGCGAAATATGTATCAAAAGGCTAACGAAGGTCTATCATGAGGATAAAGTCTTGTGGGAGCTCCAGAAAATGTATTAGATGAGTTAATTCATTTGTGGAATTCCAAAGGTCTAGTGGCACTGCGGGTCACGTCCCCTGGCCCACAGTGTGGATTGCTCTGTCTTCTTCAGCATGGAAGGTAGGGTAACCCCATCCCCACTAGTGCCTAGTTTTCACCCAATTCTTCACCGAAAAAGAGTATGCTCCATGAGTAGAGGTCCATGACTCACATTAGTACTCAGAATAGATACATTGTCCATACGAGGAAACCAGTGCTACATTATAAATTGACCGTCACAATTTATTAAGGAAAATAGGCCCATCATACTTTTATGATGGACAAATAGGTTTCTCCCTGATGAGTACTATACACACAGAAATGTTGCACTCTTTTCTGACTTTCTGAATTTGAGCCAAAGTTGTAGGATAAATGGAGAGGGGAGTAGAATCTCTGTAACATGCTGCATTACCATTGTGACTAGTACAGCACAGAAGGAAATCAAATTCGGAACATAAAGTCAACGGTTGGGAGATCTGGCTTAATTAACGAAAATATATATCAACCGAGCCAAGTAGCCCCACGAACCACGGATCTTCATTTCCTTGAAATTAAGTCCAGATCTAATCAGTTCCTAATTCTCTTTTCTTGGTATAGACGCAGAGTTAAATGTCTTGCTCAATGTGTGTCTTTATTGCTAGCATTAAGTGTACAAGATTATCAACGTACAACTGAGAATGGAATGATAGCAACACACAGTATAAGAATTCATCGGAAAGCAAAACCCAGGCACAGTATGTAATTTATCATGCAAGAAACATACTCTGCCTCCCACTTCAACTTTTCACTCTGTTGCACTGAATAAAGCCATTTCATACAGCGGAGGGGATTGTTCTTCAAAGATATGTTTTGCAAATGAGTTCCTACTCCTTCACAAGTTACTTGCCAGGCATCAAAAGAGACATCAAACAAAATGAGATGTCTTAAGAAAAATCATTTTGAAAGAATCTGACTTTTTTCCCCCATGCATTCATCACCTTGTATTGACTAAATTAATCTGACATCCTTTAAAGACGACTCGTCAAGTAAAGTACATTTAATTTAAGTGTTGTTACCTACACTGAGGTTCTTAAGGGTCTATGGTACACCATAAGGGTACCATAAGGTACTGATTGCTGGACATCTACTAAAGACGTAATGGGAATGTTGGGTAGACATGCTCTGCAATGAAGCCCCAAAGACCATTTTAGATCCACCTGGTGGCTTTGGCAATTAATGAGCACTTTCTAAACCAAGGACATCTGCATTCAGTGCACTCTAGACAACCGGTTCAGCTTTTTACCAGCTGTGTTAATTTTTTAGAGAAGTTGAGACTGATTACTAGACATTCATATTATGCATAAGACAGACAGAGAACCATGAAGAGATGTTACCCAAGAAGATGTAGCACTTTTTGCAGGGGTCTGACTGCTTGGTACCCCTAAGGATCTTACTTAAGCCAGGATTTATTTAACCCCAGATATTTCCTGGGTTTGCCACTAGTGGTAAAATCTGTAGATGACCTTTAACTGATGGGTAACAGATGGACGGGTATTTCCTGGGTTTGCCCACTTGCTCAGAGTGGTAAACTCCGTAGATGACATGTAACTGATGGGTAACAGAGGGACGGGTATTTCCTGGGTTTGCCACTAGTGGTAAAATCTGTAGATGACATTTAACTGATGGGTAACAGAGGGACGGGTATTTCCTGGGTTTGCCCAATTGCTCAGAGTGGTAAACTCTGTAGATGACATGTAACTGAGGTTTACCAGGGGGACGGGTATTTCCTGGGTTTGCACAGTTGCTCAGAGTGGTAAACTCTGTAGATGACACGTCACTGAGGTTTACCAGAGGGACGGGCATTTCCTGGGTTTGCCCAGTTGCTCAGAGTGGTAAACTCTGTAGATGACATGTAACTGAGGTTTACCAGAGGGACGGGTATTTCCGGAGTTTGCCCAATTACTAAGAAGGGTAAACTCTGTAGATGCCATGTAACTTAGGGGTAACAGAGGGACTTTTTAAAGTTCATTATTCAGTATTTTGGCCTGCTTTCAGTTTTGAAAGCATTTGGCTTGCATTCAGCCATTATGGCTGAATTGTGGGGCTATTCGGGGGTCACAATGGGGCATATTTATTTAGCTCGAAATCCAGCTTTCGACATGACCATGATGTACGCCAAAGTTTCTGAACTTCTGGCCCAACACGTTGTGTACACGCTATAGCCCCCATACTATTTTGTACAGGGCAAAGTCGGGATAGAAAGTCAGTGTGCCTTCCCTAGAACAATACCTGTGAAGCACATGCACTAACCCTGAACAGCTCAGCTGATTTAGCCCTATGGCACTTATATTAAAGGCATGCACCATAAATATGTACATTTACAACAGCTGGGGTGCCAAAAGTCAGCCACCATTGCTTCCGAGGAAATAATAGCATCTATAAAATATATAATACAGAGTACAAAAAAAATTACAAAGCAAATCTTTAAAATGAGACTTTTCTTTTATTGTTCCGAAACCACCAGCTGAAAAAGTAAAATATTCAATTGCATATATTATATATGCTTCTTTCCTCCTTCTTAATTACATCTTAGGGATCCAGTAAGTCTTTGAAACCTCTATTATTGTTATTTTCCTACTGAAGCATAACTATTGCATTTGTACAATAGATAGAATGGAAACCAAGCCATTAACAATTGCTTTGGTATAACCAAGTGGAAAATCACTTTGTATAATAAATGTCACCTTTACTTGATTCATTTTATTCCAGGTATAAACTGTAAGGAAATCGAAGCGCGTCGGTGCATTAAAAACACACATATATGATTATTATTTTCACTTTCATTTTTTTTTTTTTTTACACGTCTAAAGAAAAAGAAACTAAAATCTGGCATCCGGAAGTTTAAATGTAATATTTTTTATATGAACAGGATTTGGTAGTAGAACTTCCTTTTATTAAAACATGTGCAGCAGATGGTTTGTGGAATATGTGCTATATCAATTTAAATGGGGTATTATTAAAAAAAGTACATGGCACTATTTCTACCACAGCAGGTTTGTATGATCTACCTTCCCTAGAATATTACATAAAAATTGCTTTTACAATACCCAATGGTTTCTTTTAGAGGTGTACGTAACCAAGTCAGCTGTGTGCCGATCAGTCTGTAGAAAGCGATAGGGTGTTGGGAGAGTCTTGAATCCATAGCATGCCACAAAACTCCAATGCAAATCTTTCAAATATGTCCCCTCAGTAAGTTTTTTAAAGTGTCATGCTGTTTCTATGGCTACGTACAGTCATTAATTTTTTTTTTGTGTGAAATTGGACCTGAAAACTCCAGTTCTTATACCTCATTTAGCAGTACCCCCATTGCTTAGCCATGATACATGACCCTCATCTTAGGTGCAGTAACATTTCTTTATTCTTCATTGCTGTGGTGGCAAAAAAACAAACAAACCTCAAATGCATCTTCTAAAGCTCATTTCACCTTGCAGAAAGTACCAATACAAAGGATGTGGTTATTAATTTGATGGATTTGAGCCATTCAGTTTCAACGTGCAGTGTGCTGACTGCTCTGGGATTGATAATTTCTTCCAAATGTTGAGAAAAATAGTGCACCTTTCCTGATTTTGTTCTTGGTGAATGCAAAGGCTATTGAGATAAGGCTTCAGTTCTATGAAGAAGGGGGGGGGGGGGGAACAAAGAATAAAAAGTCCATCTTCCTACTACACTCGGTGCTGGCGGTTACCGGTATCTATTTCTGCTCATTGAGGTCCACAGTATGGACACAGCGGCAATCACAGGTGGTGAAGGCAGGTGAAGCCTGCCCTGTTCATCAATGCATTAGCTAGTGCAATAGAACATGCCGATGATGTGCGTCAGTACCTTATTCCTAACTCCAATGTCTGAACGCACCTTGCGCTGTAAGGCTTTAAAAGCTAAGCCAGCATTACTTTTTTGTTTACCAATCCCACGCATGCTTAAACTCCTTTACTGTGTTAACCTTTACCACTTCCACTGGAAAGCTATCCCATGTATCCATGCATACTTCCTGATATTACTATTAAATCGTTGCCCCTGTAGTTTAAGTCTATGTCCTCTAGTTGTGGTAGTTTTTCTTCTTTTAAATATACTCTCTTCCTTTACTGTGTTGATTCCCTTTATGTATTTAAATGTTTCTATCATATCCCCCCTGTTACGTCTTTCCTCCAAGCTATACATGTTAAGATGCTTTAACCTTTCCTGGTAACTTTTATCCTTCAACCCATGAACCAGTTTAGTAGCCCTTCTCTGAACTCTCTCCAAAGTATCAATATATCCTTCTGGAGATACGGTCTCCAGTACTGCGTACAATACTCCAAGTGAGGTCTCACCAGTGCTCTGTACAATACTCCAAGTGAGGTCTCACCAGTGCTCTGTACAATACTCCAAGTGAGGTCTCACCAGTGCTCTGTACATTACTCCAATTGAGATCTCACCAGCACTCTGTACATTACTCCAATTGAGGTCTCACCAGCGCTCTGTACATTACTCCAAGTGAGGTCTCACCAGCGCTCTGTACATTACTCCAAGTGAGGTCTCACCAGCGCTCTGTACATTACTCCAAGTGAGGTCTCACCAGCGCTCTGTACATTATTACAAGTGAGGTCTCACCAGCGCTCTGTACATTATTACAAGTGAGGTCTCACCAGCGCTCTGTATTGCTTTCTACATTGATACATTGTACCACATTCTCTGTATCTGAAGAATGCCAAGCATACAACTATATACAAATGGCCAGATCAGCCATATTTTGTAGGAGACAAATAATGCTGCCATGAAACAGTGTTATTTGTTTAAGTAATTCATATGGGCTGCCCCTCTTGATGTATTGCCTCCTCCTGAACACCCACCATTCTGAATACTGTAACATGTAACAGTTATATATGTCATCTGGCAACTACTTCCAATCACATCACCTCCCATTATTTTCAATAGGGGAAATTCAAACTTGTTTTTTTTTTTTCCTTATCAAACTTTTTCACCTCAAGCTATTCTGCAAATTTTAGTGAATAGACCCATTCGTCGTTTATTAATATGTCTACCACTTTTGCTATCCGGTGGTTCCAACCAGTACCACTTTGAAGGCACTGTTGAGTATATATTGTAAAAGGTCATGCGAATGGAAAAATGGATTCTTGCAGTGGACAATACTCTCTACCGTTGAGTTTGTTTTATTATATTTCCTTTCTCTCCTCCTGAGTAATATATGTAAACACCCCAATTATTGAAAACTCGGATATATTTTGGCCACTTACACCAAAAGCCTTCTAGATTGGAAGAACTTGCAAACAAGCACTGTATAAATTACTATCCTTATGTTTTGCCTTAGGCACTGTGTATTAATTGTTCTCCCTTTCCAATTGCGATGCTTATAAATAAAGCAATATAATAATAAAATATGAATGATAGAGGCTATGTACCTCTTTGTGTGAGGAACAATAGCTCAATTAATAATAACATTATTGTTATGCAAATCATATTAAGATACAAAATAAAATACATCAGAAGGGATGCAATGCTAGCATTCTCTAAAAGAAAAGAACATTAAATATAAATGAAAAGGGAAAAAAAACTAAAGAAAAACAAGACCAGTATTAGAGGTTCCTGTGTTCAAGCTTGTCTTCACAGAATGTATCTCCAGTTAATTTTGATTAAGGGATATAGAGGGGCATGTACTAAAAAAACACAAATATATTTTATGTGCAAAACTATTTTTGCGCTTTGCTCCTATTGCAATGTACTAAACATTTAACACTCAAATAGTACATACGTGCAAATTCGCGAAAAAAACAGACATAATTACGAATAAAAACAGGCAAGTTTGCGAATATTTTTCTACCTCTTTTGATAGCGCTCGCTAAAAGCTGGTGTAATTTTCACACGCAAATAAGACTTATTTTTCACAAAATATTCGCAAAGCTCTTTAAATATAATCGCAATTTAGTAGCGCAACCGGAAAATGCACGCTAAATAAAAATAAACAGAAGAGGCGCAAATCAGGAAAAAAAAGCGCAAAATGTTACAAATAGTCCCAAATTGCTCCTTACTCATGTTTTACTTTTTCCCCCCACTGCACTTGTTTAGTACATGACCCCCATAGGGAGCATTTTACTAAAACTGAACTGACAAGTGAACTGGCATTGATAGCGGAGTGGGCCACATTCGCCAGATTGCTTTTTGCAGTTGACTGGGGAGATGTTTCATTTTTTAGGGTTTCCTCTTCTCCTCCTCCCCCTTCTCTTCGTTATGCGCTACCTTTCACCTTCCCTCTCCCTCTTATTACATGTGTAACCATTTGTTAATTCCGTTACACTTCTGGCTGCCAAAAGTGTCAAAACCATTTAGATTTTTGATGCTTCAAAGTGCAAATCAATACGGGACTTTTTCTGTATTTCAGACATCATTTGGCAAAAGTGCTTAACGAGTTGCTAAATTAGAAAATAAGATTGCAAAATCTGATGTGGAGGGGATAATTAACAATCAACCTTACCAAGAAAATATAATTGTTAAATCATTTGAGCTCCATTGGCATGTAAATGGTTAAATTCGTTTTTCTTTCTAAATAAAACTTATTCCATGTGTGATTAAAAAAAAAAATCATTATTTTTATTTAGTTTTTTTTACAGGTTTACAATACAGATTTAGGGTTGATAGAATTTATTAAACTTGAAATGAAAAGGCTTAATAGTAGTGTTGAGCAAACCCGAACCGCACTGTTCGGGTTCGTACCGAACATTACGGTTTTTGGACCCCGGACCCGAACACGGACGTTTCACTGTATGTTCGGGTTGGAGTTCGGGGTTCGGCGATTACATTGTATGTAATGCTATGGGCTTTCTATAAACCGAAATAGAGTCCCCATTCATACAAATAGGTCAGTTGACCTATTCGTATGAATGGGGACTCTATTTCGGTTTATAGAAAGCCCATAGCATTACATGTATTCCATGAACCGAAAGTCTATAAAACGAAAGACATTCGGTTTATAGACGTTCGGTTTATGGAATACATGTAATGCTATTGCTATTCTATAAACCGAAATAGTGTCCCCATTCATAGGAATAGGTCAATTGACCTATTCGTATGAATGGGGACTCTATTTCAGTTTATAGAAAGCCAAATAAAAATAAAAATGTATTCTACCTGATAGGTGGGACTGGTCTGATATGCGGACTGGTCTGCTATGCGGACTGGTCTGATATGCTAATGGAGAGGTCTTCTCTGTAATGGTGACAGTGAGCAAAGAATGGTGAACCCCTTTCAAGTAGACTATTTCAGCCCTCTCCATTCTCTGAAATGTTTTTCTCACACCAACTGTATCAGCTTTACGAATACTGTTCTTTTATTAAGATGAAAAAGTTAATTTCTTATGTGCTGCTTCTGTGAATTTCCACAAACAGAAAATGCGACTTTGCTGAAAAATTCTAAACTCCGCACACAGTAAAGTAAATAAAAAGAGGAGACATCTCTTTGAGGGTCTGCTACTCAAAACAATACAGGGACCGGAACCTCATACTAAAAACATAAAGCAGACACTAATAAAAATAATAAGTAATCTAATTTATGATCAACAGCACGCTACCTTCATGTACTTGGAGAGTAGCTAAACTGTGTGTCATTTATTTAATCGACACAGGAGGGAATGGAGCAAAAGTCTGGGATACAATTATTATTGTCGACTATTCAACGTACTCTAAGCGCCTGACTGAATTACTCAGTGGGACTTGCTCTGTGGGGTGAAAGTTTCCCTCCTACTTCATTTTATGAAGATAACATTTCTAATTATAGTGACGCTGTTAGATTTTAGCCTGAGTACAATTTGTGCAAAATTTTAGACAGCAGAACACGAAAGCGGTATTGTTTGTTTTTTTTGTCTTATTGGGTTGGTTTAAAAAAATCTGTAATATTTTATGAGCTTTAAAGAGACACCATCACCTAAACAGTTTTAACTGTATGAACGGGAAGCATACACAGTATTGTATACAATGCAGGCCGCACTGTTCCTTTAACCCCTTAGTGACAAGACATTTTTACCTTGACTTTCCCTTGGTGACAATGGCTGTATTGACATGTCTGGGGTGATTGTGTTTAGCAGTCATTTTCTTCTCTCTCACATACTGTACCCACACAAATTATATGTTGTTTTTATCGTCATAGGAAGGTCTTTGATTAGATACCATTATGTTCATTATATCTTATAATTTACTACAAAAAAAATCATAAAATATGATGAAAACATTTTAAAAATTCACTTTTTCTAACTTTGACCTAAAATATAATTTACACAAATACAATCATTAAAAAAGACCCCATCTAAATAGTTTCTAAATGTTGTCCCGAGTTCAGAAATAGGACAGATGGGACATTTCGGTGCTGGCTATTGCCACGACATCGAGGCAATAGACCATCACCGTTAAAGCGGTTTTCACGATCGTTTATCGCGAAATCCTCTTGTTTCACCACAGGACGTGCCAGGCACGTCCATTGCCGCAAAGGGGTTAACATCTATCTCTTAAATTGAGCAGTTATTTAGTAGACATATTGAGGTTGCATCCAAATGTATACAATATATAGTAATTATACACAGCAATAAATATCTCACAGGCTCCAGGGCAATGTATTTTGTATACACTACTTTAATTTGCATTTGTAAATTATATCCTGGGGCAGGGCAATGAATTAAAACTGTTAAAAAAGCCAATATGTAGACCTAACCTTGCACTCAAACTATTTTTTACTCGCCTTCTGTTAAAATATAGACTGGGTGTCATCCAAACAATGGGCAAGCATAAATACATTTGTATGGAATGAAATGAAGCAGGGGTTAATTTAGGAAAGACATGTAATGTAAACAAACAAAAAAGTAGAAATTCAGAAAAATTGGTTTAGAAGCAAGGCTGCTTAGGGTGCAAGGAATAAAAAGCAAGTGGCCATATGTTTGTTCCATGGAGTGAGCCTATAAAGGAATTGTTTTTAATGCGAATGAAGAGAAAAAAATATATAAAAAGTGATCCATACATTGTAAATACAAAAGCATTGTGTGTTTAACATATGTTTACACTTTTCCTAATATCTGGAAAATTGAAATGCCAGAAATTTGGATATTTAGGCCAAATTCAGGGCCATTACGGTGTCTTTCTGACCTTATTGAGTAGGAAATTACCAATTCCAGGCCGAAATTGACCATACTAAGTAGCTGAATAACAGAAAATTGTGTAATTTGCTAAAACCTCTGGTCTGACCCCATGTGGGTCCTGATTGGAGAGTTCAGTTTTAGTGAATACAAGTGAATAGTGAATGATTAGCCATTCAAAAGATCAAGTAGGTTAGGCTGGGCTCAAACAGGTTATCTCAGGTTGCCAAAGTGTGGCCCCCCCCAGCCGCTGGTAGCTTACATCTCCCATAATCCTATGTCACCTAACAAGGGAGTATGGGAAACAGAACTGTCCAACAGCTGAATGGGGAGCAGTTTACCACTCTTGGGTTTGATATTGAATGCTAAAAAGCCATTATAAATTATCATTTTTGCGGGGGTTGAAAAATGCTATGGATAACAGTTTTTAACTACATTTTGCATATTCTGGGGCATTTCCTGTAGCTAAATGGGTTAAGCACATTCATGTGCACTTAATTTATTTCGGTTCCTATGTTTGACTCCCTTGATTCATTATAGCATGATCATAGACACTGATGTATTGCAATTACTGTGTGCACAATAATGCAAATATAGTATGATCCACAAAAATGTTTCCCATTATTATTTGTAGAGCTGTCATTATTTCGCATTACATTTATAGAAAAAATTTAAAAATGTCAACGCTTGCATATTGCTAGATTGGCTAATATATCAGTTTTACAGTGCAAATGTTTCACTTTATCACAGAAATCCTTTAATAAAAATGTTTTGGCGTTTGCAAGACTCATTTAACTTGATATATTCCCAGTGTTTAGAAGAATTAGTTGAGGAATTTAAATATGGCTTCTATTTTTTTTTGTGTGTGTTAATGTCTGTCATTTATTCCGATACCCTGGGACCAGAAAGTAACAGGGGTAGAGCAGAAAAGGGGTGGTGTTAGTGACATTCGGGAACATACGTTACCACATGACATTGGCTATGTAACATTGGTACATGTACTTGGTGTTTAGAGCTCACATCCTAAATACAATAGCCCATCAAAAGCTGACCTATCCCAGCACACATTTAACGCCTGAGGTCCAGAACCCAATACTATAGGGTCTATTCAATAAAGAGAGAAAAAGCCCTAGGCAATTTTGCGTATCAAAAGAAATGTCTCACTATAGAAAGACCTCAGAGGTAGCCATTAAAGGGACTGTCTAGTCTTACAAATATTAATGCATATTAATGTGCTTTCAAACTTTACAATACATATTTTAGTGGCCATGGTGCAACTTTATCAGCCCACCCCATTATCATGAGTGAGAAAGACACCAGATAGAAAAGCAGGACAAATTTGCTGACAGTACAGAGATTGATAGACAAACAAGACAACTGGATAGAAAGTTAGGCGCACTGGGGCATTTAGAAAGTGGTGCAACCCCGGTCCATTGAGTCAGGTTAGAGCGCAGCGCAACGGTGATTGCCCATGGCTAGTGTTAGAGATTGGACGTATTGAAAAAAAGGAAACGTGAAAAGTGACTGGGAGAGAAGTATGAAAAGTGATTATTGGGCACATTTTAAAAAAAACACTTTTGAAAGTGTTTTATATGCTTTATTTTACATTTTTGCTCAGGCATTGCCATAGAAGGCTGGATGGCCTGATTTTAAAATGTTTTGTTTCTATGGTGGGATATTTTGCTCATATTATGTTTATTAGAACTATTTTGCTAAGAATTACAAAACTGTAGATTGCATTCCTTCTCATCGATAGCTGGTCTCTTCTCAAAAAAAAAAAGATAACAAGCATGTCACTCAGAAGTCTACAAATATGAAGACAAGAGCAAGAAATTAAACAATTTCGAGCAAAGCAAAGGTCCAACAAAACATGCTGTCAGGCCGCCTGTCCATGCGCGATGAAGCTGGTGGGGCAGAACAGTCCACAACGTATAATTTCTGAAGACACAAATGAAGATCAGAATACGTGTAGACATGTCAGGTCTTTGCTGGTAGAGCCTGTGAAGCAGGGGTATCCAACTACTATTCGGAAACTTCTCCCCACATTCTTTGTCAACATTGGACATCATGTTCATCCATCTGTTATTCCTCAGTGGTTGGAAAGCTACCGATGTATTGAAGCAAACACAGAAACTTCAAACCCTCAGGGCTGGAACACACGCACAAGCACACACAGCCTGGAAGTCCCCTGAAATGTTCTGTGTTTTCTAGTATTTAGTTGTAATTCTTAATTCCACTTCTTGTCTGTCCCCAGACAAAAACATACCTTAACAATTAATACATAACAATAATTGTGCTTTTAAAAAGTATGCTTTATTTTCTTAACATTACCTACTGGGCTCAAGTTACTTCCTGGAAGTAAAATACAAGTCATGGACATTGGACTTTGACTGGACCAAATGGTGATTATTATTTATTAAGGTCAATTCTAGGGCAACTTTCTAGGAGTGGACCAATCAGCAGGACTTTTCCATAGGCCTCCATGGTGATTGCTCCACTTAGAGAACTTTGCCCCAACACCAACATTAAAATCTTGGCAATCGCAGAATTCATATAATAATATACCAAAGGAAACTGAGCTCTGAGTGGCATGCAACAGAACATCAAGATTAAAATCCTTCCTTGTGATTACAATCTTAATTCAAGACATCATTAAAAATGTTGCAAAAAGAATATTTACCAAACCGTTTTCCTAATGAAGAACCAGGGGTCAGAAGTTCCAGACGGAGAAAAAAAAAATTGTTTTCAAATAATCGCAAACAGATATTGGCCAATTGATATTTATTTTCTCGGCTGACATGCCATCAGTCCCTGCCAAAATAATATATATTGTTTATCCATAATGTTTTTTTTAAAGCAGCTCCCTGAGTGTGATTCGGTAAAGCAATCTTCAATTATTCCCCATTAGGAGCAAGGAGACAATTTTAATTGGAGTTATGGTCCAATGCACAAATTCACAAACATGCATAGGACAAACTAATTACACTGCCACATCTGCTTAGCTGAGACACGGATGTCACACACATAGAGGCAATCATTCCGAGTATTACTGACCTAAACACTTGAAAACCCAATGCAGAAACAACTTCACATCCAGAGAAACGTTAGAATTTCATTATTGGAGAAATGTAAAATATATATATTTTTTGCCCTCCGTTTAATCATGTTAGCTTTAACTATTTCATGTGTTTGTTTCGTTTTAGTCTAGTAATTAGAGGTCTGTAATATAAAATACCATCTACAGTGACATTTTAAAATGAATACATCCTAACCTAAACCTATAGAAGCGCGACCATTTTATATTATATGAGATTAAAGAGGCCAGTTTTCCTGCATATTTTAGTACACTAGTATTATGTATATATATATACATGTTGCATTTTATATACTCAAACATTTTCAAACATGTGTATGTCCCCTTGGCCATCCGTGACCGTAAAAGTCATGAGAGTACACAAGAGTTTACTGTGAGCTCGGCCTCTAATGAGCCAGAGATCGTCTGGACACTGGCGCATGCTGACGCCGACATCGTGCGCTCAACCAATCACAGAGGGGGTTCACCCTATGGGTCTGTTGGGTCAGACAATTTCCCACTGCTCGTTTTTGATTCCACCATCAGAGGGGCGCTAGTTAAGGTCCCCTCCATTGGTGACATGCAAAAAAATGATTCTTTCAGGCAATAGCCGTAAGAGACTGATCGTGACTCAGGCATAACGCTTCACAAGGAAGCATCATGGCTTCTGGTTAAAGGTTAAACTGGCATGTACCATAAAAAGTACATACCAGTTGATGCTCTTACTACGGCCATTGGGTATTTCACCTGTGCTTCTATATTTGAAATGAAAAAATAGATTTAGGGACTTTTTGAGATACAGTGTTACACCCCATTTGTAAAATAAGTATAATGTACGTCTTCTATTAGCTGATGAAATAACCAACTGTTGAATATGTCCACGTCCAATTCCTAGCTGGTTCGATTTCCATCCTTCTGAGACTGATACAAATGGAGCCAGTATTGCAATGAAATGGGAATTGCCATAGTCTATTGTAAATCAGCATAGACAGGAACAGATGTGGCTGCCACAAATACTAATATATGTTAAATTGACAACTGACTGGTAATATGCGAGTGGACGTAGCAGTTGGGAAGTAGATTCAATTCCCACTGATAATAGTTCATTTCCATACAGCCTAAAGTTTTCAAATTTCCATCTCAGTTTCTTGCAATTCTCAATTTATTGAGTAGACAGTTATATTTTATTGCCATTGTCCAATTGCCCCTTGTGACAATTCATGTGCCAGGCACACCATGGGAAACAGTCCCATTAATGACAAGGAACGTGCCAGGCACACCATGGGAAACAGTCCCATTAATGACAAGGAACGTGCCAGGCACACCTTGGGAAACAGTCCCATTAATGACAAGGCACGTGCCAGGCACACCATGGGAAACAGTCCCATTAATGACAAGGAACGTGCCAGGCACACCATGGGAAACAGTCCCATTAATGACAAGGAACGTGCCAGGCACACCGTGGGAAACAGTCCCATTAATGACAAGGAACGTGCCAGGCACACCGTGGGAAACAGTCCCATTAATGACAAGGAACGTGCCAGGCACACCATGGGGAACAGTCCCATTAATGACAAGGAACGTGCCAGGCACACCATGGGAAACAGTCCCATTAATGACAAGGAACGTGCCAGGCACACCATGGGAAACTGTCCCATTAATGACAAGAATAGTGCCAGGCACACCATGGGAAACAGTCCCACTAATGAAAAGGAACGTGCCATGCACACCATGGGAAAAAGTCCCATTAATGACAATGAACGTGCCAGGCACACCGTGGGAAACAGTCCCATTAATGACAAGGAACGTGCCAGGCACACCATGGGAAACAGTCCCATTAATGACAAGGAATGTGCCAGGCACACCGTGGGAAACAGTCCCATTAATGACAAGGAATGTGCCAGGCACACCGTGGGGAACAGTCCCATTATTGACAAGGAACGTACCAGGCACACCGTGGGAAACAGTCCCATTAATGACAAGGAACGTGCCAGGCACACCATGGGAATCAGTCCCATTAATAACAAGGAACGTGCCAGCCACACCATGGGAAACAGTCCCATTAATGACAAGGAACGTGCCAGGCACACCATGGGAATCAGTCCCATTAATAACAAGGAACATGCCACCCACACCGTGGGAAACAGTCCCATTAATGACAAGGATAGTGCCAGGCACACCATGGGAAACAGTCCCATTAATGACAAGGAACATGCCAGGCACACCATGGGAAACAGTCCCATTAATGACAATGATAGTGCCAGGCACACCATGGGAAACAGTCCCATTAATGACAAGGAACGTGCCAGGCACACCATGGGAAACAGTCCCATTAATGACAAGGAACGTGCCAGGCACATCATGGGAAACAGTCCCATTAATGACAAGGCACGTGCCAGGCACAACATGGGAAACAGTCCCTTTAATGACAAGGCACGTGCCAGGCACACCATGGGAAACAGTCCCTTTATTGACAAGGCACGTGCCAGGCACACCATGGGAAACATTCCCATTAATGACAAGGAACGTGCCAGGCACACCATGGGAAACATTCCCATTAATGACAAGGAACGTGCCTTGCACACCATGGGAAACATTCCCATTAATGACAAGGAACGTGCCAGGCACACCATGGGAAACAGTCCCATTAATAACAATGAACGTGCCTTGCACATCATGGGAATCAGTTCAATTAATAACAATGAACGTGCCTGGCACATAATTCAGCTGTAAGTAACATGGCTGAATGACTGAGGTCGCTCAAATACCTCTGATCTCCGTGACAGCCAGTCACAGTGATCAGATGTACATATCTTGCAATCATGTACATATTTTTTCATTTACATTTATGCGTTACTGCAGAACTATACCCCAATATATGTACATTGATGAATGGCACATTGCATTTTGGTTTATAAGGATAAAGAAAAGATGGCATCAAAGACAAAGACATACCTTTTTCCTTAGAAAACAGGATGATGTTGGTATGGATACACTAACTGAGACAGAGAGTATTTGTAGGAAAATCCCAAGAAAGCTATTGTCCTTAAGGGCTGAAAGTGACTCAGAATATACTGCAGATATATCATGTCTATGATACAAAGTCTAATACATCTCATGTGATTTACCTACATCAGGAAGGGACTGGCTATTCCTGGCCCGGGGGACAAAAACAGCGTAGATGCCCTTGGTTCCATTTCATCAGCCCACCTAGTATCATCAGAGATAGACACACATAGACATGCAAGACAGATGTGCTGACATATATGCTACAGAGATTGATAGACAGGCAATTGGACAGAAATATAGAAATTGTTACTGACTGGGACATTTAAAAATGAAAATTAATTCATCCCATTGAGTATGATTAGAGAGCAAGCCCTGAAGGCAATTGTCCTTGTGCCCCCACCCTTGCCCCTGACTCCCCTGACCAACACACGTATAATATATTGTAACCATTGACCTGCTAATACATAACGCATAGCGATTCTGCTTTCAGTAATGAATCACATGTTCACATCACCTCAATTCACCTGCAACTCACGTGCTGCTCGCCTATGAGTGAGTCAAACCTGCAGACTCCGTAATGACTTTATTATCCTTATGGCAAGCTCGTAATGATGACTTACCGTCATGGTCAATCAATAGGAGACAAATCCAGTGCGTTCCTCTACTTTCCTGCTCACTAGAAAGAAAAACGAATATCACCAGTTGCTTTTATTGTCATTAAACCTTCATAAGTATTGTTTCCTTGTACTCTTTGTCACTCTCATGTTTAGTTTTGCCTATACAACTTATTTTGTATGGATTGTGCTAGCATGCATGCAGATTTTTTATTTATTTTTAAGATTTGTATTGCATTTTTGTAGGACAGCCTCATCCGTTGTTCTGGAGTTTAATTACAGTCCATAAAGACCATGAAATAGTCCTCTAGCACTTTAAAGGGAGACAACACATTTTGTTTTACCCCTTGCTTGCTTAAAAGAGAGACCCACATCTTCACATGCCATTGACATAGGACACCTATTTAAGATTCCCTCTGCTGACAACACAAGCAGTGAGACACAGCCAGTGAAGATGTCCTTTGCCTACTTCTCAGGCATGGCAGCTGCCGGTCAGATGATATGCTGCCATATATCATTACATGCCTGTTTCTCATCATACCAGGGGCCACATAATATTTCTCTTGTGCTTCTATATTAGATGCCAAAGTGTATTTCTTTTTACTCCGCATTGTTCTCTACTGTATGTTCGTGTTATTCTTTTTTTTAATACTTTAGTCTAATTCTTGGTTAATTCTGTCAGTTGTACTTCCGTATATATCAGCTTTGCGCCTTCAGACATCAAATTCAGCTCTGTGTACGCAATGGTCCAGAAACCGTCTTGCTGACGCTATACTTTCTGAAGTGCTATCCGAGATAATAAGCATCATAATTCATCCCTATTTTTTTTTTCTCCTTGCTCCGGCCTCTCTGGGTTTCTATGTAAATGGCAAATTTAAGTTTTCACACCATTTCCCATCTCGAGTTGATTAGCGAAAGTGTAGATTCAGCAGGCTTTTTTTTATAATTGTGTACAGTGCGTACAGCATCCGCTTCAGGAGAATATGGCAGGAAGCCCATCTCCACAATTAGCCACCGGGTTTTGCAACCTCTTCTGCAAACATGGGTTAAATTATTTGTTTTGTCGGCTGCATACAAACCAAGGTGGCACTACCATACAAGCCACTGAAAAAAAAAAGATTCATACATGGCAACTTAGCCTCGGACCAGCAGCCATGATTCTTCCGTAAGATCATTCTCTCACTGCACCTCCACATGCCATCAACTGACGGGAACTTAGAAAGGTCCCCTCTGTTGGTGGCATGTAGAAAACAAAAGTCTCTCCGCACTAGCAGAGAGAAACCGTCAGCCCCATCTTATGCGTGGGAGGGGCCCCTGTGCTGATTGGCTGAGGGCATGCTGACACTGTCAGCATGCGCCAGAATCAAGATGAGCTCTGCCTCAGCTTATAGGCAGAGGTCAGATTAAGCCCGCCTGTATCAGCAAAGATACATGTCAGGTTTACAGTGGCACAGGATTTTTAACTTTTTCTTCTATTGGTGAAGGAAGGGATATAAAAATTACCTTTTTACTGCCACTTTGAGCTGCTATTTAGAGCTTGGGGTGGGCACCTGCACTGCTCATAGTGCATATGTGCTGGACTTTGTAACAGACAATGTAATGACCTTCACAGACCTTGCCCTGGACCTTTGGGCAACACCCCACCATGGCCAAGGGAAGAGAGACCATTATGGAGACATGAGGGAAAATAGCTGATGAAGGAAAAAACCATCTGATGTTTCATTGAGGGCCTTCAAAAACCTACAACCACTCCTGCATAAAAATGAGTTGTCTTTTTCATATTTTCATTCAATGCACAGTATATAGGAAACCAAACCAAACAAAAACAAACAGATAAATAGAATGCGTCGACGTGTTGGCAAATTACAACATGTACAGGGACCATTAGTTTGAAAGATCACACAGCGCAATAGACGGACTATTTGACACTCAAAAAACATTACGCTAGCTTTCCTCCAAATTGCATTTTATTAAAATATTCTAATGGATGTCATCGGATAAAGCATGATTTACTTTTGCAAAATCAATATACAAAAGGAGCAATGGCCTGCCGAAATTATCCCTAACTGGGGGTAATATCTATTCCACAAGTCGTTTTTATTAGCGCTATTATCATTCTTCACAATAACAGTACTGTGTTTTCTTATAAAACGATGTTGCTTGGTTTTTGTGGTCTCCTCCTACTGTCCTACTTTTGAACCTCTATCCTGCTCCCCAACGTCAACCTCAGGTGAAGGTTCTTTGACCTGAATGACCTACGTACTTCCTGTACCCATTTCGGGAAAAAAAAAGCTGAAGTGTTTCCCAGATTGAAACTACAGCAAAAGGAGAAAGATGTTCTGGGTTCTCATCCATGAAGGGTGAATATAATTTCATTTTCACCTTTCACAACCCTGCAATTGATAATGGATGGAGCCGGGAATGAGTTATAATATTTTTTTTAAAAGATAGAAATCCCAGCATTAATCATTGATTTCTTTTTAAGACGTGTTTTAGTTGCTTTAAGGGAGAATGAAAAACATTAGCACTTTCCCTGCTTTGGGAGCAGTGCAATTTGTTAAATGTTAAACAATGCCCCTATTCATAATAATATAATAGTATTAATAGCGACACACAAAAATACAATTTTGGCGAACAAAGTATTGAACTAGCTATATTAATTAAGCTATAGCTGCTAATGTTGATTATGGAACATACATTTGCAGAATTCTTAAAAACTTCCTACTGATACTTAACTATTTCATTGTCTCAAGGGTGAGAATATGTTGTTTATCTTATTATCGAATATAAATAATATAGAAATATTGCGCAATCTTGATAGTTGTTGTATATACTGGCACTATAGAGAGAGGGTGTTAGCCCATTATATATGTTTGAACAAGTTGACTTACATGTTCAATAAAAAATATTTTGTATAAGACTGCAAAAAAAAAAAAACTTAGAGGTCTACAGTAAGAACAATGCAGTAATAGCTATGCACTATGCTAATCCTGTTCTTCCAGCTGGAGGAACTCCACAGGTTTGGTCCAATGTATAGAGGAGTCAATGATATGGAATGTTGGTCTCACCTCATTTCACCTGCAGCTCACCTTTCACTAAACAGACCCGGGAGGCAATGTATTCCCCAATATCCTAGATCTGCCCTCCTACCTTGGAATTTAAGTCACAATTTGACCCAGAGTCCTTTAGGTGTCTGACAGCTCACACCCAATACGTAGACACCTGAGAGTTAGAACTATGTTTTTGGAAGGACCCACTCTCACTCATGGAAAAGGTAAACTGGAAATTTCTTAGGCAAATGAAACAGTTTTCTTACTGTTTGAAAAGAAGAGGAAGTCAAGTTTTCCAACCCACATCCTTAAAGGGACTGCCTGGTGCCCAAAATGAGTCTTCCATATGTTAATGCGTATTAATGTGCTTTCAAAATACTTTAAAATGCATGTTTTTTTTTTTTTTTAATTTCTTAAAATATAAAATACTTACAGCTAGAAGAAATTGTGAAATTATACCATTTTGCAAGAATCCAGGAATGCCCGCACTAGCTGAGTAAAAGTACATTTCCTTTTTTTTGTTTTTGTTTGCTGCAGGAACCAATGGGAATAATTTCATTCAAATGAATGGGATTTCCTGTCTCTCTAGTGATATCAGACAATGGGTGGCACTGTTAAGAGATCCAACGGTGTACAAGAGCAAGTCTATTGCATTCCAAACAATACATTCTATTCCAGCAGCACAGGAAGTGATAGAATGAAACAAAACATTATATGCTCAGTGTCTAAATAAGCAGTGCTGCAGCACCTGATATATCCATGCAAAGTAATCACTGGGGAGGGCCTGAGTCAAATATAAAACATGATATTTATGTAGAATGCCTGCAATAAAACACACTGGAAAAAGCCATTGCACTATACAAGCAGTGATCTTTATCTTGCACCAGAGTGAGTCTGAGGACTAGACCGTGCCTTTTAAATACTATAAAAATTGCATCACAGTGGGAACAAATTAAATATTCAGCCTCAGTCCAAGGTTTAATAAATGTTACCTAATGTTACCTAATGGAGAAAGCACTACCCATGCTTTATTTGTATATATATATGCTTGTGATGTCTCAGTATTTTATTATTATTTGAAGAATACGCTAGCAGTAAATGTCCTTCAATGACACTTTGACCAGTCACTGCACCTTATCACAGAGCTGTCTGCTGGAAGGCACAGCAGAGATCACAGACTCTGCAGGAAGAGAGCGGCAGCATGCAGATCTGTGAATGATTGAGCACCAGAGAACCTGGAAGCTGCTTAAAGTCAACCCATCAGAAAAGAGGACACGATTACATTCATCAATACAAAATACAAAATACTCACTGTAAACTGTAAAATAATTTGGAATCTATTGTTACATAATAAAATGCAACCCATCTCCAAATTAAAGAGACAGCTTTTTTGTACTTCCTGTCTCCAGTTACTCTGGCAGCACGAACCCTGTGGTTTTAAATATTGATGTTCTAAATTATAAAATAATATAGATTAACGCTAAATATTCCACAAAATGTATTCACTAAAAATGTGAAATTTGAGATGAGGAATGTTTTTTTGGCACAGAAATTGAACCTGGGGTTAAACCGATTGCAAAGAATGAAAAGGAATAAAAGGGACTCTGTTACTTAAAGAGTATTTACAGTGGGAACATATAATAATTTTTAGATTTTTATTTTAAAAATGCAAGCTAATCTGTACATCAAGTGATAAAGAGTGTGTATGCTGTCTCCTATTAATGACATCAGCTCTTGCCAGCATATGCAAATTAATCATAACACCTGTGATTCAAGGATTCTATCCCTTTATGCACATCTCCCCTTTGCCTAGAGGTTTTCTTGTTTTTTTTTTTTGTATCCCTGATGTCCCTGACTCCATCTTTATTGTATGCTTTTCTAGACACAGGAGGGAATCTACCAGTGTCGGATGCTCCATAAGTGCTAGGCGTGCACCGCACAGCTAGCATGGAGCCGCGCTGTGTATCTCTGGGGGTTTTGTGCCCTGAGCAGAGAGCACACAAACCCTGGAAATACATCCGGGAGACGGACACAGCTGCAAATGCGACCCCTCGGATGTATCTCGTGCATTTACCCGGGGATGGTGTGGTGGCTGTTCCCAGCACACAAACCCCCGGAAAATACACGAGATATGTTGTGCCACTAAGTGACAGGCGGGCTCCAGACTGGCAGCACACCTGTCACACAGGAGCACAATACGCCTCTGAAAGCTACACCCAAGGTGCACTGAGGATATTACTAGGAGGTCTGTTCTATTATGTGCACTCCTCCCTCAATGCTCTCTTTCAGTCCTAACACTCTTTTCCTCACTTCGCAATCACATTTAATATATGTAGTTGACAAAATGATGTCCAATATTCCATCCTCTAATCTAACTGTAGCAAAAAGAAGAGACGTGTACAGAAGTAATACAGCGTGTAAAAGAAATTGACGCTTCGGCGATCTCTACTCCAGTCGTGGTCATGGACTGATAATTTCTTCATTCCTGACTTCAAGGTGCAAAGAATTAGCCGAGAAACAGACTGGAAAATATAGGTTAACACACTCGCCTCATTCATTAATCTCTCTTACCACGCTGCCAACTGGGGATCCAAGTGTCTAATCACCAGGCTTAGGCTTCCTATTTATGAACATTAAAGAGATAGATGTGTCTATACTACTTTGATAGACTCTGTTTTTCTAGTGTGTTTTTTCCCAGCTGTGTCATGTCTAGTTTGGATCCAGAGCTCCACAGTGTAGGGATCTACTGGGGTTTTGTTGGGCTGCAATAAAAACTCTCAAAGACCATCGCTAACTAAAGAAAATGTACCATCCATAATAATAGTAGTAAACATAATATTTAATCAGGAAAGGCACATGGATATTGTAACGGACTGTCTACCAGACGTAGTAGACCCTCTGCCCGTTGTAGGAAATCACCTCCTTAGCCCCTGATTACAGCTCAGCATTCACCCAGCAAGTCTTTCCTGGACCTTTGCTCTTTGTACCCAAACAGACAAGAGACTACTAGCAGTTAGGTACAGCAAGAATGAACAATTCTTTTATTTGTGACAACACAGACTTATAAAAAGACATAAACATGACATCACAGACATTAGTATACAATGGGGGGGGGGGGGGGGGGGATGGAACTAAACATAGTTCTCCAACTAACTGGGGCTAGGAATAAATTAGACTTTCGGACTACAAACCAAATAGGAATTAATATAGAGTGAGTAGACACAGAGGAAGACACATAATGTACACAACATAATCAGTTTACCAGTTAATCCAGAACAATGGATGTTGGAGTAAACTATCAATTCTAGTCACTGACACATTATAACCCTCCAGAGTGGTCTACTCACAGAATAAAACATTACACATAAACCAATATACTAACAGAATATAAATAACTAACAATATTAACATATAACGTTACGGCACATAAGCCAGGGTCCATAATCTACAGGGAGGTGTTTGGCCCTCAGGCCCCTCCAAGAACCCCAGTCATTCAGGCTGTCAGGACTCACTTCATGACAGATATAGTCTCTCGTTTTCAAGTACCCATTATTTAATCAAACCCTGGCAGGAATGGAAGCTGCAACCTTAGGTGCTCAGCAGATTCTTCAGTCGATGCACTAAGCCCACTAAGATGACTGGCCAGCCACAGACAAAAGAAAACAACACCCTTCAATGTCTCAGCTTTGTCCTAGAATGAAAGACCTGGACAGGAACAGCCCATGGACTAAGGAATGGTGGTTAACAAATGTCATTAGGAAATCACATGACTTGTCTCTGCATACATATTTCAGACTCTCAACTGACTTGGGCTTCAGCAAGAAATTCTACTGCTCTGAGCGACCACATCATTTTCATCCAACAATTACATTGTCAGGATTCTATTGCTAGGAATCTCCAGCTTGTAAAAGAACAATAATATAGTTATAATATACTGAATATTGTCAGACAGTTAAAATCATAGTGACTGCATACACGTGTATACACATGTTTATATTAATGTTAATACATCGGTGTCCTTTGTTGTTTTTTTTTTTTTTTTTTGAAGTATTGTCATTTATTTAAGAAGTCCTATTAGAGATCTGCTTTGTATTCATTTTGTGCACCCAATTAAATTTTGATTGCCGCTTAGAGATTAAAGAAGACAAGTTTGTGTCCAGTGACAGTGATTATATCTCTGGCGGAAGCTGCAGTTATTTAACCTGAGCCTGAGACAAGCATGTCTCTGTATTATCACTGTGAGGATTTAGCATCACCTTGAGAACAGAATGCAGGCCATTTAATATACTCGTGCGTGTTAATTTGTTTTAGAACTTGGACTGCTAAGCGCTCGGGTATGTAGCCTAAAAAGCAGCTCTGTACTAAACAAGACAGAGTTTTTTTTTATTTTTTTTCTTATTCCACGAATAACTTGCAATATGGCTCCTGAACCAACTGGAATTATTACAGGCTGACTTGATCTAGACATGACAATGCTTTCACTGATATTGGTTTCGATAGAAGGGGGAACAGGTTCTCTGAAATATGACACCAACTTTCAATATGACTTTTTATACACTGCACTTGTTTAGTACATGACTCCCAGTGTTTCTTATTGAGGGTTCGAAAATCTCGGAAGAGAGAGACAAACACAAAATCTAAAAAAAAAATGCAGAATCAACACATCACCTTTTTAAAAAAAAAAACATGTTTTTCACCTTCCTGGGAGATTCAAGGTTGGACAATATATAGTGTAGAAAATAGAAATGCTGGTGCTAATAACTTGTGTATCGCACAGTCAGCAGCTGAAAGTGTATGTGGCCATTTAACCCCTTAAAGGACAAACCAGGAACTCATCCTGTTCATTTGTTTTACACAGGGAGGTGAAAAGCTGCTGATGCTCAATATACAAGGCATTTGATGCTGGTAATATTCTGGGAAGAAGTAACTTGGACACTGTTGGTGTCTGCCTTTAACCCATTCATGACGGAGTTTTTGCCACAATTCGTGCTATTTTCGGCTTTGCTGAATGCTTTACGAGTGAAGACATCCAGCAAAGCACACATAAAAAGGCCATCGGGAATGCCCAGGGCAGTCTTAAAGTAACTGTGATAGAGGCAAGTCTGAAACATCCAGAAAGTGGGCTGTCTTACCTGCAATAGCTGAGACAGGCTGTCACAGCCATTGCAGTGAGGATTGTGATAGCTGTAAAAGGCTAATCACAATCCATTGCCATTCTCCCCCAAATGTGGGGGGAGAAATGGGGAAAGTTCATTCTGGTTGCCTTAACAGTTAGGCAGACCAGGATCAACCATTCTTTTTTGCATTTATATGTGATCACTATGAAAATCAATCACATTGATCATTTGTAATAAATGTAAAAAATACAATAAATGACAATCAGTGCTGTAAGAACACTGATTGTCAAAATCAGAGAGGAGAGAAAGATACTGTGTCCCAGAAATAATATATAATAAAAAAGTATAATAAAAAAAACACGTTTTGTTTTACCATTTTTACACTCTGTATTAAATTGTAGACATTACACAAAGGGTTAAATCTTAAAAAAATGGTTGCAAAAGAAAGCCCTATCTTTCCCTAAAAATACCCCAATATGTTATATGTGTGGATTCATAAAATAGCTCACATTTTAATTTAAACGCACACATAGCTTAAGTAGAAAAAACAGCTATTGTCCAGAACAGACATCAAAACAAAGAATACCATTGTCCTGAAGTGGTTAAGGCAGAGTCTCTAAAAATAAATGAATACTATTGGGTTGTTATCCAAACAAACAAACAAAAAAAGGAAATACAATAGTAATGAATATAAATATTAATAAATACTATATTTAGCATTTATGGCATGTGCTGGGATGTACCCCCTACCGAGACTGAAAGTCTTCAAAGTCTTGGGAACAAAACAAAAGAGAGGTGCAAGCCAAAAGGTCAGAATATATACTGCGGGAACCAGAACGCATGTGAGTCATTTTGATAACCTTGTTTGCATCAAAGTTATACAATTTGCATGCACACTGCTGTTAATCCTGACCCCTGGAGCAGTCTGAATATTCACAGAATGTCCACATAATAAGCCGAGCGGGATGGATCCCTCCAGTCAGTGGATTTTGTGGATCATCGCTACAGTTGCCAACATTCTTCTGTATTTGATAGGACAGTGCCGTATTTTGAGACATACAGCGATAAATATCAGAAGTATGTATATTTTAATTCTGAAAGGCACACTATTTACATAAGATGTAACTAGATAACCTGGTCATTTAAAACAAACACATATATAAATCATATGCCACTGTTTGTTTGTTTGTTATATGACTGAATTAATTGCATTTAAAAGGAAAATAAAATTAGGTGTTTATCTCCAGCAACCATTTTGAGAATATTGCTCATGATGCAACATCATGGGAAAGCCAGTCTCGCATGGGAAAGCCTGCATGATGATGTCATAAGGTACTCCCCTGCTCTCTTAATGGCTCCTGTGTATCATAGGAGGCAGGACTAGGTGGCTGTGTACAACTTTTTTTTTTACCTGCCTTCCAACACAAAGAGAGGAGATTAACCTAATCAAACAGGATCATAACTCCACTCCCTTGTGATTTAATCGTTACATGTTGAGTTTTAATAAATAAAAGGATGATCTTTTTGTGACTATAAAGTAAGAGATTGTATGTTATTTTTTTATTTTTTGAAGTCACTCTCCTTATATTTTACCTGGGGTACAATCTTCACAGAGAAATTATTCCAAAGTCCTTTTCCCCCCCTCCATTTCATGTTGTGTAAAATTCTGGTACATTTTGTTCTTATTAAGACAGAGCGTGGCTAGCCTCGAACTATATCCTTTATTATATATTTAGTGATATTTCTCTGTGAGCGGTTTTCATTTCCCTGCGAGAGAACCAAAATACATGGGACTTAATTAAAGATCACTGCGCAATTCTACCTTTCAGGGCCTGCCTTAAACCATATATTAAAAAAACAAAAAAAACAATTTGCATTGTGATCATTAATGTGATCTGTGAGTTTCTAAATAAATTGCTGTGTCTGCCATAAGAACTCCCACTTGTTTTAAGGAAGGCTGGGATAAAGAGCAAATGACATAAATGTGAAATGAAAGGCGAACACAAACATTTCTGTAATTACTTGTGTAAAAAAAAAAATAAAAAAAAAATAACCGTTTTATACATTCTTTCTGTATATGAAAAAAAAAAAATTCTGGAATTTTTCATTGATGTTCTACCAAGATCCGAATGTGGAAAGACATGACACCTTGTGTGTGCGAGAAATTAAAATATTGAAGCTATAAAACACTTTGGGGATCAAACAAACAGCTGCTGTACCAATGATTGGCCGTTCGTGGACTAGATAGTGGAATAGAATGGTTGAGGCAAGGCAGTAGATGAAGAGAGAGAGGATAATAGTTGGTTGGTTGTATTGCCCCGTAATGTATGTCTTATCATTAAAAAGGTAACAAGTTGCCATCGTAATTTGTTCTGTTACTAACTAGCCTTAAGTGTATTGTTGATTTTGTAAAATTTTGACAGCCATTGAGAAGGAAATACTTCAATTTTCCAAAAGGTCTTTGGTTCTATTTCAGGATATTAAATCAACAAGCGCCGAAACACCCAAAAACGCTTTACGCAACCAACAAAAAAAAGCAGCTTCCTTCGAAGAACGAGGAAGTTTACGTTAAATAAAAACTATAGTCACATATTGATTTATTAACGTTTCATCCCAAAACATCCCAAGAGACAAGTGACTGTTTGTCTTGGACCAGGAGGAAGGAGTCAAGAGCAAACAATATCGCCCCTAAAGGTTCCTTAGAAGTGGTTCTTGGCACCAGACTGTCTCTCTGCTTCGGTTCTTCTTCAGGCCAGTTTACAATTAATAGAGCTTTTTTTTTGGCAGTGAAACAGGCTAACAGCTGGGCAGTTCATTCTTAGTTTTACAGGTTGGTTAAGATTTTGGAAAGATTCCCCCCCCTCACACCCCCCCTCCCCCTCCCAGATGCTGGAGAAATCAATTACAGTGTGTTTATTTAGTCTTCCTAGTTTTTAGTTTTACAAAGAAGGATGCTCTTAAACGCAAGCATTGTGCATGCTCGTGATTTCTGTAGTGGAAAGTTGGATAACAGGAAGTCTGGTCAGGCTGCACGTTTTCTGAAAGGGAAACTTGGGTCTAAAGTTATTTCCTTCACAAGTTTAATACTTCAGTCATCGCTGGGTATTTTAAGAACTGGCCTTTTCTAATGTAACCTTTACTCTAATCGCTTTGTTGTGTTGATCATGTTGAGACTATACTGTGGCTGTCTAACAGGCATGTACGGATTTACAATAAAAACAAAAACTAGGGAGGCAATCAGTGGCGGATGCTCCATATGTGCTAGGTGTGCGCCACACACCTAGCACGGAGCACCCGAGCTGTGTATTTCTGGGGTTTGTGTGCTCCGACCAGAGAGCACACAAGCCACCGAAATACATCCGAAAGACGATGCCAGCTACTAATTTTCTTATACTTTTTGTGCTTGACGAATTGGCAACAGAGTGAGTGACTCTGTAGCCGAATTCGTCGCCTTTCGGATGTAACTCGTGTATTTCCGAGGGTTTGTGGGCTGGCTGTTTGCTGGCTGTTCTCAGCACACAAACCCCTGGAAATACACGAGAGACGTCGTGCCTCCGAGTGATAGGCGTGCTCCGGGCTGGAAGCACGCCTGTTACTCAGTGGCATGATACGCCCCGGGAGGAAATATTCAAATCAGCACAGGACAATCTTTGCTCCCCTAGCTCTTGCGAATATTTTTAAAACATAATTCTTATTTGCGTGTGAAAATTATACCAACTTTTAGCAAGTGCTGTCAAAAGAAGTAGAGAAAATATTCGCAAAATTGCCTCTTTTTATTCTCATTTATGCCCGTTTTTCTTCGCAGTTTGCTCGTATGTACTATTTGAGTGTTAAATGTTTAGTACATTGCAATAGGAGCAAAGCGCCTCAAAAAATTTTTTTGCACATAAATTATATTTGCGTTTTTTAGTCTCCTGTTTATGACACTACCTTTGGCTTGCTATGCAAATGAACCATGTTTTGATGGGAAATGTGTAATTTGCATATCAAGCCACGGGTGATGTCATAAACAGGAGTCATTTCCAAGCACTTCTGCTAACACAATGTAGAGATCCTTTTTTTTATCCTCTACATTTACAGTATATATTATATAAAGGTCTCTTTAACTTTATACATGATGGCAAAACTATTTTGTATTTCTGCACATTATCAATAACTGCATACTATTTGTAACAGTAAAGCAATACAAATATAACAATTGCTTTGAGTAAAAAAACACAAATATAAAAAAAAAAACTATTCTTATGTTATTATGTTTAGAAGATAGCCTGCTCTTTGAGCATATTGGCAATGGTTAGCACTCTCTAACACCTGCTCATATAAATCTTCACACCTCTGATGAATCTAGGACAGTGTCACTTTTCTCTCAGAGGTGAAATTTCCAGCAGTGAGTTGTTTTTTGTTTTTTTTTACAAATTCTGTTTATTAAACAGCCCGCAAATATCTGGTTTTGTGCAGATTTGGTCAATTGCTAATGAACGAATATGAGAAAAACCAAACCGTGTTTCAATCGGTCAGGGTGAAGATTTAGGTCAGCCTTTGGAACGTGCAAGAAAAATAGTTTAGACAGTTGATTTTTTTCTTGGTGTCCCTTAATCAGTGGCCTAACTTTATGGGGGGGAAACTATATGCAGTGTTTTCATTGAATCGAGTTCCTTTTGTGCCATTTCAATATTGCTTTAAAAGAGGGACTACTCCTTCTAGGTCATCTTTTATTTTCACAGAAGAGAGAAGCTGAAGCAACAATTAGAACTGAATCATTTTTGACTTAGAATGCTGATATCCGGACTGCCATTTTGTGTAGATGGATGACTTGGCCGCTCTGATTGGTGTGTTGTGACTATGATTTCGAACATCCCTTCAGCCAGTGAGCCGACGATCATCTATCCACAGTGATTGGCTGAATGGCATGTGATTGACTGAATGGCATGTGATTGACACGTGCACAGGCCAATTAGCAAGATCTGTTGTGGCTATGCTGCCTGAGGTGGAAGTGCCATAGGATTTGCTTTTTGCAAGTGACCTTCTGTCTCAATGAAAGGAAATTCTGCTATTATCAAAATACATTGTGAGCAGACGATCATCTATCCACAGTGAGCCGACGATCATCTATCCACAGTGATTGGCTGAATTGCATGTGATTGACACGTGCACAGGCCAATTAGCAAGATCTGTTGTGGATATGCTGCCTGAGGTGGAAGTGCCATAGGATTTGCTTTTTGCAAGTGACCTTCTGTCTCAATGAAAGGAAATTCTGCTATTATCAAAATACATTTTTCCTAAAAACTTCAGATTAATACTCAAATGTGAAGTTCTATAATCAAACTAAAGCAACAGTTAATCAACACTTATTGGCACAAACAATGTAATTGTTCTGTTGAATTGCTATCATTATAATGGCATCAGTTGATGTTTTAAATCTGTGCTCTAAATTGAGAAAGCTCTCAGGATATTAATGGACAGACATATTTTTTTTTTACTTTTCAAGGTAAAATTGGTGCCATCACAATTTTAACCAGCTCAAAACCAGTGTATAGTAAAGTGAACCTGTCATCCACCAAAGTTATGACAAGTTCAGTCAGGTAGGTATATAATTGAGGCCTACATGTTTGCTGATTAAGTCACCAAAAAACATGTAACTCAAGAGGTATTCTTAAAGGAACTGTCGCCACCTGCAAAATGTCCGACGATTTTTGCAATGTGGCGGCAGATGCATACTGAGTACTCTGGGATACCGGCAACAGCGTTTGGGGAGGCTGGATTTATTTGCACCTGCATCCTGTCATGATATGGAAGCCACACCAATGGGTGTTATTCACCTGAACCAAATTCACCTCAAAAGGTTGAACATGGGGTTAGGTCAGCCCAAGATTGAGGGAATCCCTGAGTGTGGGGACACAGGTTGTGGCTACTACAGTGGAAATTAGAGTTGGAGTACCAAATCAATAAGCAGGACAACTAGATATACCATGGATGGTGAGACAATGCCTTATTCAGAATAAACATGGGGTACTGAGGGTAATCAAGGATCACAGAGCTCAGAGAGAGGGTTATCAGACTTGCCAAAGGAACAGTCAGGATCAGTACACAGGACAGGAAATCAGGAACAAAATCAGCAGGCAAAAACAATAATCCAGGCGTTAACGCGCTAAGGTGCGATGGAGTTGCAGCTGTGGCCATTTAAACTATGGTGGGAGACTTCCCTGCCCTCCATCGCGCTTCACTAGCACACTTCCTGTAGCATGTCACAGAGAAGCCTCTGGATGTGCCCACTACCCAGCACAACCATGGGCGACCCTGCCATGACGACTGCAGGGATATGTGTCAAATTCGCTGGTCTTTTTTGTCATTTTATATATACTATGTATTCCATATAGAGTTTCTAAAATTATATTCCGTTTTGAAAATATGTATTTTGGTTTTATCCTCATTAAAGTGATACCTTGCCATATTTACATTTTTAAAGGTTTTAAAAACATTACAAAGTTTTTTTTTTCCCCAAGAGCATTTCTATTAAATGGGTTATTTCGTGGAGCAAAGAGATTTATGGAGAATTTCTGTTGGATCACAAACCCCACCGAAACTAGTGCAATGTACAAAAGCTCAAGTCTGATCGAAATGAAACCCACTTTGTATTCAACAGTAATTCATCAGATTTATGGCGAGTCACAGCGTACAGTAAAATGTGTCTCTTCCATATTTTAATGCACAAATAGCCCAGGTCTCTTAGCTAATAACATGCTGAGTTACGACAAAAATCGCCTGGTAATCCATAACCCAGAGGCACCTGGGAGATAACTTCCAGTGATGATATATCTGCATATCCGATAAAAAAAAATGTAAATTCAGACTTAACAAACCATCTGCCGCTTGGGTATTAGTTAAGGAAAAGAAAATGAAGAATAATACCATGGAACGATTAATCAGAACTATTTTACAGAACCAATATTAGCATTATTATACTATTTATCTCAATGTAGATGCACAGCACAAGTATATTGCGTTAACCCTTTTGTATAACTGGGAAGTGAGGAGCACGTTGGATGGATGATGTGTCATAATCCCCTCTTCCACTGAAAGAAGTATGGATGACATTGATATCATGTTCCAAGTATTTATGGAAAATGGACGCTCACTCCCTTCCACCTCTTCAACTACTTTTTAAAAAAATTTTTTAAAAACTAAAGTCTATTAAATTATTTCTACCATGTTTGAATTGGTAGATGTCATTGATTATGTAGAGTAAAAAACAAAGGAAAAGGAGAATTGCTTCCTGGAAAGGGAAGGTTGTAAGGGGGCCAGAGGGGCAATTTCCCCCTCCCCCCCCCACCAGGCTGCTCTCTAGCCTGATTCAATGGGCTGAGGCTTCTAAATGCCCCAGTGTATAGTGCTTCCAATATTTTTATCCAATTGTCTTGTCTGTCTATCAATCTCTGTACCTCATCTGTCAGTAAATCTATCGTGTGGCTCTACTTGTATCTATCTTTGATAATAATGAATTGGCGTATGAGATTGGCCACTAAATCCCCCCCCAGGGTAAAAGTTACCAGCCCTCCCTAGCTCCCTAGCTCCATCAAAAGGGTCGGGGTCTGACGGCTAAGAATTTGCTATTGTCTCTATTGGTCAAGCAGAGTGTCTGACAGCCGACCCACACAGGGAGATACGGCAAAAAATAAAATGTCAGAGATACAATAACAATTTAAAAAGATAGCAAATCATGGCCCAATGCTATCCTTGTCTAATATTGACTTGTCTAATACTTGACAAATACAGATAAAGTTAGTAGTGTAAAAACAAGAGTGTTAAACATTGTTACATTTGTAAATGAAGATAATTATGGGGGCTACATTTCCCTCCCATAAAGAAGTGTAGGGTTTTGCTAACAACTCAAAACGTTTAGGGTAAGAAGTCACATTTGGAGTTTGTTGATGACCTTCCCATTTTACATGTTTACCCCTTTAAAGGACAGCTGTAGCGAAAAATGAAGTTCTGTTTAATTTAAAGATGGCATCAAGTGTAGGCATTTTTTTTAATAAAATGATTTAATGAAAGAATACAAATAAAGTACCTTATTGAGCCATCTTTACCCCATTTAGCTCCACCAGGAGGCTGACATTTTTTTTTAGAATCTATGGTCAGACGAGTCAGATTTTTGATCATCTGAATCAAGGTGAGTGAAGATCTGACCCAAGATTCTAAACAAGATGTCTGCCTCCTGGAGAGAACTATATGGAGTAAGAAAGCTTAATAAGGAACTTAATTTGCATTATTTCATTAAAGAATTTCTTTACAAGTCATCTACACTTGATACAATCTTTCAATTAAACATAAGGTAATGTTTTGTCCTTCAAGAGCAGATTTCTCTTATTTTCTCCCATTATCCAATATTTCTTAAATATGTAAAGGTGGGCAGCAATCCTAATAGTCCCCACTACAGTGTGTTGTATTTCATTTTTTTTTTACATTGTTGGGGCAAGGAGATTTAGCCCCCAAGTTCCATGTTCACTCATGGAAGGGTTAATGGCAAGACAAGGCAGCTACATCGATATACTCATAAATGGACACCAGCCCATAGTGTTATAAAGGGCAGCTTGATTCCCTGTGAGCATGAAATCAACATTCATTACTTTTTATTTCCTTTTTTAACCCTTCAAAACATATTGCCGCTTAAACATTTTTATAAAAATCAAGAGGCTTACATTAACTGGCCTATCATTCTTCTTAAACCAAAGATAAATAATTGAACAGAGTCATGAATTATACATCTAACAATACATAAATTAATGATTATTCCAAATGCCGTTGACAGTTTATCTTTAGGATCCAGCAGTTGGATATATGCTGTACACAACTGCTAGCCTTATTAATCCGATCAAATACACTTTTTTGACGGTCAGCGGATTAGTTGCAAAGTCGCCCTTTGCTTTCTTCAACTGTTTAATAGCAGGCATTGTTCCTCAAAGCAATTTCTGAGGATCAATCAGTTGAGTTGAATATAGCGCGATGGTCAAGCATCACATCATTTTCAAATGCCATTTGCTGACATGTTCTTTCCCCCATTGCACTATTACGCGCCAAAGAGAGTTGAGAAGAAGCCTATTATATTTCTTGTTTATAAGGCTTTCTTACCCAGCTGGCTGTCACTTTTACTAAAGGTACTTATTAGAATGCTTCATCCCCATCGGTATCCCACTGGAACGCCAGGGTTTAATTGAGAAGAGAACCAGCAGGGTAGAAAATATAAAGGATTTCGCAGGACGACATGCTGTAGCTGGGCTCGCAGTAGTAGAGAGAACCGGATAAAGGAGATAAATTCTACTACATATATTTTACATGCATAGAGATACGACGGAAATATTTTATTAAATACATAAAGTACTATCCAACAAATCTTGAACTTTGGAGAACTGACAAAGGGATAATATCAAAAATAGCTGAGTAAGAAAGACAGGGGAGCTTGATTTTGCACTGACTGGTAGATGTATACTCAGGGTGTAGAAAATTCATGGGGTGGCCATTTTTTGTGTGGCCATTTTTTTTTTTGGTCCACTGTCTATCATTCGAGATTGCAGAAGTTCACACATCACTTTTTGTGATAGCATTTTGCAAGTGTTTCGTAAACAGTGATCTTAATCATATCAATGATCTGCCCGTTTGCATATCACATTACAATTACTACTGTCACAAATGCTGCCTTCTCTGAATCAAGGTAATTGGGGCCCGCAAAAAGATTGTGAAGAAAACAGAATTGTAATAGGGGAAAATATGCCAACTTTGCACTTTAAGAAAATAAGTCCCAATTTCTGGTCATTTTACAAAATAATATACACTTTAACTACTGAAGATGGCGCTTGCCCCCCCCTGGATTTTTGCAATTCCTCTTTCAAAAAAAAAAAAATAAGTGCTGCTCGGCTCCCCTTGCTTAATGCAGGCTCCCCATGCTTAATGCAAGCATGGGGAGCCGAGCAGCACTTTCTCTTGCTGCCCGCGGCTCCCCGTTAAGCAGACGAAGCTCTGCTTCACAGGGTGGGGGCGGAGCTACACCCCTCAGCCGGTTAGCTCTGCCCCCTCGTCGGATCCAGCAGAGGGCTGGTGAGGGGGGATCTTTTGATCTCCCCAATCCAGTGCCTCTATCGGCTCGCAGAGGTTGCACACCCCTAAGGCCGGCCCTGGTTGGGTTATATTGTGTGCTATAGTGTTGTGTCTGGTGCTGTTGGGTTATATTGTGTGCTATAGTGTTGTGTCTGGTGCTGTTGGGTTATATTGTGTGCTATAGTGTTGTGTCTGGTGCTGTTGGGTTATATTGTGTGCTATAGTGTTGTATCTGGTGCTGTTGGGTTATATTGTGCGCTATAGTGTTGTATCTGGTGCTGTTGGGTTATATTGTATGCTATAGTGTTGTATCTGTTGCTATGGGGTTATATTTTTGCTATGTTGTTCTATCTGTTGCTGCTAGAGCTCTGGATATTTATCTGGTGCTGTGGTTTATATCTTGTGTCATGGGTTTTTAGCTGGTACCGTGGGTTAATATCTGGTGTTGTGGGTCTATATCTGGCACAGTGGATCTATATTTGGTGCAGTGAGGCTATATCTAGTGTGGTTGGTTTATATCTGGTGCTGTGGATCTATATTTGGTGCAGTGAGGCTATATCTAGTGTGGTTGGTTTATATCTGGTGCTGTGGATCTGTATCTGGTGCAGGGTTTATCAACCCTTCACCGATAATGACAAAGCTCCTCCACTTCATGATAACTTGCCAAAAAGAGGCGCGGCGCAGAAAGGATGACGGTAAAATTATGCCCCCCCCCTGAAAAAATGTCTGCGGATGCCCATGTTTAGTGTTTAACTTAGTTCTGTTGTCTCCACCTTTTTGAAAAAGAACAATTTAAAAGCCTTCAGCAAATAAAAATGTGAGTATTTTCTAAACCTCGAGAGGTACATGAATTATAGCGGACGGTTCTTGTGTTAAAAACCTCCAGGAAATACGTTGGTAGGGTATTGAAAAACTGATTAAACTGCCACATGTGTTCAAATATACTAAATACATATACAAGTACTAAATACACCAATAATCACCTAAATACAAATAAACACCAATAATCATATATCTGCAATGCACATAAAAACGTAGTGTAAAAAATACTTTCGGCTGAGAATTAGAACATGGAGGCACCAGAAATAGCATCTCGCAAAATAGCCTTTACCCAAATAAAAGTTATGTTTTAAAGGTACAGCCCATTCTCATACAAGATCTCTTTTACTAGATGAGGATTTTTCATTACCCCCTGGCCCTTTTGATATCTCTCTTTATCTATTCCATCCTATGTATATTTTTTATATTTCCTTTAAGTATATTAGCTTTTTAGACCAAAATGTCAGTGCAATATCTCCTTGAGTAGATATATTGGCTTTTGGTGATACTCTAAAGCCAGGAAGCATACTGCTCTTTTTATCAATATAATTAGTTTTTACCTCTTCATTTTCTACCTATTTATCTCAATCTACAAACTGGATTTTCTCACTACTTTATGTTGTATTTAAAACAATATTTATGTAATGCACATCATGCAAATGGTAAAGCTATTCCAGGTAGAATTGAGCGGACACCTGGATGTTCGGGTTCGGCGGGTTCGGCCGAACTTCGGAAAAAAGTCCGGGTTCGGGGTCGAACTTGACCCCGAATCCCATTGAAGTCAATGGGGACTCTAACTTTTGGCCACTAAAATGCCTCTAAAAAAGTCCTGGAAACTGCTAGAGGGCTGCAAAATGAAGTAAAATGTGGGTGAGTGTCCCCATTCATACGAATAGGTCAATTGACCTATTCGTTTGAATGGGGACTCTATTTCGGTTTATAGAAAGCCAATAGCATTATATACAATGTAATCACCAAACCCAAAACTCCAACACGGACATACAGTGAAATGTCCATGTTCGGGTCCGGGGTCCAAAAACTGTGCGGTTCGGGTTCGCTCAACACTAATTACAAGTTGAATCATGCCAGGTACAACTCCAAGGAGGGGAGCAAGTCAAATTTGAGCTCCATTATCTCTGAGGACTTTGTACTTGTCTGCAGCTCTTATTTATTTATCTGGGAAGCCTTCATACATCGATCTTTGCCGATCTTTGATTTGATCTATTTCATCACTTCTGAGTCTCAGTCTGGTGGATGAAAATGGCACTGCCTTATTACTTTGTGAGTCTATACATGACTATTTTATAAATGGCATGAGATCTTTTCCATCTTTGAATTTGATGTAGGCACTCTCCTTCAGTATGCAAGTGTCTTCGTTCACTCAAGTTGCTTTTGTTGTATATAAAATGACATGCAAACAGTTGTCAGTAGCCATGTTGTTCGGAATCTTGGTTTAGCTCTTCCTTCCTCTTGGGTAGAATGATGGATGTTCTGACTCAAGGTTCCGAACAACATGTCCTCCTCCTGATAGACCTACATGGAGCTAAGAAGGCTCAATTAAGCACTTTATTCTTTCATGAAAGAATTTCTAAAAATAAATATTTACATGTGATTTAATGTAAATTAAACATAACTTAATTTTTTAGTTGCAGTTGTCCATTAAGGAAAATATCTGTCTTACGGGCTAAGAAGCTGAAATGGCCATGTGTGTGTTTGTGAAATGAAAATAGATTTTTTATTGATTAGTATTAAAGTAATATTTCGTTTGGCAGTATTTTTGTCATGCTAAAACTCTTCAGGCTTGCTTCTGGAATGTATGGGAACATTAAACCAAATGAATAATTACACATTACAAAAGCCTCCGTATAATTAATACTAAAGAAATATACAGACCAACATGTTATTTATTTTTATTAAAATGTAATTATTGCAAACCTTCTTCAATAAGGAACATTATTAAATGGCTCATTGATTAAATCAAAAAGTAACAACAGGTATAATCCGATGCGGCATGGCAAAAATGATTATGTCGAAATAAACAGTGTCGAATTACATGACTTTATTCAACTTAAAAAAAACAAAAAAACAAGTGAACGTGTTCCTTAACCCCTTCGTGACGTTAGGACGTACTATGCCGTCCTGACTTTAAGTGCCTTAAAGTCGTTCGGACGGCATAGTACATCCTGTACTAAACAGCTCATCGCGGCTCCCCGCGATGAGCTGTTTTCGGATCCCGCTGCAGGCACTTACAGCGGGATCCCACCTGTCAGATGAGGCCACTTTGAGTGGCCTCAGTCTGACAGGGAAAATGTAGCCGGTGCTCAAAGCGAGCACCGGCTACATTTTGCTAAATCGCGCTGTGCCCGGACTTCCGGGTTCGGGCACGCCTCCGTGACGTCACACGTGACGTCCGGAGGTCTCGCGATTTTTTGGCAGGGACCCACGGGGTCTATTAAGACCCTGATCGGGTCTCTGCCAGAGTGCTCCTGGCTACCGATCACCTTGTCGTTTGGGACGCAAGCACCATGCGTCACGAAGGGGTTAAAGAAGACTTATCAGATTTCAAGTTTTGGTTTGATAACATTTATATTATCAAAATTTCATGTACTATTTGGAGTTCAGCCAGTCAAGCGTTTCTGTGTGGTCATCGATTTATCTGTAAAAATTACATTTTTTATGTAATGCTGTCATTACCTCTTCTAGGCTGGTGTATGTCAAACTGTACAGACGTGGCATGATGTCAGATGGGGTAAGGTGGCTAGGGTTGCCACCTTTCCCATTTTTTTTTATAAGCCACGTATACGTTTTGCAGGCTGCCTTGCAATATGTAGAAGTCATATGTGACCAGAGGGAATCAATCCAAGGAGGATGCCAGGGCAGGTGTCACCCCCCACAGGGGTGTCACCCAGTGCAGTCCGCACCCCCCACAGTCCCCTTGTGACACCACTGCTTCTACATACTGCAAAGCAAAGTTATTTGCGGCTATTAAAAAATGGTGGAAACCCTAAAGGTTTCATGGCATTGTGAAAGGGGAACATAAATGGGCAATGTGGGAGATGCGGTACATTGGAAGTGAGGCCCCATGCTGGCACTGACCAAAGGGGGTGTTTTTTGGCACTGGGAAATGAGGGCATACATAACTGTAAGAAAGGGGGCATACATGAAATGAAGCATTTGCACTATGCACTTATCATTATGGAGCATTTGTATGTTGAATTAGGGGCTTCAATATTATGGAATTTTTATACAACGTGCCAACATTTTCACATCTCTTATTTCAATAAATAAAAACCATAAACATGAAAGAAAAAGAGAGATGATGTAAACCTCTTAGTTTGTACTTTAGCTACCCAGCGCATTGAATGTTCATATTTTCCCCCCTGTTCTATGTATGTATTGGCTAACGGACATCCACCATATAAAGCGTATGGTATATATGATGCGTTGGTGATCTCTACAAATAAAAATGTACATCCATGTTGCAGTTTGCAACAGAAGACGTAAAACGACCATCTAAACCCCATGTCTGACCATGTCCATGTCTTCGACGGTAATCTCTCTCGCTAGGAAGGAAGTCAAGGAACAGGTCGGAGTTATTTTGCGGACAGCCGTCTGAGTGATTTGATCACTGTATTTTTGGCAGGAGTTGTATTTTTTTTTTCTTTCCGCACTGTGCTAGATTGACAGGGGTGTAAGCAATCTTCCAGAGAAAAAAATATCTATTCCATTCTTCATACAACTCATCAACTCCAAACAAAGTAGCACATACAATTTTCACAGCAAGCAAACACAGAATATTTCATGGAAAATTCATGAACACAAAGTTGCCAGTTGAACTGATTTGCTTTTATAATGAGTAGTTTTCCGCTGTCTGCCCAGGACCACAGAATAAAAATAGAAATATATAACAATGGACAATTCTTTATGTGCATTAATTAAATTTATATTATCCTTGGTCTTAATTCCATGCCCTAAAGGTATTGACGTGAGCATCTAAAAATGTATTTATGTTTTATAATTAAGGTTTTTTTCCCCATAATTTAAAAATAAGCACCATCTTATTGCACAGTGCATTAGTTGAATTGCTAAAAGTTATCAGAATGTAGAATGTCTATGTTTTCATTTTTTATTTCTGGTGAGACAGCGTAGTTTACCAATGTTCTGATGCAGTACCTGTGGTAACCTCTGGGTTGCAGTGTGAACTCAGCCCTTAAAGGACAACTGTACTTATGTTTAATTTAAAAATCGTATCAAGTGTATATGATTTAGACATTATTTGGTGAAAATATACAAATTAAGTGAGTTATTAAGCCTTCTTTACTCCACATCGTTCTCTCAGGGGGCAGACATGTTGTTTAGAATTTGGGTCAGATCTTCAATTCTAAACAAAGATTCTAAACAAAATGTCTGCCTCTTGGTAGAGCTATATGGAGTAAAGATGGCTCAATAATGTACTTTATTTGTATTCTTTAATTAAAGCATTTCTATATAAAATGCCTACTCTTGATGCAATCTTCCAATTAAACACAACTTCATTTTTTGCTACAGTTGTCCATTAAAGGCACTGTCTAGTGCCCAAAATGCATCTTCTAAATGTTAATGCATATTAATGTGCTTTCAAAGTACTTTAAAATGCATGTTTTACATTTTGCATTGCTTAAAATATAAAATACTTACAGCTAGATGAAATTGTGACATTATAGCAGTTTGCAAGAAGCCAGGCTTGCCACACTAGTTGAGTAAAAGTAAATTACCTTTTATTTTTTGCTGCAGGAACCAATGAGAATAATTTCATTCAAATGAATGGAATTTCCTGTCTCTCTAGTGATGTCATTAGCCAATGTGTTGCACTGTTAATAGATCCTACTATGTACAAAAGCAAGTCTAGTACAGTCTACACAATGAATTCTAATGCAGTAGCACAGGAAGTTACTAAATGAAAGAAAACTTTATATGCTCAGTGTCTATATAATCAGTGCTGCCGCACCTGCAGTAAACATGCAGAGTGATCACTGGCGGAGGGCTTGAGTCAAATATTAAAAATGAGATTTATGCAGAATCCCTGTATCAAATCACTCTGGGGAAAAGCCTGTGCATTATACAAGCAGTAATCTTCATCTTGAAACCAAAGTGAGTTTGGGGTCTAGACTGTACCTTTAAAGGGTCTCCATCAGGTAAACATTGTTTTTACTGTGAATGCAGAGAATAAAACATTATCAAAAATGATCTATGCATTGTATGACAAAATATGGGGAAACACGTGGTTTAAGTGTGTCTGTAATATCTTCTGTTTATTTGCTAGATATGCAAATTACACATTACCCGTTAAAAAGCAGTTTATTTGTATATCAAGCCAGAGGTGATGTCACAAACAGGAGACCACCATCATATTTACAGCTTGTTAAGGGGAGTTGTTGCACCCAGTGCAAGAGTCAGAATTAAAATTCGACCTGCCTAAAAGTGGAAAAGGAATTCAGTCTATTTAGCTGATCATATATCCATGGTTCTGAATAGAGCATGACAAGAATTTACTCAGAGTTTAAGACCAGTAAAAAATAAGACCAAACAAATATAACGAAAAAAACAAACAAACAAACTATAAACATAATCAAAGGAACAGATTCTCATTTTTACTAATTGATTCATTTTTTTGTTGTTGATCTACTCTCATAAAACTGTTAGTCAAATATAGAGTTAGCGACAGGTGAAAATCGATACCTCAATTGGATTTCTATAATTGACCTTGATCCACTTGCATTGCAGTGTGCAACTTCCAGCCATTGATTTTTATTTTTCTTTCTCCCGAAACAGTTTGTTAGTGAGTAGGCCAAGCACCATCCCTTCTGGTCAGGATTTCTTAACATCAATTAGCACTTTGCACAAAGATTCTGCCATCGACTGGAGTCGATATGAAGCATATAAAAGTAAAAGATGTGGCATCAAATGGATTCCGAATGACATTTAATTATTCTATTGAAAAATATCCTCTGCATACTTATATAATAATCATTGCAGTCTTGTGGAAGGATGTCTGGTCTGTACTGTAGTTTCTACACATTTAATCTTAGACACCTTTAGATTGACAGCTTTCTCATTTGCAAACATGGCTATTTTCACTATCGTAGTTAGAATCTGGAGAATTTTTTATATATATATATATTGGTTAATCCATCTGTGGTCAGGCAGGGAAACCAAACAGCTTGTTTGAGCATCACCTATATTTTGGACAAGAGTTTCCTCCAATCACCGTTATGCTTGTTACACTAATCTGACAGGCCTATTTACTAAATTCTCCAAGATTGGAGGTCGACATTAGCGCTAATCTAGATCTCTAACCTCGGACGGACTCGACCACACCTACGGATGCCTAATCTCAACCTTGCCAAATGGTACTCACTAATTATTTTACAAAAGATAAAGTTGCGGTAAAGCATGCCGAAGTGAATGGGCGCGAGATAAAACTCGTTCACTTCAATGGCAGAAAGACAACATGAAAAATGCTTCACCCATAAAAAAATATGAAAAAAAACAACAAAACAAAAAAACAAACCCGTCAAACTGGGTGCTCTCAAAATGGCCCCTGAAACCCATAACACATATGGGGAGACAGGGCAAGAGCAAAATGGCTCCCAGCCACCCAAAAATGAATGGACCAGCAATTATTATTGCTTTTCACTAAAGAAAGACTGTGTTGGGAGAACGAGATGGACTTTGAACGTGAGGGTAGAGGGATTTATTTTGGTGAATAGCATGAGGAAGTGGACTTTAAAAGTCATATTCAACCTCCCAAGTTGACCTCCTCGTGCTATTCTCATCCTTTAGTGAACAGACCCCTTGGACTTGGTACCATGAAGTTCCCCTAACACAACCAAAGTATCATAGCATCTGCTTTTTGTTTCCAGGTAGGTCCCTTTAACAGATTTTTTTTTAACATTCCACGTTTTTTTTTTTTCAATCTTGGCAGAAATATTAGTAATTCTACTGGCTAAAAATATTTACTGTGCCAGTAAAAAAAAAAAAAAAAAATAATTAGGAAAATAACAATAAAAAACAACAAGATGGCAAATCTGATTCCAATAACAAAGAAAAAAAAAATACAAAAAAACACAGAAATCAATATGGAACGGCACACTTCCCCTGCCCTGCATATGGAGATAAACTTTTATTGTAAAACATTTCACAATAGATATCCTTTAAAAAAGGTAGGCTGCTTGTTTTTATCAGGCAGCCAGCCAATAAACAATGGTGACTTATTTTAACTCAATGTCCACAGCTCTCATAGCCCACTTTAACCATTTCAGTGCCAAAAGAATTCATCTGGCACTGAGAGGGTTAAAAAAAAAAAAAAAAACCCCACCTAACTGCTCAGCAATATGTCACAGCATACCATTGATCATTTAATGCACATCGTGTACATTCCCATTGAAAATACATCTATAAGCATGATTTCAAGCCATTGCTTTTTAATGTGTCAGTTTTGTATGCAGGTATAGCTGATTCACACAAGCAATCCCTGACACATCACAAAATGGTCCAGGCAGTCCTGACATCACAAGCATGCAGTATTTTCCAGGAGTCAAAGCATGCCTCTCCTGCAAGCTTGGTTCCAATAATTTGGATGTGCTTCCTTGCATCTTAAATTGCACAGTGTGCTCTCAGGAGATCATGTGAGACTGGGCTGTGTTATTCGCACGCCTTCTTGTAATAGAGCCTTGCCAGAGTGTGGAAGCCTAGCAGCTGGGCTAGTATAATGCTAGTTACTTTCCTGTACTAAGCTGATTTACTTGTTTAAGGTCTGACCTCATCATCCTGTCAGTATGGGATCCCACCTCCACAGTTAGCAGTAGCTGAACATGGACTGGAAATGCAGGATTCGTGCTACAGACAGGAACAAATATTATTCTCCAGATCTACTAGCAGAGGCACTAAAATAATGGAATAACAAAAAGTGCCATCACAAGATACACTGCATTATTTAGAATATATATATATATATATATCCGTTTGCTTTCAGTCTTTTTTTTTGCGTTTGGTGCATTTTTTAGCTTTTTTTTGCCTTTGGTTCATTTTTGATATATTTTCATTTTTTTTTTGCTTTTGGTTCATTTTTTAGATTTTTTTTTTTTTTTTAGCTTTTGGTTCATTTTTTAGATTTTTATATTTTTTTGGTTTATTTTTAAGATTCTTTTTTTTTTTGCTTTTGGTTTATTTTTCTTTTGTTTCCTGCAAACATGTCAGTGTCTGGTAAGAAAGAATTTGACGTGAAGCAGATTTTAAGACTACGCTGGAGGTGGTTCAGCCACCCCTCTCAAGGATCTCCAGGAACTGGTAGCTGCCTCCCGCAGGAAGGATATGAACACAGAGGGACCCCGGTTCACAGTAGGTTGAAAAGCCACTCTCGGGACAGGAATGGGCTAAAGAAAAACAACAGCCCAGTCCACAATATACTGGCACCGGTTCCTGGTCCAACCCCTACTCACCATCGATCTATTCCACCCTGGCACCAGCCAAATATCATAGAACAATTACAGGCAAGTGAGGAGATCCCAAAGTCCAGCACAGAGGAGAAAGTAGGGAAAGAAGAGGACAGCACTAGCACACAAGAGGTGAAGACCAACCCAGAAGAGCATCCAGAGGCAGCTTCTGACAGGTAGGACTTTGAAGACTCCTCTCTTGGGTAGACCACTGCAGTCCTAATAATATAGACATCATTGCTTAAAATCTTGTATGCACTAGTTATTCAGTTATTGCTTTTTTTGTGTGTGTTGATCCAGCACTAGCACACACTAAATGACATTATGGTTGGGGTGTTTTATCTAAACACACCAGAAAAAAATGTATGTATGTAGTTTATTGGCTTAGAGAAGATCCATCTCTCTCCGAGCTGTCTGTGGCTTACCATTTTGAAAGCAGGGAGGCTGTACGTTGTGGGGGGGGGGGGGGGGGGGGGGGGGGGTTGTAGTGTGTTTTTATTTCAAGGAAAAATCATCAAACTATTTGCCTGTCTGTGATTGTCCTGCTTCATAGAATATTTAGCAAACAATGAGAGAACATGGAGGATGTGCTGTTTTGTCTCATGGTGTGCTGCTAGTTTTCCTTCTTTATCTTGCTTCTTTTTAATTCTGCCAGGGAGAATTGAGCCCTGTAAAGAATGGCAGAACTTTTACAGTGCTGTCATAATGGTCTGTGTGCGAGGACAGTGATTTGAGAGTTGGTGTGCTTTAAGGTGAATGACAAGTCCTTGCAGGAACCCACTTCATTTTTAAATTTTTTTTTTATAATGCAGATATCTTGATGCAGAGATATATAAGGTTATTTAAACAATAGGTTGTGAGAAAGAGTTTATATGCAGACTCAATCAGCTAGTTTGAAGTGCTGATGGGTTCTCTAAAAGGAGTATCATTAAATATAAAAGCACTTATTTGGTTGGAGAGAAAACATATTGTATTCCAGTTTAATAAAACAAAAATACTGTATAGTTCACTGGATATAGAGAAACATAACAATCCACAGTAATTATTTTATTTCACAACAGAAATCTGAGCCTATAGTTGTTTCGCGCTCCAGTTTGCACTGCACTTGGCTGGAGATGATGGGAGTTGTGGTGCCATGTGACAGAATTAGCTTTTCCCTGACTGCAGTTCTCCTCATGTGGAGTGCAGTATTTTGCTCCAGTTTGACTAGCTTGAAAAACCCACATGAAGTAAATATGCCATGCTCTAAATAAATAGGTTCTGTCTTCCAGCCTAAAAATAGGTTTCTTTGTGCATTATTCATAATCTCCAAATTTCAGGTCAAAACTCCCTGGGTTCAACATTTCCAAAGTAATACAGTAGATGTAAATGACAGGGGTATAGTTAATGTATTTGGCACCTGGGGTGAATTCTGTATTTGTCACCCACCTGCACCTCTAATTATCTTCCTCATGACTGTCTACCCCCTCATGCTTCTCAATGTATGTCTGTCACTCCATGCAGCTCTGCTGGTCTATCCCCCATGCACGCTAATGTCTGTCCCTCTCCGCTATGTTTCCCAATGTTTGTCTCTCTACAGCTCTCCCCTTGTTTTTCTCTCCCCCCATGCACCAATGCCCCCTTTTGTCTTTCCCCCATTTTCCTCAATGTTTGTCTCTTTCCCCCTACCCATCTTGTGTCTCCCCCCTGTGTTCCCCAAGGTCTGTCTCTCTCCCTCACTATCCATTCTTCTTTGCCTGTATCCCCATGCTCCTCAATGTCTATCTCTCTCCCATCTAGTCTGCCTTTTCTTTCTCTCCCCCCATGAACCCTGATGTTTGTCTCTCTCTTCCGATATCCATTCAGTCTCTTATTCATTTCCCCCATGCACACCAATGTCTGTCCCTCTCCGCCATGTTTCCCAATGTTTGTCTATCTACCCCTCTTCCGATCTCCCCTTGTCTGTCTCTCACCCCAATGCACCCCCATGTCTCTCTCTCTCACCCTACCAATGCCCCCTTTTGTCTCTCCCCCAGTTTTCTCAATGTTTGTCTCTTTCCCACTACCCATTTTGTGTCTCTCCCCCTTGTCTATATCTTCCACCATGCACCCTGATGTTTGTCTCTCTCTTCCGATATCCATTCAGTCTCTTATGCATTTCCCCCATGCACGCCAGTGTCTCCCCTATGTTTCCCAGTGTCTGTCTCTCTCCGCAAACCATTTCCCTTGTCTGTCTCTCCCCATTGCACCCCCTACCACCTTACCAGTTCTACATTATTTATCTATTCTCATGTTCCCTATGTTCATTATCCATTCTACCGTGTTTTTCTCTCTCCCAGTGCACCCCAATGTGCCTCTTCCCTATGTTTTCCTATGTCTGTCTCTCTCTCCCCTACCTATTACCCATTGTCTGTCTGCTCAAAGCACACCAATGTTTGTCTCTCTCACCCTATAACCATACCCCCCTTAGTAGTCTTTCCCCATATTCCACAATGGATGTCTCTTTCCCCAATACCCATTGCCCCTTGTCTGTCTCCTCCTCCCCCCGTGTTCCCCATTATCTCTCTCCCCAACCTTCAGCATCTTGACTACTTGACTCTGTCAGAGCTCAGTCAGCGCTCCCTCACTTTCTCACTCTTAGTGGTGACTCAGAGCTCCATGTTCTGACTCTGAATCATTACTTGCGTGAGGCAGCCGCGCTGGCAGCACTGACTGAGGTTTGACAGTAACCAGCACAAAGAGCTGCAGCTGCCGAATTAACTTCCTAAATGGTGGCACTGGGGGTGGACCGCATCCCTTGCCCCCTGCAGCAAAGCCAATGGTTTCTCTGCAGACTGTATTAATCACCGAAACGCATTAATACGCATTCGCATCCAGAAAGTCCAGGAGCTGAATTTCTATACATTACTAAATTAGGTACTAGATTATAGTCCTATGACTTGAGGATGATTAAATGCAGTGTGATTACACCTTTTTCTTAAATAATATGTAGGCATCAGTATATTTAAATAGTCTATCGTTTAATATGAAACCGCCTTTTTCACTCAAGTGAATTTCTAATCATTATCTATCCATCCATTCATGCACCTGCTTGTCTGCTTGTATTCTTGAACATGCCAGGTATACACTCACAGCTTAATTAACAATGTACATTTGTTAAAAACTCAAAATTAGCAGTAGGAAAAAGGATACACTGATAATTTAAATGCAGACATTAAAGCACATATATTTTTTGTACATGTACTGGATGAGCTCCATGATAATTAATTAGTACACAAAATATATATATATTTAAAAAAATCTGTTCATTTGACTTGCTCACTGCACCTCCTGTATTACATTACGTTGTATAGGATTGTGGGACTGACTACAGTAACTCTGTGATTTATCCACGTATTATTGTTTTTATTACAACATTGGAGACTTTGGCAGACATCCATAGGACTGGGTCTAAGGGGACTTACTTCTCACTTTCCATGAAGTATTGTCTTATTTAGGGTCAATTAAAGTGAATAATGGGCCATTTTAAATACTGGATTCAATTTCAAAGAAAAAAAAACAGAGCAGGGGTCTATAACTGTGCAATGCAGATGACTTGTCAACATGTATCACCCGATTGTAACAAAGGAACTAAGAACTTAGACCTGTGCCTTGGACCTTTCCACACCGCTCATTTAAATTTGTTTTTTTTTAAAAATCCAAATCTGTTCTTTTTGTATTAGGACAATCTCCTGGAAGAAAGTGTGCTTGGATCTTTTTTAGTTTTTCCAAACTCGCCAAAACTATGACCCAGTAGATAATTGAAGTAATTATTACAGAGCATTATAAGCCTCATTTTTATAATTATTGGGATCATTTCCAGATGTGAATGTATCAATTAGCGTTCACGGGGAACCCTTACAATGAGTATATCTCTAGTACCCCGAGAGCCATGGCTCCTAAAAAAAAAAACCTTACTCATGGCTCCTAAACTTTTTGATTGTTTTACTTAGAACTCTTGCAAAGTAACATTCTTAAAGTCTACCAATATCCGTCAAGCCCTGAAGTTGATCACTTGTACAACATTGTTACCTACTTTTTATGTGTCAAAATTACGAAATAGCCATTCTGGTTTATTAAGGCATAACCAACAAACTGTTGTTGTTAGATTCTACTGTTCGTTGGTCGTTCGGTTTATAGACTTTCGGCTTATAGAATACATGTAATACTATTGGCTTTCTATAAACCGAACTAGAGTCCCCATTCATAAGAAATTCTTATGAATGGGGACTCTCGTTCGGTTTATAGAAAGCCAATAGTATTACATGCATTCCATAAACCGAAAGTCGTTCATTATGTCGGTTTATGGAATGTATATGTAATGCTATTGGTATTCTATAAACCGACTCTATTTCGGTTTATAGAATGCCAATAGCACGAATGGACAAACGTTATTCGTTTTTTGGACGAATGGACGAAAATGCTATTTTCGGACAATAATGCATTCGTACGAAAACCAATGCACATGTCTAATGAGAATACAAAAAAATAAGTTTATTTCATTATAAATGGCCTCCTAGATATTGTACAGTGTTATTGAGTAAAAGTGAGGTGAGATGGAATGTTCTCCTCTCACCCCAACTCACTTTAGCCTTTTGATGTTATCCATAATATGTTATAAAAGATAGCTACTGTCACAAGGAATTCTAAAGGTAAGCATCCTTTCGGAACAGTTGGCTGTGATCACCGTTGTTATAAGACAATAACCCGGGTCTGTGTTGGGAGAAGTAGGACTCATCAGAAACTTACTGTGTTTCTTGTTTTCCAATGAAGGTCAAGATGAAAATATTTTTAAACTGATGTCTCAATAGCTAGTGGTTATCACTGAAAAAAACTAAAGAGCAGGTGATAACAGTTTTTTTTTTTTTAACATAGACACTTTTTTATTTTATTTATTTCCCGTGTGCAATAGATTATTAATAGTGTTGTGCAGAGCAGTGCTTCCTGATATTGTGGATCATTTTACAAAAATAAGATAAAAATGTGCTTTGAGAACCAAGTTTGTTCTTATTTTAAAACTCATAGAGTTATGGTTCTTTCTATAACAAGCCTGTAGCTAACAGTATCAGTGCGTGAACGCTATTGATTTATTCTTTTATTTTTATTTTTTATGTATTATTTATCAAAACCATTTTAAAGGTGAAATACAGTTGAAATTGACGGGGATAGCAACTACACACTAAGGTTTATTCACTCGACAGCGAGTTGCGATAAATTAAAACGATGATCAACAGTTGACCGTTTAGCCTTGGTTGGTTAGCTCAATTGTTAATTCACCATAATTCACTATTAAGGGAAAAAGACCCCAATGACGTAACACCATACTTATCCCTAGATATTCTCTGTGTGGCATATCAATGAAAATATTATTTTGCTATAGTGTAGTGAAAAATACAATACATTTTTAACACTAAACCATTCTTGTTGTTTGTTGAGAGACACAGCACAACATACAACATGCAAAACGTACAACGCAAATAAATCTGAATATGAACAGATACCAGTGGACAGTTAAGGTCAAGTTGATGAGCCTAGCGCACCACTGAAGGAAATCACTGGCGCTGCTACGGCAGATTGTCCAGGGAATATTACGTCTGGCAGATGGAGTAGATGCGCGGTTGACACAATGACGGGTCATTAGAGAAAGACAAACAAGGACACGTTGATGTAGTGACAAGACATTAGGGAGACGATAGTGAGGACATCTTGATAAGGTTGAACGACACTTGGGATACACAGTGTGTGTGTTGTCATGGCAGGATTACAGAGCATTGTGAACAAACAGTTGGGGAAACAGTTGTGCCTGCTTGCACGTGACTTCATCAAGTAATCAGCGCTCATGGCATCCTTTACCCAGTCAATGTCAATAATCTGTGCCGCCAAGCCACGCTCAATCTATTTTTTTTCCCCTTCCATAATTGGTTTGGCAAGGCTCGTACGCATTATTCTTTTTTTTTTTTTTTATAATATTTTATTTGATATGACATCACATTTAAACATATATGGCAGTTCTGTAATAGCATAACAGTTATAATAATGAGATATTGGAACAAATTTGTGCAATTATTAAATAAAGCATTCGATTAATTTCTTGATAACTGTCTTTTGTTGGAAAACTGACATTCCACTGGACCACTGACTATGCAGGGAATGGTACAATGTAAGCTTTCAAAAAAGTAATGAAAACATGTTCGTCAGGCATTGACTTTACTTCCCAATATCCGTCGACCTGGATTACTTATTGCAATATCATTGTTATGCACCATATTAAATATAAAACATCTTATAACATTTATAATAATAACATTTAAGAATACAAACATCTTCAACATTGTCATTATAGGAAAAAGAGAAGGTAGGGCGACAGGTGCGCCAAAAGGGGGAGAAAGCTAGAAATGGGGGGGGGGGGGGGGGTGGAGGATTATGAGAGTAGTTGAGGTCCTTTATTTGGTTTAGAGGGGCTTTCTTGTTTAAGCCACATGGACCGGAGGGATTCGTATACGTGCATAGAATTTGTGTTACAAGTAGTGCAGTTTTTCCATTTGAAGGTTATGAGCGATTAGAGTGCGGAGTTCGGAGATGGATGGTATTTTACTTGATTTCCAGTTCCGTGCTAAGAGAGTTTTGGCCGAAATGAGTATCAGTCCCATCATGATTCTTTTCAGTTTTGGCACAGAATTTGGAAATATATAGAGTAATGCGACTTCTGGAATTTGTGGAAACTTTATGTCCGTAGTTGGAGTATAATATCGAAGACTTTTACCCAGAAAGAAGTAATTATAGGGCAAGACCCCCATATATGGGACATGTTGCCTTGAGATCCGCTTGCTCTCCGTATGCATTATTCTGATATCCTTTTGGCAAACTTACCAGTGCCACATCATATTAACACCAGGATATATCAAGGCTTTTAACGTGTTATTGAGAGAAAAATGGAAGCACAATTTTTAAATAAATAAGCTTTTTTAGCAACTGTTTGGGGCTTATTTGCTTAGAATTGCTATAAAATAGCCACGTAACCCAATTTCTATCTGCGGCACATTCATACGATAATCCGATGGTACTTTGGGATTGTGCAAGACATTTCAAGTAACTTGTCTTAGAATCCATACATTACCATACTGTATGCATGTCCTGCAATCTCAGATCCAGCACCAGACTCTTGCTAGTAGTCCCTCATCTGAAAAAGGGAGTAGGTCTTGGTGCCTTGTCTTTAACACCTTTGCGACAAAGAAACTCCCTTAACGACCTCAACGATCGCGAAAACCGCTTTAACGGTGCTGGTCTATTGCCTCGATGTCGAGGCAATAGCCAGCACCGATATGGGGCAAAACACTATTTTTGGTTTTTGCCCCATAACTTGCAAAAAAATATCGAAAAATATGGAAACATGCATATTTTTTAACTCGGGACAACATTTAGTAAGACGGGGTCTTTTTTAATGATTTTATTTGTGTAAATGATATTTTAGGTCAATGTTAGAAAAAGTGGGTTTTTTAAAATCTTTCATCATATTTTATGATTTTTTTTGTAGTAAATTATAAGATATGATGAACATAATGGTATCTAATGAAAGCCCTTCTTATGACGATAAAAACAACATATATTTTGTGTGCGTACTGTAGGTGAGAAAGAAAAAAATTACAGCTAAACACAAACACCCTAGAAATGTCAAAACAGCCATTGCCACCAAGGGAAAGTCAAGGTGAAAATGTCTTGTCACTAAGGGGTTAAGATCTCCTCATATGTGGAATAAGCCTCCCAGATACTGTTAAATCGTCCACTAGTCTAAAATCCCTGAAAATGAGTGTCTCCCGTTCATCACGGCCAATCATGGTGTCTACCTACCAAGGCAAACATTCTATGACCAGACCTTTCTGTTTTATATTCCCACCCATGTGTATCAAAAAATAACCATGCAACGGGAATATTAAAAAAAATAGAAAAGGCCTTCTGAGTATCTCGAACAATAATGCGATGGATGTTGTTGCTAGATTTGTAAATGTAATCCTCGTTTGTAAACCCTGCTTTGATATTCTGTTCACACAGGATTTAATGAAGAATATTTAATACTTTATGATGTTATCGAGCTGCAGGGAGATGATTTTTCTTTTATTTCACCGTCCTGCACAAAATGTCGATGCTGGTCTCGGGGGCTTGGCAATGGCAGGGCTTGACACGGGAGAAGTCCATGCCAGGATTTCCCAGTCCTGTCCAATGATTGAGTGCCGCAGCCTACAAAAGTTCCTTCAGGTAGAAAGAATAAGAGAATGGAAAATAAGAGAATGGAAAATGATGAGGTGAAGTGTGCAAACCCATGTACATAGGGTTGGCACACAGGTGGTAATATGAGAAATTCCCGCACTCATCAAGCATTAGACTCTGGAGGAGTACGGGATTTGTTGTTCTTCCCTCAAAACTATCCCACTTTGTGACAGATGGTCCTGATTTTGGGAGAATGTCCTGCTGAGGTTTACCTCTGTCCCACAGAGATCAGCGGGATAGAAGGCTCCAGCACCGCATTCCGTCAGCACCCGGTTACATTCTCCAATGTCCAAGACACTGAAGAATGTATACTGCGCATGCACAGTGGTGCTGAAAATTGAATTAAAACTCTCCCAAGCTCCCCCCCCCCCCCCCCCCCCCGGTGTTTTGATTTGCCAGGGGCAGAACATAAGAGATATGAAACAGTTATCATTGACTAACTGAATAACCTAGAAATTAGTTCTTAATTCCAAACCTGGCTAAAGTGAGATTATAAGTTAAAATGCTTGTTTTGTTTTACATCTAAATAAATGAATTATCAATGGGAAACATGTAATATACAGGTCAAATTCACACAGTGATGCCATAAACCTGAAACACCCCCAGGGGTGTATCGTCCCCCTGAGTGACAGACGTGCTACCAGTCCGGAGCACACCTGTATTTCCGGGGATTTGTGTGCTTACAGACAGGACACAAACCCCCAGATACATCCTAGGGGCTGACGGCAGCTGTGAATTTGGCAACAGAGTGGATCATTCTGTTGCCTATTCGACCATCACTAAAAGTATATGAATGTTCGGATAATTTTCGCGCTGGTCGAATTGGCAACAGAGTTCGCAGGTGCAGTCTGTCTCCCTGATGTATTTCCGGGGGTTTGTGTGCTCTCTGTTCGGAGCACACAAACCCCCGAAATACACAGCGAGGGCTGCTCCATGCTAGGTGTGCGGTGCATCTGCCTCTGAATACCCCAGATACGTAACACATTGGGGTATTTCCAATGACCTTAGTTAATTATTCTTATGTGATTGCATCCCATAGACTGCAATAGAGAACTCTAGAGTTGAAAAACAGTAATTAGTGATGTTTTATGTCATTTATTCGGACCCAATGCGCTCTTAATCTATGCATTTGCTTACGCAATGTATAGATCATTTTTTATTCTATATGTAAAACCAATGTTAAGGTGACTCAGTCACTGTAAATATCTAGTGATGGATTTTGTGCACTGTATTATTTTTCCTTTAATAATATAATATCCAGTACACACACCATCATTTTCTTATAGACATGATTTCTTGGTCACACACGTGTTTATTATGAAATTATATCACTTTTATTTGGTGAAGTCACAATGATTGCAGCCTACTTACAAAATGCAATGTATGCTCCTCTGTTCTTGTAACAAGTCCTTAGCATTGAACAGTAATATCCTGTAGGGTATGTTCATTTGAAAATGCTGCAAATTTACAAATGTGCCCAAATACCCGGAGGAATTCACATTACGCAAGTTTTTGGTACCATTTTCCTCCAGCTGATAAGTTTTTACATGGAGCGTTTGTCAATCAGGGGAAAGGTAAAAATGAAAAACACCCCCAAAAAAAGAGATTTTTTTAAAGAGATAAAAAAAAAAATCCAGTCATTCACTTCAGGTGAAAAATATTCCATCTGCATCATCTTACGAAAAATTAAATTGTATGCCAGAAATGTTTGTAATGTGTTGGAAAATGTTTGTGTTACGCTTGGATGGTATTATATGAGAATCATTAGCATTTTGTGTTTGTTATGATTGTGATGTGAGTTTGATATTAGGTTGTAAAAAGGTCAACACTTGCTTTAAAAGGGAGCATTGATGGATAATTCCAATAACCAGCAATGCTGGCATCCAACGCGTTTTTAATTAAGGTCAATGGGGATTTTAAGTCAAAGGAACGCAATAAAACCTTTTGTGTAATATATGTCCTTGGGATAATTGTGGAATAGTCACACTGGTCAATTAAATGGAGATTTTAGTGTCCCGTCACCTCTGCAACAGCCAACAGTACATGTGAGCACCCTTGGAGAAAACCTTGGAGCAAAGTTCTGTTTATTTGAAGGATTGCATCAAGTGCGCCATTCTATTTTACATAGATATGCTTTAATGAAAAAAAAATGCAAATACCTTATTGGTTCCTCTTTACTCTGTATAGACCTATCTGGGGGCTGACATTTTGTTCAAGATCTTGGACCAGATGGATCATACAAAGGCAGTTCTGACCCAAGATGTCTGCCCCCTGATAGAGCCATACAAGCACCGAGGGCTCAATAAGGTTGCTCTCATTTAAACATGTCTATTTAAAATGCCTATACCTGATGCAATCTGTCAGTTAAACAGAACTTATGTTTTGCCGACAGTTGTCCTTTAAGGGCCAAAGTAGCCAAAATTCCCTCCAATTCTCACATCAATAAAGTCCTATATGTTTAAAGGATTTCATCTGCCAGTGATTTTTATCAAATAAGGAAGCATGGGTTAATTGTCCTTTAATTGAACTTCCTTAATGTGAACAGAAAACCCATAAATAACCCATCTATGTTTTAACATGTAGAACTTGGAGGAAAGTCGTAACAGGGGGGATATGAGAGAAATATTTAAATACATAAAGGGAATAAACACAGTAAAGGAAGAGAGTATATTTAAAAGAAGAAAAACTTCCACAACTAGAGGACATAGTCTTAAATTAGAGGGGCAACGATTTAAAAGTAATATCAGGAAGTATTACTTTACTGAGAGGGTAGTGGATGTATGGAATAGCCTTCCAGCAGAAGTGGTAGAGGTAAACACAGTCAAGGATTTTAAGCATGTGTGGGATGGGTATAAGGCTATCCTAGATATAAGATAAGGAACTGGGGACTAATAAAAGTATTTAGAAAATTGGGCAGACTAGATGGACTGAATCTCTGTCTGCACCAAAGCTTGCTTTAATCCTAAATCAAAAGAAGACGTCCAGTCTGCCATCTCCTGGATCTGCAAATCAATGACATAATGTCAGCTATTGGCACGTTGCCTTGTCAGTCATCAAGAGGAAGTCATCACTTGATTGACGCACCCTACCACCAATAACAGAACACACGAGTTGGCTGACCAATACATAGAGCATCTTATGGAGCAGAACTCTCATGTTTCTTAGGATTAAATCTAAAAAAATCTTAGCATCATCAATCGAAAAAAAAAAAAAATCTAATCAGGCAGAAGTGACTTTTTGCCTAATTGAGACTTTTGGGGGGATTTTTTTTACATTACATTTGGGGTTTGCTTGAGAGTATTCAAGCTCACAACAGTAAAGAGTTGAGGGGGATGCTTATTAGCTCAAGGAATGTGTAAAAGTAACACGTCCTGGTCATTCTGCTTGTAATTGACCTTTTGGTCAACAGACTGACAACTGATGGTTTATTTGCAACAAACGCATTAGAAGTTAGTTACTTACAATCTTCAGTTATTATTTTGGCAAACTGAAGCTGTATTTATTTCATTAAAAGGGTCAGTTTAATCCTCAAACTCACTTTGGTGCATGTTGCAGACTACTTCTTGTATAGTGCACATGCTTTTTTTCCAGTGTGATTTGATGCAGGCATTCTGCATAAATCACACTTTTTTTTTTATAATTTACTCAAGCTGCAGCACTGTTTATAGAGACACTGAGTATATAAAGTTTTGTTTAATTTCATCACTTCCTGTGCTGCTGGAATAGAATATATTATGTGGAATGTAATAAGCTTTCTATTGTTCACAGTAGGATCTCTTAACAGTGCAACACAGTGTGTGATGACATCACTAGAGAGACAGGAAATTCCAATAATTTGAATAGCATTATTCTCATTGTTTCCAAAGCGAGAGTGGGCAGTCCTGGTTTCTTGCAAACTGCTTTATTTTCACAAATTCATCTAACTGTACTTTGAAAGCACATTAATATACATTGACAATTCCATACCTCCCAACGGACAGTCCCAGTTTGGGAGGTCTATCCCGCCGCTCTCTACCCCTGTCCCACTTTTCAGGACAGAGGTAGAGCTCGGTGAGACAGAGGTCCTGATTGCATTCTCCGGTGTCCCAGACACCAGAGGATGCTTACCAGCATGCTCAGCATTGTGCACATGCGCAGTAGCGATCCTGGCTTCAAAAGTCAGGATAAAAAATGGGTGACAGTGTTACCGCACATGAGCGGTAGCACTGACACCCCCCTCCCCAGAATCTGTCCCCTTCTGGCCCGCTCCCTCCACAGTCCCCACCCCCGGTGTCCCGATTTGCCAGGAAGCAAACTTGGGCAGTATGCAATTGGAAGATGCATTTTGGGCGTCAGACAGTCCCTTTAAACTCCTCAATGGAATTTGAATACAACGCTTTTGAATTAGTTTCTGCAAATAAGCGTTATTTTGTATGAATGTGAAGGTCGTATGTTGCTTTCACTAGACTAGTGACTAAGCTGTACTTAACAGGATGTTCCCATTCTCCAGTACCAACATAAAAACCAACCATGATCTGCACAGAATGTACTAACTTACCTATTTAAAGCATATCGTGGAGGTTTTAGAAATAGCGTGTCTACTCGTTAGACGCCTGACCCTGGCATACTTAGAAAACTACGAGCAGATTCCATCACACTTTCCATGTACTCTCAAATCTCTACAAAGCCTCTGCGTTACATGACAACCTACCGTGACGGTAATCATCTATTTCCAAAAATGTATTATTATTTTAATATATATTCAGTATGGGCCCTTTCAGAGACAGTATTAATATCTCGGTGTGAGATTTCTGCATAGCCTTTGTATGAGAGTTCTATTTTCATTACAGAGATTTACACAAGAATCCCAGTTATGTCAAAATAATATATATCTGCTGATAAATCCTGTAGCATCAGATGAGACGTAGACCAAGAATTGTAATTAGCCTTTTGGGAAAGTAAGCTACAAAATGCCTCCATGATAAATGGCTCACATAAATAGATGCCTTTTCTAGTTTTAATTACAGGGATGTTAATTAAAGTTGGATTTCGAAAGCTGATCGGGTCAATTCACTTGTCCGCACCACTTTAGAAGCTGAATCCTAATCATTTTAAAAGTTATCTAGCGTGCAATTCTATGTGTCATGTATTCCAAGGTTCTATGAATTGTAGGTAAAATATCATTCCCTTTATCTCCTGTATAAACTCAGGTGTATCTTTACAGAAACGCGCAGGTTCACACTCATGTCACAGTATCTGAGCGGGTATCGGGACTCGCGCCTGCCGCTGATCTGATAGAACCACTCTCTCTACGAGCGGAAAAAGAACTGCGCTTTTATATATAATTTGGGTAAAGAATAGCAGAAAGTGTACCTCAGTTGAAAAAACAGTAATGCTGCTCCAAATTACTCTGCTGAGTCACCAAACGAGCATACCCATGTAAGGGAGATTAACGAGGCTGCAAAAGAACAAAGTGCGAAACGCGTCAAGCATGGCCAATTTTCTACCTGTCACTTTTGCTTTTTGGAACCACTATGTGCTGTATTTACTTTTATGTTACTCACCAGTGGATTTGGTGTGTTGTTGAAGCCTTGTGTCCAGATTTCTTTTATTTGTTGCTTGTGCCCCTGAGGCTCTGGTGTGTCTTCCAAGGGAAGACCATGTGCTCAGCCTCCTCCAGCTTTGGCTCACAGTGTGCTAGTTAATAAACTGATATGGCTCTTACAGGGTACATTACATGTTATCCTCGCACTTGAGCCAAATAATTTTCCACTGATAGTAAGGGAAGTCTGAGTGGGGTAAAAAAAAAAAGGTTTAGTGACTGTTCAACCAAACTAATGCCTCCTGCACCAAATTAGCTTGACAGTAGGTTAACCCAAACCTAATCAGGGACGGTAGGGATCCAAATCTCATTTATAGCAAGTTACACAAAACCACATTAGTCTAACAGGAAATTGAAAAAAAAAATACAATAAATAAACAAACAAGCTTGTAGTGGCAGGTTACGGAATAAAATACATCATGAAAGGGCAGCGCCAGCCCTATAAATGATCGACATTACCTACATTGTAATCTAATTACACATTGTGTTTAGATAATGTAGATCATTTACAGCAGTTGTGCTGGTGAACTTAACTGTTCCGCGGTGCTGCCGAGATGATCCGTCGGTGAGCTGTAGTCCCTCCCTCTCGTCACATCGCTCCGGGAACTACATTTTCCATGAGCGCTGGTTGAACTTTTACGGCGCCCAGGAGGGTGAAACCAAGGAGCTTCACCACCGGGAGCGCCAGGGAGGTGGGTATCCCTTAACCAAACTGACTCACATCCAGAAAAATTCTAATAACTCACAGTCAAACTTGTTCTTATGGGTATACGGCTGCAGCGCCGCACTGTGCTATATGTCTATGTACATGCGTAAAGGAATCTGGGATAATGTCAAATGCCGAGGAAAGGAGCCTTTCCCGTGAAATGAATCACACACAAATATGTTCAAACCGCTCGCAAGATGGCAATTTTCTCCAGAGAAAGTCGTCTTTTTTTTTTTTTACTTATCATAAAACTCTACTGTCATGAAAGACGAGACAAATGTAAAGTTGTGTTCTTTGATTGTTGACAAAAGGAATACATTTCCTTCACATATTCAGTGCTAAACAGTTGTCTGCATTTAATTACCTCAGCTATTGTTTTAGTTTTTTTTTTTTCTTTTTCCCTCCAGTATTTCTGACACCCCGAGCATCTTCTTTTTCCTTTGCTTTCACAGTCTGGTTGAACTGATAAAAAAAAAACAACAACGAAGCACCGTTTGTGAATGCTTGTCTGCAGAATAATTACAGTTGATAAGACAATTTGTTTTGTAATCCCTTTTGTGATGCCTTCGGTCGATAATGGTGGTAACAGTGCTGACACGGTTCGTTTATGTTTCGTGTGAGCGTCGAGAAGAAGCGTTTTAAAAAAGCCATGTTGGTCAGAGAAAGCACAGAACTTTCACGCTAGGGGATGATCAGTGAAATTACGATACCGTCTATCATCGCGTCGTCAGCCAACCCTTCAGGCCGCGGAATGCTTGGACCTTCTCACGTTTGGGTTAACATTAATCCATCACCGAGTAGATTCCGTCTATTCCCATGCAACAGAGCAAGACAAAAGCATTCATCCACGCGGTAGACACAGTTCGATAGAATGATGGCGGAGAGTCTCTGTTGACCCATGATGCATTGTGAATTTTTTTTTATCGTTTTCATTTTGGGTGTAGTTCATATTCGTCCAGGGATGAGCACTTCTTTCCATCCTGGTGAAATGCTGCAGGGGACTTCTTTTTTAACATTAGGCTGATAGAGAATTTCACCTAACCATCCCAGTGATATGTATGGGAGGGGACGATATTTGTGCCAACAGCACCACAACAAACTGTGTTGCTCTACTTCAATGGATTGGGGCACTCAGCGAGAGCCAGAGCACCACAGGCACAGGATGGGCACAAACCAACTGGACTACCAAGGAATCCCTCTACAGCCAGACCAATGGGCTAAATATTACATACAATTTGAGAGAAATAATGTAAAACATATTTTGTGTCTTTAACGCAGAGTTCCGAGCTAATTCAACCAGCTGACTGTAGACCCAAGATGATTATATTGGTAAATCCACGTGAGTTACAAATTCTTTGTAGTTCTATGTCAGAGAACACAATACTTCTATACATAACTTAACAACATCAAACTATGTGTGATTATTGCTTTGTATGGCATGCTTTGTTTGTCACAGCAACTTCAGAGCCTTTCTCTGAGAGGTTGATAAAAATCAGTAGCAGAGAGTTGAATAAGAACAACATTTATTATCAGCAGCTGATATGAGAGATTTTGTAGATTCAATGCTGTTCATTAACTCGGCAAATGTCAAAGTTGTTTTTTTTGCATGCGTGTAATTTAATGTCAGCTGACCGCTGTGAAGTGCCGTGCATTGCATCACTAGTTTGGCGGTAATGATATAATGATGTTTTGTAAAAAAACTCTATTATTCCCCAAAATTGCCCAAAAGCACCTGGCCTCCCCTCTAAACAAACTAGGCCATGTCCCTATAAATAAGTGCTCCTGGCTCTCTATAGTAAGTGATGGCACCAACAATACATGGGGCCCAAGTAACTAATATGTCTATCCTCGGTGGAGGACGGACACAGACTGAAACCATAGCCTTGTAGAGCTGGGATTTAAAATTTAAAACCATTTTTAAAACCAGATAACGGCAAGGCTGGTACCTGGGAGACTTCTGATTGGCTGACCGAGTCGTGTTAGGCATTTGAAATCCCAGCTCTATTGGACTGTGATTTTTCCGTACCTAATACACCCATCCTGATATGTCCGGTCCCAGTTATTATTCTGGGGGTGGGGAGCAGAGTCCATCCCGGCAGCCCCAGGCCTGCTATGCCATAGAGAATGGAATGGGGCACAAAGGCAGACTTTTCAGTGCTGTAGAGCAGGGGTCCCCAACCTCCGGGCCGCGGACAAGCACCGGTCCGCGGCCTCTGTTCAATAGCCCTCAGATCAGCCACATACCGCCATGGCTGACGCCCTGTGATGAGGCTGTAAGAGCCAGACAGCATGCACCCCAGGGACCTGCAGGGATATAATTGTGACTGTCTGTGTATGTATGTATGTATGTCTCTCTGTACATGTATGGATGTATGTCTCTGTGTGTTTGGATGTATGTCTCTGTGTGTATGTATGTATGTCACTGTATGTATGCATGTATGTCTCTGTATGTATGTATGTCACTGTATGTATGTATGTATGTATGTATGTATGCATGTATGTCTTTGTATGCATGTATCTCCCTGTATGTATGTATGCATGTATGTCTCTGTATGTATGTATGTATGTATGTATGCATGTATGTCTCTGTATGTATGTCTCTGTATGTATGTATGTATGTATGTCTCTGTATGTATCTATTTATGGTCCCCCCCCCGTCCCCTACATGAACATTTTTCCTTAAACGGAAACGATCCCCGGTGCCAAATAGGTTAGGTACCACTGCTGTAGAGCACTGTTTGTGTTCCTCATAAAATCAGTGTTTGTAATTACTGCTCAGAGAACACTGTTTCTGTAGCATTTTTTAAATCAGTGAGGAAATGATTTAACTGCATGTGTTAAGTGCGTTAGAGGCGGACATTAAATCAAGAATGAGCGTGAATTTACCGCTAACGCCGGTTCTTCAGTTACTGGCTGGCATTGAATCGATATATTGTGCAATATAATACAACAATTAACCCCCATCACTCTCAGCCTCTGGCTGCATGAGGGCAATGGGAGTTCACAAACAGCCAGCAGTATGTATGCTGCCTTTTCTGATGTCTTTCAGAAACAAATGAAAGATAGTGCCGGTGTAAAGTCAGACCATTTTGTTATGTCTGGAATTAAAACCTTCAGGAATATTCTCAGCCTTGTTTTAAATTCACGGGGCGAGGGGGGGGGGGGGGGGGGCTGGGCTGTTAGGTTTGACTCCCCCCAGCTATGTGTGCATCTTATATCTGTCACAATCTTGCAACAGATCTTGTCAATTATGTTTATGCTCAAATACAATATGTGACACATTTTAAAACGTGTGACAGTTCGGGGGTCTGACCTCAATCTGCAGCACGGAGCCCACGGAAGACTTGCTCAGCTGTACAATAAAAATGTAAAAAAGCAGCTGACATGTGGTGAGGAGCACAAAGCGGTGATTTAACAGAGAATATCATGATGTGATAGTCTGCATCTGTGCACAGTCTAATTACCAGGCACATCACATACACGTACTCCCTTCCTATGAATCCTAGCTGCCTCACTCTGGAGACTGTACCACTGGGCTCTATTCACTAAACAGTGTTAAATTGACAAAAAAAATAAAAAATTAGACACAAATAGCCGAGCTGACAAAATAGGTGAGTTAGACAATTTTTCCGACTCGGATATTTCTTACTTGCCAATTTCTTGAAGTGCTATTCAGGACGTGGTCGTGGCTAGGGTCGCCACCTGGATGGTATTTTACCGGCAGGTTGGTAAAAAAATGGGTTGCTGCCAATGTTAAGTCTATGGAGGCATCTGCAATGCCTTGTTATTTTTTGTGTGTGGAAAAGGTGGCAACCCAAGTCTAAAATGGATCACATACCGCTGAGTGATTGCGTGTTTTCCCTCAACAGTAAAAGGACTGTGTCACCTAAATATTGGTTTTATTGAGAATATAGAGCATAAAAAATGATTGACAATGATCTGTACAAATGTATCAGTGGAGTCCCCTGCTTATGACATCACCTGAGGCACGGTATGCAAATGAACTGGTTTTATTTGCATATCAGGCCACAGGTGATGTCATACACAGGAGACTCCACAGACACATTTAAAACACATCGTTCTCCTAATCTAGGGACGTGCTTGCAATTTTGCTAACACAATGTATAGATCATTTTAAATAACTTTTTATTCTCTACGTTCACAGTAAAAAAATGTTTTCAAGTATTAAGTATCTCTTTAAGCTCCACAGTCTGACTGGGGCAGGTATCGAGTAGCCAGAGTTCACGTTTAGGCTGTGTATCTCTCATAGACATTTCTATTATAATATGTTTATATTTTTAAACATGGTATAGTGATTTGTGATTACCACATGCTGGGTCACACTTGCACAGTTCTCTCACCTTTGTGCTTAAACACTGACTCAGCAGGAGCCATAAACAACTGATTAAACTTAATCTTGGTTTTTACTTTAATATCTATTCAGAAGGCAGCATCTTTTTTGTTTGCTGGGAAGGAGCATAGAGATCTGTAACCCCCCAATGGTGTAACAGTATGTTGCCAATTAGAGGTGAAATCATAGAAACATAGAAACATAGAATGTGTCGGCAGATAAGAACCATTCAGTCCATCTAGTCTGCCCAATTTGTTTTTTTTTGAGTACTTTTATTAGTCCCCCGTTCCCGGTCTTATAGCTAGGATAGCCTTGTGTCTATCCCACGCATGCTTAAAATCCTTGACTGTGTTTACCTCTACCACTTCTGCTGGAAGGCTATTCCATACATCCACTACCCTCTCAGTAAAGTAATACTTCCTGGTATTACTTTTAAATCGTTGCCCCTCTAATTTAAGACTATGTTCTCTAGTTGTGGTAGTTTTTCTTATTTTAAATATACTCTCTTCCTTTACTGTGTTGATTCCCTTTATGTATTTAAATGTTTCTATCATATCCCCCCTGTTACGTCTTTCCTCCAAGCTATACATGTTAAGATGCTTTAACCTTTCCTGGTAAGTTTTATCCTTCAACCCATGAACCAGTTTAGTAGCCCTTCTCTGAACTCTCTCCAAAGTGAGATCACTACCTTCCTTGCTTTCTGTGGTTACAAAATGTCATTGGGTGTGAGCGCACTGCTTCTCATCAGTTAAAAAATATTTGTTTGGAACAATTTTGACCTTTCCGACCTTTTCCTTACCAAAAACAAACCTTAAATTGAGAAGGCTTTTTTTTGACGGGCTGAATATACAATACATCGGGTCGTAGTCCATGTACAGATACTGCATGTACATACAAGTTCCGAAAACCTTACAAAACCTTTTATACGCAAATTGTTAAATGCTTTTCGCGAGGCTAAAAAAAACAAACAAACCCAAAATGTTAATTTTAAGGTAATTCCGCAACCTAAAAATTATTATTTTTTTTTGTTCCTTTCAAGACGCATGAATGAGGCAATAAAATGGTCATTTGTTTCAACTTTAAACGGTATTAGAGGCAGGTTAGAAAGCCATAAAATGCCCTAGAACAGTTTTCAAAGAAGCTCTGGAAGTACTAATTAGGCTGGAGATCTGTCTTTTTTTCTACGTGGATCTTTACCCTTTCGTTATCTTTTCTTTCCCGCCAGCATCTTCGAGCCCTGGTATTCCTCACGATGACAGAATGGTCCCCTGTGAAACTAAAAAAATAAAAAAGGTTTAGGGGAATCATCAATTCTTCACTATGAACCTCTGTTCGCTGTATGAAAGGCGACAATTCACCCTAGGAGTTTGCGATCACTTACCTTGTAGGACAAAAGCGTCGGCACCTGCCTCTCCCTCTAAATCAGTGTGTGAATTATTAAAGGGGGGGGGGGGGGGGAAATAAAAAAATAAAGTTTTTTTTGTGTGAAGAGTGTTGCAGAAAGCTATTCTGAGAGAATTCCTGTTGCCAGGGAAACCAACATATTTCACAGAATGTATCTCAAACAGCTGCTCAATTGGAACCCGTTGCTGGTAATTTCAGATTACTTTACAGCGCTAACAGATATATATATATATATATACATTTTTTTTTAATAAAGTAAAATTAAAACAGGGATAACTTGGCTCATTCCCTGTAGCTGGGGACATATATTTGTGATCCTATAGAAGATAATAGAAGAGCAGAGGGAGTACCCATTGGATTTTTACAAAAATAGGAAAAAAAAAAAGACATACAATATACATAACACAATATAAAACATACTGAACATTCATGATTAAGACCCTTTATATCAAAAAATCGTATTATTAAAATATTTTTTAATAATGTGCGCATATCGGGGTCAATTACTTTTTTTTTTTTTTTTTTTACTATTTTCTAGGAGAAAGAGCTTACATTTATATTTATATTAATCTATATTTGCCAGTCAGAGAAAGGGAAGAGTTGTAGGAGTTAAACCAAGCTGCAATATCATGATTATAAAATGTTATCAGGGGTTAAGGTTTGAGGGCCCTCGGTTCTTTTTCCCAGTATTCCCAGATTCTTTGTTTTATTTTTCTCGCTATATTGGACCCAACTTATCTCTTTTTCCATTAGGAATTGGAATAAGATTTGATTTCTAACTGTTCTCGACGGTATTTTGTCTTGTTTCTTCCAGTTTCGTGCAATGGATAGTTCAACTGCCATAAATATGTGAGTAATTGGACCCATTGGATTTAACCAATTTTATTGACAGTTGGTGTAAATTTTTATTTCCAAAATCTCTGTTTTGAGAAGAAGAAAAATATAGAACAATTGTCGAGACCCCAAATAGTGTTTGGTAGAGATTCTCCAAGACTCTGATTTTTACCCATGGGATTGCCCAGACCCTCTCTGCGCTAAGAGCAACACGGATGTTTGAGACTGGTGCATTGCGAGCAAACTCCAAACATTTGTTACAATGGACTAGATTCGTTAAACAAAAAAGTGGTGTTAGCGGTAAAATAGACTACCTACCCCTACACTTCTACCTTGCCCAGGTGGAGGCGAAAGGCATCAATAAAAATGACACAACCTGTTAAAAACAAAAAAAATCCAGCCTTTAAGTACCATTAGGGTGGGCAGTGAAAATCACAGCGCACCCCCTGGCACACAAAGGGTGCCCTGTAAAAAACAAATATATCTGTTTAAAATGTCCAAACGCCCTCGTTCCTCATCTTTGGCCCAGGGATAATGGGCTATCCAAAAATAAAAACATGAATACACCTTATAAAATAAAAATAAATAAAAAAAGTGCGCCTAAGGGGGCATTATATTCACATTTAATGTGGCCACGGCATTTCGCCGGCCAGTTGCCCTGTGGGGGTGACTATTTTATGATATGTGGGAACATTGTGTCAGCTCTTGGTCCCATGTGGCCATTTTGTTTACTTATTTATTGGGTCTGGGGCATTTGGTATTATTTATTTTTGGCACCCACAACATTTGAGAGGTTACCCAATTATATGTATCTAATATTAAGCAGACTAATCCTTTGTTGAGTATTGTTTAGATAGAAAAATAGATGTATTATACGTTGGGGTCTGTTAATTTATCTTGTCATTGAATACCGTAGACTGCAATAGAAAAAAATTAGTTAAAAATCAGCAATCCCTCAAGTGACATTTTGTGTCATTTAATTAGGCCCCTTGTCTTTGTGGTTCTAGTTTTTACATTTGTAACGTGGATTCTGCCACGGAACTATAAGCAATAAATGCTGGTGTGAGATTTAACATGGTTAAAGAAAGTCACAGGTTTGATTCCAAGCTGCTCCGTACAACTGAGATTCACAATTACAGGATGAAAGTGAAAGCATCCTGTATTTACTGTTTTTGAACTAATTCTTAATAGGGCCAGAGAGTCATAATGTAATCAGTTCCAAACTACTGCGTCTCATATACGAAGACTGAGTTTTGCATAAAATTACAAGTTCCGTGTAAAACAGGAACCTCTTGCGATATTCTTTAATTTAAATTAAATCCATTCAGCAAACTGTTAGCAGTTTAATGGATTTGATCAGTTATACCAGACATGGCTGTTTAGAGAGCCGTGATTGCCAATAATTCTAGTTTGGCGTATGCAAACGACCATGAAGTACTTATCAAGAGGCATAACTTATTGGTGCACCCACTCCCTTTTTTGGTCTGTGACACAGATACCGCTACCTTTTCTCCCCCTGGGGCAGGGGACTTATAGTTTTGGGGTTGAAGCCAGTGACATAGCCCAGCTGGTAGATGCAGACTGTTCAAATCCTGGCAGAGAGTCAACGCAGTTCTTCATCCTTCCAAGGTTAATACATGAGCACCATTAAGTTGGCCAACAATAACATCTCTTCTTCAGCTGCCACTTTGGTTAATTCGAAGAACGCACACTCAAAGAGTGAAGAAACGCACTATATTTATAAAAACTAGTTATTATTCAGGAGCCAGGATCAGCCCTGTCCAGAAATATAGGGAACGTTGTTAGAGAAGACATGGGTTTCACATGTCAGACATGCTCTACTATGCTCTACTATTCAATTATCACAGAATTTGCACCATTTATACTGGTTTGTTTTTTTACTAATTGCTGTAAGGTCACTATATATTATCAACTGTTATTTATTGTGCCATTTGATAACATTATTTATTGCTTATTTGCACAATTTTTTGCACTTTTTTTGCACATTTTGCATTTTTGAATATTTCTTTTTATTTGCACATTTGCACAGCTACACTTAGAGTGTCACATATAATTTATTGTTTAAAAGTGTCCATGCATTGTGCGCCGGTTTCACTCTCCTTTCCACATGCTCTACTATTGTTCTACTTCTATTGCCATCCAAAAAACTGATTTGCTTCACTTGAAAATTTCCAATTTAAAAATGTACTTTTTGCTTTATTTGCTATGTACACACATTATTTATGTTTTTTACAAACGCAGATTAACAGAGTTCTATGCTTAGTTCTTCGAACGTCTATTTAATCCGCTTTACACATTTAATGTCTGCTGCCAGCCAGCTGTGCATTTGAAATGATACTAAGGTTTTATGACATCTCACGGAACAAAATACTCCATATTAACAGACCGGACAGATTTACTGTATCATTTTACAATTATTTCAAGCTTGATTTTTTTTTTTTTTATCAATCATAGTACCTAGCACTTCTTTTTGCTGTCGAAATGGTTAAAAATGGAGAGAACAAACCACCGTCTTGTGACCTTTCAATGTTTTTTTTAATTTTTTTTTAAAGCGCTAATTGCATCTGTCCGCCGAGAAATTAGTAAAACCCCTGCTATAAATGGATTGAAATTGTAGCATCACAAGGGACGTGAGTTTGGTAATTATAGTGGTTCTGTTGAAAGTGCACAGAGATGTTCAAAGAGCTGCAGTAGAACTCCAAATGTCAGCGTTTAAACGAGAATTTATATAATACAAATATGTCAATGTGTGTTCATGCTACCTTGATATCACTGAGCCAAATAGCCAGTCATTAGCTAATGCGGTAAGTCTTTTTTGCCTCTATTTCCTATAATATGAACCTCGTAGACAGAGGGTGAGTCGGAAATATATATATATATATATATATATATATATATATAAAACAGGTTTTATGCCTGTGATTGAAAAGCTCTCGTGCTCCCAAGAACAACTTAGCTGAGTCACTCTGGGTGGTAGGTTCTTGGTGACCACCGGGACAGTCCCAGGTTTGGATATTTTGTCCAAGTGTTCCAAAAAAACGTTCCTGGGGCACAAACGTGACCCAGTTGTTGCACCAAAAAGGAAGTGACATTGGTATAGGGTGGTACTGTGAGTGAGAGAGAGGGAGAGACTGCAGAAATTGTAAGTAGGTATAATTTAAAATGATTGCTACCGATAGATGAAGTAGGAGTTCGTCTGGGGCGCCAGCACTGTGTGTGGGCGGCTGCTGCCTGGCACCTGGGATACATGTATCCTGGCAGCATGCAGCATCAGGTTTTTTTTTTGAAAATTAATAATAGCTTTACACCCAGTGAAAATACGATGCTCTGAGTCACCACAACAAGCGTTGAGCGCGAGACAGTACTGACTGAGGTCACCACAACGAGCGATGAGCGTGAGACAGTACTGACCTGATGCTGTGGGGAGAGGAGAGAGACAACAGACATGGGGGTGGAGAAGATAGACAACACTAATTGGGGGGAGAGGAGAGAGACAACAATGATGGTGGGGAGATGAGAGAGACAGCAGACATGGGGGGAGAGAAGATAGAGAATAATAATTGGGGGGAGAGGAGAGAGACAATAATAGTGCGGAGAGGAGAGAGACAACAATCATGGTGGGGAGAGGAGAGAGACAATAATCATGGTGGGGAGAGGAGAGAGACAGCAATAATGGTGGGGAGAGGAGAGAGACAATAATAGTGCGGAGAGGAGAGAGACAATAATAGTGCGGAGAGGAGAGAGACAATAATCATGGTGGGGAGAGGAGAGAGACAGCAATAATGGTGGGGAGAGGAGAGAGACAGCAATAATGGTGGGGAGAGGAGAGAGACAGCAATAATGGTGGGGAGAGGAGAGAGACAGCAATAATGGTGGGGAGAGGAGAGAGACAATAATCATGGTGGGGAGAGGAGAGAGACAGCAATAATGGTGGGGAGAGGAGAGAGACAGCAATAATGGTGGGGAGAGGAGAGAGACAATAATCATGGTGGGGAGAGGAAAGAGACAACAATGATGGTGGGGAGATGAGAGAGACAGCAGACATGGGGGGAGAGAAGATAGAGAATAATAATTGGGGGGAGAGGAGAGAGACAATAATAGTGCGGAGAGGAGAGAGACAATAATCATGGTGGGGAGAGGAGAGAGACAATAATCATGGTGGGGAGAGGAGAGAGACAACAATGATGGTGGGGAGATGAGAGAGACAGCAGACATGGGGGGAGAGAAGATAGAGAATAATAATTGGGGGGAGAGGAGAGAGACAATAATAGTGCGGAGAGGAGAGAGACAATAATCATGGTGGGGAGAGGAGAGAGACAGCAATAATGGTGGGGAGAGGAGAGAGACAATAATCATGGTGGGGAGAGGAGAGAGACAACAATAATGGTGGGGAGAGGAGAGAGACAGCAATAATGGTGGGGAGAGGAGAGAGACAACAATAATGGTGGGGAGAGGAGAGAGACAATAATCATGGTGCGGAGAGGAGAGAGACAACAATAATGGTGGGGAGAGGAGAGAGACAATAATCATGGTGGGGAGAGGAGAGAGACAATAATAGTGCGGAGAGGAGAGAGACAACAATAATGGTGGGGAGAGGAGAGAGACAGCAATAATGGTGGGGAGAGGAGAGAGACAATAATCATGGTGGGGAGAGGAGAGAGACAACAATAATGGTGGGGAGAGGAGAGAGACATCAATAATGGTGGGGAGAGGAGAGAGACAACAATAATGGTGGGGAGAGGAGAGAGACAATAATCATGGTGGGGAGAGGAGAGAGACAGCAATAATGGTGGGGAGAGGAGAGAGACAGCAATAATGGTGGGGAGAGGAGAGAGACAATAATCATGGTGGGGAGAGGAGAGAGACAGCAATAATGGTGGGGAGAGGAGAGAGACAGCAGACATGGGGGGTGGGTAGAGAGTCACCTGTAGAGATATTTTTTTTACCAATTTTGTATCACTAATGGGTGTCCCGGTTTCCTATTTCCAAAATCTGGTCATCCTGTTTCTGACAGATGCATTTTACAGGTGGCCTGACCATACCTGCCTGTGGGTATATGGCAGGAACTATTGATATATTAATCTTTTGGCATATTTATGCAAACAAATGGACTTCCTTACAATGTGATGTTATCGGCTGCGGTACTGTGTGTTCCAACAGTGAACCCGCCACCTAGAGCTCCAGTGGCAATATAAGGCACTGCAACTAAAAAAAAAAAATACAGGGCTGTAGAATTTATGAATTATTATAATAATAATAACCAAATGTTTAACCAGGAAAGGTACAGTCAGATATTCTCTGGATTCCAAGTACGTGATGGGAATTTTTCTTTTGCCCAACATCCAGGGTATATTACTATAGTCCAGAAAGACTACTCTTTTTTTTTCGTATAGACATTTTATTTCAGATATGTCCCATGTGATTCTACAGACATATTAAGCATGTGTAGATAACTTTACAGTGCTCATACTAAAACCCTTGTCTGTGATTAGTTGGGTGAGCGAGAAATCTTAGCGCAGTATCGTCTGTAGGGAAGAAAAGTACTTTGATTTTAGATGAGTGGAAGTCATTGGCATGAACAGGAAATAAAAATAAACCAGTGCAGATCAGATATATTTTTTCTCGCAGTTCACCGCGGCACTGATCATTTGCGGTTATATATGTCATCATAAGATATGGCCTCTGGGTCCACTCACACTACAGCGGCTGTGCTATTTTTGTGATCTTTCTCCCAATTTCCGCTACCCTTGAAAACCGATTACAAAACACGGTGTATAAAATCCTCAATCTAAAGAACAGAGATGTGAGAGCTGATCAGATATTTCATGCGATGACTGGTTTTGTCCGTTACGAGACGTGTTGAAGGACAAGTGTAGAATTTAGGAGTGCCGACAGAAAACAAACATGGGGGAGAATTAAAGGGCCACTGTAACATATTTTTGAGGCACATGGTTCAATGGTTGAGAAGATTGCATTCATTTATCACTTAAAGGGACTGCCTACTGCCCAAAATGCATCTTCCAAATATTAATGCATATTAATGTGCTTTCAACATACTTTAAAATGCATGTCATACATTTTGCATTGCTTCAAATCTAAAATACTTACAGCTAGAAATGGTGAAATCGCCGCAGTTTACAAGAAACAAGGACTGCCCACATTACCTTTTTTTGCTGCAGGAACCAATGAGAATAATGGAATATCCTGTCTCTCTAGGGATGTCATCAGAATGTGTTGCACTGTTAAGAGATCCTACTGTGTACAAGAGCAAGGTCACTCAGAGGCCACATAATAGATTTAATTTGAGGAGGACAGAAAGTGACTAAATGAAACAAAATTTTATATCCTCAGTGTCTATATAATCAGTGCTGCCGCACCTGCAGTAAACATGCCGAGTAATCACTAAGGGAGTGCTTGCGTCAAATATTACAAATGTGATTAATGCAGAATGCCTGCATCAAATCCCACTGGAATAAAGCCTGTGCACTATACAAGCAGTGATCTTCATCTTGCACCAAAGTGAGTTTGGGGACTAGACTGCCCCTTTAATTTTTACAATAAATACAGAAGTTGCATGTTGGAGATTTTTCCATTTGCAAAAATGGAGATGCAACAGGATGAATTAGAAAATGACTTGTACACCTGTAAACAGGTATAGTCCCTCCCCCGCGGTGCAGTAGCATGTATGCAGTGATAGCCTCAGCAGGTTCCTGCTGACCTAATGAAAATGAGCAACAAAAGGACATGCACTCCGGAGTAGGTTAAATGATAAAGGATTGTATTAAATCAAGGAAACATCACGAACATCAGGGATAACAAACAGATAAAACAGATGCCTTACGCGTTTCATGTGTCTCCACGCTTATTCATAGGCTTATTTCAGTGGAGCCGGCTTGTTTTTTTTCTGTTTTTTTTTCTCTAAATTCCTGCTGACCTGACACCTAAAATAAATTCATTATTCCTAGGGAAAGGAAGGCTTGACATTTACATAATTTGTCAGCACTTTAGGAGATGTTGAAATAGATTTCACCCTACCTACTCATTGGTAGGGAACTGCTGGTAAATAAGGAACAAGAACAGACAACTGAACTGCAAAAAATCAGGCTTTGGTAGCCAAGATACATTCTTTGACTTGCTATTAAAGGGACAACTGAACATTGTTTTTACTGTGCATATAGAGTGTAAAAAAAGATTGAAAATGATCTATACATTGTGTTGTTAGAATTGCAAGCAAATGCCTAAATTAGGAGAAAACTGTGTTTTAAATGTTTCTGTGGAGTCTCCTGCTTTTCAATGAGAAATGTGTAATTTGCATACCGTGCAAGCTCTACATTCACAGTAAAAACAATGTTTAGATGATACTGTCCCTTTAATACCGGATGGTTAGTACTCAGTTGCCAGCTTAATGATTAGACCTTGCCGTATTGTGAATATCTGTGAACTAATCAAAAGCATCCATTATTTCTTGTTAGCCAATCACAAAGATGTAGTGTTGGGACACATAAAGCCTCCCCAAGAACAATACCAAAATATGACTGGAAATGGTGTATTTAAGTATACATTAAAATTACTGGATCATTAAATAATATTACTGCAACATACGGCCATTTGTTTGTGTTTTAGTGATTAATATGAGGTTTATTTTTTGTCAGCTTTTCTTGAAAGTTTTTTTTTTTTTTTCGCAGTTATACATTTCACCTTGAAGACACTTGTTACAGCTCTGGAAGTGGTAATTATGTCAATTCCAGATAAAAGACCAGGCTAATTTGCAAGAAAAAAAAAAAAGAGACTCTGGGCTTTTTGTTTTTCTATCATTTTCTGAACTTCTGTGGTAAAACTCAATTTTCTCAGTAAAGTCCATTGAAATCATCCCAGCTGCTAAAACCGATAGCACTGACAGTAAGACCCAATGGGAGATGGGGAGATTGAAGAAAACCTTTGAGGAAAAGAAGCATTGTAAGCCTTTCATGTCTGCGTGAACCCTTCCCAAGTAATGGAGGCTAGATGAATAAAATGGGTATAAAATGTAGAGTGTCATACAGTGGGTGGTGGATATCAAATGTATAGCTTGAATAGTAACATTTATACCATTACCAGTTATATTTAATTTTTTTTTGTAAGCGGGGGAACCATTTCCTGTTGCACGGTCCTGTTTGAGTGAAAGTTGATGTACAGACCAGCAGGAAACACAGGGTGTGCATGGGAATGATTTCCCCCAAGCATAAACCGCAAAAAACGTTACACGGCTTGGTTCTGTCAGCGTTGGAAAAGGGTATATTTCTAAAGTTAACTGTAGTCTTTGATAAACTCAAAGCTTTTGTTTCGCCTATACATTTATTTAATTGGCATATATATATATATATATATATATATATATATATATATATATATATATATATTATCGCCTAAGATGGTTTGGGATAGTACTGCTGCTATATGGACATATTTAGTACGTGAAATATATGGACAAGAAATTGTGGATTCCTCAAAGTGAAATGATAGTAGTGAGATAGAGGTCAAAGGGTGGTACAAAAAGATTAAAGATGAAAAGATGTAAATAAATAATGTTATCAGAGAAACATGAGGATTTGATCGCTTCCTGTTCTTTGCAAGCGATTAAAGGGAAAGAATGTGAATTCTCGGAACAAAGAAACCTTATCTCAGACATTATTGGTGAATATATACTATTCTTTGCTCGTTTTAGTGCCTCAAGTCTTGATATTGAAGAGAGAGAGATCAATCATTACACAAATCAAGCAGCAAGGTTTTACCTGGCTTGATTTCTGTATGGTGTACATGTTTCTAGTATGTGTTTTATTTTTCATTCAAAACAATGTACAGTTCTCTTTACATTGAAAATACTTTCACCGAGGGCTCTAAATCCAGTGACATCCATTAAGGATTGGCATAGGTATATGCATACCTTCCAGCAGGATAGTCTCGATTTTGGGGGTCTGTGCCGCTGTCTCACCGAGCTCTACCGCTGTCTCACCGAGCTCTACCGCTGTCCCGTTTTTTTGGCAGGCTAGTGGGATTAAAACCCACAAAACTGCGCTCTAAGCGCAGGTGCGGTAGCGCTGTCACTCTACCTCCCAAGCTCCAGCCCCGGCATCCTGATTCGCCTGGGGGGAATGATGGGAGGTATGTTTATGGGCAGGACTGTTACACCTGTCAGGAGCATCTTTATTCCTATGATCTATGGAGGTATAAGTATATTTGTCTATAATGTCACACAAGCAATTCTATATATAACTCATTCCTCAAACCCGTAGGTAAAACATTTGCATTTAGTATAAAAAGAAGCCCATTAAAAACGTTTTCAAAGAAGCAATGTTGTGTCTTTATAGTTTAAAACGTATCCTGGGTGTGCTCTGAAGGAATCCACTATTCTCTCAAATGGGAGCTTTTACAGAGATAAGTGCTTAAAGGGACAGTCTAGTCCCCAAACTCACTTTGGTGCAAGATGAAGATTACTTCTTGTATAATGCACAGGCTTTTATCCCTGTGTGATTTGATGCAGGCATTCTGTATAAATCACATTTTTAATATTTGACTCAAGCCCTCCCCCAGTGATTACTCTGCATGTTTACTGCAGGTGTGGCAGCACTGATTATATAGACACTGAGGATATAAAGTTTTGTTTCATATAGTCACTTCCTCATATTGAGTCTATTGAGTGGCCTATGGGTGACCTTGCTCTTGTACACAGTAGGATCTCTTTAACAGTGCAACACATTGTCTGATGACATCACAAGAGAGACAGGATATTCCATTCATTTGAATGGCATTATTCTCATTGGTTCCTGCAGCAAAAAAAAAAAAAAGGAAATGACTTTTGCTCATCTAGTGTGGGCAGTCCTTGTTTCTTACAAACTGCTGTAATTTCACAATTTATTCTAGCTGTAAGTATTTTATATTTTAAGCAATGCAAAATGTAAAACATGCATTTTAAAATACTTTGAAAACACATTAATATACATTTATATTTGGAAGATGCATTTTGGGCACTAGACAGTCCCTTTAAATAGAAAGACAATTCAATTAAAAAAGTATTTGTCATCTTAATGGAGCCATTCATATATTTATCTCACTTTAATATTGACAACCTTATAGTATTGCCTCGTAAAATGTTTTTTTCTCAGACACTGGGGCAAGTAAAGCATCTTCAAGCCTTCTGTAGATACCGTGGAGTCAGACAAACATTAATAAAATAAGTATTCAAGCTTCTAAAACACTTTCTTTGTTCTGTATTCAAGCTGATCTCATGTCACCACATATCTGTTTGCCATTTTGTTCCATTGTCAAACCCATGGTGTTTATAGTGAAGGCAGAGTATGTACATTTTCATTATCTACAAGTGATGCCGTGACAAGCCATCTTCTGTAAGAGTACCGACATTAATCATACCGCCTTCTTCTATACAGTGATATCTCTAAATGTTTGTCTCGCGGTGTCATCTAGCTTGAGACCATGAAACAGGTTGTGAGGAATTGGATGTCAAGCCAAAACCCTTTCTTTCCCCAAAGATTTAACGGCAAAGCAACATTGATGTGACATATGTATTAGAGATATTCCCTCTTCTGTAGCAGGTGACAATGATAAGTGTTACTGGTCTCTCCTTTTCACTGATACCGGTTTGTATCTTTGAGACATATATGAATTCATTTATGGATCACATCTTTAAAAAAAAAAAAAGGTAATTTAATCTACTGGGAATTCATTGCATGTAACACAAGATGTGGAATCAGACGAAACCAAGGCATATATTTAAAAGTAATGTTAAAGCTTGGTAAATAATATTCTTCGGAATATCAGTGTGTGTATGTATATAATGGATGTTTAATATCAGACTCAATAGTGTAACCATAATGGTTGGAGTTGATATGATAATGGGGAATGAAGAGGGTACTCATTACCTTTGACTTAGCCACGATTCCTTTAATCTGTTCCTATCAGCCTAGTTATGTTCTGCCTATATATTACCTGATTCATGTAATACTAGTATTGCATAATTTTTTATATTTATTTTTGGACATTTAAACATTTTATCATTTTTTTGAGGTAAAGAAATTATTATAAGGATAGAGAAAAACGATACAAGGCACGTAACTTAAATTACATTGTGTTACACATGTTCAATACACTATGACATTTATCCCATATGTAGAAAATAGCCATGTATGAAAACTTGGATTAGAATTAGGATGGGTCTATTGTCATACATCTAACTGACCAACCAAATGAGTGTGTGTTGCTGGTACGTTTTAATTGGAAACAAGGGTGATTTTGTTTCATTTTAGCTCAGAGGGTTCCCATTGGTCCCAAATATTGATAAACACGGGAAGGGAGTCGGACATTTAAATGAAAGTGGTACCCAAACTTTACTTATCGGATTATGAGCAGTAGCTCGAAATCTTTCACCTCAGCCAGGGAGCATGGATAAGAAATGGCACATACAGCTAGTCCGTAAAAACGCCTACCATTTTTTTTTTTTTTTTACCTATATCTTCTGAAGAATAGCTTTATGCACACCCCAGGCATTATTGAATTCTTTTAGAGTGGGTTAAATGGAATTACTGAAATTAAAGAAACCTGTAAGGAGGCTTGACTTATAGAAATGCAATTGTTATAGTGTTATCAGGTCTGGTTGACCCCTATCGATACTGTACAGTGAGATTAATGGTATTGCTGCACATTATACTGCCCCTGGTGATATATATGATCTGCCTGTTGTGTCGGGTTTCTCAGTTAGAATTATTTGTAAATGGTGAGTAGAATTGATTTTTCCATTAAACACCACAAGTAGTCTATGCTTTTATTGGCCAGACAGCGCTTTATAACAAACAGATCAATTCTGTGTAACCATTGAAGTCAACACCTTTGACCTCTTTTGTAGATGGTGACCAGTTTGTGATACGCTTAAGGCCATCGGTCTACTTTATATGTACTCTGCTAATTTATTGTTAGAACGCTCACCCCTCTCTACTTATATATGCCCACTATTATAAAGGACTAGGATTCATCTACATTACAGATGGGTCTCATCCATTGATGTATAATAGGGGTAATGTATAAATATGGTTTTGAATACTGATCCCTATTGGTCGGATTTTGCTTCTGCGCCATTGTGGTATGCATAAAGCGGTCAGAATATGTTTCATGCTTAAAAAAAGAAATACGCAAATCTGGGTTTTTTTTTTAATTTCTTTTTACATTATGTTACATTACATTTATTTATTAAGCACCAAAATTTTACACAGCATAAAAGTGAAGTACAGAATATGTTAGAGGAACAGGGACAGGTTGATAAATGATATAAAGAGCTTGTCATCTGTTTGTGCAATGCAGTTAAAGGACAAGTGTATTAAAAAAATAAGTTGTGTTTAATGAAAGGATTGCATCAAGTGTAGGCATTTTTATAGAGAAGCTTTACTGAAAGAATACAAATATAGTACCATATTGAGCCATCTTTACCCCATGTAGCTCTACCAGGAGGTAAACATTTTGTTTAGAATCTCTGGTCAGAACCTTGGTGAGTGAAGATCTGACCCAAGATTCTAAACAAGATGTCTGCCCCCTGAGAGAATGAAATTAGAGGTTAGCTTCAAACTACCATCTTGAGATTCTAACCAGCCACAAGACACCATGATGCTGGCTGAGCATCATGGGAAGGGTGGCCCATAGCAGCAAGCAGGATTTTTATTTAAACACATAGTACCCCATATTTGATTAAATTCAGTTCCCATAAGACTAGCCAGGCAGTTCTAGCTGAGCATTATGGGAAATAACAGCACATAAAAAGTAGCGGTTAGCTGTGAACTACCATCTCATGATGCTCAGCCAGCCAAAAGAAAAAAAGTGCGGAAGTAATCAGAAATACATTAGTGTCCATTGCTTAATATTTGTATTGTTTTATATTGTCTGTACATCCAAACACACCTTATCTTTGAGTAGTAGTGTGACTATTGAGGTGCACTCTACTATTATTTCTGTTACATCAGGTATAATACCAGCCAGGTGGCAACTCTATATGCAAATCATGTTATATGTGACTTGTTATGATATTTTTCATAGCATTTTCTGTGACTTGTTAGTGATAATCTTTTAATTGCACACAATGCTGTACTATTTATTCCAGCAGTACTGTGCAATTAAAAGATGATCCCAAGCAAGTCACTAGGCACATCATTCTAGACAAAGATTACTGTGTCGCACTGTGATTGAATGAAGCTGGACTTGCTTTGCTCATTTATTGTTGGTGCGCATCATTTTTCTTTGGGGCGGAGCTAGGGACGGAGTTAGAGGCGGGGCTTGGGTGCCCCATTGGCTTGTTTTGCCCAGGGGCCCACGATGTTGGAACAAAAGCCCTGTTTATTCTTCATACAATCTTTCAATGAAACATTACTGAATTTGGCAGAATATAAACAGAAAAAAAACACACTTACAAAATAAAAAATAACATCCATTCGGGAGCTTGGCTACAGCAGTAAATAATTTAGAACCAAAAGTAGGTGAAATTTTTTATAGGATTTATCAAATATGTAGGGAAGAAAACATAAGTGTAATTCATAATTTATCAGGCTTCCTTTTAATGCAACTGGAATGGTCTATTTTGTTGTACAATGTATCAAAATGGAACTAGAACAATGAACAACCAGTAAATTTAAAACAGGAAAAAAACAAAACATAACAGGCTTCACTGGGATGTTGATGAATTGTGAGGTCAAACATGCAAGGATTTGGATTCATGTTTATTTTCTATTTAAGATATATAAAAACATTAATCACAGAGGATTAATTTAGCTCACCTTTGCTTACAAACCCCAGCAGCACATTGTACATACTGCATACCTTTATTGTCCTTACCGTAAAGAATCTCCTTTCCTTAATTCTTAGCGGGTCTTAATGTTGACAGTACAATCAATATTTGCTCGAATATAAGACTACCCTATAGGAAACAAGTTTAGCTTGTATATATTCACATGTAAATTGCTTTTAAATATTTAATAAAAATTATATTAAAAAAATACATTTCTTGTTTTTATTTCCTTTTATGTGCCAATGCTGCCTCCCCCCCCCGCGTTGTCTCCCCCTCCCCCAAAACTTCTCTCTCTCTCCCCCTTCCTCCCCTTGTCTTTCTCTCTCCCCCCTTGTCTTTCTCTACCCCTCCCTCCCCTTGTCTTTCTCTCCCTCCTCCCTTCCCTTGTCTGTCTCTCCCCCCTCCCCTTTTTTCTCTCCTCCCTCCCCATTGTCTTTCTCTCTCCCCTCCATCGCGCAGACATCCACCTGCTGTTAGTGAGGGGGATCCAGGTCCAGATTATAAGACAATCTCGAAAATAAGACGAGGGGTCTTTTTCAGAGCATTTGCTCTAAAAAAAACCTTGTCTTATATTCGAGCAAATACGTTATTGACTTAGTGTTGAAAAACTCTAAAAAATAACGTTTAGGTGTCCTTAAATGAGCTGTATAAATAATCACAATCTAGTTTAAGTCCATTCATGACTAAAATGGGTTTTTAACAAACAAATTATTACTAAAGCAGACATATTAACAGAAATGCATTTTTTTTTTTTTTTTTTTTTAATTCTTACAATACTTTCCTTGAAAACTACCACAATGATGTCTTGGCCACTATTCATTAAAAAGTGAGTTGAGGTGAGTAGCAGGTGAGTTGAAGTGAATAGCAGATGAGTTGAAGTGCGACGAACATTTCATCCAATTCAGCTATACATTGTGCAGCACCTGATGAGGTCACTAAATGGGGGAACTCACCAGGTTTGTCCCTGCACAGTGTATAGCTAAATTAGTGAGATGGAATGTTCATCTCACCTGAACTCACCTGCTACTCACCTCAACTCACATTTTAGTGAATAGCCTACTGAGAGATGTCCATCCAGTTCACTACTTTCCCCAAATTATATAGATCTTTTTGTCCAGTTGTTTAGATTGAGATAGTTCAGAACGTTTCATGAGTCATATAAAATTATACGGCAGCATCATTTATTTATTTTTTGTACAGAAATAGCAGTTTCTAAAATATTATGCCCTATTTCCTAGTTGAAGTTTATAGCTAATAAGTAGTTTAATATATGTTGACAGCTAATGCATCAGAATTAATTATGTCCTTAGCACGGAACTGTGTAGCACAGGTAATTTTCCAATGACTTGCAGTATTTTACATAATGATGCAAATGTAGAAACATAGAATGTGTCGGCAGATAAGAACCATGGGGCCCATCTAGTCTGCCCAAGTATAAGAATACTTTCATTAGCCCCGTCCTTATCTTATAGCTAGGATAGCCTTATACCTATCCCATGCATGCTTAAACTCCTTTACTATTTTAAACTCTACCACCTCTGCTGCAGGGTTATTCCATGCATCCACTACCCTCTTAGTAAAGTTATACTTCCTTATATTAATTTAAAATAGGGTAGCTCTCTGGCAGGTATTTTACTGGCACAGCTAGTAATCTAGTTTGTGCAGCCGGTACTGGCATAACTACAATACTGGCAAGCATGTTTGCTATTAACTGTGGCGAGGGGACGCAGTGCGACATCGGCAGGGCGGCCGTCCAGCCCCTGCCCAGGAAAGCCCCACCAATAGCTAGTTTGCCATTCTCAGACCTCTGTCTCGCTCTTACCATGCATAGTGAAGACTCTGAACTCTCTCCAAAGTATCAATATCCTTCTGGAGATACTGTCTCTCCAGTACTGCGTACAATACTCCAAGTGAGGTCTCACCAGTGCTCTGTACAAATTGGCATGAGCACTTCCCTCTTTCTACTGCTAATCACTCTCCCTATGCAATCAAGCATTCTGCTAATATCTCTCCCTATGCAACCAAACATTCTGCTAGTACCTCTCCCTATTCAACCAAGCATTCTGCTAATACCTCTCCCTATGCAACCAAACATTCTGCTAATACCCCTCCCTATGCAACTAAGCATTCTGCTAGTACCTCTCCCTATACAACCAAGCATTCTGCTAATACCTCTCCCTATGCAACCAAGCATTCTGCTAGTACCTCTCCCTATACATTCAAGCATTCTGCTAATACCTCTCCCTATGCAACCAAGCATTCTGCTAGTACCTCTCCCTATACAACCAAGCATTCTGCTAATACCTCTCCCTATGCAACCAAACATTCTGCTAATACCCCTCCCTATGCAACTAAGCATTCTGCTAGTACCTCTCCCTATACAACCAAGCATTCTGCTAATACCTCTCCCTATGCAACCAAGCATTCTGCTAGTACCTCTCCCTATACAACCAAGCATTCTGCTAATACCTCTCCCTATGCAACCAAGCATTCTGCTAGTACCTCTCCCTATACAACTAAGCATTCTGCTAATATCTCTCCCTTTACAACCAAGCATTCTGCTAGCATTTTGTCCAGCTCTATTATATTGTCTAGCATTATCTTGACTTATTACCTTATGACTTCATACTTCAGTAACATACAACATTGCTCGTCCTCAGTTCCAGACAATAAAGTCACTGCACAAATATAATTTTTGGCTCCCCCTACACTTTAACATTGTTCTACCCGTTAAATAAATAGAGGTGTTTTATTTGGGTAACAAAAATTGATTTTCTCTGGTTTATATGCAAGTCACACACAAGATACAGTTATCTAAAGGTTTACGCTTTCAATATATGATCTCGTTATGCTTATGTGTTTAAATATTCCATTAAAACAGGTTAATCATGTAATTAATTATAAAGTGATTAAGTAACACAGTTTCATATGGAAGGGCTTTGTTCCCCAATGTCCACTATAATTGTGCTTAGCACTGTTTATTGTAGGTACCCTGTAATAAATAATAGATCCTTTGTTAAACTTATAGTATTTCTAGACTTAAGTATGTAGAATTAAGTACAGTATTCCAGATTGACTTATTGAGTGGAAAAATATTACTGACATATTGACCAACTGCTCCCAACCACCCTCCATATTACAGTAGACCGGTATAACATGCTTGTAAGGGTAGGCGGGGCAAGTGGGAGATTATTGATATTAGGGGTAGGGGGCCCAGAAAATGTGTTCAGTAAGGGGCCCTGAAATGGCGGCCCTGGTAACCATCACACCTGTGTTCCAATGTCACGTTGTGTTGACTAATCCGTGTTTATAATTTGAAAAGTCAATGTCTTGACCGTGTTTCCTATTCATTTCGCTACTCATTTGATGTATGTTGTCATGGAAAACAAGACCATTTCAAAGTGACCCCCAACTTTCCAACAGTAGTGTCCATTTGCATTCAAAATATTGAAAGTTTGTGAACAATGTGGATTACATTTTGTCTGATTCACCTTTACTCATTTAAGTTCTAAGGCTATGATTAATTGCTAGCATTCACACACGGTGCCATCTGCTGCCAGGGAGAGATCTCTTTTGTGTTATAAACTCTTCTGTCGGCCATAAAGCGTGGTAATAATTCTAAGTGTGCGTAGAAGTCGCCGGGATATAATACAAGTAGGGTATCTTTACTGCTCCATGTCTGTCTGCACCATTCATCAAAATCTCCGCATAAAGACTGTGAGAATTTCCAAATTCACCCTGAACGTTGACACAGCTCAGTTTTTAACAGAGAAAATCGAATTGTTATATAAGTTACTTTTTTTTTTTTTTTTCTATGCACACAGCGAATGACTAATTTCTCTGACATAATCTCACATCTAAATCATGGCCATTGTTATTCTAATATATAATAAGTCAGAAGGATTTTTTTTTTTAGAATCCTAGCAGTAGGATTTCTTCTTCTATTTTATATGTTCTGAAATGTTCCTCTATTATCCGGAGCACAATGAACAAGATGATACTTAGAACAGAAATATAAGCATTTCTATTTCATTAGCTCAGGAGGATGAATACATGAATATATGGTGTTGGCTGGGATAACCTAACCGGATACTTGTATAGCCTTACATTGTATCGTGTATCACATAGCATAGATGAGAGGGGTCTCTTTGGAAGGTGAAGGGTTATTTTTTGTGTTATTTTAATTAATAATGTGAGTTTGCTTTCTATCGGGAAACAAACCCATATTTCCCAGTAGGCCAGAATATAAAGCATTCAGAAGAGTAGTTTTATGTGAAGAAAAAAAATGACTTGAATTTGAAAAATATCTTTAGTATAAGGAGCATTAGAAGTCCATGCCGATGTGCTTTTTTTTTGTCAGTGCATTTGGTGGTCTATGCTTCATGAAGCAAGCTTAGTTTTTGCATATGGGAGCATGCAATATAAAGTGCATAGTTCCCAACATCGGCCATGTTTCCAGGGACACATATTTGTTCCACATGCTACAGAAAGACCATGCAAAGTGCAGCCCGGAAGTATGTAGGATGGATATATATATATACGCACAGATAAGAATTCAATTAATTAATCAGGGTGAAGACCTCATAGGACCTACCATGATTAGTTAATTGGATTGTGTCTGTGCGTATATATCCATCCTACATACTGCCGGGCTGCACTTTGCTTGGTCTTTCTGCAGCATGTGCAACAAATATAGTATGTGTCCTTGGAAACTTGGCCAATGTTGGCAACTATGAAAGTGCATGCACAGAACTACACTTGCATGCCCCCAAGCTGTTCTCCTTTAAGTGGTACAGCAAAAATATGCAACTAGGGTTACCACCTTTTCTTCAAAAAAAATACCGGCCATGCTAGTGCCTCCATTGACTTAACATTAGAATCAAGCCAATTTTTTACCGGCCTGCTGGTACTATATTGGCCAGGTGGCAACCCTATATGCAACCCTTGTCCCAAGGTCATTGATTCACCCTCCAGTGTCCTGATTCTTTGGAACATGAGAGGGTAAGATGTCATGCGCAGAGCAATGAATTACCAGGCAGCGTAGGCACAGTACCCCCTACCTCCAAAGCCATGCCACCTGCCTTCCCATTACAGAAGGTTTAAAAGGCATCAGCTTGCCCAACAATTCCCCAATTAATGATAATACAGACTTGTGTGCTGGTGACATCACTCGCATGCGTGATGTGCGAGCCATACACATATATACACCCCTAGCCAAACAGAGGGCACTTAGAGAGACGTGCGGGGATCGCACCTTGAATTAGACAGCCTGCACCCCACCGTACATGGATTGATTGCCTCCTGCAGGATCAACGAATGGAGCAGAATCCCATCAAACTGCACCAATACCTCCCAAATTCGGCCCCCCGGTGAATTGGATTGCTGGGGGTGGAGTTTGGGAGATTTAACTGACCATGCTACTGTGCGCATGCGCAGTATGCTCTCTCCAGTGTGCTGGACACTTAAGAACGAGATCAGGGCAGCGAGTTTCCCAAATCGCAGAGTTTAAAGTACAGCTGAATGGAATCTTTTTTCCAACGTGGCTTTGGCTTTTGGTTTGATCTGAAGTCCAAAGTCCACACATGGATGCCTGTGTTCTTAATGGTTTATCATCAACAATTTATTTATGAACCAACATTATTGTATGGCACATAGATAGATTTGCATTTTTAGAAAGATCATGGGGAGCGTCCTAGTGCTCGTTATCTGGATGGAAGTCGTTGATATGCATCTCTGGTAGGTGCATTGCTGAAACTTGCGCAAACCCACATTATTTTCCAAGGATGGATTTAATTTGATAGATAAAATGGTCTTTTTTCGATAGTTAGCACGCCAGGCACGATCAGGGACTCACGTGTGAATTAAGCTTGATCTGCGAAATATCTGCCAAATATCTCCCCCTAATAGTCACTGTGCAGACTAGGAGGAGAGCTGGTTGGGAGAAGTAGGCATTATGTAAATTTGAAATTCTATTTTTAAATGTCTTCAACACAATTTCAACATTTGATGACTTGCTATCCTCGCATTTAATAGTATGTGTCAGAAAATGAAAAAAGAATAGAAAAATGCATTCAGTCTAATTTATTTGGGGGTGTACATGTACAGTATAGTGAAATGCTGTCAGAAAATGACCCATGCTTTACAATTCTCTTTGGTAAAAAAAATTTCATTGATAGCTATTAACAAAAAAGTGTATATTTATATATTTATATAGATATATTTATATAGATAGAAACCTAGAATGTGTCGGCAGATAAGAACCATTCGGCCCATCTAGTCTGCCCAATTTTCTAAATACTTTTATTAGTCCCCAGTTCCCTATCTTAAATCTAGGGTAGCCTTGTGTAGCCTTGTGCCTATCCCACGCATGCTTAAACTCCTTCACTGTGTTTACCTCTACCAGTTCCGCTGGAAGGCTATTCCATGCATACACTAACCTCTCAGTAAAGTAATACTTCATGATATTACTTTTAAATCGTTGCCCCTCTAATTTTAGACTATGTCCTCTAGTTGCGGTAGTTTTTTTTCTTTTAAATATACTCTCTTCCTTTACTGTATCAATTCCCTAAAGGTATATAAATGTTTCTCATATCCCCCCTGTTAAAAATGTGATTTATGAAATGTTCTCTTTGTTTAGTAAGTGTTCCTGTTCACGTATATATAGAGTTCAGCTGTCATTTTATAGAGAACTGCAAAATGCAGTCAGAGATGCACTTTGATTTGGGGTCAATCTGTGGAATCTGAAGTTTAGGTGGAATGCTGAGAGTCATGAGAGTAGTGCGGAGTGGATTTCAGTTGCTTGACATCTATTATATTGCATTGTTTAAGTCAGTGAGCTGCTCTTACATATCATTATCTGTGTCTGTTGTTTGTTTGTGGGAATGCTAGGACAAGTGTTCTTTGAAGTGGAGAATGGATGTATAACCAGAAAGATAAGGTTCCTATCTGCTGTTTCTTTCTTTGTTTTATCTGGACAGGATATTCGTACTATTTCTAACCCTCTATAAATATCTGCTCTTTGTTATTCCAGCAGTCTATCCTTTGACTCTTGCAGAGAGATGTAGTCTCCCTTGGCTACCATTGTCCTAAATGGTTAACACTTCTCAAATCGGACCAGATGCCTCCATGTCAGGTCTTCGGAAATTCCATTAATCTGTTCCGAACAGTTTTTTTTAGATGTAGGAGCCCTGAAGTTAGACAACCAACATCACTTACATATGTACCAAAATATCCTAGGATATGGCAGAAAGTGTTTTTATTTTCAATATGGCGTGGTGATGCAAGATTAAGCTCTACTTACCCGGTAACACTTGGCAACCCTGCACTTGGCAAACCTGGACTTACTACGGATCACATCTTAAAGGTTCCACTTGAGCTCCACATGACCTATCACCCAGATTCAAACAATATAAAGCTAGCTGATTTTCAGCTGATATCTACAAGCATGTGATATGCAGACCATAGAAGAAAAATATATTCAAGCGTTTATTGAACTCTATAGAAAGAGAAGTCTACATGTTGTTGTGCTGACCCCTATCTATCGTATCACCATGGGGTGATACACAAACAAATATTTGGTGTAAAAAGGAATAATTTGATATGGCACCGTACAGTGACGTCACAAATGAGGAATGGATGCAACAAATAAAAATAACACTGTTCTTCTTGAACGATTTACTATGAGCAAATGTCGACACTGTTGGGTCAAAAGATGATTGGAAGATTTAGAGCAAAGTCATCAAAACCAAGCAAGCTAGATTGTTCTACATCCAAGGAGGTCTTCTAGTGTTGGGGGACTAGAGGTTGCGGGTTGGGCCTTTTTTCCAGGATGATTTTACCAATAGAGTCAGCCCTGAGGATGAGAAGAATTTCCAATTTCCCATCTCTTAACCACAGTTGTTCTATCTGTCAAAAAAAAGGCCTCTGAACCAGATACTGCAAAACACCACTTAATATCATGTTATTATGCTACACATGATGCTCAACGGCTTTAGAACTGTGACCTAGTCGACTGGCCTCAATGTTCCTTTATTAGACATTGCTGATAATAAAGCAGCCCATTATCAAATTAACCTTAATAAAGCAGTGAGATAATGAACTGTCAATTAGCATGCCAATTTAAATAGAAATGAGCATAATAATTAAATCATTTGTGATTTAGTGTGTTCTCCTGCTCAGTTCTCAAAGACATTAAATGCTCCTTTGTTTTTGGGTACGTGGCCTCAAAACCTGAATTATTACTCTGTCGAGTTATTCCGTGGTTTGGATGAGCTTGGTGATACATGACGAGTACAGTACCATGACAATTTGTGGCGAGACAAGATTTTTCATAATTTGTGTTATGGCACAAAGGATGATCCTGGTACATCTTTACTAAAGAGCACGTATACAAGAGTTTTACCACAAAGCCAACCTTCATCGTTCATGGTGAATATTTCATGGACTTTGTAATGGCCAATTGAATGATGTTCTGTGGACCTTCACAGACCTAGTCAAGGTTGCCTATCCCTGGTTCCAAGGTTAGCCATCTCTTCCCTATCCCATCCCCTGAAAAATGAAACACAAACCATAAAATATTATTAAAAAATAAATAAATACACATTTCTTGATAATGGCATCTCCAAAATTATTCCAAAAGATATTGAATGCTACTTTTCTGAAAATGCAAGTTTCTCGGACTTGTGACCATTTTAGCCGTATTAGCTGTGCCGTAGCATACGTGTTTCACATATGACATAGCTTAAAGGTGGTGAGGTTACATTACTTTATGTAAGGAGGAATGCCTTCCCCAGGAAAGTAGGTAAGAAGGTAGCCTAGTCAATTAATTAGTTTATATAGGCATAAATAATAACATTTTCCACAGGTTGGCTATCCCTTATCTGAAGATCCATCATCCAAAATGAACCACAATCCAGAATTTTTTTTATGGGATAAGATTCAGTTCAGATGGAGTATACTCACCTTCCTGGAGCCCCGTTGTGAATCTCATTTGTTCCTCCCTCCAGGGCGACGTACTGTGGAAGCTAGCGCTCATGGGAAACTGTGGAGCAGGTCGTTTCAGCAGCCCCACTCCTATAAATGCTCTACACTATCTTTAGCCAATCGGAGCAAGTTGCATAAATCCACCACCCCTTCTCCTTCGTATTCTCATTGGTTGGTCAATGTTCGGAAGACAGATAGAAGACAGCGAAGATTCTAACCTTGGCTATTGGTACAGAAATGCACCGATGACTACAGCCATATAGATACATCTGCGTATTTTTGTAAGCTGAACGTCAGCTGTAGTATTACCGTCTTTTCACATTCAAAATAAAAAATGCACCCATAAAATAACCGCGTTAGTTTAGAAACATTTAACAGATAAAAGAACTAGGACAAATTTAATGGGCAACTATATAAAAAAAAAATGGATGTAAGAATTATTTCTGCTTAAAACAACTTTCTGAATTACTTTTCAATTTTAATTTAAATACGTTAGGGTGGATAGCCGGCACTTACAAGTTATGGATAGACTGAATATTCAAATTAAAGAATTTATATTCCTTCCGATAATAAGCCATGTCTCTTGTAGATGGAGTCAATTTTAGAACATGAAAGGATTTTACTGGAAGCTTCTTGATTTAAAGGACAAGGACAACTGGTGTCAAAAAAAAGAAGTAATGTTTAATTAAACGATTGCATCATGTGTGGACATTTTAAACAGAAATACTTAAAAAAAAATACAAAAAAGCACCTTATAGAGCTCTCATCTCTTTAAAAAGCCCTATAGGGGGTCGACATGTTTAGAATCTTGATCCATTCCAATATGAAGATCTGAGCCAAGATTCTAAACATGTCTGCCCCCTGATAGAACTACAAGTAGCAAAGAGGGCTCAATCAGGTACTTTTTTTTGCATTGAAACAGAGGGGTAAAATTTAGCGCTAGATCCGTGACCAAGCAGCACCAACCTGTGTGTATCTCTGCAAACACACGTGAAAAATACACACAAACAGTAAACAGGGGTTGACTGATTCGGCTGATTGCTGCCTGAAAAGGAAGACCCGCAGTGCTGTTTTTTCAATTCCCCATATGTAAGATACTATGTTTTATTAAATCATATATTGATTTCATCTTCACTTCTTTGCCATCATATTCACATATGGTCACTGAGTAAGAAGAACTTTTGTGAGTGCAATTCACCACCTCAGTATATAAGTTTCTACACTGTGTATAGAGTTGCACTATGTTTTTTGTCCTTTTTTGTCTTTCTATGTTCTGAGCCTGGTGAGATCACCTATATCCTCAGCCCATGAAGTTTACTGATATTTAAGGCAATTATATATTTCTTCTTAATATACATAATTCTGTGTGTGTAAGACCTCCAGCGCACCTACCACCCCTGTTTACTGTTTGTGTGTACTTTTTTTTGCATTGTTTCGTTAAATTATTTCTTTTTAAAATGACAATACTTGGTGCAATCTTTCTATTAAACATATTTTTTTTTTGGTGCTTAAAAATGTTTTCCATTGGTTGCAATAAAAATATATACATTTTAACATCATACGATATTCATTTTATTGAATACATATAAACATATGGAAAACAAAAACAAATATTCCCTCGGAAAAGACTGTAGCAAAGGAAGAAACCTGCTCAAGACTCCAGGGTTGAAATAATTAGTGTACCGCGTGATATGCTTATTGCTTCTTATTTGAAATGAGATTGCCCTGAGGAGACCCATTTAGATCATCAAGAGCCCTCACCTTTATAACTAATCTGTTTCTTTCTTCTCCCATACGGATTATAGCCACTAAAAGAAGTTTCAGTAATCAGTGTATTGTGGAGGGACCTCGGGGAGTGTTAGATATTGCAGGAGCACACATTATTATATGAATATGATCCAGTTTATCCCTGAAGCTGAGCTTTCAAGTGCAGTAAATAATTGATTGATCACCCCAACTGATTTCAAGTTTGCAATTTCCCCCCCAGAAATAACCCAACAACCTAAGTTTCATTTAAAATATAATTATTGGCTAGCCTCTAGACGTTCACTTTGTTCATTTTACATCAGCATCAGTGAAGCATGCAGTGGAGATCGGTGGGTGTATTACAGACAGTAAAATATAACTTCTAAACATTGTCCCCCAAACAACCATAACATGTGTAGCTTGGAAGAAAGATGGAAGGGAGAGGATGTGCTATGGGATACAAGTCGATTTAAGAGGAGGAAAATGTCATAGTCTTACATTAGAGAATCAGAAGTTCAGAGTCAGAGGAACATCAGAAATGGTTAGTTTACTGATGAGGGTAGTAGATGCCTACCATAGACTCCCAGCAGAAGTGAAAGAAATTACGTTTTAAAATGCTTGTGATTCAGGGGTAGCCACCAACATTGTGCTGAACAATTTAATGATGTTCTATGGATCTTTACAATCCTTGCCACGGAGGCTATCCCTCCTAACACTTTGGAGTTGATAAATTAAATGGTCCATTTTTGACCAAGGTTAAGTAACTTAACAGAAACGTCATGGTTTTGTACATGTATGTGAGTCTCACCGATTCCCCTATAGAGTCTCCCCTATTAAAAAAAAAATGGGGTGCATACATTGGGAGTAAGATGCCTCTTCAGCGAAATGCGTGGGCTCACCTAGTTTAGCAGTACAGTCTTTGTAGGAGCCATCTGATCCCCAAGAACAACCATTTTCCCATGGGAACAACCATTGTCAGCACGATCATTGGTTTCTCTGGAGAAAGCCTGCAAAATGGAAATTTCAGAGATAAGTATTTTAAAAAAAAGGTAAAGAATGCATATATATAATTCAAATTATTACCTTTAATAGGCACTTAACTATTGGTGCTTTAACCATTGTGGAATTTGGTATAGACCTGCGCCAGTGGAAAACAGAGTGGAAGAGGGGAGATAAAGAAAGAGCAGCCACTATGAACCACAACTGGAACTGTTCCCAGGGCTCAAGGAGAGGTACCCGATGAACAGTATGTGGGCTAAGTGCTTCAACCAATAGAGAATGTGGCACTGGAGAAAAATCAGGGATTCTGCAATACATCGGACATCGACAGGTTTTATATTCTTGCTAACACTGGTTTAACTCTTTTCGTTTTAAGTTTGAGTACTTACTCCCCATGTTACATGTACTTACTTTCCAGGGCACCCACCTAATACTTGCACCCTGAATGGCTTCATGAATATAATCAAGAGCTTTCTGAGAGTACTGTAATTAAATATATTTTATTGTGTTACAATTTGCAATTCATAACTTTTTTTTAATTTTTATTTGTTTTCTTCAGAACTGATTTCTCTTTTTCCATCACATACTTTTCACTTTAATTATAGTCCCCCAACTACTACTATAGGAGATAAGTTGTAGCCTTTAACACAAAATAGGAGAGACTTTGAAGCAAATGTTTGTGACGTGCAATAACTACCATATTGATGTACATTCTAAGAGCTAGTGCTTTTCATATACATATTTATTTTGTTTAACTTTGTTTCTGCGCAGGTTTAAAGCATTGCTTATATTAGTGGAAGATTGGACCAACTGCATTGGTCCTTCTGATTTTTAACTCTGAAAGCTAACTGTGATTGTACCTATCTACTGTAAGTGTGCAGGTTGTAACAAATGTGTTGCAAGTTTAGTTAGCAACCTTTGTTTGCAGCCATTTTTGTTGCTGCAGTGTTTGTGTCTCTCTTGTTGTAACTCATGCGAATTAAATTGAATCTTAATTATAACTTGATTCTTAGAACAAACCCTTTTTCAGTTATGCATGCGGCAAGTTTGGGTGCAAACTGGTATACATCCATTGTCTGTTACAGTACATTGTGTGACTTTACTGTATTCCAAGGTTGAAATAGCAGGCGTTTCTTTTTATCTTTTGTCTGTTTTCACCATTGAATTCTGGGTAGGAACATTGTGTTTACAGGAGAAAGTTATCAGGACAAATACAGTGTGACTGCTATTGTATAGTTCCATTTTCAGACTGAAGAATGTTTAATATTAAAGGGACAGTTTGTATGTGGATTACAATAGTGTTATGAAATAATGGTGTCTGTGTTAGATTGTTTTATGGAATTATCAGTGTGTGAATTTAGTTGGGTATTTCCAGATCTATGTACGATTCAGCAGCTTCCCCCATTGTTCTTAAAGTAAGAAGGGTGATTGGATTATCAATTGGATAAATTGATTATTTAATTTAACTGTTCAGGTTCATCAATTTCTTTGGAACTAGTGTTTTTTTGGAGGGTTAGTTCCATTGTTTAAAGCTCTGTGTTGATTAAAATTGTATTTAAATTTTTTTTTTTTTTTTTTTTTACTTTTTTTCTTATTATTCAGTAGTTTTTAAAGGAACACTGTTCTATTTCACTTGTGCTTCTAATATAAAACCACAAGTGAAAGGTTAGTTGTTCCTAGTTTGAGGATAAACTGGCAGGTACGTTTCATAGTACATTCCAGTTTATTCTCTTACCGGCAGCTGCCATGATTCTATAGGAAGCAGGCAGCCGTCTGGTCGGCGACTGGCTCTCTCATAGTGATGTGAGACAAAGCAGAGAGTACCGTATTTGCTCGAATATAAGACGACCCTGATTATAAGACGACCCCCCAAACTTTTAATATACCTTCAGGGAAAAAACTAAAAGCCTGAATATAAGACTACCCTATAGGGGAAAAAAAGTTTAACGTGTATATATTCACATGTGAATTGCTTTTTAATATTTAATAAAAATGCATTTCTTGTTTTTATTTCCAATGCAGCCTTTCTCTCCCTAAACATTGTCTCTCTCTCCCCCTCCAAACGCTGTTTCTCTCTCCCCCTCCCTCCCCCCAGCTTTGTCTCTCTCTCCCCCCCTTCACCTAAGCGCTGTCTCTCTCCCCCTCCCCCCAACCTTTACTCTCCCCCAAACTTTTTTCTATCTCCCCCCCCCGCCTCCAAACATTTCTCTCCCCCCTGCCTCCAAACATTTCACTCCCCCCCCCGCCTCCAAACATTTCTCCCCCCCCCCGCCTCCAAACATTTCTCCCCCCCCCCGCCTCCAAACATTTCTCTCCCCCCCCCTGCCTCCAAACATTTCTCCCCCCCCCCTGCCTCCAAACATTTCTCCCCCCCCCCGCCTCCAAACATTTCTCTCCCTTTCATACAGTTTGTTTAAACACCACACAAGGTAGGCATATTGAAGTTATATGTGTTTTACGATTTTCTAGTATGTGTTTTAATATTGACTTACGTTTACTTTAGTAGCATGGATTTTACACGTATTTTATTCTATTTTTTTTTTTGCAGAAGATGTAACTGCAGAATTACTTGGTCTGTAATTATGAGGAAAAGTAACATATTGGAAATGAGCTTTCTTTGCTGAAATTACACCTGCAGGCATATGTTTATTTTATTAGGGAAGGTTAATGGGGGAAAAGCAATGTACTGTGCTTTGATGCATTAGCAGAATTATCATAAGCGGGATACTCATTGACATTCAGAATACTTTATTATAATTTTAACCAAGAGTGGCATTTTATTGGGACTAGCCTTTTTTAAGTGATTACATTTCAGGACATCTGTCTGTAAGTTCCCTAATATGCTGTTTTGCAAATGATAGAACAAATAAAATAAAAAGTAAAACAGGCAAACAAACACAAAGTAACTGGATGTAAAGATAATGATTCTATTTTTAATCCTTACAATACATACTGTTTTTTTTTATTTTCTTTGAAAAAAATAACAACCTATAAATATCATATAATGCAAAAATAATAAGTTCCATACTTGTCAAAATCCTGGATCCTGGTCTTGAGATGCAGTGGGAGCAGGACAAATATGAAGCGGAGTCATGGGAAGTCACACAACGTGAGCCGAGTGAGTGGGCTCCAGTATCCATGGTACATTGTGTTGTACATAGGTTGCAATAATGCCTTGAGGGACAGGACTCTAATAAAACGTGACTGCCACAGTAAATCCAGGACTGTTGGCAACTGCTGAGTGTATGTAGAGGGTTTGTAAGTACCCAAATTTGTACTGATAGGGCCCAAGTCTCTTATATAGTCAGATAGTCTTATATAGTCATACGTAAAGCTTTATCTTATCACCATGAATCTGTCTTTTCTCCAGAAAACACAATACCGATTTCTATATAGCCGAAATTTTTCCTTCTGTTAAAGGGACACTAAACATTTTTTTTCACTTGTGCTTATAACTTAGAAGACTGGCTCTCTGTGGTAGTGCAGAGAGAGACCCTCATTTTTGCATGGGATCAGCAGGGGGGAACTGAACTAGGTCCCCCTGCTAATCCCATGCAAAAACGAGGGTCTCTCTCTGTGCTAGCAGCGAGAGACCCTCGCATTCGGCTGTCAGAGTGGGGCGCAGAGCCCCCGCTCTGATTGGCTGTGCACGTGACAGCCAGGAACCAGGAACTGCTGTGTCTTGCATGAGAGACACAGCAGATAGTAAACCCGCCTGTATCTATTAAGTTTACTTAAATGTCCCGGGACGTGTTTTGTTTAACCCTTGCTTCCTTCAAGGGTTCCTTTAATCATTTTTGTAGCCCATCTCTGAACCCATTTCAATTTCCATTATGTCCCTTTTTTTGTACTAGTGCCCAAAACCGCACTGCACATTCTAGATAATGAGTTATAAATATGTAAAAATATGTTCTGATCTCTTAAACCTATCCCCCTTTTAACACATATGAACCGCTTGCTTGCCTTAGCAACAGCTCCCTGACTTTGTACTCAGCTGCACAGTCTATTGTCAACAAGACCATTTAAATCATATTGCATGAAGGAATTTACCCAACACTCAACCATTTAGAGTATAACTGGCATTTATTCCTACCCTAAGTGCATAATTTTACATTTATCTCTCTTGAAACACATCTGGCAATTACCTGCCCAGTCTCCCATGTTCTCTAAATCCCTTTGCAGAGAAATGACCTCCTTCTCTGACTTGATTAACTTAAATAATAGTTTGTCATTTGCAAAAATGGAATCATTGATTTTATTACCTTCGTCAAAGCCATTGATAAAAACCTTTAAAAAGAGTCGGCCCGAGCACAAAACCCTGAGTCACTTGTCCAGCAGGATAATGTGATATGCTGGCACTAAGCGAAAACTGGACAACAATGAAGAAATGTATATGAGTAGAAAAAAAAGGTATTAATTTGTACAAAACACAAAATACCTAATTATTTTACCAGAACCCCCCAACTCTTTCCTTACCACAGTTCACACTTTTCCTTGACTAACGTTTAACAAGTATAAAGTACGGACATTAAAGATTTTGAAAACAATTGCACAGACAAACAAATCAATATTTTTTTAGCTTCAGGAAAATTGAAACTAAACAACAACAACAAAATGTTCTATTGGAGAACTGACTGTAAATAGCCGTACCTAAGCCAGTATTCTTGATGTAAACCGCACAAGTCTTCACACAGCACAGTACACAGTCCCCAATGACAAAGTTCAATATTAGAATCTTATTGTAGAATGCGTTGGCAGCAGGGTTCTTAATGCTAGGCTTCTGGGCAATTGTGTTTTTTTTTCTCTTTTAGGTGAATGCTTTACAGATATTAAGCCCAGATAAATGTAAAATCATGCAAAAGCCAGGCTTGAGGGTCTCTTTAAATCTTCAAACACCGTTTCAATAATCAATCCAAATTCAGCATCACCACACTGACTTAGGCCGTTACATTAACGGCATAGCTTGTTAGGCATCAAACTCTGGTGTCATTTCAAACTTGTAGCATGCTCCAAATGGGCCCACTTGGGGAACAAACTGCCTCATTAGTCTTGAACCTTGGTGAGTACAATGCAATATTGATTTGGAAATTCAGTTACATTTTGGATGCCCTATTTTCACACCAGTTTAGCATCAGAGCTGAGTTTCCCCTGAAACCAAATGAGACTCATCTCAGATCCACGGTGGTGCTACACATAAGAGAATTAGCAGGAAAAAACAAAAAAACGTTTAATTGTGCGTACAGTGCTAAAGATATCTCAGCTTCAATCCGTGAAATGCAATGTCAGAGAACCGCAAGTATCTACTTGCCACAAAGTAACATTTAATTTTAAAAGGATAATCTAAACACAAAAACCGCAATTGATGAAATATGGAACATGAATTAAGTAGTGACTTAGGGTCTCAACTTGTTCACAGGTTTCCACAGTACATTAAGGTGTAGATACAGTTATGGAGAGAGAGAGAGCAAATAACCTCTAGCTGATTTTCCACATGGGGCCCCCAATATCTACAACTACCCCTGACTTTGGGAAGCTGGACGATGTTCTCCTGAGGCTGATATGTCTCATCAATGGTGCTGAGTTTTACAGTCATTAAAAAAATCAATGTTAAGTGAACCCAGCCTACTCAACGTCAGTAGTGTATCTTCCACAAGGCAAACAAGGCACTTGCCTAGGGCGGCACTTTGCCAGAGGGTGTTAAAGCACACTTCTGGGGCTTCAAACATTTTTGCTCCCTCCCACACTGTTCAAAAAGTATTAGCTCCTTCAAATTAATCGGGGTGATGGGGGAATGTAATGGGGTGATTGGGCATTTAGTGTGTATGCAATGTGGGAGATGGGGGCATGTAATGGGGTGATTGGGCATTTAATGTGTGTGCAATGTGGGTGATGGAGCATGTAATGGGGTGATGGGGAATGTCGTGGGTGTGCAACGTGGGTGATGGGGCATATTGTAGGTGTGCAACGTGGGTGGGTGGAATTTTGTCTGCCTAGGGCAGTACAAAACCCAAATACACCACTACCAAAAGTGAGCTACACCAGATGAGTCATTTCCCACTCATTCTTGACCCTTTTTATCTCCAGTTTCCATTGGGAAGGCATCATGCAGCATGACTGTTGAGTCTTCTTTATTACACTTTGTAATGAAGTCTCTTGGTACATCAATCTTGCATTAATTAACTGGGATGATCTCCATCTTGCTGGGCTAATTCTGCGTGACCATTTTTGTTTACCATTCCATTGTGATACCAAGATCTTCTGAAAACCTCCACTTTAGGTTTTGTACACTCATTATTTTATTAGATTGTATGCGCGAATTACTTCATTAATCTACATTCATATCGCAATTAATCATCAGTTAATTACACGCAAAATGCATAACTAATATTCACATATTTAGTCTATTATACAGAGATTATTCGGAAACTACAACACGTCATTTATTATCTGGTTTTATATTTATTTCTAATTCTACCACCTTTCGAAATCATTAACTTCATCTTCTGGAAGATCCAGCATGTGAGAGACTTAGACACTTGCATGATACAGGTGTATCAATAAGCAATGCTGTGAACCACTAGCCAGCATTCATCAGCAAAGAGTGGAAGCCTCATCTTTGAGGGTTTTTTATAATTAAATTATACATTTTTAGGAAATGTTGCACATTTCCTTTTCTTGCATGGTCATATATAAATACTATCAAACTAAGTAAGGAATCTTAATGTATATTAATGTGTTTTCAAAGTATTTAAAATGTATATTTTTCATTTTGCATTGCTTAAAATATAAAATACTTACAGCTTGTGAAATTACAGCAGTTTGCAAGAAACCAGGACTGCCCACACTAGCAGAGTAAAAGTAATTTCCATTTAATTCCCCAAATGAATGGAATATTTAGTCTCTCTGGTGATGTCATCAGACAGTGTGTTGCACTGTTAAGAGATACTACTGTGTACAAGAGCAAGGTCACTTAGAGTCCACACAATGTATTCACAACTTTATATCCTCAGTGTCTATATAATCAATGCTGCCGCCCCTGCAGTAAACATGCAGAGTAATCACTCTTGAGTCAAAATGCAGAATGCCTGTATCAAATCACACTGGAAAAAAAGTGTGTGCACTATACAAGCAGAAATCTTCATCTTGCATTAAAGTGAGTTTGGGGACCCTTTAACTCAAGGCTCCACAAAGCCCAGACGCCAGGTCGACATGGCGACCAGGAAAAAAGTATTTTATCATCGCAGCGCAAGGGTAAGCAGAGGTTGCGTTTCCTGCTTCCACCCCCTCGCACTGTAGTGTTGGATTTGTGGGTGTCACGTGACATCCCAGTGATCAACAGTAGCATGCAGACGGTCTGTGCCTGTGTGACAGGCATGGACCAAGCTGCAGTAGAAATTCCCCCTCCCGTACAAAGAGGTAAAACAGCAGGGAGGGGGGAGTCATTCTTTTATTTTCTCTTTTCTTTTAAAAAAAAAAACAAAAAAAACCCTGATGGCTTATGTGTGTGGCTAAGTGACTGACTGTCTCTGTGTGAATGTGACTGACTGACTGTCTCTGTGTGAATGTGACTGACTGTCTCTGTGTGGATGTGACTGACTGTCTCTGTGTGGATGTGACTGTCTCTGTGTGTGTGTATGTATGGTTGGGTGAATGTGCCGTTGTCTGGCTCCTAGATTTTTTTGCTGGCTCCTAAAACTAAATTAAATTTGTCAAGCCCTGCTTTAACTCCTGGTGGTCCAGACGAACAAAAGTCATATGCTGATTTCATGAGCAGTACATATTCTGCTACAACAATTGCGAGTTTGGTAATTTGGCAAGGGTGAGAGGTCTACTCTCATATACACAGTGTGCACTATTTAGCGTTTATTTTCTTTTTTTCCGGTCGATATGCAAGAAGATATCTCTTCCTTATACTATATGTTTTCTGAATTCAAGTGCCTTATTTTTACCTCAAACACTTGGGTGAATTTGCTAATTTAAGCACTCTATTTCCTTTTGACATACATAAATTCATTTAGTCATGACCTATATTTTACCAACGCTGCAAATTATATTTAGATCCTGTCTTTCATATGAAATTGTATGTGTCTTCTGACCAAAGTTTGTCTAATACACGGAGGTAGGGCCGGGATACCGGTCTGGGGACCGCTGGATGCAGCCTTTAATTTTAAGAAAACGTAATGGCTGTATTCAACAGCCCCAGGGATGCGGTTGCGGTCGAGGCATCGAGAGTGTGACAGGCCACTCTTGTGGCAATTGTGATATTGCCACATTTTGTGCTGGCAATTTCTCTGAGTGCGATCAATTGCCAGGGTAAGTGCTGGGGGCAAGTGCTCTGAGTTCAGTCTGAAAGCTGGGGTAAGTCCTGGGGGCAAGTCATGTGCGTGCAATCTAAAGGGCTGGGGTAATAGGGGGAAATACCTGAGTGCAAAGTGGCTTCTGGTTCAATTCCTGAGTACAAAAGTAGGTTTTGGGGCAATTAATAAATTAATAAAAAGAGATTAAAAAAATACATTACGTTCTTAATGTAGGGTTAAAAAACTTGGGATTGATGTATACGTGGGGACATCTTATACACGGAAAAATATGGTACCTCAATATAGAGTATGACTGATTTTATCATTTTTATAATGGTTTGGATTGCAAATGTTCTAATTTCATGGAGTATTTATGATATCAACTGTTGTTAATAAATGTATGCCTCCTTGCTAGCTACACATCCCCTTACCTGTTTATCTACATGTTACATTAGATTGGGAACAATGACCAATTTGTACAGAACAAAACACGTGTGTTTAGATGACAATATTGTTATAGCAGCACATTGTGAATATCAATTGATCTCCAGTCATTGAACCCAACGTAACATCTCTGCAGAAACAAAATCACAGAATAAGGTCAAACTGTAGTTTTTAGTAGAGAAGATGTAGGCAGAAGGTTCAAGATGAGACAGGAGGCAAACAGGGATTCTTTGTAAAGAAAACAATCTCTAACTATGTTTTTTTTATAACACTACCAAATACAATTGAGAATTGAAATGCAGAACAAAACCATTTATAATGATACTACAATTAAACAAACCTTAGGGGCAAGGATACTGAAAAATAAAACCTCGTGCTGCTCCCAACACTTTCCCAAGATGAATCGGGACTCTGCGGGGGCGGGGCTTGGGATGTAGAGTGACAGCTCCACTGCATATTTGCGCTAGCGCTGTCATTCATACTGCGCAGACCCAGTATTCCGTCTCGAGTGTCACAGACACCAGAGAATCAACTGAAGATCGCGTAATGTCGATGCCAAACCTGTTGTCTCAGCGGGACAGTGGGACAGAACCTTCAAAGTGGGACTGTCCTTCACAAAATGGGATTGCTTAAAGTGCAGCCAGGGTCCAGCTGTGCTTTTTAAAAATGATAACTAATCCCCTTGATCACGCATGAAGATTGTGAAGTCAACTGCTATAAAGTAAGACATTTGCCTCTCTTTGCTGTTGTAGGATTCCCGTCACTAGTGGCTCGCCCAATAGAATGAACTCCACTGGTTCCGATGAGTATTTTCAATCCACAAACCATGCCGAGCAGACCTTCCGCAAGATGGAAAACTACCTCCAACAGAAGCAGCTGTGTGATGTGCTACTAATTGCTGGAAACCACAAAATCCCCGCACACAGGTAAAAAGACAACCCAAATAATGGGAGTTACCAAGTAGCCAAGAAGTCCAGAATGATCGTATAACTGGAGCATGAATATATTCAATGCTTATTGATGTTTTCTATATTTATATCAATATTTATCATGTTTAGTTGTTTCTTTTCTTTTGATGTTTCTCATAACTATATACTACTGCAGTGCAAGCCATACTCACACGGGTCTATTCACATAGATTTGACTTATGGAGGTCAACTTTCATTTTGAGACTAAGTCAAATTCGACACCCAAGTTTGACTTAAAAAAATAATAATCCAGGTTTGAAACTTTGTTGAGAAGAGTAGCAGGTGAGTTAAAGTGAATAGCAGGTGAGTTAAAGTGAATAGCAGGTGAGTTAAAGTGAATAGCAGGTGAGATAAAGTGAGTAGCAGGTGAGTTGAAGTGAATAGCAGGTGAGATGAACATTTCATCTCACCAATTCAGCTATACATTGTGAAGTGACAAACCTGATTAGTTCACTTAGCGGAGGAACTAACCAGGTTTGTTCCTGCACAATGTATAGCTAAATTGGTGAGATGAAATGTTCATCTCACCTCAACTCACCTGCAGATCACCTCAACTCACCTTTTAGTGAGAAGCTCCATAAGTCTCAAAAATAGCTTTGATTATTTCACCTTCCATTACTTTCACTGGGGAAGGTTCGAACCTTGATTTTTTTTTTCAAACTCAAGTGTAGAATTTGACTAAGTCTCAAAAAATGAAAGTCGACCTCCCCAAGATATTCTCGAATTTTAGTAAATAGACCTTTAGTCTATGACCCTTTAGTAAAGTCTGACTCTTTGCTTCACATGGAGATCACCTTTGCTACTGGTTATATGTATGTTTTGAATGGGTAGTACCAGTAGCCAATCAAAAAGATCCATGTACATTTGAATATCAGTCAGACAATGCAGATACATTTTTTTGCAGAAGTTCCACAAAAACTGAAATAATAATCCCTTTTTGTTAGTTTACTTATTTCCAACACAGATTTAACTACCTTGTGTCTATTAACTAAAAGGTGAGCTGCAAGTGATTTGAGTTGAGCTGAGCTGATTATTTTGTCTCACCATTTTAACTATACAGTGCACGGGTAAAAACCTGGTGAGTTTCTCCTGGTAGGCATACCCATCCACATTGTCCCTGCACAATGTATATATAGCTAAACCTGTGAAATTAAAGGTTCGTCTCACCTAAACCCACTTGCAACTCACATAAATGATGGACAGAGATAACATGCAGGAATGAGACCAAGAAATGAATTGGAGAACAGAGGCACACAAGTGGGTGAAGGCAGATGGTGAGAGGCAGTCATGTAAGACAATGCAAAACTCAGCCTGTGCTCTGTGATACCATCAGCTCTACATGCCTCCATGACACATGTTACGATCTGAATTAAGGCTGTATTTAAGACTGAGGTTGAGAAAGAAATGTTGAATACCAATTATCTTCACAAAATTACTGTTTGACGAGTGGAACTCCAAAGCTCGAGAGCAGTATGTCTGATCTGTGCAATGCTGATGGGTCCCATGTGTATCATGGCACATCGGCCCAGTAATCTCTACCTTATTAGCAAATTCTTTAGAATGTAGCAGGAAACTGAAAAGCAAAAACACTTATCTCCTGGTATTAAAAGTTTGATTTACCGTATGTTGACCTATAAGCTAAAACTAAAGTATGTGGTCTCAGAATCCACAAATATTAAAAAAAATAGAGAATTGTAACAAACTAACAAATATTCAAGGCTTAGAGCAAAAGTCTTTCAATGTGGCTCTTTTTTTGGCCTACGTTTTACAGGTCCCTCGTCAGTTGGCTTCAATTCACCATTTAGTAATAAACCTTAGTGTGTTTAAATGTGACGGAAAAGAACACATCCACCCATGGCTGAAGCCTTGAAGTATTCTTATATTCTTTTATCCATGACCAAGAAGGACATGTTTTGCCCACAATTATTCTCCATCATCTTTTTCTATTCTCGGGAACTGTATAGGATCGTAGACACTCATTTCGACAAAAGTCGATGCAAGCAATTCTATACGTTCCAGACTGCGTGTAGAACACGTCTGAAGATTATCCAGTTACTTAATTTTATTTATTTATTTTTTAACTGATTTATATTTTCCATTTCAAAATAAGCCATGCTTTGTTAAATACAAGCCAGGGAACGTCTTCCTGGGAGATGATAAACAGGCTCACAATGTTTTTTCTTTCATGTTGTTTATATTCCAAGGTTGGTTCTAAGTGCCGTGTCGGATTATTTTGCCGCAATGTTTACTAATGACGTCCGCGAAGCGAAAGAAGAGGAGATAAAAATGGAAGGAGTGGACCCAGACGCGCTTAAGGCCCTTGTCCATTATGCCTACACAGGTAATCCTGTATATCATGTATAGAGACCGAGGGCCAGATTTATCAAGGCAAAAAAAATTATATTTCAAGAAAAAGTGCTAAATTTGGGGCAATTAGCTTTGGTTCCCATGCTAATTACTACTATTTTAGTACTTTTTCTGGAAGTAGCACCAGTTTTGGCTAGATAAATATGGCCCCAAGAGTAGCCAACCAACTGGAGCAGTCTTCCTTTAGTAAGATGTAAATAACGAGCTTTAACATTTCAAGAGAATATTCCAAATGTTTCAATAAATTCTAAACTATTTTGCATCCATAATATTTCCAGTGTGTCAGGATTAGACAGAAACTATTGGTTTCTAATTGTCAACACCAGTTGTTTCAAATACTAGCCCATAGTACAATTTCACTAGAACAAAGTCTTTGTAAAATTCTATCGAAAGTAGAAAGGGATTCACCTGCCTATTCATCTTTACATAAAGATTAAACACATGCCCTAAGGAAAGCAAGTTGAATGTAAAACAAAGAACAGGATGGAAAACATTTTTTTTTAAAAGAAGAAAGGTTAATGCTTTGTGTTATGCTAATGACATTTTTCTAAAAGTGTGGAGATACAGTACTTGCTGTTTCGAAATAAATGTTCTGATGAAGATTAACCCAGTCCTATGTGACTGATATCCGTGGGTTTAGTGGATAGACTTATAAAGGATTCGCATCCCGCTCAATCAATAATCGTGAATTAATAAATGCCGCCTTAATCCCCATTAAGCTAACTTCTTCTATGTTTTGACTTCTTGCTGGATTTATCGTGACACAAAAGTTCTGTAAGGTGGATAACTGCCGACTTTGGTAATTCATAAAAAAAAAAAAAAAAAAAACGGTTGGAAAGACTTTTATCCAGTTATCCATAAACCGACAGGTTTAATATATAGTAACTAGAGTTGAGCGGACACCTGGATGTTCGGGTTCGCCCGAACTTCGGAAAAATGTCCGGGTCCGTGCTCGAACTTGACCCCGAACCCCATTGAAGTCAATTGGGACACAAACTTTTGGCCACTAAAATGCCTCTAAAAAAGTCATGGAAAGGGCTAGAGGGCTGCAAAAGGAAGTAAAATGTGGGTAAGCGTAAGACAAGTGCCCTGCAAACAAATATGGATAGGGAAATAACTTCAAATAACATAAAATACATACAAATTAAAAATACAGCTGAGCCATAAAATAGCACTAGATGTAATCTTTGATTTTAGCTTTGGAAGATAAATCTACATAAATCTAAAGCATGGCTGCCAGGAGGATCAACAGAATTATCCATATATGGTTGCAAAGAATTAAAATGAGATTGGAACCAAAATTCAGAACATATAAAAGATTGTTTTTTATTTCGTGACATCAAATTTAGGCACAAATATACGCTGCCCACCCAGGAGACACAGTGTCGGGCTAAGCGCATTAGACCTGATGCGTTTCATACGGTAATTAGCACGAAATGCGCCAGGGGTAATATGCTGACGATTTGCGCTATTGCTGTGTTCGCCTATGTGTAAAGTAGATTCCTGACAAATTTCGGGGAGTCTAAGCCACCTCCACCACGTAAGTACTTTCTGGTCATTGTACCGGCACAGCCAGTTCATCAACACAAATGCTGTCTGAGAACCACCACCAAACACTGTGTAAAGTGTCAACGAACTTGGGCTTAAGGCTAGATTGATGTGAGTTCCACAATAACAGTTGGAGATTGACACATTAGTTGTCCTCCAGTTGTATAATTTAGGAGCAATTGCTACTGAGGCTGACATAAGTAATTGATTAAATGGTATTGGTGAGAAATGTTACTGATTCAGCTGTTAGTCTTGTCAGTACGGCTCTTGCTTTGAATACGCTTCTGGCAGAGAAGCATTGTTTATATGAATGGCTAATGCACTTCTAAGAAGAGAATGTAAAATGATACAGGAGGGAGATCTGTCATGGTGCCATCTCTTATGTGCATGACACTGATATATCATTATGTCTGGTGCTACTCAAAGTTCCAAATGGGTTCCTGTGCTATCAAGAAAGGACCACACAGAAGGGGGGGGGGGGGGGGGGGGCTGATCGGTAAATGCTTGCATGTAATCATGGAGACCTAAATACATCAGTGAAACACAAAACTAGAACATATTATAAAGTTAAGCAATTGACTAACATATTTTATTATTAAAAAAAATACACAGAGCCATTCGTGAATTTTTATTATTTTTATTTTCATACAACTAAAATTGTTATAAGGTTATTAATTAAGGCAAATGCTATACTTAAGCCTTGGTACCTTACATTTCAATGTCTCGCTTTAGGCTGGGTACTTGGTGTTACACTGACCTGCAATTAGGCAAACGTGGTAATAGTTTTTAATTGCCCCATATGTCCTATTTGGTGGAGTGTTTTTGTAAATCCCCTGTGCTATTCCGTCTTCTTTTACCATGTGGAAGGGGCAGTTCAGGGTCTTTCAGCAACCAGTATCTAACATAAAGGAGATGAAAAAGATCTGTGCCATCAAAGGTTTGGCGTCATGCCACATAAGTGTCTGAGGACGGGGCAAAGATGTACTGCCCCATTGGTTTGTGGGGCAAGAGTGGTGTGTACTCTCTTGGTTCCGCAAACTCGGCATAGTATGGTGGCACAGCAGCAAACATTCACACCCATAAGCTGTGCCACAGTGTGTTTATGGGTTTTTTTTTTAAAAATCGGTACAAGTATCAGCCAAAAAGCTAGAACAATTAACTTTTGAGCTGGTGTCATTGTTCACAGGAAGGTCAACATAAACACCTCATTTGACACTATTTATGAGCAGACTAAAGTGCTTTCATTGTAGCCGATAATACGATAAAGCTTTCTTCAATGATAGCGTATCGCCTCGAGACTCCCAACCTTTTAACCTCACTGGCAGTAACGTGCTTACCTCTTTACACTTCACAAAGCATTTTATGGGTATCTAAGAAAGATAGAGAGAAAAGTAAAATGTACAAACTCAATAATAGCGTATACCTTTCACATCAAGAAGTGCCTTCAAATTAAATTATTTTCTTCTTTGGAGTTTGATTCCCCAGACGATATCCGCTCCCCCATTTTTACCTGAAACAAACACTCTATATTCAGAATTTGTTTTTCCAGGAGCCCCTGAAGAGAGGTTGAACACCTTCTAAAAGATTTCACACTTCTTATGTACAAGAAAATCCATTTCTTTTCATATTTATAAACTGTTGTTTTCTGCTGTAAGAAATGCCATTGGAAAAAAACCAATATAAAGTAGATGTAAAATGCAGTTTGTATATAATATGTGGGGGTGAACAGTAAAGCTTACTTCTTGTTAGAAATGTGGGGCTTTTGGCATAAATAATGCTACACTACGACTGAAACATGTATAATAACAATTATAGTAGCCGTTATTTTCTTCTACTGATTAATTTTTACACACAATATTTTACTTCTAGAAGACATTAACTGAATGATTATATAGGCTGTGACTAAATTAAACGCATCATTAGAAATAAAAGAGAAACAATATATATATATATATATACACAATATACATACATACATATATATATATACACACACACACACACACACACACACACACACACACATTATATATATATATATATATATATATATATATATATATATATATATATATATACACACACACACACACCATTAAAGAACAACTATTGGCAAACAATGAAATCATGTTTAATTTAAAAGATTGCATTTTAAATAGACTTACCTCAGTGAGCCTTCTTTGCCTGTATAGCTCTGTCAGGGGGCAGACATCTTGGGTCAGACGAAGAAAGATAGAACCATCTGACCCAAGATTCTAAACAACATGTCTTCTCCCGGATGCCACAATAGGTCTCTTTGTAGCTGGGCACCACAACTCAATGGTTCAAATATATGCATATACACGTAGCGATTCTTGTAGAAGAGCATATCTAATTGTACACTGCTTCCCATATGTTGCATTTTTAAAATAGTGCTGCTAAGTGCAAACATGGTTCTATATCCTATGGGGAGAGAAACAAATCGGGTTGAATTCTAAAGTTAATGCAAAAATCTTGTCAGTAGGAATCGACAAGGGGGAACCTTCCTATCAATCTGTAACTATATTATGCAGACACAGACACATTTTCAGTTTAAATACAATATAGCAATTCATATTATATATTGAATAAATAAACAAGTGTATCATTATTATTTTGAACCCAGTACTTTACCAGCATAGGATGGTATAATAAAAGCATAGGAAATCAATATGATAGCAGCCATACTAAGAGCATAAAAAGCTCTGCAGCATGTGTGAAGGGGAACCATCTAAGGCTACCATAATCAACAGGAATAGCAGGTGGGTCATTGGAGGATAGAGCATATTTTAAGAACTGGTTGAATATGAAGTCAGAGGTCACGAGGTTAAGTTCATCTTCAGTGCATTAATATCTGCACAAATTATCGATTGTCTCTTAAAGGGACATTTCAACCACGATATAAGTGAGGCTTAATTAACCTCTGTGTTTGGGATATGTATTTGGAATACCGGGTAATGGATGGGACCAATTGGAATTCCAGCTGCCATTGGTTTTTTTTAGTGTACATGTGTTTTACTGGATCAGAAGGGATACATGCTATTTTTTTGTAACATGTGATATGTATATTTATTCCATGGCCTGTGCTGATTTTCCTTAAAGACATATAAGGCAGGTGACTAGATTGACTTTTTTTTTTATTGATGCACAGCATAAGACAAAAAGGGATAGATTACTCGAAGGCCGGCCACACATTAAACCACGCCCACTTGATTCAAACCACGCCCACGTTTGCTCACCATCAGCATAAAGGGCAAAATACTTCACTACATGAGTGCGTTGGGGCTTTCTGCCGTGTCTTTGTCAGCTTTCTGTCGTTTTTTTAAACCATTTATTTTCAGCGGTGAGAGTTTTTGACAAGATATGTTTTTCATGTTTAAAGAATATTTCCAAATAATAATAATAATAATAATAAATAATAATAATAATCCTTGACCTTTTCTTTCCAAACAAAAGTAGGCACATTATTTCTACAGACTACTCTGGTGTGATAATTTGCAACAGTGTGATATGACTATTTATAAGCAGACCGTATCCTTTACGGGCTTGTTCTCTTAACTTTCTCTGCAATTCTGTTTAATTCTATTTAGTGAGAGATGAGTTTTGGTCACAACTACCTATTGAATTTATTAGGTGAAAATACTGACTCAGTGGGTTGGGCTTATAGGAAACTGACGGACCTGTAGATCAGCCTTCCCATTTTTAATGCAGATAGATAAAGCAGTTCAAGTCTGCTTGGTGCATTCTGTAACTCATGTCTGTACACTGAGAAGATAACTCCACAAACAATAGACATATACATCCTTGACTGACAAACAAAAGCCTAGTTGATATTGGGTGATGATGCTTGTTTAAAAAATACATCTCTGCTATTTACTGTGTTAAGAAAAAAATTAAAAACATTAGAAGCATGGTTTACCAAAGAAATATTACTCACGTTTAAAAGAAACTTACATTGCCACATTCAGGAGAATTATTTCAGAGAAATCTCTAACTACACATTATCTAGCCAGATGTGTGAGCAACAAGCCAATAGCTTGCTATTCATTTTTTAGTCTGGTTATTGCTAAGTGAACTTCAGTTACATATTTCTTCTATGTGGTGCATGAAGAATGCATATAATATGCTTGTACTTAATAGCGTATACCACCTGCATGCTATTGTAAGCACAGCTGCAAGTCTGTAAAAAAAAAAAATCAATAAATACATATGAGAATGGGACAAGCGCTATAATTACCTCCTTTTCTTTTACAATGATGCAGGTATTTTGGAATTAAAAGAAGATACAATCGAGAGTCTGTTGGCTGCGGCCTGCCTCCTCCAGCTTTCCCAAGTCATCGAAGTCTGCTGTAATTTCCTGATGAAACAACTTCATCCGTCCAACTGCTTAGGGATTCGGTCCTTTGGAGACGCTCAAGGTTGCATAGACCTCCTGAGAGTTGCACACAGCTACACAATGGTAAGAGTTAGAGATTCTAATTAGGAATCCTGGAACTGGATTCATATATTAGTACAGGCTGAATATCCCTGATCCAATATACTTGGGACCAGAAGTATTTTGGGTAACGGATCATTTTCACCAGTAAGATATTAAAGCTGAGTGGCACTCAGCTTTAATATTAATAACGATGCAAATACTGTATAGAGTAAATAAATATTACTGTAATGAAGCTGTGATGTGAGGCATCGTAGGGAACCTATCATTGGTGCGTCAGGCCTGCAAACTTGCCATTGTATCAGGGGCGTATCGTGCCCCTGAGTGACAGGTGTCCTGCCAGTCCGGTGCACACCTGTCACTCAAGGGCACGATGTACAGACGGCACACAAACCACATGAAATACACAAGATAAATCTGAAGGGGCGACGGTAGTTGCGAATTTTCATATACTTTTTGTGAGTGACTCTGTTGCCGAATTCACAGCTGCCGTCTGTCTCCCAGATGTATTTCCAGGGTTTGTGTTCTCTCTGTTTGGCATATATGGAGAATCCGCGCCTGCATTGTATTACCCATCTATGGGCATGGGGGAGTCTGAGAATGGAAAGGCTACATCACAGCTTAAGAAGGCTAGACACGGAATACACTGTTGTGTGTTTGACAGGCATATGTGGAATTTACAAACTATGGCAAATTCCAAAAATACATTTTGATAGCAGATCATTTTAGATAAGGGATTTTTGCATAGGCGATACTCGGCCTGTACTATGTGGATAAAATTAGGACAAAATGTAATTGTGTGTTATTCGGATAGTGAGTAATTGAAAAAATGGATGTCCTAATGGTAGCCTGTGGGCCAAACATGTGCCTCAAGGTAATTAATGTGGCCTAAATTCACCCATCCCAACTTAAACTTCTGCATCGTGTGCTGCCCAACATAATAAAAAGCTGAACACTGATTTTGAATGATCTCTACTCTGCGTTAGCAAATGCCTAAATTAGGAGAAAAAAGGGTTTTAAACGAGTCTGTGGAGTCTCCTGTCTATGACATCACCTGTGCCATTGTATGCAATTGACACATTTCCCATTAAACATACATACAGTCCCTTTAAGGTTGTCAGATGTAGTGCTGGTGAATTGTCAGCAAACAGCCAATATACAGATACAATATTACTGACAAATTAATTATTCAGGATAAAACCTGTCATTTCGCTATTTTGCTTGGGTGTTTGTCAACATATGCTTCTGATTGTGGAATAACATCTCCATTTGTAAACCATGAGATTCTCAAACTCAAAGGGAAGTTTGGTTCATACAAAAAAAAAAAAATAGCTTTTTACTGTACTAGGAGGTGAATAAAATGTTATAGTCAACTGATGATGCAGAATGCCCAGGGGACAACAACAATACATATAGGTTTACTAAATATAATTTATTTGAAGGCAATGAAAACAATTGATGGATAGATTTCATTTACTCAAAAAAGGTATAAGATTTGTTTAAGTGTTAAATGATATTGCTTGAGCCATATACGGATATAGAATTTTATTTTTCAGAAGATATTTTTTAGCGTGCGCAAATATAAATCGCAATTTATTAGCGCTACCAAAAAATGCGTGCGAAATAAACGGAGAAAAAACGCTGAATGTTACAAATAGTCGCAAATTGCTCCTTACTCACATATTGGGCTACTCACCGTATGGAAGATGAATTCGTGCAATGAATTGATAACAATATAAGATGGGGTCCTCACAGTAGACCAAGATTATACAAAAAAAAAACACAAGAAGATTAAGAGGTATAAAATAGTATAAAATAAATATTACAGTGACACTGTGGGCCTGAATCAATGACGCAAAACTTACTGGATTGTAACTAAAACTGTAATGATACTGATGTTAGCAGGTTTGGAGTCCAGCAGCCAGATCAGCAAGGTCTTCTGCCAGAAGTAGCCACTCGTTACCCAGGTGGTTGAGCCCCTGAGCTTTGGGTGACAATCTGGTCTTTTAGCAGAGCTGTGAGGCTGGAACAAAGAGTATAAGCGTAGTCAGGCAAGCCAAGGTCAGTGGGTAGGAGAAAGCAGAGTAGTGAGACAGTCCAAATCGGTAACAGGTAAGTAACGATCAATAGAAAGCTTGATATACTGCAGGCAGGAACCACAATAATCTGGCAAAGGTAGATTCACAGGAAGAGGCTTTTATAGGCTGAGAGTGAGCACATGACTTGACATAGGTGAGGAGAGTTGATGATAATAAGACTTTGTATATTCATTGTTACTAGAACATAGGGTAAAATGTAAAAGATAGGCTGGTGAACTGGTAAAGAAGAGGGCTAGGAACATGGAAGTCAGAGTTCAAATCCAGGCAGGTCAGTTCTTGACAAAAACTCTTCAATTGCAGTCTACGAGATTCAATGCCATGAGATAAATAAACTCTGGTCATTTCATTGAATAGACCCCAGTGTGTGCCGATCTGGACTGCATTTGTTTCCACAGCTCATGCTATTATCATGAATATTTTTAGAAAAATAATTTTCAGGTATAGATTTTTTTTCACTATATTAACAGAAACTAAAAAGGTACAGAAAGCGAAAAAGGTTAACAAAAACATAATATCTTTTAATAATAATGAAAAAATATATAAATGGACAAACCTATGAGCCGGCTATTTCTCTAGGGATGTCTGCATACAACATGCTATTAATTAAATCCCTGATGTATTCACAGGTTGATGGGTTTAAATACACATCCCGCATTGATTGTAGATGTATGCATCCCTGCCAACATTTCGAAATGGCCAAAGAGGGACACTTAAATTGGGAGTGGGAGTGGCTAAAAGTGAGACAAATGAATACAATAACATTAGATTCAGTTTTAATGCATATTATTGCTGTGGAGCTCTGTGATACACTCATACAACGTACGAATTCTGAGCTCCCAGAAAAAGAGGCACACCAGAGGAGGAAAGGGGGATTTGGGTGAGAAATAGGTTCCACCCCTCCCAAATTAAGTGGTGGAATAATTCCTGCACCTTTTATGCTGGGTATCTTATAAAAGAAATATGTATGCAGTTTGCTATTTCAGCTGCGGTGTTTATGTGTAGCACACTGGGATCTTAATACTGCTATTTCATAGAAACATAGAATGTGTCGGCAGATAAGAACCATTCGGTCCATCTAGTCTGCCCAATTTTTTTTGAGTACTTTTATTAGTCCCCTGTTCCCGGTCTTATAGCTAGGATAGCCTTGTGTCTATCCCACGCATGCTTAAAATCCTTGACTGTGTTTACTTCTACCACTTCTGCTGGCAGGCTATTCCATACATCCACTACCCTCTCAGTAAAGTAATACTTCCTGATATTACTTTTAAATCGTTGCCCCTCTAATTTAAGACTATGTCCTCTAGTTGTGGTAGTTTTTCTTCTTTTAAATATACTCTCTTCCTTTACTGTGTTGATTTCCATGGTGAAATCTGAAATGCATCCACGCACTCCTTGAAAAATACTGCAGCGAGGCACGAAAAAAGTGTGACCGTTACCTTGCAGCTCATCTTTTCTTCAGCACATGATGTTTATCTTTCAGGACACATCATGGGCTCTGTGTTGAACTACAGTACATAATAGAAATAGGAAGTCAAATCCATTTGTATGGTCAAAAATAGCAGCCTGTTTATAAAAAGTAAGCTTTACCTGCCTGGGAGAGATAGCAGACAGGATGCTGTTAATGAGTCTTCACAAGATGCTCCACAGTATGTGTTTGTTTAACCCCTTAGTGACAATACCTTTTTGACCTTGACTTTCCCTTGGTGACAAAGGCTTTTTTTTTTACATTTCTGGGGTGTGTGTGTTTAGCTGTAATTTTCCTCTTTCTCATATACTGTACCCACAAAAATTATGTGTTGTTTTATTGTCAAAAGAAGGGCTTTCATTTGATACCATTATGTTCATCATATCGTATAATTTACTACAAAAAAAAATCATAAAATATGATGACAAAATTTAAAAAAAATAACACTTTTCTAACTTTGACAAATACAATCATTAAAAAAGACCCTGTCTAAATAATTCTTAAATGTTGTACCAAGTTCAGAAATATGCTTGTTTCCATGTTTTTTGTCATTTTTTTGCGAGTTATAGGGTAAAAACCAAAAATAGTGTTTTTTTGTTTTTTCCTACATTGACATTTTGACCGCAACCTGAACCCTAAATTTCACCCTAACCCTAAATTTAACCCTAACATTAACCCTCATGCTAACCCATAATATATTTTAATTTAATTGTAACCCTATCCCTAATGCTAACCCTAATTTAATTGTAACCCTAACAACTATTCTAACCCTAACTCTAGGTTTTAGCTAATTTTTGTTTCTTTGCATTGCAATGTTGCTGACTGCCTCTAAGGGGAGTCAAGCAACAGATTCAGAGCGTCGGAAGTGAATTTGTTTTCACTTCCAAAGCTGTAACCAAAAGAGAGATGCGATTGACCTAATCAAACAGGATCATAACTCCGCCCCCTTGTGATGTAATAGTTACATTACCCTCCCCATTCAATGCAAGTTTATGGTCAGAATTCTGACTTATAGACTGCATTCTGTGTCCCCAGCCCCAAAGCGAGATACAAGTGAGATAAAGTGAGATCACTTGTTTAGTAAAATATTTCATAAAATAAACTCATGTAACAAAAACAAGACATATCTGAAATCAACAAGGCAGTGTTTGGTGATAAAGTCCCTTTAAGCTATGCATGTGCTGCTAACATAATGTATAGGTCATCAGATCTATATCAGATGTATGCTTAACATTTACAGAATAAACAATATACAGGTTAAATAGGCGTGCCTACGTTATAAACGCATGTAGTATCAATAAAAAGTGTCTTTGTTTTATGTAAAATATCTATCAGGAGCAGAGATACAGAACATTTTTCCAGGATTCTGCCCTGTTTTCCCATGTTTTGTATTTCTATAAAGAAAGACATGAGTCTGCAGTGAATCTTAGCCATGCATAACCTCTCTCCGGCAACACAACCCCCCTCCTTACTCTGCAAGCCATGTACTGAGGAATGATTCACACTTACTGATGGTAAATTACTCATTCCTGCTACATAAGTGAGCAGAAGGGGTGGGTTTAAGCCGGCTGTCACCGACTGTTGATCCTGGCAGCAATATTATATATTTGAAGCTTTATCCACCCACATCCACCTGATGACATTTCATTCCTTTACTCTCTGCTGCTAATGCAGGTTACTGGCCTTATCCTTCTCTCCATTGTCATTGTATTTTCCCCTGCTTGGAATGATATCATAATCCATGGGAGTGATGAGCTCACAGGGAAGAGTGTTGACCTGAGATTTGGTGCCTCAGGCAGGCTTTATGGGGTCCTCACAGCAGACCAAGATTATACGGAAAAAAAACAGACAAGAAGATTAAACATAGAAACATAGAAACATAGAATGTGTCGGCAGATAAGAACCATTCGGTCCATCTAGTCTGCCCAATTTTCTAAATACTTTTATTAGTCCCCAGTTCCCTATCGTATAGCTAGGATGGCCTTGTGCCTATCCCACGCATGCTTAAAATCCTTGACTGTGTTTACCTCTACCACTTCTGCTGGAAGGCTATTCCATGCATCCACTACCCTCTCAGTAAAGTAATACTTCCTGATATTACTTTTAAATTGTTGCCCCTATAATTTTAGACTATGACCTCTAGTTGGGGTAGTTTTTCTTCTTTTAAATATACTCAGTTCCTTTACTGTGGGAGATGGGATAATTGTATTGCTGGTTCCAGGCTGATATACATGCACATGTAATTCCCATTTGTACTTTGTGGTGTTAAATCTGCATCTCATTACCCATAATTCTTGGTGTGGATGCCTGTTTTTTTTTTTAATACCTGTTTTGGTTCACTTTTTTCAGAGGTTATACTAAGAGGTATACAGCTGAGTGAGGTACAGAGATCTGATTCTTTTTGGTGGTTTTTTTCATAATCATCAAATCACTCATATCAAAGTTATAGAACATATAATCATGGATCAAGGATTATTCACTTGCAAAGAGAGTACCAACCATTGTGAAGAGCCAGTAAAAGTTCATATAAAAATTAGATCAGAATGCCAAAACTCCAAAATCTTACTCTCAAACTCTTTCCTCTGTCTGTGTATCTCGTAGACTCTGTCTACTGCCTTGTATCCATCATGTTGTCAACAATCGGAGGATAGGGAGGTGCCCATGACCAGGTCTCCAAAGGTCCATAGAACATCAATAAATTGTCCGTCACCAAAGACAGGTGTGCACCTTGTACAATGTTGGGGCCTACCAACAATCAACAAATCGCTTTCTATGCAGTCAACAAGCCCCCCCCCCCCCTTCACTTGTCTTCTGCAAATAAGTAAATAATAATTCTTCAACACATCAATACAACTAAATAGCCAGCCATGCATATCTGTGAAGACACAATACAAGCTGGGAAATGGGGCGTAATGAATGAAAATCTCAACTTCATACACATAGCGAACAAACCCCAGAGCACTGTGAGATGAATTGACTCTCTTTATCATTATTATGAAAGACTTCAGAATTGCAAAGTACGACTTTCCAGAAACATTGTTTCCACCTCCTGAAATGTCACCTGAATGGAAAATTAAAAGCTGGAAATACCATGCCATTTGAGGAATGTCACAAAGCCCACAGTACAGCTTAAGGCAGAAGAGGAGGAGGCCACTTCTTATCCGCACTCCTTTTCATCAATTTTTGAAGAGGTTTAAACCAGTAATAGTTTTTGTTTTTTTGTTGTTTAAAGATAATGACTTTTGCGTGAATTGGAGGACTTGGTGCACACGGTACCCTAATAATTAGTCGCTTTAGGGGTGAATCCACCATGGGACCTCTTCCTGTTGGGTGCAGAAAGACCTTTGCAACAGACACAGGCAGGAGTTCACTTTTTCTGCTTGGATTCCATCTCCCATCATTATCAGCCAGCATGATGGGAAATATAATCCCAAACCTAATGCCGTAGTTATAAAACCATGAGGGGACATTTTTTTTTTCTTAATATTGGGTTCTTTCATTAATTACTCATTATTATTAAGATAATGGTCAAGGTGGAGTTTCTAGTTTATATGCTTTTGTAGCTGTGATCAGTATTATATTACCTGATACTTCCACCAAGTTACAGATAACACAAAATACATGGGAAGGAAAAAAATAGTGTTTTTAAAGCCACATCTCCACTGCCAGGGGTTAAATTCCTCGGAAAATAGGGCATCGTAAAATTGAGACAATAGAGTATCAGCCTTTTTGGTCGACTGAACCTTCCAAGGCAGCCTGTCTCACTCTAGAAATGGTACGCGGAACTCATTCAGTGGTTAAACAAGATATTTGAGCGACACTAGAAAATGAACACGAATATGATTTATATACGTTCATGTTTTCCTAGTCAGCACAGTGACAGTGAATAAATCACCTTGTTGTACGATTGTAAGAGGTTGTATGGCTCCTATGTATCATCCATAATACATGGCATTAGGCACCAGGCACGTCATTTGTTAAAAGATCTGGATGACTTGCAACAAATTATGACAATAACATTTGTAAAAAAAGACTTGAACGAGCCAGAGTCGACTGTGAACAGGTTTATTTGCAGTATAACACGGATCTTCTCTCTTATTCCACATTAGATACATTCGCACGGCCTCCATTCAGTGATGCAAGAACTTGAGTTTATCCAATGGGTTTTATTAGTTAAAGGAACCAGTGCCATCATTATGGGGTACAGCCAGGAAGATGTAGTAGATCGTAATATAACTGGGGGCAGTCCTCCAAATAGTGCTTCAAATACTATCCAATATACTTTAGGATCTACTCAATAAAGAGAGAATTGCAGGGAATTGAGATGGGCATTTTCAATTTAAAGGCACAGTCTAGTCCCCAAACTCACTTTGGTGCAAGATGAAGATCACTGCTTGTATAGTGCACTGGCTTTTATCCCTGTGGGATTTGATGCAGGCATTCTGTATAAATTACCTTTTTAATATTTGACTCAAGCCCTCCCCCAGGGATTACTCTGCATGTTTACTGCAGGTGCGGCAGCACTGATTATAAAGACACTGAGGATATAAAGTTTTGTATCATTTAGTCACTTCCTGTTATCCTCAAATTAAATCTATTCTGTTGCCTCTGAGTGACTTTCTCTTGTTCACAGTAGGATCTCTTAACAGTGCAACACATTGCCTCATGACATCCCTAGAAAGACAGGATATTCCATTCATTTGAATGGCATTATTCTCATTGGTTCCTGCAGCAAAAAAAAAAAAAGGTAATGACTTTTACTCAGCTAGTGTGGGCAGTCCTTGTTTCTTACAAACTGCTGTAATTTCACAATTTCTTCTGGCTGTAAGTATTTTATATTTTAAGCAATGCAAAATGTTATACATGCATTTTAAAGTACTTTGAAAGCACATTAATATGCATTAATATTTGGATGCATTTTGGGCAGTAGACAGTCCCTTTAAGGCCAAAGTTGGAAAAATTCTCCCATTCAGCTGCAGTGGAGAATTTTTCCAACTCGGCTACATTGTCCTAAGGTTTGAAATTCCCATCTCAATTCCCTCTTTGTTGAGTAGACGCTTATATTGTTCCAGGGTCAGCTTCACAAAACAGAGGGAACTAAGTGCAGGGGAAAAGTAAGAACAGGGACTTCTAACACAGACGATGCCTTTACCTAACAGCTAAGTGACTGATGACGAAAGCCAATAGGGCTCAAAACAAAGATTGAGAGGGGCGTGAAAAAGTAGGTTGTGATCACAACAAACGTTTGATGACCCCTGAACTATCTTTAAGTGAAATACGCTAAGGAACTGTACATGGCTATCTGCTGAAAAGTACATATTTCTTTATTGAATTCTACTGCAAACTTTGGCATCCTTAGCACAAAACACTGAAGACCGTTTAGTGTCAGTAAGGAAACAAGTTTGCCGTACCAGGCCACTCTAATAAATGGTATGTGGTCTGTAATAATGCCTCTCTATCGATGGTGTAGAATAGACAACATTATCAAAAATACAAAGACCCAAGTAAAGATGATATCTCTGTTAGTTCTCTAACCTGCACTCCACTCTCGGTTTCAAATTATCTTCTGGTTTTGGAATGATGTGCTTCAGGGAGGGACCCAAGTGTTCTTGACAGCTTGCACTCTAATAAAATCCACCGAGCTAAAAAAGAAAAAAAGCTTTCATTTCTACTCCATCTATCTCCTTTCCCGGCATCATATCTCTCTGACGTGCATCTTTACACACCAGAGAGATGTAAGCCTTCAATCAATCAGAGCGTTCGTAATACAGCTCTGACGCACATACTAGGTAAAGATAAAGCACGGAAAAGGGGTAAAAAAAAAGAAAACTCTTAGCGTTACACCACTATGTGTCATTTTTTTCCAGTAATATCTCTTCTTTTGCTTCCAGGAACATTTTATCGAAGTCATACGCAATCAGGAATTTTTATTACTGCCAGCGAATGAAATTGCTAAACTCCTCTCCAGTGACGACATCAATGTGCCCGACGAGGAAACCATATTCCAGGCATTAATGCAGTGGGTAAAATACGACGTACAGTCCCGGCAGAGAGATCTCGGCATGCTTCTCTCCTATATCAGATTACCATTACTCCCACCACAGGTATATCCTTTAAAAAAAAAAAAAAAGTTTCAGAATACTGTCATTTTAAACCACTTTGAGATGTCAAGTAAATCCTGTGCGTGAGTTTTTGATACCAGTTTATGGTTATGGAGAGAATTGGGTTTATTTTCCCTTTGATAGTGATGGGAAAGCAGACCTTTCAATCACGATTGTCTCCGGTTTTGCTTCATTTCCTTTTACCATTTTCTTTTGACTCCTGGTCATCATCTTGGTCAAAATGATCTTGGATCTGTGAATTGAGTTCAGCTGCGAGATGTCAACAGCCTGATGACTATAGTCATATGTAACAATGTCTTCCAAGCTGATAAAGTGCTTTAAATAAACCCCAGGTGTTAAAAGAAACTCTGAAGAAAAAAAAAATACAAGATGTGGGTTTGTGTTGTTTCTAAGTGAATAATGTTTACTGATACCTGTATTTTTATGTACACAGCTGCGTTTTTTTTCTTTAAATACATGTTGTCCGTGTTAACCAAACTACAACTTATATGAAGCAGACATTTTTGACAGATATCCCAAAAGGTAGCATTAAATATGCAATAGAGCTTTTATTTGAAGAAACATATAGCTCTGAGTCAACCAGCACAGAGGGTGGATTGCACCATGGATTATAGAAGGTTGGGGGGACCCAGCAAATACATCTTTGTATGGAGACCTGTATGGCAATTCTCCATCTGATTGTCATTGTCCTCTGGCAGATGTAAGCATGATGATGCAGTCATGGCTGCCCACTTGTTGTAGAGGGAATGTCCCATGGAGCGGGCGGGGTTTTGAGGTGTGTTTCTCTTAGTGCCGATGAATTTCGGTACACAAAGCTTTGCAAGTTGCCATAGAAGCCTGATAGACAGGCAGCAGAGTTCTTGGCATACACATTGTGTCTTGTTTCGCCTACATGTCAGGCGCAGTCCTTGCATGAATAGGCATACCTTTTTAAGGTTGACTGCTTATATCGTTTATCATTGCTTAGTGATTATGTTTAAATTGGTTTATACAGCACTCGACAAGTAACAGTCACAAAAACGTAAGTGGTTTATTTAAAACATGTGAAAGCTGCTGTCAAGCTACCAGCGTGCGAGTTTCCTGGATTAAGAAAAATGTTAATTCTGTTATTTTTTTTTTTTTTTTTTTTTTATATCAAGTCTTTTATTTTATTATTTTCGGTTCGGCTACAATATGTCGAATATTTTATGTTTGCTGATAATATTCCACACGCAAAAAAAAAAAAAACCTATCCGGAAAATGTAATCCTCTGTATCATATCGAATGTGTAAAGCCCCGAGAAATATTTACTGCATTTAATATTGTTATAACTGTCAAGTCTGGGCCACATTTTAAAAAGGTGGAATAATCACCATGGTAACCATGGTCCTCGCTGATTGTTCCACTTTAGAACCTTGCCCAAGAACTTACATGTATTATAAACCACCAATCTTTCCTCATGGAAGGGGTTGGTTATGGATAGGGTCAGGCAACTTCAAAAATCCTACTTTCTCGCAATACGATGCTAAACCACAGCAATGGGATTTGATTAGTGTCTATTATACATAACTATATTTTTCGTGTGGTTGACTAAAGAGATTTTGTTTCAGTTACTTGCAGACCTGGAAAACAGTCCATTGTTTGCCAATGACTTGGACTGTCAAAAGTTTCTCATGGAAGCCATGAAATACCATTTATTGCCAGAACGGAGATCCATGATGCAAAGCCCGAGAACCAAGCCCAGAAAGTCTACTGTGGGTGCGCTATATGCTGTAGGTGGAATCGACGCCACAAAAGGTACAGTGCATAGACCAGAATTGTAACCAACTGGCATCAACTCAGTCCATAATGTTTTAAAACACATAGTACATGACATATTGTCATGAAAAAAAATACGGAAGCCTCGAATATACCTGCTAAAAGGACTGCATATAGCACACGCTGCTGTCTGTATACTTGTTTATTATTTGGCACTGTCAGTATAGTATCACTGAACATATCTTTATGTATCCAAGACAAGGTGGCAGACCTGCTTATCCCAAAGCCCTCCTCAGAATTAATATTGCTGCAAGGGATTCTGGGTAAGAAGATGTAAAAAGGACTACTTGTTGCCACGTTATCTACTTTACACATGGACACCTTGAAGCTTGGGCATGCTGTTCACATCATAGCCTGGGATAGAGGTGGAGTTGGCAGGGAACCCATGCATGTATGGCCATTTAGTTCTTGATGGAACTCAACAGCATGAGGTTGGTTTGTGGTGAAATGTTTGTAAGAGAAACAATGAGGGTTATGTATCAAGGTGTTTCCGTCACCTTTGCGCCTTTGCATCATAATTCTGGTCTACCCCAATGTAAAAATGATTTCTGCCAGAAAAAAAAAAGCAACTGAGCACCTGTAGGGCCAAAATAAAAAAAAAGTGATCAAATTATTGTGGACGAATTTTGTCACAGTCAATGAATAAAAAAGGTTGTAAATGTGCCACTATTTTTAATCACTTCATTTGACCATTTGCAAATGGGTCTTTTCACTAAAATTCGACTTTGGAGGTCGACTTTCAGTTTGAGACTAAGTCAAATTCAGCACCTGAGTTTGACATAGAAGATTCCAGGTTCGAATCTTCCACATTGACAGTAATGGGGACAAAATGATCAAAGCTATTTTTGAGAATAAGCCAAATCCGGCACCTGAGTTTGACATAGTCCCAAATATCACATTGATCATTTCACCTCCCATTACTTTCAATGGGGGAGATACAAACCTGGGTGCTAAAGTTGACTAATGGTCATAATTCACAAAAATGTGAGAATCGCTCGAGGAGGTCGACTATGGAGGTCGACTTTCATTTCTGCACCAAAATTTTACATAGGAAAAAAAAAAAAACAGATGCCGAATTTGACTTAGTCTCAAAATGAAAGTTGAATTCCTCAAGCTATCCTTGAATTTTAGCGAATAGACCCATTAGTCTCAAAATGAAAGTCAACTCCCAAATTCAAATCGTTTTTTAAGTAGACCCAAAAGTCGCACACTGATAAAACAAAGTTGCAGTTTTGCCTCTTTTTTTCTCATGCATAATACCCATTCTGACAGAAACATAGAATGTGTCACCCGCAGATAAGAACCATTCGTTCCATCTAGTCTGCCCAATTTTCTCAATACTTTTATTAGTCCCCAGTTCCCTATCTTATATCTAGGATAGCCTTGTGCCTATCCCATGCATTCTTAAAATCCTTCACTGTGTTTACCTCTACCACTTCCGCTGGAAGGCTATTCCATACATCCACTACCCTCTCAGTAAAGTAATACTTCCTGATATTACTTTTAAATCATTGCCCCTCTAATTTAAGACTATGTCCTCTAGTTGTGGTAGTTTTTTTTCTTTTAAATATAATCTCTTCCTTAACTGTATTTAAATGTTTCTATCATATCCCCCCTGTTACGTCTTTCCTCCAAGCTATACATGTTAAGATGCTTTAACCTTTCCTGGTAAGACAGATTTTTACATACTATACAGGCGGAAGAGCAAAAACCTGATTGAACCACTCAGGATTAGACAAAAAACAGCATTACTGTTTATACATAACCCCCTGATGGTGGGTAAATAGTTTTTTTAAAGTTTTTTTTACCAATTTCTGTTTGCATTTTATTAACCAAAACAAATACACGACTTTGATCACTCTGTGAAAATGGTACAGGACACTTAGTTGTGCCACTTATGTGGGCTCAGAACCCAGGTCTTACCAACTGTGCTTTAATAATAATAAATATGGGTAAACAATATAGATAGCAATATGCCCTATAAATTAGCTCTGGATAATTTATGACCACTATGGCACACACAGAGCTATGGAAACACCAGATCTCCCCTCCACTTCGGCTTTAAAGTGGAAGTAGTAACTATCGAACATCCTGCTTATATCACAAAAGGGCTCCTGTGGTTCCCAATCACTGTGCCATAGCGGGGCTTAGATGTATCGAAGATCAGTCCGTTATAGGTGTATTAATGGGTCAACTCACCCTCGTGCTGAGTGTTCCTTTATAAAATATTATTAATCGGTCACAAAGGCCATCCTAACCTTGTGATGTAAGAATCCACGAGAGCTAATCAGCATTTAACAGAAACCATTGTGAATGAACGCGCCGTGAAGATTCAGGGGGAAATAAATACAAGATGGTGAGAGGAGATACAGCCCTAACCTGCTGTGCATTTTAACTTGGGCTCTTTCATCCATCCAATTATAACTGACCTCTACTAGGGCGTTAAATAATTGATTGCAATAAAATAACTAAATTCAAATGAAGCAATCCTCAAAGGGGCTTATAATGACGTGCGAAACAAAATGTGGGCAGGCTCGCGACAGCAATATTAGGAATTAAATAGACGCTATTCAAATGTCATTGGAAAATATTATCTGATATTTCGGTCTGGTCCATAGGAAATGTTGCTCTTTTATAGTAATTATTTAACGTTGGGGTTTAAGTGAGCACAGGTTTGAGAATAAGGATTTCTGTATCCTCTGTTGGTGTCACCTTCGTTCAAAGTGACAGACGGACAAACACAATCAATAAAATACCACTTAGAAGTCTCTTGCTGTAGACAGCGGTTTACCCTTTTCAAGGGACAATGCATTATATATTTATATATTAATGTCACTGTCTGTTCAGAGTAGATTTGATTCCTAGACAATATAGAAAACAAAGACCTCACACTCTTTGAAGTTGTAGATACACAGTGTATTTTTAAATGTCAATATCAATTGAGGACTTAAAAGTGATGCTAATTCCAGTTTCATAAATAGTTGAGACAGGCTTGAGAATAAACCCTTGACAGTCTTGCAAATCTAAATGTTAACAGAATTTTTTTAGGTTGAAACTTTTTTTTTTTCTTTTTTTCTTACCAAAAATACAAAATACAAATTAGATAAAATTGCACGACATAAATATTAGGTTGAAACTTTCACCTCCCCAGCAAGAATAGCAGAAGGTGAAGGATAGGAACAAAATTAACAGTCTTCTCAAGAAAGAGAGAATTGCGATGGGAATTTCAAATGTAAGACTAAATTGTGCCATTTAGCTGCATTGGAGAATTTTTCAAACTCGGCTACATACAGTTTGCCATTCTCATTTCAGTTCCCTACAATTCTCTCTTTCATATAGTTAGATACATGTCCCTTCATCTTCGTGAATATAGTTAATACTGGTACCATACTAAGTATTTGGCTGTATTTAGAAGAACATTATATTGAATGGTGGAGAGGATTAGGTTTTATTCCCACATTTAAAGAAAAAGAAACGAAATACATGTAAAATTAATTATATAAAAATATAAAACAACAAAATGAAGGTTAGAACTGCTAGCTAAATCTGAGGGGGTGGTTACAGGTGCAAAACCAATGGACAAAAACTTTTTTCGTGCTGTTCGAATTGGCAACAGGGTGAGTGACGCTGTGACTCTGTTGCCGAATTCGCAGCTGCCATCTGTCTCCCCGATGTATTCCCAGGGTTTGTGTGCGCTCTGTTCGGAGGACACAAACCCCAGAAATACACAGCACGGCTGATCGCGTCCGCTGCTTGATTCACCACCGGCTTGTCCACGCAAGGGTTCATTTTTAGTCAATAGATCTCTCAGACATTTATGAGAACTTCAAACCATGAATTCCATCAGTGAACACTTAAGGGTTGATGTATAAAGGTCATTTGGGAGGCAGAGTGCTAAAAGCGGTCCAGTTACCATGGAAACACAATGGAATGTTCCTGCTGATTACATCACTTTTAGAACTTTGCCCCTGAAATTATCTTTAGAAAACAAACCCTCATTTATGATGCAAATTTACATATTTTGCTCTACTGTAATTGTAAGAGATCACGTCCCGTAGCTTATATACAAGATTAAGGAACAAATGGTCATGTTTCTGATACAATGTGCAACTTTGTATTATACACAAAGCATCTAAACAGTAAGAACAACATTTGCACTCCATACTACTTTAAAAAAACATGATTTTCCATTCATCAAGGTTGACAATCCCATTACTGTAATACTTATCCTTCAGTCGGTTTATGGATTGTCATGATTATGATTAAGCGTGTGTTCACGCGAAACGCGTCAAGTTTTTTCCCTCCGTCTACTGCTGTTATATCTATCACCATTTTTTGCCATTAAAATCATCACGGATTTATCACCAAAGATCCTGAGTGCGGATTCTTCCTTCTTTTTCTATTTCAATTTGTTGGGCACAAATATGGCACTGACAAGTAGTCTGGGCACAACTATGACACTGGCAAACTGTTTGGACACAACAACTGAATTACATTAGTGTACAAGCTTCATTGGCAAACTGAATTACATTAATGTGCAAATGTTAATGGTGAGCTGAATTATATTAGCGTTTGAGCTTACTTGGTAAGTGGAAATATATTTTAGTTTAAATTATCATGATATAACATAATGTATGTGGGCTTGTTTTTTATGGGCAATGGTTTTGGTAGGAGTGGTTTAGTTTTTGTCCTTGGACCGAGGCAGCAACATGTCTTGGGTCAGCCCTGGCTTCCTTGGTGGCAGTGCAGGACGCGACCCATAGGTATAATCCATCGACTCCTGAGTTCAAATACAGGTTAATGCTCTGCTGATCCCTTTTCTTTTACATTTTTAATTGATCAAATGCAAACTACAATTTTATTTTTTAAGAAATTCTCATATTCTTAAAATCAGTCTGAAAGCGTTTGTTTCTGTGGAAAGTATTGGAAAAGATGTATATCTCTGTTTTCCAACGCAGCATGTAGAAAAAATGGCCGACTTGGCAACCTCCAAGGTCACAAAAAAAAACAACATTTTGGCAGCAGTCAACACTGGAGACGCAGTTAATTACATGGTTCTTTAACTCCTAATCACTACCTCTATCAAATGTGAAAAATGTAGCGTTCAGAAACCAAAACTAAAAGCATTCAAAAAATGTGTTTCTTTTTCAGTGTTATTATTCCTTTAACATTTTCCATTGTCTATTGATAATGTGCTAAGTTCAAAGCTCCAACCGGCACCTGATTGAATATAGAACATTAATGACATTTCTCACTTATTACAGGTGCCACCACGATTGAGAAATATGACTTGAGGACAAACAGCTGGTTACAAATTAGCATTATGAATGGCAGGCGACTGCAGTTCGGAGTTGGGGTAATTGACAATAAGCTTTATGTGGTCGGGGGGCGAGATGGCCTAAAAACATCAAATACCGTGGAGTGTTTTAATCCCGTCACTAAAGTTTGGTCCATAATGCCTCCGATGTCAACTCACAGGCATGGCTTGGGTAAGAGTAATTACATTATTTGAAAGAGTATAACAGCTGCCAGTGTGATCATTAGTACAATGTAACCTACACAATGCTTCAACTCAAAGCCGCTTAACGCAAATGTAATGTGGGTTTCAGTAAAAAAATGAATCTTCTTCTCATTAACCTTTCAAGTACCATTGACTCTCGGTACCACAGTCAACGACAGGCCAGCTGTGGCCTATGGGAGCTACGGGAGTTGAGATGAGATGAACGTTTTATTTTATATTGTGCAGGGATACGCCTGGTGAGTTTCTTTTGCAAGAAGAACAGAGTGGACACTACACAATGCATTGTTTTAAATTCCGAGAGTTTTTAACTGTGCATTTTTCCTGGCCACCTGAATGCTTTCTAGCAGGAGAAACTCCTTGTTAAATCAGCAAGATAAAAATGTCTATCTCGAAAAAATTGTTAAGTTATGGAGCTTTTTTTCCCTCACTTGTTCTAATATAGATGGACAAGTAAAAAACTATTGGCCCTACTTTTTAAGGTACAGGCCAGTTTATCGTCATCATGGCGGAGGCTGATCTCTGACACTCTGTCGCTGCTAGTACAGGTTGGCCTCTGTTTGTAGCATCTGAAATCAAAGGTCTCTCACAGCACTAGCAGAAAGAGATGACTGCACTTGACAGACCTTGATCAGACGCATCATCATCCGCCGCACTCTGCCTCATTTGAGAGGCAGCGGTAAGACTAAACTCTCATGAATCTTCATAGATGAGCGGCACCAGGTTTTTAACTTTTGCTTCTATTGATGACATTCTACTGCATCATAGTTCATCATGCTTCAACTCCTATACTCTCAGCTAGCCAGCACTAGCACGATAGGAGTTATAGTTCCCCACATCTAGAGTGCTGAACATGTATAAACATGCTCATGTTATCTAAATTTTGAATGTGGAAGGCTGAATATCATGTAGAAGCATAGGCTAAGGGATGTCTGATTTTATTACTTTTACGAGCTAATACCATGAGATCAGTGGGTTTTCAAGCAGGATAGTAAAATTAGACCAAAAGTTCCACTCCATTGTCATACCTTCCGATATTTTTATATATACTTATCTAAATAATCGTTTAGACTGGGTATATTCCAATGAAAACAAATGCAATGTGTGACACTGTACAACAAAGGATAGATGATGTTAAGCATATATAAATATATTTTGACTTTTTTTTTTTACCTTTTTATTCACTGTTTTGTGCCCTCTTGGGGGAATTGCACTAGTGTTTGCCGCATATTGTGTATATTTTTATATTTTAGCACCTATCGCTTTATTCGATATACTACTTCCGATATGTTTGATGGGTGTCATCGGATGTTACAGCGGGTTAGGAACGTGGCAGTATGTCTATATAATACAGATCTCTTAAAAACAATCCCAGCCATGAAAAAAACGGTATTGTGCCTTTAATAGAGACATGTTAAGGAAAACGGGATAACAGTCAATCGTAAGCAAGGTTCCATCTGTAGAAAGTATTACGTGTGCCCAGCGCAAAGGTAGCGAGGGAGCCTGATATATAAATGACCTCTTACTGGAGTCTGTGCGTTTTCTCAAGGACCAATTTACTGTTATTGAAAATCACTGGCTTGTACAACCTTTCTACCCAGTGCATGGGCTTTAACTGTCAAGAGAGAACACCGCCACTAATTAGGTAAGCACATGAATAATACAGGTGTTACAGATCTTCAAAGCTTTTAAATACATTTCACCAAGCAGGAAGCCAGGCATATGCAAAACCAGCGAAAACCTGGGGTCTTCAGTTTAAATTAATAATGTTAATTTGCTAGTGAGAGTAATTAAATATGCAATGTTCTATAAGTCTACAGAGAAAGAATAGCTTTCATTTGCAGTTGTTTAATTAGCCTTGATTACTTCAGCTGTAAGTTTGATTTATGAACACAAATGTGTTTTTTTAACCCCATACATGGCTAAATGACATTTTCCCCCCCTATTTACATAATTGCAGGAGTAGCCGTTCTAGAAGGGCCTATGTATGCTATTGGTGGACATGATGGATGGAGCTATCTTAATACCGTGGAGCGTTGGGACCCCCAAGCACGACAGTGGAATTACGTAGCCAGCATGTCAACTCCTAGGAGTACTGTGGGAGTTGCAGCACTGAATAGCAAGTATGTAATTGGTAAAGGAAAAGATGGCGCCTCTAGAACTGCATGTAAATATCTTATCAGTGCATGTGTGCGATGTACACAAAGGCAGAGCTATTTTTACAGATATAAAGGTCATGTATAGAGGTTGGTACAGTGCAGAAATGTAATAGTCAAAAGTTGCTCTATACAAGAACCAATGATTGTTTAAAAATCCCAACCTCTGCCAAACCTCTACTCCGCTACGGCATCGTTAGCTGGATCGTAACTTTTCAAAATTGCCCAAACATCCTACAGCTTATTATTATTTTGTAGTCAAAAACTGAAATTCAACTGAACTGGCAGGCTGTATATTGATTGGGGGAATCCTAGAGTCTCGGGTGTATTCATTAAACCGACATGATAATTGCAAAAATCAGAGTTGGAACGACGTGCAAGTTGGAAATTTTTTTCCAGCCTGCCTTATTTTTGCAGGTTCAAAACGATAAGGCATGGCTCCTAGCCTTTTCATCCTACAGAGGTTGGTAAAATGAGTACCATTAAGTTGGGTAATTGTAACATCCCGAGGACGTACTTGACAACCAGAAAATATCTTGTCAATGAACTATGGTTCACAGAATAATCTTCCCTGTATGTTTCAACCAGTCTTGGTTTGTATACTTAACCATTTATCTTTTTTTCAAATGATTGGTTGCCAGGTCAAGTTTGGAAATAAAACATGATAAGGTCACTAGGCTTTTGCAAAGGACTCTTCTGAACTCCGAAGGTATCGGCTGACTGAAGAGGTTAATCCTTTTTTTTTCACGCGCAGGAGGTGACAGCTTTCTAAAACGAACCAGGCGCATATATGTGAAACCCCCCCACAAAACTTTGAGGTTATTAAACGCTCAGCAAACAGTTTCAGTGCAAAGCAATTTTACGATATGCAGCCGCTGCAGTTTTGGATTCGACTTTGCTTAGCGCTGCATCTACGCAGCCGTCTTTCTATGCCCTTTGTGTGCCGAGGCAGCTGGGCCATTAATGTTCCGCTCTTGGCATTCTCATTCTGCGTTTGCCAGTTTTCGAGTTCCTCTGTGTGTGCGTAATCAAGCAGTCAGCAAATGATACCGCAATCACGTGCTATTTATTTTTATAGAAAAAAAGGTCAGGCAAATAGTTTTTACTTTTTAATATCCTTCAAATTGCTGGGTACGTTGATAAACAGATGTGTTGTTGTCCTTGTTTCTTGCTGTTTATTTTTTCCTATCGTGGTCCACCAGGGAGAAGTGCATTGCAAGCTAACCCAAACATGGCAGAGGTTTTTTGTATATCAGAATATTGTCGGCAGCCATACAGATAATGAGGAGTAGGAGTAATACCATTGCTCTGATCACCCGTTAATAAACACTTCTCTACACCCTAGAGGTTCAAATGCAGCTTTTTCCGAACTGCACCTACCATGTTTCTCTTCCTTTCTAAAAAGCTATTGTGGGATTATGGGATTTGTAGTTCTTTACCAGCTGGAGGGCCGCAGCTGGACTCCTGGGCTCTGGTCTTTAAAGCAGTAGTAGACAGCCCCAGAGTGAAGGGTCCTCTAATAATAAACTGATATCTGAGATATCTGTGACCAACTGTGTGAAGGGGTTTGAAGGCCATGTTGACTAAACCCAAGAGACATATAATTAGATCAGATAAAGCAGGGGTTATGTACAGAGTTTCCCTTTGCTCTCTCTATTCTTACTTTTCACTGGTGGAGTGCAATCTGTCGTAGACAGGTTGGAGAGGACATGAACTCTATCCATAACTTCACAAATTCTATGGTACTTCTAGTTGTGGCCAATAGAACATTCAGTACATTCACCGAGTTCACCAGATTCCACATTGTAGTGATAATGGTTCCTTATCAATTCAATTCTAATCATCCCCGATAGTTACTATGACAAATCCTATCCCATGGTAATTGTCGGCAGGGTTCAATGTGACCCTGTAAATAGGAAATCTCTAAAATAGCTCCAATATAAGGAAAGAGACTTCCACTAGGGGGTAACCCTAAAGCTAAGCAAGAAGATTATACTGATGTGTGTGGAGTCTCGATAAATAAGACGTAACTTCTTTTGGTACTAGATAAAAAAAACACATATAACAAACAAGATAAGTGAAAAAAAAACGTGAGGTAGGTGAAGTCGTGGTTACAATAAGTCTTGCACGTCCATAGGTAATCAGATGTAAATAGTTATACTGTAAATAATTATGTAAATTATGGTATGGGGTGCAAGAACAGTAATCTGGTTATAATATTCATAAATGTAAATCCCGGTAACAGAGAGGGGTCCAATCAGGGCATATAAGTATCATTAAAACCAATTACTGAAAGGGTTCTATTGTCTACACAGCGTTTAGTAGCCGTGTGAATTCACATATTATATAGTTTAACATATTGGTAGTGAAATAATCATAATATATAGGCAATGTCCATAACATAATCATTATAGCAGGAAAACATACCATGCAACTGTTAAGGCAAGTTAATCTGATTAGTAATAATATAACTGTGTGGCAAAAAAAGGGGAGAGAAAAAAAGGAATTGTTACTTTTAAATTCTGCAGCTGTCAATTAATCATGCGGTGGAAAAGTAAAATCCTAACTCTCTATTGCCAACATTCAATACATTTAAACAGTTTGCCAAAACAGATGTTACCAGGTCATTCCTGCTATTTGTATATGAACAAATATCAGCTGCATACATTTCAATATCAAAATGTTTGATGTAATATTAGTTGTGCAACTAGGTCTGCCCACTAATTGGATGGAAGTCAAAGTTTTTAAACTATAAAGAATTTAACAGGGGGCTGGTACCACATACGCCAAAAGCAAAAAAACAAACTGCAATTATAAATGTGCACAGGTAGGAGTGGGGACAAATGACCCTGTCCCGACGCGCTTTTCGCCACAACAGTGGCTTCGTCAGGGGATATTCCCCCATTTAGAAACGGGGATAATTATCTGGTTTTAACAAGGGAGGGTGTGTGGGAAGAGCCAGCTCTAATTGGTCAGTGATCTCAAGATAATGCTGACCTCTGCCCAAATGGGCGTGTCAATGCTCTGATCATACTGGGGATTTGAAAATATACTAAAATCATGTTCTTGCGCTTATGGTCATAATAGACTTGGAAATATTAAATAGGCACCTAAGAGGATATAATTAAGGAGTGAGCATCAGCTTATGTAGAATGTATATAATAATGGAGATATATACAAACTTAAGAGAGATAAGGGGGGACGGACGGACAGTAACCCAGATAATATTAAAAGTGTATGAATGTAAAAGTCATGTTCTGGGGAAGGGAGATTAAGTGGATATAATGATGAGTGTAAAGAAAAAGTAAAATGAGTGACAAGACACAACACCGGGAACAGAACTGACTAGTGGAAGGGGCAAAAGAAAATAATGATTAAATAAATATGAAGTGAGGTATATAAATGGAAAAAGGCCTATATGGCTATAAAGGTATATCAATGTGTAATAGTGTAATGACTATATATTATATGTGTTATTTTATCTAGTACCCAAAAAAGTTACGTCTTATTTATCGAGACTCCACACACATCCATATAATCCTCAATGTGACCTTCCAGAATACTTCGACAACTTTAAAGAGTAGTCTACTGATAGTTGACTACCTCACCCTCTTTGACTGATTAAAAGGGGATCTGGGGACAATACCCTAAAGTAATTTGCCAGCAAAGCCAAGCAGCACAATGTTTAGTACTTAGTTCAACCTTAGTGCACTTAAATTACACTCAACTACTCTTGAATTTCAGCTCCCCACTGATTCATCAGACAAGAATCAGTGGTGATGGTGTTTTAGTTATAACAAGTTCCAGTGGGAGTGGATGCCCCTTCCACCAGAAGGCATATCGTGTTGTTCTTTGGAACATATTAGGCTGATACCTGTTCCTTTTTTCCCCCCGTAAAGGTTGTACGCTGTTGGAGGCAGAGATGGCAGCTCTTGCTTGAAATCAATGGAATGCTTTGATCCGCACACTAACAAGTGGAGCCTGTGTGCCCCCATGGCCAAACGAAGAGGGGGAGTTGGGGTGGCAACATACAATGGCTTTTTATACGCCGTTGGAGGACATGATGCTCCAGCACCAAATCATTGCTCTAGATTGTCTGATTGCGTGGAAAGGTAAGACCGTATTGTCACAAGTATAATTCTATTTTGTGTTAGTGAGAGTAATGAACAGGCATGCCGGGAATTTCAAACTTTAGTCCAATGTAGCCGTTAGCCCTAACGGGGGGGTTTCTCCAAGCCTTAGCTCCATTATCGTGCCCCCCTCCCCCATAATATCACAAAATAGATGAAGGGAAATCGGAGGAGCAATAGTCAGCTGCAACTATATTTTTTTTTAGGTGATCCTAACACTATTTTTTCTCCCACTACCTACAAATGGATCAGGGAGAAAATTCAAAATGGCTTCCCGATTACTAAGGTATCCAGGAGAAACCACCATTTTTAAAAATGTTATTATTGTTTTGAAGGGTGTAAACATTATGTGCACACAATCTACTGCTTCCGTACATTTCTCTGGGGTATCTTCTCTGCAGTCAACGCAACTAAACAGTTTTTTTTTAATCAAATAACCATTACGTTGACTGTGAATTGAAGCTGGATAAGGGTTTTCTGTGCCCACAGTTCTAAAGATCAGTTTGTGTCGAAAGACAGACATGATGTAATTAAACACTTCTTCAAACTAGTAAAAGAGGCATCAGATCATTATTAAAGTAGGCCTATCAAGCACTTATCTAACTAGGGCATCCATCATGGCCTTATTTGCATGATTATTCCTCCCAATTTGTCCTTAACACCCTCGTAGGTGACAGCTTTAGATAATGGATTTAGAGGGGAGTAGTGGAAAAACTGAAGAGTGAACAGTCTAAAAAAAAAAGGGAGCCTGACATGCACAGACTTTAATACTCAATAGCAAACCTGCCACTGGACTCTGTGATGATCACACAGTGTGCTAGTTAGTTATGACATCTAACATAAGTAGGGTTGAGAGATTGTTATGCAGTGGATGTATTTCTTTTTTTGTTGTTAAAGTACGGACTAAATAGATAAATTGAAGAGCAAGTATTAAAAAGAAAAGCGCCCAAACTGAACTAAATTTCCATTACAAATCTGGGATTATTGTTAGGTTTTTGGAAATATGAGTCTGCCTTGGAAACAAGATTAGCTAGTAACTTAACCATGTATCCCTTGAAATACTTGGGGGTTTGTATAAAAAAGTGATGGCGAAGCTATGGCACAGGTGTGAACATTCCAGTGTTTGCCGAGCACTTGAGGAGGCACCGACTATTGTATGAGTTTGTGCTTATGTTTACACTGTTGATCCAGTCGCAGACGTTGCCAGGAATTGTTTGTTGGTTGTGGCACAGGTGGGTATTAGGCACCTTAGTGCAAATGTATTACTTGAACCTATTAGTGCAACATAAACTTCAGAAAGGCAAGGAGAGCAGGAATGAGCAAGGTGGCTGATCTTGTTGGGCAGAAAAATGTCTGAAATGAGAGGGCACTTTGAGAGCTCCTTCATGGCTTCCTGCAGAAGACTTGAGTTTAGAAATGTCCACCATCACTGGGATAAAAGGTTGTGTGGGACAGACACATATAATGCAAGACCCTGACCTTTTTCTGGAGTTACCATTATTTGTTGTCACACACGGCAAGAGACACACAATATGCCACTGTTTTCGTCTGCACCGGTTCCACAATTTAATCGACCTTAGTTTTTACCTAGGTAAGGGACTGCTCTAATATTTTCCACAGGGAGACCACACCCATAATACTGCAGCAAAACCAAGGGTAAATTAATTTAAGAGACCCCAGGATCCACACGGAGTAATAAACACACACATGCAGTAAGAGCAATCGCTTGACGTGTTTCGCAGTTTCGCACCCTAGTGGTTAATCTGATTTAAACGCACGTGAGTTCTGCAGCTCTTCAAGTAGAACAACTCTAAGGCCGTTATTACTTTTTTTTTTTTTAATAATGTTTTACTGCGTCTTCTGTACTCATTGTGTTTCTGTTCGTTCTGATCTTGTTCGAGTTGGTTACTGCTGACATTGTTTTGCGGCCACCGGGATGCTGATGCGTTTTAACTTGAAACAGTACAGAGACCGAGAGATAGGACATTGGAGCTGACGTTCCCCCGCTGCATGTTAACAATGCTGTGAAAAGCAGCCCTTTTAATCAGCGAGCACGACAATCAATTAATAATTAAGAATAATGTACCGACATGAATAACAGCTGAAACAAATGATTGTAAATTACTACAAGCGTTTATTATCTGGTCACAGTGCAAACGGTTTAAACATTGTCTTCTTTTTTTTGCTTTTAGCAATACAGATACTCGGTGTCCATGACTTTTTTTCTCTCTCTTCTGTAACTTTGTTTGCCAAATATACAAAGAATCCGAAGCAGGCCTACTAAAGTTGGAACTAATTGTGGTTATTGGCCACCCCAGGCCAATTTTTATTTTGTTTGATGGAACATATTGCATTAAGGGTTGCACCGGCAGGCCGGTAAAAAATTGGCTTGACACAAATGTTATGTCTATGGAGGTAGTAGCATGGCCGGTATTTTTTAAATGCCAAAATATGCCTCTTGTTTCCATATTTGGGCATGCTCCGCCCCCTAGCCGTCTCTTGAAAACTCTGTACGTTCAGCTGTACTCTCATTATTTATCACGGGTTAATAATGGTAAAACACTTTACACTACAAGTTGCCACTTCATTTCAAACAGTTTCCCTGCAATCTAGTGTGCAAATCATTTGGGATTGCCTGAAAGAAAGATAGGAGTCTTGCTAATGCAATAGCAGTCTGTCAGATAAATGTTTCATGCATGCCTTTTGGGACAGGGAGAGCTTGGGTAAAAAAATGAACCGTAGACCTTTTTCTTTTGTGTTTCCTATATATGATTCATTGCAAATCCAATTATTTTGTTTTGGGGACTGTAAGTGAGAGATCATTTTTAACCATTCTTGCTGATTTACGCCGATCAGCCATAACATTATGACCACCTGCCTAATATTGTATAAGTTCCCTTTTTGATGCCAAAACAGACCTGACCTGTCGAGGCATGGACACCACTAGACCTCTGAAGGTGTGCTGGGGTAACTGGCACCCAGACGTTAGCAGCAGATCCTTTAAGTCCTGTAAGTTGCGAGGTGGGGCCTCCATGGATCGGACTTGTTTGTTCAGCACATCCCACAGACACTCGATTGGATTGAGATCTGGGGAATTTGGAGACCAAGTCACCACCTTGAACTCGCTGTTGTGTTCCTCAAACCAATCCTGAACCATTTTTGCTTTGTAGCAGGGAGCATTATCCTGCTGAAAGAGGCCAATGCCATCAGGGAATATTGTTTCCATGAAAGGGTGTACATGGTCTGTAACAATGCTTAGGTAGGTGGTACGTGTCAAAGTAACATCCACATGAATGGCAGGACCCAAGATTTCCCAGCAGAACATGTGAGTGCTGATAATGTTATGGCTGAGCAGTGTATTTACACCTTACAATCCTGTGTTCTTGGAAGGTTTTTTAACATGTTACCATACACTAACCTGAATTTTGATCTAAATTTTAGGTATGACCCTAAAACGGATAACTGGACAACAGTGGCCCCCTTGAGTGTCCCCCGGGATGCAGTTGGAGTGTGTTCTCTAGGAGACCGGTTGTATGCTGTGGGGGGATATGATGGACAGACATACCTTGGCACTGTTGAATCTTATGATGCACAAACCAATGAATGGACACAGGTAAGTGCAATTTCATGCAGTCTTGAATGACAGACATTTTTGTTTATAATCCCATAGTTTAGTACAGTGAGCTTTAACAGTGCAGATGTTTTGGAACTACACATCCCATATGCCAATTAGCTGACTCATTAAATATCTAAGCTGACTGAGAATCATGGGACATGTAGTTCCCAAAAGTGTGCAGTGCCAAGGTTAGCCTTCACTGGTATATTAAAATATGTATTAGCGTATTAATGATAACAATAAAATATATCCAGTTCTAGCATGTTTTTGAAACCGTTACATACATATTTGCCAAAGTCAGAATTTTTGTCTATCAAATGGATGTACTCAAATGTATTCAAATATGTGGTGAAACACTAGATGTCAGTAGCGTGGGCTTGTGGCACCATCTAGTGTTACATTTCAATATTACTGCTGCATATATTTCATGCACATATGCATGGTGCATGAAAGATTGTACCTTCTATTAATAAAATACTCCGGGTTCTAAAATGAAGCTGTACACTCAAATTCCTCATTTGGTAGTTATACTTGGCATTTTATTTTTAAGACCATTAATATGTGAAATTAGAAATGGTTGGCCATGGAGTCATTTCTACAAATCATTCTTTTTTTATTGAGGCCACATAATTAAAAGCAAGTGACCTTAAAATGACATATACAGAAAACAAACGCTCTGCCCCATGCACTATGCACATAGCGCGTCAGGGAGTTAGCCAGTACAAAGAAACACACTGTTACCTGGGTACCAGTAACTCATGATTGTATTAACATTTTCCACGGTTGTTTCCTTCATTGTTCCACAAATGTGGACATAACAGAAGTGTAAGACGATACAGCTAGCCTTACGCGTTCTGTGTCTTCAAGCACTTGGTCATAGCTCCCCTTTTATTTATGTGGTCTCTGTAAAAGAAAAATAATTTCTCTGTTAGATGGTAGACCGTTTCTTCATTTCTTGGGTTTACAAACACTACATGTATCGGCTTTCCTCCGATTGAAGGGTGAGTGTTCCAAACACCTTTTTTTCGTTGCCCTACGTTGCATACATTGGTATTCCAATGAAGACATGGAATCTCATGTTTAATGTTATGTTTTGTTCTACAGGATGTCTCCCTGAACATTGGAAGAGCAGGAGCGTCTATTGTGGTAATAAAGCTGCCATGATATTCTTTGGGGTTTTTTTTAAATACCTTTTCAAGGGCACACCACAAGAAAGACAATGCTAGATAGCAGGTAATGGAGAGACCATCTGGGCACCATCAGAAAACTTCCACTTCTCCGATCTTCATGATGCTTAGTCCATTCACTTTGGTGTGGTGGGAACATTAAAACCAAACTCTGCCAACCATTGGACAATTTTGGACATTGACCCAGAGGCTCGTATTTTTATATGGGATCAAACCCGTGATATGTTGAAAGACTTTTCAATTTTACGTAAAAATGAAAATGGGGGGGGGGGGGGGGGGATAATTGACTTTTATTGGAAATATTGATACAGTTCACACTGAGAGAAAACCAAAACTTTGTCTTTAAAATATATTTTATGTACCATCTTTGAAGATGACCTAAGCCTAGTTGCTTATATTTTAATATTTCTCATTATATAAAATGAAAGTTAGCGGACGTATTTTTTATTGAGGGGGGTGGGAGTGGGGGTGGGGGGGGGAGAAAGTATCAGCTGGAAAAATAATTTCGAATTCAATAATTCTTCATTCACTGTAGCTTCTCCTTGACATTTCCACCTCTCCAAGACTTGAACCTTCTCTTGGTGCTGAGGATGGACTATCTGGTGTTTTCTGTATTTAAGTTGCATTTTTTTTCCAATTTTATTTGAGAAGCACATAAAAGTGATGGGCAAAATAGCAATTAAATAAGCACAACCTTGGAAGCATTGACTGCCATCCTTGTTATTATATAACTAGAACATCGACATAACACTGTTTAACTTTATCAACATCACAACCCACCCATCAGCTTTCATTGACAATCCGTACAGTCGAAGGAGTTGACCAACCACCCTTTTTTTTACATTCAATAGTTGTAGCCAAAATAAATCTTGGGCGCCTATTTATTTTTAGCGAACTATGTACCTTGGCACGTGGACCAATCCTTGTTTTATGGCCGGACCATTGGCAGTGGGCTAAGATGGGTAAATCACTGAACGTGTTGTATGTAGGACATATACCAACTACATACACAAGTGTTTACCTATATGTAAGGAATAGCTGAAATTAAAATGTATTTTTCCTCTGGCTGCCAGATGAAAACTTTCTTGAACTCCTGCTTCAAGATGTGGAATTTGCTTTTCCTGGATTATTGAATCCACTGCAGTTCAATATTATCCTTGAAGTTGTGGATTATTTTACATATAGATTATATATATATATATACCTTTCCAAATGCTATTTTCTGAAACAGGGAATCTTTTTAGTTCATTAGTTAGAAAAAAAAAAGGAAGGGTCAGATAGGCAGTCGCACTTGATTGGGATCAACTCTGGCTTATTCCTTTCAAGTGTTCCAAAATTGTGGAAAACTTCACAGCCAAGTACAGTACTGAGAAGGCAATTTACAGGGGCCAAAGAACTTGCCGCATTTCGTGCCCACTACGCTTAATCATAAGCTTAAATGTGTAGAATTTTTAAATAAGAAAAAATCGCTTGGAGCATTTCACGCAAAAAAACCCACTTCGTCATAAGCTTATTATTAAGCACAATGAGCGCCAAGCTGTTTTGAAGCTCTAAATTGCCTTCCCACTACTCTACTGGCTGTGAAGTTTTCCATGATTTTGATATCCTCATGGTACAAATATGCCGGCGTTGACTCCAATAAAGTACCTGCGTGCCTATCTGATCCTTTTTTTCTTGGGAATGTTTATTGGTGTTGGCTGATCACCTTCCGCAGCAAAAAGGTATTTAACAGTCAAGTTGTTTTACCTGCCCAGCCGTCTCAGCAGCCCAGAGTTATACTATGTGATCTTTTTAATTCAGACAGTATTTCTGTTTAAGACTGTAAAATACAGTTCAGTCATTAGAGATTTCATTTTTACATATATATATATATATATATATATATATATATATATATACATACAGATAAGCCAGGTCTGTTTCTCCACAGATATCCCTTGTATACAATGCTCACACAACCTCAAAGGATTCTGCTCAATGATATGCAATAAGTAGTTTGGAAGGGTTTGAGGGTGCAGAATGTCCTACAGGGAGCATAAAATACAAATAGAAAACACATATAGTGCAAAAACGTATAAAACAACTGTTTATTGAGTGATGTGTTTGAGAAACAGTCACAAACATCCGGAAGCATTGAGGTTACAAGAAGTAGTAGTATTTCATCTGTACATTGGGGATAAAAACATAGAGCAGTAAAAGTGGTTTAAAAAGTGACCTGCACTTAAATTTTTACTTACAAACTTCACATTTGGGCATATAATAAAGAAGTCCACAACAGGGGAAGGCTTCCGATGTGGCTTGAATTGAACTAATCACCAACTCTACGTGTTTCTCCAGGTAGGTCCTGGCTGGGTGGCAGGAGCCTCACTCCTGGGAGCGTGATGTTCTGCCGCAAACAGGGTAATTACCTCCCGAAGCCAAGGGATTTGGCAAGAATGGCAGGTCTCTTTGGTTCCTCTCTGTGATCCCTCTCTATCTGCCAATCTTGCCAAATCCTTTGGCTCTTTTTGTATTTTATGTTCCCTGTATGACATTCTGCGCCCTCAAACCCTTCCAAACTACTTATGTTATATGTACAGCACATCGAGGAGTGCTGACAGTGGCAGCGTCTGTCTAAGAGGGTATTTACTGTTTATTTGACTGTTTTTGGTGATACACTCATCATTTTTTAAACACAATGATATGCAAATCAGAACAATTCTAAAGATCCCTGACCTTGAGCAGATGGGCAGAGGTCAAAACCCTCACATAAATATTAATGTGCTGATTGTCACAACAGTAGTAGACCTACACCAAGTGTAATCAAGGTCGTATTAATTTCTGATATAGCGTGTGTGTTGTTTTTCCAAAAGCCAAACACATGGACAAATGCAAGAACAAATAATAATGTATTATTTCAGTCTGCGAAAACAATGAAGTTCTGCTACACGCCCAAACACGCTGCGAATTCAGGAAACCTATTCGAAATTCGCGCTTATCAATTCTCCAGTTTTTAGTTGGACAAATGAATAGAAAAGTATAGAAGAATTATTAGTAAACATAGCTTTGACACTAAAACTTCCAAATATAATTATACTATATTAATGTTATATATGATAATAGTATATTTACATTAATATAAGTATTTTTAAATTGTATTACAAATTATTTGATAATATTTTATGTTCATTTACTTTGTTTTTTTGTATTTAATCATGTATCATGGTTTTTTTTTTTTTTTTTTTTTTTTTTTTGAGAGGGCTTCAGTTATTTCGGCTATAGTGAAAGTCCTCACACTGACTTCCTTGGGAGGAATTCGGCTATATTCGTAAAAGCTGAGGTCCTGCCGAAATTAGCTGAAGTCCTCCATAGAAAGCTATGACGAGGACCGAGGCTATCACTTAGTTTCGGTTCACCAACCCTTTGTTAATAGAGCATATCGGCCATCTTTATTTTTCTTCTTCTCTACATTCACAGTGTAAACACTGTTTAAGTAATGGAGCCATTTTAAACTTTTTTTTAGGGTTTAAATATCATTTGTTGTATACACTAAAAAAGTAAAGAGTAAGACTGTGTTAAAGAACTAATCAGGAACATTTAACTGACTGGACAAAAAACAGCATAAATAATGTTATAGGAGGTTTAATTTTTTTTTTTTTTTTTAATGTATACATATTTATATGCTTCAAAATGAATTTTAACACCTTTATATTTGCACACTTCCCCAGCATGAACCCCTGGAGCGCTGGGGGTCAGGGCCGGCCCAATACATTGTTCTGCCTGAGGCGAAAAAACGAAATGCTTCTCTCCTCAAAAAAAAAAAGCCCACAGTCATGATAATTCAAAATAAAATGAAACTTATCAGGAAGTGATAATTTAATACAAAAGCACCTTTCCATATGCAAAATGATATTGCGCGAGTATTGGCAGGCCATGATTAAAATATGTACCCTAAATGTTTGAGCATTAAAACTTTATGTACAATATTTGAGACATGTTATAGGTCACATATAATGTTTTGGGGAATTGCACAGCCTATTTTCATAACAATGTTTGTTTTACCATTTCTTTCTTTTCACCTCATGGGTGAGCTCTTAGAAAAAAATATTTAATTTTTATATGCCCATTAAAACACTACTTATATACATATATATATATAAGGTGAAAAGAGAGTCATGGTAAACATTATTATGATAATAGGCTGTGTAATTACCTAAAACATAGTGACCAGTGACCTATAACAAAATCCACATAGGTATAGTCAGTGTCAAAGGAGGTAACCCCTGGATGGCTAGACAGATATAGGCAGTATCAGATGAGTTAACCCCTTGGGTGTCTAGACAGATATAGGCAGTGTCCGAGGAGTTAACACCTGGATGGCTAGACAGATATAGGCAGTATCAGAGGAGTCAACCCCTTGGGTGGCTAGACAGAGGCAGTGTCAGAGGAGTTAACCCCTTGGGTGGCTAGACAGATAGAGGCAGTGCCAGAGGAGTTAACCCCTTTATCCGCTCACACACATACATAGACAGTCTGTCACTCATACTGACATACACACACCCACACTGACACACACACTCACTAACACTGACATACACACATTGTCCAACTGTTTAACTTACCCGGTCCAGGGATCTCTGTGCTTTGAGCTCCTTGTGTGAAGAAGGGACTGAGCCAATCACGGGAGGCTTCTGAACTCTCAGCAAATCAGGAGAGTTGAGAGCTCTCGTCTGATTGGCTGAGACCTCCTTCTATCAAGCTCCCCCAGACACAGAAATAAAAAGTAGAAAAAGACTGCTGCATGAAGCAGCATTGTTTTGAGAGAAAGGGGTCATTGTTTTGGAAGAAAGAGGACACAGAGTCCCAAACACTTGGGTTCCACAGCTTGCATGCCTCTCTTCTAAAATCTAGCATTCTTATCTGACCTTCATAGTGCATCTATTGTGCAGGAAATATAAATGTCCATACTATCATGGATTAAACTTATTTTCCTGGCAAGATGAGTCACACAAAACATTGCACATTTACTGCATGTATTTTTAAGATACTTTAAGTCCTGTAAGTTGTGAGGTGGGGCCTCCATGGGTCAGACTTGTTTGTCCAGCACATCCCACAGATGTTCGATTGGATTGAGATCTGGGGAATTTGGAGGCCAAGTCAACACCGTGCGCTTGTTTTTGTGTTCCTCAAACCATTCCTGAACCATTTTTGCTTTGTGGCAGGGAGCATTATCCTGCTGAAAGAGGCCAATGCCATCAGGGAATACTGTTTCCATGAAAGGCTGTACATGGTCTGTAACAATGCTTAGCCAGGAGCTACGTGTCAAAGTAACATCCACATGAAGGACATTTCCCAAAGCATCACACTGCCTCCGCCGGCTTGCCTCCTGTCAGTGGTCATAATGTAATGGCTGATCAGTGTATATGTTATCATCCTTTCATGCAATCCTGAACAGACAGGTTTAATGCCATCTGTACCACTTCATAATGATAATATGAAACACAGCAAGTTTACCAGGAATGAGTCCATTAAAAATGGGGGAATGTATCACCAGCCCAGATAAAGTCCAACCTATATGAGTGTGTGTGAAGTTGCTTTAAATACTGTGTTTATTTGTACGAGTAACACTCTAACAGCAGACACGCCCACTAATACATATACATTTCCCTGTGATGTCATTTTTTTAAAAGCACAATTGATAACTGTACCAGCAGTAAATGCAAAGTGGATTGTACAATCGCTCATTCCAAACTGTGCTTCTTGCAATACTATAAAGCAGAAAAAGAAAGCACAATTAATACGAAATGGACATTACATGATCTTATTGCCGAGCTGTAAGTATTATAATAGAGTCTCAGAAACCAACACTGCCAAAACAGACATTAATGTATGAAACATTCCGATTCCTTAAATGGCCAGTTACATATTTTCTATATGTTATATGTTAAGTTTATGTGAAATGAATTTTTATTTAACTTCTTACAGTTCTGTAATTTTTACACTGAAAATAATTTCACCGGTGGTCTAAATTCACTGACATAAGGGCTTGGAACACGGTAGGGTAGACTCCCGGGAGGGGGAGAACGGCAAAATCCCTTTGTAGTCCATGGTGCAACTTCATCAGCCCCCCCCCCCCCCCCATTATCGACATCATCAGCCCCCCCCCCTAATTATCATCAAAAACTGATTCAGATATGCTGATGTATAATATACATAGGGATTGATAGATAGACAAGACAGTTGTCCAGAAAGGAAGAAATTGCTATGCTTTGGGGAATTTAAAAGTGAACACTGCTCAAGCCCTAGCCCATTTAGCCATGTTAGAGGGGGCAGTTTGTCCTCACCTGGCTTGGAGAGATAGTCTGGAATATTGCTATCACAACCATAAATCTATTATATTTGGTATTGAGAAAAATAAACTTATCAGTGCTTATCTAAATTTTTTTAGAAACTGTAGGTGCTGCTGCCCCTAAAATAGTACAGTGGCTTTTCATGAAACTTTTCATTAGCGTTAGACTTATTGTAACGTATTCTAGTATTAGTCAACTGTATTCATGGATTTCTTATTTTCTGTGTGTTACAGAACAGAATGTCTTCTTTTTTTTTTCTATATGTACAGTAGTATATCACATTGATATATGATAACTTTATGACCTATTGTGCCATCTCTAGCCACCTTCTAATGTATATATTGTCATTCTTCTGCAATTTGTGTACTGTGAATCATAAACTTACATTACTTTAGCATGTTTACATTTTACCAGCAACTTGAAGATTTAGAGGGGGGGAAAGTCCCCAATAAATAATACAAAATAATAAAAAAAAACAAATAATGTGCATGGCGTTTACATAAAATTCACTGATCAGATTACCGGAAGTTTTGGATTTCATACACTGGAGTTATTTTATACAAAGACTATCATCCTTTTCCAACATGTCCAATTTAAGGAATTTCTAGCTTATGTTTGGCCCAATCTAGTTGGATATGTCTCATTCAATTGACAACTTCACGCAAAATGTGTATTACACATAATTATTTGGTTTTGATGAAGATGATGAAATGCTACAAGCAAGTAATGAGCATTCTATTTTTATAAAACTTACCAGAAAAGGTTAAAGCATCTTAACATGTATAGCTTGGAGGAAAGACGTAACAGGGGGGATGTGATAGAAACATTTAAATACATAAAGGGAATCAACACAGTAAAGGAAGAGAGTATATTTAAAAGAAGAAAAACTACCACAACTAGAGGACATGGTCTTAAATTAGAGGGGCAACGATTTAAAAGTAATATCAGGAAGTATTACTTTACTGAGAGGGTGGTGGATGTATGGAATAGCCTGCCAGCAGAAGTGGTAGAGGTAAACACAGTCAAGGATTTTAAGCATGTGTGGGATAGACACAAGGCTATCCTAGATATAAGACCGGGAACGGGGGACTAATAAAAGTACTCAAAAAAAATTGGGCAGACTAGATGGACCGAATGGTTCTTATCTGCCGACACATTCTATGTTTCTATGTTTTCATTTTTCTCAATTTGTTTTTTGTTAAATCTAATTCTATGTTGTATATTTTTGTTGGTATTCTGTGTTAAATACTTGACCTCTCCACACATCGTTGCGTAATTAAACACCCGATTCATTACTTAACCTCGAAGCTCCGTTTCGGTAACTAAGCACACTCATGTATTCATTTTGCAGTAGGTGAATGAGGTCTGGCCATGTTTTTCATGAATAAAGGATTTTTTTTTTTTTTAACAAATTGATGAGTGTTTCTTTTCAGGATTTTTCAATGTAAAAATGCCATATAGGAACATTACAATTGCTTAATTACCCAATTACCAGAGGCATGGTTGGCCGTTGAATGTGCAACCCTCCTAGTTTACCAAGTAGCTTCCTAATTTCTTCTATCTCCGGCCCCCTATTTCCTATTCACACCCAATCACTTATCTCTATAGTTCTTATTTCCCTTCTTCATATCTGTTTATTACACTATCTTCTATCACAACATCCTGCGTAAGATCCCCACTGCCTTCTTTTGTTTCCATTATCTGATTCCCAACACCAACTATTCTACCTTTTTCTCATCATTCGCCAATCCTTACCCTTTTCTCTCTCTCCATCTCAACATCATTTCACCTTCTTCCTCCATTTTTTTTTTTCAGTGATTGAGAGCCAGGGGCACATACGCAGTTACCCAATCACGGTCTGTATCGAAATGCCATGAGACTTCAAAGCACAGCTCATTGGGGGGGCACGATGAGCTGTATTAGTCAGGACATTATATGCTGTCCTACAGCCATCTAGGCCCTGCAAATTAAGACACATAGAACGCCCTACAGGCGGTAGGAGTTAAGGAAGCGCATTACTCATCCCACTAGAATACCACTAATTAACCTCTAGCCACTCCGACCTAGCTCTCACTGTCCTTAAACACTGTTAGGAATAGGTAGAACACACGTAATTAATCTCTGGCCAAACCCACCAAGCTCCAACAATCCCTCATACTGTTACCGAGTAATTTATTGGTAAGTGATAAAGTGGTAGGCCGCTTTTTCATGGATTTAAGAAATTATATTTGTTTTCTTGCTTAGGAAGGAGAATGAAAGGTGAATCCAGCACTGGCATCATTTATTAAAGGATGCCCAAAAGCATTATGGATAATACATGAATAATTATGGATAATACATTATGGATAATACATGAATACATTATGGATAATACATTAAATTCATGAAGATTCTATTTAGGAAATTAGAGGATTCAGATTCTGTGATATACTAAGGGGCGTACCCAAAGTATTTGGCACCAGGGGCAGATTCTATTTTTGGTAACATGTTAATTTCTCCTTTTAAAATAGTTGTTTTCAAGAGATTTTGAATAGATGCGAGTACAACACTAACTTTAGTAACTCCAGATGCTGAGCCTCATATAAGTTGAGTTATTGCTAATTTTTCCACACGCAAAACATCCCGTTTCATTTTACATGGCCTTAAAATTCCTGCCTCCATTAAACTAGTTCATTAAAAAAAAAAAAAGATAATTAAAAGGTTTTTATAGCAGACATTCATTAAAGAAATACACATCGAGCTTTGGAAACGAAATGGCAAAGTCGGAACCGGTGATAAAGTGACTTAAAACAGTCCACGATGATCACCATGTTCTACCACTGCAGCAGTCTCCCCGGCTTATGACTTCTCTCCTTCAATGATGCCTGTGAATCACCACTCCTGGGTACCACAACATCAGTAAGGCAGCCGGATTCCATAGTGGTCTAAACTTCTTTTACATTCAATCAATGCAACCCAGTTTCCCTGTCTGCTGAAGGGTTCAGATGCAAAGAATTGTGTCCAGACATTTTTACAGGCTGAGTAATGAATCTGCCAAGGGCAGCCACTTATAGCAAAATAGTTTGGGGTACATATATATATATATATATATATTATTTAAAATATTTTTTTAATAAAAGAAGGCAGATCAATAAAATAAACTGGAATTAAAATGAATTACTACGTGCACAATAATAAAAGAGCACACAAGATTCCTTCTCTATTCATATCTGCACCAGTCATACAGGTTTAAGAATGTAAAAAAAAAGACAGCCAATCAGGAACAGGAGATGAGGTGCATGCTGGTGAAGTTTAGGATCTTGGCACAGGAGACATGTCATGTAAGTGTAAGTCCTTGCTGATAAATGGATTAAACCTTAAAAATAACCTTCATTCATGCAAAGCTACTAAACATTCTTAACAAACATTAATGGAAAGCCTATGACTGTTAAAGTCTAATCCAAGTAGACTAAGACATTTACACACTAAATGAACATTTTAATAACTCATACTTAGCCATACTTTTCCTGAAGACTATGCAATGTAATAAATATTATTATACTAAATGAGAGGGAAATACAGTTTGATATACCAAACAAATCCAAACATAAATGAAATACCATATATTATCTGTGGTGGAAGGTCCAGGTGGCATGGGATATAGAGAGCGCGAGTTCAGGAGTTACGGTATAGGTATGGAGACACAGGGCCTGGTGCAGGATAACCACACTTCCCCGGAAGCTTGAGGCCCCAGCCTGGTGTGAACACATTCCACGGCTCCATCCAGTATAACCCCTGGATGACAAAGACTTGGAGATTCCCTGCAGACACCCTTGAGCAGGCATGGAACATAACTTTGAACAGGAGTAGAGGGATGTGTGTAGGTTGGGATGGAATAAACCAAGCAGAGCTGAGCGAATACAAACAGAACAGAAAAATAGTGCAGGGCTACAGGACAGACTAATGAGTTAAGGTAGAACTGAAACATACATGTGAGGGTAAAATAGTAGGTATAACTGCAGAACTAAAGAGACATTCATAGGCACACACTTAAGTACAGGACAAATAAGCAAAATGCAGGGAGACATAACAAACATACAAACATAAATACAGAAACTAGCCTAATACTCTGAGATGGTACATGGTGAGGATTGTGTAACACCTGATGGCCATAACATGATAAGCTTCCCAACCAGCGTAAAGATTCCTCACTATCATGCTCGAACATAACAGTTGCGGGACGCCTCCTCTGCATCCTTGCCATCCACATCTTCACCCCTAGCATCCACGTAGGGAGAAGGGGACAGCAAAGGTGTGATGGTGTTGATGTCAGTGGGAGAGGCAGAGTTAAAGCTTGGGGCCTGACAATGTATTTTGTTGGTCTGAACCAGCTTCCTCAGGAGCCCACCTCTTGGCATATCCGACGAATCAGACGGGTACGTGTCAAAGTAAGAACCACATGAATGGCAGGACCCAAGGTTTCCCAGCAGAACATTGCCCAAAGCATTGCACTGCCTCTGCTTTTTGCCACCTGTCAGTGGTCATAATGTTATGTCTGAAGGGTGTATATAACATGTAGATATATATATATATATATATATATATACACCTGTGTCCCTGTTCGGCAGAAATAATGTAAAGCATGACTCAACCCTCTGATACTTCTGAGCAATTATGGTATGTACAGTATACGACAGCCACAAGATTATTTTTTTCCCATGTGGTGCTGGGGGGTGGGAGGACTGGTGCGGAGGTGGCAGTCCGCCCCCACGCGAGCAGTGTCAAGTCTGCCAGTGCTGCTCGTCACTCTTCCTGCGTATAATGATGATGCAGAGCATCGGAATTATGATGCTCTGTGTCGTCACTAGGAGCGGAAACGTGACGAGCAGCACTGGCAGAGCGCATGCTGCCTGACTCCAAGGAAAGATATGGGAGGGAGGGGAACAAAAAAAAAGAGACACTCGAAGGGAGGGAGAGGGGTTTTAGGGTTAAAAAAAAAGAGACACTTGGAGGGAGGGAGGGAGTGGGGTTTAAGGGTTAAAAAACAACACTGGGAGGGAGGGAGGGAGTGGGGTTTAAGGGTTAAAAAACAACACTGGGAGGGAGGGAGAGGGGTTTGAGGGTTAAAAAAAAAAAAAAAAAAGAGACCAGTCATTAGATGGGTGGGAAGGTTAAAAAAAAAAAAAGAGACCAGCTATTAAAAAAACAGGCATTGGGAGGGTTAAAAAAAAATAGGCATTTGGAGGAAGAGAGGGAGGAAGGGAGGGAGAGGGGTTTTAGGGATAAAAAAAAAGAGAGATACCAGGCATTAGATGGGTGGGAAGGTTAAAAAAGAGACCAGGCATTAAAAAAAAAGAGAACAGGCATTGAGAGGGTTAAAAAAAAAGAGAGACCAAGCTTTGGGAGGGAAAATACAGAGACCAGGCACTGGGAGGGTTAAAAAAAAGATAACAGCATTAGAAAGAAGAAACCAGACATTAAAAAAAAGAGACCAGGCATTGAGAGGGAAAATATAGAGACCAGGCATTGGGAGGGTAAAAAAAAAAGAAGAGACCAGGCATTGGGAGGGAGGGGGGGAAAAGTTAGGATCACATTGCATGTATTACGTGTGTGTACGTGTGGCTGCATATGTATGTGACACTGTGTTACTGTGTGTGTAAATGCCTGAGGGTCGGATCAGCAAGGGGCGGCAAAATATATGTCCGCCTAGGGCAGCAATAAGTCTTGCACCTACCTTGAGTATGTGTTGTGTTTTTAATGTCCCCTTACCTTAAAATGAAATAAGTCCCAACAGATTATGTAGCTATAAGCTTGTAACCATTTTCATTTTCAATCTATAAGTAATGCAGACACTACAATCTACATGTCATCATCACTCAGGCAGCTCAGTACTGTCTAACTGTTAACATCTAGTTTGGTCAGAAGATGGTGCTGTTTATTCGCTGCCAATTGCTACAATTCTATAACCACTTTTGTATTACAATTTTTTACGGAATGTCACCAAATTATTCCGAGAATTCTAACATGCTAGAAAACGACGATAGGTTTGATGTCAAGGATGATAAATCCTGTGTTTATTAAAAACGAATTAAAAAAATAATAATAATAAAAAAGACACGCATATTTCTCCTTTTTTTGGTGGCTTATAAAACCAAAATACTGTAGCTGCATAGTTATCTTAAATAGACATCACCTCATATTTTTTTTTTAATGTAATGCTTGTGAGGAAAGGTAGGGATAAGGTAATCAAGCAGCAGGTATTTCCTTCTCGGACCACGGTGTAATTTTCTGACTGTCTGTAACCTTTGTAGCCAGACATCTTGGCATTTTCAAATAAGTAGCTTGAACGGAGTAAGTACAGCTCTCAAGGTAGCAATCTTCTCCAGGGTGCCCGATCAGAAGTAACTATCTGTCACTTTAGCGTAACAGGGTATGTCAAGGACAACAATGTATTTTATTTTTATTTTTTTGCCATACCCGTAATTAGGATTGTATTTGCTGACTGTCACAGGACAAAAATACTCTTCCTGTGGATCACAACAATACTTCTCCGCCGTGAGCAGTTTTCTCGCATTTTACCATCAGGGGTTAATTTATATTAAAATACAAACTGCAGAGTGGGACCTTTAATTCTGAAAAATATCACATGCATTACCATACAAAAGGACACAATGGGGGGTTCGTTTTAAAAGCAATTTAATATATTATAATTCAGCAGAAAAGTAGATGACAATGAGGCTTCAAAGAACATAATTCTCCTCTAAGGTTAGGTTCCCTTTTGTGTCTTGTACATGCAGTTATCGAAATAATTCAATCTGACACTGTTTGACTTATTCACTCTGAAATCCATTAAAAGAATAAATTCCAGACGAATAACACATCATTCTTGTTGAGACAGGCTACAGCTATGTCACAGAGCTCGTTCTAATCGGTTTTAATTGTTAAGTGTTCCAATGATGTCAATATCAGAGTGAAAGAAAAGGTGCATCTAAATTATTACTCTGCTCGTCACTCTTCACACGGGGGGGGGGGGGGGGGGGGGTTGAGTGGGAACAAGTCATGTACTTGGTTTCCTATTTACAATTTCCAGGGAAATTTTTTTTATTAGCCTATGTACCTACAGGATGGTATTCACTTTAGAAATGTATTACAGATGACATTACATAAGTTTGACCAGTGGATTTGTAAGCGGTTTTTTTTAGGGGCGGGGAGCTATATGCCTCTTTGAGGAGGTGAGTTTTGAGGGACTTTTTCGAAATTGAGAGAAGCAACTGGAGTTACTGTAGAAGGGAATTCCAAGGAGTGTGTAAAAAAAATAAAAAGTGATGAGGGAGGCACCTATAGGCCATACAGATAAATATTTAGTGGTAGTGGTGAGCATGAGAAATCAGCCCTATGGATACTCTCAAGGATGACGGGGCCACCAGGATGTACATTTTGGCATCAAAGTCATTCTTGCCCGAGCCAAACACACGCTACCTTTACATTATGTTCAGTACAAGAGCAAAATGTCTGTAATGTTTGCGTGTACTTTCCCTGTTACGAATGCAAATGATCCACCACCACGGAGAAGATGGCATATGGTGGCACAACATGCTGTTACAAATTGGAAAAAATGTTAAAACATGTTTTCTCTTAATCCATGCTTGTAATTTGGCTAACACAATAAGTGTTTTGTTATGCTCTGCGTTCTCAAAGAAAATACTATTTATGTTACAGAGCTTCTCTACGCCTACAAACACTTCCCTTGCATAGTAAAAGGTACACAAGACTCTTGGCAAAGTCAGGGCTGAACTGGCTGCAATCAGCCAATCAGAGCTACGTTTTGTCACAAACATCAGTCGGAGGTGTCAAAGTCTCTCTCCGTTCCTGCAGAGTACAAGGGACTTATTTAAAGCAGAGCATAGAGGGTGCAGCTATGAATGTTAGTTTAGGCATTAATATTTATTTAGGGCTTGTTGGAGAAATCGGATTGCCTTGTGAGGGAAATCCGTCCAATGTTTTTTTTGGGGGGTAATAATTGTACTGTGAACTTTTTGGATCTTGAGATCTATATAGAGAACATGAGTATCAAAACCAAAACCTTCTTTAAGCAAGTGGACATAAATAGTTTTATAGGAAGAGATAGTGGACACTACTCACCTTGGCTAGAAAACATCCCAAAAAATCAGGCCATTAGACTGAAACGTAATTGCACAGAGGACGCCGCGTTTGATGAGCAATTAAATCTGCAAAAAAACGCTTTCTGGATAGAGATTATTTGGAACAGAATATAGAAAAGGCTTTTAATGCAGTAAGATCGGTAGAGAGAGACTCCCTTCTCAGTTATAAGGATAAACAGGACAACCAAGAGAAAGAAATCGCCCTACCAATAATCCTTGATTATAATAACAAAAATAAGGAGTTAAGAAAAATTATAAACAAACACTGGTCGATTCTAAAAATGGATGATATCCTGAAAGAGATTATCCCAGATAAACCAAAAATAATCTTTAGGGGAGCCCCTTCCATCAAAAGGTGTATAACATCCAGTTTTACCAGGGAAAATATTAAGAAGAATAACACTTTCTTAAGTCAGAACCCAGGGTTTTACAGGTGCAACAATTGTAATGCGTGCAGACAGACCAAGAAACTACCTAAAAAAATCAATGGTTTTACCTCCAAACACACGGGGAGGACCTATGACATTAAGGAGTTTATGAACTGCGATTCTAGTGGAGTGATCTACCTGCTGGAGTGCCCTTGTGGACTCCAGTATGTGGGTCGCACCACGAGGAAAATCAAGACAAGGGTAGGAGAACATTGTGGTAACATTAGGAATAAACTTTTAACCCACAGTGTCCCCAAACACTTTTTTGAGCATGGTAACAACCCTGAAAGATCTGAGCTTTATGGCTATAGCCAAATATAGAAAATACTGGAGAGGAGGAGATTCATGGAAAGAGCTGGGTAAGCTCGAAATGAAATGGGTGTACGAACTACAAACGCTGGCACCCAAGGGGTTAAATGCGGAGTTTGACCTGTTTAATTTCTTGTGAATTGGTTGGAAGGTTTTTCTACATATTTACTATACTTTTTATATGAACAATCAGTCTGTGTAGGTGATTTTATGGACCTCACACGTCTGATCAATTGTCACACACTGGCAGAGACACTAGCAGCATCCAGCCCCTCCCCCTCCCCCCCCCCCCTTTTGCTGAGTATCAGTGGGTGTGGGTGGTGGGAATAACAGTACAAAGGGCAGTTAAATATGAGGTTTCTCTATTATATAATGTTTTCCGTTTTTGTATATGGTATTGCCTGCCTATTTGTTACAAGTAACGTTGAAATCATGCCTCTGCTGTCTATCCTAATATCTTTTGTGTAATCACTCCCCCTTATCCCCCACACTGCGTGTCTCTCCGTTTTGAGAGATTCAGCCCAGCCAGGCAGAGAGAAAGAGTTGTGACATCAGGACCAATCGGAAATGAGGGGAGGAGACGAAAAGACGCGTCTCCATGGCAACGGAGACACGCAACACGTGGGAGACGCGATGAGGATCAACTATGCGACACACTATTTAAGGACCCAGCTGAGAACACATGAGGACACTTGAAAAAGCCTCACCTTAGAGGAGAAACGCGTTGTGTGCTACAGGAGACAAGGGGTGTGCAAACACTGGACTCTTTTTCAAGGATTTTACTGCTTTTACTGCTTTTATTGAAATTGAGGACTCTTCAGATTTTAAACTGTAAGAATTCTATGTTTTATTTTAATTGCAATTAAACAGTGTTCATTTACATCCTTGCCTTCCTTCTTCCTCATGTGTTGATATATTTTATGGAGTCTTCATGGATGAAGTGACGGATCATCATTAACCCTTTCCCTGGGCTCCCCTATGCTGATATCCCTGAGCAAGTAGTTGCTCAGACGAATGTGAGTGGCCATTTGGCACCATTCATTCACTTTATTTAACTTTTTCTTTGATATATTACACTATTGTGTGTTTTATTCTTTTATTTTTCATATTCCCTTTGCACAACACTGCAAGATACATACTTGCTTTAAGGGTAAATATACAGTGTGTGTAGTGTTGGTTGAAGCGCACTGGTCACGTTTTTCTTTGTATTGTATTTACTTTGCTAGAAGTGAGACACTAGCGTTGCCCGAGTGCTGCATACCCGTTCACATACAGGCGCAGCAGTCTACACTTTGTGTTTTATATAATAATTGTACTATTACTGACCTTGCACCCCATGCTACATTTTGGATTATCCATCTCAAAGACATGTATTCCTAAATTATAATTATGGGCTTGCAAGATTAATTTTAATAACTTTATTCACGGTTTTCTCAGTTACCTTGTTTGTTATTTGTGTATTATTTTAACCTATCACCAATAAAAGTTATGTCTTAATTTGATACGATTCCACATATGTTTATCAGACCTTTTGAGGTCAAGAAGGAATTTTTGTGCCCTTTTGAAAGCAGAATTGGCTTTTTTGCCTTCTTTTGGATAATCAGGGGTAAACAAGGACTAAGAAAATGGTTTGATGAAAACTCCTTTTGGAGTTGAACCGTTGCAGTGGGACAATAAACTCCACCGTTTCACAGACATGCTGGTCGTGTTGTTACTTGGTATAAGAAAAGGGTTGAAGTTGATGGACGCAAGTCTTTGTTCAACCTAAACTACTATTGAACTATGGAACTTCTTATGTGTAAAGCCGAGGGTCTCTCACTAGCCACAGGATTAGTCACCGTGGAGACTCCGGAGAAAGGATAAGATGGCATATACTCAAAAGTGCCATTTATCGCCAAACTAGGACCAAGTTTCTTTTCACGCGTGCTTCAATTGTAAAAGCATGATTGAAAAAAAGTTCAGCAGCTCCTTAAGTAATTCTTAATCTGCTTTGGTTGAGTTCAGCTAAGTTTTAGGTCATTTTTTTTGTTAGCTGGATGTATGAATAAGACAAAATTAGAGTTCAATGAAGTAAATGGTTCCAATCTTTTTTGTTTGTTTCTTCAAGAACGTGTAAGTGACTGAAAAATCTTCACACATGTGATTGCCAGGAAGACGGCGAAAAGAAGATAAAAAAAAAAAATTATATAAATTGTTTTTATCAAGCTGTGAAATACAATTTGATCCAGTTGCTCAGCAACGGCAGAGCTGGTAATCATTGTAGGAGCAAAAAAATAAAAAGTATATATATATATATATATATATATATATATATATATATATATATATACGCCTTAGGCATTGCTAAAAGTGATGGTAAATCTAAGACTTTATCAGATGAAATCATAGTAACATAGTAACATAGTAATTTAGGTTGAAAAAAGACACAAGTCCATCAAGTTCAACCCATCTACCCATCATTTCAGCGTTTTGATCCAAAAGAAGGCAAAAAAAACCCTAAGGAAGCTTTTTCGAATGTTGCCTCCTAGGGGGAAAAAAATTCCTTCTTGACTCCAAAAGGGCAATCAGATTTCTCCTTGGATCAAAAAGCTCTATTATTAATGCTTATTCTATTATTAATACCCCTGTATGTTCTGCTTTTCTAAAAAAAAAACATCCAGACCATTTTAAATGCATCTATTGTGGTTGATAGCACTACCTCTCTTGGCAGTGAGTTCCATAATTTTATTGTCCTTACCGTAAAGAATCCCTTTCTTTGCTGCCTATGAAATCTTTGCTCTTCCAGTCTCAGGGGGTGACCTCTTGTTCTTTGTACATTTCTATTAATGAACAGGTCCCTGGAGAGCTCCTTATATTGGCCCTGCACATATTTATATAATGTTATCATATCCCCTCTAAGACGCCTTTTTTCTAAAGTAAATAAATGCAATTTTTTGAGTCTCTCTTCATAACTAAGATAGGGAACTGGGGACTAATACAAGTATTTAGAAAATTGGACAGACTAGATGGGCCGAATGGTTCTTATCTGCCGACTTATTCTATGTTTCTATGTTTCTAAATGTTCGTCTCACCTCATGTTGTTTACAGCTAGCAGTTCATGAGCAACAATCTCAAATCTTTACCGATTTACCACCAAAGACACATATCTCCTAAATTCCCCCCGTTTATAAATAATTAGTAACAATGAACATTAATTAGGGATTTGCTTGAGACATCCGGTGCATTTACCCTTCTCTGATGTTGTTCAAACATAAAGAGGGAGTGAAACCCAACACTTATTTTTAATAAATGACAGACCATTTCTCCCTGTTTTAAATCATTTTTGAAAGGTACCATTCAAGAGATATCCCATAGTCTTTGTAAAAAAAAAAAAAATTACTAATCATTTCCTGAAGCTTCTGCTTCACTGTGTGGTTTTGACAATTGTCAATTGATCCTGGTGGTGTCAGGTAATATGGAAGTTGAAGGGGAAAAAAAGTATTTGCTAATGACAATGCAAATGTAAAGGGAAACTTAGGAAGGATGATGGGGTAGTAGGAGTGAGTGCAAATGCGTATGCTACTGTGAACAGTGTAGTATGACGCTATAGTAGGAGGGAGCAGGCAGACAGGGAGACAGACACAAGATGTCGGCACTGTAGTATAAGAAGGACAGATCATGTTGAACATTAATAGGAAAGATGTTTGTTCCAGCACTTTAGACCTTGGGTAAAAGGTGAGCATAATGTGAGGTTTATTTTAGTTTTCACCCTCTAACATATTAAGGTAAGTATTGTAAATATTGCACACACACACAAAAAAAGACCTAATTAATTCAAATGTTTGCTATGCGCTAATCATTGAATTTCCTTAGACCCTTTAACATTTATTTTTGCAATACAGTTTCTATCCAGGACTGGCCAGTGGCTTTTTATTGTTTTCGATTGGGGGGATGTCCGACTTCACAGGTCTAGCCATTCTAGCTCCAATAATTAGGTATAAGAATATGGAAGTTCAAGTCTATGAGCAAGTGGAATTCCATATTTTGATCCCCTGCCCCGGTCATTCTGTGATTTTATCTACCCTTCTTCATTAAAAACTGCTGTACTTGGCAGGTCGGTGCTATAAAAAAAAGTCCCATCCACACAGACTGGTAACTTCATCCTCTTCCCATTTATTTGAACCTTTTGTGTCTGTTTTTAGTTTATGACACATCCCTTTTGCCCCTGTCTAGTCATGCATAGTCCCGCTAGTTTGTAATTTCTCGAGCCATCCCTGTCATTTCTGCTGTATTATATATGTATATTATTCTGTTTTGCAATTTTCTACTCAATTATACAAGTCTGCAGAATATTTTGGCACTTTATAAATTATCAGTAATTATAGTGATATGACTTGGAGGATGAATGCTTGATACTTTGTTCATTAAGAGATTCATTATTGCAGTATTTGATGTTGGCATGATAATTACTGAGAACTGTTTATCAGCTGTAAAGGGTAGAAAACACTCACATATGCTTATTCAGCTGCATACCTAACATTAGTTTTAAACATGTGCCATACTTGGACAATACTTGGAGTCCGGAAATTTGTTTTTTGCGCTACATCCAAATGTAACTACATTCCAATGACCAGCGGCACAGGATACCAAAATGTCTGTTTTCCAAAAGTGAACTGTAATCTGTTCAAAAGCTAAATTTACTTCATTTTGAGACTGCTGCTACGTGACCCGGCAGTGCTGATTGGTGTTTGTTAATCTCCTTCCCCGCTATTGGCGGTGTGCAGTGTGACTAATGCTCTCTCACATCAATGAAACGGTCCTGCTACTGGCTCCCTCTACTGCTGCAGAACTATGTTCTGTAAAAAGGTAGAACCTTCGTCTTCAAGAGGTGGATACATTTCGAATGGCACTCTATTCTTAGGGTGTAGTCCCTCTTTGATATTATTATTATATACCTTTTGTAATGGGTGGCTGCCCAAACCTTGCAGCACCATGGCCCGTTGTAGGAAGTAACCACCTTAGCCCCCAATTTATAGCTCAGCTTTCAACCAGCAAGATTTTCCAGGAGCCTTGCTTTTTATTCTAAAATAGTAGACAGGACCACTAGAAGATAGGTACAGCAAGAATGAACATTTATTTTTGAAACAACACAGAATTATATATAGAGACATATTACATCAACTAGGGGGAAGCACAGGGTAACAAATTATAACATGGTAAGCCTCAAACAGTAGAACACCTTATTTAAAACAGGTAATTAAATACAGTAGGACATAACATAATTAAACATGGTGCCTTAAGGTACAGACACCCTTAGTACAAAAGAAAATAGAGTACTCAGTAAAACACTTATTGACAGATATTTACCACATTTCAACACTAACCTATTATAACATTTCTTAACACCTCCTGAGAGACTGGATTTTGCAGGACAGGATACAATCTTAACCTGTGGAACACACTATGGGCAATTGCTTGGCCCTTCCAGGATACACATCCTGGCTGACATCCTGAGTGAACCTGTACTGAGCAACCCGTGTTTGAAGTCCAGTTAAACTGAAAGCAGAGTGTCGCTGGTGCCCCCATAGTGTGCACACTCAAACCTAGCATATCCGCAGACAGGGTCCATAGTCCACAGGGAGGTGTTTGGCCCTCAGGGCCCTCCAAGAGCCCCAGTCATGCAGGCTGTCAGGATTCACTTTGTGACACCTTTGTTCATATCGCATGGCCCTATACAATAGTGAAAAATTACAATCCTCTGGATATATAACAAACATTACATGACATATGTGTAACTAAATGCATCACAGAAAGGTTTCTATAATGTCTGTGTTCTTATTACCTTACAATTAGGTTTACCACCCAGCCAGTATTTTACCAGCATATCGGTAACTAATTGGTTGGGGGCCAATGGTAAGTCTAGAGACGCAATAGCTTAGACGGTAAAATTATGTTAAGGAAAGGTAGCAATCCGACTCACAATCAATTTGCATACAATTTGGGTGGTCAAAATGCTGCACTCCGTTAATTGTCTTGATTGAAAATAAGCGACCTCCCTTTCCAAGTGTTATCATGCAATTACAAAATCCTACATTTCTGGACGCTTTGATAAAATAATTTGCAAGTCAAACAGGCAACAAGTTCCATTTGTACCTAGTGTCAACTGAGAAACACAGGCCACCTGCAGAATAATAAAAACAAATAATACAAAAAAGTTTGGAATCATTTACAGAGCTGAAAATATAGACGCCAACAAAAATTAGTTAGTTTTAAGGAAAAGTTGACTTTAAGCATTGTTAACCTTGCCCGTCTGGACCAGCTTTACTGAAAGGTTATTGGAGTAATCTGCAGTGTGGTGCATATGTTTCTTATCCTTTGCCAAGCAAAATAATCAAATACAGGTGCACCTGAAACCATCTGCGTGGTCTTTACAAATCCGCAAACACTCTTCAATGGAAAAAGCTGCCAGTGCTGCTGGGCACGCATTTCTGATAGTTTTAAAGTGTTCTATTCTTGTTTGACCTTTTGTAAGGATTGTTGTAATAAGTGGCATCTTGCATTTTTGGCAGTCCTACCCATCCAAAAAAACTGCAATACTCCTGTCTTTGTGTTTTCAGCCAAAATATGAGGTTTTCTTGTTTTTTAATAAATACTACACTAGTCAACACTAGTGCTGAAATCCGCTGATCCGCTCCACGGAACATCCAAATGCTAAAAGATAATGTTTAACAGGATTGCATGTGCTGAGATCATAAGTAAGCAAGAAGGCAAACAAAATAATACATTATTGACAGGACCAGAGCAAGGGTTTCTTTTTTCATATGTTGTTCCGATATAGATAGAATTATTGAAACATAAATGTAAAAACAAAATTTGGTGCCACTTTAAGGGGAGTATCTCATGTGTAAGATATTGATCTATTAAGCACATTGTTAGCATGTATATTAAAAGCAGTGACATGCTCATTTCCAGAGCGCACAGTGATTAACTTCAACCCTACTCAGAAGAGAGGATCTGAAGGCTCCTGTATTACTTTAGAAGTCAAAGTAAAATGCGTTTACAGACTCTTGACTTGGAAAACCTAGCTCAGTTTTGCCATTCACTTGGATTTGATGCATTTCATCCAATACAGCTCTCTTAGAGTGACAGGCTATTGACGTGAGGAGGCTTCCTTGAGCTAGTTGGTAAGTAGAGAATTGTGTTATCAGTTGTAGGACCCAACCTTGTTCATGGTGGACCCTTAATGATGTTCTGTAGATCTTCACAGACCTTGCCACCAACACCGCTCGCATTAAATCACACTTAAATTTCTCCGAAAATCCAGTACACCCAAATTCTACCTAGTTTCCATGACATCTGTTGCTTTAAATCACAAGTCTGCACATGACGCCATAAATAAATTAGCAATATAGGTGATTGCAGAAACCAGATGGTCACGGAAGTATCACCGAGATCTTAGAATCCTCTCAATGATCCGTCAAGCATGGCTCCTCTTCCTGTTAAAGTTTTGGAATCCGACGGAATTACCGCAGTCATTTATGAAGTGTTAGTTAGCTTATTTAAAAGCAGCATTAAATAAACAGTGTATCGAACATCTGGGCTTCTGTTTCTCATTAAACAATTAAATACATTAATCCCCTTAGACCTCTGGGCAAAGATAGTTGTTGCTTTTGTTCTAATGTATTTTTACTGCTCATTACGGAGGACATTAACACGTACAAGTCTCATTAACGGGGCGTAATTGGATCTCTTTCAATTAAATAAAGTTATTTCAAGTCAGTGGAAAATAATACTGCTTATTGCATTTCAGAGATCTGGAAATTCTTCATTTTCTCAGTCGAGAGACAATTTCCTTGTAAGAATCAGCCTAGAAAATGAATTTATGATTTTACACAGAGAGAGACGCCAGACAGTGGTCCCATATTCATAAAGACGCCTTACTTTTTTTTTATAATGCTGCCGTGGCATTCACATCAGTTTTTTTAAATATGTTATTTATAGGACCCCTCCGATTTGACCAACCTATAGTTTCTATTTCTGGTTGGTAGATGCAGGGCCCGCCTTAGGTGTTCCGGCGCCCTGTGCGGGCTTCCCCCGTGGCGCCCCCCCCGTCTCTTTCACCCCCCTATGTTTGTGTCTCTCTCCCTTCCCATGTTTGTCCCTTTCCTCTTCCTTGCCATGTCTGTCTCTCTCTCTCTCTCCCTCTGTTCTGTCTCTTTCCCCCGTCCCCTATTCTGTCTCTCTCCCCCCCCCGTCCCCTGTTCTGTCTCTCTACCCCGTCCCCTGTTCTGTCTCTCTCTCTCCCCCAGTTCTGTCTCTACCCCCTGCCCCTTTTCTGTCTGTCTCTCTCCCACCCCTCCCCTGTTCTGTCTCTCCCCCTGTTCTCTCTCTCTAGCCCTGTTCTCTCTCTCGTCCCTCCCCCTGTTCTCTCTCTCTCGTCCCTCCCCCTGTTCTCTCTCTCTCCCCCTGTTCTGTCTCTCCCCCCTAACCCCTGTTCTGTATGTCTCTCTCTCCCCTCCCCCTGTTCTGTCTGTCTCTCTCCCCCCTAACCCCTGTTCTGTCGGTCTCTCTCCCCCCTAACCCCTGTTCTGTCTCTCCCCCCTAACCCCTGTTCTGTCTCTCCCCCCCCCCCCTCCCTTACCTTTGCCTGAAAATGTGGATCCAGGGAGGGGGCGAAGCTAACCGGAACAGCGGTGTAGCTCCGCCCCCACCCCGGGAAGCAGAGCAGAGTCTGCATTACGGGGAGCCATGGGCAGCAAGACAAAGTGCTGCTCGGCTCCCCGTGCTTAATGCAAGCATGGGGAGCCGAGCAGCACTATCTCATGCTGCCCGGGGCTCCCCGTGAAGCAGACGCTGCTCTGCTTCACAGGGTGGGGGCGGGGCTACACCGCTCAGCCGGTTAGCTCCGCCCCCTCCCCGGACCAAGCAGAGAATGTCGAGCAGAGGGCTGGTGAGGGGGGATCTTTTGATCTCCCCCAGCCAGTGCCTCTACCGGCTTTTTCTTTTTTTTTTTTACTTTTTTTTTCTTTCTACCGGCCGGGCGGGCGCCCCCTGGGGTGTTGCGCCCTGTGCGCTCGCACAGGTCGCACACCCCTAAGGCCGGCCCTGGGTAGATGGCATTGTACTAGTTCTCGCTAATTTGTCTGGCAGAATTCAGGTAAATGAATAACTGGGATCTCAGCAAATGAAACATAGGTGAATTGCCATGAATGTGGGTGAATGTAAACTGAGTAACTTTTGCTGTCAGCTCGACCAGCATTGAACTGAGTCCTTCTCTGTTTATATAATTCAGTCCTGGTCAATGGTTTTATAAGATGATCATGCCTACCTTCCACAGTCCTATTTTACATGCGGGCCCTCTAGATTTGGGTCTGCCAAACCATTGTCTTTATTCTTTGATGTCCTCATTTTCTGGAATAATAAACTCAACTCATGTGCAGAGTTCTGCGACTGCGTGGTTGGGTTGTCACTTTGAATGACACCACGACTGCTTTTAGCGTAGACGCGCCTCCTCCCAACTCACATGTTTCCTGGGATCCTATTGGGAAGCACGATCATGTGTTTGTGTGAGGAAAATCTAATGGGTCTACAATGGACATTGGTCGTATTATCGATAAAACATAATGACGAGGGATGCCTCTTGCAAGAAAAAACAAGTCCAGGCTTTGTTTTAACCAACATACAGTAGCTGTAGCCAGGTTTCCTAAAATTCACAGGTAGAGACAGAGGGGTCTATTCACTAAAAGGTGAGTTGAGATTTTTATCTCACCAGTTTAGCTATACATTGTACAAACCTGGTGATTTTTCCCCCGCTAAGCAAAATCACTAGGATTGACCCTCCACAATGTATAGCTTAACTGGTGGCATTAAATGTTCAGCTCACCTCAGCTCACCTTATCTCATCTCAACTCACCTTTTAGTGAATAGCTCCCAGGGAGACAGGAATGATGCAAATAGTCAAAAACATATTCTCCCTAAGCATCCCTGGCACATGGTTTTCAAAATTGGTCAGCAGATGTTTCCCATCTGTGTGATGCGTCTTCAAGGCAAATTCAGATACTTGAGTATCAGTGTATTGGCTGCATGATGCTACTATTAAATACTAGCATTGTTTTTCTTTTAGAACTTCTGGCATCTAATTAATTCATTTTGCACCCCTGCCACAATTATTACATCATGATGGTCCTTATGCAGGTTACAGATAACATCCAATCAGAAGGTATCTTCAACAGCTGGCCGAGGATGTATCACACTGTATTTTTATTTAAATCAATGCAATGTAAAGTCTGGCTCTTCCCTTATCTATGACATTAGCAGATTACTGTCATGGATCGGTACACACCAGACAAGGCCTATGCAAAATTGCATTGGCATGTGCCGAGCTAATATCCTCAAGCCATAAAGAAGCAAGGACGAAAGAGATTTGTGTAGCATTTTTATTTGCTACACATTCAGACTTCCAGTGAAATAAAAATATTCAGGGCTTTACTATTCCTTTAAAGGGACTCGGGGATGCAGTGGTGTATCTTCGTTTTGTGCTGCCCTAGGCAGACCAAATTTGGGCAAACCCCACCGACTTTGCACACCCAGGACATGCCCCATAACCCACGTTGCACACCCAGGACCAGACCCATCACCCCATTACATGCCCCATCACCCACATGCACACACATTAAATGACCCATCACCCCCACTACATACCCTCCATTTCATGACCGCATCACTTGACATCATTACCTAATTACATGACCCCCATAACTTGACATCATTAACCCCATTACATGCCTCATTACCCCAATTACATGCCTTCATCACCCCCATTACCTACATTACATGACCCCCATCACATCCCCCCTGGACCCCAGGACTTACCCTGGTCACTGGTGGCTAGTGGCAGGCAGCAGGGGATCCTCGATGCTGCCTGTTTGACTCACTGCACGGCGAGTGCAGAAAGGTCAGAGTGACCTGTCGGTACTTCCCCATCATAATTAAACATGGCGCCTAATGGTACAGACACCCTGAGTACAAAAGAAAATAGAGTACTCATAGGACAGTAAAACACTTATTGACTAGATATTTAACACATTTCAACACTAACCTATAATAACATTTCTTAACACCTCCTGAGAGACTGGATTTTGCAGGACAGGATACAATCTTAACCTTGGGAACACACTATGGGCAATTGCTTGACCCTTCCAGGATACACATCCTGGCTGACATCCTGAGTGAACCTGTACTGAACAACCCGTGTTTGAAGTCCAGTTAAACTGAAAGCAGAGTGTCGCTGGTGCCCCCATAGTGTGCACACTCATACTGCATGGGGAGCCGAATTGGCAGTATGGAGGTTTATCTGCTGCCTGTTTGGCTCCCTGTGCAGCCTGCTTGCAGGCAGAGTGGTGGTGATGGGAGATATTTTTTTTTCTCAAAGGAGCGTCTTTTTTTTTATTTTTATTTTTTTTGTGCTGCCCCCCCCAGAGACAAACAAAGCAAGTGCCGCCCTAGGCACTTGCCTTATTTGCCTCGCCCTAAATACAGTGCTGCAGGGATGCACAACATCTGCACCAATGACTGGCTGATAAGGTTGCCACCTTTTCTACAAAAAAATACTGGCCATGCTGCTGCCGCCATAGACTTAACATTGGCCTCAAGCCAATTTTTTTTACCATCCTGCCAGTAAAATATCGGCCAGGTGGCAACCCCACTGAGTGTGATGGACGTTTTAGTGAAAAGTAGATATATTGGCAGGGATTGTCTGTTACTGCCTGGAGATAGTTATCTGTGATGGGATTTGTAGTCCATGCAGTGGAAGAGTCTGCCCGGGTCAGGTGGTAATATGGATCACGCATTTTTAACCCCAGAGCTGCCAAAGTTACATGCTACGGCTCATCTGTCAGCCACATAAACAATCTAGGGCAGGCAAACTTCGAATTGCACCGATACCATGAATGACTCCCTTGGCACTTCATCTGAAATTCTACTCCTCCTCTGCATTCAGAGCGATTATATGGAGTCATAATAAATAGACCTAATGAAGCACAATAGAAATGAATGTAAATTTAATTGTGTTTTGGAACAAAATTGCCGGGACTACAAGTCTAATTTCATGCTTTGTAAGTTTAGCTGAATTTTTGCAAAGAATTAAAAGTTTCAATTACCCAGAACCAACATGAATTTACAAAAAAAAAAAAAAAAACACAACTGCCCCCATTCTCTGTCTTTAAGTTTTATTCTTCTCATTTAAACTCAACTCACAGTGAATAAAAATAGACAGTTTGGATTTTATTTGCCAGTTCTAATTTCATCTATGTGGGAATTTTTTTACAATTTTGTTTACATTTTTATTTTATTCCCATAACATATGAGATGTCATAAAAGTGGAAATTAGACTCCATTTTTGTAGATCGAGGGGGGAAGGGTAAGAAATTGATGCCAGCTGACACTGTTGGCCAATGTCCACCAGGGGCTATTCACTAAAAGTGAACTGACATGTGGAGTGCAAGTATATCAGTGGCCTAGTTGTTGTGACAGAGCAATATTAAGGAACCAAGGAAAGGGTAATTAGAAGATTGCAGGAGCCGAGCCAACAGTCATACTATCTTCTCAAAGATATTCACTAAAAGTGAGGTGTGGGCTGGTTCAGTTGAGATAAACATTCCATCGCACCAATGTACCTATGCAAGTTACAAGGCCAAACCTAGTGAGCTTCTCCTACTAGAAGTGATAAAATAAATAAATAAATAGGGTATGTCCATAATAGAACCAAATAACACAAAAGAATAAGTCCTGTTTTTGGTCCAAAACACCATTGCTCCAATAGTTTTGCAAAATATCCAGGAAAATATCAAAAAATATTTTTACTCTTGAAGGAGAAACTCACCAGATTTAGATCCCTCTCCATAGTGTTTAACGGATGAAGAAGAGTCCTAGTGACAGTTGGATGCATTATCTCCATAATTGAATGTGCAAAGATTTCTACTTACAGTTGGATGTGTCTACTTAAACTTAAAACATAAGTGTTATGAACAAAAACTTTTTTCCGAGTCAAGGTAAAAATTCTAAATTCTAAAAAACAAACCACAGTAAATCTTTAACAATTCCATTGAGTTTAATGAAGTCAATGCATTAACGTATGATTTTCATATTACCATTTATTATGACTTCCCCGCTTAATTAGCAGAGAGTAGCCTCCGGCACAAGGTCAAGAGTTACGTTGAAATTAATATTAAAATGGTTAGGAAATTATAGTAAAATCTGTAGCAAATGGGGCTTGATAACGGCAGACGACACATATCTTTCCTACTTCATAGATATGTCCAATATTTCCTTTGCACATTTTAAATGCTACTTTGCCTGCTGCTTTTCAAATATTTAACAGTTAATTGCAAAACTGCTTGTTTTAGACACTTATCACAGGGTCAATTAAGCAACAAATATTGGTTTTCCAATAAGGCAGTTCAGCACAGATCTGTTAGAGGTCCAAAATAAAAACGAAAATAAAAGCAGTCATAATATAATCTAAGCTCAGGGTTCTATTTTTCTACAATCCGTATTTAAATCGTTTGCTACAATTCACATGGCACAAGTCTAAGAAAAATCTATTTGACAATAAATATGTCAGCTATTACAGTTGCAGATGGTTGTCAACATAATTAAATCATATCTAATGGATAATGTTCTTTTTCTTAATGCTTTAATACAAAACAACAGAACAAAAAACAGGATGTTATAAAACACCTAACATTTAATAATAATAATAATAATAATAATAATGTTTAAGTTTATTAAAATACCTGGACAACTAGGTGTATTTTATAGAACATTGATGAATTCCGGTGGGGTGTGCATAAATAATAATATATAGAAATATGAGGTTTATATGGATTTTTTTTTGTAATAGATACCATGCTCTTAAGCAATAACAATACATATAATAATGTTTGTAATAATAACAATCCTATGTTTATTTTTGGAAAACAGGTGCAGCATGTAAGTTCTGAGAGCAAACTGGTGGTAGCTTGAGGGGTCTATTCACTAAAAGTGAGTTGAGGTGAGTTGCAGATTCAAGTTCACTGATTTGGTATACTTGGTGTTATGCCAGGACAAAACTGGTGAGTTCCTCTGGCAAGAAAAGCAGAGTTGGCTCGACATAATGCATTGTTAAAAAACTTCATTTTTAAATATTTAACTATGCATTATCCATGGCCAACAACGCTCTTCTAGCCAGAGAAGCTCACCAAGTCATAAAGGGAATCAACACAATAAAGGAAGAGAGTATATTTAAAAGAAGAAAAACTAGCACAACTAGAGGACATAGTCTAAAATTAGAGGGGCAACGATTTAACAGTAATATCAGGAAGTATTACTTTACTGAGAGGGTAGTGGATGTATGGAATAACCTTCCAGCAGAAGTGGTAGAGGTAAACACAGTGAAGGAGTTTAAGCATGCGTGGGATAGGCACAAGGCTATCCTAGATACAAGAGAGGGAACTGGGGACTAATAAAATTATTTAGAAAATTGGGCAGACTAGATGGACCGAATGGTTCTTATCTGACGACACATTCTATGTCTCTAAGTTCGGCCATGGAACTCTCATGGTCTATTGGATAGACCACTCAATCTACCACCCATGAGGTCACAGGACATAAAACTGAGGGTAACACTGAAGCTAAAAACTTTCTTCGGGTGAGTAGCAAAGCGGTTGTGAAGTTTAATGGTTTAAGGACAAGATAAAGTCACACTGACCCATGATCAACACTTATAGCTGAGATTTATGTTTCCAAGAACAAATTGGAAATACGGGACTTTGCATCCCGGCTATAATTTATAAAGGTTATGCTGTGTCTATAATGCCCCACATGTGACCTTTGTGGAATCTATGTAATAAACCTCAATTAATTGTGTAAGGCATCATAAATAACACCTTTCCATTGCAGCATGACTGCAATAAGCAATAAAGCTCTTTCTGTGTAGATGAAGTATGCAAGACTGAAATGACCCCTGACCGTACAAAAAGGCCCCACTAATGCTACTTAAACATGTAGATATAACGCAGTACAGAGCAAAGAGAATGGTGCCATTGAAATAACCAGACTTTTATTAACATTTGTATATCCTTTTCAGAGTTTAAGGGGGAAATTAGAAACAGTTATATGTAGCACAAAGCTTTGGGTACCATAGAAAACATTAGTACATATTTAATTCACAGCACAGGATGTAAATGCATGTACTGTGCCTAAATGAGTGTCTGAAGCAATTAATTTACGGTTAGGGCTAGTGTTAGGTTAGGGTGAATGCTAGGGTTAAAGATGGTGTCAAAATGCCGCTGTAAAATAAAATGGTTAAGAAAAAGCAATCCGCTACTTTCAGTTATTACTCTATAACTTTTTTGAAGTAAATTATATGATGAAAATAATGGTATCTAATAAAAGTCCTTCTTAACTGTTAAAATCAATATATAGCATGTGTCGGTACATTAAATCAGAAAGAGAAAAATGACAGTTAAACACAAACACTGCAGAAGTGTTACTACAGGCCACATCGGCAAGAAGATGAACAAGCACTTTTGGAGAAATTGTCAGAATCAATCTAATGGTTGGTATTATGACTGTTCATAATTTAGCACTTTTTATTCAAGGTGTATAATAAATGGCACTTGGTTCCTGTCACTTACCTGTCCGAGATCCTCACAGCTGAGGTCCTTTGCGATGTTGCAGTGGCCATCATTCCGGAGTCCAGTAAGCGCGGCTTCCAGTGTCACCATCTTTTTGGAGTCCGCTTGTTTACCAAGTGGACTTGCATGTATAGTAATGGCGGTAAAATGCATAAATTCAAATGTTTAAATGAGAACATTCCCCCTTTTGGGCCTTCTCTCATTACAATTGTAAATACAATCCTGGCTACCACGCTACCCCTATTGCCTGTTCATACAGTCTTCATTGTTATTTTGGCTACGTTACTCTCTGTGAGTTACGTCTCTTGCTTTTTACCTTCGGCTACTATTTTTGACCACACTTGTACTCTGCCTGTCTCGACCCTCGGCTACCATTGTTGACCATGCTCTTACGTAGTTCCTGGTTTACTCTAGATAGTGCTTGTGCCACACAGGTCCCTGGCAAAGAGTTTCCTGGGCTGAACCTTTGAGCACACATTTGCTTGGATGAACACCACAATACACTATCTAGAGGTAATCCGTTCTTGGGATCTCAGATACCCAGACCAGTACCCTACTGGTCACAGTTCCATGCAGCCCCATTCACATTACGGGAAAGTTTAGGGTTCTTTTCAGAGGTGGTCTCCTTTTTGGGGTAAGCCTGGAATCACCACCTCTTTGTCCCTTGGTTACAAACCTCCCAATCTTTCTGTAAACAATACATAAAATAATTTGTTTTGATACTTGGTATAATACAAAATACGGAACTCTAACGTTACATATTTTTTTCTGCTATTTTAATTTGTCCCTGTTACCTAATTTGAAGAAAATATTATGACTTTCCAATGACCCAAGCCTACACATTGTGTTTGTGGAAAATATATTTTCATTTCTGAATGTTTTTTGTCTTGTTAAACTCACCAGCTGTGTTCATTACCTGCTGTTGTGGTCGGATCTCTGAAGTGACTTGTAAGTATTTATTAAATATTCAGGTACATTTGATTCCAGGGCACTAGAGGTCTGTTCGTCAGATAGTCTTCATAAAATCCTATTAAAAAACGAAATGACTTCTCGGGTAAACTTTACATATAGAGAATGATGTAATGATGAATTATTTTTTGCAAGGTCCCTGTAATATGACTGGCACAGCAGGCGTTAGAAAGAACTTATATTTTCATTTAAGGAAGAATGTAGTGGTTAGTGGGGCTATAATCATATAAATTACAATTTTAATATCTGTAATCTCTATAACTTTTACATGTTCCCTATGTGCAGAATGATAAAAAAAAACCTGTGTATCCAATTAATTAATCAAGGAAGGGATCTCATAGGAACTACCTTGATTAATTAACTAATTTCCGTCTAAATATATAGTTTGCTGGATACTAAATAACCGATCATAGAACTGTATGCTTAGATACTAACAGTAGGTGGAATTAGGGAAGAATCTCTTCACATTAATACAATTATCTTCAAAGAGTGGACCACGTGCTACTATGCATTTTAATTTTTTGGGTGGAGACATCAAAAAGGAAGTAAAAGAAATGGGAGGGGAAGAGGAAGAAATGGCTGATGAATGCCATTGAAACAACAAAGAGAAAGGCTGATTCCACAGTAATGGCATGCAAATTGCTGCCAGCTGAACCTCTGTGTCCACCCTGTTATTGATGATTAAAGAAAACCATGCTGAAATCATTTTTAATGCTAGACTACAAAATAAATATTAATTTCATTAATTAAATTATTATTAAAACAATATACATGACATGAATAGACATTCGAATATATTTGCAACTATTTTGGCATATTTGGGGAATAACTTCCTGTTACAAAGAGCCCCTAAGAAAACTCTTGGAATACTTTATTAAGTTGAAATTGCTAAATGGAATGGCTTCCCTAGCGTCAAAATAAAAAAAAAGTCAATTGATAGCATCATTTCTGTTTAGATGTGATAAACTTCATACACATAACGTTCTGAATATTAAAAATGTATTTTTTCATTTTTCAGCAGTTTGCATTTTAAATAATTATATTACAACCTGAAAATAAACCAAAGACTCTCCCTCCACATGCATTAAAACGGCTACATATTAACATCACTCCACAACTTGCACACATAATTATTCCTTCCTGTGACTGATTACATCATATTTGTGCACCGTAGGGGCCTGTTACATATACGTGCTGCCTTGCTAACCAGTCACTTTAACATACAGCAGTGTTAAACTATTTTAATGTTATGGATGTTATCGTAACCATGGATTACAACTTCCTCGAGGATCAGTCCGTTTAGGAGTCTCTAATGTATATAAAGCTTGAATCGGAGTGTTACACAGTGCAAGGTGAATCTCAGGCTAGCAGGACAGCTTGTCAAGACTACAGACTTGCACATGGCATAACGTAACAGGCGAAATGGATCCCTGGCTACAGAAACAGAATAAAAATGCCATATTAAAAGAAAATCTAATTATGTGCATTGACACCACGGTACAGACTACTGGATCAGCTCTACATGGGAAACAGTGGCGGCCAGTGCTGCTAATTACTCAACCAACATAAAAGCTTTTCATTGACACCCAAAATTCCCTATAGGGGGAGTACAGTTGGGGATCAGTGGTCAATGTCTGCCATATTGCACTGTTGTATGTAGACCAGGAGGGATTTTGTGCAAAAGGCTATTCTTGCTGGTTAGAGAATTAGAGGTGATGGGATAACTAAGTGAGTCCCTAAGGGGTAATGCTTACACGAAAGAGTCCAAGGAATCTCCTTTAATCCACCCCTGGTTTAATTATTGCATATGACTCACTTGAGACTACTGAATCATCATCCTCCCGCTAAATGCTGTGTGGGTCTTTATAAATAAGAACATCAGTTGTCAGGTGACAGCAAGAGTAGGAATGATTGGAGCAATCTGTTAGCATTTTGTGTAGCTGGCCTTCACCAGTAATAGGCATTAGCTGTGATGTATGGTTCTCATGATGCTCAACTTAGCTGAGCATCACAGGAAAGGTAGTCTATCAACTATAGATACCAGTGGGAGCTAGACTCCACCACTATCAATGTCAAGCACACAATATAACTGATCTGGACTATGCCATACCACATATGTGTCTGGCTAACTATATACTGTACCAGATCTGTTTCTGTAATAACATACTATTATTTTTCCATACTGTACTGCATCTACATCTGGAAAGTAATAACCTTTGACACTGTATGTGCCTAATTATCTCTATGCCAATGATGGCAAAGCAATACCAGATCTGTGTCTGGTTAACTATATATTTATTTGAGCTACATTCTACCACGTCTGTACTATATACAGGTGCAATTTCCAGACATGCTTATATGTATAAGTAGGTATACATGATCTACCTACATGTATGTATATATATATATATTAATAATCTACCTATATTAGGGAAGAACAATGTTTGTAGCTCTGCAGTAGTGAATAGTGACACAAAAAAAGTACAAAATAAAACCCAGAAACGTATACACTCTTCTCTAGCAATGGTTTTTATGGTCCCATCATGACACAACCAGCCAGGAATCAGTAATGAAATGACGCATTCCAGGGAAAAAAAACATATTACCAAAACGACCACTAGATGGTGGTAAAAGCCGATGAATGGGAGAATCAGAGCGCTCTAATAAAAAGGCTCTCTAAAATCTTTTTTTTTGCGATGTAATATTAATGTGTTTTCCTTTAGGGCACATTTCTAAATTATATTCTGTGACAGGTACATGAGAATTTTTTTTAATAGTTATTTTTTTTTTTTTTTGTCTCCCTGAGCAGTTATAAGTTAGCTCTGCAGAGCCGGTAACATTACCAACTTTTCTGTTTGCCTCCTTGTTACCGGTGAACACTATGGTTGAATTGGCATAAACGTTTGATGCTACAGAGTTACAGTTGATATTCCAGTTATGTTCCTGAGTCTGAAAGCGCAGTTTTTTTTTTATTTTTATTTTTTAGATAAATCGGGGGGAAAATGGTCAGAAAACATGAAATAGACATATACATTTTAATAAAAATGTTGTCACTCTCTTTCTCTCTCCCTCCCCCCCCCCTCTCTTTCTCTCTCAAAATTGTGCCAAATGTCACAAACCTTAATGACCCATGAGTATATGGTCAGGAAGAAACGGTCTGGAATCTTACAAGTGAACTGAAAAATAAAATAAAAATAAAAAACAGGCATTGCTAGCCAAGATGGAAAAATAGGCTTCATGTTTTGTATGTTGCACATGTGTTTAAAGGAACTGTATCGCCTAAATATTGACTTGACTGTGAATGTGAAAAAGAATAAAACAAAATGATTGGAAATGATCTCTACATGTATTTAATAAAATCAGAGAATAGCTTGAGGAAGTCCACTTTGGAGGTCGCCTTTCATTTTAAGACACCCTAAATTAGGAGAAAAATGGCTTTTATATGTGTCTCTGGAGTCTCCTGCTGATGACATCACCTGTGGCTTCTCTATGCAAATTTGCAATCGGCATAGCCACAGATGATGTCATAAACAGGAGACTCATTTAAAACACATTTTTCTCCTCTTTTAACCATTTGATTGCAATGTTGCTAACACAGTGTATAGATCGTTTTCAGTCATTTTTTTATATTTTCTACATACAGAGTAAAAACAATGTTTTGAGTGGTACAGAACCTTTAATAACATACCGCCTAAGTGGCCCTAGTTAGGAGAGACAGTCCCTATTTGCACCCAAATCCTGCTGTCCCCCTTTCCTGGTAGCTCATCATATGTGGTTTGTATAATTATATCACAGAGCTGCACAACAATACAACTCACAATACATTGTATTTATACTGCAGTAAATGTGTAAAAAAAACGTATTCTAAATGACTGATCAACCTATATAAATAGTTGCCAATTGGCCACAAAGTCAGTGAAAATGTTCCGATAGTCCCGCCCCTAGCCACATCTGCAGCCACCCCCACAAAAATAAAAGTGTCCCTCTTTGGCCATTTGAAAATGTTGGGAGTAGGGTTGCCACCTGGCCGGTATTTTACCGGCAGGCCGGTGAAAAATTGGCTTCAGGTCAATGTAAAGTCTATGGAGACAGTGCCAAGGCCGGTATTTTTCTGAAGAAAAGGTGGCAACCCTAGTTGGGAGGTATGTATGTGAAATGCACTTATTTTGTTCTTTAAAAAAAATTACACTTTCCCTTGTAATTTGACTCTAAATTCAGTGACTTCCAATAAGCAGGATGTGGCGAGATAGGCAGAAGAAAGCATCTAATGGACTATAGGGGTAGAAAAAAAATAAAATGGTAAAACATGAGTAAGGAACAATTTGCTAATATTTGTAAGATTTTGCGCCCCCCCATTTTGTGCTTGTCCATTTATTTTTATTTAGTGTACATTTTTATGTACACTAAATAATATATAAGTAATATATAAGGATTTATATTTGAGCATGCAATGTGAAAATTACGCAGACTTTTAGTAAGTGCTGCAAGACTGCGGTCCCGAATCACCCAGTCCCGACTCTAGGAGTTCCGAATCCCGCAGTTCCAAATCCAGCCCTTCCGAATCCAGCACTTCCGAATACTACAGCTCCAAATCCCGCTCTTCCGGATCCCATAGTTCCGAATCCAGCCCTTCCGTTAAGCTCCACCTCTTTCCCGAAAGATTGACCAAGGTGGAGTTTGTCAGGACAGTAGGACTGTTAGGAGCCTGACTACAGTTGCCACCAGGCCTGTAAAAGTCAGTGGAGGCCAGTGATAAATATATGAAGGTAAAAGCGTGTTTTTTTTTATTATTATAATTTTTTTTTTTTTTTTTTAAGAAAAGATGGCACTCCGAGTCCTGAGATGTATATCTCACAATATCAAAGAACCTAATGTTGGGACTGGATCTATGCCAGCCTTAAAGCAATCTCTAAGCTCAAATGATTAAGTCAACCGAAAGAGCAATGATTTAAAGAGACTTAATAAAAAATAAAACTGCAAAAAAAAAAAAAAATACACTCCAGTGTCCATTTATATATATATTTTTTAAATCCAATAAAGGGACACATGCAGACGGGAGAAAGAGAGAAACACGGAGCTGCTCACGCATTTCACTACATGGCACTCACTCATTGACATAAACTGAATACAATTTTAGAGAATCAAAGAAACATGAATTTAAGATTTAATAAAATGATATGCTGCAATAAGACAGCTTTCACCATCCACTGTATTCAAAACTGTCATTCTTGGAGAGTTCTAAGGTCATATATAAGGAGAATATTTTTTCTGCCTGTTTTTTGTTTGTTTAAAAAAAAAAAACATGATGCTTTTTATGTATTTTACAGAGCCGCAGAAATTAATTGATTGAAGTTAAATATTTGATTAGGAAAATTAGGCAGATGAATAAATGATATAAGTAATGTGTTAAGCCTGATGACCATTTTATGCCATAATATATTACCAGACCTTACATTTAATAGCCTATCAGGCATATTTCGATGAAATATAGTATTTTAAATTGTAGCTATAGTTATAAACGATGCAACCTATACCAAACACTAAAAAATAGCTTTCGAGTTTGAAATAAATATAGCACTAGAAAATATACTGTTCTAAAACATACTGAATAGACTTATAAAACTTGTTTTAAACTGTTACATCTCTTTAAAGAGTTTGTTTATCACATTAGAAAAATGTTTTATGAAGTCTGCATACGAAACGAAACAAGTCGGCAAAATAATAGAAGATTTATTGAGTTGCAAAATGGCTATGAATACAAAACACACACACATACGTCATTTGTGTATATAGTGTTTTTGTGATATTTATATATTTAAGAAATAAAGCCCGTCGTTGTAAACGAAAATGTCTCAAAAAATAATGGGCAGATGAGTCCGAGCTCTGGAACGCAGAGGGTTAAATTACGTTTACATTTAAAGATTATTAAAATTCAATGATGATGCGTCCAAGCTTTTTTTTTTTTTTTTCAGGATTTTGCTGTGAAAAGGGTTTCAGTGCCGGGAAGAGAGCTGTGAAAAGCTTTAAAACATTCAGACTGTTAAAAAAAAAAAAAAATCTTTGCAAAAGATAGCATTATATTCTGCATATTTGATGAATTTCTGGAAATTCTATTAAATTGAAGTTCCTATCATTTTTTTTTTTTTTTTTTGAAATGCAGAATCTAGGTAAAGCTGATTGCAATAGCTGAACATCAATTGTCTTTTGTTTATAATATTATCTGAGACATGAATGCAAAGGGAAACGGAGTAATCAGATAAGTATTCATTGGCTAGCGCTTAAAATCGAAGGAACTGTGTACAACATAAAGAGGAAACAAACATAAGAAAGAAGGTGGGTTAGGACTGGAAAGTCGTACATTGTAATGGATTTTCATAAATTATTATTTATACCAGTGTAGACAATCACATGAATTGAACCATTAGGCACACACTGATTAAAATCATCGTGGCTTAAAGGGACAATGATAGAAATATTATTTGTGTGAGAAAGCAGAGCAAAAGCATAGTTGCCAACAGTCCTAGATGTGCAGGGACTCGTCTATTTTTGGGTCCTGTCCAGTCAAATTCGGGTCTGTCCCGGCATTAATACTGTGTAGTTTGCACTACTCACAGGCCGCATTGTGTTTAAGCTGTGTATGTTGAGCAGGAATATGCAGTCTATGTGAGAGGAAAGGAGTTTCAGATACCCAGTATCCTGTGTTACATAACCCCGCCCCCTTTTTGGGTTCACCCCTTTTTTTTTCTGGAAAAAATATGGAATTCTGGGTCAGAGTTCAAAAAGTGGATCAGTTACCATGGAATGTTCCTGCTGATTATTCCGCATAACCCCCACTGTGACCTGTTATTATTGTTTTATACATATGTGTATGGTGTAAGGCTTATCGGTTATGTGTGTTACAGGCAGTGTTAATTTTGACGGCACATTTTGATTCAGTCTTTTGGCTAAAATTCCATTTTAATTCATATTTAAGTCATATTTTAGTCGTTTGAATTGTTTTAGTTTTAGTCGACTAAATCTCCAGCAGTGAGGGAGGGAACAGGTCTGAGAAGGCTGTTACACAGTGTTAAGTTAACTTGCTAGGGAGATGGGAGGGAACAGGTCAGAGAAGGCTGTTACATAGTGTTAAGTTAACTTGCTAGGGAGATGGGAGGGAACAGGTCTGAGAAGGCTGTTACATAGTGTTAAGTTAACTTGCTAGGGAGATGGGAGGGAACAGGTCTGAGAAGGCTGTTACATAGTGTTACGTTAACTTGCTAGGGAGATGGGAGGGAACAGGTCTGAGAAGGCTGTTACATAGTGTTACGTTAACTTGCTAGGGAGATGGGAGGGAGCAGGTCTGAGAAGGATGTTACATGGTGTTACGTTAACTTGCTAGGGAGATGGGAGGGAACAGGTCTGAGAAGGATGTTACATAGTGTTACGTTAACTTGCTAGGGAGATGGGAGGGAACAGGTCTGAGAAGGCTGTTACACAGTGTTACGTTAACTTGCTAGGGAGATGGGAGGGAACAGGTCTGAGAAGGCTGTTACATCGTGTTACGTTAACTTGCTAGGGAGATGGGAGGGAACAGGTCTGAGAAGGATGTTACATAGTGTTACGTTAACTTGCTAGGGAGATGGGAGGGAACAGGTCAGAGAAGGCTGTTACATAGTGTTAAGTTAACTTGCTAGGGAGATGGGAGGGAACAGGTCTGAGAAGGCTGTTACATAGTGTTACGTTAACTTGCTAGGGAGATGGGAGGGAGCAGGTCTGAGAAGGATGTTACATGGTGTTACGTTAACTTGCTAGGGAGATGGGAGGGAACAGGTCTGAGAAGGATGTTACATAGTGTTACGTTAACTTGCTAGGGAGATGTGAGGGAACAGGTCTGAGAAGGCTGTTACACAGTGTTACGTTAACTTGCTAGGGAGATGGGAGGGAACAGGTCTGAGAAGGCTGTTACATCGTGTTACGTTAACTTGCTAGGGAGATGGGAGGGAACAGGTCTGAGAAGGGTGTTAAGTTAACTTGCTATGGATATGGGAGGGAATAGGTCAGAGAAGGCTGTTACACAGTGTTAAGTTAACTTGCTAGGGAGATTGGAGGGAAAAGGTCTGAAAAGGCTGTTACAGAGTGTTAAGTTATCTTGCTAGGGAGATTGGAGGGAACAGGTCTGAGAAGGCTGTTACAAAGTGTTAAGCTAACTTGCTAGGGAGATGGGAGGGAACAGGTCTAATAAGGCTGTTACACAGTGTTAAGTTAACTTGCTAGGGAGATGGGAGGGAACAGGTCTGAGAAGGATGTTACATAGTGTTACGTTAACTTGCTAGGGAGATGGGAGGGAACAGGTCTGAGAAGGCTGTTACATAGTGTTACGTTAACTTGCTAGGGAGATGGGAGGGAACAGGTCTGAGAAGGCTGTTACATAGTGTTACGTTAACTTGCTAGGGAGATGGGAGGGAACAGGTCTGAGAAGGCTGTTACATAGTGTTAAGTTAACTTGCTAGGGAGATGGGAGGGAACAGGTCTGAGAAGGCTGTTACATAGTGTTAAGTTAACTTGCTAGGGAGATGGGAGGGAACAGGTCTGAGAAGGGTGTTAAGTTAACTTGCTATGGATATGGGAGGGAATAGGTCAGAGAAGGCTGTTACATAGTGTTAAGTTAACTTGCTAGGGAGATTGGAGGGAAAAGGTCTGAAAAGGCTGTTACAGAGTGTTAAGTTATCTTGCTAGGGAGATTGGAGGGAACAGGTCTGAGAAGGCTGTTACACAGTGTTAAGCTAACTTGCTAGGGAGATGGGAGGGAACAGGTCTAATAAGGCTGTTACACAGTGTTAAGTTAACATGCTAGGGAGATGGGAGGGAACAGGTCTGAGAAGGCTGTTACATAGTGTTACGTTAACTTGCTAGGGAGAAGGGAGGGAACAGGTCTGAGAAGGCTGTTACATAGTGTTACGTTAACTTGCTCGGGAGAAGGGAGGGAACTGGTCTGAGAAGGCTGTTACATAGTGTTAAGTTAACTTGCTCGGGAGAAGGGAGGGAACTGGTCTGAGAAGGCTGTTACATAGTGTTAAGTTAACTTGCTAGGGAGATTGGAGGGAAAAGGTCTGAAAAGGCTGTTACAGAGTGTTAAGTTATCTTGCTAGGGAGATTGGAGGGAACAGGTCTGAGAAGGCTGTTACACAGTGTTAAGCTAACTTGCTAGGGAGATGGGAGGGAACAGGTCTGATAAGGCTGTTACACAGTGTTAAGTTAACTTGCTAGGGAGATGGGAGGGAACAGGTCTGAGAAGGCTGTTACATAGTGTTACGTTAACTTGCTAGGGAGAAGGGAGGGAACAGGTCTGAGAAGGCTGTTACATAGTGTTACGTTAACTTGCTCGGGAGAAGGGAGGGAACTGGTCTGAGAAGGCTGTTACATAGTGTTAAGTTAACTTGCTAGGGAGATGGGAGGGAACAGGTCTGAGAAGGCTGTTACATAGTGTTAAGTTAACTTGCTAGGGAGATGGGAGGGAACAGGTCTGAGAAGGCTGTTACATAGTGTTAAGTTAACTTGCTAGGGAGATGGGAGGGGAAACAGCGGGATCCTCTTCTTCTGCAGTTTGCAGGGCTTTGTGCTAGGGGACAGACAGGCACATGGAGCCTGTGCCTCAGCCAATCTAGCTACAGATTGAGTCAGGGGACCCGACTTTGGCAGAAATCCATGGGAACCAGAACCAGTAGTCCCTCCCTGTTTTTTTAGTTGTGGATTTTAGTCATAGTTTTAGTCCTATTAACTTAGTATTTATTTAGTTATTGTTTCGTTTTAGTCACTGAAAACATGCAGATGACGAAAAAACTATGACAAAAATGTTTTATTAACACTGGTTACAGTAGCAAGATCTTCACAGAGATGGAAAGGAATATATAATTGGGCTCATTTTCTCTTGAGCTTTAAATGCTGCAAATGTTAAGTTTCCTGGTATTGTAAAAACGAAAAAAATCTAATACTGGACCAAATCAATGTTTCTAAAGAGCAGAATTCAGAGGAGAGTTGAAGCCGCATAATTCAACGAAACAAACAAACAAAAAGACACACAAAAGACAACTGCAATACGAAAGTGATTGTAAATCAAAACTGAGGTACAATGGTTTCTAAATAAATATATAAAAAAAGCAAATCTTAGAATCTACAGAATATCTTACTGTGATAACTGTGAGGCAATTATGTCCTCACGCAATGAATCTAACGAATACCTTTTTTGTATGTTCTGAGTATGTGGCTTCTAAACAGACAGGGTTGGATCAGCTGCCAATCGGAGATTAGGGTGAGGGGATCAGTAAGTTAAAACAAGTTGTCAGTTAAGGGTCAAAAGACATTTTAATTACCTATTGAAGTTTTGTCCAAACCCACCCCCCTTTTGGGTTAGGGTTTCAGTCTTTTCTGTCGCAGTCATTGGCAATTGGAGCTTGCCAGGTATTGAGGTGATTGAGGCCTGGTTTATCATTGATGGTAATGATCAGTGGGAGGTTCCTGGCTAGGCGTGGGACTGGGAACCTCAGGTAGGGGGGCAGGCATCTGGGCACATCCACCCCAATTTGGTTATTGGCTTGGCACCTTCCTACCATGAGGTTTTGGTTAAATTGTGTGTTTCTGGTTTGAATATGTATTTTGATCATTGTGTATGTTAACGCACATATTTATGGTTACAATGATTTTCATAAATCGTCTGTGGCCTTGTATACCCATACTTGGTGCGGTGTGTTTATTTATTAAGGTAACAAACAAGATATAAAAAAAAACACTGGTAGCACCATAAAGGGAAACAGGTGGAAACTTATATATATATCTGAAATATACTTATTATGGACAATTTATATTTTTATTTTTATCATTCCATTAAATCTGTAAATACCATTTAGCCAGAGTTCATGTATATGTTTTTGTGGCTAATGCAGTCATTTTTCTCTGTGACAAAAATTGCCTGGGAGATTTATATTTAGTTTTTTTTTTTAGGTCTGAAGACTCCATGAGACTGCACCAGGGATGGCTAACCATGGCAGTGCGCAAACTACATATCCCATGATGGCTAGTCAGCCTTAAAGAGATTCTGTGAAATTCAACATTGCATCCATCGCGAACGTGTATATTGTGTGAGCTAAACTTTTAAATGTGTCTGCTTCCTGCTTTTGACATCACTTTGTGGCTTAGTAAATCGAGCGACTGGTGATGTCATCAGCATGAGTCATCATAGACAAATATAACAATTTTCTTTTATTTTATGCCTTTGCATGTCTTTTTTTTTTTTTTTTACAACATATAGATCATGTTTCATCCTTTATGGTTCTGGACATTCGCAGTATGAGAAAAGTTTAGGTAGACAGAACCCCTTTAAACTTGGCTAAGCATCATGGGATATGCAGTCCCCAAACATCCTGCAGTGCCAAGATTGGTCATTGCTGGCATATACTGTTGTCATGCAGTTCCAGATAGAGGAACCTCATCCTGCAAAAGGTGCTACATATTATGAATTCAGTTTGGAGCTCATTTCACTGTTTTAGAGTCTAATAGTACATATCAGTGGAAGTTATAATGAGAGAGGTGCTAATTTAGAAATGAACATGACTCCTGATATAGATCACAGCAATGAATGTGTAATTAAGATCTGATTATGGATTTGCATAATTGCTTGCAACCTTCGTGTTAACATCTAATAATCTAGTGTTTGCGGCGAGATACAGACGGAGGGCGCGCAAGCACACGTTACTAATATATCACACGTATAGTTTACTGAGGCGCTTACATGGTCTTTAGAGTGACCCACAACATTGGAGCACATAGTCATGCCTGAATACGGCATTCCCCAGTAACAAACTATTAACTTTGGAATGATAATAACAAATGGTCATAGAACATAGAGTCAATATTTAATCTTAGTAAACACCCCCTTTAAAAGCACCTTAAACATGATATTGGTACATGTTAAATATAACTTTTTTTTTTTTTTTTTTTTACCATAAAACAAATTGCAGCTCTCCAGATGTTTTACCTTGAAAGTCATTTTATTGGAGTCTCTAAATTTGATGACATCACTGAGCGGCAGTACACAGAAGATAAGCCTCCTTTGCACTAGCGATTATGCTAATTTCTAAGGCAATTGTGTCATTAGCTATTACTGAAAAATCGACATCTCTCTGTTGTACTCGGCAGTTTCAATTGCTTGATGAAGGGCATGGATTTAGTTTTTACGCATTCCAAGAGGTGCGTGGTTTTAGTTTTTCTGCATTCCAAGAGGGGCGTGATTTTAGTTTTTCCGCATTCCAAGAGGGGTGTGGTTTTAGTTTTTCCACATTCCAAGAGGGACGTGGTTTGAGCGCCTCAGCATTCCCTCAGTATTTTGTTCCCATAAGATCTCTGAACTCACAAGGATGCAATTGTCTGTATGTTTATTATTCCTCTGTATGACTAGTGTAAGCACATACAGCGATACCTCTAAATAATAATTTTTTTCGTGGTAGCTTTACATGTTTTTTTCCCCCTATATTTTCCCCCGACTGCCGGTTTCCAGCAAGCAGACATCAGCCGACATTTGAAAAGAAAGAACCAGGGAAAGTCTACTGGGAACAAAAGACACAGAGAAAAGACAGGATTAATGTAACTCAAGATACACAGAAAGGGAACAAGAGTTATGTAAGGAATAATACCAACACCAAAGCAAGGACTCAAATAGAGGCAGATAAAACAAAACACTGCTTAGGGAACTCTGGTTAAGAAGGGCTGACTTTAAACACAAACTTTCAGATGTTATGTGTCTGTTAGTCTATTAAAAATAAGTTGTAGGATTGTAAATAGAAAGATGGGTGATAGAGACATGCCCCCTGTAAATCACTGGTATAAAAAAATAATTCTGGGTCAAAGTGATAGTGTACAAATCACCATATAAACCAATAGATGGTGACTGCTACATTTTTAACACTTTTCCCTAATTAACTCTTGAGACAACTAACAAACCTTAGTGACAAATAATTGAAAAGACACAGCCACAGGAATAAGAACTGTGAATGAAAATGAGGCGAAAAAAAACAAACAGCTGAAAAGTGGAATATGAATTGGAGGAAAAGAATAGAGGTGATACAGCAAGAACAAGTGATAAACACATGAAGGAATAGTGACTGAATGATTACAGAAACCACCAATGACAAAACGGTGTTAAAGGACAACGTTAGGCAAAACAAAAACTCGTGTAATTTAAGGATGCTTTAATGAAAGAATACAAATAATGTACTTTATTCAGACCTCTTTGCTTCATGTAGCTCTAACAGGGGGAAGACATATTGTATAGAATCTTGGGTCAGATCTGCAGATGAATGAAGATCTTCCCCAATATTCTAAACATGTCTGCCCCCTGTTAGAGCTACATGAAGCAAAGAGGTCTGAATAAAGTACATTATTTGTATTCTTTCATTAAAGCATTTCTATGTAAAATCCCTACACTAGATGTCATCTTTCAATTAAACACAAGTTAATCTGTTGCTACAGTTGTCCTTTAACTAGAGACACTGACTCTATTACCACAGACAATGATAAGAACAGAAGGATTGTCCTCCTCATCTCAACTCCAGCTTTTGTATTTCATCTTAAATTAGCTTCAAACACTAGTTATTAAATATTATTTGACTCCATAACTAGAACACATTGTTTCTACTGAAGAGGCATCTGATTCTCAGTGTGCTGCAGATGGCTGATCTTCATTAACACAAAAAGATAAATGCCAGCGTCATAATAATTAGGGCAAAAATTATACTGAGTCCAATTCTCTGTTTAATGTAACTTTTAGAAATTACATTCAGAACAGCATGTTTGTTGAATTCAGGTTACAAATAAATTATTTTTATTATGCAATGTAACTGCAATGCAAGCTTCATATAATCTGCCATTTTGCCTTATAGTGATATTGATTATCATTGTGTAGGTTGACAATGTCTAAGAAAAGTCTATTTTTTCCTCCAGAAAAGCCTCTTACCGGTTATACTAGATGTAAAGATAATGGTTTTTATTACTTGATTAGAGTGGTAGTTAATGCATAACATCCCTTGTTAAATGAGTCAAATACTTTTTGGATTTTCTTTCTATGATTTACCATTGCCTATTTATTAAGGTTTAATTGCAGCATTCTCTGCTACTTCCAGGGTTTCATTTGTTGTGTTGAGAAAGCCTGTCAATAAACTGTTTCTCTCCCCCTGATCTTTTAATACTTCAGACTTCACATCATCCACCCTCTTCACACAGTTTTTTTACTTTGTAATGCTTTACTGGGTAGCTGCTGTTTTACCTGTGCAGTGCCAAGGTTAACCATCACTGAGCTAGGTTTAGCATATTTATCTTCCTTCTGAGCTCATTTACCAGGCAAATATGTTTTTGCAAGCTGCCAGTGGAATGCACCTCCCCTAATATGGTGCACAAATTGTACAATACATGTTGGAATTCACTTTATAGGAGATCATGTAAAAAACACTATAATTGTTCCTTGCACAATTCAAAAGTGATGAAGGCTTTGTTTTAAATATACACTGGATTTAAACAAAAAGGTACCTACACGTGAAATTCCACTTTTTGCCCAATGCAACCAGCCGATCCACAAGATTGTGAAAATAACACACATTTGTTCCGTCTATCTGCCCGTCCTTTGATCTGTCTGTCTCTCTTGGTACCATTCAATATTAGTGCACAAATCCGGCATAAAAAGATGAAAAAACGTCTCCGACTCTCTTTCCACATGAGCGCTAATGCCTGTTTTTTTTTCAACCCACTCGCCAGTACATCACACTTTAAAGTGTGGACTATTCACTAAAAGGTGAGTTGCAGGTGACTTGGCGTGAAATAAGGTGAGTTGCAGGGACCAACCAGGTGGGTTTCCCCTGCTAAGCAAACTTACCAGGTTTGCCCCTGCACAATGTATAGCTAAACTGGTGAGAAGAAATGTTCATGTCACCTGCAACTCAACTATTAGTGAATAGCTCCTTCTTCCTTCTCGCTCTCTCTTCCTCAATTTATTTATAAAAACTCAAACCCATCTTTTAAAATGCAGCATAACTTACATGAAGTAATATCATATATTAGCATAAGGATGCGTCTTCCACATCACCACATGCGATGATTACACATAAACAGTATCTACAAAAAAAAAGAAAAGAAAAAGAAGGGCGCGGTAGCAGCTTATTTCTGGTCTAGCGAGCGCCTATTGAACATGAAGTGAAACAAACAGCTGCGATAGCATTTAGTGCGAATGCAACAGCCAGGAAAGCAAAATAACAAAAAAAAACTTCATTTCATTTTAATCTCTAAATTATTAGCGGTACCATCTACTGCATAATTGTTGTCATTACTTTTGATGGCAGAATTCGGCGGGCCAGGGTGACCAGAGTCAGGGATATTCCATTACGATGATAATTACATTAACAGCTGTGGAGAGCAAGTTAATAATGAACATACTGCCGGTGTTATCCGTGGCCGTATCCAGGGAGATTCCATGTTTATTTTCGTTGCACTGCAACATTCTGTGAGTTCTGCGATGGCTCTTGATTTATATCGAGGAGGCTCCATCCAAAATCCCAAACAATTAATCATTATTAAATAATTACAGAGTCAAGCATTCAGCAGCTCGTAGACCTCAGCCAAGTGGAAGTCAATTAGCAGCAAGTTCTTCAGTAATATATACTTTATTATTAAAGGCAGATTTCCGGAAAAAATACAATGTTCAAAGGACATCGGAGTATAGATTTGAGCCAATTTGTATAGTTAAAGGGAGTCTGTCATCATTGGAACATTGCTAAAACAACTATCTATCTGTTGGAATATATGTAAATATACATATACATAAGTCGTAAAGTGCAAGAAGTAAAATAAGAATCATACATACATCATGTAGACTTCAGCATTTGAGCAGCCATATTTGTGGGAGGACACATGCAGGGTGGAGTTAGGATGTTGGTTTTCCACTCCTATGTGCTGTAAAGCAATGCTACCAGATTGAGGAAACAGTTCTCAAGTGTGCCCAGCAGAGACCTCACTGTGCTCTAAGTATCATTTGTTTTTTGGGGACTGGGTAATGGAAGCAAGACAGCATAGACCATGGGATGCACTATAGTGGACATATGGCATAGGTTTGGGCAGCATCTCAGGTGTATGACATAGTATAGGCTTGCCAAACATTTTACTTTCCCAAGGTGGTAGCACAAGGTACAAATATCACTTTGCACACCACCAGTACATTCATCTTCTAATTAACAATAACAATTAATCACAAATAAAATTATGTAATGCATATGTTTTGAGTGGGTCTGTTCCAGTTCATGACACTTTTAGGAGCTGGGGTTTCCCATTCAGGAAAGCTCTGCTTAGTCCACATGACACAACCCCTGAACAATAGAACTGACAAAGTACGCTGTGTGTTACATCACCAAAAATGGATTAAAGGTACACCTCACTCGCTAAAAGAGATGAAGATTCCTTTTAACGAGTACTGGTCACTTTCCATATAAAGTAATCAGAATTCAGAAGAGTCACATAGATGGATGAAAATGCGGACAAAAAGACGTATGCACTCCAGATAAGGTGAAATGATATGACTTCAGAATTATTTGTAAAAGGATCCAATGAAATCCAAATAAAATCCACAGGGACAGTACAAGACACAGGACACAGTGATATGCCTTACGCATTTCGCGTGAACACACGCTTATTCATAGGCTACACATAGATGGATTTGCAAAGTCGTTGTTTTATTCGGCACACTGTGGCTGGGGTAGTGTGCTTACGATTCAGGATCACAAAAAAGTGACATGCTACTTATTGTATGGAGTACAGTCTTTAGAAAGATGGTGAACTTCATAGCTTGCTCTGCCTAGCTTTCGTGTTCAGTTCTTTAGCCTTGTAATCTTTCCATTCGTCCATTCTAGCTGGAGGTATCATTGCATAACTTAGATGGCAGAGTTATGCCATATAAAGGCTGGCTACATCTTAGCTGGCATCATCGCTTCCTTTTCTTCATAGCTCTACTTTTCTAGCCTGCCTTGGGCCTACTGGTTAGATACTATTATAGTGTTGGCTTCGAACACAATCCTCCTAAAACCTTCAATCACAGGTAGAGTGTTCCTATGTTCCCATGTACAGATGCTATCTTAACATTAGCACTATAACTCGAGTGTGACTGGGTGTTTTCGAACCTTCAGTATCCATACGTATAGAGATCTGAATGACAGGAACCACTGTCCTAGCCATACACATCTTGACCATTACAAGAAACCTGCAAGTTAGCTGAAACTCCAACAGAAATAACTTTGTCAGCGCTGTATGACCAATCATGCAAATTAATCTACTATAAGGAAAGAAAGAAATGGAAATCAGTGTATACCATGGACTAATAAGATAAGAAAATAGAAGCAGTTTAAAAGGTAGCATGTCATAAAACACAGAGAAACACAGCCCCTACCCCCAAATTAGTCATAAACCACTCACTATCAAATACATAGTGAAGGAAAAGCTTCATCAGATGAAGCAGTAGAAAACCTCCAATATCTCCAGCACGTAAAAAAAAACAAAAAAAAAAAAACAGATTTGAAATCTGTGTCCTGTTTTTTTCACACAAGCACTGAGCTTTGTTGGCAGGGGACATTACTGGGCAATCCTACGCAACACATTGGGAGGGGTTATGCTCAGTGGCCTATCATGCCACACTTTATTCCCTATTGGTGGCCACAGTTATGCAAATTTATGACATCATCTCATTAATATTTTTGCTTCAAAATAGCTTACTTACAGTATTTTTATTTAAGGACAGATACCTTAAATTTAGTATTTTCTCCATTGCCTGCACATCTGCTGTGTGTTTGGTGATGGAGTCTGTTTAAATTAGTCCAGCAGAATAGGTTCTCTATGTATATATTATATAATGCTGATCAAGGTCGTCCTTAACGTGGGGCAAATGCAGCAGCTGGCTGTGGTATATTAATGGGCAAACTGGCAGTGGTGTATTAATGGACAAACTGGCTATGGCATATCAACGGACAGACTATGGCATATTAATGGGCACAGTGTGGCATGTTATAATGGACAAACTAGCAGGGGAATATTGTAATGGGCAAACTGTGGCATATTTTAATGGGCAAACTGGCTGTGGCATATTTTAATGGGCAAACTGTTTGTGGCATATTAATGGGCAAACTAGCTGTGTCCCATACCGATCTGGAGGTACAGATTCTGCTCCCTTGAACTGTGCATACTGCTGGGAAGGTAAGGGGAGATCTACCTAGACTAGGCAAGAATCTCTGCTCCCCAATTAAAAGAAATGCATCTGGAAAACTCAGTGCGCTCCTGCGTACAGAAAAATAAGTCGATTTTGTAGACTGTAAGCTTGTTTCTATGCATCTAAACCTATATTACTTGCTACATTTTCTTGGCTAATTATCCATACGTTTATGAAGAGATTAATACACACACACACACACACACACATATATAAATATATATAAAGATAGACAATTATGTATTTTGCCGCAGTCTGTCGCATGTTATTGCCTAATCCGTGAAATTCCCTCGTAATTAAAAAAATGACATTCATGAATGCAGTTACCTACACAGAGCGTCCACATGTGTGTATAATTTTAAATGCAATGTGCAATAACACCATCATTTCATAAATAAAATATGATTTAAAAAATAAAAAAAACTTCATATATTTATCCAAAGCATAAATCTGTAATTTCTAACACTTATGCAAAAGCCCTTATTAAGTTATATATTCCTTCAAGCTCATGCCATAAAACTGTGACATATAAGTTTATTAAAAATGCACTAGTTAATGAATGCGCAAACACTGAAGGGTTAAGCAAGGTCATTAGAACTGGATCATAGCGTAAAACAATGCCCCTGGGGAAAGTGGGTTTTTTGTCACATCAATGAATATTGCAGCCCAATGGGGCCTGTAATATTCCTTGCGAAAGGTCTTCAAAGCGTGGATAGAAGCAGTTATAGGGAATACACAGTGGTAAATATGTAATATAAGCATGTTTTATAAAAGGCTAGGTAATGAGCTAATTTTAGAGAAGTGGTTTATTACCACAAGAGAAGAATTAGAATCACATTGCAGAGAAAGTAGCCAACTCATTAAAACATCCCTAATGTGGATCCATTAAAGCAGATTACAATACGGAGATTAAGTACTGGTTCTAGAGATCTGAGCAATGACCCGTTTTATTAAACGTACATGCAAAGTGTTAATCATGTGGAAACTTGAAGGAAAATGCCGTAGACGCTTACCTCCTTAGTTTAAAAGGTGCTCAGTGTTACAGGGGGCTCACACAAAAGTAAGTCCTAGGGGTGCACTATACATAGGACATTATTATTAATATCTTATAATAAGTTCAAACTGCAATGGCACCTGTCTTGAGATTGTGCAATGCTTTTTTGGGGGTTTCTATGGTAGTAAGCAGTGGAAATCAGGTGTATTTATTAGTGGTACATGTAAGCCTCGGGATCCACTCTTTCTCATATGAGCAGGTTGGAAATGTGAGATCTCTCGATACTTCTGTTTTAATGTGGAAGATTATAGTGAGATCCGGTGTCCCCAGTAGGGTATCTTACACAAGGCAAACAAGGCACTGGCCTAGGGCAGCACTTTGCCAGAGGGTGTTAAAGCACACTTCTGGTGCTTCAAACATTTTCGCTCCCTCCCCCACCGCTCAGCAAGCGTTAGCTCCTTCCAATTAATCGTGGAGATGGGGGCATGTTATGGACGTGATGGGGGAATAATGAAGGTGATGGTGGCAAGTAATGGAGGTAATGGGGCATTTAGTATGTATGCAATGTGGGTGATGGGGGCATGTAACGGGGTGATAGGGCATGTCATGGGTGTGCAATGTGGGTTATGGGGCATTTTATGGGTTGATAGGGCATGTCATGGGTGTGCAATGTGGGTGATGGGGTATGTCTTTGGTGTGCAACGTAGGTGGGGGGGGGGGCTGCCCAAATTTTGTCTGCCTAGGGCAGCAAAAAAACAAGATACACCACTGGGTGTCCCTCATTGTAAGTGGAATTGCATTATAAAGGATACTGATGTAATGGAGTTTAACTGTATCATTTTTACCGGGAGTCTTATTTTATTCTTGTGAAACGGGGTGAACAAAATGCACAAATATTATGGCATAACCGCCAACAACCTGTGATGTGGCGGGGATGAGGCTAAAGGAACTGGGACAAAAAGGGGTGGAGTTACACAGTGTCCCATGACCACAAACATCTGCCCGACTTAACTGAGTTAGAACTGAAACTCATTTAGTTCCCAATGCTTTACATGCAATGCTGCTTGTGCATAGGTAGCCGACAAACTGGAACAGACCGGGAGTTGATGGAACAGTGTCCCAACAATGGAACTGTCCTGCAAATCCAAGACTGTTGGCAGAAATGCTAAGGGAAGGAACAACTAAGGTAAACTTACCTGCCTGTTATATCGGTCTGCAAGATTTCTGTGTTTCGCACCAATTATTTGTCATGTGTGTAGTAATTGCTGTTCAAGCATCATTGCCACATAAAAAAATAATCTGCATGGTTCTCAATGTGTGTCAGATATTTAATATGTATATCTTGGATTAGTTAGCTGATTTTGCCCCTTTAAACCTATAGAAAGCATGGCTTTATTCATGTAACCTGTCCTAAATGATTCCTCTTTTTCTTACCCATTTGAATAAAAGCTTATAGGACTTATCTGCTTAAGGAGGATGAATAATAGTGCACATCAGGTCAAGATGGATGCCACCCCTGGTATTATAGTCATTGTGGAACAAATTTGTGAAATTAAAGGGACAGTCTAATCCCCAAACTTACTTTGGTGCAAGATGAAGATCACTGCTTGTATAGTGCACATGTTTTTTCCCAGTGTGTTTTGATGCAGGCATTCTGCATAAATCACAGTTCTAATATTTGGCTCAAGCCCTCCCCAGTGATTACGGCAGCACTGATTATATAGACACTAAACATATAAAGTTTTGTTTCATTTAGTCACTTCCTGTGCTCCTGAAATTGAGTACATTGTGTGAACTGTGATATACTTGCTCTTGTACACAGTAGGATCTCTTAACAGTGCAACACATTCATGACATAACTAGAGTGAAAGGAAATTCCATTCATTTGAATGATATTATTCTCATTGGTTCCTGCAGCAAAAAGGAAATTTACTTTTACTCAGCTAGTGTGGGCAGTCCTGGTAATTTCACAATTTCATCTAGCTGTAAGTATTTTATATTGTAATCAATGCAAAATGTAAAACATGCATTTTAAAGTATTTTGAAAGCACATTAATATGCATTAACCTTTGGAAGATGCATTTTGGGCACTAGACAGCCCCTTTAAGTTCTGTGATAACTCTATTTAACATGTAATAAAATAATCAATATGAGATATCATTTTGTAACATGCTACAGTCAGGTGCATCCACGGTCCCTGAGGACTGGCATTTTGTTTTTAGGAGACAAGGAGTGTTGAGGTTTGAAACTGATCAGACAGATTTATGTTGTACTTATCTATTAATTATTGGAATTGCCCTCTATTATCAGTTTAAAGAACAATTATTTTAGAGATACTAATTTCTTAGAAGATCGCAGTCTGACTGCTGTCTGAATCATGGTAGCAGATGCCTGTGACGTTGTACACAGAAATAGTCAGCTTGCTCTGGTAGTATTCAGACTTTAAAAAGTCGCCAGTAATCTCTTAAAAGCACAGCAGGAGGCTTTACAAAAAATTAAATAAAAATAGAACATACTATGAAGGAAATAAATCAACATTAATATTCAGAGCTTATTGATCCAATAAGAAGTCTCCATTTGGAGTCAGGAAAGAATGTTGTCCCCCCTACAAGGGAAAATGGTCAATCTTTTAATTGGGGTTTGTTTTATATTCAATCAATTAGCAGAAAGAATCATTGAGACTCCAGGGAACGCCTGCTGTGCATGTGCAACATTGTGTGCATGCTCGGTAGTGCTTACAGCTTCAGTGACAGCGCTACACTACATGCACATTAGTACTGACACTTGACCTCCCAAACCCCCCCCCCCCCCTCCCCCAGCATCCCAATTCACTGGAGGCAGACGTTGGGAGGTTTCTTCTTTCAATAGAGTGGATTAGACATGAAATGTAAATACATGTCATAAAAATAAATCTTAATTAACATTTATAAGTGGGATTGTGACAACTCTGTGATATATCTAAAACATTAGCATTGCTATGGATGTTCAGTCCACATTCCCTAACATTTTTTTTTTTTTTTTTAATTTTGGAGAAATATGTACATTTTACTCTGGAAAAAAATCCCTTAAAGCAAAGTTTGCTCATTTCAACTTTGTTGGTAACAAAGTCATAACAGAATAGAGAATTAATCGATTTTGTAGGCAGAATGGGTGCAGGGAATGGAACTAGAGTCAATGCCTGTGGCTTCAAGAAATATTCTTGACAAGCCTGTAAATTATTCTTTGACATTATACTGGATTGAAGAGCTTCTATAATTTAGTAGAGCCAACACCCCCCCCCCCCCCCAAAAAAAAATGTATTTCGCTATTAAAATAAAATCCCCCAAAACATTGCTTGTCATTAGATATTGTTCAACTAGTTGCTCAGAAAAGTCTGCTTTAAGTCGTGGTTATCTTTGCTGGACTTGAAAGTTCAATATGTAGATGATAATAAATATAATGTAAATAATAACAGATACAACAAAAATTCAAACTTTAAGTTTGCATTGAATACTCCAATAATGATAGTAAAAGATGGAAAGAAAAAGAAGGAAGGAAGTAAAAAAAAAAAAAAATGACGAAAGAAAGGAAACTTCATTAAAATATATTCGTTTTTTATTATTTTTATGAAGAGCTTTGCTTGCTTATTCTAATTAGCACATTTTCCTGGGTGAAATGTGAAACTTATTTCATTGTCTTTGTGTGGTTTTTTTTTCAGATCTAATGAACTATAACTTGAATTTCATTTGCATTGATAAAGTACTGAAAGTTCTGTCTCATCCATAATGATTGTGACCTGAATGAAAACTCGGCAGGAGACTAATGAAATGTTTTAATAGTTTTAGTATATATATATATATATTTGGTAGAAAAATGAAAGCATATTGTCATTCCTTAGAAGTTCAAAAATGTAGCACTCTTTGGAAAATAACACACAGGTATTCCACACACAAAAGGTCAAGATGTATTTAAAAAAGTAGCAAATACCATCATACATTTATTCCTGACACATTCCAGTTAGGTAGTCTTTATAAATCCCAGCAGACCGGTAAAAAAAAAAGTTTCCGCAAGCCAATAAGCGCACCTGTTCACCCTTTGAGTGAATCCACGGATTAACGGAGTGTAGATAAACGTAGAACCTTTTTTGAAAGGTAAGTAAAAAACATCATCGAAGAGGAACAGTCTCACGCGTTTCGCGGTGAGGCATAATCTGAGAACACTTCTTTTGCTGCACGTCACTCAAAAGCCCTCAGGTTCTTTCATTTATATATTATTTTCTATGTAAGGATGCGGCCAACCCCACAGGATACTTAAGTTTATGGAGGCAACAACATGGCCGGTGTTTTTTTTATTTTTTTGGAAGAAAAAGTGGTAACCCTAGACATAACCCCTTTGTATTTATTATCTAAGACAGTATTGCCCACTTGTATAAAGCGGAGGAATGCAGAATTTTAGGTAAGAGGGGCTTCAGCCTGGATTAGGGTCACATAAAATCCCTTGACCACATCTGGCCTGGGGGCTACCAATTGGATATCAACAATCCTTGTGTATTTTGCTTTGTAATGTTCAACAGACTAGCCCCTTTTTTCCAATTACTGTATAACTATGAATAATAACAATACAAAATCTAAACATTTACAACATAGGAAATACAATCTGGAAAACGTCTAGCTAAAAAATGTAACACATCCATTCAGCTCACATCAAAAGTAAACAGAGCATAAACATTGTGATTACAGAATTTGAACCATCTCACACAGAGTTGTAATAACCCCAAATATTATCTTGTCCTCTTGACCTTAAAGGTTGACTGCCATTTTTCTTGGTACAGGCAATAGCCAAAGACGCTCCATCTTTCTGTGACATGATAAATGAGCTCCGATTAAAAGCAGCTACAACAAGAAAAAGCTGCTAATGTGTTTTATACAGTCGCTGATCAGTTCCTGACATGTAATATTTAATTTGCTTTAGGGCATTAAGAAATGTTGTGTACCTAAAAAACAACAGATTGTGCAAAAAGGACATCTATCATTACACGCATCATAAGGGGGGGAGGGGGGAGCCATACATTTGTTTCTGCCTGTTAAAATCTAATTACCTGTAAAATCATTACCTGGCACTTTAACAAATTGACACATTCAGGTTAATGATCCTTCTCCTATTTAAATAGGCAATGTGTTTTGGTTTTCTGCGGTAACAGATTTCAATAAATATTGGCGGCTTAGATGACATCAGAAAGAGGTTTTCTGGAACGATGACAAATAATGGCTTGGAATTTTTTTTTTTGGGTCGCCGGGGAGAAAAGAAAGGGTTAAATATGCCATTTTACAACATTTTGCACAGGACTTGTCAAACTTTAGAATCTTTGGGCACAAATATAAGAGAGGGTGGGGAAATAAATGACTTTGTATTCTGTGTTTTATTTGCGTCATTTTTTATACTAATAGTTGTGTAGATAGCTGAAAAAGATCGAAGCGGTGTAAAAACCCCGTCCTATTCAAACTGAATATACATCAAGGAAGTAGACAGATTACAGCTTCTTAAGTGCATGTGTTTCAGTTGGCAAATGGACCAATCCACATCACAAAATGAATCTAGCATTTAAAGTAGGCTGGTAAGAAGAGCAACACACATTTGTATTATTTTTGGAAGATTAAAATGTTTTCATAACTTTTTTGATGAATGTTTTCTGGTCTATTAATGTGTACAGTCTATCACTTGCTAAGTCTGTTGATGGAGAAGTGACATCAATATATGTTGAAGATCAAATGTCCCTTGTACTGAGAAAAGGGGTCACGACAGCCCATCTTTAACCTTTAACCAACGTTTAAGCGTAAGTTGAGAAGTGATTGACTTGGGTATTACAATTGTTACATTAATGTGCCAGCTCTGATTAAGGTCCTTGGTGCGAAATGTGGAAGGGACACCCAAAGATTTTGCAATCGTTACAGTTTTGTATGCTAATAAAGTTTCATTTACCACCACTGATCTGTAATACGTAGGGGAGTAGGGTGGATGTAGCCCACCAACCGCTGGAGAGCTGCAGTTGGACACCCTCGGTGTAGGTAATTAAGTCATAGGCACATAGCCCAGCAGTGTAAAACGCTAAGTGATGCTGCCAAAGTTTTAGAATTTATTTCATTAATATGTACCGTATTTGCTCGAATATAAGACTAGGTTTTTTTCAGAGCAAATGCTCTGAAAAATCTCCCTCGTCTTACATTAGAGGTCAGATTATAAGACATGGATCCAGGTCCCCAGCAGAGCTGCAGGGGACCTGGATCCCCCTCTCTAGAAGCAGAGGATGTCTGCGCGATGAGCGCAGACTCCCCTGCTTCCGCCCGGCACGACCGCCGGGGCTTCTGTGAAGAAGTCACAGAAGTCCCGGCGAGCGTGCCGGGCGGCAGCAGGGGAGTCTGCGCTCATCGCGCAGACATCCTCTGCTGCCCCACTAGCCACCAGGGTAAATCGGGCAGCTGGGGGATGTCTGCACGATACGTGCAGATATCCTCCATGCTGCCCGACACGGCAGACTATTATGACGGACCAGCTGTCCGTCATAATAGAGTGCCGTGTCGGGCAGCATGGAGGATATCTGCACGTGTATCGTGCAGACATCCCCCGGCTGCCCCCACTAGCCACCAGGGAACTAAACCAGGTAAGGGGGAAGGGGGGACAGAGGACACAGACAGACAAGGGGGGGGGGAATAGAGAGAGTCAAAGGGAGGGGGAGGGGGGAGGACACAGACAGACAAGGGGAGGGGGGGAGAGAGAAAAGGGGAGAGGGGGGGTAGAGAGAGACAAAGGGAGGGGGGAGGACACAGACAGACAAGGGGAGGGGGGGAGAGAGAAAAGGGGAGAGGGGGGGTAGAGAGAGACAAAGGGAGGGGGGAGGACACAGACAAGGGGACGGGGGGATAGATAGAGACCAGGGGAAGGGGGAAGAGAGAGAAGTTTTGGGGAGAGAGAGAGACAACGCTGGGGGGGAAAGAGACAGCTGGGGGAGGGGGAAAGAGGCCGCATTGGCAAATAAAAGGAAATAAAAACAAGAAATGCATTTGTATTATATAAAGTTTTTATTAAATATTAAAAATCAATTTACATATATACAAGTTAAACTTTTTTCCTATAGGGTAGTCTTATAATCAGGCTTTTAGTTTTTTTCCTAAAGGAATGTACAAATTTGGGGGGGTCGTCTTATAATCAAGGTCGTCTTATAATCGAGCAAATACGGTATTGAAAAACTATGAAAATATGCCAGTTATGCAAATATGACTTTGGTGGCAGGGGATGTTCTCTATGATTTTTTCATATAACTGATAACAAACATATATTATGCCCAATTTATTTAAACTACCCCACCAGATACATTTAAATATGATGAAATAAATTAAGGAAACAGAAGTGGAACATCCGGTATAGATTGTAGCATTTGCATTAATAGACCCAAGAAAGTATACGGCAGAGATATGATGCTGTGTAGTAGATCCCTCCAAAATTGTGCACAACAACTTCAGGTTCAGGTAGGTATATATCCATGGTCTACCATAAATTACCAGCAAATATGTAGATCAAGAGATATACTGTATTTACTCGAATATAAGACAACGTTTTTTTCAGAGCAAATGCTCTGAAAAAGACCCCTCGTCTTATATTCGTGGTCTTCTTATAGTCTGACCTCAAATCGTGGTCAGACTATAAGACTGGGATCCAGGTCCCCCGATGAGCTGCAGGGGACCTGGATCCCTCTCGCTAACAGCTGGTGGATGTCTGCTCGATGTGCGCAGACATCCTCCGCTTCTGCCCGGCACGTCCGTCGGGTCTTCTATGATGAAGCCGGGTCCTTCATAATAAAAGTCCCGGTGGAAGTGCCGGGCAGCAGCGGAGGATGTCCTCCGGCTGTCCCCGCTATGCACCAGGGATGTTTGGGCAGCCGGGTGATGTCTGCACGATAGTGTCATAATGGACCGAAGTGTCGGGCTTCATGGAGGATATCTGCATGTATCGTGCAGACATCCCCCGCCTGCCCCCACTAGCCACCAGCGAGAGACAAGGTGAGGGGGAGGGAGGGGGGGGGGGGAGAGAGACGGGGCAGAGAGAGACAAGGAGAGTGAGGGGGCAGAGAGAGACAAGGCTGAGGGTCTTGTGAGTGCAATCTAAGAGCTGGGGGGGGGGGGGGGTCCTGTGAGTGCAAGCTAAGGGCTGGGGGTCTTGTGGGTACAATCTAAGAGCTGGGGGTCCTGTGAGTGCAATCAAAAAAAAAAAAAATAAGACATCCCTTGAAAATAAAATAAAAGCAAAAATTAATATAAGGCCTGGTCTTATTTTCAGAGAAAAATGGTACTAGTGTGTTACATTTACATTGAAAGAAGTTGATAAAGTTTACCAGTTTTTCTACTAAGACTTAAACTGTGGGATAGCGAAATAAAACAGTTTAATAGATCAGGCACAGTGGGTCATTTGCTTTGTGTACTGTACCTTTATTTTATCAGTCACAGTAAAGCTGCGGGAGAGACAGTTACACAGCAAGGTGTTTTTTCCATTATTTTGCTTTACAGGGGAAACACCTGAATTAAAGATGGAAAATGTGATAGCAGCAAGTAATTGGAAAGACAGATATTAGTGTTTACAGAGAACAAACCCACTGCAGTAAGCAAATAGAAGATAAACATCTCCACCTCTTGTTCTTGGTCGATCTTGGTCATCCTTCATTCAAGCATGGGTGTAGGAACCCCCAAAAATCTGGGGGGGACAGCATTTTTGCTCGCCTGGTATAGCAGCAGTAAAAATAAAGCTTGTCACAGTGTATATTATATCACCAAGTTCCCACCAACATTACCAGGATCCTTGGTATACAACAGATACATTCACAGCACAACATCTGCATCAGGCAGGTGCATTTTATCACTGTTACATGAAATATAGTCAGCGAGCTGTGTGTACACCATAAAACACACATCAGTATGAACCTACCACTTCTGCTGGAATGCCATTCCATGTATCCACTACCCTCTCAGTAAAGTAATACTTTCATTAGTCCCTGACCTTATCTTATATCTAGGATAGCCTTATACCTATCCCATGCATGCTTAAACAACTTCACTGTATTAACCTCTACCACTTCTACTGGAAGGCTATTCCATGCATCCACTACCCTCTCAGTATAGTAATACTTTCATTGGTCCCTGGCCTTATCTTATATCTAGGATAGCCTTATACCTATCCCATGCATGCTTAAACTCCTTCACTGCATTAACCTCTACCACTTCTACTGGAAGACTATTCCATGCATCCACTACCCTCTCAGCAAACAAACATTACATTTCTGACCAGAAAATAAACTGTAAAATATTAAATATTTCCAGCATTTCCAAAAGCTTAAGGTGGACCCCAAATATATGTATTTATACCAGGGCTTGACAACCTTAACTAAGTTTTAGGAGCCAGGAAAAAAAATCTAGGAGCCAGACAACAGCACATACACACAATCACATGCAGTCATATACAGTCAGTCACATAGACACATATACTCATACATACAGCCTGTCACACATATACATACTGTCACATAGACACACACTCATACATACATACATACAGTCTGCCAGGCACACACTCACACATACATACAGTCTGTCAGACACACATATACTCATACATACAGCCTGTCACACATATACATACTGTCACATAGACACACACTCATACATACATACATACATACATACAGTCTGCCAGGCACACACTCACACATACATACAGTCTGTCAGACACACACACACTCATACATACAGTCGTTCACAGACACACTCATACATACATACATACATACATACATACATACAGTCTGTCGCAGACACACACTCATACAAACATGCAGTCTGTCAGACACACACTCATAGATACAGTCTGTAACAGAGACACATACACTCAGAGTCAGTCACATAGACACACACACTCATACATGGTCTTTCACATACACTCATACATACAGTCTGTCACAGACACACACACTCATAATCAGTCACATACACACACAAACTCATACAGTCAGTCACAGACACACAAACTCATACAGTCAGTCACAGACACACAAACTCATACAGTCAGTCACAGACACACAAACTCACACAGTCAGTCACAGACACACAAACTCACACAGTCAGTCACACACACACTATATCTCATTGCAGGGAAGGTGGGCATTTCCGTTCCAGGTTTGTCTGTGCCTCTTACAAAGGCACAGACCATCATTACTTATTAATTACATTATTTTGCCCATTCATTTGTCAGTTTTATTTTGCCCACATTCATTTGCCAGTGTTTTTTTTTTGCCCAAATTCATTTGTCAGGGTTTTTTTTGCCCACATTCATTTGCCAGGGTTTTTTTTTTGCCCACATTCATTTGCCAGGGTTTTTTTTTTTTTGTCCACATTCATTTGCCAGGGGTTTTTTTTTTTTGCCCACATTCATTTGCCAGGGTTTTTTTTTTTTTGCCCACATTCATTTGCCAGGGTTTTTTTTTTTGCCCACATTCATTTACCAGGGGTTTGTTTTTTTTTTTGCCCACATTCATTTGCCAGGGTTTGTTTTTTTTTACCCACATTCATTTGCCAGGGTTTTTTTTTTTTGCCCACATTCATTTACCAGGGTTTTTTTTTTTTTTGCCCACATTCATTTGCCAGGTTTTTTGTTGCCCACATTCATTTGGGCAGTAATATTGTGCCAGCCAGATGCCCAGTAATATAGTGCCAGCCAGAGCCCAGTAATATAGTGCCAGCCAGAACCCAGTAATATAGTGCCAGTCAGAACCCAGTAATATAGTGCCAGCCAGAGCCCAGTAATATAGTGCCAGCCAGAACCCAGTAATATAGTGCCAGCCAGAACCCAGTAATACAGTGCCAGTCAGAACCCAGTAATATAGTGCCAGCCAGAACCCAGTAATATAGTGCCAGTCAGAACCCAGTAATATTGTGCCAGTCAGAACCCAGTAATATAGTGCCAGTCAGAGCCCAGTAATATAGTGCCAGCCAGAACCCAGTAATATAGTGCCAGTCAGAGCCCAGTAATATAGTGCCAGCCAGAGCCCAGTAATATAGTGCCAGCCAGAGCCCAGTAATATAGTGCCAGCCAGAACCCAGTAATATAGGGCCAGCCAGAACCCAGTAATACAGTGCCAGCCAGAGCCCAGTAATATAGTGCCAGCCAGAGCCCAGTAATATAGTGCCAGTCAGAGCCCAGTAATATAGTGCCAGCCAGAACCCAGTAATACAGTGCCAGCCAGAACCCAGTAATATAGTGCCAGCCAGAACCCAGTAATATAGTGCCAGTCAGAACCCAGTAATATAGTGCCAGTCAGAACCCAGTAATATTGTGCCAGTCAGAACCCAGTAATATAGTGCCAGTCAGAACCCAGTAATATTGTGCCAGTCAGAACCCAGTAATATTGTGCCACTCAGAACCCAGTAATATTGTGCCAGTCAGAACCCAGTAATATTGTGCCAGTCAGAACCCAGTAATATTGTGCCAGTCAGAACCCAGTAATATAGTGCCAGTCAGAGCCCAGTAATATTGTGCCAGTCAGAACCCAGTAATATAGTGCCAGTCAGAACCCAGTAATATTGTGCCAGTCAGAACCCAGTAATATTGTGCCAGTCAGAACCCAGTAATATAGTGCCAGTCAGAACCCAGTAATATTGTGCCAGTCAGAACCCAGTAATATTGTGCCACTCAGAACCCAGTAATATTGTGCCAGTCAGAACCCAGTAATATTGTGCCAGTCAGAACCCAGTAATATTGTGCCAGTCAGAACCCAGTAATATAGTGCCAGTCAGAGCCCAGTAATATTGTGCCAGTCAGAACCCAGTAATATAGTGCCAGTCAGAACCCAGTAATATTGTGCCAGTCAGAACCCAGTAATATTGTGCCAGTCAGAACCCAGTAATATAGTGCCAGTCAGAGCCCAGTAATATAGTGCCAGTCAGAACCCAGTAATATTGTGCCAGTCAGAACCCAGTACCCCCCCCCCCCCCTTAGTACTTACATGAATCTGCTCAGTGTCCCCCGCCGGATGTCTCCTCCGTGCAGTCTTCCCTCTTGCACGGAGGAGGGAAACAGTCACCGGATGTGACGCAACGTCACATCCGGGGACAGTTTTTTTTTTTTTTTTTCCGGCCGTCGCATCCATCGGATGCGGCTTGCCGGAAAAAAGCGGCAAGCAGGGGCTGGGGGCCCCGTTTGCCTCGCATTCTGGGGGGGATTTCACCCTACCTGTCCCCCCCACATTTTTTCCTGGGGGGGATCCGTCCCCCCCATCCCCCCCGCTTCCTACGCCCATGCATTCAAGTAAGATGATTTTTAAAAAATGTTTATTATAAATGTACAAAACATTAATAAAATAAATACAAGATGTAAAAACATTAATAGTGAACATGTGCAAAAGGGTGAGAAGCTTAGCATCATCGACACCCCACTGGAGACGTGACTTCTTGCCAAGTAAGATGATTTATATGGTGGGGGGGTATACATACCTTTCAAGTTTCCCTATCTAGATAGTCCCTATGTTGCACCCAAAATCACCCAGTGCCTCTTTCCTTCTTTTTCTAGGAGCTTAGAATTTTTGGGTTTGTATAACTGTTAACTCAGCCCTCCATTCTTCTGAGGTTGAGACATGACCTCCGAGGGCGTTAAAAATAAAATGTATTATTCAGCTTCCAATTTTGTTAATTTCAAGTAAAGAAACACTTTTGGGGTTATTCACTAAAAGGTGAGTTGAGGTGAGTAGCAGGTGAGTTGAAGTGAGTAGCACATGAGTTAAAGTGAATAGCAGGCAGGGCCGTCTTTAATAGTGATTGGACCCTGGGCAAGCATTTGCTTGGGCCCCCTGGACCCTGCCCCCTCCCCTGCATGCAATCCCGCCATCCATCGCAATGTTACCCCCCCCCACACACACACACATATGCCATAATTGTTGTGCCATTCAGATGCCAGTAATATTGTGCCTTTCAGATGCCAGTAATATTGTGCCATTCAGTGCGCAGTATTATTGTGCCAGTCAGAGCCCAGTAATATTGTGCCAGTCAGAGCCCAGTAATATTGTGCCATTCAGAGCCCAGTAATATTGTGCCAGTCAGAGCCCAGGAATATTGTGCCAGTCAGAGCCCAGGAATATTGTGTCAGTCAGAGCCCAGGAATATTGTGCCAGTCAGATACCAGGAATATTGTGAAATTCAGACCCCAGTAATATTGTGCCAGTCAGATGCCTGTAATATTGTGCCAGTCAGATGCCTGTAATATTGTGCCAGTCAGATACCAGGAATATTGTGCTTGTCAGATACCAGGAATATTGTGCCTGTCAGATACCAGGAATATTTGTGCCTGTCAGATGCCAGGACTATTGTGCCTGTCAAATGCCTGTAATATTATGCCTGTCAGATGCCTGTAATATTATGCCAGTCAGATGCCTGTAATAGTGTGCCAGTCAGAGGCCAGGAATATTGGGCCAGTCAGAGGCCAGGAATATTGTGCCAGTCAGATGCCTGTAATATTGTGCCAGTCAGATGCCTGTAATATTATGCCAGTCAGATGCCTGTAATAGTGTGCCAGTCAGAGGCCAGGAATATTGTGCCAGTCAGATGCCTGCAATATTATGCCAGTCAGAGCCCAGTAATATTGTGCCAGTCAGAGCCCAGTAATATTCTGCCAGCCGGATGCCCAGTAATATTGTGCCAGCCAGAGCCCAGTAATATTCTGCCATTCAGATGCCCAGTAATATAGTGCCAGTCAGAGCCCAGTAATATAGTGCCAGTCAGAGCCCAGTAATATAGTGCCAGCCAGATGCCCAGTAATATTGTGCCAGCCAGATGCCCAGTATTATTGTGCCAGTCAGAGCCCAGTAATATTCTGCCATTCAGATGCCCAGTATTATTGTGCCAGTCAGAGCCCAGTAATATTGTGCCAGTCAGAGCCCAGTAATATTGTGCCAGCCAGAGCCCAGTAATATTCTGCTATTCAGATGCCCAGTATTATTGTGCCAGTCAGAGCCCAGTAATATTCTGCCAGTCAGAGCCCAGTAATATTCTGCCATTCAGATGCCCAGTATTATTGTGCCAGTCAGAGCCCAGTAATATTGTGCCAGCCATAGCCCAGTAATATTCTGCCATTCAGATGCCCAGTATTATTGTGCCAGTCAGAGCCCAGTAATATTGTGCCAGCCATAGCCCAGTAATATTCTGTCATTCAGATGCCCAGTAATATTGTGCCAGCCAGAGCCCAGTAATATTCTGCCATTCAGATGCCCAGTATTATTGTGCCAGTCAGAGCCCAGTAATATAGTGCCAGTCAGCCCCCCCCCCCGTTCCCAAGTACTTACATAACCCTGCTCCGTGTCCCACGCCGGATGTCTCCTCCGTGCAGTCTTCTCTCTTGCACGGAGGAGGGAAACAATCACCGGATGTGACGCGACGTCACATCCGGCGTCAGTTTTTTGTTTTTTTTTCCGGCCGTCGCATCCATCGGATGCGGCTTGCCGGAAAAAAGCGTTCACAAGCGCAATGCGCTGTGAACGCGGCAAGCAGGGGCTGGGGGCCCACGGGACAGCTGCCTTGGGGCCCACCAGGAGTAAATGGGCCCAGGGCAGCTGCCCCGTTTGCCCCGCGTTAAAGACGGCCCTGATAGCAGGTGAGTTGAGGTGAGTAACAGGTGATTTGTGGTGCGATGAATATTTCATCTCACCAATTCAGCTATACAATGTGCAGGGACAAACCTGCTTAGTTCCTCCACTAAGTCAACCCATATGGGTCTATTCACTAAAAGTTGAGTTGAGGTGAGTAGGAGGTGAGTTGAAGTGAATAGCAGGTGAGTTGGAGTGATCTGCAGGTGAACTGAGGTGAGCTGAACATTTCATCTCACCAATTCAGCTATATATTGTCCAGGAACAAACCTGATGAGTTCACTTTGCCTGTTTTTTTCCCCTGCACAGCTAACTTTAACTCACCTGCTTTACACTTCAACTCACCTGCTACTCACTACAACTCATCTGCTACTCACTAAAAGCAACATTTGAGTCCCACTGGGAGGCTATATATATATATATATATATATATATATATATATATATATATATATATATATATACTGTGTATATATATATATATATATATATATATATATATATATATATATATATATATATATATATATATATATATATATATATATATATATACTGTATATATATATATATATATATATATATATATATATATATATTAATTATGTCAAGGTTCCCCACCTTGGACACTTTCCTGCAGTCTCCTGATATCTTGAGTTATTGCATGTAGCAGTAATACTGTTTCCAAAACTCCAAAACCTTTATAAAGCGGTTGAAGAAGTGCAGATATATTTTTTTCAAAGATACATTAATAATGTGTTTTCCTTTTTTTACGGAATATAATTAAATCCCAATTGTAGCAATTTAAGACACCTCGCAGCTCGTGCATCTTCAGTGCCTTTCCCCTCTACCATAAACTGATGCACATTGGGCAAAAACAGACAAGCCATTCTGATAAACCGACGGTAAGACCCAATTTCCAAAATGCCTTATTAGTGTCGAAATCTTACAGAGAAAATAATCTTATAGGAAACCTTCTACCAACCCTCCCCCATCTCCCCTCAAATAGATGTTTATACTGGAACATTACTTCAAACTAAAAGTTATGCTCGTTTTGTCTCCAGAATTTTGAAGAACATTATAATCTGGAAATGCCCTACAGACTTAACTCAAACTGCAAACATTCAATATAACTGTAATAGTATTTTTTTTGCAAATGGCCGTTGCTTAATATTTATACTGAAACAATAAAAAAAAAAAAAAAAAAGAAATTGAGAATCTGAATTACTAAGAAGGATTCAACCATCTGTCTTATTTTTGACAGTTTTAACACAGGCAGATACTGCTTTTTTTTTCCTCCGAAGGTTTATTATTTATTTCTAAGGCATTTTTCACACCAGGAAATCATATCGTTTATATTTGTGTTTATTACCCATCTGCCATCTTTAAACGGACCTGAACTGTAGATAATATCTATGAAGCGTCTATTTGGTGGCTCTTTTCTATCGACATCGCCTGTGGCTTTTGTATGCAAGTGAAATGGAATTTGCATATCAACTACAAGGTGATGTCATCACCTCGAGACTGCAGTTTATATACTCTTCAAGGATTAGTTAATTCTGTTTGGTCATTCGGTGTATACAACGTGAATACCTTTTCTAGCCAGGTTTGTCATTATTCTAGATTTTATTCAACCTTTTCTTAAAATGTCATGATGTAATGTGGATCTTCAGCATTAATCTCCAATTATGGTGGCATTTAGCCTGCTCTGATCTATATTTATTGACCTATAGCTTTGTAGACCTATAGCCATGAAAGGATGAGTAATTAGGGTGATGTTCCAACATTCCCTCGTTTAAGTATGTCCTGGGGATATACGTTTTTACCAATGTCCAGATGATGTTAACATTACCTAATTTAATGGTATTCATTTTAACTACCTCAGTATGAAGGGCTGAAAAGACCCTGTTAGAAAAGGGACCTACAACCCTGATTATTGAACTGATACTACAGATGAGCCCATTGAGCTAGCTCATATTTTTCACATGGCAAGAAATCGAAGTTGGATAATTTGCATAAAAATATCACATGGTATACTAGAAAGAATACAGTATAATGTATGTTTGGCTCTTTCGAGATAGGATAGACAATGGTAACAGTGTGAGTATGCATTGCTTAAAGATGACAATGTAAGTTGAGCGTGGTATGTCCTCCATCTTCCCCTATTACATCCTGCCCCCCCCCCCTATTTGCACTTCTCCACTTTCCACCTCTTACTCCATTTCTCTCCATATTAACTCTATTCTTCATCATCTTTCATACCAGTCCAGCTCATTCTCTCTTCTGTCATAGTGATCTAGTCACTATAAGGTGAGTTTCTGGTGATCTGAGGTGAGACAAGGTCATCTCACCAATTTAGCTATACATTGTGTAGGGACAAACCTGCTCAGCTTGGTTGGCAGGGGAAAGTCACAATGTTTGCCAAGGACAACGTATAGATAAAATCTCCCCTCATCTCACATCAACTTACCTGCAACTCACCTTTTAGTAAATAACCCTTCCATTCAAGTCTAGGATCAGAATTTTGACTTATAGACTGCATTCTGTGTCCCCAGTCCCAAAATGAGATACTAGTGCTGTAAAGTCACTGGGGGAGGGGAGGGGGTGGCACCCCACCAATAGTCTTTGTCACAACCGTCCCTGACAGTTAGGTCCCTACCTTTTTAAACGGTCGCTACCTGACTGTCAGGATTGTATGACTGCCTCCTTTGTGTTACCTGATCTTGGCTTTCCTGAATATTCAGGATATTTTGGATCATCCATTTTGACACCATCTATAAACATTGGCATCTAGTTAAGTGGTTCAAGTTGTTCTTCCTATTGTTTGCTGTTTATCCTGAAGTGCAAGCTCTGTATAATAGTGAATATCCTTGCTGCATTCTGCATGTCTGTTCTAATCTGCTCTCTGCTTCTAAGAATTTCAAGCTTTGCTACAGTTTGTATCTGTGTGCCAACATACTGCTGTATGACCCATGTCATATCAACTGTTATTTCAACTTGTTCTTTATCAAGTTAAGAAACACATATCCAGTCTGATGATTGTTCCGGACTCTATTGCCGATAAGATATCCCCTAATTGCTATATAGTCCTGCAGCTTGCTGCCACCTCTAGGGATCCTGTAAGTCCCGGGTCGACTGAATCCCTGGGCTCAACCACAGTGGGAAAGCTGTTGCAGGGTAAAAAGGCAATCTTCTCCTGACAAAGCCGAGACCTGTGTTCCGGTAATTATATTTTTGGTTAAAGTTAGAAAAAGTGGGGGGTTTTAAAATTTTTCATCATATTTTATGATTTTTTTGTAGTCAATTATAAGATATGATGAACATAATGATATCTAATGAAAGCCCTTCTTATGACGATAAAAACAACAAATAATTTGTGTGGGTACAGTATGTGAGAAAGAAGAAAATTGCAGCTAAACACAAACACCACAGAAATGTCAAAACAGCCATTGTCACCAAGGGAAAGTAAAGGTGAAAAGGTTTTTCATATTATTTAAGGTTCCCACGATTCTGTGCCATTCTGTTTTTTTTTTCTGCATAGGATAAAAATTCCAAGTTGGAAATGCGCACCATCAAAAGATGGCCTTTTAGCCCCCAAACAAACCAACAAACCAATGCATGGCTGGTATCCCTGTACTCAGGAGATAGTCTCCCTAACAGCCAGCAGTTTCTGTACAGTGCCCTTGACATTGTCTTCTGTAGACTCTTTCTCTCTCATGTTTTGCTCTCCGATCTATTATATTTGGTATAACTGGAAATGTCTTCATTGAATTGAAATAAAAATGAACCTGCCTGTATGGGAAAAACCTCACCATATATTTCTGAGTATAAATAGAAATAGCATTGATAAGCAATTAAGTAAATAAGTAGGAAGTCCTGACAATTTTGTAGACGTGTGATTTCCACACATTGCTTTTATTCCGGCAAGTTAATACACTCATACATCAACCGAACAAAAATAGTGATGATTTTGAGTTTAATTGTGATCAATAGCATCTGCTCTTCTATAAACAAGTAAAACAACAGAATCATCAATATAGACATGAGAAATAAATATTTACTAAGGTCAAACAAGAAAGTCAGGGCTAATTTTCCGCCTTATTGACCATTTTAAGCACGCAATTTGTTTTGTTTAAAATAATCATTTACCAGAAAAATAAAGTTATGTCTTACCCTTTCTGGGAGTTCAATGACGCTGACATATTCTTCAAAGTTGCCTTGTTTTCCATTCTCAGCTATGATGTGTCGAATCATTTAAGGAGAATAGAGATACACAAAAGATTTGGAATTACTATCTGGACAACGGAATTCTAAAGAATGTACTGAAAGAGCGGACAACAGAATGAACATTCTATTGATTTTGTCGGACCACCATTGTTTAACTGGTTTTGCCACCATCCTGAAAAAGTTTGTGGAAACATGACATATTGCAAAATTAACTTCTCAAGAGTAAGTAGTGCGAACTTCAGCCTAACCAGGCAGATTTACTGACAAATAATCATGCTCCCCCTCTATAAATTGTCTAACTGTTCTTAAAGCCTGGACAAACACTAACCTGGCGTATGTTAACTGAGAAGTACATTCCAAATAGATGTTCATCTTCATCTTCTCAAACAATGCCTGTACAGCCATCATGTGGCCTAAGTGGTGCTCTGTGCAACATATGCCGGTTCTGGGGTGCTGTCCAAACCATTGTTTTTGCATATTTATGAAGCCTGACCAGCTTTTGGGCGTGCACTCCACCCACTCACAGGTGCTCTGTATATGGTGTCCAGTGAGATTTGTATAAATTCTAGTTCAAGACAGATTGTCAGAGAGATTCATTCCAAGTAAGTAGCTAGAGATAGGACTCACCAAGTTTGGAGTACTTTGGCGTAGTGGTGGGCTAAGCAAAATATGGCCATATATTGTGACTAAATCTCCAATATTTTTTCATCTAAGCTAAGTGCTTTTAAAAATATTTAAAAATTATTAAAAATGTTTAAAATTATTAAGATTATATGTTGTATGGATGCACACTGCATTTATTGCCTTTATTGTAAAAATTGTGGTCGCCTTAGTGGTGCTCTGTGCAACATATGCCGGTTCTGGGGTGCTGTCCAAACCATTGTTTTTGCATAACCATGTGGCCTAAGACTCTACTCCAACCTTTCACCTATTTGTGCATGAATAACTACACCTGAGCTGATTCCTGTGTCTTAAACGCGTTTCTGCAGCGTCATCTACCTCTATCTTCAAAAAGTCCCTCAAAACTCACCTTCAAAAAAACCCTACAAAATAATCCAGCAAGAAGTAGTAACCTCAGTCAACACCAAACTAACAGTTACAGGATTGCCATCATTCTCTTTCCGCAGCAGAGTTATCTACCTCGACCTGCCTCTGTTTGTCTTGGCCTGTCTATAAGTCTGTTTCATGGTCTTTACAAGTCCTGCACAAATTGTCCACTCTACATACATAAATAGTATTACAAATCAACCATCTTTGTACTCAAAGGAAAAATAAATAGTTGGGAATCAACACAAGAGATGGACAATATGTTGGATTTGAGTTACAATTAATAAGAATGTCAATTCAACAGCAGTTGGAGGAGAACTGTAAGTCACCCTGTCATACTCTCAACAGTGGACATAGCTAAAGTATTAATAAACCTAGTCTTGCAACAAAGGAAAACATTTTCGTAAACACATTGCACTTTTGTGCTATAGCTCTTTTCTGCTGATGTTTATAAGCTTTAATGGCTTTTCGATAAATTAAGACTTCATACCGTTTTCAAGGATAAGCAAAACTCACATTGAAATATAATTTATCAGGGACCAATGTGTGATCTGGGGTAAGTCAAGACAGCCATTTTTTGTATTGATTTTTTTTTTTAAATCTTAAAAATGCTCTTTCAGTTTTTTTTTTTAATTATGTATATGTATTTGACATCTGGACAAATAAAGCCATATAACAAATAAAAATACCCAAATGATGAAGTTGGTTACAGAAAACATTATTATCCAGTGCGTCCAGTGTCAGGTTGCCGTCTGATTCGGTATAGAGGGGAATTACTCTCCTAAACACACATTTTATTTCCATAAATTATTGACTGGAATATAAAATTCTAAAATGTAAAGGAGCAATTTAATTTGCAGTTACGACCATTTTAATATACTGTTTTACAAACGTATGTAAATGTATGTAAGTGAACGGATAGTATTCTCTACTGTGTCTTTGATGCGTGATCCTGTTCCCTTGTTATGGAAGGGGAAAAAAAACATGAACCTTAATTTTGGCAGGAGAAATGCCAGTAAGTGAGATGGGATTTAGTGCTTGCAAACTTAGAAGATGGAGAATGTTAATGACAGGCCTTAGACATCATGTAACAAAGGTCCATGTTGTCTGTGTGGAGTAAGGTGAGACACAATGTAAATGAAGAGCTGGAAGACAAATGTAAAGTTAATCCTTTTTGTGTGAAAATCTTACTCCAAACTAAAATGCTCGAGTCATATCCTCCCTGCAAACAAGGTAGCACAGGGAGGGAACTTTGGGGCTGATATGGCACAGGAAAGAGATTTGGGGGCAGTCATGGCACAGGAAAGAGATTTGGGAGAAATCATGGTATAGGATAGGTATTTTGGAGCTATCATGGCACAGGGAAGAGCAAAGGAAAATAAATAATAAAAAAAAGCAATTCCGTCAGTTCCATTGACCTTGTTGTGTAGAACTTCAATATTTGTTGCTTAGAATGTAAAACAAAAAAGGACAAAATACATTGTGAGACCAACCTTGCTACGCAAAAACAGGAAGCAACAGACCCGCCTAATAACCAAATACGTCAGAGCCTTAAAGAGGTGAAGAAATGGAAAAGGAAACTCAGGCATTAGTAATTGAAGAGAGGCAAGTTGCAAAATTCTTCCCACTCAGCTATTTTGGCCTAATTTTTTCATTTCCCATGTCAGTTTACCACTGGCTACTGTTTAGTGAATAGTTCTAGGGTTGCCTCATTTCCTTCCAAATAATACCAGCCGTGCCATTGCCTCCAAAAATGTAGCACTGTGGCAATATTTTACTGGCCTGCCCGTGGAATACCTGCTGTGTGGCAAGACTAAATTGACCTCATGCTGTTATTACCATGTTTGTCCTCTATCTTCAAAAAGTGGCTTTATTAAAAGACATCAAAATTAAACATCCAGCTTTTAACCTCTTAGTAAACTTAATCATTTTGGCTAGTTCCAATCACACCGTTCCATGTTTACAACCAGGTGACTCCATTAAAAAAATAATGATACAAATCATTCCAAAATTGCTACCCCAGTCAAGTATTCATTCAGGAATCTTGGGCACATATACCTGTTACACTGCATGTTATAGAATTATTATGCCTTTAGAAGAAGTCAATTAATCAAGGAGCGGGTCCCACAAGAACTGCCTTTGTTGATTAATTAATCTCCTTGTGGACACATATGAATTAAAACACCAAAGGGCAGCAAGCAACACTTATACGTGTCTAAGTAAAAGTTGGATTTGGCAAGGTAAACATTACAGTCACTTAATTATTTAGTTTAGAACTACTCATCCCATGAATATTCAAAGCTATACAGATCATTTTTACTTTCACATATTAAATATCTCACCAGGTGTTCAAAGACCACTTTGTACTGCGGATATTTGGGCTATTTTAAAAATAAAAAGTATTTAAAAAAAAAAAAATTTGATATTAAGTCTGGCAAAGCAGAGATACATTACACATACAAACTGTAATTAAAGAAAGACAATTTCTTGATCAGTGATTAATAGCACAGGGAGAAACATCAATGCAGTTGGTGATTAAAGCATTTTTTTGCGGTAACCAAATGTTATTGCATCCCGTAGAAGTAAAATGACACAAATTAATGAAACGATTTCAATGGGACGTTTGGAAACTAGCGGCATTATTCTCTCCTCGGTCGCCTTTCAATCTTAAATTATATGTAAATATTCCGAAAGTATTCAACAATTCATATTTATGGCCCCGCGGTAATAAAAATATATTGCAACCCAAGGAACGTTTACCGCGCTTTAATATTCAAGAACAGGCATGGTCATATTTGTTTTCTTATGATCTGGGATAATCAGTTAATAAATGTTGATAAAATGTGTATATGTTTGTAGAAGATGGGGCTTTACCGAGGGCCAAAGCAGAAATATAATGCAATAAACGTATAATGAAAATGTATTCTCACATTTAAACCGAGTAATACTATTGATGTGGTATGATAAGCAATCAGTCATGTCAAGACACTGCTGAACAAAAGACTATAATTCATAAACAAGACAACAAAAAAACAAAAAAAACATCACATAGTTTCTGTAGCCAAAACGTGGGAACATCAATAGGAAGAGAGAAAAACACTAAATCATTTTTTTATAAAAGCACAATAAGTTTTAATGAGGTTAGTTTACTTACTGGAATAAAATCTGCACAAAAGGAGTCCATGTAAAGTTTAGTTTTCTACAGCTCTATCGATTTCTTATGTAAAAAAAGATGTTCTCCCTCAAGATCTGGTACGGAGATAAACTCAAAATATGTGGACATCCCTATTATAACATTAACTCTGGAAGAATTGGTTGTATTTTACACAAAGCATACAAAACGTACTTACAATCGGTTGCTTGACAATGTAATGGTATGTTTTAATTATTTGTTTGTAATATACTTTTTTTTTTATTGATGTATTGAGGAAATATACAATACACATTGTTACAATGAAAAATGTGAATACATATACTTTAATATATTTATACATATATACATACATACATACAATATATATATATATATATATATATATATATATATATATATATATATATATTGTCACAGAGTGCAAGGTATGGTGCAAAAAAGTTTGTATTTAGCACCAAGAATATTACATTGTTTTTCACCCCTTTAGAGTGGGAAAACACAGCCCCAGGGAAATATATTTAAGGTAAAATGTGTCCCTGGGGTGGAGTATCTGGAAGAGCAGGGTGGGCCGGTTCTCCATCCCACTTTCAGGGAGAGTGACTATACAAAGTCCAGGGCTTTGTGCTAGACCTGGCTGTTAGAAGCAGAGTGATTAAGCTCACCTGTGTCTAATAGAGGGAGCTATTTACCAGACAGGAAAATGATGGTCTGGGCCTAGTGTGTTTAAAAACTGCAAGGAGAGGTTGACAAGTATTGTACAGCGTTTGTTCTGAAGAATGTTGGGATCTGTGACTTGATGTAACCTTAAATAAACAGAGCTGTGTATTTGGAAAACGTATCATCGCTACTGGAGATTGCTTTGTATTTCTGAGAAAGACTGTGCGGTATCAAAGATCCCAGATAAACCTATGCCAACAGGAACAGAAACAGGTTTGTCACAATATATATATATATATATATATATATCCCTATAATTCCATAAAGAACCCTAAGTTCACATTATAGTTACTGTATATATATATTTTAACGATGACAAATAGTAAGTACTAAATAATTAAGCAGCATCTGTGTATTACTTAACGATGACATGAGATAACATGGTCGGTATATCCCAAGTAGGGTCAGATATTATTTTGGTTAAAAGTAAGTCAATGATTTAGACACATTTACCAGCACAAGATTAGTGTTGAATGCCAGAAGATCACTATTCTCTTCAAGGAACATATAACTGTTGCGGATTCTGTCCAAAATACATTGACCTTCTAACCTGTTGCTACTCTAGGTGACCATTCATCTTGCCCATCTAGGTTTGTCAAATACTATTTACATTTTAGTTACTGGGGTCTTTTTGTGCTATAATTTGAAGTCAGAACGATAGCTTCCATTGCTCTTCTAAGAAAAAAAAAAACGCTATATAATTAACACTACATTTTTTGTATTTATATTTTTTGTATATCCATGTTGCACTGTGAAAATAAATACACTATATGTACCGTATTGTCGCAATTAACTGCCTCATTTCCCCCTCCGCCTCGTTTCATTATTTAAATTAGGAAGGCAGACTATAATTAGGGTATAACAGGATGGCCAGCAGGGAGAATAGATGTGCCCCGAGTGCACAGCTCAGCCTGTTCTATAGCCAAGTGCTATCCTGATGGGATTGTCCCATTATAGGCAGCACCGTTAGTCTTTTCCGTAATTGAATTTGTGAAATTAGGAGTGCAGCCAATAATCAGGTGTGAACTACAAGTGGGACAATGTGATATATGTACACACAGTGAATATGTATATAGGACAAGCACATCCCAAACTAAAAGTATTCTGCTCTCGGATTTATGCATTGACTTAATTAATAAACAAAATATTTGTCTAATACAAACACACTTATCTTCCAAACCTTTTAAATAAACAGTCATTTCTCAAAAAAGTGTATAAAACAATGCGGGAGAACTTATTTTATTTCATTAAAATGGACCTTGGAAAACAGACACTTCCAAAACAATAACATTGCTGCAAAATATGCAAACAAAATATGTTCTTATCATCATTTAATAAAGCAGTGTATCATTTCTATTCATGAGGGATCATCTGCTTGATCTGGAAGAGATTTCAGAGTTCTATCTCAGAGAGTTTGCAAAGTTCTAGAAAACAAATATTAGTTTTCTTTACAACATAACAGAACTTGGTGCACTGTATCTATTAGAAACAAGTTCATTATTGGTGAAGTCATATGTCATTTTCCATCTATTTATCAAGCTGTTCCATCTGTAAGTAAACGTGGATTATGTAAGCATCCTGTAGACATGGGATTTTATATTCCATGCTGATTTTTTTTTTCTTTTTGCACTTGTGATTAACAAATATTTGTAATTTAAATAGACTTGTAGCTATGAAGAAAAGATAGAACATTAAAGTGGCATGATGGATTAGAAAAAAACAAAAAACTTTTATTTCACTTATAGAAGCAAAAGTTACAAATATGGTGCCACTGTTGCAGATGCATGCAAGTTTACACTCAACTGATAATAATGCTGAACCCCAGTCATTTAATCAAAGTGCCTTGTTAGGGTCCCCTGTATTGATTACATATAAAAGTGGTAATTACACATTTCCCATTGAAAGTGGCACGTTTAAATATCAAACCAGGAGGTGATGTCATCAATAAGAGACTCCACAGGAGCATTGTTCTATAAATGTATGCAGGGTCGCAATCAAGTGGAATATAGCCAGTACTCCAGTAACGGGCACAGCTATTGTGGGGGTCCACATATAGAGGACGGCTGTGCTCTTCTGGTCGGGATCTGCAAGGACCGCGTCTGCTTATCCCATGTAAATACAGGGATCTTACTCGGCACTAGCAATACATGCCAGTATATCCTCAGGCTAGGGACAATGATTTTTTCACTTCTACATACTAGAAAAACAAGTGAAAACATTTTTTAGTTTCCCTTTAAGTGTGAAAATGTAATTACTATCAAAACTTTTTTTCACCCCTATAGGGTCACGTTATATTTAGGCCTTTTTTACTTCTATAAATGAATAGTTTGGTGTGTCACCTCATGGTCAGGTTTGTCTTATTCTCGAGCAAATCTGGTATGTTGTGGAATTTTTCATCATGTGGTTATGGTCATGTAACTGGCACCACTATCCCTTGTGGGGGCCCGGCACCTGGCTGTATCTGGGAGTGGGCACATCAATATCTACTTGTCAGTGTGGCATGGGAACAACAGTAAAGATCACTGTCCTGCTCAGTGTGCATAGTGCGCACTATGACAAGAGAGAAAGAGCGAGCGGATGTGCTCATATCCTTCCACACAGAGCACCAGCCAGAACAGAGGTATTTATATAAGTGCGAGAGTCATACAAATTAGCAGTACACTAGATCACCAGGGGCTAAGCGTTGGGTATATTTATGGGGGGCAGGGCATGGTGAATGCTTGAAATTCTGCTAAAACAACACATTTTCACCATTTATTTTATTATATTTTTTTTAGAAAATATAGTTAAAGTCCATTAAGAACCATTGCAGCTTTATACAGGTGTAACCTCGTTCCCCATTTTGTGTTCTCTTCAAGAAAGCACTGTAGCAGGGAGTGGTATATCCCTGGCTCCTCCCCTCCCACTATATAGCTCTCCTCCTATATGGTTTTGCACAAAATGTTTCCCCCACTTTGGCTTCAGATATTGGGTATCTACATAAATCCATCTTGATTTGTTGGTTGTTTTTCTGTGTTTTTGGTTTTAATCCTTAAAAAATAAAATAAAAATACCCTTTTCTGACACCACCTCCAGATTACAATGTTGTAGCTAACTATAGACGATACATATTTACTTCATGAATGTTGGAGGATTGCATAACAGGAAGGCTATCTAATAATACCAAACAATCTGTCACGGATATAGAGAGAGAAGACAACAGCGCTCTCTGGATTCAGACACATTACCACATCACCAAGTGACTGGTCCTCTAGGAAAAGTATGACATTAGTCTTACGCTCACAGTATCCCTAAACCCCTGGTCTGATCGCTCATATTTCTTACCGCTGAAGGTGGGAGGCATTATGGGAAGGGTAGTTGTTGGCATTTCCTCTCAGCTATCAAATCTGTTGTGAGTGATCGTACGTATGAGCGGTTCACTAGGTAGACTGCTCTCCCCTTCAGGAATTCCTATGCCTGTTAGACTGCCAGATATGCTGACCTCAGGAATGCAGGTAGACAACTTGGATGTGCGCGGCAGCAGGGTGTGCTTCCCCAGATGGACCTCCAGAGATACTACTTGTATATGCTGGTGGCAATGATTTGTCCCTGTCTGTCATTTCACCAAGCACATTACATTTGATTGCTAAATTAAATATTGAAATGTCATTAAAATCATTACAGTTGATATTTGCATTTATGTGACTTATTCCCAGAGTCCTTTTGTTGCAGTCCTCTATTACGCCAAGGCTCTTTTGTTGGGGGTGCTCATTCCTTGTTCATAATGAACCATTCCAGGATGAATTTTAACAAATGAGCACTGCTGTTTAGCAATTAGAAAGGGTAGAATGGTAGAACACCCTCATGAATAAGAAGGTGACGGCTATGGCATATGTCTCGGAGGAAGGTGTAGTTGGCACAGTTTTCAGCTGCCCATCTCGACATAGCAGCCGAGTTTTTGTTATTAGACAAGTAGTTCATGACATTCCTTGTGCTTTGTCCCTTGGAATAGTTGTAAGGCTCCCAGATCCATGGTTGCTGGAGAGTGTTACGGCCAATTGGTATACGGAAGGGTGCCTCACACAACATTATTTAATGGTGCCCACTACTCCTCAAGGGTGTTATTTTCAAAGATTGTTACAATATTGAAACTAAAATTGGTATTTTAGCACAATATTTTTTGATTACGTAACATGCTTATTGCATCATAACAGTTGGGGCCATTACAATCCATCACATGCCTCCTGTGTATTATTTTACCAATGTTTAAGTTAATTATCTCTTTTACAATTTGGACTTATGGGGCTGTGCCAGGTTATGATCCTTGACACAAATATCACTGTCTACAGCCCTGTCCTGTGTGCAAGTTGTACCAATGTTCAGTGTGTCACCTCAGCAATTATTCAAGCATACGAACGTCCCTATAATATAGTTAATCTGAACAAGATCTTGTAATATAAGTTTTATTATTATTCTTCACCTCCACTGCACGTTCTGCGTTCTCAAACATGTCCTCATATTGTTTTACAAAATCTTCTTAATATAAAAGGTGTAAAAGTTCATAAAATATGCATTGTTCACTCATTTACAGTTTGCAATAACACATACACTCATTTTTGTTAAAATGCAGGCCATTTGCTAATGGATAATCCATAATGAAGCTTAAAAGCAGAATGAAAAAAAAATTGGGATGAAGATGTATTTGTGAGTCTCCTGTATTAAATCATTAATTATAATAAATATCCCTGAACTGAGATATATTGTTTTACATTCAGATTAATGATCTCAACTAGCAGACATCATCCATAACACTTAAGGGCCTATTCAATAGGGGGAGAGTTGTGGGGAATTGAGACAGGAGTCTCAAATTTAAAATTTAAGCCCGAAGTAGATGCATTGGAGAATTTTTTTTAAATTGGCTACATTGTCCTAAAATTTGAAATACTCATCTCAGTTCCATGCAATTCTCTCTTTAGCGTAGACTTGTTAAATGTTTTAATCGAAGTGCAGGTGACTGATGTACTTAAGAAAGGGTATTTTAGCTGGAGTAACACGCTTGACATACAGTGGAATGGCACTGATTACATGTTTAATAGTTTGGCACGCCGTAAGACTTCCCAATATATATTATTTAAAAAAATTGATTTAATAGGTGCGTTCTAACTGCACACAATAGACAAGCTTTTTTAGGTTCCATGCCCAACAAAAATGGCAATAAAAAAAGTGTTGCTGTACTAAATTGGTTACTAGGGTTAGTGTTAGCATTAGTTTTAGAGTTAGTATTAGGGCTTGTGGTTATTTTTAGGGTTGGTGATTGCTTTACCTGGGGGCGTTAGTATTTGCAGGTAGCACACTGAAACTCTAAGCGCTGCAACTGCCACGGTGAAAATGGCCGCAACGAAGTGTCCTAGACCACCCAAGATTATGTCAAATCATCAACTAGTACAAGATCCCTGAAAATGAGTGTGTCCCGACTTCTCAAAGCGGAATGTACCTGTTTTTTTATAATATACACACACACATATAAATATACTGAACATGTGTATTGTATCATATATTTTACATGTTTTATCTGTATCAATAATTATATAAGTGCAAAAGATAAAAGTAGTGCAAAAGAATACAAAGTGCAAAAATAGGTGCAAATGATACTTGCGGTACCACACTAAGCGCAGCCCTCTGAAGCACTCTCCAGAATGCTCATAAAGTATACAGGTAAAAACCAGAATGCGCTTTTAACTTATATATCTAACTAATGTTATTAAATATCACTTTAAAGACAACACAGCCGATATGAATATTATTTGCCTACACTTGTGAGTGCATATAGTACCTCAATCACCAGATCCCTCCTGTGTTTATTGCATATTGCACTATTTTGTGTTTTATTTTTTTTTCTAAAAGGAACCCACTATCCTGCGCCATTCTGTTTTTTACCTGTATCAATAATTATATAGCCTGCATGTTCTCTCCCCAGCTTTCCTGTGTAAATATGTATGCATGTATGGAATTGTTCTACGAGGATAGCCTAATAAAACTGTATGATGATCTTCTACTCGACACAGTGAGCTGGAGGTGCTCCATGTCCTCTCTAACAGCACATCTCCGGTCCAATGATGTCCAATACCGCTGGGGTAAACCATAATGCCTGACAGTCTATCGGGACCATAAGCAGCTCACAATATAGGTTTAGGCTGACATAGCCACCTTTCTGCAAGGCTTCACTCTCCCTCCACTACCGTTTCCTCCAACTGAAACTGTGTTGGCATAGAGCCCCGATCGCGTGGTTATGGAATAAAACCTTTGCAGTTAGTCTGGGAAGTGGGACAAGAACTCCCCAACCCAGCATTGACTGAGACTGGCATACTTGGCCCTACTGGCCAAGATACACCAATGGATGACTCACCCTTTTACCCCATGGCAACTTAGCCTCTTCACCTAGGAGAGTTCAATGGATGTTCAGCCCATGCTCAGTGGAGCCACAGTGCACTTTTAGGCAGCACATCCAGATGGTTGCCGGCATTCCCCACCTCAGAATACTGTTTTCCTCTTTATCTCCCACTTTTTTTTCTTTCTATCTGTCTCTTTCTTTCTTCTTCTGTCTCTACCACTTTTCTTTTTTCTACCAGCGCACTTTACCTTTCTGAATTATCTTCACTTCCATTCAAGATTATTGTTTTAAATGTAAGGTCATGTGCACTGTTAGACACAAGAGGGAGCTGCACCACAAATGATAAAAACCGGTGACTAATGTAATTGCAGGATGGTTATCCCTATGCTAATGTTGAGCTTAAATGCTCTGTATGCTCTTATAAGTTGCATGAGACACCCCTTCAGCTGGATATAGTTTTAGTTGACCTAATATACTACGATTCATATAGTGTCATTGTTTGATTATCCTATACATCTTCTTTTAGCAATACTTTGATACATATGCCTTGAATTGGAAATGCTAATGAAGACAGATTTAAAAAAAAAAAAAAAAAATGAAATGAGAGCAATCTCAATGTATTCTTCCCGGTAAAAAACTTAGGATTAAGCTACACTATTTTCTGTTTAGTCCTATGGTTCATACTCTTTCCTTCTAGTGAAAGGATTAAAGATGACTCGGTCTCCTGATCATTGTTTATCCTTGGACTGTAGATAATCAACAAAGATCTACACATTGTGCACAACTCAACAGAATGGGGTTTTTAGATGTGAATGTGGTGTCACCTGCTTATGACATCATCTGTGGTTTGATATGCAAATTAGCTACTTTTCAGTGATAAATATGTCATTTACATAAAAATATTTGATAAAAGTGATAAAATATTATATTATTTCTTAATATAAAAAACATTAAAAACATACTACATAAATACATCATATATACATATACATATATATATATATATATAGATATATATATACATATATATATTTTAATATATATATCTGTGTATATATATATATATATATATATATATATATATATATATATATATATATATATATATGTATATATACACACAGGTATACATTAAAATAAACCTTTACAAAAAGTAGAAACGTATAGACAAGATATTTGTTGCCATTCTGCACTTTTTATTCTTTGATTATTTTCGGGAACTTTTGAACTTATCACTATAAGAGGGGCTGAACTCATTGTGATTTTCTGGGCTGAATTAACATACTCTGATGGCACTAATTATCTGCAAAGCATAGTGTCCACAGATACCATGCTTTCCCAGACAGAATTCTAAGGTTTTCCAGAAAAGAGACCTTTTTCCATCTTTAATTGAAATTGTATCTGGTTCTTTATAGTGAGCCATACATTTCGTTCTTTTTTGTGCATTATGTATTCTACATACGCAGTTTAAACAACATTTACAGTCTAGTCCCTAAACTCACTTTATTGCAAGATGAAAATAACTGCTTGTATAGTGCACAGGACTTTTTTCCAGGGTGATTTGATGCAGGCATTTTGCATAAATCACATTTGTAATATTTGACTCAAGCCCTCTCCAGTCATTACTTCATTTGAATGGCATTATTCTCATTAATTCCTGCAGCAAAAAAAAAAAAAAAATAATATATATATATTGACTTTTACTCAGCTAGTGTGGGCAGTCCTGGTTTCTCGCAAACTATAATTTCACAGTTTCATCTAGCTGTATGTACTTTATATTGTAATCAATGCATTTTAAAGTACTTTGCAAGCACATTAATATGCATTAACATGCATTAACATTTGGAAGATGAATACTGGGCACTATACAGTATTTTTGAGTGACGGTGTGTCTTTAATAATCCACTTTTGGCTTCACAGTTAGTATTCGGTTTGCCATATTACACATAGAGCTACAGCATACACACAATAGGTTTCTTGCTATTGTAATGTTTGACATAACCTCAAGTAATTTAATGAGTTGTTGGAAGGAGAATCACAAATCATGCCAATAACACAATATGGGAGAGGTGTGTGCATTGTGACAATCTCAGACAGCTTTTGAGACACCCATCATCCAAACATAAAGGATTGATGTGATTTAATCACAAGCTGGCTGTGGAACTGATTGTCATGTCACGTCATGAGGCTTGTTCCTCACATTATGAAAAAGACAAGGACATTGTTAATACTTGGACAATGCCCAGCTTGCTGCTTACAGACAGATGAAGCAAAGCTTTCATCTGAAATGTGTTGCCCAACAGTCCTGGATTTGCAACAACAGTCTCAATTATTTGGGTTTTGTGCCGTCTAACTCGGATCTGTCCCGGCATTGCTGACTCCCAGCTGAATCTTGGTGTGTGCTTCTGTAATACGAGTTATCATTGACTACCCATATTACCATAATCCCACCGTCCTGAACTTTGTAACATGACCATGGAACACTGACCTTGTAACATGACATAATATTGTTCTGTTCTATAATTACATATCTGCAGACAAACCCAATCTAGACACAGAATTGAAATAATGAATTTTGTTTATTTTCTGTAGCTAAGAATGGAAAAATGTTGTCCTTTCCATTTAATTTGTGTGTATGACCTCTCCCAGAAATGTTCTCCATGGCGCCAAGAACATTGATAGCCCTGTAAGGTTACTTTGCCTATTCCTGCCCCTGGAATGCACCACCAAACTCCTCTCCCAAAATGTATTCCCAACAAGGCTTACGAGCTGGCTCCATCAAGGTTTGGTTCAGACTCTGGCCACAGTTTCATATTAGGAGCTTTAATCTCTTGCCTACAACAATACTCTGGAATACTTTAAAGAAAGCCAGTCCCATTTTTTTAGCTTTGCATTGGCACAGAGTAGGTCTTGCTGCAAGACCAGCTTCACGTGGATATCTCAACCAGGTGGAATCCAACTTATTTATCTGTGAAGTTCTGCAAACACAGTGCCAGTGGCGTAGCGTGGGTTGTCAGCACCCGGGGCAAGGCAAGTAATTTGCGCCCCCTAACCCGTGGATTTTAGCACTCGAGTCTCTTCTACTAGATTAGTTAAAGAAACCCTTACCCCCCAAGCACATGTATTGTTTGTTATGAAAATACTTATGTAATTAAAGTAAAATGCATCTAAATACAAGTTTATTTTCCAACACTTTATTGAGTGCGAACATGCATTACACACATTCTCCACATTTTCAGCAGGTCTATGAATACAAATATACACATGTAGTAACCTAGCATGGGCCATGCTATTATATGTCGTCTCACAACCATCGTAAACGACAAAAAATATCAAGAACAAAAACTAAACATCAAAATGGAACCATACCCTGGAGATGATCCAAGACTGGGCTAGATGGAGCCAACTTCCTCAATCCTGTACCTCTAATGTTACCCCCCCCCCCCCCCCACACACACACACACATATGCCATAATTGTTGTGCCATTCAGATGCCAGTAATATTGTAACTTTCGGATGCCAGTAATATTGTGCCAGTCAGAGCCCAGTAATATTGTGCCAGTCAGAGCCTAGTAATATTGTGCCAGTCAGATGCCTGCAATATTGTGCCAGTCAGATGCCTGCAATATTGTGCCAGTCAGAGCCCAGTAATAATGTGCCAGTCAGATACCAGTAATAATGTGCCAGTCAGATACCAGTAATATTGTGCCAGTCAGATACCAGGAATATTGTGCCTGTCAGAGCCCAGGAATATTGTGCCTGTCAGAGCCCAGGAATATTGTGCCTGTCAGAGCCCAGGAATATTGTGCCTGTCAGAGCCCAGGAATATTGTGCCTGTCAGAGCCCAGGAATATGGTGCCTGTCAGATGCCTGTAATATTATGCCAGTCAGATGCCTGTAATAGTGTGCAGTCAGAGGCCAGGAATATTGTGCCAGTCAGATGCCTGTAATATTGTGCCAGTCAGATGCCTGTAATATTATGCCAGTCAGATGCTTGTAATAGTGTGCCAGTCAGAGGCCAGGAATATTGTGCCAGTCAGAGGCCTGTAATATTGTGCCAGTCAGATGCCTGTAATATTATGCCAGTCAGATGCCTGTAATATTGTGCCAGTCAGAGCCCAGTAATATAGTGCCAGTCAGATGCCCAGTATTATTGTGCCAGTCAGATGCCCAGTATTATTGTGCCAGCCAGATGCCCAGTAATATAGTGCCAGTCAGATGCCCAGTATTATTGTGCAGCCAGATGCCCAGTAATATAGTGCAAGTCAGATGCCCAGTAATATAGTGCCAATCAGATGCCAAGTAATATAGTGCCAATCAGATACCCAGTAATATAGTGCCAATCAGATGCCCAGTAATATAGTGCCAATCAGATGCCAAGTAATATAGTGCCAATCAGATACCCAGTAATATAGTGCCAGTCAGATGCCAAGTAATATAGTGCCAGTCAGATACCCAGTAATATAGTGCCAATCAGATGCCCAGTAATATAGTGCCAATCAGATGCCAAGTAATATAGTGCCAATCAGATACCCAGTAATATAGTGCCAATCAGATGCCCAGTAATATAGTGCCAATCAGATACCCAGTAATATAGTGCCAATCAGATACCCAGTAATATAGTGCCAATCAGATGCCCAGTAATATTGTGCCATTCAGATACCCAGTAATATAGTGCCAATCAGATACCCAGTAATATAGTGCCAATCAGATGCCCAGTAATATTGTGCCATTCAGATACCCAGTAATATAGTGCCAATCAGATGCCCAGTAATATAGTGCCAATCAGATACCCAGTAATATTGTGCCAATCAGATACCCAGTAATATAGTTCCAATCAGATGCCCAGTAATATTGTGCCATTCAGATGCCCAGTAATATAGTGCCAATCAGATACCCAGTAATATAGTGCCAATCAGATACCCAGTAATATTGTGCCAATCAGATGCCAAGTAATATAGTGCCAATCAGATACCCAGTAATATAGTGCCAGTCAGATGCCAAGTAATATAGTGCCAGATGCCCAGTAATATTGTGCCATTCAGATACCCAGTAATATAGTGCCAGTCAGATACCCAGTAATATAGTGCCAATCAGATGCCCAGTAATATAGTGCCAATCAGATACCCAGTAATATAGTGCCAATCAGATACCCAGTAATATAGTGCCAGTCAGATGCCAAGTAATATAGTGCCAGATACCCAGTAATATAGTGCCAATCAGATACCCAGTAATATAGTGCCAGTCAGATACCCAGTAATATAGTGCCAATCAGATACCCAGTAATATTGTGCCAATCAGATGCCAAGTAATATAGTGCCAATCAGATACCCAGTAATATAGTGCCAGTCAGATGCCAAGTAATATAGTGCCAGATACCCAGTAATATTGTGCCAATCAGATACCCAGTAATATAGTGCCAGTCAGATACCAGGAATATTGTGCCAGCCAGCCCCCCCCCCCGTACTTACATGAAGCTGCTCCGTGTCCCCCGCCGGATGTCTCCTCCGTGCAGTCTTCCCTCTTGCACGGAGGAGGGAAACAGAAACCGGATGTGACGCGACGTCACATCCGGCGGCAGTTTTTTTTTTTTTTTTTTCGGCCGTCGCATCCATCGGATGCGGCTTGCCGGAAAAAAGCGTTCACAAGCGCAATGCGCTGTGAACGCGGCAGCAGGGGCTGGGGGCCCACGGGACAGCTGCCTTGGGGCCCCCCAGGAGTAAATGGGCCCAGGGCAGCTGCCCCGTTTGCCCCGCGTTAAAGACGGCCCTGGCGGCCACGCGGCCGCATAGGGCTAGTGCGCCCCCCCAGATATTGCGCCCGGTGCGGCCGGCCCCCCCTGCACCCCCCACGCTACGCCACTGCACAGTGCAAGGACAATTTCGAATCCATCCCCGCCTAACTGAGGGCTTTTCATCACCAAAAACTTGCTTTTAAGGAACTATAATGATCCTTTGTAAATCCATTTCAGTCTTTATCGCCTCCTATTGGCTCTACATTTGCCCTGGAAAGTCTAGCCGACTCCAGGGTTAGGCACCAACATAGTTTATGGTGGACATTTCATGGACCTTGTGATGGTCAGTTTAATGATGTTCTATGGAACCTTCACAAATTTTTCCATGGACACTGTTATTATCGTATGGACACTTTGCCTAACCCCTTCCTTCTATGAGTGTTGTCATATACAGATCAGCCATAACATTATGACCACTTACAGGTGGCAAGCGGGTATAGGCAGTGTGATGCATTGGGTAGTGTTCTGCTGGGAAACCTTGGGTCCTGCCATTCATGTGGATGTTACTTTGACATGTACCACCTACCGAAGCATTGTTGCAGACCATGAAAACCCTTTCATGGGAACAGTGTTCCTTGTTGGCATTGCGCCCTGCCTCAAAGAAAAAATGATTCAGGAATGGTTTGCACACAACAACGAGTTCAAGGTGTTGACTTGGCCTCCAAATTCCCCAGATCTCAATCCAATCGAGCATCTGTGGTATGTGCTGGACAAACAAGTCCGGTCCATGGAGGCCCCACCGCACGACTTAAAGGATCTGTGCTAATGTCTTGATGCCAGATATCACAGCACACCTTCAGAGATCTAGTGGAGTCCATTCCTCGATGGGTCAGGGCTGTTTTATCATCAAAAGGGGGCTCCAACATATTAGGCAGGTAGTCACAATGTTATGGCTGATCTGTGCCTTTGTAACCATAAAAATATAATTTACCGTGGCTCCATATAACGTCATGTCTTGCAGCCTTACATAGCACTGCACAATACCACTTAATAATTTAATAATGATGTTATTTTAAAAGGACACCTTGTTTTTAACACTTGTCTTTATATTTTTTTTTCCTGAAGTCCAACTTTATCTCTTATTTTGTCTTTACAAGGTCTAAACAAGAACATGTAATGGCTCAGCAGTGTGTCTAGAAGAAGAAAACAATTATGCAGATTAGCTGTTTGTTCCCAGTAGGGCCCTAATAGGATGATTGACCTATATACCACTAATTTGTTCTCATGCTTTCTTTTTTATTTTCCTCCATCTGCATAAGAAATTAAAACTTGTTAGAACGTGGTGTTTCCCAATTTATTTAACACACATTTAGTTTGTCATCTTGAGTTATACGGGAAAGGTGTTTTATGGACATCTTGTTCCGCATCTTAAATATTGTGAGAATCACTTCAAAGGGTAAAAGTAAAAGAAAACCGTCCTATTAGACATTATAAGTGATGATCAAATATGTTGCAGCACTTCAAAAGCCTTCAAATGGCACGTAGTATAGGACTGTTATGAACTGTGGCGAAGAGGTCAATTGAGTGGTTGCACTTGGCCAATGTTCCGAAGGGATCACTAGGATGTCCATGCATTGAGACTCGGAAGATAGACTAACGTCCATCAAAATGGATACGGTTATCTCTGCTAAAGTTGTGGTTGCATCTTCTGGTGACAGAACAAGCATCCAAAGTTGCCCATGCCATCTCCATACTGATAAAACATTTTGCCTCCAAAACAGTCTAACGAAAGCAAACTGTGTATACTTAGGATGCAGGTGAGTGTGAAGGAATCGAGTAAGTAACAAACTCTGTACAAACAATGCTACCTTTATTCCATTTTATTGTAGCAATATTAAGTAGAAACACATGGGGGACTATTCATGTCTACTCTCTTGCACCGATGCCCAAACCACTATAACGAGTTATATCATACAGTGAATAAAAGGAGTGGTTACAAGTCTGAATTTTTTTTTTCCCAGATGGGTTGGTAGCCTTGGAAATTTTTTCCTACAAGGATGGATAAGACAAAAAAACAGTTAAGGCCACCAAGAACTCTGATGCTATGTGAATCACATGGAATTGTCCAAAGAAACATAGAATGTGTCGGCAGATAAGAACCATTCGGTCCATCTAGTCTGCCCAATTTTCTAAATACATTTATTAGTCCCCAGTTCCTTATCTTATATCTAGGATAGCCTTGTGCCTATCCCACTCATGCTTAAACTCCTTCACTATGTTTACCTCTACCACTCCCGCTAGAGGGCTATGCCATACATCCACTACCCTCTCAGTAAAGTAATACTCCTGATATTACGTTTAAATGCCCCTCTAATATTAAACTATGTCCTCTAGTTGTGGTAGCTTTTCTTCTTTTAAATATACTCTCTTCCTTTACTGTGTTGGCCCAGGCCCAGTAGTAGGCACCAAAATAATTAATGGGGGACATTATTCTAGACTTTGTGGTGGACAATTTAATGATGTTCTAAGGCCTTTCACTAAAGATGGATAAAGTAATATCTTAATATAAAATAAAATCATGTCTCAAATGCTAATGAAAAAAAAAAACTCTTTCTAAATCATAATCTTTACCCTAAACATTGCTCAGCTTATTTTAGATCCTTAGTGATATTTCTATATTGTCTTTTTTTCCCTGTTCCTACACTAGATAATTCCCCATTTTCTGAACTACCAGGCTTGACAATTATACTAAAATAACATAATACCACGAACCGTGAGAAGCTGACCGAGCTAAACAATGTATCATTTGGAAATGGTGTACAGAATGGCACTATAAAACCTCCTTCACAGTCATTAACATTTCTTGCAGGTTATATTACTTATGCTAAATATCTTATTGTTATTCAGGGTCTTTTATCAACTCAAACAAAAGTCTTTGAGATTAAACCCTCAGCTTCATCCGCCTCATCACCATTAAGAGCCATTCTCAACCAGGGGGACCATTTGCATAATGAGTGGTGCCGGACTATAATCATTCTTATCCTCCGTTCCCCTAAAACCATTTGTGTAACTAATATCCTTACATACATTTTTTTTTTTTACCCCAAGTAAGCATACTGGTAGTTTTATTTGCATACTAATAGATTTTACAATTTAAAGCGACACTAAACTTTTTTTTTTCTAATATAGAAGCACAAGTGAAATGTATATTGCCCCTAGTATGAGAATGAACTGGTGTGTTCCTTTGATAGTACATACCAGTGGTACCAGCAGTCTGGTCGGCAACTGTCTCTCTCTGCTAGTGCACCCTCGTGTTTGAATGGGATCGGCAAGAGGTCCATAACTAGGTCTCCCTGCTGATTCCATGCACGCAATAACCAGGAACTGCTGTGTCTCGAATGTGAGACACAGCAGATAGTAAACCCACCTGTTTCTATTAAGATACACGCCGGGTTTACTTAATTATACCGGGACATGTATTGTTTAACCCTTGCTTCCTTCAAGGAAGCAAGGGTTAAACAACGTTTAATGTTCCTTTAATTGGAATTCAAGATCTTAGGGAAGTTTTCTGCATACTGTATGTCGTAAATATGGCATTTAAAATACTGGTATAATTCAATTTTTCTCAAGTCAGTGCCATTCAGTGCATGTGACAGTCACATACCACACTTTTTGAGTGAGCTTTCAAGGTCAGGTATTACACCTCACTTCTGGAGCTGCTATCATCTAAAAAGGGATGTTAGGCACACCTCTGATTATCAATATAGAATGGATACCTTCTATTAAAATCAGAGCAAATGAATGTCCCTCAACTGTGAGGGTGAACTTAAGAGATTATTTTGGAACCCTTCATCCACATTTGCATATAATACTGCACCACTGAATATACACTGATAGGACATAACATTATGACCACCTGCCTAATATTGTGTAGGTCCTCTTTTGACTCCAAAACAGCCCTGGCCCATCAAGGCATGGACTCCACTAGACCTCTGAAGGTGTGCTGTGCTATCTGGCACCAAGACGTTAGCAGCAGATCTTTTAAGTCCCGTAAGTCGTGAGGTGGGACCTCCATGGATTGGACTTGCTTGTCCAGCACATCCCACAGATGGTCGATTGGATTGAGATCTGGAGGCCAAGTCAACACCTTGAACTTGTTGTTGTGCTCTCTAATCCCTTCCCCAAATACAACATATTTGTATTTCTTTTAAACAGAAAGTGAAAAATGCATAGGGCTTCATTATGTTGATGTTCCTACTGCTGATATAGTTTTTTTATTGACAATAAACATATTGGTTTAAATATATATGCACTGGGCATTGATTCATCCAATACAGTGTGGTACATACTACCTAAAAAACTTCCCAGTGAAATATAGTGTGTAAAAGCAACAAAACCTCTTAGAAGATGAGCAATAAAGCCATGGTTACAATAAAACAACCTTTGAAATATTTACAGATAAAATATACACACACAAGTAACACAGTAGCACATTTCCATGAAGAAATATGCGCCTCTTACAATATGAGCATGTCTGTGTTCATAATGAATTTATAGTCTGCGTGCCAGACTGGTACAGTGATGCAGAGCACATTGGAGCCAAACATATACAGTGTATCTTAATCTGCAGCACAATCATAGTTTTTCAAACTACCACATTAGCAATAATGTACACGATATTACCTTCAATGTCTTCAACTAGGAGAAAGACAGAGCACTACTGAGCCACTGGAGTGTGTACTATATTATCCATTTTAACCTAATGGGATGTGAAAATGTTGAATGTCTCAGTAAGTAGTATATGAAAAGCAATGTAGCTATGGGATAGAGGAATGCAATTTGGATAGGGATGAATAATTTATAAAGGGTTCTCAAGGGCATTCATGGAAGATGTGTTTTTTTTCTACTAAATGTCTGTCTCCCACATGGGAACTTCCCTTTGACGAGCATGCTACTTGTACTGTATCTGGGAAGCAAACTATAAAACCCCTGTTGTGTACCAATAAATTTTAAGTTTCACAGTAGATATACCAGAAGGCCTATTCGATGGGATATCCTGCTGTGTTCCAACTTCTTGTCACAGGCTTTCAATTCTCCTTCTCTCTCTCTCTCTCTATCTTTTTTTTTTTTTTTGGGTTTGGTAATTAACTGTAAATAACATGACCATGTACAAAGAGGGGATGACATATTTACATACTGGAATTTATTTCCTATAAGAAAAGACATATGTGCTTACCTGTGCCAAAAATATGTATCTTATTCATTTATTTTTTTGCAAGTGGTAGTTTAAAATCACAATATACAAATGCATGTTTGGAAATGAGTTTATGTGCTAAGCAGGGGGCTCTGATAGGGCTGCCATCTTTTCTTCAAAAAATAAAAATAAAATAAAAAATTGCGCAATTGGGAGAACCTCAGCCAAACACTGTTTTAAGGACAACTGTTGTCAAAATATTAAGTTTAAATAGAAATACTTTAATGAAAAAAAAAATAGATCTACTATACCTTATTGGTCCCTCTTTTTCTTCTAGAGCAGACTCAAACAGCAGCCATGTTGTTTAGAATCTTGGGTCAGGTAATGAAGATATGACCCAAGATGTCTGCCCCCCGATATAACATTTATATTTAAACTGTATACACTAGATGCAATCTTTTAATTACATAAAACTTGATATTTGCTGATGGTTATCCTTTAATAGACTTTACATTCCCCCACACTAAATGGCCAGGATATAAGAGAAAGACGCAATTTCCATTATATATAACAAACAGAGATTGTGGCTCTTTTACTTTATATTTTTACTTCACAGCACTTCAGTGTTGTGAAGATTTATCCATATTCCCCTTGGGTATAAATAAGTTTTCCACTTTTTTTTTTATGAAAAAGATGTGCATTCAAGGAATATGCTAACTATGTACCAATATATTCAAGGTCAATCCAAGCAGCTCTCAGTGGACCATTTCATCTACGGAGCTCTGCAGATGACATTACATCACTCCACAAGGCTAAAGGAAAATGGATTTTACTTTAAAAAAAAAGGAGAGTTCATAATACAGCTATAAAAAAAACAGCAGAGAAGCATAGAAGGTGGTAAAGTTTGCACACTTTGCATGTAAAGTTAAGCTAATTAATATTAATGGACTCAAGGTTACATGCTAAGCCACTGGGAGCTCTGTATTTTATTGTAGGGAAGAAGGTCTGTCTCACTATGGAGGGAAAGCTTTAGGCATTCATTTTATTTTTGGGGCCTGCCAAATATTCTCTGCAAATCTTGGTCATACTTAGAAGATGATTAATTCAACCGTGTAGAATACCAAATATACTGTTTACATTAACATTATAACCCACTTCTATTAAAGCAACAGGCAAGTCATAAACCATAATGGATGGATTGATCAATTAAAAAGGACACTAATGCCAGTGAAGGATCTGGCACTTCTCCAGAAAATGCAAGATGGCATATGGTTGAAGATGGTGATGATTCCCATTCCATGATAGCAATGACCAGCCTATGAAACAGGACACTGTGCCCTCTTCATGGATAGGCCCTACTACAAGGAGTCAGTGACCTCAGCATTGATAGGCCCTACTACAAGGAGTCAGTGACCTCAGCATGGATAGGCCCTACTATAAGGAGTCAGTGACCTCAGCATGGATAGGCCCTACTACAAGGAGTCAGTGACCTCAGCATGGATAGGCCCTACTATAAGGAGTCAGTTCCCTCAGCATAGATAGACCCTATAACTAGGAGTCAGTGCCCTCAGTATCGATAGGCCCTACTACACGGAATCAGTTCCCTCAGCATGGATAGACCCTACAACAAGGAGTCAGTTCCCTCAGCAAGGATAGGCCCTACTACAAGGAAACAGTGCCCTCAGCATGAATAGACCCTTCTACAAAGAGTCAGTCTTGCAGCATGGATAAACTCTACTGCAAGGAGTCAGTGCCCTCGGCATGTATAGGCCATACTACTATGAGTCAGTGACCTCCAGCATGGATAGGCCCTACTACAAAGAGTCAGTCCCTCAGCATGGATAGACCCTACTACAAGGAGTCAGTGCCCTCAGCATGGATAGGCCCTACTACAAGAAGTCAGTGCCCTCAACATGGATAGGCCCTACTACAAGCAGTCAGTGACCTCAGCATGGATAGGCCCTACTACAAGAAGTCAGTGCCCTCAGCATGGATAGGTCCTACTACAAGGATTCAATGACCTCAGCATGGATAGGCCCTACTACAAGCAGTCAGTGCCCTCAGCATGGATAGGTCCTACTACAAGGATTCAATGACCTCAGCATGGATAGGCCCTACTACAAGAAGTCAGTGCCCTCAGCATGGATAGGTCCTACTACAAGGATTCAATGACCTCAGCATGGATAGACCCTACTACAAGCAGTCAGTGACCTCAGCATGGATAGGCCCTACTACAAGAAGTCAGTGTCCTCAGTATGGTTATGTCCTACTACAAGCAGTCAGTGACCTCAGCATGGATAGGTCCTACTACAAGCAGTCAGTGACCTCAGCATGGATAGGTCCTACTACAAGCAGTCAGTGACCTCAGCATGGATAGGCCCTACTACAAGAAGTCAGTGTCCTCAGTATGGTTATGTCCTACTACAAGCAGTCAGTGACCTCAGCATGGATAGGTCCTACTACAAGCAGTCAGTGACCTCAGCATGGATAGGTCCTACTACAAGCAGTCAGTGACCTCAGCATGGATAGGTCCTACTACAAGCAGTCAGTGACCTCAGCATGGATAGGCACTACTATAAGGAGTCAGTGACCTCAGCATAGAAAGACCCTACAACTAGGAGTCAGTGCCCTCAGTATCGATATATAACATATGTATACTTATGTTATGTAGCTGTAACTTAATAAGACATTTAAATAATCCTTAAGTAAAATGTTGTATTTTCTATGTCTATCACATGACTGCACTTCTGGAGGAACCCCCCAAATATTGTCATGCTACCTACATCTCTTATCTGAACTTCAATTCTCTAATCAGACACCAATGCAAATAATTGGGCGCAGACAGAGAACAAATAATTTCACATGTGCCATTCAAACTGCTGATTTAGATTTCAGAAGCGAAATATTTTTTTCTCTCCATATTTTAGCCCAAACAGATTTCATGGCATATTACATGACCATGTATATGTGTCGTATATTATTTAATAAGTCGCTGTTAACAGCGATAAACACAATGGCTCACCAAAATATACTTAGCAATTGAGACTCTGCTAATGCAGGACATTTAATCATGGTTCTGTCACTATGAAATCAGGCCAGGCCTTTAAACATATTCAAGACCATGCTTGGCTATTGAAAGACCAATATCTGAGGATTTACAATGAATATTTTAATCTAATCAATCCATTGCCTTTCAAGTAACTTTTTTTTTTTCATGTATGCATAGGTAAGCATCTAACCTTCACAGAATGTGCATGAAGTATAGTGATTTAATATTTGTTTTCCCATGTTTTTTTTTTTTTTACTGTCTTCTTAGGGAATAGTAGTTAATTGTAGGGACCAAAGTTACTTGAAAATGAGAAATATCTCAATGTATCCTTCCTGGTAAAATATTTTATTAATAAATAATAATAACCTTTCCCCTTGAGGCATGGAAGTGATTAGTATTTACACATAAAAATGTTTCTGCTAGAGAAACAGCAAACAAAAAACATGCAAGTTAAACCAAAAATAGAAAACAAAAATAATTGTTTAAAAATTGTAGCAATAGATTTTTGTTGTAATCAACACAGGAAAGAAAAGCCGCATTTCCCCCTCCATTTTGATGTCCAATGGGCATGAAACCATTAAGTAGTTAACAGGAGTGTCTGGTGCCAAAATGCATCTTCCAAATGTTATTGCATATTAATGAGCTTTCAAGGTACTTTAAAATGCATGTTTTACATTTTGCATTGCTTAAAACATTAAAAACAATTACATTTAGATGAATTTGTGAAATTGCAGCAGTTTGCAAGAAACCAGGACTGCCCACACTAGCTGAGTAAAAGTCAATTTCCTCTTTTTTATTTTGTTGTAGGAACCAATGAGAATAATTTCATTCAAATGAATGGAATATCCTTTCTCTCTAGTGATGTCATCAGAGAGAGGAGTAACTAGAAAACCCCGGGCCCTGGTGCAAAATATTGCCCTTGGGCCCCGCGACCCCACCATGCAATTCCACCCCAGAAATGCCACTTGCATGTATAACTTGCCATATGCCAAGAGTGCCACTGTTAGATATCATTTATACATTTCCACTGGACTATATAAATATACACATGTATAGATTTACCCAGTGCAATGCCACATATAGCAACATAGATTACCCCAGTGCAATGCCACATATAGCAACATAGATTACCCCAGTGCAATGCCACATATAGCAACATAGATTACCTAAGCGCAATGCCACATATAGCAACATAGATTACCCCAGCGCAATGCCACATATAGCAACATAGATTACCCTAGTGCAATGCCACATATAGCAATACAGATTCAAAACACTCAAGTGTAAAGAAATGCTTTAATGAACTAATACAAATACCTAATTGAGCCCCTTTGCTCCAAACAGCTCTAATAGGGAGCATAGATGGTATTTACAATATTGGGTCAGATTTTCCTTCAGCTGACGCAAGGTGAATGGACATCTGACCAAGATTTTAAATGCCATGTCCGCACTCTGATAGGACTCTTAGGAGCAAAGAGGGCACAATATGTCATTTTATTTGTATTCTTTCATTAAAGCATTTCTATTTAAAACATCTGCACAGATGCTATCTATTAATTAATTACAAATTACTAAATTACATTTTTGCAACAGTTGTAAATGCCAATGAGCAGCACATGCATCAACATTATATATCATGCCAATCATGAGCAGTAAACAAATAACCTTGGAATATCATGCCAATCATGAGCAGTAAACACATAACCTTGGTATATCATGCCAATCATGAGCAGTAAACACATAACCTTGGTATATCATGCCAATCATGAGCATTAAACACATAACCTTGGTATATCATGCCAATCATGAGCAGTAAACACATAACCTTGGTATACCATGCCAATCATGAGCACTAAATGCATAAGCTTGGTATATCATGCCAATCATGAGCAGTATATGCATAAGTTTGGTATATCAGCAAATGAGTAGCAAATGCATAAACTTGTTATATCATACTAAATGAGCAGCAATGCATTAACTTGGTTTATCATAGCAAATGAGCAGTAAATGCATTAAGTTGGCAAATGGCCATTTTGTTTTCCCACTGAAAGCAGAATTAGAAACTGCTGAAATAAGTTTTATTTTTTAATTGCCTTTCTTTTGGATACAAAGATGAACTTATACACATATTATGGAATAATATAGTTAATATCAGTATTCAGGCTGCCAGTCAAAGGTGGTACACCAGTATAATTAAAAAAAGCTGAGAGTTTGCTAACTAAAAACTGTGGGGATAGCCATAGACAATGCTACAATATAGTTACTAGCATGTACCCCATCAGTCACAGATGGCATAACGGAGCCCCACAGAAATACAACTATCATACACTCACTAAAACAGCACATTAAACAGGGTTGCCAGATGGTTTTGATTTAATATACTGGGATTTCCACAAAATACTGGCTCCACAATAACATCATAGTATCCTTTATTATTATGTGCAGAATTTCATTGCCTGGAAACCTGCCGGCTTGCCCTCTTTTTTGACTCTAGAAACCAGCCACCCTAATTACAGTAATTCACAGCAATAACCTTGAGAGCAATGTGCGGTATTTCACAGAGCTCCACAACAGTAAAACTCATAGTAATGTGCAGTGGAAGTGTATCAGTGCTCCACAGTGCTCCATATCACAGTAATGTGTAGCGTGTATAAGTATCACAGATCTCCAAAGCAATAAATACCAGAACAATGTGCAGTCAAAGAGCTCCACGGAAATAAAGCTCACAGAAATGTGCAACATGTGTCCCACAGAGCTCCACAGCAATAATACGTAAAGCAATGTGCAGTGTGTAAGCGTATGTAACAGAGCCCCAAGGCAACAATACACTATGGTATAGAATACATTCCCATTATGCTCAGCCAGACAAAATGATTCCGTGAAGCGGAGCAGCATGTGAACTGAATTCCTGCAGCAGTTGGAATGACTGGTTTTTAGCAGTGTAGTATCCTTCCTCTGACGCTGAACCAGCTAAAGCATCACATGATGCTGAGCATCAAGGGATTGATAGTCCACAGCAGATACAATTACAAAAGTCTGTGAAGTCTATATTTCATAATGCTCAGCCAGCTAAAATGTTCATATGATGCTAGCTGAACATTATAGGACACATGTGTAACTCGTTACCTCATTCTTACTCCCCATCAACTCTTTCCCTTCTCCTTCCTCCCCGTTGACTCTTTCCCTCGTCCTTACACGCCATTAACTCTTTCCTTACCCCCATTAACGCTTTCCCTCCTTCTTATACACAATTAACTCTTTCCCTCCTTCTTATACCCCATGAACTCTTTCCCTCCTGCTTACACCCCATTAAATCTTTCCTTCCTCCCCATTAACTATTTCCTTCCCCCTTACATCCCATTAACTTTTTCTTCCTTCCTCCCTATTAATTCTTTCCCTCCTCCTTCCTCCCCGTTAACTCTTTCCCTCATCCTTACACGCCATTAACTCTTTCCTTACCCCTATTAACGCTTTCCCTCCTTCTTATACACAATTAACTCTTTCCCTCCTTCTTATACCCCATTAACTCTTTCCCTCCTGCTTACACCCCATTAACTATTTCCTTCCTCCTCATTAACAATTTCCTTCCCCCCTACATCCCATTAACTTTTTCTTCCTTCCTCTCTATTAATTCTTTCCCTCCTCCTTATACCCCATTAACACTTTCCTTCCTCCCCATTAACTATTTCCTTCTCCCTTACATTCCATTAACTCTTTCCCTCCTTCTTACACACCATTAACTCTTTCCTTCCTCCACATTAACTATTGTTTCCCCCTTACATCCCATTACTCCCATTCCTACTTTTTGCATATCATTAACACTTTCCCTTCTCCAGTGTCTCCCACAAACCTTTCCTTCTTCCAGACACTTCCTTAAAACTTTCCCTCCTCCACACACCATTAATAATTTCCTGCTTTTTGCACACCATTAACACCTTCCCTTCTCCAGTGACTCCCATAACCCTTTCCTTAAAACTTTCCTTCCTCCATACACACCTTACCATTGCATTCTGCCTGGAGGTGAAACTGTTGGCCATCTTGCTCCCTTTTGCTTCACAGTGCAAGTCTGGGCCTCTTACGGCTGACTCTCGAGTGGCTATGTGCAGTGCACGGCTTGACATCTCCACTCTCTGCTCTCACTGGCCACATAAGCAGAGCAGGCATGCCCGTGTACTGCTGGAAGAGGCCCAGACTTGTGAGAATTGCATCCCAGCTGACACCAATATGCATCATGGAGCTCCCTGAGGAGGCAAAGGCTCAAGGGGCAGAGGCATCACTAGGGTTAGTGTCCCTCACCATGTTAACTCATGGTGTCTCCACCCTGGATTTCCTCCAATACAATGCCAAACAGATTCCTTAGTGATGCCAGATGGCCCATTAAATATGCCATACAGCAGCCCCGCAAAATATGCCACATACAGTAGCCCATTAACTATGCTACACACAGGAGCCCGATAACTATGCCACACACAGGAGCCCCATAACTATGCCACACACAGGAGCCGCATAAATATGCCACACACAAGAGCCCCATAAATTATGCCACACCAGAGCCCCATTATTTATGCCTCACCTCGGAGCCCAATTAATTATGACTCACACAGGCGTCCCAAACTTATGCCACACAAAAGAGCCCCTAATTATGCCACACATGGGGGCCTAATAAATATGCCACACATTGGACCCCTATTAATTATGAGACACACGGAAGCCCCGCGCGATGACATTTGTACAATTGTAAAACAATAAATATCTATACAAACAGACATCTCTCTCTCTCTTTCTCTCTCTCTCTCTCTCTCTCTCTCTCTCTCTCTCTCTCTCTCTCTCTCTAGTTGCATTTATACTTATTTGAACTTGTTAATATTATTGTCAACTATTTTCATATAGAATGTGTCGGCAGATAAGAACCTTTCGGTCCATCTAGTCTGCCCAATTTTTTTTTTTTTTTTTAGTACTTTTATTAGTCCCCCGTTCCCGGTCTTATAGCTAGGATAGCCTTGTGTCTATCCCACGCATGCTTAAAATCCTTGATTGTGTTTACCTCTACCACTTCTGCAGGCAGGCTATTCCATACATCCACTACCCTCTCAGTAAAGTAATACTTCTTGATATTACTTTTAAATCGTTGCCCCTCTAATTTAAGACTATGTCCTCTAGTTGTGGTAGTTTTTCTTCTTTTAAATATACTCTCTTCCTTTATTGTGTTGATTCCCTTTATGTATTTAAATGTTTCTATCATATCCCCCCTGTTACATCTTTCCTCCAAGCTATACATGTTAAGATGCTTTAACCTTTCCTGGTAAGTTTCATCCTTCAACCCATGAACCAGTTTAGTAGCCCTTCTCTGAACTCTCTCCAAAGTATCAATATCCTTCTGGAGATACGGTCTCCAGTACTGCGTACAATACTCCAAGTGAGTATTGAAAAATTGCATTACTTATTTTTATTCCCTTCCTCTGCACCCACATTACACCTAAAGGACTTAATACAGCATCATACAGTACCCACAGCACTTACCATGCACCTATATTGCACCCACAGCTCCTGGCTTGCACTCATATGGCACCTACACGATTTGGCATGCCACAGTGTCAATGCCCAACAGAACCTACCACAGTGTAACTTTGCCCCACAGAACTGCCCCTGCAGAACAAGCCAGTGTCACTTTTCCCACAGTACATTATTTTGCCCCACAGACCATGCCACAGCATCACTATGCCAATTAAAATAAGCCACAGCCAATTTGCCCAATACTATGCCAGTATTATGTTGCCATTAATATGCTCCAGCCAATTTGCCCAGTAATATGCCAGTATTATTTTGCCATTAATAAGCCACAGCCAATTTGACCAATAATATGCCAGTATTATGTTGCCATTAATATGCTCCAGCCAATTTGCCCAATAATATGCCAGTGTTATTTTGCCATTAATAAGCCACAGCCAATTTGACCAATAATTTGCCAGTATTATTTTGCCATTAATAAGCCACAGACAATTTTCCTAACAATATTCCAGTATTATTTGCCATTTAATATATGCAAGAATTATTTTGCCATTTAATATGCCAGTATTATTTTGACATTTAATATATGCCCGTGTTCTTTTGCCAATAGTATGCTAGCATTATTGTGCTCATTGTATACCACCCTACTCCCCACTTCCCCAGTACTCACCTCCTGTCTGCTCCATGTCCCCGGTTGTCTCCTCTGTGCAGTCTTCCCTCCTCCACGGGGGAGAGAAACACAGCCACCGGATATGACTTAATTTAAATTATTATTTTTTTTAACTTATTTTTTCAAGCAGCCGAATCTAGCGGTTGCGGCAGAAAAAAAAAAAAAAAGTTCAGAGCGATGCGCTGGAGGAGGATACCGGCAGAATGGGTGTCACCCCCGCTGGGGGTAGTCCCTCAGGATGCCACTGTCAGGGGGCAGCTGCCTTGGGCCTATTTTTGGGTTGGGGCCTGGAGCTGCAGCTTCAGTAGCCCCTACGTTAATCCAGCCCTGCACAGTAGGGGTTGACATTGCAGCGGGGCACCCTGGAGTGAGGGGCCTGGTCGCAGCTGCGACCCCTGCGACCATGATAGTTTTGGCACTGTCATCAGACAATGTATTTTACTGTTAAGAGGTCCTACTATGTACAAGAGCAAGTGTATCACAGTCCACACAATGTATTCCATCTCAAGAGCACAGGAAGTGACTAAATGAAACAAAACTTTATATGCTCAGTGTCTATAGAATCAGTGCTGCCGCACCTGCAGTAAACATGCAATCACTTGCAGTGATCACTGGGGAGGGCTAGAGTTAAATATTAAAAATGTGATTTATGCAGAATGCCTGAATCAAATCACACTGGAAAAAAAGCCTGTGCACTATACAAGCAGTAATCTTCATCTTGCACCAAAGTGAGTTTGGGGACTAGACTGTCCTTTTACTGTAAGACTACCTCATACATGATATCCAATATAATGGCAAAATGGCTCGTGCTTAGTTAGAAACTGCACCATTAGTTATATGTAAATGCAGTATTAGTTCTTGGAAAAGTTTTAATACACCAATTTATTCAAATAAACAAGGCATTTCATAATTTATAATCTGTGTCCATCCTTACCATGAAAAGGGACAAAGATTTTCAGAAACATAACTGCAATTTTTCATTCATTCTGAGATATTCATTTATCTAAAAGCAATTAAGGCTTAATTGCAGTGCTACCTGAATAATTCAGAAATGTAAATGAGCAGAGCAGGCAAACAAGTATATGTTCATCAAATTCTTTGTAATCACCATCTGTTTAATTTAAAAAAAATGAAGGTTTTTTGTGTGAATGACAGCCTGCTAACTATACAAATGCTCCCCTTAATTGAAATTGTCTTAAGCAATTGAGGTCATCATCTTCCGAGATTTGTTTTAGGAAATATAAGGACATCTTATCCAAACAAATGCAGGTATTTTATTGCATGCAAATTCATTAGCCGCATCGGGAGATTCATTGTAGACAATGTCGCATGTCTTTGGTGCATCCAGGCATGGAGGGAAACTCAGCATTGTCACTGTATCTTGGTTAGGAAGAGACATTGCAACAAACATTTTTGATACTACTGTCGAAAGGGTTTTTCTAGGGTTCGGGGTACAAACGAATATGATGGATGGTTTGTGGAAGTTACATATACTTCTCAAGGGTTCTGTGTAGATAATAAACATCATCCATATGTTTATATCAAATGGTGAGAAGGACATTTCTGGCAAGTTAAGCTTTCCATAGGCTCAAATTATTTATATATATATATGGTGATGCTTACTAATCAGGTGTGATCAGTGTAACTGCAGTGTAACAGGCTACAAAGTGTAAACAGATTGTGAATCCCTTATTTAACAATCAGATTTTTCAAGTTGCAAGTTCCACACACACCTGTCAGAATGCGAGCACACACAGTTTATTTAGTGTCCAGCCCCCTTAAGCTGTGATATAGCCTTTCCATGCATGCTCAGATTCCACGCGTGTGCAGACCCGATGCACCAATGGCAGGTTCCCAACGATGCCTCACATCACAGCTACATCACAGTAACAGTGTTTTGTTTTGTTGCTCTATATTGTTTTTGCATTGATACTATTGCATTTCATGAAAAGCTTTAATATATCTTATTGGTGAAAATTATCCGTTATCCGAAATGACCTGTTATCCAAAATACTTTTGGTGTCAAGGATTTTGGATGAGGCATACTCAACTTGACAACCAAAAAGCAGACTGTTCTCAGATTTAGTGGGCACACAAAAAAAGTCTAATCTGCTACCAAAACTTTTTTGATGTCCAATTAAGCCTCCTCAAAATTAACCCCTAGACAGGAAGCTCTGGCCTGAAAAACCAATGCCTTCAACTATGCTCCAATCTATTTATGTCGTGCCCAGGGTCCCTCACTTACCCCGCACCAAGAGTCCACATCCAGGGCCGCACCTGGGATGCCTGGGCACTCTCGCGGCGAGATCCTATGGGCCCTAGTGAGCATGTACAAAGCACAAGTATAAAATCAGACTCAATACATTAAACAAAGTGAGTTATTTCCGTCCACTGTTACTATGTTAAGCAAAACAGATGTCCTCTCCCAAATTGTTAGTCTGCCCATCCTTATGTCATCTAAATTCTGTGACAAACATAATGGTCTGTCTGCATGACCAGGCTAGGTTTTTAGAGTTGGGTTGCCCTTGGGGGACAAGTCGTGGGTTTATTGATGCTCTGGTTGGTGGGAGACCATGACTAAAACACCTGTCATCATTTGGCATCAGCGACAATTGTACCATTAAGACAAGCAGTAGATAATTAATGAAGTGAACAACACAATATTTTGTAGTGGGCTGTGACTAATTGATGTAAAGTATTATCCTGTGATCAGAGATACCCATGCCTGAAGCTCTTCCGAACCAACATGTTGGGCAGAATGTTATCTTATCTAGTGGAGTCAGTGTCCAGTGTAGATATTAATGCTTAGTAGTTTTATATGGTAAGCCCAAATAATTGAGAACATAACCAGGAAATATTGCTCCTGTTTTTTTAAAATCCATCTAGCTTGTGCCAATTGGGTTGGGTTGAAGCTTTAAAAAAAAGATAACTATGTGATCAGCAAAGACATTTTTTCATTAGTCCGAGTTATGTTACAACCTTGTGTCTATAATCATAAGCACGAATGTAGGGCTGTACATTCTTAGGTTCCCATTAAAAATGGATTTATTAAACTCTTTTACAAAAGATGGACATTTTTTTTATCTTCTTAAATCCCAATATCTTTATCTGTATTTTGGAACTATATCAGTAAAATTCCCAGTAATGCTGTGCAAGTGCCTCTAAATACACTCTTTTTGCGATAACAAATATGAAGGGGGTTTTAATAGTATGGTCATTTTTTTATTTGCATTATAAATCAGTTCATTATGAATACTATTCTTTTTATACTTTTATTGCATTAACAAAATAGTTATGAATAATATTTTGAAGTTCATAAATTAAATGTTTTGTTGGCTCGTTTTATTTTCTCCTAGATCCCCTGACGCAAGAATATTTCAAACAAATGTACAATCGCACACTAAATTCATTTCTGAGGATATTTTTTGGAGGACCTATTATTTTACTATTTTAATGACAGCACTAAAAAAAAGTTGATGCAATGTACAGTTTTAAAAGAAACTAATAAAGTAGTATTTAAGAAATAATGAGCTCATTTAATTTTTACTAAATCAGTGGCTGTTTCTGAAGCGTCTAATCCTAATCGTGGGACTCAATTACTTCATTTTGTGATTATACCGTTCCCCATTAGTATACATAAAATAGTCATTTGTTCAGCAATAACATATACAAATAACAGCCAATAGCTTTCTAATTTTACCAGGGGGGAAGAAAGTTGTAATAGAAACTAAAATTAACAAATTCATTTTCCTCTCCAAACACCAAAATATGCAGTTTAACAGAGTTTCTATCAACATATTGGTTTGTTCACTTTTATTATTTTGTCAGTGTTTTAATAGTTTCTCTTAAATTTCAATTTACTCTTAGGTTTCTTTTTTTAACCACATCTTATGTAAACACATATATATATATATATATATATATATATATATATATATATATATATATATATAAATTGATGCTGTACTGACCATTCTTATTACTTTCTCTTGGTTTTATGAGATTGTTAAAAAAAAAACACATAATAAATATGTCATAATAAAAGCTGCCTAGTTTAAGTTAGGGATTTTGTTACATAAATTCATGGTAAAACGCAAAATTGTTTAACTGGGCATCTGGGTAATGAGAACACTGTGTATATCAGCTATTAAAGGGACACTGTCAACTTGCTCACACTGTGAATGTAGAGAATACATTCACTCTGTGGGAGGCAAAATTAAACTCAATCTCAAAACTCGGTGCCGAATTTAAGAAAAACCTGACTGTTTAATTTCGCCTCCCAAAGGCCATAAATGAAGGCGAATTGATCAAATCTATTTTTAAGTTAAACTCTATCTCCGATCTCGGAGGTTGGGTTTGACTTCGACTTTCTCAGCATTCCTTGTCTCCACACATCTCGACCTTTGGAAAAATGTTAGTGAATGTCATTTTTTGAGGTTGAGATAAGGCGTCCGAGAGGGGGGTGTGAGTCTGTTCGAGTTTGGCGTGCTAATCTCAACCTCTGTAAATAAAACCCATTGTAAAGCAAGAATTAACTAGCATACAGTCTAAGAAAAACAAAAGCATATGCATATAAGCACTATGGTTTTTACATGTAGTTTACAATCTAAGCACTACACTACATTACTCTTTAATCCGGTGTATGTCATAGTTGAGTGCTCTACATCTGTTTTGCATGATTGCTTGTCAATTTCAGTGATTCATTTTTAATGGTACAGCTACCTCCTAGTTGATCTGTTTATCTATACAATCTAATAGCTGTCTAAATTCAAAATAGTCACCACTGGGAACTCATACGTATTATTTGCAATCACAAGACGGAATTTCTTCACTGAGGAACACTGGAAAACTAGTACACGGCAACATCTATAACCCCCTATAGCAAATCATTTCTTGGATGATTTAGCACAGCAATCACATGTCATTTACAATAGCGGAGGAGTGACAGCAGATAGAAAACTGATTAATTTCACAACACTATACCTTTTTTTAAATTATAGTGAAACTAGGACTAATGTTATCAAATTCTGCAAGGATTCAACACAAAACCATGATTCAGGGCCTTTTTTGTTTGGTTTAGATCTGTAGTTATATATTTAAGTACAGCTGTAGCAACAAATTGACTTATTTTTAATTGAAAGATTGTATCAAGTGTATATGATTTATAAAGAAATCTTTAATGAAAGAATACAAATTTAGTGCATTATTAAGCCTTCTTTACTCCACATCCTTCTCTCAGGAGGCAGACATCTTGTTTAGAATCTTGGGTCAGATCTTCACTCACCTTGGTTAAGATGAAGAAAGATCTGACCCATCTGACCAAAGATTCTAAACAAAATGTCTGCCTCCTGGTGGAGCTAAATGGGGTAAAGATGGCTCAATAAAGTACTTTATTTGTATTCTTTCATTAAAGCATATAAAATGGCTACACTTGTTGCAATTAAACACTACTTAATTTTTTGCTACAGTTGTTCTTTAAAACACAATAACTGATTGTATAACTGTTATATCCTATAACTAGAACCTTGTCTACCACATTATATAATAATAAAAGAGACATAAAGTTCCTGGCTCCTGGGCGTTCACAATGTGGCGTAAAAAAAATATAAAGACAAATTTGACTTTACACCTTTTAAAATGGTTATTTATCCTAGACTGAGAATACATTTAAAAATAAAATAATAAAAAATAAAATAAAAATAAGACAAAACATTAACGTAATTCTCGAGAGGTAAACATGTCATATATCTTTTTGTTGAATAATAATGGTTTTATTTATGCATGTTGCACTTTCACACTGCAAAAACTGTTTTATTTTTGTATTTGTCCTTTTGTTTATTTGAGTACCACTTTTGGAGGGACCTGTGGACTCTCTCCCATTCCCTCAGTGTTCTTCACTCTCTCCTTTGAGAAGGTGGTGAGAGATATATTTAACCAACCCAAACCTTGGAGGTTTATCTATTTTCCTGACCCTACAAATCTTAAATGTCGAGCTGACACTGACCCTGGCAGATTACTCATCTTGCTTGAATACTATTAACTAAACCTGAATTGCTTAAACTCGGGACATTTTATAAAAAATCCTAGATTGGCTTTAACAAGCAGGGACTGGGTGGTCTGCTGGCACAGCAAGAAGGTATGCTGTGGGGCATTCCAAGTAGTCATATGTGGGAACAGAGCACAATTAATCCATTGATTCCATTTATGGAATGGAGAAAACAACTCCTGGCAGCCATATTGTATTTTTCTCTCCAGCTGTGCAATGATTGGCTCGGTCAGTCTCCCCAACAACAAGCCTTGGTACTAAACTTAGCTGACTAGGCAGAGAGACTCGTTGAACAAGCTAGTTAGTAACCTACATGCTCTGAATTTATAGTATGGATTGTAACTGTATCAAGTCAAGACTATGCAGTTATAATACTAAATCTGGAACAACGATTTGCAACATTCCATTTGTTACTTCGAAAGAGTTAAACATCTTGATCCAGATTTTCTATAGTTTCGTCTTGGTAAATATGTCACACTGGCGCATGTAAAAGTGGCGAATGAAGAACTTCAATTTGAGGATCATGTGAGCCATGCACACCACCATGAAAAATAAATGAGTTCTGCCATTTTAAATCCAGTACAATTTGAAGGTCACTAAACCCGTAGTTCAGTGTTTTTTTTTTACTTTGTAGTTGTTTTTAAATACACTAAATCATCAGAACGTACCCGTTAAACACGCCACGCGTCATCTTTTGCTCACATTTTGTTTTTTAATGAATTGCTTTCTTATTATAGTTTACGGAGCAAGCCAAGTCCCTGAAGCTCCAAATGAAGATTTATGTGTCTTTTAGCAGGTCATGAATCAACCTTGTGCTAGATCAATGGCATTAAAAAGGTTCACTTGCACACTGTAATAAATGCATTGTCTAGTGGGTATGGTCAGTAATATCCCCACATCTGGCTATTTTTAACAATAAATGAGCTGTCTGGCTGTCCCTTTACTACACAGGTATATCAGTTTGTCCATCTCGTAGCCCCTCTCACCTATCACTTAGATTTGGGTAATAGTGCTCTGGGGTTGCCCCACATTGTTTGCTTATGGTACATCCAACTAAGGGCAGTCATACTGATTTAACAACATTTCTTTAGCCCTGTAAACAGGTTTGGGCACCATCATGTGAGCATGGTGAGCATCCACTGGACTGATGGAGAGTTTAATGGAGGTTATCTGGACCTTCAAATCAGTGGCGTAGCGTGGGTTGTCAGCACCCGGGGCAAGGCAAGTAATTTGCGCCCCCTAACCCGTGGATTTTAGCACTCGAGTCTCTTCTACTAGATTAGTTAAAGAAACCCTTACCCCCCAAGCACATGTATTGTTTGTTATGAAAATACTTATGTAATTAAAGTAAAATGCATCTAAATACAAGTTTATTTTCCAACACTTTATTGAGTGCGAACATGCATTACACACATTCTCCACATTTTCAGCAGGTCTATGAATACAAATATACACATGTAGTAACATAGCATGGGCCATGCTATTATATGTCGTCTCACAACCATCGTAAACGACAAACAATATCAAGAACAAAAACTAAACATCAAAATGGAACCATACCCTGGAGATGATCCAAGACTGGGCTAGATGGAGCCAACTTCCTCAATCCTGTACCTCTAATGTTACCCCCCCCCCCCCCCCCACACACACACACACACATATGCCATAATTGTTGTGCCATTCAGATGCCAGTAATATTGTAACTTTCGGATGCCAGTAATATTGTGCCAGTCAGAGCCCAGTAATATTGTGCCAGTCAGAGCCTAGTAATATTGTGCCAGTTAGATGCCTGCAATATTGTGCCAGTCAGATGCCTGCAATATTGTGCCAGTCAGAGCCCAGTAATAATGTGCCAGTCAGATACCAGTAATATTGTGCCAGTCAGATACCAATAATATTGTGCCAGTCAGATACCAGGAATATTGTGCCTGTCAGAGCCCAGGAATATGGTGCCTGTCAGAGCCCAGGAATATGGTGCCTGTCAGATGCCTGTAATATTATGCCAGTCAGATGCCTGTAATAGTGTGCAGTCAGATGCCTGTAATATTATGCCAGTCAGATGCTTGTAATAGTGTGCCAGTCAGAGGCCAGGAATATTGTGCCAGTCAGAGGCCTGTAATATTGTGCCAGTCAGATGCCTGTAATATTATGCCAGCCAGATGCCCAGTATTATTGTGCCAGCCAGATGCCCAGTAATATAGTGCCAGTCAGATGCCCAGTATTATTGTGCCAGTCAGATGCCCAGTATTATTGTGCCAGCCAGATGCCCAGTAATATAGTGCCAGTCAGATGCCCAGTATTATTGTGCCAGTCAGATGCCCAGTATTATTGTGGCAATCAGATACCCAGTAATATAGTGCCAATCAGATACCCAGTAATATTGTGCCAATCAGATGCCCAGTAATATAGTGCCAGTCAGATACCCAGTAATATAGTGCCAATCAGATACCCAGTAATATAGTGCCAGTCAGATACCAGGAATATTGTGCCAGCCAGCCCCCCCCCCCCCCCCCCGTACTTACATGAAGCGGCTCCGTGTCCCCTGCCGGATGTCTCCTCCGTGCAGTCTTCCCTCTTGCACGGAGGAGGGAAGCAGACACCGGATGTGACGCGACGTTTTTTTTTTTTTTCCGGCAGTCGCATCCATCGGATGCGGCTTGCCGGAAAAAAGCGTTCACAAGCGCAATGCGCTGTGAACGCGGCAGCAGGGGCTGGGGGCCCACGGGACAGCTGCCTTGGGGCCCCCCAGGAGTAAATGGGCCCAGGGCAGCTGCCCCGTTTGCCCCGCGTTAAAGACGGCCCTGGCGGCCACGCGGCCGCATAGGGCTAGTGCGCCCCCCCAGATATTGCGCCCGGTGCGGCCGGCCCCCCCTGCACCCCCCACGCTACGCCACTGCTTCAAATATCTTACCATATTCAATATTCCCAGTGTTGACTAAATTCAAAGTCTAATGAGAGAAAAAGGTGCTCGTCAATATTTTAAAGATGGTTATACCTTTTTCTTAAAGCAATGTTGAAACTTAAAACATATTATTAGAAATAACAGAAGTTGTCAAAATTGTTTCTATTAGGCTATTTCAGTTTACAATACCTCTTACTTAAATGTAATGTTTTATAATGCTGTGCTGGTCTTTTTGTGTAATCTACATTTTTGTGTGTGTGTGTTTTTTTTTTATTTAATGACTTGGTTCTGATGTCGCTAGACAGGAAATTAATTTACAATTGTGCTTGGGATCCCCCCCCCCCCCCAACCCCCCTTTTCCTGCAGTGGTACTGAGCAAATGGGCCTTTATTCTCGTTGAGAAAGTGGATAGAAATGGGAAGTTAACATACATCCTACTGTTTTCAGAACCATAATTTACTTATAAAAGTTCATCTAACATATACATGATAAAAATCTACTTAACATAATAAAAAAATTATATATAATTTAATAAATTAAACACATTTAAATTAATATCAATTGAGATAAACACACAAATTAAACATATAATGTAGCCAGATATCTCTAATTCAGTAAATACTCTGATATACTTAATATAATCAATACTCAATTGAATTGAAACAATATAATACATATATACACACACACACACATACACACACACATACACACATACACACATACACACACATACACACACATTTATATACATAGGAATACAGGGTGAGACATTTAAAACCATCCTACCCTTCACTGTAGCCCAACTGTTAGTGGCTGGTGCATTCTCTCATGGTGTGTGACTTTTAATTTAACATTGCACATTTAATATTATGAAATTAAAAGTAAGTACTAAATTAGTTTCTTGTTTTTCTTTCTATACTGTTTATAATAGGATCCTACATTTTGCCTAAATCTGGCTGTTGCTAAGGGGTTCACCGTATATATATGTATATATATTTGTATTTCGGGGCATAAAAGCCATAATGAGTATGTTAGAAGTAGTCATGTAAGTTCCTCATGTTAGACATACAGAAATATGACAAAAGACGGTTGTGGTGTGCCGGAACTGACGATTACAGGGTAGGCTTGTATTAAAAGAGGGCCCACCCTGTATAAAGATATGAGAAAAGGGAGTGATGGGGGGGGACAAATCACCAGACCTGAAACGATAGCGAAGAGAGGACTGGCACCCCATAAGAAGGGAAACCAAGCACCTCCCACAACTACGGGCCCAGCATTATATATATATATATATATTGACCCCAAAGTGAAATAATATAATGGAAAATAAAGAAACAAATATCCCTCGGAATCTATAGAGGTTTAGGTAAACCTTCAGAACACTCGTCGTGTATAGACACCTGACCGGAACTTGGCTTGGAAACCAAAGGCATTGCTCAACTAGACAGTCTAGCCTTCTAAAACTATTTCAAGAAGGTATACAATTCCTTAATGAATAAGCTATTATGTGTTACCTTTGAAATTACCATGCATATCCATGGGTCATAGTGAAAAGTATGAATGGGTCTGCACACTTACAAGAATCGGGTGCCACGAGGGAGCGTCATCCACGCCCATAAAGCAAAAAAAAAAAAAGATAGGAGACTCAGCACACCGTTTAAGGGAGTTTAATCCACCAAAAAAATAACAACGTTTCAGCCCAGCACTGAGCTTTTTTCAAGACTTGAGAAAAGCTCAGTGCTGGGCTGAAACGTTGTTATTTTTTTTGGTGGATTAAACTCCCTTAAACGGTGTGCTGAGTCTCCTATCTTTCCTTTTTACCCATGGTTCATGTCAACTCCATAAATGATGTTCTTAGACATTTTCGTTTGGGTCCATGTCTGCTGCCATTCACCACATTGTCAGATAATTAGAACACTTTGTAGAATTAATGATGTTGACATATGAGAATAAACTAAGCACCACTAAAATGACGGCCATGATTTTTGTTAAGGGATTTTTGCAATTTATAGCGCTACTTATTTTGTTAATTTAATCAAAAACAACGCATATTTTTTTTCCAAAGTGCACAGGTTCTTTGTGTGCAAATTTTTCTCATCAGCTGTATTTCACTTAATGAATATAAGTTTAACGCTGTTGCAAACATCAAATCAGCAATTAAACCGAGCTCTGAAAATCTCATTTACAGATATTGTACCAGAGACATACTTGGTGCGTGCCTTGCTTCTTAAGCACAGGTTTATACTGTATTTTATTATGCAGAAAAAATACAGTTTTGAAAATTAAATTCTAAATTAAGTTCACTGCAGTAGGTACTTTGCAATTGGAGAATGTGACCCATATATGATTTTACAAAAGATATATATATATAGTAAACTGCACAAACACATTGATTTGAATAAGTTTGAAGGATGTCTGGATACTAATCAGCATGACCACATATAGAGGTTTCTACCAGTATGCGTGCAGGCTAGGATATATACTATTACTGTGTATTAAAGTGTTTAGAAAAAGAGGGATCTTTTTGTGTTGACCCATACTCCACACTGATCCATACTGCTGCATGTGGATTCCTAAGCATGGTGCACTAGTGCTTCAGGTAATCCCATGAATCTCTGTGGAGAGCCATGGGGAGAGGGTCCAGGGACCATACATCGCAGCCATTCCGCGCTGAACTGTCAGAGGTCAGTGATGATGTATCCCGGCATTTTCACAATGGCACTTTCAGAGGGGCAGTTTCAGTGAACAGTCAGTGCCTAGACATAGAAAGTAGTCCCCCCCCATATAAAGTAGACCCCTATCTGACCTTAACCCTAAAACTAAACCCCAACTCTAATACTTACTCCAAAACTAACCCTGAGCCATAATACTAACCTTCGAACCCACATACTAACCCTACAACTAACCCTGAGCCTTAATACTAATCCTTAACTCAAATGCTAACCCTAATACTAACCTTAAACTATCCCTACAACTAACCCTTAAAATACTTATGTGGTGAAACTGCCCCCAGCAGCAATGAAAGTGCCGTGGTGAACAGTCAACTCGTTGAAAGGCTGCTCGCTGAAAGTCTTGAGCTGGGCCGGCCCCAATGAAGTGACCGCACTGAACTGTACCTTCCTCCTAGGAAGATGCTGAACTTGTCACACATAGTGTGCACCCCATTATTCTGGTTGGGGGGGAAGTACAGTACTTATTTCTGCACATACACTTACAGTTGTCAAATCTTACTAAGCATTCTGCTTTGTTTTTACTCGTTGCAGCAGGAATCGAGGGGTTAATCATCAGACACTCAATAACATATAAAATATAACTTCTGGATGCCATAATCTGTTTTACTGTCGCCTTTGGATGTCATTATTCCTAATGGTAGCCTTCCACCACTATTTACAGTTTAAATTAAGCAATATTTGGTTTATTAGGTGTCATATGGGCAAGACGGACATACATTTTTTTAGTGCAAAATAAAGTTTTCCAAAACATCTATTTGAAGAAGGCATGTATGTATCTGTCTGGAAACATGATTTACACACTTAAATTCAAAGCGTCTATCAATCGAAACAATGACATTTCTCACATCATTAGATCAATATTAGTTATTATTGATTACATTTGACCCCATTAATATTCTATCCCTGCAATTAGCATTCACACCCTTTGTTCTCATACATTAATAATCCCTTATTGCTAGGCAAAAAATATAATAATCTCTAAGTGATGGTCTTTAATGACCTTGCACATATTGAGTTGCGTTAAACTATTATACAGTGTTAAAAAAATGAATGTGTTCAATCAAAGAGAGCTATACAATCATACCAATATGTATTCACATATATTCTATAGAACATTTTAACCCCTTCACAGAGATAAATGTTTTATGGCATCCTTAAACACACGATAACAAAACTCTTCACCACAAGGCAGCCGGGGGCTCCATCTTGCTGGCAGGGAAAGCAATTTGTTCACCTCACGGATATAGTGCTAACTGGGGTGCTAAGACAAATGGAGTCGATAAAGAAGAACACAGTGAGCACTTAGCGCGTTTCATGTTAATAAACACTTAATTAGACTTCAATATGACTAAGCATTTTTAGAAAGCGAAACGCGTAAAGTGAGTTTTTCTCACTGTTCCGTGTGTTAATTTTCCGGAATGTGATCTTCAGATAAATTTCACAATTTGGAGCAATAATGTGCTCTTATCCCGCCATACATTATGCTTGCAGGGAACGGCAGCAGGAACCAAATGAGGCCAATTTCAGTGGGCTAAATCTGAGAGGCTAAATGTGACTGATGCTAAAATAAGCAGCAATACATTTACTCACCCCTGTGATGTTACTCATGATGTCAGGAAGCATGACTTTCTTTTGGCTGCAACCTGCAAGGTAGACACCTGATCGGGTCTCTGCTACTGTGTCCCTGGCACCAGATTCCCAAAACACCGTTGAGGGGTTAAAACATAATAATCTAGAAAACTATGAAGTGCTACAGTTCATAAAGACTCATAAATAATGTAGCACAGTTTAAGGCTTATTAGTGATAAGCTCTGCTTAGTAGCAATCATCTTCTATCATCTCACCAAATATATTTTTTTCTAGATGGTTTATAAATGCAATAATTTCATTTTTTTTTTTAAAGCAACATTTTATTATTTATGAAAAAGTATTTAATTTGTCTCAATCTAATAACCTGTGAAATAATATTTTGTTACAATTTGACAATGTTATGCTTTGAAAAGTAGAGGAAATTCAGAATTCATTTGTGTAAATTACCAAGTACATGCGTGAGAATGAAAAAGAAAACATGGTGATATATTGCTGGAAAGCGTTCAAGTCAAAGTACATTTATGATAATAAGATTAAAATTGCATTTTATCTAAAGTACATGAACTATACTCACACCAGTGGCGGATCCAGGGGGGGGCAACGGGGCAATTGCCCCCCCCGAGAAGAGAAAAAAAAAAAAAGACACTTTAAAAAAAAAAAAAAAAACGCGTTTGCAGGCAGAGACTGAGGTGAGAAGGGATCGGAAGATCCCCCCTCACCTTCTCTGCCTGCCGGCAGGCTGCACGGGGAGCCGAACAGGCAGCACAGAGAAACCTCCGTGCTGCCTGTTCGGCTCCCCGTGCAGTGTGCCGACACGGAAGTGCCGACAGGTCACGTGACCGGCGCGCTGACGTCATACGCTCGCCGGGTCACATGACCTGTCGGCACAACCATCTGTGAGACGAACAGGCAGCATGGAGAAGACCATGCTGCCTGCCACTAGCCACCAGGGAAAGGTAAGTGCTGGGGAGATGGGGGGAATGTACTGGGGAAAAAGGCAGGGGCTTATTAATGATAGGAAACACTGGCATATTACTGGGCAAATTGGCAGGGGATATTAAATGGCAAATAACTGGCATATTACTGGGCAAATTGGCAGGGGATATTAAATGGCAAATAACTGGCATATTACTGGGCAAATTGACAGGGGATATTAAATGGCAAATAACTGGCATATTACTGGGCAGATTGGCAGGGGATATTAAATGGCAAATAACTGGCATATTACTGGGCAAATTGGCTGGGGATATTAAATGGCAAATAACTGGAATATTACTGGGCAAATTGGCTGGGGCATATAAAATGGCAAATAACTGGCATATTACTGGGCAAATTGGCTGGGGCATATAAAATGGCAAATAACTGGCATATTACTGGGCAAATTGGCTGGGGCATATAAAATGGCAAATAACTGGCATATTACTGGGCAAATTGGCAGGGGCATATAAAATGGCAAATAACTGGCATATTACTGGGCAAATTGGCTGGGGCATATAAAATGGCAAATAACACTGGCATATTACTGGGCAAATTGGCAGGGGCATATTAAATGGCAAATAACACTGGCATATTACTGGGAAAATTGGCTGGGGATATTAAATGGCAAATAACTGGAATATTACTGGGCAAATTGGCTGGGGATATTAAATGGCAAATAACTGGCATATTACTGGGCAAATTGGCTGGGGCATATAAAATGGCAAATAACTGGCATATTACTGGGCAAATTGGCTGGGGCATATAAAATGGCAAATAACTGGCATATTACTGGGCAAATTGGCTGGGGCATATAAAATGGCAAATAACTGGCATATTACTGGGCAAATTGGCAGGGGCATATAAAATGGCAAATAACTGGCATATTACTGGGCAAATTGGCTGGGGCATATAAAATGGCAAATAACACTGGCATATTACTGGGCAAATTGGCAGGGGCATATTAAATGGCAAATAACACTGGCATATTACTGGGAAAATTGGCAGGGGCATATTAAATGACAAATAACATTGGCATATTGGGAAAATTGTCAGGGGCATATTAAATGGCAAATAACACTGGAATATTATTGGACAAATTGGTTGGGGCATATTAAATGGCAACTAACACTGGCATATTATTGAGCAAATTGGCAGGGGCATATTAAATGGCAACTAACACTGGCATATTATTGAGCAAATTGGCAGGGGCATATTAAATGGCAAATAACACTGGCATATTATTGGGAAAATTGGTTTGGGCATATTAAATGGCAAATAACACTGGAATATTATTGGGCAAATTGGCTGGGGCATATTAAATGGCAACTAACACTGGCATATTATTGGGCAAATTGGCTGAGAGAGACATACATGGGAAGGGAGAAGAGAGAGACATAAATGGGATGGTAGAGGAGAGACAGACAGACATGGGTTCGCAGAGGAGAGGCAGACAAATATGGGATGGCAGAGGAGAGACAGACAGATATGGGAAGGGGAGAGGAGACAAACAGACATGGGAAGGGAGAGGAGAGAGACATAAATAGGAAGGGAGAAGAGAGAGACATAAATGGGATGGTAGAGGAGAGACAGACAGACATGGGATGAGAGAGGAGAGACAGAGAGATGGGAAATGAGAGAAGAGACAGATGGACATGGGAAAGAAGAGGATACATAGACGGACATGGGAAGGAAGAGGAGAGAAACGGGCATGGAAGGAAGAGAGACAGAGGGACACGGGGAGTGAGAGGAGTGCGACAGACATGGGAAGGGAGAGGAGCGTGACAGAAGTACATGAGAGAGAGGAAAAGACAGACGGACATGGGAGAGAGGATAAGACAGACGGACATGGGAGAGAGGATAAGACAGACGGACAAGGGAGAGAGGAAAAGACAGACGGACATGTGCCCCTCCCGAGATCAGACTCTGGATCCGCCCCTGACTCACACAATGGCCGAATGCAAAGGTTTTTAATTTTGAAATTCATAATTGCAATAGATGTGTACTTTGTAGTTCAATCAAAACAGTATAACAAGTTTCTACTTAATAAATCGAATAATTGCAAGGAGTTGAGACAGGAATTTCAAACTTTAAGCCAAAATAGTCGAGTTGGAAAAATTCTCCAGCTCAGCTGAAATGGAGAAGTTTCCCAACTTTGCAACGTTGGCCTAAAGTTCGAAATTTGCGTCTCATTACTTACATTTGCCCATAGTAGATCTGGTACGGGGCAAAGGTGTCACACAAAGGGAGAAGACTACATTGTGCCCAGAGAGCAAGACAGAGTGCATCCATGAGTGACTTAATAGTTGAATGTGTAACCTGGTCTCCTCTTACAAGGCTACCTGACTCATCCCCATCTTTTAAAGATTATAATTTAATTAGACCTTCTGTCTCATGAAAAAAGTGTTCCACCTGGGAATCACAGTTTAGCAGCGATCCACATATTATTTGGGAATCTTTGAGACTGCTAGGCTGCCATGTTGCAGAGCTGTCATGACATGGGAGTGCTGATTATAGTGCGGAGTCATACTCAATCGTATCCTCATCTCATGCTTTTAATTGCAGCTCGAATAACAACAGCACACATAATGCCAAGAGATAGTTGCTGGGCCAACTCTTACTATTGTTGCAGAGTGATGTTCCATATGCTGGGGAACCGTAGTCTTTGCTTCTTTTTTTTCGAAGGGAATGGAAGCGTAGCTCTAAAATTGGGATATTCCACCGTTTTTTCTTAATTCATTCCAATTTTAGAACTCTTTCTAAAAATGTCCCACAATTGTTGCAAATTCTTTAAAAATATGTGCAAATCCTCCTTTTCATTGTCAGCAAAACATTAAGCTATATTTAATTGAAAGATTTCATCACATTTAGGCATTTGAAATAGAAAGGCTATAATGAAAGGTATACAAATAAAGTGTCTTATTGCTCTGCATAGTTCTGTCAAAGGCCTTCCTTCATCTGACCCAACATTCTAAACACGTCTGCCTGCTCATTGAGGGTGCATTACGGCACTTTATTTGTATTCTTTCACTAAAGCATGACCCCCTTAGCGACTGAGGTTTTTTTTTACATTTCTGCAATGTTTGTGTTTAGCTGTATTTTTCCTCTTTCTTTTTACTGTACCCACACATATTATATACCTTTCTTGTCGCCATAAGAAGAGTTGTCCTATCAAAAACAATAATTTCAGCATTTCATAAAATTGAATATATATAAAAATCATCCTGACCTAACTCTAACCCTAAACATTAACCCTAACTAATGGTGTATTTTTTAAAATGTAGGTGTAATGTTGCTGATTGCAGTCTAACAAGTATGACAGACCGATGGAATTGGTTAACCATCACTTCCAAAGCTCTTGCCCAGAAGAAGTAGGCACCGTATTGGAAAGGTAGCTGCTCCAAGGACCAATCACATGGTATCATGTCTGATCATCAGAGGTGATTATCGCCTCCATGGCCATTCAGACACATGACTAACAAGTTCTATTTACTATTTAAGATGCCTACAATATTTCAATTAAACTTACATTTTGCTGAAATGTATCTTTTAAATTGTATCTTATAAGCAGGTTGAATTGTCATATCACCTTTTTAATTAACTAATTAAATTGACAATACAAGCTTCTCCATGTTGCCCAAAGTAGCCATTAAAGATGCACTTTTTATAATGATAGGGTGATATGTCCACATTAATCTGATTGCGTGATGCTCTTTGGTATTCATTCCATTTATGTAAACCTATAAAAATAATGTTTTCATTTTTTATTTTAACCGTATTCGTATTATGCAAATTGTGTCTTATTTAATGAGTTTTTGTCTCTCCTTTTATACTCTTAATTGTTTTTCGTCCCTCGGCAGCTCACGCGTATGTCCTTAATGGGAAATTATCACCTTATTATAATTAATATTATTTTAATAGGGCACGCTTCAAGGAAGGAGAACAGAGTGAACGGAAAGGTTAGCAAAGAGCACCCCGTATATGGCAATGGTGTAACTTTTATTAGTATATTAAAACTGGAGTCTAAGATGAGGATGAAATCCTGCCATCAAAGTAGTCAGGGAGATGTTATTGAAGTGATGGAATTGAGGTTCACAGTGTAAAAGAAAACAAATACTATACAATACTATCACAATAAAAAAGACAAAACAAGATAACTGGTATAAACACCAAAATGTAGCTCCAGATAGATTACCTGTTTGTGAACTGACTCCATAATTGTGGCCAGACTACAACCTTTACAAGATCTATTTGGATGTCTAAAGTGACACTGCATAGATATTATGTCAATATATTGCTGTCTCCTTTGCCCATATACTGGATTAATACTTTGGTAATTTGACTCCAGCCAACAACTCCAGCTTTTCCTTTTCTTCCTTTCTTCCATTTTTGTTAATCCCCAACAGCCATTTGTATTTTTATATAAACATATAACACAAAAAAATAATAATTAGGACATTTCTTCTTTCCAACAATCTTATCTACCATCCCTTTCTGTCCAGAACAGTTTATACTCATGAATACGTACTTACCTTTGAAGAAGCCTTTCTCGTTGAACCATATTAGGTTTCTTCTACTGCCAAGGAGCCAGACTCATCACCCAACACTAGAGCCTAATTTTCTATGCAGGATTATTTTATTTATGACTTTTTGTAGAATTGCATTTCATGTATGAATTTTCAAACACTGACTTCATTACATATTGTACCGGCTGAGTATCCTTTTTCCAAAATGCCTCGGACCAGATGTATTTTGGGTAATGGATAATTTTGGATAAAGGATCATTGTCACCAATAAGACATATTAAAGCCTCTCAGCACTCATGAAATCACCTTAACTGTGACGTAGGTAACATATGAGGCATTGATGGGAACCTATCATTGACACGTCAGACCCCCATTTATGAATGTGGGGGAATTTGATCTTGCATGGAAAGGCTATATCACAGCTTAAGGGGGCTGGACAATAAATAAACTGTTGTGTGCTTGCATTCTGACAGGTGTGTGTGGGATTTGCAACTTGGGGAAATATCCTAAAAAAATCTTTTTTGGGGCTATGGCGAAAGAGCAGCTCCGGGTAACAGTTGCTACGTATTAAAAAAAAGTGCAATCACTTGTATACTGAAGACCTCACAGATTTCCCCTTTATAAAAAATAATTTCTGACCCTTTGCTATGTGTACCCCTTTACATAACCTTGGTACGTTTTCAGAGGAAAAGATGATATAAATAGCATTAGTTCTTGTACCAGAGGTATTACATGTAAGGAAAAAACATATATAAATATGGTACAGATAAAGTGTTCCTCGTCCTACTGATTTAAACATCTTTATTGCCTTTTTTTTAGTCATCTTAGGACACAGACTTGCGTCGGGATCTTTAGGAGAGGGAAATCATGGCCACTATGTATTGGGAGAAGAAGAGGTGCCATACCGCCTATAAGAAAAACACAAGCTGCAAACTATCCAAAGATGAAACCGGAAGTGACACAACCAAGACATAAAGGAAGGATTAGAGCAAAACAAAAAGGTCATTTTCAACCCTGGAAGCAACGTCAAGGCTTTTGGATACTCCTCATTTGGACTTTAGTTGTTTTCTGTATATTTGGTCTCTGTCCCACAAGCACCGCCATGTCCTGAGGAAGCCTCCTGCCAAGGTGAAATGCATAAAGTAGGGTGCAGCGGGAAGGAGACTACCTTCTTGTATGTGATATATAAGGCCGGGAATGGGGGGACTAATAAAAGTACTCAAAAAAAAAAAAAAATTGGGCAGACTAGATGGACCGAATGGTTCTTATCTGCCGACACATTCTATGTTTCTATGTGCTCAGCCTCCTGTTCAGGCATATTCATATCTGAGAAAACTGCTACCCCAGCGCAAGGTATTTAGTTACATTTATTAAATATGTTTATACTTTATCACTTATACTTGACACTTTTTGGCTTATTTGGAATTGTGTACCTGCCGATTTAATACACCATAAAGATGTGCTCCCTTTGCCGTTATACTCTGAGAGGGTGTTGAGTCCAGCATCGCCATTCTACCCAGATACCACAGAACCCGTCTTTGAAATGAAGAGTGAGATTTATTGTTATATGCCTGATGAGAGTGCGTGAGTGTAAAATGTAAAGAATCCACCAATACCCATCCTATGTACTAATATAACCCTTTGCACTTCTGGAACCATCTTCTATATATATCAGGCTGTTGTGTATATTTTTATAACTATCTTTACTGCTTTTGTTTTTTACATGTAGCACATTATAACATTTTTTTCCTTCTGTATGTATGGCTACATCTGTATAATACAAACAGTGTAATTTAAAACAGTACAACATAAACATGAAATATATATATATATATATACATTTATATTACAAACTTTGCATTAGTCATTTTCTTACCTGTAACTTTCTGCAAATCAATGGGAGATGTTTTTCAAATTAAAATAGCTTAAAGCTGAAAGACCTCAGTCAAGGACTGCTATATATGTATATAATTCATAGAAATGGCATCAAGTGCTCCTATAGACACTATAAATTACTTATAAAAAATATATATATATATAGACTGTAAAAGGAAAGACCATAAATATGCATGAGTGACTTCAACTTGCTAAAGTAAGTCTGTTCAGGTGGTGTACCAATTAATGTGGCAATAAACAGAGTTAATCTACCGAATGATGTAAGATATCAGTAGGTGACTAAGTACTCGGATACTCCAAAGATTTGCTGTGATTATTTGTCCAGGATAGAAGTGATTTTCTTTGTGCTGGTACTCTGAAGGCTCATCCCAGTAAAGAGAGAATTGCAGGACATTGAGATCAGAATTTCAAACTTAAGTCGAAAAAAATGCTCCCATTCGGAGACTTTTTTCAACTTGGCCACATTGACCTGAAGTTCGAAATTCCCATCAGAATTCATGTCTGTATGGAGCAGACTTTTATATATTCTACACTTTATTGAAATCCACAGGGGGCTTTGGAATGGCACACGTGAGTGCTTTCAGATTCTTTTAACCAGGCTTATCCAGGTTTGGGAAATGCTTGTGGTTTGAAATACAAATTACACAGTTTCCACTGACAGTTGTTCATTTCAAGCCCCAGATGATGTCATAAACATGAGACACCCCAGACACATTGAAAACACATATCTCCCTTAATGTATGCTTTGTTTCCTTGCAACTCTGCTAACACAATGTATATGTAATTTGTTTATTCTCTACATTAATAGCATAATCATAGTTTAAGGGGCCATTAAAACAATGATTTTGTTCTATACAGAATCTCTGCCGCAAGCTGTAGAATCCCGTGGTAATGAATGGTCATGTAACAAGAATAGTGTTCTGTTAGACACCCTCATCATTGCTTGAGTCATCAAGGATATTGTACACGTGAGGAGCGAGTACAGTAGCAGATGCTGAAAGGAAAAACTAAAATAAGTGAAGGTCTTTACAGGTTAATGCTGGAGAAGTTAAATTATACACTGTTTCAAGGTGTACCTGATACTGTGTGGTCGGTGTTTGCTTTTGACATTGTTATCCTGGAGTTTAAGTACTATAAGACCCTGGGTGTTGTGTTAAGTGGTTGTATTGTACTGTTTTTGTAATGTTCTGAAACATGGAATAATAAGGGATTCTGATCAATATATATGTGTTATATTTTAACAATTGCTCTGACATATATTGATTTAATCAGAAAACCATAGACTTTGCCAAAAGATGGCAGTGTTACACTTTTATATATAAAAAAAAAATATTTGGCAAATATTACCGATAATCAGAAAATAAATAAAAAATTATTATTGCTATATATAATAACTGGCCATGGTTTTGCCTTCATAGACTTTCGGCTCAAACCAATTTTTTTTACCATCCTGTCAGTAAAAAATCAACAGGATGGCACTCTTTAATGGGCAGACTATTCCATTAGCACTTGAGACTGGTCCCAGCCATCATAGGTAATTCAAGCATAGCTGTCTATATAGCAGAGGTGCCAAAAAAGCTGGCCGAGCATAATGGCTAATGTAGTCTATACAGTCAAGATGCCAAAAAGCACCATGGGTAATGTAGTCCACACAGTCAAGATGCCAAAAAGCACCATGGGTAATGTAGTCCACACAGTCAAGATGCCAAAAAACAGACTGAGCATCATGGGTAAAGTAGTACATATTGCAGGGGATCCCCACCCCCAAGTATTCTGCCACTGTATTTTAAATGTGTAATCCACAGCGACTGTTTACAACAGAAAATACAAACTTCGGGGTCTACCCAATTTTTCCAATATTCCAATTTTCACCGATTTTGTGCCCTATTGATCTAATGGATTTCCCACACTCAATATGGGTTTGAAATCCCCTGAAAAGAACCCAAGATCAGCTAAAACCAAATGTTAGGAATGTAAACGCTCCAGTTAATAATACAAAAAAGTGTAAATAAATCAAAATAATAAAATATGCCCCACCCAAGGACTAGAAGGCAACCTGCTACCCCTGCATCCTAAATACAGGCTCCCTTGGCAGTCCCACATAAGAAATAATCAGACCTCTGGGGCCACCAGGCTTTTCTGATTGCCCCATATAATATAATATGGCCCCCGCAGGGCCAGAAGGCTGTCCTGCTAGCCTCATAGAACATAATATTGCCCCCTGGGGCCAGCAGGCTGATCTGCTGGCCCCATATACTTAAAATTAAGTAAAAAGGCCTATGACGCTGTCAATTAATTAAATAAACATACTTAAATGGTGACCCATTGGAAGAGGGGCAATTCATCCATGAAAACATTTACCCTCACAAGCTAGTGGTGGTGTGGGGGTAGATGGATAATTTAATTTATTTGATGTAATTTATTTAAGAGGACCCTCGTGCAGCCTGTGGCCCCAGTTCAGAACCCCAAAATTTTGGCACGAAAAATTGCCACAATGGTCGATTTTGGCGCCAATTCGAAAACACTTCGGTGCTTCATGAGAAGCCCGAATTGATGGGCTATTCGGCTCCCCGGAGCGATACAAAGTGGTCCGCAATTCGGAGCTCCGATTTTCTCTTAGATAAATAGTTTACATCTCTCTCTCTCAAAAAAAAAACATCTTCCCATGACAATGTAATTTATAACATGTTCTTCATTTACAGCTGAAGCTAGACAATAATTTGGTGGCAGGCTGAGTTAAACATCATTCAAATGGATTATTTCTATAAATATTTTGCAAATTTTCCTACAGTACAACATAGCTTGCTACTATTCAATATTCAAATAATAATAATAAAAAAAAGCAATCAAACAATAATCCATAATTAAGCGGTTAATTTTCTGTAAGCTTTTTTTTATGATCAGGGAAAATTTAATTTATAAAATCCATAGACAACTGCTGAAGAGGGATCAATAAGTATGAGACAGTTTTACAACATCCCACTGTCAAAAGCTTTTGTCCTTTGGCTTTGTTCCTATTAATGACACTTGTTCTCTAAGATTCCCAGAAACGTCTTCTAAGTGCACTGCTCAGTTAATATCCGTGACTACTGCCGACTATTTTAAAAACTGGACCAGATATACAGAGCTGTGCCTTTTAATGGGCCTGAAGGCTATTGAACTCTACAGTCAGTGTGGAGTCTTTAACAAAGCTGGGGAAGTGAGTTGATGCAATGGATACAACAATAGGAATTATCCCGCAAAAAAAATCAAAAGCAACCTTGAATGAGGGCATGACACTTGCACAGTTTTGGCATCAGGAAATAAAGGTCTAAAAAAAAAAAAACAGCAATTTAACATACAGCAGAGGCGAAGCCACATGGGTAAAAAAATTAAAATAACACGTAATTATCCTTAAAAGGGAAGGTTTAATACATCCATCCTGATTTCTACCCCCAAAATGTTGGAACGTCAGAGGGACGTTTGGGAGCGATCGACTGCTGCCTGTTTGCAGTATTCCAGAACAATAGAAAAAGGAAAATCGGAAATGAAAGATGGTTGGAGAGCATGTTAATATTAATCGTATCCATATGTGCAAAGACCATAGGTGTTTCAATGCAATGTATAACAGTAATTGTCGTGATTTATAATAGGCTTCAGGCAGTTACCCCAGACTCATTAGGAGCCTGCAGGCTTCAGCATTATCAGGCCACAAATCTAGACCACTTAACAGCTTGGTCTACCTTGCACGTTAAAGGCTCTCAACAGCACAACACAATACAATTGTGTCTCCTTTGGTAAATTCTTGAGGGGTGTGTAAAAGGCGAACATACAGTGACACCCAGAAGATCACTTGTGGCCAATGATGCTTTCTAGAACCATGGATTCAGCTTGCCTGTGTTTAGAACTTTTACTTACAATAGTTGTACAAAGTCAGGTAGGACAATGAGGTCAGGTGCAGAAAATTTCTTACGCATTTCCTTTGGCCTGGGAACTCAGGTCATTACAGATCACTGTGAACCGGCAGCAGGGTCAGGTGGTTCTTCGGATCAGACTTTCAGGGTGTTACATTGCCTTTTCTACATGCAAAAACATTAGGAAAGTTATCCTCTAATTTATGGCTCTTTAATTTATCTATGGCTAATCTGTCAGAAGGAAAAGGACCATAAGTAAAGTCTACATCCAATCCACAATGATTAATGATATGGTAATATATATATATATATATATATATATATATATATATATATATATATATATATAGCTATTCAAAGTTGCTTTGTCAGACCTTGTTTTAGAAAGTTTGCCCATCTCTTAAGGTTTATGTAACTAATCATGACGCATTTTACTTTTTATTTAGACATATCATCACATGACTGGGAAGTTTAACATGGTATTGCCTTAGTTTATGTCCAACCATGTTCAGTTGAAGTTATAGATGATTTGACAAGTTGGCATCTCCGACAGATGATGAAGATGCGTTGATATTGGGGGAAATGGCATTTGTCTCCAAATATACCTGTGGCTTCTCCTTCATAGTGAGGACAGTACATCAAATAAGTTTCAGAATAACTCTGGATACCTATATTGTGTAAGTGAATAGAGGATAAACTCAAACAATGCAAGTTCAAATATGATCTGAGTGGGTGAACTACACAACAGTTTAGAATACTGGAATAACATAAATTCAAAAGGTAGTCTGCCGACTCATTCAATATGTTAAATATATCTTAATTGAGAAATATTAGGTCTACACATTCTACAATACGTAATATTGCATACTGAAAATGTTGTGAAGGTCCTAGCGGGACTTTTTTGTATGCCTTGTTTTTGTATGAGGAATTGTTTGACTTAGCACCTTAATAGACATTTTCGAGGCTTTGAAAGTGTCAACATTTGAAGTCCACCTTTTGGGTTCACGTGAAGGAATTGGAGGATCAAAAGCCAACATTTTCTTTTTAAAAAGTTAGCAGTTTCTATAACGTTAAGATTTTATCATGGTGATAATGAGTCTGGAAGAGTTCGTCCAAAGCTTAGATGATCTGTCATGGTTCAATATATTCCTTTTTCACTTTTTTTTTTGACTCACGAGTGAGGCATTTGGGGGTAGCTGAAAGTCAATCATGGGTTGGATTGCATCCTACCGTATTGCCCTTTCTGCCTTCTCGCACACACTCTCCATTATAACGTAAAGGTTGCATCTTATTTAATCCCAAAATACATGGCCAATAGCTTTCATTTTCCTGCTAGGTCAGCTAGGAGTTAATAAGAACTTGAGTTTATATCTGACGCATACTCTTTGTTGCTCATCCTATTTGTGCTTGATTAAACCCAATAAATCTGTCTTTATAACTTGTAGGAACATAAATGACAAAGAGTGCAGAGAGGTGAGATTTTAAAATCTTGTGTACCATGAAATAGTCTTGCTGGGGGAGTGGATTTCTGCTTCAGATATCAACGAAGGGCATTGTGTCATCAAATCTTTTCCCTTTTATGTTTGTATTTTTTTTTTAAATTCTCTTTTTGAACAATTGCACTGACATATTTAAATTATGTTTCCTTTCTTATTATAAAAATAAAACACAGTCAAAAAACCGTTGAATTTGCCAAAAGATGGCAGTATTACACTTTAAAAAAATGTAAAAAAAACAGATATATATTCTTTGTCAAATGTAACTATCTTAAAATATTTACAATTATCAGAAAAATTAATAATACGAATTATTGCTAGATATGTTAAACCAGCGCTGATGGTAAGTTTGAGAATAAATAAAAACCCCAAACCATTTAAATGTCAATTCAGAGTCTTATTTGTAATACAATCATTAGAAGCAATAATGCATTTATATTGTTGGATATGATAGGATTTTGACATCACAATGCATAACCTATTTTGTTTAATGTGCATTTTATGACTTATTTGTTGCTCTGATTTTTATTAGATTAAAAAACTGCGATATGAGAAATAGAGTCGGTTTATAGAATACCAATAGCATTACATACATTCCATAAACCGACATAATGAATGACTTTCGGTTTATTGAATGCATGTAATGCTATTGCTATTCTATAAACTGAAATCGAGTCCCCATTCATACGAATAGGTCAATAGACCTATTCCTATGAATAGGGACTCTATTTCGGTTTATAGAAAGCTAATAGCATTACATGTATTCCAGAAGCCAAAAATCTATAAACCGAACGACATTTGGTTTATAGACTTTCGGTTTATAGAATACATGTAATGCTATTGCTATTCTATAAACCGAAATAGAGTCCCCATTCATAGGAATAGGTCTATTGACCTATTCGTATGAATGGGGACTCGATTTCAGTTTATAGAATAGCAATAGCATTACATGCATTCAATAAACCGAAAGTCATTCATTATGTCGGTTTATGGAATGTATGTAATGCTAACGTTCGGTTTATAGACTTTCGGTTTAAAGAATACATGTAATGCTATTGCTGTTCTATAAACCGAAAGTATATAAACCAAATGTTGTAAGATGAATATTAGTTTTGCACATGTCTAATAAAAATGGTTGCACCTGGCTTAGGCTTAGATCACTACTTCATTGGTACTTAGCATGTGTCCTACCTCACACTGTCTAGAGGAGGATAATCTATAATTCCCATTACTCTCCACCAATGTTTGGTGCCTAGTATAATCTCACTGGCTTCATGGGAGTTGTAGTTCAAAAGATTGCAACTCTCGGAATCCTCAGTGAAGAAATATGTTCCAGGTTTCCCTTGAATAGTGTAAAAACCAGTTATTAAGATCCTCCTCCAGGAAGATCAAAAGCTACCTTGAGCAAACTAGGAGTATGTGCTACATGGCCCAGACAATCAATATTTAGACAGCATTCTACACTGAATTGTCTGCCATCCAGTATCATCAAAGTCAACGTACCATCTAGTCACATTTTCTGTCTTCTCAAGGCTCTAGTGCTGCTTGAGTAAAAAAAAACCTATATATATGTATGTGTATATGCCTATGAGCTCTCTCTGAACTATATGGATGAATGGAAATGTCCATTCTATCTTCTCGATATGACCACAGGATCTCACATTAAGTGTTGTTGAAATTCTTGCACTGAGATGCGACAAACAGCTGGCTTAAAATGTTCAACATCTTTCTATTTAATTGGAGTAAAATTATCCCAATTTCTGTAACTGCAATCTCAGCTGATAATACAACAGTTTTTTTTTTTTTTACAAAATACCATAAAGAGCCATCCATGATGAACTGACAGCTGATAACTCGTGCTTTCCGTGATCAATAGTTGTAGTCTTTTTTTCAGTGCTCGGAGAGATTGGAAAAGAGGTCTATGCACAATGTCTTAATTCTGTATGCTTTTATTGTTCTTGTTCACTTTGCAACTGTTATATACAGAAGCAATTCTGGGTGCATGATATTAAATGTTCCAGGTTTACCTTGGTGACTAGTGAAAGATTCTACACATTGCTCTATATCATATATATATATATATCACTTGTGCACCACCTATCTCTTTCATCTCTAAATCAGTATTTCCCAAATGGTGTTTAGTAGAACCCCAGGGTTCCATTTGTAAAGATCTGGGATTCCGTGAAAACACTGTTCACCTTCACAAAGATGGACTCTGTAGATGGCCATTTCCTGTAGTATGTCAAGATGGTGGCAATTTCTTTGTTCTGCTGTGCCATGTCTAGTGACACTTCTGGTGATTAGGCTCTGTTGACCTGTTGCAAACAGCGACATCTGCAGAGACATTTGCTCTCCTTTGAAATCCTGGACAGAAGAGCCTTATGCCCATTTAGCTTTTGGTAATACATTTTTTTTTGAGTTATGTGAGTGTTTTATTGAAGTGTGTTAAAGTCACAGAAGATGATCCACATACTTATGCTTTCTTTGTTTTATCTTTTCCAAGAGTTTGTTCCACCCGAATTCTGGATTCTGAGAAGCTTTTACCTTTAAACTATTTAAAGTATAACATTTCCTGATGAGCTCAAAGTAGTTGTCTAAACTTTAGTTTAATCTCTGTGAATCATACATGATGCTAGGTAAGGATGAACAATTTGAATTTACATTCATTTTTAAAATCTTACCAAAAAACAGCAGCATATTTTAAAATGACAGTAAACCAAATGAGAGTTTGTAAAATGAATGTATGATTTAAGTGAACTTACTTGGATCACCAAGTGTGGATGCTTCATCTGTGCCATAGCCTCCAGGTATAATAGCTACAGTGGTGAAAATGGCACTTTTCTGAATCGCCTTGTCTCACTCTTGGATGGTGCTGGCTGGTGTGCCAACAGCGCCACACCAGTGAAGATGGAGCTTGCACCCTTTAAAAAAATGTTTACTACTGCGCCCAAAAAATGTAAGGGGTTACACGGTTTGGTTCACAAGTATAAAAGGGTTCCACAGCTAAATTAAATTGGAAAACAAAGCTTTAAATGAAGCACTCTCCTCCAAAATTGCTCTTATTTTCCTTAGTGGGGGTGGGTTGATTTTCAGAGAAAGTGTAGTCCACAAAAACTATAGAGTCAAAAATGTATTGGCACTATCGTGGAAAATGTGTAGAAGTAATATTTAACAGATGGAGGTCTATGCGATGAACAGAGAAAGTTTTGAGTTAAAACCAGGTGAAAAGTTTATATTTTAAGTCAATGAATGAGACCCGGTGAATTGTGACATAGTGGTGTACTGAGTATGATAGGAACATAATTAGACTCAATCCAATGAGATACCATGACTGTTTTGGTGAAACCATGAAAACTATCACTATTTTTTGGGGACTATACGATTTAGAGTAGGGAACATAGGTTTAGAATTTGAATAAACCAGATGAGGATAGTATGAGGAAAGTGGGTAGATGAGTGCCCAACTCATTTCAAGCCTGCTAAGTGCTCTTGCTCCTTGGCTGATTATGCGTAAACGTCCTAAGTGGGCTCAAAACGCATTGGTTTCACAGATGCCTGTTACTCACTGTAAGGAATGTGATGCCTAGTATAGAGACCAATGCACTGAGCCCATTAAAGACACTAAGTATACATGCTTAGATACTAACACACACCACATTCCGTAGTTTTATACCAAAAATAATATTAACTTCCAATCGGATTTATTCATTTTGTAAACCATGGCAAGTTGTATGCTACCAAACCTGAAATGACTGACACAACCTCTGTTTCCTTCCACCCAAGAATAACATAAAGGAAAAATAATATGACTGAAATGTGTATTTTAAATACAATAGCACTGAGAATAGTAAAGTAAAAAAAAAAAAAAACGCACGTGATCAACTTGAAATGGATACACGGTACCAAATCGCCTCAAAGTGAAAACTCCATATTAATGTTCCACAGATCCGTATTCCTTACAGGGAGTCTGAGAAAACTTCAAAAGCCTCCAAATCAAAAATAAATATATAAGAAGAATAATTGTGTTTATTGGCAGATCAGATTAGTCTCTTACGTAAAAACAAAGGATGCTAATAAAAAAGTAGCAAAGGCAGAGGAACTCCTTTGAGTGTTATTTTTTATTTTTTTTGTAAAGGCTTTACAGAACATATTGTCCCCTAAGAGGTATTAAATGGAACAAGTGGAAGTCAGATAGAGTTCAACGTTACAGGGGAGATGCTTTTTATTCTATCAATTGCTGTGTATCCAAAGAGGCTAATGGTGGAGACCCGGCTCTATAGTCCGTAAACAAAGTATCTCCAATCTCCAAATTCACCCACACGGATAGGAAGACATGTTTCTAAAAGAGAGAAACAAAGTTCCACAAGCAATACAATTAAGTCCACCGTTAAGGAACTAGTGTTTTGCTCGGAGCCCATGCTCAACCCGTAGACACTTGGGTTCCCGTGTGGCATCAAGATCTAATAGGCTTCTCGTAGAACTTGCAAAGCTCCAAAGGAAAGCCATGTTGGACACCAGAAATTCTTAACCATGGAAGTAGATTTTGTTTAATTTCACACATGATATTACAGTTCAACCACAGCACACACTTTATAGCTCTACATCTTTCACAGAGGAAGTTAGTTGACTTTAGTATAAAAGTAGAGAAACTATTTGATTATCCAGGGGTTTTGGAAAGCTATGGTCAATAAGTCAGAAACTTGACTGTAGATCAAAGGCTTCGCCTGGGTGCTCCATACAATTCCTGACCAAACTTTAGTTTTGTGACATAATAGCAAGTGTCTCTTAGGTTGGAAAGCCTTTTTATATGTGTTTAAATATATGTTTGCCAAATGAGGGTCTTGTGTGTGGATTAAGATCGTATGTATAGTCAAAGTAAACATGGATCATCTCTATAATTCTTTACACTATGCAATATATCACCAGCATATCGCATCATTTATCCATGAAGTACAGTGAATTTTTTGACTCTCTAAACTTCCATGCGATGCGTTTTGTTAGTTCCTGAGAGTGCCAGATTTATTCATAGCTTGGAACTGATGTTCTTTAGTCTATGTTCTATAGTCTATAGTCTTGTAAGAGTCAGAAAAAAGCTGAACGGATTGTGATTGTAGCATAATTGTACATTTGGTGTTACTAAATTCTTGCCCTTTTTTGTGAATGAGCGCTCTTGATATCTGAGCATGCTTTGCATAAGACTGCATATCATATTTCCACCATCTGCACTTTTTATGCTATCAGAAAAAAACTGAGCTATATCAATTTATTTTTATTGTCCACCAACATGAATTAATTTCCTATTTACTTAACTCCGGCAGACAATTGGTTTGGGAACCACCACTTATCTAAGCTCTGAAGGATTTTGAATATTTTTGTCTAAGTAATTTTCTGCGGGCTGCACATTATCCTTAATAGCAAAGTTCGGGGAGCTTTGATCTCATTTCACATTTACCTAGTTACGAGGTCCAGAAAATGTAATGAATGCAGGAAATTGGGCTGCCAAACTGGCCAATAAATTTTAGGATCTGTTATAAGGAACAGAAAGAAAAGCAAACACCAAATGAGAAAAGGACAGAGCGTTAAAAGTAGCTAAATCCCAATTACAACATTGTTGCAAATGTCGCAACAGGTTAGCTGATAATTAGCACTTTGAAATGAGTTTTCAAAGAAACTAGAGGCAACCAATAAAGTTCCTACCTGGCCAAATAGTCGAAGCCTGAATTCTAGTATAATATGTGTGTGCACATTAAACGAGAAGATCAGAAAATTACAGCTAAACAAAAACAATGCAGAATTGTTAAAACAGGATATGTCACCAAGGATACAGCATGGCTAAGTTGTGTCACCAGGATTAATAAGTCCAGGAAATACAGCATGCAAACCAGTTCTTTTGCATATCAAGTCACAGGTGATGTCATAAACAAGAGACTCCACAGATACTTTTACTACACATTTTTGCTTGCAATTTTGCTATCACAATGGGGGTATTTATAAAAACTCCCACACTGCAAATTGTCAGGAAACTTATTTTAAAAAAAAGCAATCGCTGTTTGTTGTGTATAACGGTGATTGCGCTTTTTTAGAACTTCTGTCAGTGAGGGAGAGAAGGACCTCCTGACACAAATCAAGCACTTTTCAGACCCTAATTTTTGTATACACAGGCTGCGCTGGTGAATGAGCACCGACACAACCTAAATGTACGCATTTGGTGTAGATAACGCAGATTCACAGAATTTGTCGGAAGTCTTCTTTATACATTGGCGCCAAGTATTTGGCGCAATCTGCAAGTGCGCCATGTTTATCACATGCCCCCCGATGTATAGATCATTTTAAATCATTTGCTATCCAATACATGCACAGAAACACAATGTTGAGGTGAAACAATCCTTTTAATGGACTGTGTTTTTATGAGGGAAGGATTATAATACAATCCTGTGTCCAAACAATCCTGTTACCCAAAGGCCAACTTTCACCTTCTATTGGATTTTCATTTTGTCAGCATTGCACCTCAATTTTCTTTTTCTGCATAAGAAAGACCAAAATACTCCTTCATGCATCTATAATACCTATTAAAAGACATTTGTACTTTCATATGTCTTGCATTCCTACCAAATAATGAATTGAATATAAAAAGTAATTACAATTATAAGTCCCCAATTTCAATAAGGAAAATTGAAAAGCTCTCTGGCTTATGACTAAATCTATTTAAGCATGTTTCTATTCACCTTATAATAGAATGGATAACTATAATAAAGATCTCATTGAAATTAGTTACTGTGGTATGCATATTGATTATTTGGATTTGCCTGGACAGACCAGGATCAAATTATAGGAGTAGACCAACTTTTTGTAAATATCTAAAAAAATAAGCTTATGGCATTCTATACTTCACACTAACATAGACTACTGGTAATACAAGTGTTATAAATTAAGTTGTTCTCTAACTCATGTGAGATAGCTCAGTAGGTTAACATGCCAACTATAGAATCTGCAACTCATTGTTGCATGTTCAACTCAGCTCTTCATCCTTCGGAAACAAATTACACAAGTGATTCAAATTGGGTAATGGTACCATCTCTGGATGATGGACATTGAATGAGGTAATGGTAGCATCTCTGGATGATGGACATTGAATGAGGTAATGGTAGCATCTCTGGATGATGGACATTGAATGAGGTAATGGTACCATCTCTGGATGATGGACATTGAATGAGGTAATGGTACCACCTCTGGATGCTGGACATTAAATTGTGTAATGGTACCATCTCTGGATGCTGGACATTAAATTGGGTAATGGTACCACCTCTGGATGCTGGACATTAAATTGGGTAATGGTACCATCTCTGGATGCTGGACATTAAATTGGGTAATGGTACCACCTCTGGATGCTGGACATTAAATTGTGTAATGGTACCACCTCTGGATGCTGGACATTAAATTGGGTAATTGTATCATCTCTGGATGCTGGACATTAAATTGTGTAATGGTACCACCTCTGGATGCTGGACATTAAATTGGGTAATTGTATCATCTCTGGATGCTGGACATTAAATTGGGTAATGGTACCATCACTGGATGATGGACATTGAATGAGGTAATGGTAGCATCTCTGGATGATGGACATTGAATGAGGTAATGGTACCATCTCTGGATGATGGACATTGAATGAGGTAATGGTACCATCTCTGGATGATGGACATTGAATGAGGTAATGGTAGCATCTCTGGATGATGGACATTGAATGAGGTAATGGTACCATCTCTGGATGATGGACATTGAATGAGGTAATGGTAGCATCTCTGGATGATGGACATTGAATGAGGTAATGGTACCATCTCTGGATGATGGACATTGAATGAGGTAATGGTACCATCTCTGGATGATGGACATTGAATGAGGTAATGGTACCATCTCTGGATGCTGGACATTAAATTGGGTAATGGTACCATCACTGGATGCTGACAATAAATTGGGTAATGGTACCATCACCGGATGCTGTAGAATAGTAACAGGTATAGACACCAACATTGCTCATGGGGGGCATTTACTGATGGGAAATTTAATGATGTTATGTGGACCTTTTTACAGACATTTTATAGCATGTATTTCAAAATGAAAAAAAAATATCTTACTCTACCCTTCCTGGTTATAAATACTTTGTTATTATGATGCATGGCTCCTAACAATTAATTTCACTAGCCACTAAACCAGGGGTAGGCAGCCTTCGGCACTCCAGATGTTCTGGACTACATCTTCCATAATGCTCTTACAGTCATAATGCTGACAAAGCATCAAGCTTGCCTACCCCTGCACTAAACTATGATCAAATGCCAAGCAAGTTCCAAAAATGTAGACCAAAATATCTGAGCTGAAGAAAATTATTCTACCTATTTTTTCCATCTCAATTATTTTGGTCTGAGTTTTTCAATTCACTTTAAGTGACAGTGAATTCATCCCAATAGTAAAAACTCAGATGTGGGCTACTTTTTATCCTGTACTACAAAACAATGCCTTTGTTTATTATTAACAAAGCAATGTTAATCCCTTAACAAACAGTTAAAAAAATACCAAATTATTTTTTTTACGTCTTTGTTATACCATTATTTTGTGTTCATGCGTACTCGTTACACCGACTTAATGCAAGAAAGAATAAACATTTTATTTGTACGTCTTTGTTTTTTTCTGTTCATTAATTTTGTTACAAATAGCTTCAATAAAAATATGAAGGGAAAAAGGCCTTAAATTATGTAAACAAGGCTCCAGCACATTAAAAACACGTAGTAAACCGATCCAAGCAGCAAATGTTATGTAACAAGGAATGTGCACAGTTTTCCGTCTATCCGTGTTGACACAAGTACATTTGTTAAGAGTTTAAGCATGTTTATGGCATTCAATTTATTGGATGCATGTCAATGCAGTATAATATTGTCATTTTGTATTTGTTGCCAATGCAATGGATATATTGAGCAATGCTTTCCTTAGCCATCACACCTAAGAGAATAATGGGCTCAAATTTGCAAAAATTTGTTGATCTCGACACTGAATAATTCTTTATGAATTTGGCTCTAAGAGTAATATTAAGTAGCGCTTTCACAGGAAATCTCACGTGTAGACAGTGCATCAAACAGGTATTAATTGTCCCTTTCTAATTCCATTTTTAAAAAAATTCTAGGCAGGGATTTTGTGGGATTCAGATGAAGGCACAGATGCAGACATCTCTGTAGCTCTAATGACTTTGGAAGTTGGATGAATATATACATCTGTTGTAGGAATTTCAAGCACTGTCACATCGCTTGACGATTAGGTAGGTTGAAAGTCGTATTAGCATACTTTAAGGTTTATAAATCTTTGAAGACAGACATCCTGTCTCTTCCGTGAATACTTATATCCTGCTTAATGTATCAAGAATTCACTAATAATTCATAATGTAAAGTAATACTTGTTTTGAGTGTTAAACGTTCTATTTCTTTTTAACATTACAAATATTTACTTATTTAGAAGAAAAAAAAGTTGCATAAATCTACATTAATATCCTGTGTATGGCATATCTAAACAGGATTCTCATACATTGCCATGGCTTTGCAGGTTGTTTTTATAATATTCTCCAGTTTAACCTTTACAATGTCATTTTATAATCACAGTGTATAATTATAAAAAAAACAGTACAAAACAAAAAAACAGTAAACGTCTTAAATGACTCCAAACCTTGAATAAAAGCTCTCCCTTGCTACAATGTGAAAGAGATATGAATACGACTTTTACAGTACACAAATGGATGGAGGGAATAAGTTTGGTAAGGCAGAACATACATAGAATATTGCTGCTGAAGCTAATATATAAAACCACCTACAGAGGCTACAAAATGAATAATTGGAATTATTTGCTAACCTTGTTTTTCTGCCTATCTGTTACTGCTAAGCAGTGGTCTACTTCATTTGTAGAGTTTTAAAGGTTTATGTTCCCTTTGTGTTTGACACTACTGTATTATAATAGTGATTGCTTATACTAAGCATACTTACACCAGGGGTCTCACTAAAAGGTGAGTTCAGGTGAGATAAGGTAAGTTTCCTTTCAACATGTGAACTATATTACAGTAAACTCACCAGGATTGTCCCTGCACAATGTATAGCTAAATTGGTGAGATCCAATGTTTATCTCCACTGCAACTCCCCTCATCTCACCTCAACTCACCTGCAACTCACCTTTTAGTGAATAGAGCCTTCAGTCTGCATCCTCAAAATGCAAACATTTTGTTTTTTTGTTGCCCTGTTGGGATGATGGGGCTTAGATAGTGTAGACGTGTAAGAGATGTGATTACTCAGTGGCAAATTATTTGGGCACATTTTTTATTAGAAAAATATCTCTTACTACCTCTCAACAACATTTTCTCAGTTGATTTTTCCCTGAATATTTCTTACTTTATGTTCACCAACTATCTGTGAAGGAGTTGATATTTATACACTCGCAAAGATCTTAATCTAGTGGGCTCATCAGGTATCAAATTCTTGTAATTCCACAGCTCGGAAAGATAAATAAAAACACCCATAGCACCGTATCGCTATCCAACTAGAAAAGTAAATAGAGAGACACCTATAGGAGCTGAGGGCACAACAAAAAGATATGCAACAGCACTCAATAAAATCAATCGAGGACCGGCAAAGGAGGTAATCAGATTACTTATTGCACTTGCCACTTTACAAAATATATATTGTATTCGCCAAAGACATTGTCCAATATAAACAACTCAATTAATAACATGGTCTTCTAATTACAAGGAACTTGGATTGTATAGCCATTACATAGAAACATAGAAACATAGAATGTGTCGGCAGATAAGAACCATTCGGTCCATCTAGTCTGCCCAATTTTTTTTTTTGAGTACTTTTATTTGTCCTCCGTTCCCGGTCTTATAGCTAGGATAGCCTTGTGTCTATCCCACGCATGCTTAAAATCCTTGACTGTGTTTACCTCTACCACTTCTGCTGGCAGGCTATTCCATACATCCACTACCCTCTCAGTAAAGTAATACTTCCTGATATTACTTTTAAATCGTTGCCCCTCTAATTTAAGACTATGTCCTCTAGTTGTGGTAGTTTTTCTTCTTTTAAATATACTCTCTTCCTTTACTGTGTTGATTCCCTTTATGTATTTAAATGTTTCTATCATATCCCCCCTGTTATGTATTTCCTCCAAGCTATACATGTTAAGATGCTTTAACCTTTCCTGGTAAGTTTTATCCTTCAACCCATGAACCAGTTTAGTAGCCCTTCTCTGAACTCTCTCCAAAGTATCAATATCCTTCTGGAGGTACGGTCTCCTGTACTGTGTACAATACTCCATTGTTCATTGGTTTATGAATCCTTATTATGTACTGTTACTCAGGTTCACAGTGATTTGCTTATACATAAAATATTAAAATAATATATATTTATATATGAGTGGCATGGATGCTGGCAGTGGGGTATACAAAAAATAGATATAAGGTAGAACCACCTACCCCTATTCACGACACAACCGTAATTGTCTCTCCCCAATATGAAATGGAAATAGACCACAGTGTTAATTAACATAATGAAAACATGAAGAATGTCAATCTATAAAATATTAACAATGTCTCTTTAACAAGATTAACCATATTTTAAAATATATTTCTGTTTTATTCTCTACATAAAGAGATACACAATGTTTATGTATCAGAGTCACTTTAAATATTCACCCTTAGAACTCAGGGATATAACACAGGTGTAGAAAATCAAATTATGTGAGTAGAGAAGTGTGTCTCTCCGATGTCCAAAAAAGTTCACAGTCCTAAGTCAAATCTTCAATCTCTATTACACATAACATAAAAGTATAGACAGGAAAACTATAGTATCAAGCGTTTCGCACACGAGGCTTAATATGACACTGTTTGATTGTCTTCATGTGTTAGGGAACGTCGCTCTGCATTATCCACAGCCTGCAACATTGTATCAGCATCTGGTGACTTGCTCTATTATCTGTATCATTGTAAACAATACAGATGTAGCCACAGTGTCCATATTTGATTCTCTCTGTTACATGTAGCTCTCATACCAAGGTAAACAAATAACGAGATATAAGTCAGTGGGGATGTATAGCATGAAAGCATGGACACTATCAGGGCTGTCCTTAAGTGTTCCGGCCACCTGTGCAGACCTCCCCCGTGACGCCCCCCCCCCCCATGCCTTTCTCTGTTCTCTCCCTCCATGTATGTGTCTCTCTATTCCAATGTTTGTCCCTTTCCTCGGCATGTCTGTCTCTCTCCAACTCCCCAATATCTGTTCTCTCTCTCTCCACCCCTCCTCCCCCATATCTGTTCTCTCTCTCCCCCTCCTCCCCATATCTGTTCTCTCTCCCCCTCCCTCACATTTGTGTTCTCTCTCCCCCTCCTTCCCATATCTCTTCTCACTCCCCCTCCTTCCCATATCTGTTCTCTCTCTCCCTCCTCCCCATATCTGTTCTCTCTCTCCCTCCTCCCCATATCTGTTCTCTCCCTCCCCTCCCCCTTATCTGTTCTCTCCCCCTTCTCCCCACATCTGTTCTCTCTCTCTTTCCCTCCTCCCCATATCTGTTCTCTCTCTCCCTCCTCCCCATATCTGTTCTCTCTCTCCCCCTCCTCCCCATATCTGTTCTCTCTCTCCCCCTCCTCCCCATATCTGTTCTCCCCCCTCCTCCCGATATCTGTTCTCTCTCTCACCCTCCTCCCCACATCTGTTCTCTCTCTCTTCCCCTCCTCTCCCATATCTGTTCTCTCTCTCCCTTCCTCCCCAAATATGTTCTCTCTCTCTCCCTCCGTTCTCTTCTCTCCCCTCCCCCCTCTGTTTTCTTCTCTCCCTCCCCTCCTCTGTTCTCTTCTCTCCCCCACCTTTGTTCTCTTATCTCCCCCCCCCTGTTCTCTTCTCTCTCCCCTTCTTCTGTTCTCTCTCCCACCTTCCTCTGTTCTCTCTACCCCTTTCTTCTGTTCTCTCTCTTGGAGAGAGTGGGAGAGAGGTGGAGGTGGCTTGTCCCCGGTTCAGATCCAGTGATCGCTTCTCCCTGATGGCTTGAAACAGAGGTTTTTTCTCCCAATAATGTCATCAGTTAGGCCTCGAGTGTACTTTTGATTACAGGAGTTATGAATAAAGGCCGACATCAGATCCTGCGAAACACGTTGAGATTTCAACTTTTTCAGAGTTCCAGTACCTGATTACCATATCCTGGTGGCAGCAGGAACAGAGTTGGACTATGTATTGGGACTTTATCCGCAAGTTGCACTTTATGTGCTTTTGTTTGTTGTACGTGTATTCAGTTTTTAAATTGCCCTTTTATTGTGAATTTCTGCGCAATGGATATTTTATATATCTTTTAGATTGTGCATATAAACCAGAAGAATTTATACTTTGAAGAGCCTGATATATTCCTTCATTTGTAAGTGTGACAACTAAACATTACCAGTTGACACTTTATTTTTGTACTGTATTACACTATATGTATTTCTTTTTTCTCTTGTACATTGGCCTCAACTTTGGTGTGTTTTGTTATTTGGAGTGCCCGGGGATCACTTAATTGAGATCTACAGTACTATTGCAGGAGTATCTTTTGATTTATTATTCACTGTTTTCACCTGTGGCAGTGTTGTCTTTTTTTTTGCATAGCTGAAACTATATGCAGTGTGTATATTAAAAATGACATGCCTATTTTTCCCAATCTGTATACTGTCTCTTACACTAGGATTTGCAGCTTTTAGAAACCTTTTCCATGTCTCACGCATGAATTCACAATTCTAAGACTAGTCCCACGTTAGTGATTGTTTTGGGAAGATAAATATGTAGGACCAGATGAAGGCAGGTTTTAACTTCACTGTACAGCACTGAGGAATATTTCAATGCTTCTAGAAGTAAACATTGGATTTACAATGTTCTAGCTTTGAGCACAAGCAATCTGGGAACAGTGGCTGATTATTGGTGACTCAAGCTCCTAAGAATAGAATCTCTGAATTATTTTACTGAACTAACAAAACTGTAGGAAGACAATGCTTATACGGTGCAATGTCTGAAACGTACTAAAGTGTCTGTTTAAATTGCCTATTATTTAGCTCTCTTTAAGAATCCAACAGTAGCATTGGCAATATATTATTCGTTGGCAGAATATGCTATATCACTAATTACACTTGTAGTAAACAAGACTCTCATTTGATTTTGATTTTCAACAAAAGGTGTAGCTTTAAATTCTTTGGCTCATTTGCAGATAATTTTGATAAAGAACATTAATTGTACTGAATGAAGTCATTAATACTTCCTTACTAATGTAGGAGCTAGCTTTTGAATGTTCCAGTTTATCTTTATGATAGTACCACTCTTTTAAACCTTCGGTGTTCATTAATGGGCTCTATTATGTGCCTTCCATAAGGGTTTGGATTTATACTGTAGGCGTAAATACAATTCCACATCTGTGTACATTTGTAGATAGAAGTTGTATACAGAACTCCACATAAGTGCATTACATTAACATTTATATATGTAGCGCAAACAATTTATCCAGCACTTAAAAGGGAAATAGAAAGTATCTTAGATGAATAGAGATAGACTGATCCAGGGGGTCAAGAGTCTTCCTTGCAAGCTGATAATCAAGAGGGAGTGGGGGACAGAAGACACATAAGGTGAATGATGCGGTAGGAGGAGAATGCGGTCGGAGTAGTAGTAGTGATAACTAGATAGGACTGGTCAAGTTTACTTGATAGGTGTTCTAGCTGGATGAGTTGTTAGTTTCTTTGAATAGTTTTGAGAGAGTTTTCGAAGATTGAGAGTTAGCTGTATGTGGGGTGGAAGTTGATTCTAGAGAAGATCAAGCAAAAACTTGCAGGCGGGAATGGGTAGAGATAATGAGGGGCGTTACATATTTAAATGGTTGTCGTTCCATCAATGAGTAAAAATTGAAGATAAAAAGTTTAAAACTATTTCACGTAGTAAAATTTCCCTCTTCTTATAGAATTCGTTATAGAGACTAGTTTGTTTATTCTGATATGAGCAGGATGTCAGTCAAGTGTTCACAGGAAGTTGCTGATTATCTATGGCAGTGAAGATAAAAGTGACATACCAACATGTTTTTCTTTAATCATTGAGAGGAAAGAACGTGAGACATTTATTAAGAATAAAAATAAAAAAAACTCCAGATGACTTCAAAGTAATATTCTCAGATACTTCAAAAAGTGGTTGTCATTTTAACAAAACATGCTCCCCATGAAAGGAGCTTGTTATACCATCTAACTTTTAACTAATCAGAATTATTCTGAAATAGCACGGTATGACTCAGTTTGAACACAATTTTTATTCAATTACGAACAATTTCCCCATTGCGAAACCTTTCTTTGTACCTGAGGCCAGCAGTCACTAAGCGGAATATGCATGTATAGAGTAATGGATATAACTATATGCTAGAAAATGAAGAAAACACTTTTATTGAGTATAATTACTCTAAATGATCCTAAGTGACTAGTAAATTACTATGCAGAATCTTTTTTTGTATTATTTAATTGAAGGCAGCTTTGGCAGTAGTGAAATAAAACTGTGGGGTCCCTGATGCTGGAATTTTTCTGCACCACCTCATGTGATACTGGACCCCAGCAGTTGTAACTCATATCTTTAAAGGGACATAACATAAAATTTACTTGGATGCATCCAATAGCCATTTTATTGTGCTGATTGCTATTTCTTTTTGCTTGAATTCCAGCATTCTCAGACAATGACAGGTGGCTTATTTGCTGGCAGTTAGCCACCACATGAAGTTCTACTCGGGAAGTGTGTTTTTTTCTGTGTGTGGGGGGGGGGGAGAGTTATGTGATGGGGGGAGAGAGGTAAGGGTGGGAGGAGAGAGGTAAGGATTTCTGCAAGGTGTGTTTTTGATTTCCTCTTGTTTCTTTCTTTTAGTGCTGGAGGAGGAAATAGAATGTTATTTTTGCAGTCGGAGTTCATAAAAAATATTATGAAGGGCTCCAACAAAATGGTGCCCTGGAATAATATATGTGTTTCACGGGCTCCAACAATATGGCACCCACTCTATGTGACTCACAGGCTCCAACACAACGTTGTATACATGTAATCTATGTAAATCACGAGCTACAACAAAATTGCCCCCACTCTTGCATGAACTGTTGCATCATCGGTTAGATCCAACCAGTGAAACAAGACAAGAGCCTAGGTGTCCAACTGTGGCCCTTCAGCTGTTTCTGGATGACAACTACCATAATTCTAGAAATCTAATGTGGCAGCTGGAGGGCCACAATGGGATGCCTAGGGTATGGAGGATGGAACGTTCCTTAAACCCAGGGTTAAAGTAGATAGATAAATTCAACATCTGTGGTGTGCAATATTAGTCTGTGTAGTTACACAATGGGTCTATTCACTATATAGGCAATATCACTCACTTTGGTATGCATTGAAGGGACAAACCTGCTGAGTTACAAGGAAGGAGACAGCCTTATATATAATGCACGGTGAGAGGTTTTAAAGATTTAACTATATATTTCCCTATGTGTAAAATGCCACAAGCTTTAGGAAAATAATTCCTGTCAGAGAAAAGTTTACAATCTAGAATTAAAAAGAGGTGTCACTTTCTGTAATAAAATAGTCAATCTGATTAATAAGCTCTGTCAAATCAAGAGCGAGAAATTTACAGTTACTATAAAAAAAAACCTCAACTAAATTCTAGAGTTTTAAAATGAGAACCGCAAGCTTGACAGGTGTAAAAATAAAAGTTAGTGTGCAATAATGTGAGTTTGTGGGTACAAATAAATACATTTATTTTTTCATTCCATTGCATGTTTTAATGTTCTTTTGCTGAAAAAAAAACTCTGTATATAGTATCGTCCCCATTTGCCCTCTGTGTGTTTAACACAAAAGGAAAGTCTAACTCAATCTAGCTTTGAATGGTTTACCACACCCAACCAGAATTGCCCAGTTCAGCACCCTAACTAGTAAACTTTTCTTGTGGCAACTTGTAGTGCCAGTTGCCCATCAGGAGCGTATCGTGCTCCTGAGTGACTGAGTGACTGGACATTGCTATTTTAAAGTTAAAGGGTCACTCCAGGCTGAAAACAAAAATCTGGAAAAGTAAATGTATATTAAAGTAGATGCTTTTTAATATAACTATAAAAAGTATGTATTAACTTGAAAACATTCATGGTTTTGCACTTGCTTGAACTGATGACCTAGTGCCTCTGTACTCATCCTCTTGCAAGTAAGCAAAGCAGACAGATGAAACAAAGTTTGCTGCTGGGGATGTCATGCAAACCCCTGGAAATTCATGAGATAAATCCGAGTGGTCACTCACTCTGTTGGGAATTCGACCACCATGAAAAGTATACAAATTTTCGTATACTTTTCCTGCTGGTCGAATTGGCAACAGAGTGACTGACTCTGTTGCCGAATTCGCTGATGCCGTCTGTCTCGTGGATTTGTGTGCTCTCGGTTCGGAGAGCACAAACTCCTTAAATAGACAGTGCGGCTCACACCTAGCACATATGGCGCACACACCCCTGTTGCTCATCTGCTAATTAAATATCTTAACAAAAAAAAGATTTGCTAGGTACGTTGGCTTTTACAAAACCATTTAAATGGAGTTATCTCTTTTGGTACATGGAGTTTAAGATTGACCATTTGTTTGATGGACTAGGAAGGCCGATCTAACAGCATCCTACAAAAGGATCGTCTAATGGATGTCTTTTTTGTGCATGTAAAACCATCATGTTACATCACTTGTGGTGTAACTTCCTCGCACTCTGATTGGTTGGGAAAGCTAGCCCATTTCAAAAGAACAATATACAGAGCTTGTAAGTTGTGCTTAGCATTCTGGGGGATGATTGACAAGCCAGAGGGGAAGATTGGCAAGTTTTGGGAAACATTTGCAAGTCTGAGTATACATTGGCAAGTCTGAGGGGCAGATTGGCAACTATGGGGATGTATTGGCAAGTTAGAGGGCAGATTGGCAAATCTGGAGATGCTGATGTCATGCACATCACATGATCATTTTTGTGAATGCTCAAGACATATCTTAAATGGCATACAAATGCATAATGACGTGTGAAATAGCACATAATTTATAGGAACTCAGAAAAACGTCAACATGGACAGATACGCTGTGCCACATTTTTGGGGGTTTCAACATTTTTTCTTTGTTTCCATTTTGGTACCTGACATTTTCCTACCTCCTGGTGCAAAGCAACACAAACAACAGTTCTGTGATCAGGCTATTTCGTTTTATGACCCATATCCATTTTCTGAAATATGTTACTCCAATAAAACAAGTACATTAAGTGGAAGCTTAGAAATTGCCGACAATATTTCAGTTGAGGGTCGGTATGCGATACAAACTCTTCTGACCTTCAAGGATGCTGTTGATTACCAATGCAAATTAGACCGTTCCAGCTAGATTTTATACATACCTATTTGGCAGCAGCCGCATCTAGACATTCTTAAAATATACCTTAGATTAAAATTAAATAATAGATGAAAGACAGATTGATAGGAAGGTAACTGGTAAAGATTTTATCACAGCTGGGTGTGTTTCTCGTAAGACAATACCACAGTACAGGGCTTGATTTATTGTTCCGTTGTCATTGAATTTTAAGCTCATTAATGCACAATATGAATAGGCATTTTACTTTAGGTTGACGGATTTTCTCATTGCAATTTGAGTTTCGGAAAATTAGCTGGGGACATACAGTTACAAAGTGTCGTTTTTATGAATGTCAAATTGTGGACATTGCTATTTTAAAGTTAAAGGGTCACTCCAGGCTGAAAACAAAATCTGGAAAAGTAAATGTATATTAAAGTAGATGCTTTTTAATATAACTATAAAAAGTATGTATTAACTTGAAAACATTCATGGTTTTGCACTTGCTTGAACTGATGACCTAGTGCCTCTGTACTCATCCTCTTGCAAGTAAGCAAAGAAGACAGATGAAACAAAGTTTGCTGCTGGGGATGCCACTTTAGCTCAATTGAGTGGTGTTCTAATCACTGAGTTGGAAAAATCAATCACCTCCAACTCAGAGGTGCCAACTTTCTTTTGAGTTCCCCTCCATCTTCCCCTCTGAAGTCACACTAGGAACTAACTATCTATATTAGGAAAGTGCCATGAGCTTAATAATTAGTTGGCTTCGCCGTAGCAGCATGAGCAGAGTTCCCTTGAACTCACTCAAACAATTTTTCAGCTCCCTTAAGTCAACAGCTTTTTTGTCAGACCAACTGTGCATTGCAGATAGACTGATATACAGAGACAAAATAAGATGTGGGTTCCCTCTCATCGAGAATGGACAAAAGCTGAAATAGCCAGCTCTATAGGATATGACCTAATCGGGAGAGGAATCACCATTTTTAACTAATCAACGATTGGATCCCACAGAACCATGTTGATAAGTTTAATGATAACCATGTGACCTCATAAAACTTCTACACAACGCAGGGCAACAACCAGTTTTATCTGGCTGGTAAAACATGGCTGAGGTGGCAACCCTATGTAAAGCTGCTTCCCCTTGTGGTTTGATGTGCAAATTGCACAGTTCCCATTGCAAAATAGGTTCATTAGCAAATCAAGCCGCGGGGATGATGGCATAAACCAGAGACACCACAGACACATTTAAAGCACAGATTTCTCTAACGCAATGAATGTATACGTGTAGGTAATATTCTACATTCACAGCATCAACAATGTTTAGGTGACAGAGCCCCTTTTTAAGTTGGAGCATCTTTAAACGCGACTGCGACATTTTACTTTGTGAGAATCGACCCCCCCTCCGTCGCGGTTTGGATACTTCTGCCAGTGAAATACAAAAAAATAGAACTAAAGAGGAAAATATATCTTGAATTCATCATAAACAATCCAACATTGCAGAAGACTTTGGCCTATTTTTCAAACCACGCATAGCTTATTTACCGAGCGTGGAGTCAATATTTCTTGTGTTATAAGAGGAAGCAGTGGGCCCTTAATGTACACGTCAAAACAAGGCAAATTTATTCAAAATTCAGCAATTTTATACGTTTTTTAATAGCTCCGTGGGAAGTTAATCTGGCTACATTTGTATATATATACATTTGTATATAAATGTATTTATATATATGTATATATTGTATTAATGTGTATATATATATACACACACACATGCACAACTGAAACATTTTTAAATCCTTATTGTGAAGAACAATTTATATTTAGCTCTAGTAAATCAGCCTTGAGTCACTATAAAGTCACAGCTGCCAAATCCAATTCTGGCTCAGCTGAAAGAAACTGTAATGACACAAAATCTAGATTTTTTTTTTATTTTTTTTTATATAGCTAAATCTCACAGCAAAACAATGTTTTCTGTGTTTTACTGCACTGGCCTAACGCTAGTTCAGAAACACTTGCATTTGATTACAGAGTTTATTTCAGTTTGCCTCATATCAGAGTCATTTCTAGTGGGGGAGTTTGCATTTTTTTTTTTTTGTTTTTTTTCTCCCAAAGGATTAAAGTGCCCTGCTTCACAAACTGGTTTATCCAATAAACACCTAATCAGACAATTCTTCATCCGTTTATTCCTTCTTAACGGCTAATCTAGACATATTGAAATGCAAGTGATTTATTTCAATTACATGTTTTACTGCCAACAAAAAAAGAGAGAGAAGAGTGAAGGAGGAATCGTTTCCTAAATGTATACCCTGATTGAATCTGAAAGAACGTTTAACCTCTGAAGGACCAGTGGAGTACGTTCCCCACCAGCTGACCTTTTCATGCATGGCTGCTCTGCCTGTTTATAATCAGTATCTCTTCAGAACTGTGCTGATTTACTGACTTTTTCATAACAAAGTATTATATATATATATATATATATATATATATATATATATATATATATAAAAAGTTAAGACATGATCTCCTGAGTTTCCTAAACAGTTTCAATCTCAGGTATGAAACATCAAAGCATTGGTTTGTTAAAATAATACTGATTTTAAAGAGACTCTGCCATCCTAAACATTGTTCATATTATGAATGTGGGTTGTGGTGTCGCTTGCTTATGACATCACCTTGTGGCTTGGCGTTTAAATGTGATGTCATGAGCAGCAGACACCACATTTAAAGCTGTATTCTCTTAATTTATTAAGAATGTAGAATATAAAAAAATAAATAAAAAAAAACATGATCACTGCATAGTTGCCAACATCGGCCATGTTTCCAGGGACACATATGTGTTCCACATGCTGCAGAAAGAGAAATGCAAAGTCCAGCCCGGCAGTATGTAGGATGGATATACACACAGACACAATCCAATTAATTAATCATGGTAGGTCCTATGAGATCTCCACCCTGATTAATTAATTGGATTCTGTCTGTGTGTATACCCATTCTACATACTGCCGGGCTGCACTTTGCATGGTCTTTCTGCAGCATGTAGAACAAATATGTGTCCCTGGAAACATGGCTGATGTTGGCAACTATGTCACTGAGTTAGCAGAATTGCAAGCAGATGCATAAAGCATAGTTGCCAACATCGGCCATGTTTCCAGGGACACATATGTGTTCCACATGCTGCAGAAAGAGCATGCAAAGTGCAGCCCGCCAGTATGTATGATGGATATATACACAGACACAATCCAATTAATTAATCAGGGCAGGTTCTATCCAGATTAATTAATTGGATTGTGTCTGTGTGTATATCCCTCCTACATACTGCCGGGCTGCACTTTGCATGCTCTTTCTGCAGCATGTGGAGCACATATGTGTCCCTGGAAACATGGCCGATGTTGGCAACTGTGGCATAAAGTAAGAGAAAACTGTGTTTGTGGTGTCCCCTACTTATGATATCACCTTGTGGCTTGATGTGTAAATTGCATGTTTTCCATTGAAAGTTAATGCATTTGCTTCTAAAGTCCCAGGTGATGTAATAAGCAGCAGACACCTGCATTTAAAACACATCCTTCTCTTAATCTATGCAACTTTTTGCAATTCTGCAAGCACAATGCATAGATATCTACTATTCTCCATGTTCACAGTCCAAATAATTATTAGGTGACAGACTCTATTTAAGTAATTTTCATAATGCCTTTACTATGGATGTTATCCTTGTCTTTTACTGACAAATCATGGGAAAATTGTTTATTTTGTTAATAATAACACCTTATGTTTATCCATAGAGAATTAGTCCAAACTATTCTACATTTAACACAATATTGCACATGTTTATGCATGCAAATGAACTCATACATAGTCAATTGACTTTAAACGTGAAGCTTCCCAGTGTATAAATATTAAACAGGGGGGATGTGGAAGAATAAACATGACATGAGAAGCTGAAAGCACATAGACCATGACTCTGCTAACAGGCTCTGATAAACATGTTTGTATGCAGGGGAAATCTGACAAGCCTGAATCCGCACCCCCCCCCCCTCCCAACACACACACATACACACACCTAAAGGGAATGGGGATAACTTACAGTTAAATGATGTGTGTGCAGATAAGAACCATTCGGTCCATCTAGTCTGCCCAATTTTTTTACACTAAAAAGTGTAATGACGGCTTTTCTAACTCAGCTGTTCGACGCGGAATATGAGGCCATCGATTCTAAGATCCGCCCCTTTCCCAGGGCTATTAAAATCGATAAAAAAAGTGTGTCTTAGAATCAAGGAACTACAGTAAGTGGAACAATTTTAGCAAACATTAAAGGGGCTAAATCACTCAAACATTGATAAATGATTTATAAATTGCCTGCCTCCCAACTAGCCTGCTTTTTCCCCGATTTTTGTTGGTTGTCCCGCCAAACTCTACCGCTGTTCCACTTTTTGGGACAGAGGTAAAGATCAGCAGGATAGCAGGATTCAGAACCTACGTTTCTGCTTAAACTATTTCATTCTCTCGAAGACAGATAAAATGGGGAATTCACTGTGCAATCGGTTTCAGTGACAGCGCTGCCACGCCTCCCAAGGTTCGTCCCCCAGCGTCCAAATCTGCAAGCACCAGAATTTGTGAGGTTTAAGGTGTAAATTAAGAGAATATATATATATTATATGTGTCTGTGTGGTCTCCTGTTTAACATCACCTGAGGCTTGAAAATAAAAATGACATACTTCCAATGCAAACTGTACAATTTACATGTTAGGCCACACATGTCATAAACAGGAGTCAAACATATCTTTGATGTAAAAATATATTTTTTGATTCTTTAGATTCTCAGTATAAATTATGTATAGGGGACATTGGATCCTTTAAATATAGAAAAAAGTCCAATCAGTTTGAAGAATTATTAATAACTGGGTGATGGATCATAACAGTATATATCTCTCATCGCCACTGCCATAAAGTGACATCTTTCATCGGTAATTCCCATGAGCTTTGAATTTTCGGAAGTTCCCAATGATTCTGTAAATATGCAGTGCTGCCCCATACATCAAACGCACTGGTAAATTGAAGATAATGTGTCTAATGCATCAAATGCACACCCTCTACCTTAATTTATTCATTAACTAAACTACTCCCTGACCCTGGCTACCTTGATTTATTCAACAAATAGAAAGTGAACATAGCGATGTTAGAGATTCTTCCCCCAAACCAATGAATCTAACTAATAATTACGCTGAGACTCGTTCAACGCAGAATACACAACAAATTAACCACGATGAATGTACGGTATATGCCACAAAGTCTTTTTTTTTTTAAATGTTGTTGCTTCATGTAGGGTTTTTGGGTCGGGCTTGTTCTTTTCACAATCACTGGTATTTTTTGCATTTGCAGTGGAATAAAACAATTACAAAATAAATATACTTTGCCAGCATGCCAGTAATGTTTTGGCTTTCCACTTTGGGATATCTCCGAGATTTAAAGAGACACTAAACTGGGATTGGACCTATGATTAAGTGCAGATATCACAGAACACATAAGGTGGCTGAGTTTTTCTAACAGTCCCTCCACCTGGCTTTGCTGATTCTTCATATTTAAAGCTTCTACTCCGTGGAGCTCTGGCAGTTTAACCTATTTCTTTCTCTGCCCTAGCCCGATCGAGCAGACCTCAGACATGTGTGGCAGTTGGACTCTAGGGGGGGTTGAGAGCGCATGGGCATTGCTAGCGCTCAGCTTCATCTCATCTGAAACCCATCTATAGGCTTTAGATAAACTACCAAAAATCTTTAATAGAAGTCATGTGTCAGTGGGACAAGTGTCGGCCTGATCAAGAATCCATTGGGTAGGAAAATGGTGTGTGACTCTGATTGGTCCTACAATGCACAAAATTTAAAGGTGTCAACTTGTTAAACTACAGGTGGTTGTTGACATAGTTTATTTCAAAATAACAATGACAATCAAACTGATTGTGTAAGATACAGTAAATCGCACATTAATAACCCTATAATCGTGATGGCAAGGGCTTTTGAGCCAAGTGCCCATTTTTATTCAATAAACCAAGTCAACGATCACAAAGTTCTGTTCCTAACTATATTATAACCAGTCTCTCATTTTTATACCAGACTATTTTCCTTTTAGTTTCCCCTTCTCCCTGTTTTTGTTTATTTTCTTTTAGTTGCTCCATCTCAGTATCTTCAAATGCTCCACATCCCTCCATATATGCTAATGGTGACAATGCAGTCAGATGCCACCATGCCCGACATGGCACCCGTTCCATAGATTCGCCCTCTCTGCCCTAAAACATATAAGAAAAAACTATATGTCAACATGTTTCTATTCTTTGAACACACCATGGCCTATTTATTAGTTAATATTATCAGTTTGGGAAAGTAGCTGAAAAAAGCTAGCCAATAACATTTGCTACTTTAAAAAAAAAAAAATGAAAAATATATCATAATTTTATATATTTAGTTAAGTGCTGCAAATCAGAGATAATGAATACCTAGCTAGATTCTGTAGACATCGCACATAAATCATTTGATAATAATTATAATACATGGCAAACTTAAAAGTTTAATCTTCCTCTTAACCAAGTTTCAAGTAGACCTGGGTATTATTCCTAACCTTTATTAATTTTAGTACAGTTTAAGGCTACGTATTTATATCTGAAAACTGAGAGCTGATTATAATAACAAAGTTCCTACTTAGTGATGCATATAGAGGAATTTTAATCAACCGTATAGTATCGGCTCTGGAACAAGTTGTCGTTTAAAATGTGGTTTCTTATTAACTCAAATTATGGTAAAAAGAAAATGAGCATGAAAAGTTCAGTGGGCAGATGAGTCTACACATGTATTTGAAAACTATTAAAAACTTTTAATTTCACACATAGCTCAGTTACACATGTTACTTTATTATGTGTTGTTCTCTGTTTGTGTTACTAATAAAGAACTCACTTGTAAGATAATATTAACAGAAATACAAGATAACCCTATAAATAGAAAATGTATTCAATTTGACTTATAAAGTAATATATTCTTAATCCTTCCGAGAAGTGCTAAACTAATATTGAAATAAGACTTTGACACATAGACGATTACTGACAAAATTAATTGGATTGTGTAGATGGCATAAAATATCTCCTCTTAGTATGAAATAATTTTAGGCTTTAGTCGAATAGGAATGGTTGTAAAAGCTGTACTAGTCATATATATATATATGCTCAGTACTGGTTAGCGAGGAGTTTTTTTTATTTTTTCCAGCTCAAGTTATTTGATTCACATGTGTTCGTTTTTGGGAGCCTGCAATTTGTTTCAAGAAAAATGTGGTTTATTTAGAAATGTTTATCAGTAATGAAGAAAGATCATAATAATATATTTTTTTTTTTTTAGCTACATCGATTGGTATAAGTTATGCATCAGGATGTTAAAATGATTATACAAAAAAAAAAAAAAAAATAGAAGGTCAGATCCCCAACCCAAATGGGTTAATACTAAAGCACTGGAATTCGGAACTGTATGGATAAAGCTGTATGTCTCTCACTTCCGGTTGTAACACAGAACAGGTTAGACCGGCTCCAACCCCCAAATCAGTAGTACGTTAGTTTGAATTACCTCCAGGTGCTGGAACACAATGGGTCTACTCACAACCCAATTTGACAGCAAGAACAAACGAAGGACGTGCCAGCTAGAATCATCGGGTAGGTAAGTAAAATCAATCCATAGTAGGTTTGAAAAGTATTTATTTATAATCCAAAAATGATTAAAAACATCTAGACTGAGGACAGAAACAGACAAAAAAACTACAAACGCTGGACGCGTTTTGATAAAGAACCGGTTGGTGCGAAGTGCGTCAAGCGTTTGTCGTTTTTTTTGTCCGTTTCTGTCCTCCTGCTTGATGTTTTTAATCATTTTTGGATTATAAATAAATACTTTTCAAACCTAGTATGGATTGATTCTACTTACCTACCCGATGATTCTAGCTGGCACATCCTTCATTTGTTCTTGCTTCCTGTTGAACAGTCTATACAAGTAATCAGTAGAGCAAAAACAGGCTTGTTTGTATATTAGTTCCATTACAGAAAGGACTTGCATGCTGGAGCTCTGGACCAAACTGAACTTGTATTGTGGTGAAGCATAAATCAATTCTGTTCGCTCATAATAGTAGATTGCCACAAGTCCCCAAATACCTGATGCGTTTCATCCACCAAGACACAGACACTTAGCCTGTTTTTATCTCTACTGTATATATATATATATGCATATTAAACCTTGGATGATTAAATTAATATATGGATTTAACCTTACATGATTTAGTGTTTTCCTGTCTGAGCTTCCCAAGCCTCTTTGCTACCATTATTTTTTTTTGAGAAGGGAATATAACTTCCCTATTATATCCAAAAGGGGGAAGAGCGTAACACATACTCAACAAACATACAACTGCATGCTCAGAACTGTGGAGCTTAGAGAAAGGGGTGGGGGGCAGAGCAACACTCACTATTCCAGATTTGCTAGCGTGCAAAAAATAGCAATTACAAGATGTCTTTACATTTTGTCTGCTGGTATTTTACATTGGTTTGCCCCTTTAATACATCTGTGTAAAATACGCAAGCATTCTCGGTCTAAACCGTGTAAAGAGGATATGGGCATCAGCCAGGTCATTCCACGGGTAAAAATAACTTACAAGCAGTCCAAGAAGCTGAATAGTCACAATACCTGACAGCTCTCATTACCTGCAGTTGGTTACACAACAGATGGTTTCTCCAAATGCAGACCGAAGGACATGCTCTGTGCTGTCACCGGATCAATCCATTTTGTCAGAGTTGACCTTTGGTTCATGATGTAACATCATTTGAGGTTTGATGTCTACCAAGCTGCATAGATGGAGCAATTCAGATTTAGCTGTGAGTGTCGGACGTCTGTTAACAAACACTAATTGGCTAGCTAGACTAATCGGCTGTTTGGAAGTACGTACCGTTTACCTGTAAATACATCGTAGAAATTTATTCCAATTTGGCACAGCTTGTTTTTCAAAATAAAGAGAACTGATAAAGAAAAAAAAAATGTCACCACTGAATTAGTATGCTAATACAATAAAATGAGGACTATTTATTCTTGTTCAAAATGGCTGAGTAAAAGGTCAAACCTGTCATGTGAGCATTCACACATTGTGGTTACACAGTCACATGTTTCAATGTATTTTTTAAAAATTTGCTTTCATTCATCCTTTGAGAAGACGCAAATTGAGCCAATTGGCAACAAATGCTCACGAAGGCAAGTTAATGCCTTCTCATTATCCGAAACACCATGCAATGTGTGCATGCACGGTATCACTGACACCCCCCCCCCCCCAGAATCCTGATTTGTATGCGTATATATAAGAGACACACATATCCATAGCTGCAAGGAAAACCAGTGTAGCCCCAGCGGTCAAGAACCCATTTCTGTGAGTTTATGTCCTTTAAGAAGTCCCACAGACTAGTTTTCACCTTCTTTTCAGATAACACTTTGAAAATCTCTTCATAACTGCTGTTTTGTCTATACCCATCAACAGGCCTCTATGTTGGGATCTCTCTCATGCTGGTTGCACAAGATATTCTGCACACAGTCATCCTTTCGTACAAATATTGCTTTACCCACCAGATTAAACTTTAGAGTGGTTATTAATAAAGAGTAAAAATGTGTAATTTCTAAAGTGTTATGTACAAAGCGATGACACCTTTTCATGCATTCCTATAGTTTAAAGTGTGTTCCCTTGCTCCTCTGCCAAAACTATTTTGCCCAAGATATTTTAGTTTCTACCTTTTTTTAAAATACATTGTGTGCACAGGCTCATCCCACTGTAGTAGAAGTTCTTTGGTGCACATAGCACTATCTCCTTTTTTGGGGGCGGCTGGGTGGGTGGTTTATTGGTTTGGCTCCACTGTTTACATCCATACCTTAATGCAAAGCCTCAACTTGGGGACCACACAAAGCTACACGTAGGTGCAGGGCTTTCACCCGGGCTGCTTTCTAAACTGTCTGAGTGGACTAGGGCTGCAACACTTCACTTTTAAATGCTCTTTGTTGGTTAGACTTTCAATCTTTCTATCCACTTGTCTTACCTGTCTCTTAATCTCTGTATCTTATCTATCAGTAAATCTGTCATGCATGTCCATCAGGTGGGCTGATGAAGTCGGACCAGGGGAAAATATATTTTTTTGACCCCTACCTTTCCCCCTCTGTGGGTCAACAGTTTCCAGCCTAGGAGGCACTTTTACTTCTAAGTCATGTAGAAATCCAGATATGTTGTGACATAAAAAACTTTTTTGTAGTATTACATTGTCAGTTCTATGTTGTCTAAAACATGTGCAGAGGGTTGTTGAGTGCGGCAATAGTCCAGTTTGTGAATAGCTTATGAGTAAGGGCTAGTGAAGCCCAAAACGCGTCAAGATTTTGTTTGTTAATTTTTGACGTGATTATTCTGCCTTCACTTTTGTATCCACCATTGAATACATTTTTGATAATTTCTCTATGTTTGAGTGCCGACCCGTCTGTTCACATAGTCAGTTTGTGAATTTGCCTTCAAATAAGATTGTTAGGACACATCTCTTTTTACAACCTTGCATCAATACCATGTGGGTCAGAGCAAACCAGAAAACTCTTTAACAGTTCAAGGAAAGAAACTCTGTATTTTTCCTGGTTAATTCAATCATCGCTCCCTCTATGTAATAGAAATTCGTCTCTGGTAGTTATATTGCTGTAAGAATATTAATAATGCCCCTGGCCAATCAAATGATTAAAATAACTTTCTCTTTTTTTTTTAATACTTTTTTTTTTTAACTGCTGCCTTCCCCCTTCCAAAAATAAATGACAAGACAAATGTAATTATTTCTATGTTATCAATTAAAACAAAAGAATACCACAATGTTATCTCTGTGAGACAAATCAAAGTCGTAATATGCATTTTATCTTCATTACTAAAGACCTTTAATACTGTGTATTGTAATACGGACAAGGACATTTATTAAAAAAAAAAAAAAAAAATTAAATCATCAATCCAAGAGATTTTACGAGGCCCCAAGTCTGTTATATCTTAAAACTCCACTCAGCTTTGCAGATAATTAAATTTTGAAGACCGAAATTTACCATCTGTTTGATAGGATACAGCATTAGTTTTACCATGAATGTGCTTTCTCTAATAGAAGCTTTAAAAAAAAAAATAGTTTTTTATCATCCTCAATCTATGTTTTCCTTTTTTTTAAAAAGTAGAAAAAACAATTCATTTCTGATGAATCAACTCATTGTTTTATTTGTTGAAATTCATTTTGCATTAATACTATTTTCTTAAACAGAATGTCATGCTCCAGTTTTAATAATGCTTTTGAAAGTCTCTGTTTAATATAGTGTATTCACTTTGAATTCCCATATTTCTATTTAAAAAAAAAAAAACAAACAGTAATTGGAACTGATAAAAGCAGTCATTTTTTTTTTCAATTTAATTTAAAAAAATATTCTTTTTCTGTGTTTTTACATCATTGAACTTTGAATCTGATGTACAAATAATTTATATTAAATACATAGTTCCAACGAGTTCACTTTCTGGCCGTTGTACATGTTTTTTAATCTATGTGTCATGTACTTATTTTTACTGTTAAACAATGTGCCATTGTCCTGTAGTTTTAAATTGGAAATAAATTTACTGGGTCCTTCAAAAAAATTCAGTGACTTCCAGTCAGGAGAGCTTGAAGAGATGGGCCACCATGTTACTACAGCAACAGCAATACATCTATGCCACTTCATTGCCCATTTTGTAGATCAAAGTAAGAGTTGAGAATAAAAATTATGAGGTCTATAAGTTTTTTTCCTCTACTTTACATGATACAGTACATAAATATAAATATACTTTTTAAGACACTGTGGGGGAGGGGGGGACTGGTCCCTTTTAACCAAGCTTTCACTTAAAAAGGAAAATTTTCTTAAAAATTAGGAACAAACAATGTATGTAATGGTGGGAATGTGAGGTGCTTTTTCCACATAAATGACAAATTCACAGTGCTTCCGTCACTGCAAGGGGTTCTGGGTAGGCATAGACAAATCTTGCCACCAATGATCACATTTTTCCACGTAATCCATTTCTGTGGGAAAAATGAAGCCATCCGGCTAGTTTGGTGTGTGTAGATTTGTGCTTAGAAATTGGATAATTTTGTAGGTGTATGGAGACAGTTTTTGAATTTTTTAACTAGTACGTAGCATGTGTATTGCACTGTACTTGGAATGACTGATATTGAGTTTTGATTGAAGGGGAAAAACGACTAATGTAGCTCTGATGCATTTTTAGAAGGTCGTGATGTGTTAGCATGCGTTTTCCACTATTTACAGCTCCTTTTGAAGAGTTGTAGAAAACTATTCAAAGTTTCTGAACAGGGAATGTGCACAGACTCTAAAGGAGACATGACAGATATTTACACTCCAGGAATTTTATGACAGTTATTGAAATTATTGATTTTTATGCAAATCCAGCAGTCTCTGAGAATAAGCCGGCCGATGTAGATGCAGACATCAGATAAGCTGTATTGACTGAGGAGAGTGAACACACATACAAATGAATTGGCATTTATGATAACTTGCAAAACTAAAATGGTTATTTTTGAAACGTACATGATGGGTTTTGTGTTAGTTTCTAAATAGAGTCGGTGGAATCTGCGTTTAGAATGCTAAAAGGTACTTTTCCGTGTTATTTTCTAAAACGCCAAAGATTTTCTTCTCCTTCAAATAACAATCTGTTGCTTACAATTCTCAACAACAACAAAAAAAAAACATTTATCCTTCGATGATTTCAAAAGGTATGAGTACAAGTGTGTATTGATATAACATATGGAGAACACCAAATCCCCAAATATCTCAATCTATAACAGATATATTGGTATATATGGTATATAGGGTAGATATCATTTGGGATCTGTTAACACTTTACTGGTTGGCTCCCAAAGTTATGAAAAAACTAAAATAGAGGAAATAAAAAATGGAGTCCACTCACCATGTGGAGAAATCCAAAATAGAGTTAGTTTCCAACTGGCCAGGTTCTAAATTCTTCCTTCTTTACTGACCAGCACGTTTTTATATCCATGTACTATTCATGGTATTTTGCTAACCCAATCAGCAAGTGAGTAATTTGACACTCTGCCTGTGGTTACATTTGTATCTGTGTCTGTTCATTTGAATTTAAAGGCACATATCATTGTTTCTTGTTTTTAACAATTTGTCATTTTTTTTGTTACATTTGTGTATATTTTTTCTATATGTATTTATATATTGCATTTGTTTTTATATATTATTAAATTTATATATTTTATATTAATTTACTATCTTTGGTTTTTTATATTGATTGACACTTACTCTGTTTAACTGCCAAGCGCTGTCTACTCACCTTCCCATTCTGTTTCCCTTTACAGTGGCTTGTTCCACTGTTTTCTTATAAAGACTAGCAGCTTATTTTCTCAATGCGACTCATCTGTCCAATCCACTGAGATATTTCATTGTCAATATCCTCAATCAGTGTATCGCTGGGTTTGTATACATTTATAATAATAATTATTTAAATCATTTTTTATTTTTTGTTATTTTTTTTGGTAAAGGGTTCGCTGTGTATATCACATTTCTACTTCTCCTGTATTTTTACATTGAAGATAATTTCACAGGAGCCTTTAAAATTCAGTGAGATAAGTGAGAGGCAATACACAAGATGGCTTCCTGCAGTCACATGATGGCTTGACTGCAGTCAATCTCACGGTGTAGAACTGTTTCAAGTACTCGGAATGCAGTGGGCGTGGTTTCAGCCAGCTCTGTGCGTTGTCATGTTACCTAAGAAGAAGAAGCTGGGGAAAAAATCATGAGACAGATCAATTTTTTATTATTTAATTAACAGAGGACTTATCTAAAAATATTCTTTTTTTTCGGACACTGGCGCCTTTAAATGCTGTGCCACTTGTGCCAAGTGCAATGCCGGCTGTCATGCCAGGTCAACCACAAACTGAACTGTCCAGTCAAATACTAGACTGTTGTCAACTATGTCATTTCTGATCTATATGGAATCTATTACTGACAAACAGAGTTCTAAACACAGCTGGTATTATACTGACTGGCCCCCCAAAAAAAATTGGCTTGAGGCCTAAAGACAAGAGGAAAACCCTATATACGTACTATTTATTGCTAAGGATGGTTGTTTTTTCATGTAGCTACATACCGTATTTGCTCGAATGTAAGACGACCCTGATTATAAGAAGACCCCCCAAGTTGTTTGTTTCCCTCCCCCAAGTTGTCTGTCTCTATCCCCCACCCTCCCCCCAATGTTGTCTGTGTCTCTCCCCCAACCTCCCCCCAATGTTGTCTGTCTCTATCCCCCACCCTCCCCCCAATGTTGTCTGTGTCTCTCCCCCACCCTCCCCCCAATGTTGTATGTCTTCCCCCTCCCTCCCCCCAACGTAGCCTCCCTGGTGGCTAGTGGGGGCAGCCGGGGCATGTCTGCATGATATGTGCAGACATCCCCCGGCTGCCCATATCTCCCTGGTGGCTAGTGGGGGCAGAAGGGGGATATCTGCACGATACGTGCAGACATTCTCCATGCTGCCCGGCACTTCCGTCCATTATGCAGCAGGTCCGCTTCATCATAAAATTGAGGTCAGATTTTAAGACTGGGATCCAGGTCCCCTGCAGAGCTGCTGGGTCCTTCCGGCTTCATCATAAAAGGCCCGGCGGAAGTGCCGGGCAGCAGTGGAGGATGTCTGCGTGTATCGTGCAGACATCCCCCGGCTGCCCAAATCTCCCTGGTGCTTAGTGGAGGCAGCCGGAGGATGTCTGCATGATACACGCAGACATCCTCAGCTGCTGCCTGGCACTTCCGCCGGGACTTTTATGATGAAGCCGGAAGGACCCGGCTTCATCATAGAAGTCCCGGCGGTTGTGCCAGGCGGCAGCGGAGGATGTCTGTGCACATTGCGCAGACATCCACCGACTGTTAGCGAGGGGGGTCCAGGTCCCCCGCAGCTCTCCGGGGGACCTGGATCCCAGTCTTATAATCTGACCTCGATTTGAGGTCAGATTATCAGACGACCTCAAATATAAGATGAGGGGTCTTTTTCAGAGCATTTGCTCTGAAAAAAACCTCGTCTTATATTCAAGCAAATATGGTACTTGCTGTATATAGCAGAAAAACAACAAAAATGTCACATTGATGACACTCCATTCTATAAATGACATTCTGTTAATAAGTCATATAACATTTAGCATCTTACGCTATATCAGTTTGAATAACATTACAACATTTCAAATATCGGAAAGAGAAAATCTAAGCTGTCTAGACTCATACAGATTGCCGCACATCCTCAGTGCTAAGATAAAGAGCCTTTTAGGTCTCTTTCTGAGATCTGAATATTTTTTTTTTGGGGGGGTGGGGGGGGGGGGGGGGAGCCTGAATATATTTGACTTGAAATTCTCTGTTAGGTGCTGGGTGTGCAGCTCTATTAGAAGATTTTCTAAAATGCAGCAAATTCCCGCGGGAAGGGAAGACATTAAATGACCAGATATATAATGCAAGATGATTTCTCAAAGGAGTTTAAATACAGATTACAAATTAAACAGGTATTATTATGCTTCCCTTCACACAAATTAACCAGGAATCAAATGAAATTTCCGAGATGTAAATCACTGTACAGCAGAAAACTAACTCAAGCAAAACAAATGAAATCATCTGCCTTTTTTTTTCTAATTAGAACTCCCAGTATGTTATAGCAATCAGATTCACAATCAGAGGTGAGTTCCACCTCCACCCTCCCCTTTCTCAGAGGGTTTGGAGGGGCTTCGTGAATGATAATAACGTTCCACTTACTCTCAGGAATGTTACACCTATGAGTCCCGACATTAGCACAAAGTAATGGCTTTTGACATATTGTAATACGCTCTCCTGAGTGTGTTTCGCAAGAGTCGGGGTTCATTATATGAAATTTCTGTTTATGTAATTACAATGTTTTCATTTGTGAATCATAGTCGTAGTTTGTAAAATAACTAGGCGACCAAAGAACTGATCTTTACCTGGGGGTCGTAGGTGAGTTAATTTGATACAATAGAGAAAAAGAGAGTGGGTCCCTATACATAGGTCACTAACTCACTGTGTATCGGTTGTACCACACTGACAAGGCTAATATAGGTTCTAGACAGTTTATGTATCAGTCTAGCCATCTAACATGATGTAGTCTTCTTCTATGCTCTATATCTAGTGCTATGTAAATTGTTGACTCTATATACATAAATGTTAATGTAATGGACTCCTTGTATACATTCCCCATGCATTTTGCCTCTGGACCACCTTTATAGGCACACTGCGGGAGGAGGACATTTGTGGGACATTCTGTATTTGAACTTGCCCTTTATGGACTTTTCTACTGAGGATTGCGTCTTCTTTTTTTTAATGTAAGATTTAATGTGTTTATCCTATGTAATAAATGTACCCATTTTTGAGATTCTCTCCCTATTTTCTCTTGTTCGATTCTGCTTGAATTCTCCGTGAAATATTGGTGGATCTTTGAACCTTCGAGGGGCTCCCTGGATGCACTTCATATTGAGCAGTAATCTGCTCATGAATATGTGAGTATTCTCATATAAGGAATTATTATTTATACACAATTTTGTTTGAATATACTACACTATGTTATATATTTTTTCTGTTTTTCCCTTTGTATAATACATGGAGAGGATTGCCTCATATATTAAGGTAATCACAGGGTAAAATGTTTCTGGTAGTAGCGCACATTTTCACTATTCTTGTTTGTTCAATTTTTGTACTAGGAGTGAAACACTAGTTGATTTTGTTGCTGCCACTTCCGTCACATATAGGTGCAGTTTGTTCTTCACGTTTTTTGTTTTTTGTTGAAATCATTGTGGTGTTGGTTCTACTCGAAGAGCTTGACCCCACAATTAAGCAGGTCATAATAGCTGAACTGTAAAAAATAGGAGAGTTGTAAGAGTCTGCGCTGGCTTTTGCAATGCCAAAGTCACTACCAGTTTTAGTGAATATACCCCACATATGGAAAGGCATGCTTTTGCCTAAATTGTTTTTTTTTTTAAATTTAAGTCTCTACTGCAAAAACACAAAGAATAATGAATTTAAATATATAACATTAATGCAGCACCTGAGCTAAACTGAATATTTGCTTCCGTAATATAAATGGAAGTAATCCATTTTACTTCTTCACATTACACTGGTAAAATATAAATTGTGTTGTAAATCAAAAATATCCTCTAAGTTTGATTCAGAGGATAAATGTATAATTTCTCAACACCCAACTTGAGTGCAACAAAAATTAATTCGTACTTTCACATAAAGTGGAATATCTAAATTATAGGAACTTGAAAAAAAAACCCAATAAAATACAGATCACATTACTGTGTTTTTTATCTCTCTGTTTACAAGGTGAGACAATGAAAATACATTCCGTTGTCTAAATTATAATTTCTACTAATGTTATTTCAGACAGTGAATAAATTGTAGCGCACAACTTTAAAGTGTTTGCAACAGAGAAGCCATACTTCGACTTCATGCTGTGCAAAAATGGCACACACATAAACAACTACTGAGTAAATTATGTTTGGATAGTTCATTTAATATGTTTTCATCTGTCCTACTTAATCAGCAAAATGGTAACGGAGAATTTTACTATAAAATGGAGTTATTTTACCTAAAAAATTTAACATTTTTGGTTTTGAGAGGAAGCAATTTAACTGCAAACCACAGTGTAAATATTTTATTTTTCTGGTCAGCTTGAACGGTTGTCTATGATCTCTCAGTTACATTTTTCATGCTGTTTTTACGAGACAGGGAATATTTAAGAACGAAATTGAAATACATTTCGGTTTAGTTCTTTCCTTTACATTATATGATACATAACATAACTGCTGCATACCTCCCAACAAATGGCTAAGGAGGGACACTTTTATTACTGTGGGAGTGGCTGAAGGTGTGGCTATGGGGGGCTCGTTACCTTAACATTTTCAGTGACTTTATGCTCAGTTGGTAAGTATTTACCTAGACGGACACCAGCGATACCAAACTCACGAGGCCTATACTAGGCCGAAATGTACATCTGTGGTTGCTGTGAACCTCGTGCAGAGGAGGCTTGCCATAAATAGAGACAGTGGAATGAAAAATATGTCTCTCCCAAATAAGGACACTTGGGAGGTATTCTATTGACTTGTTTATCGGGGACTGTAGGTCGAACTGAGCTTCTCAATGACTATCGGCTCATAGTGCTCTGAGTCTTGTAGAGTTGCCACCATTTTAACAACAAAACCAATGCTGGCCTTGCCATTTCCTACATATACTTGACATTGGCCTCAAGCCAATTTTTTCACAGCCTGCTGGTAAAACATTGACTGGACTGCAACCCTATATTCATGAGCATCTGAGGAAGTAGAGCAGGAGACACAGACCATGTTCCTTCCTGATTGATGAGACTGCTATGTGGTTAAAACAGGTTTTCTCCTAGAATTTTTTAACTTGCGCAATTACTAATAATAATATAATAATAACCACTGCTCTCCGGCCCTACCTGGAAGGTCTCCTGCAACAGATTAGACCTGAGGCTACTGTAAAGGATCAAGAGATCCTGGACTGCTTCCGAGTGCAAAAGGCAAAACGAGCTCCACAGTCTGCACCAAGGGACGCTATCGTAAAATTACGCGGCACCTCTGAAAAATTGGCCGTATTACGTGCTACCCAAAATCTGACACAGATTACCTATGCCGGCTCTATATTGATTTTTTATGAAGATCTACCCATGGATTTTATACTATGGAGAAGGTGGCTTACTGAGCTTACTGCCCATCTCCGTACTCTGGGAGTCCAATACAAGTGGTCTGCGCCCACGTCCCTCACTGTAACACGAGATAACCGACATCTGTCTATTACAGATGCGACTGAAATTGCTTCATTTCTGCTAACATTGGGACTCCCTCCATTACCTTCTCAGATGCCAGAGGATGGTGATCCCTTCACTCACGGGACTTCGCCTGTCCAGTAAATGGAGCAATTCTTAGAGATCCTGACCATGAACCACCTTTTCTGGACTGTTTCGGGTCTCTATGCTGAAAGAGCCGCTTAGAAGCATCTACTCCGTTATGTATTGTACTGTGTTATCCCCCCCCCCCCCCCCCCGGGACTTATGCCGATGAACCAGTGTGATCTGACGGCATTTTTCTCCGCCACCTGTGGCGAGGTGCCTGTTTTTCAACCAAGTTTTTTAATGAGGTCAGCGGTCTCTTTCTTGAGCCGCTTTCTAATTTCTTTATCTTTTTCTTTTCTCTAATCCCCCCCCTGAGTTTTTCTCATACTCTAACTATGTATACCTAGTTTCTCTTTTAACTGTATGTAATGCAGAATTTTTGATCCAGTTTACTGGGGCCATGTTTTGAATAAGAGACTAAACCAAGTTATGATGATTTTGCAACGTTTGTTAGTTCGGGATCCGAAATCCCGTCCTATTTTCAGTAATCTTTTCGGCAGTATTTGCGGTCGTATAGCGGTCTGGTCTATTTTTCAATTGTCAATACTGCTGGTTCACCTGTATTGTATAAGTCATCCTCAACCCCCCCCCCTTTTTTTTTTTTCGTTTTCATTATTATAATACATTGCGCACGACATATTTTTTATTACTTACTTATGTTTTTACTGCACAGTATTGTTATTTTTAGTAGGTTCTGTTTCAAGTGATATAAAAAAAAAAAGGGTCTGAATATTTGTTCTGATTTCTGTGTGTCCCACTGTCCTGGCGACATATGACTGTCATTTTGAATACAAACCCTGTGTTATGTCTGTTGTATATGCCCAATAAAAATGTGATTTAAAAAAAAAAAAAATAATATAATAAGTCCACTTTATTATTTATTTGTATTGTCTAAACTTGTCTTGGGCCAAACTTCAGGTCACAGTGAACTTTCAGGTCTAATTATTTCCAAAATATCATACGCGTTAAATTTAAAAACCTTATTAAGAGATATATGCCTGTCCATTCAGTGAAATGTCACAGTCTCCAAAAAATATGTCTAAAACTAATTTCAGATGTGTTTTCTTTTGGAACACAGTCCATAAAAAAAGGAATAGACACGTAGTAAAATGTTTTATTCGCTGTGTCGTAATGCAAATGAAAATTGAATTTCAACATCATCATGAAATTTAGAATTTATGAATAGAAATGAAGAAGAGGTAACTCAGAACTTGTACAGTGTGGCGTTCTCTGTTTAGACAGCTGTTTGGTGTACTATGTATAGCCAGCAGTCTAGTGTGCTTTGTATTGACAGCAGTCTATAGAGCTCTGTAAAGGCAGAAGTCTAGAGTGCTCTGTATGAACAGCAGTCTAGAGAGCTCTTTATAGGCAGCAGTCTAATGTTTTCCATATTATTATTCAATTCTACTGTGTTTTTCCAGCCCCCATTTTTAGTATACCTGTGTTTGCAGGGGCGTTGGGCAATTAAGGGTGTGTGTCCTTTAATTGATGGGAGGGCATTTTTGTATATATTCATGCTCTGTTTTGTGTTGCCCTTGTAGTATAAAAGAACAATAATGAGGGTGCGCACTCTTTTGATGGGGTGCCAGGCCAGAGATCTCCACCTTGATCCCCAAATGATCAGTAATAATACACAGGAGCCGGCACTCACAGTGACAGGATTTATTCCAAACAATGGCAACGTTTCAATCCAACGGGATCTTTTTCGAGCTACTTAGTAGTATGTCCTGATGAATACTTCGTTGAGGAGTTTGAGTATTGGGATACAATACTTAATTATTGAATTCTGGTGTTTAAATCAGATACATTGCCACAGGTGTATACCATCAGGCACATAGCCATGCAGTCTGCATTTGCAGACATTTGTGGGGGAAAAATGGGTCATTCTGAAGAGTTCAGTTAATTCAGGCGTGGTACTTTGATAGGTGGCACCTTTACAATAAGTGAGTTTGTGAAATTTCATCCCAGCTAGATATTCCACGGTCAACTCTAAGTGGTATTATTATGAAGTGGAAGCATTTAGGAACAGCTTCCACTCAGCCACGAAGCGGAAGACCACGTAAAGACACAGAGCAGGGTCAACGTATGGTCTGCTGATTTCATATCTTCAGAGTTTCAAACTTCCACTGGCATTAGTGTATGTGTGTGGGTGTGTATGTATACATGTGCATTTCTTTAGTCCAGTGTGCATGCATATGTCTATACTAATTGGATTAATTGATAACAAGTACACAGTACAAAATCAAGGATCCAAAATAAGATTCTGTACTGGATGTAGCTACAATACACATTGTGAGTTGCTATAGACCAGTGATTAACAATCTGAAAGTGACATTTCTCCCTATAATATGACCCGTCTTACATTCTTATTCAAGACTCTCTTCCTTTTAGTTTCCCCTTCTCCCTGCTTCTGTTTCCTTTAGTTGTTCCATCTCAATGTTCCACACCCCTCCATATGTGATGATGGTGAGACTGCAGTCAGATGCTAAGTGCCAACTCAGAGGCTCCTGACTGCCAGAAGTGGCACCTGTGCCATAGGTTTGCCATCACTTCTGTAGACACTGCTACCAATGATACACCATGTGTTATTAGCATGGCTATAATCAATTGTGGAATGTTGCAATCATTTGTTGGTGGCAGAAAAGTCACGAGCAAAGTTGTTGTATGTGCTGTGCATTTATATATGTATCTATGTATCTACACGTTGTGATATTTCTTACAGGTTCAGGATTTTCCTTCAAGGGTAAAATGATGTCTAGAGGTCTTTTATGCAATATTTATTTTAAAATACTAATATGCAGTGATAACATGAAGCTCTAGCTAGAGCACTAACTATGCACATCCTTCCAAACTACCAGATGGATAAATTAATTTACTGGTGCAAAACACAGTAATTAAGTGCAAGGGTAGTTTAAACATCAATTCTCTTACCTTCAGGGTGTTATGGGCTCTACTTGCACTGATCTGTCATTAATTTAGAGTGTGGTTGATGAGCATCTCTCCTCGGCAGGTGCAATGACTGATGGAATATGGCATTTCCTAAGCTACAGCTGATTTATTGTTGGCACTGGCCCTTATTCTCATTGAACTCTCACAGAAAGTGGTTCGAGATAGGACTGACCCTCCCTCCCAACACAGGTTCATCATTATGATTATAACCAAGCAAGGTAAAAATCCTTGACTAGACATCTCCATTCAGCTAATTGAGCCAGAAATATGGGCTACTATGTTGAGAGTTGAGTTTTTTTTTTTATCGCAGAGGTCAAGGAGTCTTGCACCCACATCAGCATCACTAATACTCCTGCTAAACAACCAATCGAGTCACTGCATGCCCACACGGTACCTGACACCAGAACCATCAGGTATGCGCGTATGCATGTGAAGGGACAAATGGAGACAGACCAAGACATGTCCTATTCCCATGCTTTTAAATGACTTGAGACATGTGCATAGGACATGTATTGGTCTGTCTCCATTTGTCCCTGTTTTGCTGTGTACAGTGGTGTGTAACATTATGTAATAAATGTGAGGCACTACAGCCACTAAAGACTTACTGGTCATTGAGGTAAAAGGGTTTTGGCTAATAGATCCCTATAATGGGGTCTATCCCCCATATAGAGCACTTTATGGGGTCTATGGAATAATAAGTGTAGTTTGGTGACCTGATAGCAGAGTTGCTTGTGTCTGTCCTATCTGATCTTAGTGCATTATGGAGAGTTCTCATGCTATATTGACTGATACAATATTCATTATATTTATGGAGCAGAATCCACTATATTGTAACAGCTTTGTATGCTGGAAATGTTACTTGTGTCATCCAGTTCTGCCTTGACTGATTTCTCCCATGCCTGTAAATTGCAAGGTTATTGTTGTAAGACTGTATATTGGCAGATTGATAATTTCTTCTATCAAACAATAGAGAGGAATAAAAAGCAGGTTAAGCTAAAATGCAAACTGCCTTCTACACACAGAAAGTTGAATGCAGCTTCTAAAAAACGACGGATCCTATAGATGGCAGCAAAACCTCACACAAGAGAATAACCCGTGCATGCTTGGCCAATGTCATTTAGAAATGTATTGAAAATTGCAGGATGATTACGGAATAAAAAAAACATTGAGACATTGAATGCCAAAACTACAACAAAATCCTGATGCAGTATTAAGACTAGGCTGCATTTAATACAGTGGCCATCCACTAAACATGAACTGACAAGTGAACGGCAAACACCGGTATTAACATCTGAGTTGGGAAAGCTCTCCCAAAATGCCTGTCTTTTCAGCTCAGCTATGAATGCTTCTCTTTTAGTAGTTTACTGACCTCTTAACGCAGAGGTGGGGAACCTGTGGCCATCCAGATGTTGCGGGACTATATTTCCCATAGTCCTCTGCTAACCTCTTAGCTAAAAGAGCATTATGGGAGATGTAGTTTAATAGCAGGTGAAGGGCTACAGGTTTGCCACCCTGTGTTAACTAAATGACAAACGTCATTAATCTGCAGTATATGGCTAAAGCATTTTTTCTGGACACAATGAGATCTATTCACTAAAATGTGAGGTGCAAGTGAGTTGAGGACCATCTGCTATTATCAAAGATAGCCACAAATACACAGGCAAGCATATATTCGCTGACAGACTGATAGACATACACTGATCAGCCATAACATTATGAGCACTGACAGGTGGCAAGCTGGCAGAGGCTATGTGAAGCTTTGGGTAATGTTCTGCTGGGAAATCTTGGGTCCTGCCATTCATGTGGATGTTACTTTGTTCCACCTACCTAAGCATTGTTGCAGACCATGTTTCATGGAAACGGTATTCCCTGATGGCATTGGCCTCTTTCAGCAGGATAATGCGCCCTGCCACAAAGCATAAATAGTTCAGGAATGGTTTGAGAAACAAGGCAGAGAGTTCAAGGTGTTGACTTGGCCTCCAAATTCCCAGATCTCAGTCCAATCAAGCCTTTGTGGGATTTGCTGGACAAACAAGTCCAATCCATGGAGGCCCCACCTCACAACTTACAGGACTTAAAGGATTTGCTGCTAACATCTTGGTGCCAGATACCCCAGCACACCTTCAGAAGTCTAGTGGAGTCCATGCCTCGACGAAACAGGGCTGTTTTGGTGTCAAACCGAGACCTACACAATATTAGACAGATAGAAACATAGAATGTGTCGGCAGATAAGAACCATTCGGTCCATCTAGTCTGCCCAATTTTATTTTTTTTGAGTACTTTTATTAGTCCCCCGTTCCCCGATGGTCATTATGTTAAAGCTGATCAGTGTATAAAATACAGGTATCTAATATACTGTATTTTGCACCACAATTTATAGTCCAGCATGTTTAACATTTAATAATCAATAACAACCTGTGGAGTGTGACTAAGTTTATTAAAACTGGGATGCAGTTTTCCTTTAAATTGTTTTAACATAAAAAATGCTGTTTGCCTTCTACAGAACTTAGAGGAGTATTTGGAAAATAACTGAGCAGTTCTTACACAAAGACACAACAATACTTTAAATATCCACCTAAGGAATACACCCTGATCATTTCAATAATGCATATTAAATAAGCGTTGGCATACATTATTTCAATTCAGATAGAAAGTGTAAACAGCACAACGTTTTAGAAGTCTGTATCCATTCATGGAGGCATCATGATCACCCCCTCCTGGTGGCACATACAGTGTTAATAGTTGCGCTATCAATAAATTGCAATGAGAACGCGAACCCAGAGATCCATAGCATGTGTCGCAAAGTATTAGGGAATGACTTTGAGTGAAACTGTTATGGTCCAGCTGGCCCAATCCCCAAGATTTCATTTCTCTTCGATAAAATAATTTGCGTCCAATAGTTTTCCATCAGATTCATTCAATGTCAAAACTTTCAACTCATCTATAGGTCAAACAAATATTAGTACACATGAAGAAAGAGAAATGCAGCCTCCCCCCCTCCCCAACTCACGTACTATGTACAGTTTCACAAAGATGTCTTTTTAGGTTCTAAATTTGCCAGGACAATCTTTGTACCATGCATTGCACTGTGCACAAGCAGCATAGTGTTTATATTGTGTATGTCTGGCAGACATACACAGTCTTAATGCTAAGAAATTAGCTCCAGACACCCAGGAGCTACCGATTCAGGATTATTTTCAATTAAAGATACAAAAATGCTGACATTTAGTCTCTGACATTTTGTCTCTGCACAGTGTCTGCCTTTTAACATAAGTGGGAAGCCATTCGTTTGCACTCTTTGTTACATTTTCTGTTCTGTGACTATTATTTGATTTCTGCTTGTATTGTAATCAGGCTATCACAATGTGTTCTAAGCCAATCACAATGCAACATTGACCTAAAGTGTGTCACATAAGCATTTTTCTGCCACTTATTGAATGCTTAGTTACCTGGCTAATTTTGCTGTGCTACCCTTGGCAACTGAGCATATTTTAACACTTCTGTGGTGTTTGTGTCCAGCTGTCATTTTTCATATTTTACTATAATGTTCCCCCACATGTTATATAATGTTTTTACCGTCATAAGAAGGGTTTTCTTTAGAGATATTTTTTTCATCATATCATACAATTTACTATAAAAAAGTTATGAAATACTGAAAAAAAACACCTTTTCTAACTTTTACCTGCAAAATCAATTACAAACAGTAAAAAAAACCTCATCTGAATAATTTCTAATATATGTAGGGAGTTTAAAAATACCAATGATTATGTTTTTCAGTTGTTTTTTTTATGTTGCCGAAATACATTTTTTTTGTTTCATAATCATTTTCTCTTAGTGATCTTTTGACCCCGACCCTAATCAGCCTAATTCTAACCTTTGGCATTGCACTAACAGTAATTCTAACTCCTACCCTAACCCTAGATCTGGGATTATTTTTTCTATTTTTCTTTTGGAAATAATTGATTTCACCCCCTTCATTTCTCGTCATGTTTAGGATGTCTCCAAAACTTTTATCCAAAGAATAGCAGTCCTAAAGTATCTCCCTTTTGAACTGTGCCCCTCTGTTTACTATGGAAGCTGCTGCCAGGGTTATCTTTCTCATCCACCATTGTTCAGACATCTTTCTACTCTGTTAGTCATTACATTGGCCACCTATAACCTTCAGGATAACATGCAAATTGATGTCCTCATATACAGAGCTCTTTACAACTTTCATCCAAGTTGTAAACGTGTCCTCACTCTCACATGCTTGACTCCACTTGGGCAGAACTGTATCTTGGCCTAGTTTTGCTAGGACCAGGTCTAGGGTGGCACTTTACAGGAGGCAACATAAAAAGCCACCCAATTAAAAAGTGTCCTCACCCTTCCAAACTATACTTTGAGTAGAGCCTGTCCACTTTTTTAAAAATATATGTACTCCAAAACATCTAAATACATCTTAATTAGATGTGTACTTTGATAAATCTGGGCAAAGTTGGCGCCGGGGATTTGTTTGTGGACAAAGTTGGCACTGGGATTCTGTGGACAAAGTTGGCACTGGAAATATGTTCGTAGACAGAGTTGGGGCTGGTAAACTGTTTGGGGGCAATGTTGGCACTGGGAATGGGTGGAGTTTACTCAGGAAATGGTTTATTATAAAGAGGAAAAAGTATAACCTGGACAGGAAGGGGTGTGGCAAATGAATATGGGCGGGGGGGTTGAGTGAGTTTAGTGACTCTAGTATGCCTAGGGCAGTACATCCCTTCACCTGGGGCATCATTATTTAACATAATGTCCTACTCCACTCTATTAAACTTCCCTCCAACTTTAAACCCAGCTGCCAAGGCCAAAGTTCTGAAAATGATGTTAGATACTTTTTGATAATACCACTGGAAAAGTGAATGTGCTTTGATTTAAGCCAAATCTTGTTTACTGTTCATCAACTAGGTGATCTATCTGAAAATGATGCAATCAATCACCAAAGGACATCTTCTATCTTTTGTCTCACCCTCCACGCTTGGGCGCATGTTCAAGCCTCTTTAAACAGTATGTGAGAAAAAAAAACTATGAAATTGAAACAAATAAATACAAATTATATTTTGTTTTGGGTTGATCATAGCATTTTTTTTCTACGTACGTTGTTAGATATCAGAAGTTCATTTTTTACATGTGTTTTTCCGATTTTATTATAAAATCCAGTTGAAAGGTAGTCTTTGGTAACTAAGCATATTTGTCAGACTCACTGAACTGCGAGGATTGACAGACAATTTTGACAAAGCAATTATATGATTCCGAGACGTATGACAGAGCCGGCAGAGTCTGCACTAGAGTTGGCAGTGTTAATAATATATCAGTGTAAATAATTGGTTTGTTAGATATGACTCAGAAGGGAAAAAAAAAAATCCCCAACTTGAGTAATTCGATCGTCTGTAGTGTTTAAACAGAATTTTCCGTCATCCGATCATCGGATATTAAAAAATAAATAAATCTGAATTTTTCACTCTGACTGTTAGGACAATACATATATCAAGTAGGAATGCAGAATGATCACATGATCCCTTTTACAAAGGAATTCCTATTGGTGTAAGAGATGAAGGGGGCTATTCAATAAAAGGTAAGTTGCAGATGAGCTAAGGTGAACATTCCACCTCACCAATTTACTTATACATTGTGCAGGGACAAACCTGGTGAGCTTTGTTAGCAGAGGGAAACTCCTCTGGTTTGTAGCTGCACCTGGACACCTCAACTCACCTGCAACTCACCTTTTAGTGAATAGATCCCTAAGTCATGGGTTTTAGAGTTTCCTCGCCTTCCAATATAAAACCCATACAATATTAAAAACTCAATACAACATCCCAATAGTGTACATGGGGAAATCTTAAACAACTCCCTTTACTACATCAAAGCTCTAGGGAAATATAAAAGTATTACAAAGGGATGAACAATTTCCAGCCTGTCGGGCAATTATTACCCATCTCCTAATTCAACACATTGAGTTTAAAAGTATATTTATATATATAGCCAAATCCAGAAACAGTGGGAACACACTCAGGGGACTCAACTAGAATATCAAAACGTAGAAATGTATTAAATGTGCATGGCAACGTTTCGGGCAAAGATACTGACTGCCCTTTGTCAAGCACCACACAATATATATATATATATATAAAACAACATATAGACCTTCCGATATATGGAACATCCTGAAAATAAGTCTGTCCATATCTAGTTTCATGTCCATTGAATGCTGCACTTCCTTACAATGATTTAAAGTACTTTGACAAGTACAGTGGCATGATATCACTTTATCCAGGATACAGTGATGTTTATACATTGTTGTAGCTAATTTGCAACACGTGTATAGAATCTTATTATAAAGGCACACAGTGTTAAGTCTGTCTGCTGTGCCTCACATAAAAGCTCTATAATGAATGCATATCTTCTGCCTGCCCCAATTTAATAGACACAACAAAACATATATATGTTTTATCTAACAACTGCTGCTGTACCAATGATGATCCAACTATCAATTGTAAAATGTTCCTGTGGCAGAACCCTCCAGCACTTTGGTTTTTGGGCCCATAATCTATAGCCTCCTCCCTATAGATTATGGGCCCTGCATTGGGATTTGGGTACAGTGGGTAAGGGTACACTTTTCATGGACTTTACTCTTCTTTTCTATATCTGTAGCAATGCTGGTTAATTGCTGTTTGGTTTCTGTTGTATGTGGGTTGAGTTTTATGTAAACTGGATTATGTCTGAATATAGTCACTGTTCAATAAATGTGCATTCCTTTTTCAAAGTTACTGGTCCTGTCTGGTAATTTGGAAGCTCCATCTACAACACTGGTTCTGCCTGGTGGCTTGGGGTGGGATTAAAAGAAAGGATAATGACGGGGACATAAAAGGGCATTCAAAGTAGGGTTAGCGTAGCGGCCATTTTGTTTTTTTAAATGCTGATCTAGTGTATAATTCATATGTGGAATCAAATAATTATCAAACATATTTTATACAAATAAAAAACAATAAGTGTGCTTTAAGCAAACTGTGGTAGACAAGTATTAGGTGAAAATGTGAAGTAGTATCCTGAGGGATCAGGAGGAAACTTCGTTCCCCCTTAAGGGGATGCACTCATAAAATAGCAGGATAATAGTTGCACTTCAAAAGTAAGGTGTTGTTTTGATGAATCCTGTTGGTGCCAATCTGTTCTTTGGCTCAGGAACAAAAACGACAAATATCCAGTTAGTAAGTAAAATATTTATACATTTATTAGAAAGATGTATCTGCTTACATGGAGGTGTTCACTGTCAGTCATAGTGGGCGCCACACTGCTGCAGGGAAAATCTTGTCCAGTAAGTTGAAACAGATAAAATACAGGAACAAAAGATAATACAGTATATGGACATAAAAGAAAAAGCAGGGCGTGTCCAAGCATGCTACGCGTTTCACCCTTCGTGGGCTTCTACCAGGCGTCTCTATCTTATATGAGGTCCTCTCCTTGATTAATTAACTGGATTCCTTGGGGGAATACATGAATTCTTTTCCAAACATTTGTTTCTAGAACAAATGGCCGATCTGCCCATCATAATTCATAAACTCAATATCCTGACACAAATTTCTACATCCCAGGACTATTCTCAATGTGACTTTACCTGGACTAGAAAAATACTGTTATAAAATAATAACGCATTATATCATTAGATAACATTACAAAGACAAACCCATTAACGAAGAGTGCAAAATGCTAAATAAGAAGCAGTTTTTCATGATCCTCTTGCAGGTAGAGGTGTCTTTTTTCCCCCCTTAAATTGGTATAGGAAATCAATGACCATGGCAAGAAAAGCAAACTGAATTCTATAAATCATGGCAATGGATTTCATTGTTAGAAATGTAATACAGTTATAATGAAAACCCAACAAATAACACATCTCCAGTTTATTAATAAGAGAACAAAATCCAATAACATTACAGGACAAAGTGTGATGGTATTTGATCAAAAGGTCGAAAAAAATTTCCTGCAACAGGAAATCCAACGGACAGGGAGAAGTTGTGTCTCTTACAAAGTTTCTAAAATCAGTAACATTTTTCAGCGTTCTAATAATATATTTTTGGGGGGAGATTGTCATCTGTTTAATTCAGAAGTAATTATTCTGTAATTTTGTTTCCACGCATGGCACAATCAAGTGCATAACAGAATGGTATTTTTTTTTTACAATGTATTCTCAGTTTATATAATAAAAATAAGAGAAATAACACAATGGCTGAAAACTCTTCTAGAGTCATGGAAGTCGTAAGGTGTTCTGACTCATGTATTTCAAAGACCTAAATGTGGTGTTCATACACCTTGTCATGCCCCTCTGGCCCTTACCTGCAATGCCAGTGTTTCCAGGCATCCATCAAGTGTTATAATTAATCTGCGATCGCGGAGTAGGCTGAAGCCAGGCCTGTAGTAAGATCTTCTATCCGCGATCGCGGTAGCGCGGTAAGCCGAAACCAGGGCCTATAGTTTCTGCAAGCCCAGGATGCATCCTCCAGAGTTTACCCCAATCAAGGGGGATCTATTTACATCTGTAGGAGGGAGGTAAACTCTGCCTACCCTATCACCCAAGCTCCTATGGACTCCAGGCACAGAGACAGAGAGGTATGTGCTACAAAAGCCCACCCCTCTAACATCCAATCAAGTAAGGAGCTTGTCCCACAGAGAGAAGGAGTGGAGACCCACAGCACTATAAAAACCCCTCAAACTGTTACCATAGTGCTCCACTTTTCCAGAGCTTTGGTTCCTGTTTGTCCTTGGACTTTCCCCTTTGTTGCTGTGTTACCTGACCTTTGGCTTGTCTCCTGGATTTCCCCTTTTGCCTGAACCCTGACCCCTGCTCGGATTATTCTACTACTCTTTGACCGCTGCCTGCCCTGATCTATTGGACTGTTCCTGACTTCGCTTTTTGGATTATCCTTTTATTATTTTGTGGCACTCTCGTGCTCCTATCCTTACCAGGGTGCTCTGCCGATATACACTAGTGGACCACCTGGTAAGGGTTACTAGCAAGAGATAGCATCCATTGCTCTATGCTCCAAAAACCTCAACCCTGACACACCTCCTGCCTCCACTAGAGGCCTCCCTACCTCTGTTTGGTGTCAGGTGGGCTCGTTACCTTTTGCTCACACCCAGGTTAAATAGCTGCAGTTTCTGGCAAACAGTGCTTTTGCATTGAAGTTGGATTCCTGACTTCTGAGAGCTGCTGCTTCTGTTCCTGATCCTTTGCTTAAAGCTCATTTGAATTGGGACCCTGTCCAGGAACTGGTAAACTGAACTTGGACAGCTCAACCAGCCTAGTGGATGTTTTTTAAGCATCTCCTGAGACCGTCCTGCTACAGCAAGATTTCTTCAGCTAAGTTGCTCCCTTAAAGTCTCTCCTGCTCATCATCCTCTCTAGGGTGTTCCTTCTGTTTAGCTACCCTTCTCAGATCTCACCCTCTCTAGGGTGTTCCTCCTACTTAGCTAGCCTGCTCAGTCCTCACCCTCTCTCGGGTGTTCCTGTTTAGCTACCCTTCTCAGACCTCACCCTCTCTCAGGTGCTCCTGTTTAGCTACCCTTCTCAGAGCTCACCCTCTCTCAGGTGTTCCTGTTTAGCTACCCTTCTCAGAGCTCACTCTCCCTCGGGTGATCTTGTTTAGCTACCCTTCTCAGACCTCACCCTCTCTCAGGTGTTCCTGTTTAGCTACCCTTCTCAGAGCTCACCCTCTCTCAGGTGTTCCTGTTTAGCTACCCTTCTCAGAGCTCACTCTCCCTCGGGTGATCTTGTTTAGCTACCCTTCTCAGACCTCACCCTCTCTCAGGTGTTCCTGTTTAGCTACCCTTCTCAGACCTCACCCTCTCTCAGGTGTTCCTGTTTAGCTACCCTTCTCAGAGCTCACCCTCTCTCAGGTGTTCCTGTTTAGCTACCCTTCTCTGAGCTCACCCTCTCTCAGGTGTTCCTGTTTAGCTATCCTTCTCAGAGCTCACCCTCTCTCAGGTGCTCCTGTTTAGCTACCCTGCTCAGTCCTCACCCTATCTCAGGTGCTCCTGTTTAGCTACCCTTCTCAGAGCTCACCCTCTCTCAGGTGTTCCTGTTTAGCTACCCTTCTCAGACCTCACCCTATCTCGGCTGTTCCTGTTTAGCTACCCTTCTCAGACCTCACCCTCTCTCGGGTGTTCCTGTTTAGCTACCCTTCTCAGACCTCACCCTCTCTCGGGTGTTCCTGTTTAGCTACCCTTCTCAGACCTCATCCTCTCTCAGGGATTCCTGTTTAGCTAACCTTCTCAGACCTCAACATCTCATGGTTGTTCCTATGTAGCTACCCTCCTCAGACCTCACCCTTACCTCAAGCCTCACCCCATGTTTTACTCTCTACCCCTACCTCTGCTTTTTCTAATGTCCATTCTGTAGCTCTTTGTTTATACTGCAGTTCCTACTCAACCCATTTTCCTATTCAGCAAGATTTCTTCAGCTAAGTTGCTCCCTTAAAGTCTCTCCTGCTCATCATCCTCTCTAGGGTGTTCCTTCTGTTTAGCTACCCTTCTCAGATCTCACCCTCTCTAGGGTGTTCCTCCTACTTAGCTAGCCTGCTCAGTCCTCACCCTCTCTCGGGTGTTCCTGTTTAGCTACCCTTCTCAGACCTCACCCTCTCTCAGGTGCTCCTGTTTAGCTACCCTTCTCAGAGCTCACCCTCTCTCAGGTGTTCCTGTTTAGCTACCCTTCTCAGAGCTCACTCTCCCTCGGGTGATCTTGTTTAGCTACCCTTCTCAGACCTCACCCTCTCTCAGGTGTTCCTGTTTAGCTACCCTTCTCAGAGCTCACCCTCTCTCAGGTGTTCCTGTTTAGCTACCCTTCTCAGAGCTCACTCTCCCTCGGGTGATCTTGTTTAGCTACCCTTCTCAGACCTCACCCTCTCTCAGGTGTTCCTGTTTAGCTACCCTTCTCAGACCTCACCCTCTCTCAGGTGTTCCTGTTTAGCTACCCTTCTCAGAGCTCACCCTCTCTCAGGTGTTCCTGTTTAGCTACCCTTCTCTGAGCTCACCCTCTCTCAGGTGTTCCTGTTTAGCTATCCTTCTCAGAGCTCACCCTCTCTCAGGTGCTCCTGTTTAGCTAACCTGCTCAGTCCTCACCCTATCTCAGGTGCTCCTGTTTAGCTACCCTTCTCAGAGCTCACCCTCTCTCAGGTGTTCCTGTTTAGCTACCCTTCTCAGACCTCACCCTATCTCGGCTGTTCCTGTTTAGCTACCCTTCTCAGACCTCACCCTCTCTCGGGTGTTCCTGTTTAGCTACCCTTCTCAGACCTCACCCTCTCTCGGGTGTTCCTGTTTAGCTACCCTTCTCAGACCTCATCCTCTCTCAGGGATTCCTGTTTAGCTAACCTTCTCAGACCTCAACATCTCATGGTTGTTCCTATGTAGCTACCCTCCTCAGACCTCACCCTTACCTCAAGCCTCACCCCATGTTTTACTCTCTACCCCTACCTCTGCTTTTTCTAATGTCCATTCTGTAGCTCTTTGTTTATACTGCAGTTCCTACTCAACCCATTTTCCTATTCTCCAGTTCTTTGCTAAAGTTTCCTTTTGTCTCTCCTTCAGTCCTTATTCCAATCCCTACCTGTTGTTTCTATTTTCTATTCTCACTCTGCACAATAAATAACATGCAACCAGACACCTCCACTATCCCTGCACTGAAACTCCTACTTGACCTGGTAAAGACCCTGACAGCTGTCAGCATTAGACATGTGCATTCGTTTTCGGACGAATGCATTTTCGGACGAAAATAGCATTTTCGTCCATTCGTCCGAAAAACGAATAACGAAAATTTTAACTAACAAAATCCGAATGAACGAATGGTTAATAAACGAAAATCATTCGTTCATTCGTCCATTCGTCCATTCGTGCTATTGGCATTCTAAACCGAAATAGAGTCGGTTTACAATACCAATAGCATTGTACTACATTCCATAAACCGACATGAATGACTTTCGGTTTATGGAATGCATGTAATGCTATTAGCTTCCTATAAACCGAAATTGAGTTCCCATTCATACGAATAGGTCAATTGACCTATTCGTATGAATGGGGACTCTTTCGGTTTATAGACAACCAATAGCAGCATGTATTCTATAAGCCGAAAGTCTTTAAAACAAACGACGTTCGGTTTATAGAATACATGTAATGCTATTGCTGTTCTATAAGCCGAAAGACATTCGGCTTATAGAACAGCAATAGCATTACATGCATTCTATAAACCGAACGTCGTTCGTTTTAAAGACTTTCGGCTTATAGAATACTATTGGCATTCTATAAACCTAACTAGAGTCCCTCCTCATTCATAAGAATTTCTTATGAATGGGGACTCGACTCTAGTTCGGTTTATAGAAAGCCAATAGTATTCTATAAGCCGAAAGTCTTTAAAACGAACGACGTTCGGTTTATAGAATACATGTAATGCTATTGCTAAACTATAAACCGAACGACTTTCGGTTTATAGAATAGCCATAGGATTACATGTAGTACATAAGCCGAAAGTCTATAAACCGAAAGTCGTTCGGTTTATAGGCTGTCGGCATTTAACTATACAGAGACAGAGTCTCCATTCATAAAATTATGAATGGAGACTTTGTCTCCGTGTAGTAAAATGCCGAAAGTCTATAAACCGAACGATCGGTTTATAGACTTTCGGCTTATGTAATACATGTAATCCTATGGCTATTCTATAAACCGAAAGTTCGGTTTATAGAATAGCAATAGGAATACATGTATTCCATAAGCCGACAGCCTATAAACCGAACGTTCGGTTTATAGGCTGTGGGCATTTTACTACACGGAGACAAAGTCTCCATTCATAATTTTATGAATGGAGACTCTGTCTCTGTATAGTTAAATGCCGGCTTTTAACTATACGGAGACAAAGTCTCCATTTATAATTTTATGAATGGAGACTCTGTCTCCGTATAGTTAAATGCCCACAGCCTATAAACCGAACGTTCGGTTTATAGGCTGTGGGCATTTAACTATACGGAGACAAAGTCTCCATTCATAATTTTATGAATGGAGACTCTGTCTCCGTATAGTTAAATGCTATTGTATTCTATAAACCGACTCTATTTCGGCTTATAGAATGCAATAGTACTACGAATGGACGAATGATTTTCCTTTATTAACCATTCGTTCATTCGGCTTTAGTTAGCTTAGCATTTTCGTTCTTCGTTTTTCGGGCGAATGGACGAAAATGCAATTTTCGGACGAAAATGCATTCGTCCGAAAACGAATGCACATGTCTAGTATATATTCACATGTAAATTGCTTTTTAAATAAAAAATTATGATATAAAAAAATCTTGTTTTTATTTCCTTTTATGTGACAATGCTGCCTCTCTCTTTCCCTTGCCCCCAGATTTGTCGCTCTCCCCCCCTTAGTGTTGTCTCTCTCTCACCCTCCCTTTGGCTCCCCCCTCGCTCCCCTTGTGTCTGTCTCTTCCCCCCTTCCCTCCCCTTGTTTCTCTCTGCCCCCCCCCCCCCCCTTGTTATTCTGTCCCCCCCTCACCTGTTTCTTGCTCCCTGGTGGCTAGTGGGGGCAGCCGGGGGATGTATGCACTATACATAATAGACGGAAGTGTCGGGCAGCATGGAGGTTGTCTGCACGATTCGTGCAGACATCCCCCAGCTGCCCGATTCTCCCTGGTGGCTAGCGAGGGAGCGGAGGATGTCTGCGCGATGAGCGAGACCTCTCCTGCTGCCGCCCGGCATGACCGCCGGGACTTCTATGATGAAGCTGGGTACTTCCGGCTTCCTCATAAAAGTCCTGGCTGTCGTTCCGGGCGGCAGCAGGGGAGGTCTCGCTCATCGCGCAGACATCCACCGCTGCCTCGCTAGCCACCAGGGAGAATCGGGCAGCTGGGGGATGTCTGCACGAATCGTGCAGACAACCTCCATGCTGCCCGACACTTCCGTCTATTATGTATAGTGCATACATCCCCCGGCTGCCCCCACTAGCCACCAGGGAGCAAGAAACAGGTGAGGGGGGGACAGAATAACAAGGGGGGGGGGGCAGAGAGAAACAAGGGGAGGGAAGGGGGGAAGAGACAGACACAAGGGGAGCGAGGGGGGAGCCAAAGGGAGGGTGAGAGAGAGACAACACTAAGGGGGGGAGAGCGACAAATCTGGGGGCAAGGGAAAGAGAGAGGCAGCTTTGTCACATAAAAGGAAATAAAAACAAGATTTTATTTATATCATAATTTTTTATTAAAAAAGCAATTTACATGTGAATATATACTAGACATGTGCATTCGTTTTCGGACGAATGCATTTTCGTCCGAAAATTGCATTTTCGTCCATTCGCCCGAAAAACGAAGAACGAAAATGCTAAGCTAACTAAATCGAATGAACGAATAGTTAATAAAGGAAAATCATTCGTTCATTCGTCCATTCGTAGTACTATTGCATTCTATAAGCCGAAATAGAGTCGGTTTATAGAATACAATAGCATTTAACTATACGGAGACAGAGTCTCCATTCATAAATTTATGAATGGAGACAAACGTATAGTTAAAAGCCGACAGCCTATAAACCGAACGTTCGGTTTATAGGCTGTGGGCATTTAACTATACGGAGACAGAGTCTCCATTCATAAAATTATAAATGGAGACTTTGTCTCCGTATAGTTAAAAGCCGGTGTTCTGACAAATTTCTGGAGCAAATTCTCCTGCGCAATCGCAGGAGAATTTGCTCACTGCGCATGCGCATAAAGTTACAGCTGATAACTCAGCTGTAACTTTGTGACCACCGTGCATGAGACAGCTGCGCAACCCACCTCCCGCCCCCTCACACCCGCCGCACACCCCTTCTTACCAGATCATCGACCACAGCGATACACAGCGCATGCGCACGCCTATCCAGCCGTTTGGGAATGCGCGCGTCCGTTGTTGTGTTCTTAAGGTGGTAAGTAACACGGGGCGTCGGGACATAAGGGGGCAAGCATCCTGGTGAGGGCTGCCTCATCTTGATGGGATTTGTGATCCTCCTGCTGTATTATTGATGCAGCAGGAGGATCACAAATCCCATCAAGATGAGGCAGCCTTCACCAGGATGCTTGCCCCCTTATGTCCCGACGCCCCATGTTACTTACCACCTTAAGAACACAACAACGGACGCGCACATTCCCAAACGGCTGGATAGGCGTGCGCATGCGCTGTGTATCGCTGTGGTCGATGATCTGGTAAGAAGGGGTGTGCAGGGGGTGTGAGGGGGCGGGAGGTGGGTTGCGCAGCTGGCGCATGCGCGGTGGTCACAAAGTTACAGCTGAGTTATCAGCTGTAACTTTATGCGCATGCGCAGTGAGCAAATTCTCCTGCGATTGCGCAGGAGAATTTGCTCCAGAAATTTGTCAGAACACCGGCATTTAACTATACGGAGACAGAGTCTCCATTCATAAAATTATAAATGGAGACTTTGTCTCCGTATAGTTAAAAGCCGGCATTTAACTATACGGAGACAGAGTCTCCATTCATAAAATTATGAATGGAGACTTTGTCTCCGTGTAGTAAAATGCCCACAGCCTATAAACCGAACGTTCGGTTTATAGGCTGTCGGCTTATGGAATACATGTATTCCTATTGCTATTCTATAAACCGAACGTTCGGTTTATAGAATAGCCATAGGATTACATGTATTATATAAGCCGAAAGTCTATAAACGGATCGTTCGGTTTATAGGCTTTCGGCATTTTACTACACGGAGACAAAGTCTCCATTCATAATTTTATGAATGGAGACTCTGTCTCTGTATAGTTAAATGCCGACAGCCTATAAACCGAACGACTTTCGGTTTATAGACTTTCGGCTTATATAATACATGTAATCCTATGGCTATTCTATAAACCGAAAGTCGTTCGGTTTATAGAATAGCAATAGGAATACATGTATTCCATAAGCCGACAGCCTATAAACCGAACGTTCGGTTTATAGGCTGTCGGCATTTTACTACACGGAGACAAAGTCTCCATTCATAATTTTATGAATGGAGACTCTGTCTCCGTGTAGTAAAATGCCGACAGCCTATAAACTGAACGTTCGGTTTATAGGCTGTCGGCTTATGGAATACATGTATTCCTATTGCTATTCTATAAACCGAACGACTTTCGGTTTATAGAATAGCAATAGGAATACATGTATTCCATAAGCCGACAGCCTATAAACCGAACGTTCGGTTTATAGGCTGTCGGCATTTTACTACACGGAGACAGAGTCTCCATTCATAAAATTATGAATGGAGACTTTGTCTCCGTGTAGTAAAATGCCCACAGCCTATAAACCGAACGTTCGGTTTATAGGCTGTCGGCATTTTACTACACGGAGACAAAGTCTCCATTCATAATTTTATGAATGGAGACTCTGTCTCTGTATAGTTAAATGCCGACAGCCTATAAACCGAACGACTTTCGGTTTATAGACTTTCGGCTTATGTAATACATGTAAACCTATGGCTATTCTATAAACCGAAAGTCGTTCGGTTTATAGAATAGCAATAGGATTACATGTATTCCATAAGCCGAAAGTCTATAAACCGAAAGTCGTTCGGTTTATAGACTTTCGGCTTATAGAATACAAGTAATACTATTGCCTTTCTATGAACCGAACGAGAGCCCCATTCATAAGAATTTCTTATGAATGGGGCTCTCGTTCGGTTTATAGAAAGCCAATAGTATTACATTGTATTCTATAAAACGAACGAAAAAAATTAACGAAACGAAAATAATGAACGAATTTCGTCTGAAACGAATGCACTAATGAACGAAATTCGTTTTAGACGAAATAAATAACATTTTCGTCCGAATGGACGAAAACGAAACGAAAATTTTAGTTTTGCACATGTCTAGTCAGCATCTATTGAACGGTTAGTTAACAAATTAAAAATGAATTAAAACGTTCACTTGATGCACATTTTAGATATGCATTGTCCTGGAAAGTTCAATAATCAAAGACTTGGGCAAAGAAGCTGTAAGTGCAAGAACAGTGATGTAAAATAGGGCATCTGTCCTAAATTGTATTATTTTCACATAGACACTCACCACACTAATAGTATTTAAATATTTCTGCAGTACCTAGTACAAGGGTAGGCAAAAACTAGTGCCCATGACAAGGCCTGTAAAAGTCCATAGCGCATCATTAAATTGCCCATCACTTAGTCCAGGAGAGGTACACTGCCAGAAATGTCTAGAATTTAAGAAATTAAAATGGAAAAATTGCTTAGAAGATCGTTATATTTATAAAATCTTTTAACTAGGACAAACAGCTCATTCTTATACTGCTTAAAGATATCCTATTCTCACGTTACGCATGTATGTATGCATATGTAGTCTGGAGTTTCTATGGCTCTGCCCATGAGATTCCAATTGATGGTAACATGATAATATCTCAATATTATACTCCAATTAAAAAAAAGAAAATAAAAAAAAAATGCATTCAATTGATTTAAAATCTGCCGTAAGTCTATAGCGTTTTCAACACATTCCATTAAGTGGAATCAAAGTCATTCTTCATTTTCAGAGAGACGGCATTAATCACAAAGAACCTGATTCACATGGATGTTGATTTAAATCTGAGGACCAACCAAAATCAGATTTAAATGTAATTTATTTTAGTTATGCCCTAATCAATTTGAATTGCCATGACATTTGTTTAAATGCGGCAGTTGTTATTTCATTTATACTACCAAAATGCATGCTATCAATATTTAATTTATTAAGAGGTAATTGCTGTACTAATATACATCCATGAAAAATGTCTGCTACTTTGTTTTAAGAAGCTCTTGTACAATGGCGTGAGAGAAATAGCATTACATTAAGAATAAGTAGGATCACTCACATAACGAAATACAACTGGGTTTATTTTTAAAGGTCTTTCCATCTGGAAATGCTGTGTAATTACTCCATCATTATTTCCCTCCAATTTGTATAAAATAATCCAACAATGCACTAGATGTGAAAAAAAAAAGTGATATAATTATTATTTAAGAATTTTGTCGCAGTCTGCATATAAAAAAAAGTAGCAAAATTGGCCCCATCTTCGATCACTTTATTGGACTACAATTCTCCCATCCTGATCTGGCGCATTTTGTACCGATCAAAAAGTCACATATTGAGAATGAAACAACGCATACTGAAAAAAATTAATTCACCCTTTCTTACATATAAAACCCATTCTGACAGCTGTGTACATACCATACAGGCACAAGAGCAAAAGCCTGACTAAAGAAATCAGGATTAGATATTTATTTTTATTTATACATATCCCCCAATATATAAACATTCTTAACACAGCTATATTGTATAGTAGTAGTTTTTTATTTTTTTTGATAAATTTCTTTTTATTTTGCAAGACATGTAAAAGTACGAATACAAAATACATAATAAGAGAATACAAGATAATTGTTCAGTACAAAAAACTGGACATACATTACAAAAAATTACAAGGACAACCAGACAGGACTTACATTTTTAATTTTTTTTTTTGTCTATTGCTGTTGCTGTGCATACTCTTTGGCAAATGATTGATCCCTTGGGAGAAGATGTAACACATAGAGATTATAATATCTCTGGGGAGTCTATTTACTAAAATTCAAAATTGGAGATTGAGTTTAGCACTAATATTGACCACCAGCCTCAAACTGACTCGCATTCCCCCGAGGTTGAGATGAGGCAAAATCAGGCAACATGAAGAATAAGGCAAACTTGACCGCCGAGATCAGAGGTTGAGTTTGACGTAGTTTCAAAAATAGCTTTGATCACTACCTAAATGATCTTACAATCTTGCTTTAAAAAATAACAATGACAAGAGCAAGTTGGAAATCCACCTCTCTGACTCTTTTTTTTCAGTGTCTGCTTGTGGGAATGGTCTGCCAGACTGACCCTCTACCAGACCAAGAATACTCATCGTCCGACAGACCAAATCCAGGAGCATGTCATTATGCAGCAGGAAGTAAATCTTCATTACGGATGATATCTTTAGAAGCCCCCTGTAAAATTATTTTCAATGTAAAACTATAGGAGAACCGCAACATTTTTTAAACAAAAAAATAAGTATATTTCACATGTATATAAAAATATGTTCAGTGTACAAAAAACAAGATAGATAGAAATGGATGTTCAATTAACATTACTAAAGTGCCAATGTAAGTTCAAGCACAAAGAGATTAAACCACTAGGCTAGCTTAGCACCATGGGAATGGTAGCTCCAGCTCTCTATATGACAGAATACTACCTTTTAAAAAAAAAAAAATATATACATATATTTTTTACTCTTACTACTGAGTTTACACAAAAACTTGCTGAGAAAAGTATCTGTCCATAGTGTTTTCTGTGCTGGAAAGCTCAAAGAACTATTTGGACAACTCATGCAACGAGCAATTGTTGACAGGTTCCTTGCTTTCTCTCCATTCGCTATTTTTTGTTTGTTTGTGCTTGCTTTTTTTGCTTATTTTTTTCTATTGTCCTCCTTTTCTTGTGCTAGATTTCCCGCTCAAGAATTATAAGAGTCGAAAGCAAAGGGACAGAGAAAAATGCGGCCGATCGGAAAGGTGACTGCCAGATGAATGACGGTCGTCTTCACACTTTAGCGAGCGTTCAGTTTTATATGATAATACTTCTTCTTTAATAGGATAGCTGATGGGCAGAGGTATCCATTTATTGATCCAAACAACCCCACGGCTAACAATGTTTTCATTACACTTTCTAACACCGTGTCCGCGTGAAAACTATTTCAAATACACAAATTTTGCCAGAGTTCTAGAATACGAGACACATTTGTTGCATGGGGAGATGAGACCTCCATAAACATACTCTGCCTTCCAGACAGATTTGTAATAGCTAAATGCGGCAAATGGTCATTCGCGTTGAGAGAAAAGTTGAAATACCTCAGGCTAAATCTATAGCTGACAGGGAAAATAAAATACCGAGATACACAAAGAATAACTATATTATATTTATCATCCTAGATTCCTGCACATCACAAGTTTGAGCACAGTTGTTGGAAACTTCCTTTTATAAAATTGTAACTTTATTGAAATACTTTGAAAGGAAAGCACATGCCAAATGGGCATAAGGAAAATTAAAGTAATTTTCCTGGGACTTTAAATATCGTATTCTTTAACATAGCCATTAAATATTTAAATGTAGACGACCATGTTTTAAAGCTTTTTAAATTACTGTTCTTTCATGTTTAATCACTGAGTTACAGCTGATTATGTGCAGGAGAAACCAAAGATTACTATGCTTAGCACCTTGATTATTTAATTGTGGGTGAGGCCAGTGCATGGTCTCCTCTACTGGTCTGTCAGAGTATCTGCAAAAAAAGGAATTACATTAATGCAAGGCAGTGTGAGTGAGTTTTTTTTGTGTATTTGTACAAGAGAGAGAAATGGCGTCTTAGAGGGGATATGATAATGTTATAGAAATATGTACAGGGCCTGTACAAAAAGCTGTCTAAATACCTGTTCATTAACAGAACAGTAAAAAGGACATGAGGTTACCAGTTAAGACTTGAAGAAAGGAGATTTAATATATGACAGCAGAAGGGATGGAATTCACTGCCTAAAGAGGTGTTGCTAGCAAATACATTAGATGCCTTAAAAAGAACCCTGGTTACTGTTTTTAATAAAGCAGAACAAAGAGGGGTATGTATGTTAGTATAGCCATTTTTTGGGTGCTATTTGATCCAAGGAGAAATCTGATGGCCATTTGGAGTCATGGAGGATTTTTTTCCCCATTGAAAGCAGAATTCGAAATTGCTGAAATCAATTATTTCTTTTGCCTTATTTTTGGATCAATATTGGTAAAAGGGTCGAACTTGATGGTCACACGTTTTTTTTTACTACTACTATGTATCTTTGTAACAACATAATCCAGTTCACATGAGCAAGCAGGAGAGCTATGGCTTGGAAATAAGGTTAGATCACCAATTAGGTGCGGATCCGCGGATTTACTATGTCTGCCCCAGATCACATTGTTTTCAAAATCCTGGCATATTAAATGGAATATTGGGGCAATATCCTGGCATATTAAAATGGCATATTGGGGGTAAAATCCTGGCATATTAAATGGCATATTGGGGGCAATATCCTGGCATATTAAAATGGCATATTGGGGGCAAAATCCTGGCATATTAAATGGCATATTGGGGGCAATATCCTGGCATATTAAAATGGCATATTGGGGGCAAAATCCTGGCATATTAAATGGCATATTGGGGGCAATATCCTGGAATATTAAATGGCATATTGGGGGCAAAATCCTGGCATATTAAATGGCATATTGGGGGCAATATCCTGGAATATTAATTGGCATATTGGGGGCAATATCCTGGCATATTAAAATGGCATATTGGGGGCAAAATCCTGGAATATTAAATGGCATATTGGGGGCAAAATCCTGGCATATTAAATGGCATATTGGGGGCAATATCCTGGAATATTAAATGGCATATTGGGGGCAATATCCTGGCATATTAAATGACATATTGGGGGCAATATCCTGGAATATTAAATGGCAGATTGGGGGCAATATCCTGGAATATTAAATGGCAGATTGGGGGCAGTATTTACCAGTAGCTGCCTCATTTCCCACCCTAGGCTTATACTCGAGTCAATATTTTTTCCCAGTTCTTTGTGGTGAAATTAGGTGCCTCGGCTTATATTCGGGTCGGCTTATACTCGAGTATATACGGTTTATATACATTGTGTTAGCAAAACTGCAGGCAAATTCCTAAATTAGAGAAAAACGTGTTTTACATGTGTCTGTGAAGTCTCCTGCTTATGACATCACCTGAGGCACAATATGCTAATGAATTAGTTTTTGAAAGGGGACATGTGTAATTTGCATACCGTACCACAGGTGATGTCATTAGCAGGAGCTACATTTAAAACACATTTTTCTCCTATTTTAGTAATTTGCTTGGAATTCTGCCAACTCAATGTATAGATCAATGTTTATACTCTGCATTCACAGCACAAGCAATGTTTTGGTGGTACAGTCCATTTAAAAGGGTTTTTAGCAGGAAATCCCCTGAAATGTCTCAGTATATAAATTTCTGCTTTTTAACTGACTTGGGTTTCAGGCTGAAATCCCCATCATGTGAATGACCATTTAATTTACACATTCAGACTGTGAATGTAATTATTAACTAGTATTTATATGGCACTTTTCTCACCGTTTGACTCAAAGCATCTGCTCTTGGAATTAACCTTCTCCCTAGCTTAATAATAGATGTTACAATTAACTAGCTTACTGGCTCTCATTCATCAACCAAAGAAAGCTGAAAGGATAAGGGGTCTACTGAGTAAAGAGAGAATTACAGCGAGCCGAGATGAGAATGTCACACTTTAGGCCAATGTAGCCGAGCTGGAAAAATTCTCCAATTCGCTACTTTGGCCTGAAGTTAGAAATTCCCGTTTCATTCCACGCATGCCCATGCATTTCTCTCTCTATTGAGTAGGTCCTTATGTGAACCATCACCAGATCCAGTCCAGCACCCCTGAGTTTGAATGGGTACAGCTGTCCGACCACTTACACACTGAGCTTTATATTAATGCCTTTATAAGGGGCCTGGATACTTTTTCTAATGAAGCAGAATAGAGAGAGCTATGTGTGTTAGTATACTCATTACTATTTGTCTGGTGCTTATTGATCCAAGGAGAAATCTGATTGACATTTGTAGCCAATAAGATTTTTTTCCCCCCATTAAAAGCAGAATTAGAAATTGCTGAAATAAGTTTTTTTCCCCTTCCTTCTTTTGGATCAACAGCGGTAAACAAGGAATAAGAAAAGGATTGAACTTGACGGACACGAGTCTTTGTTCAACTAAACTACTATGTAACTATGTATCTTCCCATCTTAAAATAACATGTATGTAACTATGTATCTTCCCATCTTAAAATAACACGTATGTAACTATGTATCTTCCCATCTTTAAAGAACATGTATGTAACTATGTATCTTCCCATCTTAAAATAACATGTATGTAACTATGTATCTTCCCATCTTTAAAGAACATGTATGTAACTATGTATCTTCCCATCTTAAAATAACATGTATGTAACTATGTATCTTCCCATCTTTAAAGAACATGTATGTAACTATGTATATTCCCATCTTAAAATAACATGTATGTAACTATGTATCTTCCCATCTTTAAAGAACATGTATGTAACTATGTATCTTCCCATCTTAAAATAACATGTATGTAACTATGTATCTTCCCATCTTTAAAGAACATGTATGTAACTATGTATCTTCCCATCTTAAAATAACATGTATGTAACTATATATCTTCACCTCTTTAAAGAACATGTATGTAACTATGTATCTTCCCATCTTAAAGTAACATGTATGTAACTATGTATCTTCCATTCTTAAAATAACATGTATGTAACTATGTATCTTCCCATCTTAAAATAACATGTATGTAACTATGTATCTTCCCATCTTAAAATAACATGTATGTAACTATGTATTTTCCCATCTTAAAATAACATGTATGTAACTATGTATCTTCCCATCGTAAAATAACATGTATGTAACTATGTATCTTCCCATCTTAAAATAACATGTATGTAACTATGGTTCTTCCCATTTTTAAAGAACATGTATGTAACTATGTATCTTACCATCTTTAAAGAACATGTATGTAACTATATATCTTACCATCTTTAAAGAACATGTATGTAACTATATATCTTACCATCTTTAAAGAACATGTATGTAACTATGTATCTTACCATCTTAAAAGAACATGTATATTATTATAATATAGTGTACCCAAGCCTTGATATAGTGCAGTGCGCAGGATCCTTGGAATCACCTCTGGATTGTGGTGTGATTCTTAAGATCTTGGGTATTGCAAGTCTTCTATAAAGTAGGAGCATATGGCCGAACGGATGCCCTGATGGTACTACGCTATAGCTGAAATCGCATTGTAACAGGGTCTACCTTTCTATGTTTACAGGCAAGTTTACACAGTTATAAAGCAAAGGAAGCTTAAAACTTTTGACATGCACTGTCTGACACAAACTATAGAGAAAATGCTTGCCAGTACGAATCTTTTGTTCTCTTCATGTTAGACAAACATAATGACGTGGCTGTCTGTATCCATCTCGTTCAGCTCATTAAAAAGATGTTTGGAAATACCTGCGTGCCTTCCCTTATTTATTTATTTTTTATGCTGGCTATAAAATCCTAATTAGAACACGAATTTAAACTTTTATTGCTATAAAAAAAATCCATATAATTAATAATGCATTTTTTTGTTTGTTTTATTTAGCATTTTCAAATTTTTTTTTTTTTTTTACAAACGTAATCAAAATATGTCCTTACTGTGGGTTATTTAATGCATTGCATTTACGGAAAAATACAAAATTAGGGAATATAATCAACAAACTGCCTAATTTGAAAATTAAACATGAATATTGTATTAATTATCTAGTATTCTATTACATTAGACTTATTGCATGTGAAGGAAATGCAAGGCAACTGGGAATTCTTACCAAAGTAGGTGTAGATTATTCATTAAACTGTGAACTGTGGTCAATTGCAAAAAAAAAAAAAAAAAACATGGACCCACATGCCAATTTCCCAGCTTTATCTTTATAACCCAGTTCTTAAAGTATGATTGTTGCTATTCACTGTTTAATACCTATGTCCCTTTGCTCTATCTGCTTTGGGGAGTGGTAAGAACCTAAGATGAACTTGCTCCACTGAGGAGCAGAGTGTGAAAGTCCTACAAAAGTTGGTTGAAGTCAGATATTCATTAAAGACTTGATCAAGAGGAGTTTTTGCACATATTCTATACTATTCTCCTTTAGGAAGCAGTAGAACCTGAGATAAACACCAGTAGAGAATGCTTGTGGAGATGTCTACAGGATTCCATCACATTCCACAAAGGTCAGACTTACCCTCTTACAGATGTATATAGCAAGCCCTATATTATGTTGAAGATATGGTCAAGTGAAGACATCTGAAAGATCCTTCTGAGAGCATCTGACAAATTCAGGATTGTGGTGGCCGATCCCACTTTAGTGAATGGGCCATTTGATAATGGGATATAATTCATCACCACTTGGGGTTTTATTTCAGCAATAGTAGGAGCCTGGTGGAGGGCTACCAAGAGACTTCCAAATTCTACAGATTTTCTCGTTTGCAGTAAGTCAGTATTTCAGTAGACAGGTGCTCCAGTGACATGTCTAAGACAGAAGAGTGTTATCATGCAAATGAATTAAATTTTAATGCAGTATTATTTGTTTTGAAGAGAACATCGTAGAGGTGTGAAGAAAACCCTTTGTTGTGAAAACGCACAATTATTTGTTCATGGTACGTTTTTTTTAGTGCCCTCTAAGCTGCACAGTATATTTGTGTCTGTTGCCCACCTTTTTTTCAAATGCTCTAATACTGTAAAGTCTGGACACATTTATCAAAAAACAAGGTGTCACTGAAAGCAGTGAATCATTGTAAAATGAGTTCAAAGGGTAAATGAAAAAAAAAATAACACCTTATATTAATCTGAGAAGAAATTAATGTGGAGTAGCCTTTCAGATGAGTAACGACAAAGATTCATTACAGCAAAGGTAAAGGGGGTCAGGGTGCACTTAGATAGGATGAACTCAATGAAGCAGTAGGCACAGATAGGATGGATATTGATGTTTTTAAAGGTGAGATGTATCTTGACGCTGATGAACTTAGAATAAAGGGACTTTCACCGTTGATGCGCAGTGACAGGTGCAAGATGGGGGGGGGGGGGGGAGTGAAAGAATATTAAAAATAGCACTGGCTCAGGTACTTTACAAAAGAAATGAAAATAGGATTACTGCTGTGAAATTGAATGTTTTTTTTTTACTTCATTCATAGGCACATAATTATAGTAACACAGATTGTGTTATAACGTATTTCATATTGCTGTTAACATTTAAAAAACAAAACAAATGACAAAGTACTAGCCATAACATTATGAGCACTGATAGGTGACAGTGTGATGCTTTGGGCAATGTTCTGCTGGGAATCCTTGGGTCCTGCCATTCATGTGGATGTTACTTTGACATGTAGCACCTGGCTAAGCATTGTTACAGACCATGTACACCCTTTCATGGAAACAGTATTCCCTGATGGCATTGACCTCTTTCAGCAGGATAATGCTCCCTGCCACAAAGCAAAAATGGTTCAGGAATGGTTTGAGGAACACAACAACGAGTTATTAAGTTTTAACTTAGCCTCCAAATGACACAGATCTCAATCCAATCAAGCATCTGTGGGATGTGCTGGACAAACAAGTCCGATCCATGGAGGCCCCACCTCACAACTTACAGGACTTAAAGGATCTGGTGCTAACGTCTTGGTGCCAGATACGACAGCACAACTTCAGAGGTCTAGTGGAGTCCATGCCTCGACAGGTCAGGGCTGTTTTGGTGTCATAAAGAAACCTACACAATAAAAGGCATGTGGTCATAATGTTATGGCTGATCGATGTATATTCAGCATGATTTCATTTACATTGTGCATACAGTTAACAGAGAATGTGATGAAAATGGCATAGTACCTAAGCACACATATATGTATTAGAGAGACATGGACAACCAGTGGAATTATTGGCCACCAAAAATTTCAACACAGTCAGTAAAAAAAGAAAATGAAACAAACAGTACAGCAAAAACAAGTGGCCAATTACCAAAAAGAAATGACCACAAATTAAAAAAAACAGTTTCACGAGTTAATGAATCAGGAAGAATATATTGGAATTACCCTTGCTTTTAAAATATCCTGGCGGCCAAGTCCACAACAATATTGCAGTCTACTTAACAGTACAAAAAAACAAAAAAAACAAGCTAGATGTCAATGGATTTATACCTTATTAACGAAAACTTAAAATTGTTATTAATTATACAGAAGGGATCAATTGTGCACCATTCAAATGATACTGAGCACCAAAGTGTTGCAAACACACGGAACATTGAGAGGCAGTCTGATGATTGGTTTTCTCTCCATCATTCCTGTGTCAATCAAGTAGCAGACAGTCAATAGCAGAGAAGGACGTGATCATCTACTTCCCTGCTGGAGGTTGTGTACAATATTACACAGTGCACACCAGTCATCGCTGCTAGGTCACATAGAGCCAGCCTGCAACACAGCAGCCTAGAAGTGTATTTTCTTACGACGAGCTAACATTTACTTAGATTATTCTAAGTTTGCAGCATCCCAACTGAACCTACATACAATTAGTAAATGTGTTACATTGTAACTTATTATTAAATAATTTTCATTTGTAAAGATGACAATGCATTAAGTGTTGTACATTATAGGATGTGAATTAATATACCAGCGCAATGGAGTGTCATCTTGTCTTGGCAACGATACAACTATACACATGAAGCTAAAGTGATTTGTGCAAGACTGGGGAAGGGCTGGCGGTGCCACAAGAAAAACATTCTCCACAAGGCGGTTAATAAACCCTAATCATTAAATTAATTCGATGAACATTACTAATTCCGTAATGTCAGTGCAAATGAGAACAACTCGAGTGTAACAGGGAAATATAATGTAACAGACGTCGAATACAAAATAAAGTTGGTTGAAGAAAAAAAAAAGTAACATTTCCAATGACACATTATCCAAACATGGTACAATTCCACCCCTACGACTCTTATTCTACAAACTCCACTCGCGGTGGTGCAAGACTAATCGACTCGTTTCCTGGATTTATATTCCTGTCTGCCCTTCTCCTGAATTTGTCTCACGTAAGGATTACTTTAGAAAAGACATATCTGTCACATTCTACATAATGCTACTACATTCTTCCATAGGTTTCCATACCTAATTTCCAAACATATAACTACAAGTTTACCAGTGCTGTAACTAGCGGTAAAAGGAAGGTTCCACTTGGCATGCCATTGGCTCAGCCTTCTGTAACCAAACAGCCTAACTACTTTCTACTTGCCAAACCCTGTAATATTCTTCTTTGGTCCACCAAAAAAATCTACACATGCCAAGACAACTTTCATATTGACAGCTCAATAAAGACATTTTCCTTTTCATTACATTACCACGAACTTATCACAAGTGTGTAATTTTTCCCATCTCTCCCTCCCATGTCTCCCTCTCTTGCAGAAAGTGTATTAAAGCACAACTGTTGGCCAAAAATGTACTTATGATTCATTGGAAGATTGCATCAAAAGAAATAGAAATGCTTTAAATGAAATAATACATGTTAAAGCATCTTCTTTCAGATGACCCAAGGTCCTAACCAACATGTCCGCCCCCTTGTGGAGCAGAGAACTCTCCATAAGATCCTTTATTTCTATTCTTTTGGTAAAGCATTTCTATGTAAAATGCCCATACTTTATGCACTCTTTCAAGTAAACATAACATTTGTTTGATTCTAGTTGTCATGTAACCAATCCCAAACAAACCACACTAAAACAAAATGTAAAAAAACTGCCGAGAACTTTAGCAGTAATAAGAAATTTACTGTTCCATCTTGATGTTAGTCTACAATTCTCATTTTGAAAATTAAATGAAAGACTGCACGGTAGTAATTAACCATTCTACAACTCCTTTTTTATTTCTGTCAAATAAATCATTGCAGTTAAGGACAAACAATACTAATTAAATAATTAATGTAATGGAACATTCAATGGAGCTTTTCATATCACAGTAGTAATAATGTTTCTTTATTGTCTTTATTGCTTTATCATATTTCATTGTTTATTTTTTATTTTTTTTACTGCTTATCAACAAATCAATCAAGACCTTAATTGAATATGTCCTATTATAATATGTTGTTCTCTTTTATCTTTTTTTTTTTCTCCCTTCTCACAGATTTGCTTAATATTCATCTTAGTAGCCCTACTGTGTGTTGTTTGGAATAAGAAGGTAATTCTCATGCATACAATGGTTGATACATTGCCCACTGATTCTTGCATCATCAATTTTAACCGTAGACAAGTTTTAATTTATAATCAGCGGCCTTATATTTTCAACACAGCAATCAAAATCTTAAGACCTTGAAGAGATAAGGAAAATTAAGGCTATTAACATGTTCTAGAATTGTTTGATTTACTCATTATAAATTATTTGGAATCTGAAGTGAGGCCCGAGGGGAGAGGGAGAGGGGTTTGACTGACAGTGTCAGAATATTCAAGGACACAGAAAACATTTTAGTTAATTAGCTTATTTGGCATTCTGACATCTTCGCAATGTTATTATTTAGCCAATAGATAATGAGCATAATAATAGCAAACATGTTTAACAGAGTTTGATTTCTGAAAACAATTAGAAAACCGTGAGGCTCTGTGCTGAATGTTAATAGGCACGGATATTTTTTATGGGATCTAAAAGGAGCAACTAGAAATCAGACGCATTATTTTACTTTTTTGAAGTGGTTGGTTTTGTTTATGCGAAAAATGGGAATTTAAAAGCACATTTGTAGAATAAAGATGGTCTTTGTTCCTCATTTTTAATTCTTGAGATAGATTCAAAGCTTATAAAAGAAGAGTCTGACTGATGCATGGAAATAGCTAGTTGGACAAACTCATTTGGGTTAAGTCCCTAACAGGGGCTTTGCTAAGTTGCCAAAAGATCTGGGGCTGGAGGCCATGACAGATTTGATACAAGTAAAGAAGCTCACATGCTTGGGTCTGGATATAAATTATATATATGATAGCAATGAGCAATTGGTGTATATATAATATAAGCAATAAATACAAATACATAGATTAATATGATGAGGGTGAGTGGGGTGATAAGCTGGATGGAGGGGGTAAAATGGATTGAGAAGGTAAGATGGAAGGTTGGAGGTGCGATATGATAAGGGTGGTGGCGAGAGGTCGGGTGATATTCGGGAGAGAGTGGGTGAAATAGAGGGTGATGATAAGCTGCATGGAGGGGGTAAGATGGAGGGAGAGGGTGAGATGGGTGATATGATAAGGGTGGGGTGAGATGGAGATTGAGAGGGGTGATATTCTGGAGAGAAGGGTGAAAGAGAGGGTGGGTGGAGTGATGAGCTGGACGGAGGGGTGAGTTGGAGGGTGAAGAGGCATGATAAGCTGGAGGGAGAGGGTGAGATAGGGAGAGACAGGTGATAGGGGTGATAAGATGGAGATAGAGGGTGAGAGGGGTAATAAAATGGAGGGAGAGAATAGATTTTTAATTTTTGCCCTTTACATTACAAAAAGTGTTCCACTATAATCATTTAATCTATACATTTGCTGGGTTAAGTTTCCTGGTGCCATCTCCAATATGGCCACCGCAACTGATGCACTTGTAGATGTAGAGGCAGAATTAACTCAAAGTCCATGCTGTTGGCACAGAGATAAGGCTAACAAAAATTGTAAATATACTGATACAATGTCTACTATATTTGCTTAGACATCTGCCTTGCACAATGTATAGAAACAGGTGCATTACATGCGTGAAGGAGACTTCAGCACTGTTGGCCACTTAGCTCAAGGAGTTAAACTGTATACTAATATGGCCAGGATGTGCTAGCAGGTAGCAAACTCCCACTATTCTTTAGTGCCCTGTCATTTCATAATGTCAGTCAGGTCATCCAAGAATTCCATCCCCCAATATAAAAACCAGCTGGCTGAGAGCGATAGGCAGTGCAGTCCCCCATAAATGCCAGCTGGCTAAGAGTGATAGGCAGTACAGTTCCCCATAAATGCCAGCTGGCTGAGAGTGATAGGCAGTGAAGCCCCCCATAAATAAGTACCACACCTAAATCATCATTCCCATCACTCCACATCACATCACAACACATCACTTACTTCACATCACATCAGTCACTCCACATCACTCACTTCACTCCACATCACTCACTCCACATCACTCACACACAGCAACAATTGTTTTTTAAAATTGTCCCAAACATTCTGTGAGCAGCGTGTGGCAGACCCTGCAAGCAGCACAGACTCCTCCTCTTCCTGCGCACAGCTCCAGCCACTCTGGCTGTCAGAAGCACAGGCAATCATGTGACCCGGCTCTCTGACAGACAGAGCCGCACAGGCAGCAGCAGGAGGAGGAGTGTCTGTGCTGACAGCATGCACAGACCCTGCGCTGTTTGTCCTTCTGCTTGGAGAGGCAGGGTAGGGGAGCTCTCCTCTATCCTGCCTCCTATCCACTGGGGGCTAACCATGTGACAAGCCCCGAACTAAACATTCAACTTTGTTTGACTTAGTTTTAAAATAAAATTTGACCTCCAAAGTCAAACTCCTTGAGCTGTATAGACCCAATAGTTATTCTTTAGTTAACTATGCTTTTGTTCAGAGTAACTTTGCTGACCCTGTTGGAGATGTCTTAGCCATACTTAAAGGGATTTCCTTTAACTTAGTGCTACATCCACATCTCTCCAGAAAACATGTATAGTGTCAATGTACAGTGAATATAGATGGGAGGTCACTGACACCCGGCCTGTTTTGAGGCACTACTGTGATCTGGGAAACAGTGTAGTGCTAGAAACACCACTGCCGAACACAGCATACACTATCGCTCACCACTCTACCCCCCAGTATGTTGCTCCTCCCATTCTGCTTGTTCCCAGTAAAAGTTTTAACAAAAATATAACAGCGTGGGTTGGACAACCAATTTTGCATGACTCCAATAATAAACAAATGCAAATCCTTGTATTGCAACCATGACAGGGCAGTGCAGAGTTGCAAAGACATACATGGGGGGGGGGGGGGGTGGGAGGGACATAGACCCTGATACATGTGGGGAGCATAGGCCATGATGTTCAGTCTCACACATTTTGCCATGTTACCAGCACTTAACTGATGACTGGAAAAGCACAACCTCTGTGTTTATCTCTAGTCTCCTTTCCTTGCAATGTAGCTGGTTGAAGGTGAAGTAAGCATGTGGGGGTAGAGAGTGAGGGCACAGGTGGGGACCTTTATTCCCTTCTCTATCTTGGAACCATAGGGTAGCGCATGCCTATTTTCTGGCCAACTCTAATATGCAAAACTGTAAATATATTTACAAAAAATATACTTCACCATATGGATGAAGGAAAATGTGTATGTCACATTTCCACATGTGACATATTACAAACAAAAAACCTTGTAGTGTATCTTTGATATCAAACCCACTTGATTGTTGCAAAAAAAAAAGGAAAATAAATTATTCAAAAGGAAAAAAAAAACTACAAAGAAAAAAAATAAGTTTATTAGTTTAAATCTGTGGCTATATTAATTTAAGTAATAATGTGATGCATTTGTGATCTAATCTATATTAAGAGTCCGTAAGGAAATGCTTTGTTTTCTTTCTATAAGACATGGCTAAAGATAGTTTGTTATTTTTTTCCCAACTGTCCACAGCTGCTGTTTCTTAGCGTCAAGAGATTTCACTAAAGTTATTTGGAATTCTTTTTGTAGTCTTTATTACATTAATTAGCGTATAACTGTCTCGGCTTTTTTGTACTCTTTCGTTAGGAGATGTATTAATTGTTTATCTGTATTGTTGTATGTCTGTTTCTTTGATATCAATATAGACAGTGGCTTTGTAAATATGAAAATATATTAATAGTAAAATCTTCAAAAGGAAAAAGATATCTTTTGATGTTCCGTTCGTTTTAAAAGTAATTTATAGTTGTCAGTATTTTTTAATCCATTGCTGAGAAGGATTGAGACATGTAAATCTCTGTTAAAAAAAAAAAAAAAAGATATTATCAAGATGTATTTACCAAAATTGAGTAATTCATATTTTTAATTGGTCAGCAAAGATTGGATCTTGGCTAATACTGTAGTAAATAAGACCATGTAATAGTAAAGTCTTAGCTTCACATGTTATGTGCCATGTATTTAATTATGACCTAAGTATTTGGGCATTATGAATATTTTGTATCTTAAAATAGTTTTTAGTACCCTGCCAAATGATGAGGTATTCATCTAGGTAACGGTACCATTGAGTTGTGTTCCTTTAAGGGATTTTATTGCAGAAATGTTTTTCTTGCTCATAGGCCACCATTAGTTTGCATATTCAGGTGCCATGTTTGCTCCCATTGCAGTGCCCTGTTTTAGTTCAAAGTCTTTTTTCTCATAATCAAAGTAATTATTGGTTAATACAACATACAATAAGGTAAGTATAAAGTTACAGAAATCCCTTCTGGAACTTACTGGTGGCCAGGACCTCATTTTAATTAAAGGCTTTTTAAAAATTCCTTTTTAACGTACACTCTAAGATTGATCTAATTCACCAGCCAAATGATAGTTATTATAAGCCACTTAAGACTTGGACAATAGTATCATGTCAGAGCATCATCCAATTGAGCTATCTCACTGGCATAGCATGTTTTGTATGCTAATACGAGCCTGATTTTTGCTCCTCCAAAAATGTTTTAAACAGAACATTTAAACATATTGCTTTTTTTCTATTTTTCCCTGTATTTTTCTGACTTTAAACACTGGATCTTCAAACCAATTAAAAAGTGATGAACCCATCTTCATTTTGAAAGCATGGCACTATATGTTTTTATTTATTTATTTATTCATTTCATCATCAGACTGTTGTTGACATCTATATAGGTCCGTTCCCTAAATTGCATTATGGGCTTGATAACTGGGAATGCATATATGATATAGAAACAGAAGAAAAACACAACTGTGACAACTAAATTACGTTTCCTTTATTTGCTTAAAAATCCAAACATACTAATAGACCTTCACTTTATATTGCTGTGTCTAAACCAAGCATCAGAATAGGCTACATGCTTGAACGGTGATCATTCTGAAACCTATCAAGGAAGTCTAGAAGCTATTAATAACTAAATCGTAAAAGAGAAGCTAAAAGATGTAATTCTACACCTTTTCCCATACCTCGAAGTAATGGGAGTAACAAAACAGAACAGAAGACACATGGCTAGAGGACATACCTTGACATTAGCTGGTCGTCATCCATGAATGCAGTTGATTTCCGATGGTTGTACTGGCAGGAATTAGAGGCAAAAAACCTGGAGAGGTACTCAGATATTGTCTTCTTTTCTAGTATCTCCTGGGAATGTTACTTGTACCCATCATCCAGGGATGTTACTATGACCCATAATAGTATACACCTCAGAAGGGTAAGCTAAGCCTTCTCAGGAATAAAACATGCAACACGGAGGATTCAACAACTGGAGCCCATTGAGCCAGCTCACTGGCATCCAATCTAAGGACAGTCTGTATGTGTTGTGATTTTTCTCACACAGAGCACATGAATCGTTTCTAGGTTTTTAATTCGTCCTTTTTTATTTTATATTTCATTTTCCAGTTTCTTTCTTTCATATTCAAAGGGGGGATCTGGATTTGAAGTGACACAGTGGACCCACCCCATGGACACAGCTTATTACTCCTGTAGTACATTGTTATAGATCATTACTTAAAATGCAGGTGTTTACATTAAAACAAATATCTAGACAGAGAGCCAGTGTTCTGCCTAGGTTGACTAGGATAAGAGCTGCAGACTGGAGGGGCGGCATGTTGAAAAAATTGACAGTGGAACCAGGACTACAATTGTTAGTGGTACATCTTTCCTGGGGAAACAGCTGGAATGCCAGGGCCATGCGAGCTCCTGGAGTTTTAGTTCACAAGTCCTAATGGAAGGTTTGGGCAGCATCAAGAGAATAGCAAGTCCTGGGGTTGCAATGGCATGTCTGTGGGTATATAGCAAGTTATCTGAAATCTGGAAGTTATTTGGAATCTGCAAATTCTCTAGTTGCAATGGCAAGTCAAGGGATGCAATATCCCTCCTCTGGGTGCAATGTTGAGCCTTCTGGGTGCATTGGCAAATCCTCTTTGTGCAATGGCAATTATGGGAACACAATGTCCAGTCCCCTGGGTGCAATGGCAAGTCACTTGAGTGCAATGGTAAGTGCTGGTAGTACAATGACAAGTCTGTGGGTGCAGTGGCAAGTCATGGGTTGCAAAGGAAAAGTCCAAAGGTTGCAGGGGAAGTGGGTGAAAAGTTAAATACTGTTGGTGCAATATCAAGACCAGTGGGTGCTGCAGTGTGGTGCAGGGTCAAGTCCTGGGGGTACAGCAATGTGGTGCGAGGGCAAGTCCTGTGTGTGCTGCAAATTGTTGTGAGGACAAGTCCTGTCAGTGCTCCCATCTGGTGCAGGGGCAAGTCCTGTAAGTGTTGCAAAGTAAGGCATGGACAAGTCCCGTGGGTGCAGGATTGTGCTTTGTGGGTTTTAAAATAATATATTTATTAAAAATGAAAAACAGTTTACATGTGAACCAATATTTAATAGCAAAACTTTTTTTGGGGAAATTGTTGTATGTTTTTTTCTTTTCTCATTACCAGCACCACTATTTCATGTTTTTTTTCTGGGGCTGGGCACATCAATGTCTGCCTATCTGTGAGGTGTGGGGCAAGGAACATGGTCCTGCTTAGTATGCATCTAGTGTGACAGGAAAGGAAGGACAAGCAGATGGGCTCATGTCCTTCCCCTGCTGTGTTAAACGGACTAAAGTTTTTTTTTTCAACCCTTGGTAAAAACAATGTGTGCCTGTGCCTTAAATAAACCCAATGTGTATCTTTAGAGTCAGAGGAGGAGGGGAGGCAGGCATGCTCTGCCTAAAAAGATACATAAGCTCACCCTGCAGCAGAGAGACATCTGATGCAGAGAGAGACCCTCACTTTCAAAGAGGATAAACACAGGGGAAATAGTTAAGGTCCCCTCTGCTCATCCCATGTACAAAACAAGTGTCTCTCTCGATATACTAGCAGAGTTTAGTTGTCCAGCTGGAAAAGAGGTCTTCATATAAGTGCAAGCCGCTGACAAAAAAGGGAGCAGTGGATATGTTTTAGGTAGGCCCAAACCACTTGTTCTGTAAGTGGCTTTAACATTTTTGTGATGGTGGCCCTATGCATAGACGTCCAGGCTTCTTCTACAAGATCATCAGGAAGCAATCTGGGGCTGTGCAAAGGAATGTGATGGCAATATGGTGTAGTGGTAAAGGATGTGGAGGCAATTCGGTGCAGTGAAAAGGGATGTGGAGGCGATATGGTGCAGAGGAAAAGGATGGGGAGGTCATATGGTGCAGTGGAAAGGGATGTGGAGGCTATATGGTGCAGTGGAAAGGGATGTAGAGGCCACATGGTGCAGTGGAAAGGGATGTGGAGGCCATATGGTGCAGTGGAAAGGGATGTGGAGGCCATATGGTGCAGTGGAAAGGGATGTGGAGGTTATATGGTGCAGTAAAAAGGGATGTGGAGCCAATATGGTGCAGTGGAAAGGGATGTGGAGGTTATATGGTGCAGTGGAAAGAGATGTAGAGGCAATATGGTGCAGTGGAAAAGGATGTGTGGGCATTCTGGTTTAGTGGAAATGTTAGGCGAAGGTGGGATACAATCTGGAGAGAATGGGGTGAAACAAAATGAGAGTAATGGGTCCATGAGATTTGTCTGCCTTTATTTAAGACAATTAAATCACCGTTCTTAAACGTACAGAAATATAAACCTTTTTATCCAAGAGGATACTAGAAAAATAGATTCTGTTTCTTTTAGAAACAGATTCGGAAATATTTGTAATAATGTGAAACAGTGAATAGTAAACCAATGAAATCCTTTAAAAGTGACAGCAGAGGAATGGAAGTCACAGTAATGGAAGATGCTTTTAGCACATTATCACGCTGCCTCTCCATTACTCAGTATCTTCCTCCAATACACAGCTTATTGTCTACACTTAACTATTCGTATAGTCAACATTATTGTCTTCGAGTATGAAGCTGAGAACTGAGCTGCAGAATTAAAGACTATATAAAAAATGCCAGACATTTTATGTGCAAACAGAAGATAAAAAAAACATATAGTGCTCCTACAGCCGTGTGTTATAATCTATAAGACTGCTAACTGATGCTACATAACATTTTTGCTCTATCTCAAAAACCAATCAGAGAAACTGACAACGTACCCCAAGGACATGTCTAGACCCTCTGTGAAATCACAGAGAGCAAGTCAAATTTAAAAAGGCATTGAGATGAAAATTACAAGAATTTTATAAATTTAAACTGTATTGTGGTAGAAGACTGTCTATTTATATCAGAGCCCATGGGGACACTGGAGGTAAATTGGGTGAAGCAGAAAAAGTAAGTAATAAAATTGATGTTATAGAGTACAATCCAGCAAGGAGACTGTAAAGTTTGGAACTTTGCCTTGTACTCTAGAACATGCTGTGTTCTGTCATAGTCATTTTACCCGTGATATTGAACTTTATTTTTTTATTATGTCTTTTACTGAAGAACTTTAAATGCATTTTATACAGTTTATTTAGCCCTAAAAAAATCAGAGAAAGAAAGATAAAGACAGACAAAGAAAAAGGAAGAGAGGAATAATAAAGAAAGGGAGGGAGCGATTGAGAAAAAAATAAAAGGAAGAAATAGCAAATGCACATAGAGAAAAGGAAGGGAGGGAGGAAATGAATAAGGAATGAAGTGAAAAGGAAATAAGTGTAGAAGACGAAAGAAAGGGAAGAAGGAAGGAAGCAAGTAAGATGGAAGGAAGATTGAGATGAGAGAAGGAAAGAATGAAAGGGAAGAAGGAAGTGAAGTAAAAAGGAAGGGGAGAACAAATGAAGCAAGTAAGAAAAAGGAAGATTGAAATAAGAGAAGGCAAAAAGGAACATGGAAGGAAGTGAAGAAGAAAGGAAGGAAAGAAGGAAGGAAAAATGAAAAGAGAGAATGAAGTGTTGAAGAAAGTAGAGAAAGGAATGAAGTAAAAAGGTAGGACGATTGAAAGGAGAGAATGAAAGAATAAAGGAATGGTAGAAGGAAGGGAAATACAATAAAGAAAAAGAGAAAAAGAAAGGGAGAGAGCGATAGAGAAAACTATAAAAGGAAAAAAATAAAGAACTAGAGAAAAAGGATTGGAGGAAACAGAGAAGGAAGGGAGGAAGTAAAGAGGAAAGAAGGGGAAGAAGGAAGGAAACAACTACGAAGTAAGAAGAAGTGAGATGAGAGAAGGAACTAAGGAAGGAATGAATATCTGGTTTATGACATCATTTTGTGGCTTCATATGACAAATTACTTTAAAAAATAGTTAATTTGCATATCAAGTCACAAGTCGATGTGTAGACACCAATCTAGTATAAGCATTGCCTATGTGATGGAATCTCTTTAATTGTCCTATCCGTGTGTCGATAATACAACTCTAGTAATACTAAGTGTTTCTTTACACTGTATGTAACCTTAGATAACCCTGAGTCCTGATGAAAATTGGATTACATTAGTTCTAGTGGTACCATACAAAGCATGTCCTCTTATCCTGTAAAACTAAGTTGCTGTAACTTCTTGTCCCCCCGGGGCGCAAAAGGTTTGAAATTCTAAGCAAAAGTAAAAAAGATCTAAGAATCTTGAATGAAGTTTCAGACTGAGCCAAGTCGCAGCATGCTAACAAGATCAGATATCTGACATTATTTCACAGCAGGAATTGGTTACTGTTTTGAAAAGTGTTCATATTTCATCTATATTTTATTATTTAGTTTTGAAAAAAAAAAAAAAAAGATAAAAATGTAAAAGAAACAGCAGGGAATTACTATGCTGTGCTCAATCCAACATTGAGATAAGCAAGATGCTGTAAATTGTAGACATACATCTCTAGCGAGATTATGGTGCAAGATATTTTTAAAAAAAAAATGATGTTAAAAAAGCAATTCAGTATATTTTATAGTGATTTAAAGATATTACTACACAAACATATATTAAGCTGATTAGAGAAGCAGGGGTGAATACACTTACATGTTAGGTGCAAAATAACAAGTTCATTAACTATTCAAGTTAAAAATGTAAGGATAGGAGGGGTTCTAGGCAGGGGCATATTGTGCCCCAGAGTGACAGGCATGCTGACAGGCCGGAGCACGCCTGTCACTCTGGGGCACGATGTCTCTTGTGTATTTCTTAGGTTTTGTGTGCTGCGAACAGCCAGCACACAACCGCCAGAAAATACACGAGATACATCCGAGGGGCCAACGGCAGCTGCAAATTCAACATCAGAGTCACAATTCTCTCTTTGCCAAATTTTCGTATACTTTTCATGCTGGTCGAACTGGCAACAGAGTGAGTGACTCTGTTGCCGAATTCATAGCTGCCACCTGTCTCCTGGATGTATTTCTGAGGTTTGTGTGCTCTCTGTTCGGAGCACACAAACTCCGGAAAGAGACAGCGCGGCTCCGTGCTGGATGTGCGGCTCACACCTATGCACATATGGAACATCCGCGTCTGATTCTGGGGAACTCCATGACTTTAGAACTCCATTTATATATATATGTCCTCATTGTGTTTCTTTTGTATACCAACCATTCTGATAGTTTTATACACACCATACAGGTGAAGGGCAAAAAAACTGACTAAATGGATCAGGATCAGACAGAAAACTGCGCCACTATTAATACATAACTCCGAATGTGAATTGAATTTGCTCATTAATTCTAGCCAGCGGTTGGGCACTGGGGATTAATATAATGGAGTTCTATAAGTAATAATAAATAATTGAGGACATTAATTCTTTCTAATCTGTCAATATATTTTTAGTTGCATTTAAATTGTTGTCAATGGTTCATTTACATTTTTTTTTTTTAAATAGTCCATTCCTTGTGTTAGTATAATGGCAAGCAATAAACTAAGAGAAAATGTGTCTGTGGTGTCTTCTACTTATGACATCACTTTGAGGCCTACTATGCTAATTAGATGTTTGAAAACAGTTAATTTGCATTCACCAACCCTCTGTGATGTCATAAACAGAAGATAGCGCAGACGCACTAACAGCCCATCTCTCTTTTCATCCATGCATTTTTGTTCACTGTGTAGATTATTTTGATAATTTTTCCTTCACTATACATAGAAACATAGAATGTGTCGGCAGATAAGAACCATTTGGCCCATCGAGTCTGCCCACTTTTCTAAGCACTTTTTATTAGTCCATGTCCCTATCTTATATCTAGGATAGCCTTGCGCCCATTCCACCCTAGCGTATGCAAACAACATTTAGGTGATAGGATCCCTTTAAGGACCATGTGAACAATGTGATCAAAAAAGCAAAAACGTACTAAGTAGTAACCTTTTTATTAAGGACGAAACTTATATGATCACACCCGTGTCTAGTCTCCCATGAGGTTTTGATATACATGAAAGTCTCTTCTTAGCTAAATTCTTATGCACCCCCGCTGCTAAAGAGAGTGGTATTTTTTATTTTCGAATAAAGTATGCAAAAGCAATCCAAAGGCAACAATTCAGTTGGATCAACAGCTGGAAATGGAAGAGAACAATACTTCATGCTGCTTTTTATAATTTTCAGAAGCAGTAAACTACAAACACAATCTTTAAAACACATGTACTGGCATTTATAGCCCCCCAGAATGAAACAACGATGTGATATGCTATCCTCATTTACAAAACAAATGTGGAGAGAACACTGGCGGAGGAACCCTCTGAGTGAATTAAAACCCTAAGACAAATGTATATTCCTAATAAATAGCAAAAGGCTTGACAGTTTAGAACAAAATAATTGATTTCTAATGAAGAGCGAATCACCGAAAAAATGTCAAATGAAACTATGGATTTGTTATTTTTTTTTTTGTTTTTTTTTGTAAGAGTTTACGATCTTCAAATTCGTAAACAGTGTATCATAGGGTATCACGGAAAGTACAAAAAAATAAATAAAAACATTCGTTGCAAGAGCACAGCTCAAGAGAGAAGTGTATTTTTATTGTATGTGTGTGGAAGTAGAGTGTGTTACTCCAGGAAAAAAAGTTTTCAAGTATTTTTTTAGTCAATAAAAGAGTTGTTCAGCTGCAATTTTATCTATTGATTTTCTCGTCACAAGATAAGAACTCAAGTTGAACCATAGAATATTGTTCTTTGAGGACTCCAAATTCTAACCTACTTGTCATTTTATAATAGACCCCCATTGGAAACAATAATAACTAGATTCAACTTAAATGTGGCTGGAAATTCCAATAATATTAGTCAAGCAACTTATTTTATATATGTATAACATAATTGTATGTTCTTTCAGTATATATATATATATATATATATATATATATATATATATATATATATATATATATATATATAAATACCCCAAATGTTTAGAAAAACACGCACTCATGGGTCTTCAGTGAAAAATGTACAGTCGAAACTTTTACATCACAAAAAATACATTTTGTAGATCCAGTCGACGTTTCGGTCAGCAACGCGGGCCTTTATCAAGACTCGGATAAACAATGAATGAAACTATCATATATACACAAACATGAACACAAACGTGAAAAAAACGTACAAGTGGGAGGGGAGAAAGCCATTACTCACCGACCGCGTGTCGCATCTGGCAGAGCGCAGGAACTGTGGAACTGCAAGAAAGAGGTCTACTCACCCAAAGAGAAATGTGTGCATGCGGGTCCCCAGTTGACATGGTGCTAGGACGCATAACCAGAGAAGCTGGGGAAAGCGAGACTAACGTGCTCGAAGCTAAAAAATAAATACATAGAACAGCAGCAGCATACAGATAAATGCTGTACTTAACACATGCAAAGGAAAAATATTGTTACCTTGAGACAGTTTAAATAAAGATAAAGGAGACCAAGTGACAACCTGAAAGGCTGCACAGCTCATAACAGGATGGGGAAAAGGGCAAGATATAGTAGAGACAAGGTATACAAGCACAAGTAAGAGGGCACTAGCCAGGAAAGAAACATCTAACTTACCACACCATACCGACAAAGGAACAAACAGGAAAACACAAAAGCATGTGATAAACAAACCACGGAAACTACATACACAAAAGAACTAAAGATAAACTAAAAAATGCAAAAAATAAAATAAAAAATAAAGAATACACCATATATATGCCACAAAAGTGGGGATAAAGTCATAATAGCCACCACCCCGATAGGGATAACCAAAAGCAAATTGCAGGGAATACCAGATGAGTACTAGAATAACATGTCTATCTTGGTGGTAAGAATGTAGTGAACATAATCTGCTCATTTTATCCTTTGGGGGAAATACTTTCCAATGTTCTGATACAATAAGCCTCTCGTTTGAGTAGTAACCGTGATCTGTCACCCCCCAGAGATGGTATATGATCAAAGGCGATGAACCTTAATTGGGAAAGTCTGTGACCAGATTGTAAAAAATGTTTCGCCACTGGTTTGTCTGATTTAAGGTCCTGATAAGCCAACATTCTAGACGAAAACGTCGACTGGATCTACAAAATGTATTGTTTGTGATAGAAAAGTTTCGACTGTACGAGTTTCGACTGTTCACTGAAGACCCGTGAGTGCGTTTTTTTTTTTTTCGTTTTTCCCATTACCTTCTAATGATAATAATATCAGGACATATAACGACTATGCTAATGGAAAATTAGCCAACCCATTTAGGTACCAAGAGATGGATCTTTTTGGCACTTAATAGAGTTTGATTGCGATCTATATCTCAGAGCTGGAAAAGAACATATGTTGATTTTCTTCTCTTTTCTAATTGCATTGGTTATTTAAAATCCACACTAAAAGAAAGGCTTGAATAATATTATGTGTATTTAATGTATGAGAGATTGGCTATTAGGAGCTGGTGGCTCAAATTATTTGGATAATAAAGAGGTCCACTTGTAGGTTTAGTTCTGTTTCAACTGTTTAATCCACAAGACTAATTGTCCCAATTTAGTTTCCAATGAAAATATTATATAATTGATCATACATGAAAGACCACTACGTTTTGAACTTTAGGTGTCATGTTACTTTAGTAAGGATGTACTCAAAAAAAAAGGTGTGTCTGACAGCTCAAGCAAGAACAAACAGGACTTAAAGGGACAGTATCACCTAAAAATTGCTTATACTCTGAATTTAGGGAATAAAAAACGGATGAAAACGTATCTATAGATTGTGCTAGCAGATTTCCAAGGAAAAGCCTGAATTAGGAGAAAAAAAAGTATTTTAAATGTGTCTGTGGTGCAACAGGAGGTTTATGACATCACCATTGGGTTGATATGCAAATCAAACATGGACCATTGCAAAACAGTTAATTTGCATATCATGCCACAGGTGATGTGATAAGCAGGCAACTCCACAGACACATTTAAAACACATTTTTCTCCTAACACAGTTATCAATCATCTTTTATTCCCTCCGTGCACATTAAAAAAAAAAATTTAGGTGATACAGTCCCTTTAATAGGATATAAAGGAAACACAGACTAACTGCACTGCTAAAATGTACCCATACCCAAAATATTAGGTAATGCCTCTCTGCTCGAAGGAGAAAGCAACCCAAGATGTACACATATTATATCAGTATTCTACTAGACACATTGTGTAAGGAATTCACATTTCCCCTGATTATCAGTTTTTATTATCTGGCTTCGCAGTGCAAACAATGTTTTGGTGATGGAGTCCCTTTAATTATAAAACATACGACAAGAAAAAACAAAAACAAATAAAAGACATAAAATCCTGGTGGCTAATAGAGAAGAAGGTCGTTGTTGAGGAGCAACCAGTCATGGTTCACCCAGGCCTAGTGTAAAAAAAACCAACATAATGAGGGTGAAAAAAGGAACAATACAAAGGAATCTACTTCTGGTATTTTGATTTTGGATGACTGCTTGGCGTGTAGTTTATATATTTTGGAATATGCAGACATTTATTAAAATATATTAGCACTAAGGGAGAGAAGCCACGGTGACTCCAAGGTGATCTTGCTGGCTCTCAAAGTTCCTATCTAGTGGCCAATCATTTTAACAACACAGCTAAAGAGAACACAATTTGGCATGTCAGATTTAATGACACAGACGATGGGAGCAGTACATTAAAATGCATTGCAGGTACATCTTCCACGACAACTTATGAGCCTGAGCCTTTATTACTCATATTTTCATATGTGATTGGAACTTGCATTGCGCCATCGAGTCTTTGGATGCTGAGAACAAGGTTGTGACACTGCCATAAAACTGTTGTAATGCGAAAAGATTTAGTCACCATAGGCTGCATTTTCATACTCAATGATTTTTTTTTTACGTTTTTTAAAGATTGATACTTTTTAAAAAGAATATAATGTGTTATTTTAGATACTAAAAGTCATAAATGGCTTTCAATTACTTTTAATGCAGGAATCAAAAGGGCTTGTTAATTCCTTTTTTTTTTTTTGCATCATAACAATAAATATGATGTAATAACAGTTAATCTCTGATATTGAATGCAATTTGAAATGGGGTGTAGACAGTCAAGGGTGTTCTTGTTCAACTCAATTGTATTTAGTAAACATTTCATATTGGATTTAAAGACCGTCTGAGGTGTGTATAGGAGTTGGGACTCTTCCTTGAGTATGCACCAGCTTCAAGGATTTCCCTTATAGCTGCTATATTGGCAGTCAGGAAGCCATGAAAACAAAGCAAAGATGCACTATTTAAACTCAGTTGTCTGATTTGTGTAATGGAGGCTTTTTTTTATATGAATATATATCTAGGGTCAGGGGTGTTGCTAGGTCTCCAAATGATCTCTTTCACACACACCGTCTCTCACACCTACACACACTCTGTCTTTCACACATACACACACACACACACACACACACAGTACACACACACACACTGTCTCTCTTACACACACTCACTATCTCTCACACATACACACAAACTGTCTCTCTCTCACACACACACACACACACACACACACACATATATATATATATAGGGCTAGACTGTCTCTCACACCCCTGTCTCTCTCTCTCACACCCCCATCTCTCTCTCACACCCCCCGTCTCTCTCTCACTCACCCCCGTCTCTCTCTCACCCCCGTCTCTCTCTCTCACCCCGTCTCTCTCTCTCACCCCTGTCTCTTTCTTACACCCCCGTCTCTTTTTCACACCGTCTCTGTCACATGCAGATCACTGTTTTTCTTATCAATTTGGCATATGATTGTTGCCTTTTGTAATGTGACTTCTCTCTCTCTCTCTCTCTCTCTCACTTGCACCATCTCTCTCTCTCTCTCACTCATGCACCATCTCTCTCTCTCTCTCTCTCTCTCTCACACACACACACGCACCATCTCTCTCTCTCACATGCACCATCTCTCTCTCTCACACGCACCATCTCTCTCTCTCACATGCACCATGTCTCTCTCTCTCTCTCACACGCACCATCTCTCTCTCTCTTTCTCTCTCTCTCTCTCTCACACACACACGCACCATCTCTCTCTCTCTCCCTCATGCACCATCTCTCTCTCTCACATGCACCATCTCTCTCTCTCTCTCTCTCTCACATGCACCATCTCTCTCTCTCACATGCACCATATCTCTCTCTCACACGCACCATCTCTCTCACATGCACCATCTCTCTCTCTCACATTCACCATCTCTATCTCTCACACGCACCATCTCTCTCTCTCACGTGCACCATCTCTCTCTCTCTCTCTCACACGCACCCTCTCTCTCACACTCACCCTCTCTCTTTCACACACGCACCATCTCTGTCACACACACCCTCTTTCACACACACACACACACACACACCCTCTGTCATACCCACATACACGCACACAGTGTCTCTCTCTCACACACATAGTCTCTCTCTCTCACACACAGTCTCTCTCTCTCTCACACAGTCTCTCTCTCTCTCCCACACACAGTCTCTGTCTCTCACACACATAGTCTCTCTCTCTCACACACACACACACAAAGTCTCTCTCTCACACACACGCAGTATCTATCTCTCTCACACACACATAGTCTCTCTCTCTCTCTCTCTCTCTCTCACACACACACACACACACACACACACACAGTCTCTCTCTCTCACTCACACACACACAGTCTCTCTCTATCACTCACACACACACACACACACACACACACACACTCACTGTCTCTGTCACACATACACAGACTGTCTCTCACACACATACACTCTGTCACACATGCACACAGACACATTTTTCATTGTTCCCCCATCCTTGCTTCTTTACCTTTCAGGACACCAGCAGGGAGGGGGTCTTTTGAGGTCTTGACGACCGTTGGCTATTCTGAGCTCTGGGATGTCACGTGACACCCAGAGCTCTAACCAGAAGTCAATGTCCATGATAAGTAACTTTCTACTGTGACCTGTTAAAGAGGTTGGAGTTCTTCAGTCACTTTCTAAATGCTGGAGCTTACATGGATGCAGAGGTTGCCTCAAAGCTTGTATTTAGAATTTACCTTGGTGCATAGGATGTTTTTGCTAATTATGTACTCTTCACACTCTAGACCTGGCCTGGAGGTTACGGCCATAAGTCTCTGCTGCTTGTCTACTCCCCAGAATTTTTTTTGATAAATTCAACCTAAAGCAAGAACATCTAAAATATTAAATACGCCATGCCTTTTGTGAATTTAGCAATGCTTATTTTATTTTCCGTCCATTCATTTTAACTGTGTGACGCTATATATTGCAATAATATATCAACATTATGAGTGTGCTGAGATAATACACACCGACTGCTTAGCTCATTCATTAGAGGAGAAATTTAAAATACAAACCTTAAGATTTTTCATTTTTATTGCAAACTATTAATACTATAATTTTTTTCTTTCCTAGTTATTCAAGTAAAATGTTTGTCAAATCTGACCTAGAGTGTACACACGGAGTATAAATTGTGAAAGCATTTGGATAAAAGAAATAAGCACTACTAAAAAAAGAAATTGAAGTGTTATATTTTGTATAAACTTTCCCACACACAAAGGTTTCAGAAAAGGTGCAGTCTATAGTGTTGAGCGAACCCGAACCGCACTGTTCGGGTTCGTACCGAACATTACGGTTTTTGGACCCCGGACACAATCACAGACATTTCACTGTATGTTCGGGTTGGAGTTCGGGGTTCGGCGATTACATTGTATGTATTTTGACCTATTCGTATGAATGGGGACTCTATTTCGGTTTATAGAAAGCCCATAGCATTACATGTATTCCATAAACCGAAAGTCTATAAACCGAAAGACATTCGGTTTATAGACTTTCGGTTTATGGAATACATGTAATGCTATTGCTATTCTATAAACCGAAATAAAGTCCCCATTCATAAGAATAGGTCAATTGACCTATTCGTATGAATGGGGACACTCTTACCCACATTTTACTTCATTTTGCAGACCTCTAGCCCTTTCCAGGACTTTTTTAGAGGCATTTTAGTTTGTGTCCCTATTGACTTCAATGGGGTTCGGGGTCAAATTCAGGGTCAAGTTCGAGCACGGACCCGGATATTTTTTCGAAGTTTGGCCGAACCTGCCGAACCTGAACATCCAGGTGTCCACTCAACTCTAGCAGTCAACACAACACAGTTTGTTGTGTAAGATGCCATTTGCACCATTTTTTTTTTATACACACAACACGTTCGTTTGTAGTAATTTTTTAGGAACTTTTTTTTTTTTTGACATCAAGTCATAAGCTTAGCTCATAACTTTGCATAGAAAGAGGGAAGTGCTCATGCCATTGTACAGAGCACTGGTGAGACCTCACTGGAGTATTGTACGCAGTACTGGAGACCGTATCTCCAGAAGGATATTGATACTTTGGAAAAAGTTTAGAGAAGGGCTACTAAACTGGTTCATGGGTTGAAGGATAAAACTTACCAGGAAAGGTTAAAGGACATGTAGCTTGGAGGAAAGACAAGATGGGGGATATGATAGAAACAGTAAAATACATACAATACAATATCTACCTTTCAGTGTTTCAGTGCACTGCACAACATTTTGTAGGCTTAGGGGATGAATTTCATTGGTGGAGGCAGACTAAAAAACAGTGCAGTACAGATGCAACAATGATTGGATGTAAAACGTACTGTCCAACATTCCGGGAGAGGCAGGGGCGGGGCCTATCATGGATGGAGGTCATGTGATGCTCCATTATAAATATATACATCATTTATTTATTTTCTCCCAAAAAGAAGCTTGCAATGCACTGAGCGCCTGTGGCTGCTGTCATGCACTGCCCCCAAAGTGACAGCACCCCCAAAAACTGGGGTCGTGTAATACAGAGGTAAAAGAGACTCTCTTTTTTGTTAAAAATTCAATACAAGGCCCTGGCATGACTGTGCATGAATCAAAACGTAGTTCCCTTAAATGGAGTGTATCAGCTAACCATGTCTTATACTGCACATAAAGAGAGAAACAAAAATGATTAAACTGATAATACATACATACATTGTGTTGGCAAAAGTGCAAGCAATTTCCTAAATTAGGAGAAAAACATGTGTTTTAACTGTGTCTGTGGAGTCTCCTACTTATGACATCACCTGTGGCTTGATATGCAGATAGACCTTTTTTTTAATGGGAATATGTGTAATTTACATATCAAGCCACAAGGTGATGTCGTAAGCAAGAGTCACCACAAACACATTTAAAATGCATTTTTCTAATATGCATAGATATTTGCTGGCAATTCTGCTAACACAATATATAGACCATTTTCCATAATTTTTTTTAATCTCTACATTCACAGTCTGAGCAATATTTAGGTGATCCAGTTCCTTTGCTCTTCAATCTATGTATTTGCTTAATGGAAATGTTTACAATACCATGGCCTTCTTTGTTTGGCAGATAAAAGGCAGCAGATTTAAAATATATTCATATAGCCAATTAAGGTTAATTTCTTTGACTTTAAAATGTTTAAAGGAAACAATTTGGCAGGTGGTTTAGCATATGCATACACATTACCGTCAGCACAGGTGCAGAGCTGCATAGAACAGGCTTCATCCATGCCATCATCAATGAGCTTCTATAGCTTCTAATTGCTTGAAGAAATGGGATTTTAATTAACACGACAAAACCAGCAAATTACTTTAAACCTTTACGCGCACAATGTGGATTGGATCCAAATTCGGTTTTAATTCAGCCTTAAAGGCTCCCTTCAAGCAAAAAAAAAAAAGAAAGAAAAATAAGAATCCCACTATTTTGGAAAGTAAGCAACTTTCTCAATCACTACTGTATTTTTAAAGGACAACTGTCGCAAAAAATAAAGCTACGAAGTATTGAAAGATTGGATCACGGCAAGGCATTGTAATTGAATGAATATATATATAAAATAACTTGCTGAAACTCCTTTGCTTGTGCAGCTGTATAAGGGGGCAGCCATGTTGTTTAGAATCTGTGGTCAGCTGGGTCAGTGCATGAAGATCTGGCCCAAGATGTTTGCCCCATCCTGATAAAGCCATACATAGCAAAGAGGGTGCAGTAAGGTGCTTTATTTGTATTAATTCATTGAAGCGTTTTTATTTAAAATGCCTACACTTGATATTTGAAATTAACAGAACTTATTTTTTGTTGTCTTTTAACCTGAATAGTTCCTATATTAATTCCTTCTACTTTTCACTCCATGCATACATATGTACATTCAGCTATTTTAAATTGATGGACCCACAACTTTTACATGTTGCCTGGTAGAATGTATAACCCGTATGTGCTCATACGGATATGGGTTCCTCTGCTTGATTAATTAAAAAATTTGGCTGACCAGACAACCCTATAGCAGTACACCTGACTGAAGTGTGATTTGTACAAACTGTTGTGTAATATATGTGTGTGCAGACAGTGAAAGCATAGTGATCATTTCTAGTTTTTTCTTTTTTTTAAACACTTTCAAATGTTGCTCTTCCCCCCTATTTCCAGTCAAATCAGGGTCTTTGGTTGTGTGAAAATGTAGACCTCATATTTGTGAGTAAAATAAACATATTTCGATTATAGATTTTTACATTTTATTAAATGCATATATTTTTATTGTTATTATTTAACTGAAATAAGCATGAAAAAAGGTAGAACCTTTTCAAGTCAGAATGGTTTTTTAACGTGTGAACTGAATTCAAACACTGATGTTTTACTGAAATGTTCTATTTATAGGAAAAGCTCTTTTTCCCCCCATTCTAATCCGTAGCTTGTTTTGTTAGATCAAGTGTATTAAATAATGCAGACCTTTCTAAACAATCACCTTTCTTCTCCAAGCCTTAGGAGTCTCTGATTTACAATATCTTTAATTTCTTCGGAGAGTTGATGAAACAGTCAAGAAAAAACACGTCTTTCCCTATATACTGAAGAGATAGACAGTGGATTAGCCAAATCAGGGGGATGCCAAATTTCATCTCTGGACTACTGCAATATTTAGTCTGTGTGTGTTATTTGCTAGAATGATTTAATACTTTTGCCACTAGGAATTTGGGCCTAGGCACTGGAGTGCACATCACAAAAGACAGATTCAACCTCTCAATATAAGAAATGACTAACTAAATAAATCAAACTACATAAAGCAGTGTTTCCATACAGGATCAAATTTCCTACAGAACAACAATGTATCAGAGATAGAAGCGAGAAATGCAGAGGAGATGCACATAATATAATAACGCAATCTTCTCGGCTTGGAATGGAAGGTCACTTTCAATTGAGATATAATAGTTATGTTTATCATAGTAAATTAATAAGCCCGTCAAATCCGTGCATCTTCTCAACATGAAAAAAAGCTCTTGTTCTTTTGTTTGTTGTTGTATTTTCGTATGGTTTCTTGATTGTTTGCTGCCTTGTGGATGGGGAAATGTAACAAAGCTTAATAAATAGTTTATTGATGCAAAAAAATAAACTTTCCAGGCCTCTCTTAAAAATATATAAATGTGACTCAATGACTAAAATTAGGTACATTCTTCCGTGAAGTCTCAAATGCCTAAAAACCTATAATAAAATGTATAATACTATTGGGTCTATTCCCTAAAATTCAACTTTTGGTAGTCGACTTTCATTTGGAGACTAAGTAAAATTTGGCACCCGGGTTTGACTTAGAAACCCCACCCTCCCAGGTTTGAATCTTCCCCACTGAAAGTAACGGGAGGTAAAATGATTGAAGCTATTTTTGAGACTAACTCAAACTTGGGTGCGAATTTGAGTTAGTGTAAAAAATAGCTTTGATCCTCTCACCTCCCATTACTTTCAATGGGGAAGATTCAAACCTGGGGTTTGTTTGTTTTTCTAAGTCAAACTCGGGTGAAAATTTGAAAGAAAGGTAATGGGCAGTGTGAGTTATTCGGGTTATATCAGTGGAGACCTCGGGAGACTTAATGAGCCTGGTAATAGAATACATTTCAGTTGCTTATATGTGTTATATGTGACCTTCTTTATGCCCACCATGCATAGAGAACTTTAATCTTCAAGCGAGATGTAGAGATTCCACAAACATGTTTTTTTAAACACTAGCCATGGTGTTGGCTGGATGTCTTTGGGGTGCTCCAATCTTGAAATACCTGAAAAATGGGTGATCATGAAGAAACAGCAGTATTTAGCCAGCCACCATATTTGACACCTACAACCCCACTCCAGTCAACGACAATTAAATTTTTTTGGTCTGGCCCATTAACCTTCTCATTCTGATTCAGCATCGACTTGTGCTAACAATTACATTTGCCTAGTTTAATACATTAATTTAGAAGTACGGAATGGATGGTGAGGCTAATTCATAAGAACACCATAGGACCAGCGGGGAACACATTATGAATCCTCCTATCCTATATAGGGGAGGGGGGGGGACCCAGAAAATTATTGCAGCTCCCCCCCCAGAGTTTTATATAAAGATAGATTGAAGAGTGTTGGTGAAGGTCACAAAGATCTATTATACGAAGCACTGAGGAGAGAAGATAACAATTAATATCTCAAACTATGGGAATAAAGCTGTCATGTCTTGAGAACCTAATGAAGACACATCAGTGAAACACCCATTGGCCAAGAGATTCATTCTTTTCCTTCTCTCGGGCACTTAGAAATGTTGCCAAATTCCTAGCAATTTTTCTTAAATACATGGAGATTGTGCAACCTCAAGACGGTATTCGACACTTTGTTTTGATGAGCTCTAAAATGGGATGTAACCATTAAAACATTTATACTTTATAGAATAAATGTAACCATAAAATAATAATCAGCTCATATTCCATAGCGTCCATCAAACATCAGTTTTATACAATAAGCAATACACTATCTAAATAAGACCAACATACATTCTAAAACTTTAATTTACTCCGTCGTAGGCTGTACTTTATGTATGTACATATAAATTAGATGTCGTTTGTGGTTTGTGATGCACTCATTAACCTCATAATTTTCCAGCTTGGATTATTGTCTCTTGCAGACTGAGTTTCCCGTTCACAACTACCAGGCAATTGTGTGTTGCGCACATTATTTTAAAATTAAATGATGATAGCCGTAATCTGGTGTTAATCTGCAGTGCAGTCTACTCTAATGGAATGCTGTACGAGTCCATGCTGTTAATCAAACATATTGTGAGAAGATAAAAATAGATGAAAACGCCGCTAGAGAATTTCAATGAGGACAGGCTGGATGCTACTAAACCTTAAGGATGCGCTCGTTTTTGGTATAGGGGAAAAGGAATTTTATGAAAATATAAGATGTCAATTCTAATATATGTAGAGATATGGCCATATTAGGCTTAGAAAAAGTAGGGGGGGGGGGGCTCTCAACACCAAATCCAAAGTACAAGTAAAGAGAAAGGCAGTAAAAGACGGCACTCTCGGGATCCAGTAGAAAACAACGTGGTTTCATCGTGCATGAAAAAGGTGATCGTCTACACAGCAACAAGTGGGGGAAAAAATCAGTTAAGATTCAGAGAGTGACGCGTTCCACGCACCAAGCGCTAAATCATGTGCTTTGAGCACACTCCACCATTTAGGTGAGCGCATTCCTTTTCGATGTTTGTATATTTGAAGTTCAGGCCAGGCTTCTGGTTTAGCACCCCTCCCCATCACAGGTGCTCCATAAGTGGTGTCCAGACCTATAAATTGCAGGAGTGTCTCTGTATTATACAATAGGAAGGCCCTTTGGTCCCTGGTAAGCAATACCAAAGGCCATCCTATTGTATAAGCATAGAGAGCTCAGCCCAGCTCTCAGGATGAAAGAACTTTTTGCTTACTTTTTCATATCATGTCACAAGGTGATGTCATAAGCAGCAGATACCAAAGACACATTTCTATTTATTTTGTTTTATGCATCTGCTTGCAATTTTTCTAACACCTTTCTTTCATTTTTTTTTTTTTTTTTTTAGTTTGACATATCCCTCTTTAAGGCTTACATGGGGCATGTATTTCCTAAACAGTGTCTAGGTTAGCCATCACTGTCTAATTTGTAAATTTTAGTTTGTGGCACAGTCTTTCTTTATTAACCAACAGCATATAACGTTTATTAGAAACTCAGCGAGGATCACAGCATACACAGATGTCCGTTTCAGCCTTCGTTTGTCCCCTTTCAGAGAAGTGAGCTAGGGGCCCCATGTGTAGGCATTCCCTAGAAGGCTTATGGCGAGACACGTAGATGTATGCCAACCCTGGGGAAATGGAATGAAAGGGGAAAACTTGACAGAAGGAGAATTTATCGTTTGCGTAGCTTCCTAAAAACAAAATTCAATTTGTTGTGTCTATATATTAATAGTTTCTAATAATGCACGTAGACACCAGCACCGCGGGTTACAAACAACCTGAAATTAAACAAAAAAAAAGTCTAAACAAAGAGGAAAAACATGACAAATGATGAGCAATCGTACAGCTATAGAAACAGATATTTGTACAGTGTCACTGATGCCATTTTTTATCATAACAAAAACGACAGCCGACTGTCAGGTGCACTACAGTAAAAAGATAATACAAGTGAGCAGCATTTATCTTAATTTTCTCCACTGAGCTCTGTATTACATTTTGACATTTTGTTATAAATTCCATGTCTGTGAGCGGTGTCTCTGATAATATTGCTTTGTAAACAGGCGGAATTAGATATTCTAAATTGTTAGCCTCAGAATCTTTAAAGGATTTTGTTTAAAGGACAATTGCATGTTTTTGTTTTTTTTTTCGAAACCCTTGCTTCCTCATAGGAAGCTAGGGTTGATCAGGGTCTGCAGAGTTTGGGGGTCTTTCCTCAGCGCTAGTAGAGAGAGACCCTTATTTTTGCATGGAGTCATATTAAAGGTTCCCCTTGAAGATCCCATGCAAAACTAACTTGTGTCTCTATAATAGACGCACTAGTGAAAAATAAAGTGTAATTGTCATTTAATTGAATTTCCCTTTATAGCTAAATGGTCATAGAAGACAAAGTTGTCAAGTACATAACTGCCAACTGTCTCAGATTTTCCCAGACAGTCCTGTTTTTTTGGTTCTGTTCCCTCAAAGCATGGCTCTGTTTCAGCTTACCTGACACGTTTGCACCATGCTTTGCTCTGTGTATATGAAGAATTGTTTTTAACTCTAAAGTGCAAAATGTTTTTCTTTGGCAGACAGAGTACCGTAATTGAGTCTGAATATATATATTTATTTTAAAAAACTGGTGCTAGTGGTATAGTAACGGGAATTCACAGCGGCCTGGCCCAATCAACATTTAACTCCTTCTAGGTCCCGCCTCCTAGCACTGTCAAGCCCCACTCTACTTACTGCATTGTTCCATGGGCATTGTGCTCAGTGGCAACAATTCTAAACTCGTGTGCAAACATAGTAACTTACAGACAATGTTTTCTAGGTTTTTTTTTTAAATAAAAAACTTTTTATTTAAAACAGTTTTTTTTTTTGGGGGGTGGGTAAATTAAAAATATAATAAGGAAAAATAAACCCCATATGTTATAACATAAGAACATATTTTTAGCAGCTTGTGTATACAGTATATAAACCATATATGTATTGTATTTGTTTATATTTAGTTGTTTTTAGTATGTTATTTATAAATAAATAACATTAACTTTTATTTTCAAATCTGTTGAGAAAAAAACTGAACGATTATAACTGTAAATATTCCTATGTGCTGTATAGATTGTCAATGCTGTAGGTATACATTATTATTTTTTCATTTCTTTCATTGTATATCAAATTATGATTTTTTTTATATTTGTTTATTTACATTTTTTTTAACCAATTTATACTTTTTATTTGTTTACTATGTAAAAAGTGTTTTACAACTATAAATGTTAAAATTATAAAATGTCAATAAAAATATATATATGGGAAAAAATAAAAAAGGGTTTAATTGAGAGATGTGGGGAAAAATGTTTAAGGAACAATGTATAGGAAATGATAAACATAGAAACGGTTAGTGCAATCAAGTATCTGTGTTCATAACACACTCCCAGACATAAAGTATATGATTTGTGCTAACAGAGTAACAAAAAAAGAGACTGCATTGTCTGTAAGTGCTATGAGATAAACCACAAACTAACCATTACAGAGTAACAAAAGTACTTCTCACAGGAACAAAATAAACTCACTCTGGTTCATTTCCCCTGTAGTCTTGTCTCAGTTACATCAATTTGTTTCATGTTACAGAGTTTCTACTGTGAATGTAGAGGATTAAAAGTGATCCATACATTGTGTGAATTGTATGCCACTGAATAGATGAAGAGTCAAAGACCCCCCTATGCATCTTCCCCCGCCCCTCCATTTGTATAATACATACACATACATACACGGACACACATGCTAAGACATAGAAACACAGAATGACACACATTCAGATACACAGAATAAAATATCTACAAATACAAACACTGACACACATACAGATACACAGACACACACTGATACACATGCGGATACCCATACACACATGCAGACAGACACACACTGATACACATGCAGATACCAATACAGACAGACACACATGCATGGACCACTCAATATGCCCCTTCAATGCGGCCACGGCGGGGCTGCACCAAAATGCCGACGGGCACACCTTTCCAAAAGTTGCAGGGTGGCCTGGGCCCCCTGATGTGACGGGCCCAGTTGCAGCTGCTACCCTGCGACAACGGTTGTTCCGCCACTGTCTGTAGTGTCTCCTATTTATGACAGCACATGTGTGCTACTTGAAAGTGATTTACTTTATGTTTAATTGTTCTGTTTATGGCATCACCTTGTGACCCATCAGTTTGTGAAGTGATGTCTTATATTGGGGACGCCACAGACATAATCAAAACACCCCAATACAATTTGTAGCTTGTTAAAATGTCAGAGATATGACTAAACAAGAAGGCCCCATTTACTGACACTTGAGGCTGTCTCGCCATTTCATCTTTTTGGATCTGCTTGTCGGATATACCCAAAGAGGATTTGTTCTTATGGTCAAGTAGGCAGGTCATTTTTACCCATTCCCATGCCCCTTTTCATTGGACACCAACATATCATGTCATACCATTTACAAATAGTATGCTATAATTCAGTGGTAGATGAGAGATGTCTGCCACTCAAGGCATTGCTCCAAGGTTCACCAGCAGGATATACTCATTAGGTACAATTCTGCTAATCCAGAGGAAACTTGGAGAGCCGCATGAAAGCTGCACCTCATTTAAAATCTTTTGGAGATTCATTTGGATTAATTTCTTAAAGGGTCAGTCTAGTCCCCAAACTCACGCTGATGCAAGTTATTAAGCTATATGTTTACTACATGTACAGCAGCATTACTTATATAAACACTGAGGAGATACAGTTGTGTTTCATTTAGTCACTTCCTGTGCTCCTCAAAGCAATTACATTGTGTGGACACTAAGTGCCCTTGCTCATGTACACAGTAGGATCTCTTAACAGTGCAACACATTGTCTGATGGCATCACTAGAGAGAAGGAAATTCCATTAATTTGATTGAAATTATTCTCATTGGTTCCTGCAGCAAAAAAAAAAAAAAAAAAGGAAATTACTTTTACTCAATTCATGTGGGCAGTCCTGGTTTCTTGCAAACTGCTGTAATTTCTCAATTTCATCTAGCTGTAAGTATTTTATATTTTAAGCAATGCAAAATGTAAAACATGCATTTTCCAGTACTCTGAAAGCACATTAATATGAATTAATCTTTGGAAGATGCACCGATACACCTATTAATTAGTTTTCTTGCCTCTGACATGCTGTGACCTCTTTTTACGATGAACCTAGTAGTCATAACAAACACCAGATCTATTTAATCCACCTTCATAATTGCTTTTATTTTATTCTAATTAATATCATATTTATTTCGGAATAATTTTTCCAGGCAGAAAAGGAAATGATTAACATGAAGTATTAATCCACTCCTCCGTGGATTGCAAAATGAGAACGCAGTTCGGAAAAATTTTATGTGAAAAAAATACAGTCTGCATGGTACAAACCAAGTAAATAATCACACAAATCAAAAATAGAACTGTAACAATGGAAGGCAATCTACATGTAACAAGACGGAAAAAAAATCCAATAGGTCACATACAAAAAAAGAGGCATTAGAACCCAACAAACAAACATAATGTCCGTCTATCTAGCTTTTCTACACAGCCAAATGGAATAAAAACCTTTTATATCTGTGTGTGGAGTGCAGAACATTACTGGAATTGTTCGAGGCTATGTATTAACTCAGTGCTACTGACTGAAAGGTAATGAAATGTCACATCCAATGTCACTGAGTTTGCATTTGGTTCTTTGTACCTGTGTTATTATGTTTATGTCCCTCTAGCACATTTTTATTTTATTTTGTGCATTATGAATTAAAACTGTTGGGTTTCTAAACTCAGGTAAGCAAGGCTCAATCATTATTTTGTTTGAAATCAGTTTGAACAAACAAGAATCATAGTACATACCCCACCAGATGATATCTCGGAGATGTGAATATTCTGAATAAGGGAAAGAGAGCATTATGTGATTTTAGATGTTATTAAGTCTTCATTGTGTTTTGATGTTGATGCTTTATACTGAAATACAGCATGGACAAAATATTTAACAAGAAAATAAACAGTGGAGAATAGTTTGAGGCATTAATGAACCCAAGGGCAACTCTATTAGCCAAATTCAACATCAGTGGCCAGTTGGCACCAGGAACTTCACATATAAGCGAGTGCAGTTCTTACAAAATAGCCGTACGCGTATCAGTCCGGCAAGTAATGCGCAGTGACATCAACAAAATGGATGCTTCGGAATCGAAGGCTTGATCCTGACAAAGCCACCTTCTTAAGTACACAGTGCTAAATAGTGTTTGCGGCGTGAAAGCGAAGCACACAACAATTATAAACGGTGTTAAAAGAGTTGTAAAAAAATTCCATAAAAGTAGAGAAAAATGCAGAACAAATTTGCGATGACTCTTATTTGTGACATGCCGCTAGGGCACCACCGGATAATTAATGGCTACAATGGAGAACATTCCTTCTGTATAGTGTTTCTACAAGGTTATGTCATCAACAGAATGTAATACAAGACGCAGGTACATCTTCCCCTTTGTGAATGCTGAGTCTCTTTAAAGAACAATTTAAAGCACAATTCATCCAAAGCCAACCCTTTGTTTATATTGGGGCATCTCAGCCCAGTGTCGGTCTTTGTTGCCACTGTAGTGTTAATATACTTGCTTGTGAATGATTTTCAACAAGTCAAATTCTCGACCGAGTGTCATCGCATCTATATTCAAATACTGATAAAGCTACGTGGGGAATCTGTCCGATAAAATTAAGTTATTCCAACGTATAAGCTAGTTTACTTTTAAAAATAGCCTCTCCTGTCATTCGGCCATTTTTTGGTTAGCTCTGGTCTGACATTTACATATCACTGTATTAATAATATCTCTCTCGTTTAGCAATACTTTTACACTGCAACTCGCTTCTGCAGAGGAAAATGCTTAGACTGCAGGGGGACAGACATGATATAGCTGACAGGAGAACCTACAATCAAAAAGCCAGAATTCCAGAAACAAAATGCTACTAAAAGCCACATGAGAGATCAAAACTGTCTCAGGGACATAACCATAGGGTTTGTTAGGGAGGGTAAGCACACAATTTGCTGCCTTAATTACTTATAACTACCATCTCAAATGACTAGCACTTGCACAAATATTGCACTTGTGATCTCTCTATTTGTTAAGTTGCTTATTGAGACACTTTAATTCTGGAAAAAGGTTTTAGTTTTACTGAACAGCATTTCACAGGAGAAAATTATGCACATTTTGACAAAACTGGAAATATGCTGACATTTAAAAGATATGTAGTGAAAAGTAACAGGACACTGATCAATATAGTAACTGGTGAGATGTTAGCAAGACTCCCCCAATGAGTGTTTTGTGTTTTACAAATATGTGCATGGGGTTACCCAGAGTGAGGGCAAATTAGATTTTCTGGCCAGCAAAGGTCAGCCTAGGTGATATGCAATCGTGTGACATAGGACATCCACTATGTATCTCCTGGGCACGCACACACTTGTTGTAGATCCAGTAACATAGCATTCACAGGTGACCTAACCTGTCTGCATGGTGGAGAGAAAATAATGGATGGCAGAAACCATAGCAGATGCATACAAACTATTAGATGGATATAAACCATAGCAGATGCCATAGTAGGTGCATAGAAACTATGGTAGATTCATAGAAACCATACTAGATGCATAGAAAATAGTAGGTGCATAGAAAACATGTTAGATGCATAGAAAATAGTACATGCATAGAAAACATTGTAGATTCCATAGTAGGTGCATAGAAACTATAGTAGATGCATAGACACCATACTAGATGCATAGAAAATAGTTGATGCATACAAACCATACTGGATGCATAGAAAATAGTAGATGCATAGAAAATAGTAGATGCTTAGAAAACATTACATGCATAGAAAACATACTGGATGCCATAGTAGGTGCATAGAAACTATAGTAATTGCATAGAAACCATACTAGATGCATAGAAAATAGTAGATGCATAGAAAATACTGTATTTGCTTGATTATAAGACAAGGTTTTTTTCCGAAAAAAAATTCTGAAAAATACCCCTCGTCTTATAATCGAGGTCGTCTTATAACCTGACCTCAAATTGAGGTCAGACTATAACACAGGGATCCAGGTCCCCCGCAGAGCTGCAGGGGACCTGGATCCGCCTCTCTAACAGCCAGGGGATGTCTGCACAGTGAGAGCAGACTCCCCCTGCTGCCACCCGGCACAACCGCCGGGACTTCTATGATGAAGCCGGGTCCTTCCGTCTTCATCATAAAAGTCCCGGCGGAAGTGCCGGGCATCAGCTGAGGATGTCTGCACGTATCGGGCAGACATCCTCCGCTGCTGCCTGGCACTTACCCTTGTTATTCTGTCCCCCCCATAATAGACGGAAGTGTCGGGCAGCATGGAGGATGTCTGCACGTATCGTGCAGACATCCCCCAGCTGCCCCCACTAGCCACCAGGGAGCAAGAAACAGGTGAGGGGGAGGGAGGGTGGGAGGGGGGACATAATAACAAAGGGGGGGCAGAGAAACAAGAGGGAGAGAGGGGGGTAGAAAGACAAGGGTAGGGAGGGGGGACAGAATAACAAGGGGGGAACAGAGAAACGAGGGGGGGGGCAGAGAGAAACAAGGAAAGGGAGGGGAGGGGCAGAGAGAAACAAGGGGAGAGAGGGGGGGAAGAGACAGAGACAATGGGAGCCAGGGGGGAGACAAAGGGAGGGGGAGAGAGAGACAACACTAAGGGGGGAGAGAGACAAAGCTGGGGGCAAGGGAAAGAGAGAGGCAGCATTGGCACATAAAAGGAAATAAAAACAAGAAATGCATTTTTTGATATCATAATTTTTTATTAAAAAAGCAATTTACATGTGAATATATACAAGTTGAACTTTTTTCCTATAGGGTAGTCTTATATTCAGGCTTTTAGTTTTTTCCTATAGGAATATCCAAAGTTTGGGAGGTCATCTTATAATCAGGGTCATCTTATAATCGAGCAAATACGGTAGTAGATTTATAGAAACCATAGTAGATGTATAGTAATATAGTGTAGAGCAGGCCTGCCAGCTGTTGGAGTGCTACATATTCAATGATAGTTTCTTGTTACTAAAAGTATTCATTCAGAACTGTGCCCGAGTGAGGCTCTACCAGAATTAGCAGAGGGGAGCAAAGCATTTAGCAACTACTAGAAACAGGGTGACTGGGGGCCACACTTAATTTCCTGATGGTGCTTCATTAGAATAAAAAAATATTAAAATAGGAAGAATACATTATTAGTAGTGTTGAGCGAACCTGAACCGCACTGTTCGGGTTCGTACCGAACATTACGGTGTCCGTGCCACGAACCCGAATCCGGACATTTCAATGTATGTTCGGGTTGGAGTTCGAGGTTCGGCTATAAACCGAAAGTCTTTAAACCGAAAGTCATTCGGTTTATATTACTTGGATTATTTCTATACAAAAACCATTTAAATGTATTGAACTATATAATGTATGATTGTGACTCTTTTATTGTATTTGTATCTTCAAGTTTGCGGATAAAAAATAAAATAAAATAATTTGTAACCTGAATCCGGAATGCTGAGGTGTAAATCATTCCAATGGAGATCCTGGGCTCCTTCCCATTTCTCCTCTGTTGAACCCACTACTTCAGTCAACAGGTTTTTGACATTTGACCAGTGTGCTGATGCTGTGTTTCAAGATTTATCACTTAGAAAGTGCAGAGTCAAGGGGAATACAAGTGAGGTCTGGACACGCGCTAAACAGTTGCTGATATTGTTCAAATTACTGTAGCAATTCAGTTTTATTTTCTTGATGGAAAAATAAAACAGAGGGCAAGAAATGAACGGACGAGGCAGCCTTCTTTCATTATTGGCCTGATACAAGAGCCCAAAACTAATAATCTGGCGTGAAACGGCAAACGAGAGGGAGAGGTGAGAATACAGGGAAATAGAAAATACATTTGCTTTATTCAGTGGAATCTCTCGCAATCTATTATGCTTTATCCTTCTTACACATTCATTCTATTTTAATATCCTCGCTTTCATAAATCATTCTTTCTCGGACATAATTGAATATTCTGTTCCCCTCTTGACCCTTCCATATACGCTCAATCTCCCTGTTAATTTGCAGTATAATGGAACAGTTCAGACAGTCAAGGATGACATTAAAGGACAGATTATACTACACTTTAAAAAAAAAGTATATTGTTTTAATTTGTAAAATATAATGCCCCCCCCCCCCCCCCCCCCAGCAGTGCTCTCTGAATGAGGAGGTGAGGGCCATGTTATTCTCCTTTAAGTAAGTTCAAGACTGATCCAACTCATAAACACAGCCCAGTGATGTTGTTAGATACAGTTAGATGTGAGCTTTCAGAGATTATTTTCTGCACTGTCCATGGTCAGCTGAGCTCTTCTATCAGGAGAAGATCACCAAGTTAAATTGGAGAGATTTACCATTAAGTGATTAAACCTCTATGCCCTGTCTGCAATTACAGAAGAGAATAACTCTAACTATACTGCAAAGACAAGAGAGACGAAATGCTCAGTAATGATTATATCCCTGCAGATAGATGAGAAGGGTTCTTGCCTGGGCTGGTGCCACCAATATCCGAGGTAGACGTCGGCCTAGGGTGCATGTCTACTGTGGAAATTCCACCCGCCACGAGAGTTGAGCAGTACCCTGGTGGTGGCAGCCGTGCTTTAAAATGGAGGCCAGAGGTGTCCCTCTAAAAGAGCGAGAACCTAGAAAGCCTCCTCAGGCTCAAGAATCAGAGAGTTAGTGTGCCGAGCTTTTCTATGTAATTAAGTCCCCATTCTAGTCTCTTGGTTTCAGCTTCTCCATTTTGTATGGTAGACTGGAGACTTAGGTCCTGTCAATGCATGGGGGGGAGAATAAGGTGCTCACATGACTCTGCCACCAAGTTTCCTTTTTTTTATTAGCGGGAGATGATCTGCTCCTTCAGCACCTCCCCTTCCCATCTATTTGGAGAAGAAGGAGTAGGAAGGTGCAGATCCTCCAGCTGATGACCCTTTCCCAGACAGGCCCTACATAATTGGGCATATATAGAGTAAAGGGGAAGGAGTACAATGGGTTGTGGAAAAAAACCTTTGCTCCAGTCCTGGATCATGGCAACTATGTCACTATGGTATCTTTTCTTTACCATAGATCGGTTATGTTTTATTGAGTCCAGAATAAAGGTGGACAGTGTAAAGTTAACATTTTCTTTTTGGAGGGCAGAGGGAAGGGGTTACTTTCACTGTAGAATACCGAGTTCGAAAAGTACACAAAACAAAATTGAGGAATAAAAAAAAAAATCAGAAAGAGAGAAACAGCATAAAAACTTACAATCAATGGAATTTTCAGTTAAATATGCTGATTGATATCCAGTTCCTTAATACAGCAACAAGAGTAATCACATCAATATTTCAAAAGAGAGATCAATATGTAAAGCTGTGGCTGTTTCAAAGACTGATACATCTCTTTAATCATTTCACAACTGCCACTTACATACAGATACAGGAGCGGAAAAGCAAGAGTACCAGTGTAAAAACAGGTATGAAGCAATAGCAAGCTATTTTTATATTTCAGCCATGATGAATCCGTTTTATAGAGCATAAACTTGACTGACTGTGTTGTAGCTTTTTTGACATTTTGCAAAGTATGATTGTAGCTTTTATATTAGAATTTTGTAATTAGTATATGCTTTATATTGTTTTTTGATTTCAGATGAAATAGGCAGGTTGGAACACAAAATGTTTACTAAAAGTGAAGTGTGGGTGAATTGCAGGTGAATTGAAGTGAGATGAACATTTCATCTCACTGATGACACCCGTCTCTGCCCCCCAAGGCAACTCAATCATTTGGTGATCGGGGGTGCCATATTGAAGAGGAGGCCTGTGTCCAGCAGAAAGCAACAGAAGTGATAAAAATAATCTCTTCCATCGCTCTGAACTGTTGCTTGACTGCCCCTTGAGGCAGTCAGCAACATTACAGTGAAAAAAAGGAAAAAGCTAACACTAGATCTACTAACCATAGATCTAGGGTTACGGTTACTATTAGGGTTAGTTTTATAATTAGGGTTAGGGTTAGAGGTGGGTTAGGGTTAGAATTAGGGTTATTACAAGGGTTAGATTAAGGGGTGGGGTAGATTAAGGGTTAAACTTAGGGACAGGTTTGGGGTCAAAAAATCACTATAGGAGAAAATGGTTAGTAAAGAAAAAAAAACACTTCTATCGGTTACTGCCCTATTATTTAAAAAAAAAAAAAAACATGAAAACATTGGTATTTCTCAACACACAGCCCAGGACAAATATTAGAAACTATCATATTTTATATATTTTTAATAGTAAATTATATCCTATGATGAAAATAATAGCATCAAAAGAAAGTCCCATCTGTTCTTTAAAAAATGGTATGTAATATATAATGATATATCTTTGTGTGGGTGTACTGAAGACAAAGAAAGAAATCACAGTTAAGCAAGCGTATGACAAAAAAAATTGAATTCTGGTCTTTTAGGTATATCAAAAGCAGCATAGAACTCTGTCACTAAGGGGTTAATAATTGGACTCAGACTGTTCAATGCCCTCCCCCCATTGCCCACATTCTATCCAATATGTGTAGGGTTCATTAATTGATGTGACACTGGCAACCACTCCCCTTTACTTTACTCACCTGCAGTCTCCAAAGATTTTGATTCCTATTCCTAGACTTACAATGCACCGACTTATTCATCTGTATTGTGACTCATTCAGCTGTCAACAACTTCTATTTACCCCTCCCCCACCTTTCCTCCTGCCTTTTCACTCACCTTATGTTTCTCATGTTAGCCATTCCCTCCAGGTGGTAAGCTTGTGAGTAGAACCCTCAACCACATACTTTAGTCTGAAAGTGTTCGTCCAATTTTGGTGTAGTGGTGGGCTAAGCAAAATATGGCCATACATTGTGACTAAATCTCCAATATTTTTTCATCTAAGCTAGTTGCTTTGTAAATATCTAAAATGATTTAAAAATGTAAAAAATAACATTAAGATAATATGTTGTATGGATGCACACTGCATGTGTGTATTGCACGGTGGGAATGGCAAAATAAACAGATCATTTGATATTTGGCCAGGCTAGTGGGAATTATTAACATACAGCAAGTAAAAGGTTTACATAACATTTACTGCACAATTACTCTCCTAGGCCAGATCCATCATTGGGTTTGATTATCTATTTCAGGATCAGAAAAAAAAAAAGAAAGGAGAAGCAGTAGTGGAGATGGGAAAATATTTTCCACAAGGGCATTTTACTGGCTCTCTTACAACTGATGATTCGTTTCGGATAATACTCAGAAAAGAAAATGTATTGTAATTGCCAAGCTCATCCCAATCAATGGTATTCTTTTTAGGAGTACTGCAATTAAGGGAAGAGTTCTTACATACTTCTAATGCTGGATCAGCATGTAAAACAGGAGTTCATATCACAGCATTAAAAAGTAAAACTAATAGCCCAGCCATTTATAGACTTTAATTTGGCTCCACAAAATAAAATTCCAGAATTAAGTAACTATCCCTGTTATTAAAAGTGAGTTGTATGCTAGTGAGATATCTCAGTGGGTCAGTGCATGAGTATGTAATCAGTCCTAAGGGATGTAAGCTCATCATTATGGTTGACTCCTCTCTTTATCCTTCTTAGGTAGACAAAATGAATACCATTAAATTGGGTAATTGTAACAGGTTGTTTTAAAGCCCCAGGAAGTACTTTAAGCGTTGTATGACATCCCCTGTATGGGTGAAAACCTTGCATCCTCAATCTTGGGTCCTCTAACCAGAGGTCTGGGAGTTTGACAGAGTTTTTGCTGTTCTACTCTTCTGGACAGAGTCCTCTGATGTTGTCCATGGGATCTGCTCTCCAAGTTTAGGAGTCACAGCCTAAAGTGCTCCTATCACCACTGAGATCACCTTAACTTTCCACGTCTTTAGTTCCTCTTTCAGGCCCTGCTGCTTTTCGAGCATCTCCGACTCTTTCTTCCTGGAGTTGCAGTCACCTGGCACTGCTACATCTATCACCCTCACTCTCTTCCGGTCCATGTCTACTAACACAATGTCTGGCTAATTGGCCAGTCTGTCCATCTGGATCTTGAAGTCCCACAGAATCTTAGCCTTGTTATTCTCCACGACTTTATGTGGAATCTCCCACCTGGACTTGGGGGGGATTAGCCCATATTCTGTGCAGATGTTCCTCCACATAATGCCAGCTACTTGCTTGTGGTGAAGTTCACTGTTTGCTGTTACTGCTATCATCTTACACCCTGCCACTATGTGTTGGACTGTCTCAGAGGACTCTCTACATAGTCTGCTACAGGTATTATATATATATATATTCATATGTAATCAACTATTTAAAGATCTATTGAGATGTATGCATGAAGTATGAGCTTTAATCTATATTAGCGAAGATATGATGCCAGAACTAGCTGGACTTGATGCATTTTGCACTATTTGAGGTAAGGAGTTTCATTGTTTTTGGATGTGCAGCTATTCACATCTTGCATATCAATCTATAACATTTTTATTTATACCTTTATTTTTCTTTTATCATATAACTGTGTTTACTCAAATTGTGAAGGCCATAAAATGTATTTTGATTTTTAATCTGTGTCATCTCTTAAATGAAACCCATTTCACAACGGAAAGTTGACTTCAGAGAAGATTTAGTTACCATTGTTTCAGTAAATTTAAACTATTGTGGTTTCTATAATTCAATGAATTGCAGTTTTGTAATCTCATAGACAATCTGTAGTTTACAGTTTTTCTTTGTCACCTTTTTTTTTTTTTTGATTAACTTACTCCTGGCAGAAATCATAGCAGCGTAAGAGAGAGAGAAAGAAAAAAGCAATAAATTAGAATTGTATTTTCTTACAAAATTGTTAAATGATGCTTGAGAAACATTAATCCTTATGTCAACATGTAAGCAAACACACACATTTCAGAAAACAAATATGCAAACATATGCAAAGCTACAGAAATATTAATGTTTCAAATCAAACTTTTCCAGAACTTCTTGAAAGATGTTACCACAGTGTTGCCAAATAAAAAATAACGTATCAAGCAATGAAGTGAAATATCACTGTTTCTGTTATATTGTAGGGTATGTATACAATTCAAATGACTGTTGTTCTTATTTGTAGCTGTTTTTGTAAAAACTGCACTATTCCCTTGGTTGGGATGTTCACGATCATTAATGGATTGTCGTCGCATGCTTAGGGTTTGAGAAGAGTCCTGATGTCAATACTGAACATTTGAACTTGATTAGGTTCTTAGTAAGACTTTGAATGGTCCTATTAATGGTTGACTTTGACTGTTGAACTTGTGGACTATGATGATGTCCAGCAGCTGGCCTGACATGTATAGGTAAGTTATATGTAATATTAAAAATCAAACAAAACAAAAAATTATCGTTCTACTTAAGCTTATATTAGTCTGTTTGTGGATGACTTACAATTACAGTAGGAAAGTTTTACTGAGACAAAGAAATCCAAATAAAATCCATAACTCTAATTTCTCTTAAAAAAACAAAAGATTTTTAGGAAAAAACTTGCAATATCAGCATAATAAAAGCAGTTATCAAAACTACCGTGATTGAGCTAAAAGGGAGGTCATAAATGCAACTAAGAGCCGTGTTGTAATGCTGCATTTACCTCCCTGTTTACTTTTACCTTGCTCTTCTGCATAGTATCAGTTATTTTATAACTTGCAGAATATTTTGAAGACTGCATTGTTTGAAAGAATAACATGATAGTAGTTTAGGTTTACGGCGAGTTATGTGGAGTTTTTCAATTAAAGGTGAGTTGCAGGGAGTTGAGGTAAGATGAACATTTCATCTCACCTGTTAAGCTATAAATTGTGCAGGGACAAACCTGGCGAGATGGCTTGGCAGGAGAAACTCACCAGGTCAATCCCTGCAGAATGTATGGTTAAATAGGTGAGATAGAGTGTTTAGTGACTAGCACCCATAGTTTGCCAGTAACGTAATACTCTGCAGTACCTGAGAGCTTGAGGATAGTTGGTTGTGAGTTTTTGGGCCTTAGTGAACAAGGTATTAAAGTATTATGGATCAAAACCAGAAAATGTATTGATCAAATGCTTTATTTTCAACCCTGCATGAACCAGAGCAGTTACAAGGGTGAGATGACCAAGGCACATAACTAGACCACTGCCCTCTCATGCAACAGAGCTGCAGGTTTCTGTCCCTTCTAGTCAGCTCTCTAGTGCCAATTGCGTCATGCACATGATTGTTCAGACCAGAGAGTGGGACATGTAGGCATCTCCCCGCACCCCAGTTAAAAAAACATGTGCAAAAAACCCACAGTGCCCTCAGCACCACTGCTTACTACAGGGACCAGCAGTGAGTAAATGAGCCTCCCAGGCAGCAGAGCACCCAACAGAGAGGTGTATCTAATTATGTTTTTCTGCAAAAAAAAAATGCTATGAAACCATGTGGTCCTAGTGCAGAGAGTAACAGCTACAGCAACATCCAGAGTCCTGGTTCTGTGGACTCCTCCTTACTTCCCAACTTCTGCCCCCTACCGAGCATGTGCGCTCGCACTAGAACTCAAACAGACAGTCCTGCTGCACATGGGCACAATACGCATTGCGAAATACAGGAGAGTGGGATCGGGAAATCAGGCTTGCAATCCTGAATCCCACCAAACTCAATCTCTGTCCCGAGATCAGGACTGAGGTAGAACATGATGGGACACAGCCTCAAATCTGAGACAGCTGGGAGGCATCCTCCTGGCTGTGGATGTTCCTGCTCCAGCTGTGCAGTTTTCTGATTTATTTATTACAGGTGTATCAGCAGTAAAAAAACTAAATTATTATGTAAATATTCAGCTTTGCAATTTAAATGTACAGACATCAAAATAATTTCGGGATTCCAGTAATCATTGATGTTTTCAGAACACATTGTTAGAAGTAGTGAGTTGACTTTAACATACTATTAAACAATATACTGAAGTGAACAAAATCAATTTAAAAGAGAAGGCACATCTCGTCAAAACATCACAGCTCAATTATTTAATCAGATATCTATTTGTAAGAAATTACCCAATGGCAATCAGAACAATTAAAATTGCAAAGGAAGCTTTTTTTTTGTTTTCCATAAAAAAAAAATATATAATAAAAAAAAAAATCAAGTGAGCTTGATTAGTGATATAAATTATTCACAGTACTGTCTAAAGGTCATCTTAGATGCCACTGAGCAAAAATCATCAAACAAGTAGAAATCAAGGTGCTCTGTCGTGATTAGATCCTTTAAACGAAAGACTACAATTTCTAAAAATCAAAGTAATGCATTAATATACACATTTAATTAAAAAAAAGTTACATTTTCCACATGAAAGTGATAAGTCTAAGATTAACAATCTTTTTTTTTTTTATTTTGATTTGTTTTATTTTAATGAGTTTTTTTATGTAATGCAAGTGACCCTTCTTCCTTGATCATTTATAGAAACAAGTGCAGGAATAAAACGATCCATTTTTAATACAGGTGCAATTATTTGTGAAGGTATATTTTGTATAATTTTCTATGTAACAAAGATATAATAAAATGTCCATGATCTCACAACAGTAGCTACAGGCTTTAAGATGTACTTGTTCTTTATTATAAGTTTTGTTTGCTTGTTTGATTGCTTTTTCATTTGTTTCCCAAGGACTTGCCTAGCTTTGTGCCCTAAGAGGGGCACACATTGTCTAATGTATACATTAAGGGACATAAGAAAAACGATTATAAATTAGGAATAAAAAACAACTTCAAGGTAAGGACCAATCAGAAGAAAGGAGATGCAGGAACACATGAAAATAGACTGGAACCTGATCATAGAACATGCAGGAACCAATAAGAATAGATTGGAACCTTATCATAGAACATGCAGGAACCAATAAGAATAGATTGGAACCTTATCATAGAACATGCAGGAACCAATAAGAATAGATTGCAACCTGATCATAGAACATGCAGGAACCAGTAAGAATAGACTGGAACGTGAACATAGAACATTAAGGAACCAATAAGAATAGATTGCAACCTGATCATAGAACATGCAGGAACCAATAAGAATAGATTGCAACAGTGGCGTCCCGAGGGGGGGGCGGGGGGGGGCGGACCGCACCGGGTGACACCTCCAGCGGGGGTGACACCCGTGCTGCCGGCACCCCCCCGCATCGCGCTGGCGCTGGTTAACTTTTTTTCTGGCAGCCGCATCCCCTGGACGCGGCCGCCGGAAAAAAGTAAAAAAAAAAAAAATCCACCGCAACCGGAAGTGACGTTACGTCACATCCGGTTACTGTGTTTCCCTCCTCCGTGCAAGAGGGAAGACTGCACGGAGGAGGCGTCCGGGAGCAGAGAGCAGCATTCAGGTAAGTGATGGGGGAAGGGGGGGAGGAGGCTCTGGCTGGCACAATATTACTGGGCTCTGGCTGCACAATATTACTGGGGTCTGGCTGGCACTATATTACTGGGGTCTGACTGGCACTATATTACTGGGGTCTGACTGGCACTATATTACTGGGGTCTGAGTGGCACAATATTACTGGGCTCTGGCTGCACAATATTACTGGGGTCTGGCTGGCACTATATTACTGGGGTCTGACTGGCACTATATTACTGGGCTCTGGCTGGCACTATATTACTGGGGTCTGAGTGGCACTATATTACTGGGTTCTGACTGGCACTATATTACTGGGGTCTGGCTGGCACAATATTACTGGGCTCTGGCTGCACAATATTACTGGGGTCTGGCTGGCACTATATTACTGGGGTCTGACTGGCACTATATTACTGGGCTCTGGCTGGCACTATATTACTGGGGTCTGAGTGGCACTATATTACTGGGCTCTGGCTGGCACTATATTACTGGGGTCTGGCTGGCACTATATTACTGGGGTCTGGCTGGCACTATATTACTGGGGTCTGGCTGGCACTATATTACTGGGGTCTGGCTGGCACTATATTACTGGGCTCTGGCTGGCACTATATTACTGGGGTCTGGCTGGCACTATATTACTGGGGTCTGGCTGGCACTATATTACTGGGGTCTGGCTGGCACTATATTACTGGGGTCTGGCTGGCACTATATTACTGGGCATCTGGCTGCACAATATTACTGGGCATCTGGCTGGCACAATATTACAGGCATCTGGCTGCACAATATTACTGGGCTCTGGCTGGCACTATATTACTGGGGTCTGGCTGGCACTATATTACTGGGGTCTGGCTGGCACAATATTACTGGGGTCTGGCTGGCACTATATTACTGGGCTCTGGCTGGCACTATATTACTGGGCTCTGGCTGGCACTATATTACTGGGCATCTGGCTGCACAATATTACTGGGCATCTGGCTGCACAATATTACTGGGCATCTGGCTGGCACAATATTACAGGCATCTGGCTGGCACTATATTACTGGGGTCTGGCTGGCACTATATTACTGGGCTCTGGCTGGCACTATATTACTGGGCATCTGGCTGCACAATATTACTGGGCATCTGGCTGGCACAATATTACAGGCATCTGGCTGCACAATATTACTGGGCTCTGGCTGCACAATATTACAGGCATCTGACTGGCACAATATTACTGGGCATCTGGCTGGCACAATATTACAGGCATCTGGCTGGCACTATATTACTGGGCATCTGGCTGGCACTATATTACTGGGCTCTGACTGGCACTATATTACTGGGCATCTGGCTGGCACTATATTACTGGGCATCTGGCTGGCACTATTACTGGGCTCTGTGTGGCACAATATTACTGGTATCTGACTGGCACAATATTACTGGTATCTGACTGGCACACTATTAATGGGCTCTGAATGGCACACTATTCCTGGTATCTATAATTGTAAAATTATAATTGTAAAATTTTCAAAACATTGAAAAAATTGTGGGTGTTTTCTACATTTTTATTATGGGGGGGGGGGGGGGGGGTGCCACACTCAGGGTCCGCCCCGGGTGCCAAATGCTCTAGGAACGCCCCTGGATTGCAACCTGATCATAGAACATGCAGGAACCAGTAAGAATAGACTTGAACGTGAACATAGAACATTAAGGAACCAATAAGAATAGATTGGAACCTTATCATAGAACATGCAGGAACCAATAAGAATAGATTGGAACCTTATCATAGAACATGCAGGAACCAATAAGAATAGATTGCAACCTGATCATAGAACATGCAGGAACCAGTAAGAATAGACTGGAACGTGAACATAGAACATTAAGGAACCAATAAGAATAGATTGGAACCTTATCATAGAACATGCAGGAACCAATAAGAATAGATTGCAACCTGATCATAGAACATGCAGGAACCAATAAGAATAGATTGCAACCTGATCATAGAACATGCAGGAACCAGTAATAATAGACTGGAACGTGAACATAGAACATTAAGGAACCAATAGGAATAGACTGGAACCTTATCATAGAACATGCAGGAACCAATAAGAATAGATTGGAACCTTATCATAGAACATACAGGAACCAATAAGAATAGATTGCAACCTGATCATAGAACATGCAGGAACCAGTAAGAATAGACTGGAACGTGAGCATAGAACATTAAGGAACCAATAAGAATAGATTGGAACCTTATCATAGAACATGCAGGAACCAATAAGAATAGATTGGAACCTTATCATAGAACATGCAGGAACCAATAAGAATAGATTGCAACCTGATCATAGAACATGCAGGAACCAGTAAGAATAGACTGGAACGTGAACATAGAACATTAAGGAACCAATAAGAATTGATTGGAACCTTATCATAGAACATGCAGTAACCAATAAGAATAGATTGCAACCTGATCATAGAACATGCAGGAACTAATAAGAATAGATTGCAACCTGATCATAGAACATGCAGGAACCAGTAAGAATAGACTGGAACGTGAGCATAGAACATTCAGGAACCAATAAGAATAGATTGGAACCTGATCATAGAACATTAAGGAACCAGTAAGAATAGATTGGAACCTTATCATAGAACATGCAGGAACCAATAAGAATAGATTGGAACCTGATCATAGAACATGCAGGAACCAGTAAGAATAGACTGGAACGTGAGCATAGAACATTAAGGAACCAATAAGAATAGATTGGAACCTTATCATAGAACATGCAGGAACCAATAAGAATAGATTGGAACCTTATCATAGAACATGCAGGAACCAATAAGAATAGATTGGAACCTTATCATAGAACATGCAGGAACCAATAAGAATAGATTGCAATCTGATCATAGAACATGCAGGAACCAGTAAGAATAGACTGGAACGTGAGCATAGAACATTCAGGAACCAATAAGAATAGACTGGAACCTGATCATAGAACATTAAGGAACCAGTAAGAATAGATTGGAACCTTATCATAGAACATGCAGGAACCAATAAGAATAGATTGGAACCTGACCATAGAACATGCAGGAACCAATAAGAATAGACTGAAACCTGATCATAGAACATGCAGGAACCAGTAAGAATAGACTGGAACGTGAGCATAGAACATTCAGGAACCAATAAGAATAGATTGGAACCTGACCATAGAACATGCAGGAACCAATAAGAATAGACTGAAACCTGATCATAGAACATGCAGGAACCAGTAAGAATAGACTGGAACGTGAGCATAGAACATTCAGGAACCAATAAGAATAGATTGGAACCTGACCATAGAACATGCAGGAACCAATAAGAATAGACTGAAACCTGATCATAGAATATATAGGAACCCATTAGAATATGCCTCACGTAAGCTATGGCTCATTTCTTTTTAACAACACGAATGCAAATTTATTTATCTAAAATATATTCCTATGTTAAGTTACAGCAAAAAAATTGTTTTTGAGCAAAACTTTAAATTAAACAAAAAATGCACGCAGAGAAAACAATTCTCATGCTGTTAGAACAAGGTCATCCTGACATGTCACATCATTACAATGAGTGATCTTAGCAACTTCACTTGTTTGCTGACAACAGTGAGACTCGGTGACAGGAAGCTGAAATGCATCTTGTTCATTAAATTTCTTAAAATGCTAATTGGGCAGTAACAAAGTTTAGAAACCAAATTAGACAGAGATCAGAAAACACACACTGCGTGAACATATCTTTTTTAAAATGGACACCTTATATCTGTCAACATCCTTCTGATGGAAAAAAAAAAAAAGGTTTAGAAATAGGAATTTTTGACACAGGAAATGGATGTAAGACAGTTTTCAACAAAAATAAAATGTATACATTACAAGAACAGGTGCAGGTGAATCCCTGCTTAATATTATAAAACATAGAACTGTGAAGGGGTGGGGATAGGGCATGTGGAAAGTATATTTACTAAGTTGCAGTGATGCTAGGGAACAGATATCAAAAGCAGGGATTGTATAGGGCAGTGTTTCCCAACCCAGTCCTCAAGGCACACCTACCAGTCCAGGATTTAGGGATTACCTGGGTGTGTCTAAGGTGTTTTTACAAAGAAGAAAAAAAACACCTTAGACACAACTGGGTAATCCCTAAATCCTGGACTGGTAGGTGTGCCTTGAGGACTGGGTTGGGAAACACTGGTATAGGGCCCTTCCACCCCTGGTAACGATTATGCAGGCGTTGAATGGTTCTCAGTGGTCCGAACTCACCTCTCAAATGATCCAACAATAGAAATAATGGACTCGGTACCACAATGGTGACACGGCACCACAATGTTGACACGGCAGGCAACAAATTGTTCACAGGATACCTGTGTCACTATTATGGATTAAAAAAGTACTATCACTTTCATCTGTCCAAATGCATAATAAAGGGGCACATTACAATTTTACTTGCCTGGCAAATCTTACAAACTGTTGCGAATAGCAGAAGTATTATTAAACACAAATCTACAGACTACAGACAAGCCAAAAGACTTGCTTTCCCCACAGAAGTCTCACATTCGCCATGCTACCACCACTGCAAGGGATTCTGGGTAGGCCCATACAAATAAGTTCAACAATGACCACCTTTTGCCTCTATATTCATTTTAGACATGGACCCCTTGGAGCATGTGCCCACTGTACAAGGACAGAGGTGCAGAGCCAGATAACCACTCGTGGATAGCTCTCAATGGAACTCATCGGCATAAGGCTGGTTACTGACCCATTTTTGTTATACCTCTGCCAGTCTTATTAGCATCTGCTGCCTTACTCACTGGGAGAGTTCTCAATATAAAATAGCCCTATAGGGTTGATAATGTCTGCCGTGTAGCCAAGGGCCCCCGATATCTTCAAAATTCTCATGGCACAAAGTTTTTCAAGCATACAGGTTTTATTTATTCTGTCACGGTTTTCTCTCCAGGATAGGGGTAGTATTCTTCATTGCGATGTACTTTCAAGTCGCATCATGACTTTTGTCATGGTATATGTATATATAAAATTAGTGTGCAGTATTAACTGGCCTTTTTTTTTTAAAACTAAATCATTATTTCTCAAAGTGTCAACCTCTTGACTTGACTTCCCTAGTCTTTTTGCAATACATTTGATATATATTTTTATGGGTAAAAAAAAGGGGCAATTTTAAGTGACCCCAAACTTTTGAAAAATACAGTATAGATCAAAATCAGGCTCAACTTTTCACCTAAAAATCTCCTTTTCTTGTAAATGAAGCTAATGTAAGTGGGTGGAATACACCCTACTCTTTCTAATGCAGTTTCTTTAAAGGGACTGTCTGGTACCCAAAGGCATCTTCCAAATGTTAATGCATATTAATGTGCTTTCAAAGTACTTTTAAATGCATGATTTACTTTTTTGCATTGATTAAAACATAAAATATTTACAGCTAGATGAAATTGTGAAATTATAGCAGTTTGCAAGAAATCAGGATTGCCCACACTAGCTGAGTAAAAGTCTATTTCCTTTTTTTTTTTTTTTACTGCAGGAACCAATGAGAATAATTTCCTTCAAACGAATGGCATTTCTTGTCTCTCTAGTAATGTTACCAGGCAATGTGTTGCACTGTTAAGCGATCTGACTGTGTACAAGAGCAAGTCCACACAATGCATTCTATTCTAGTAGCACAGGAAGTGACTAAATGAAACAAAACTTTATATCCTCAGTCTCTATATTATCAGTGCTGCCGCACCTGCAGTAAACATGCAGAGTAATCACTGGGGGAGGGCTTGAGTCAAATATTAAAAATGTGATTTATGCAGAATGTCTGCATCAAATCCCACTAGAAAAAAAAAAAACCTGTGCACTATACAAGCAGTAATCTTCAACTTGCACCAAAGGGCGATTGGGGACTAGACTGTCCCTTTAAGTGTTAATAGTATCCCACTAACAATAAGGTTGAAATAAATGCAAGCCACTCAAAGGGCTGATTTCACCATTGATTTACTATTTTAATGACTATGTATAGTCTGATTACTATACTATTACTGTTGTGTGCATTACACTTGTTTGTTAAACATTTGATTACAATCATAACAATGAAAATAACAGCTTCACTAGATCCTTACTAAATCCAGAGCCGATGAATTAAAAAACAATTTTAAAAAGCATGTAGTTTGAAGTGCTCATGATTACTCAATGACTATAGCACTTTCATCCCATACAATGAATCTGGAATTATCAAGTGATTTATTTTTATATGTTCTATGGCATGCTAATGATAAATACATTTTGCTTATAAGATGATCTCCATTTCGGACCTGTTCTCATATTTAGCTGCTCTGGAGGAAAATCCCATGAAGTGTTATGGCCCATGTCAATGTCGGGGCTTTTAAGAAACTAAATAATGTTGGGAGCATTGGTGACTTTAAAGGGTTAACGGGTTCAACACTGGATAAACAGCTCTTGAGTATTAAGAGGCAACAAAAGCAGTGTAAAAAATAAAGTGCATCAATATATAACCTATGTGAGGGTATTTCCTCTTCCTTCTGTGTATGTGAATGGGAAAAAAAATACAGAGAAAATATAGTGCAGTAGGTATTTATCTTATATACATGCTAGTGGATGTTGCAGATTGCACACTCACTTTTCCAGTTATGTTGCATAAAAGCTGGTCTTGAAATGATGGAACAAGTCTCCTTTGGCACCTCCAAACAATGGGAACACAACTTGTATATGTCAGTTCAGTATAACAATTTATCAGACAAAAGCACAAAAAATTGTAGGTAAGAATAGGTCAGGCTACAGCTCCGGACAGGCAGCAGGGGACGAGTGTAAAAAAGTCATGGCTGACACTCAGCTCGCCAATGCTCCAAGTAAAATATGTAGAAAAAAAGCAGAAATAGGCACTCCACGGTCTTAACCATAAGGTGGATTTATTCCAAAATCAGGTGCATATAAGGTAGACAAAGAGATAAAGCATAACGCATTTCATCCTCGAGGGCACTTAGTCTTTGTAACCTTTTGTCAGCTAACCCTCAAGATGTGTAGTTACAATATTTTCAGCACTCTTTTGAAGTCGCTGGTAACTACATGTACTGTAGTAAAGTACAATGCAAATCCATTCCTGAACCTCTCTCAAAAAATCGGAAAAGGTCTTGAGGCAGTAGAGTATCTTCCACAAGGCAAACAAAGCACTTGCCTAGGGCGGCACTTTGCCAGAAGGTGTTAAAGCACACTTCCTGTGCTTCAAACATTTTCACTCTCTTCCCCACCGTTCAGCAATCTTTAGTTCCTTCCAATTAATCATGGTGATGGGGGCATGTAATGGACATGGTGGGGGTATGTAATGAGGGTGGTGGTGGCATGTAATGGGGGTGATTGGGCATTTAGATGTGTATGCAATGTGGGTGATGGCGGCATGTAATGGGGAGATTAGTAATTTTATGTGTGGCAATGTGGGTGATAGGGCATGTCGTAGGTGTGCAACGTGGGTGAGGGGATACACCACTGTCTTGAAGGCTTCAACTTGGTATCCTGAAGAATAAGGGCACTCAGGCTTAAATCACTGGACTAGGGTCTTACCACTAAACAGTGAACTATATTGACCTGACAAGGACATTACAAAAGCCAAGCATTCATAACTGAGCTGGAATGCTAGGTGAGTAAGAAAATCTTTCTTGCCTTGTCAATTCCCTTGTCAATTCACCACAGTTCATTGTTTACTGAATGTGCCCAGTTTCAGGCCATGGGTGATTGGCTATGCTATGATTCCACATTAAATTAAATAAATGACATCTATACCCAGGGGAGGCCTGGCAATGGGGAGCCATGGGGCTATTTCCACCCACACTGTTCTCTATCCTTACTCATTAGGCTGGGACTGCCCCACTTTTGACTTCCACATGCCCCCGTGTGAAACCCCCTTTTCGATCTTTCTGTCCAATTGTCTTGTCTGTCTATGAATCTCTATACTTTATATGACAACATATCTGAAGGGTTAATTTGGATCTGTAAGGGTTAAAAGCCGACAGTGTGTATAGTAAGCTGATGTCTGTAACAGCTTCTGGAAGTCAGATCACGCCAGAAGCATAATTGTTATGAGAATGGTCTTATCTTACTATTCCAAGGCAAGAACAGAGGTTTTTGGAACATCAACAATTTATCTCTGAAAAATTCTGTAATTTTCCATAAGAACGACTTTTTGTAACACTATTTTACATATTATATTTTAGTGTATTTTCTTACTGAACACGCCTTTCTGCATATGAGAATAACCAATTATATTGTAGAAACCAATGCTTTTATCTTCGTTAATATACGCTCGTCTAAACAATTAAAATCCAAGTTAAGGAACATGAAGCATTGTCTAGTCTTTTCCTTAGCCGTCCTTGGCTCTCCAAGGCCTTGTCGGGTCTCATTATCAGCACGGCAGTTCACATCATTCTGGTGTTAAAGGTCTTAGAGGTGGCTGAGCAGACTACCCCGCAGTCGGTCCCTTTCAATATCTGTCTTGCCTCCTTATCTGTGCCTATCTCTGCAGATAACAGATAGGCTGATGAACTTTACCATGGGTCAGTAAATTTTTTCCCCTCAGGCCAAAGGTTATCAGCCCATCCCTGTTTATGCCACACATATTTAAATGGATTATATATTTTTAGCATTTCCATGACTGGAAAAAAAATTGCGTATCTAGCATGTGAAAGCTGGCATTTTAAAGATACACCTCTCTCTGGATACACATTTTCTTGTGGAGTGCTAAAGAGATATCTGTGAGGTTTATAGCTACCTTTGCAATGAAAGAAATTGTGCACATTCTAGGAATCTTAATGCGTTCAAGCTTATATAGATAATTAAAAATAAACTGTGCTTGAAATGAGATTATGTACACAAAGATAATAGTATGGGTTGGATGTGAATGGTAAACTAATTATAGAAAAATTAAAGCAAGACATGCTCATCATAACTGGATTAAATGCATAATATTCTTCTTATATTTAAGCCATATCGGCTCATTGTGATTGTTTTTAAGCGGGAGTTAATAAATGGCTATAGCAGGGTGTCCTCTGAGTTATCCTTGAAAATGTGGTCATATGAAACTATGGAACAGGGTGCACTTCATCAGTTTCTAAATGTTCCACCCTACTGCTCAGGTCTTGGTCTGTTGTCTATCGCAGCATGAACCAGAGACGTAACGACTGTGAGGCGACTGAGGAACTCATATCAGGTGTAAACCTTTGAGATGGCACAGCAAATAATAGCTGCTATAACTAGAAAGATGGGTGGTTAGCGGCACTCAGTGAGAACAGGTCCCCAATTTAAAAGCTCGGTACACAGCTGTTCCTTTAGATATTTTTCTCAATTTTTGATTTATTTAAATTGTAATAAATCGTTTGCCGGAGCACCTGCGCTTATAGAAACATAGAATGTGTCGGCAGATAAGAACCATTCGGTCCATCTAGTCTGCCCATTTATTTTTTTGGAGTACTTTTATTAGTCCCCCGTTCCCGGTCTTATAGCTAGGATAGCCTTGTGTCTATCCCACGCATGCTTAAAATCCTTGACTGTGTTTACCTCTACCACTTCTGCTGGAAGGCTATTCCATACATCCACTACCCTCTCAGTAAAGTAATACTTCCTGATATTACCTTTAAATCGTTGCCCCTCTAATTTAAGACTATGTCCTCTAGTTGTGGTAGTTTTTCTTCTTTTAAATATACTCTCTTCCTTTACTGTGTTGATTCCCTTTATGTATTTAAATGTTTCTATCATATCCCCCCTGTTACGTCTTTCCTCCAAGCTATACATGTTAAGATGCTTTAACCTTTCCTGGTAAGTTTTATCCTTCAACCCATGAACCAGTTTAGTAGCCCTTCTCTGAACTCTCTCCAAAGTATCAATATCCTTCTGGAGATACGGTCTCCAGTACTGCGTACAATACTCCAAGTGAGGTCTCACCAGTGCTCTGTACAATGGCATGAGCACTTCCCTCTTCCTACTGCTAATACCTCTCCCTATGCAACCAAGCATTCTGCTAGCATTTCCTGCTGCTCTATTGCATTGCCTACCTACCTTCTAGTCCTCTGAAATTATTACTCCTAAATCCCTTTCCTCAGATGTTGAGGTTAGGACTGTACCAAATAGTCTATATTCTGCTTTTGGGTTTTTACGCAAAAGGTGCATAATCTTGCACTTGTCCAGATTAAATGCCAGTTGCCACTGCTCTGACCATTTTTCTAGTTTATCTAAATCATTTGCCATTTGGCTTATCCCTCCATGAATATCAACCCTGCTGCAAATCTTTGTATCATCAGCAAAAAGACATACTTTGCCAACAAGACCTTATGCAATATCGCTAATAAAAATATTAAAGAGAATGGGTCCAAGAACAGATCCCTGGGGTACCCCACTAGTAACAAGACCTTGCATCGAATATACCCCATTGACTACAACCCTCTGTTGCCTGTCACTCAGCCATTGTCTAATCCATTCAACAATATTGAAATCCAAACTCAAAGATTTCAGTTTATTGATAAGCCTTCTATGTGCGACAGTGTCAAAAGCCTTACTGAAATCTAGGTAAGCAATGTCTACTGCACCACCCTGATCTATTATTTTAGTTACCCAATCAAAAAAATCAATAAGATTAGTTTGGCATGATCTCCCTGAAGTAAACCCATGCTGTCTCTGATCTTGAAATCCAAACGACTTTAGATGTTCAACAATCCTATTCTTTAACAAGGTTTCCATTATTTTCCCCACTACTGAAGTAAGACTTACTGGTCTATAGTTGCCCGCCTCCTCCCTACTACCTTTCTTGTGAATGGGCACAACATTAGCTAATTTCCAATCTTCTGGAACTACTCCCGTTAACAATGATTGGTTAAATAAATCTGTTAACGGTTTTGCTTGTACACCACTAAGTTCTTTTAATAACTTTGGATGTATCCCGTCAGGTCCCATCGACGTATTTGTCTTTACTTTAGACAGCTGAAGTAAAACCTCTTCCTCTGTAAACTTACATGCATCAAAAGACTCATTAGTCTTTTTCCCTAAATGAGGTCCCTTACCCTCATTTTCATTTGTAAAAACTGAACAAAAATATTCATTAAGGCAGTCTGCTAAGCCTTTATCCTCTTCTACATAGCATCCTTCTTTTGTTTTTAATCTAACTAATCCTTGTTTTACTTTCCTTTTCTCATTTATGTATCTAAAAAATGTTTTATCCCCCTTTTTCACTGACTGGGCTATAGTCTCTTCTGTGTGTGCTTTGGAAGCTCTTATAGCTTGCTTTGCCTCTTTCTGCCTACTCTTATAGATCTTTCTATCTTCCTCACTCTGAGTATTTTTATAATTACTAAATGCTAGCTTTTTATTTTTTACTATTTTAGCCACCTCTGCAGAGTACCACAGTGGTTTCTTCAATTTTTTGCTCTTACTGACAAGCCTTATGCAATTTTCTGTTGCCTTCAGTAGTGCAACTTTTAGATAATCCCATTTCTCCTGGACTCCCTTTAAATTGCTCCAGTCTGATAATGACTCCTTCACACCTAATCTAATTTTAGAAAAGTCTGTTTTTCTAAAATCTAAAACTTTTGTTTTTGTGTGGTGTGACTGCGTCACTGTTCTTATATTAAACCACACTGTCTGGTGATCACTAGATCCTAAACTTTCACCTACAGTAATATCTAATAACAAATCTCCATTTGTGAACACTAAGTCTAGAATGGCCTGCTTTCGAGTTGGCTCCTCCACTACTTGTTTTAGAGATAATCCCAGTAGGGAGTTTAGGATATGCGTACTCCTGGCGCAAGTAGCTGTTTTGTATTTCCAGTTCACATCAGGAAGATTAAAGTCACCCATCATGATCACTTCTCCCTTCATTGTCATTTTAGCTATTTCCTCAACTAGTAGATTATCTAACTCCTCTATTTGTCCAGGGGGCCTATAAATCCCACCTACCCGAGTTACCATATGATTACCAAATTCTAATGTAACCCAAACTGACTCTATGTTCGCCTCACTAACTTGTATTACGTTACATTTTAAGCTATCCCTCACATACAGGGCCACCCCTCCCCCTTTTTTACCATCTCTGTCTTTTCTATATAAAGAGTACCCTGGTATTGAAATGTCCCAGTCATGTTTTTCATTATACCATGTCTCAGTAACAGCCACTAAATCTACATTCTCAGTTGCCAATATTGCCACAAGTTCATGGATCGTATTCCCTAAACTGCGAGCATTTGTAGACATGACCCTAAGCTTATCATTTTTCAGCACACTGTCTACAGGTAACTTCTGTACCTTTTTTGGGGGGCAATTGGATTTATGTTTTGCCCCCCTCTTTTAGTTTAAAAACCTCCTAGCAAAACCTCTGAACTGCTCACTGAGAACATTCGTTCCCTTTTGAGAAAGATGCAAACCATCTTTTTTGTACAGTTCCTTTCTATCCCATAGTGAACTTCCATGAAAAACAAAGCCAAATCCTTGCTCCCGACACCATTCTCCAAGCCACAAGTTGAAGTCCCTAATACGGATCCGTCTATCATTCTGAATGTTATGCACAGGCATAACTTCAGAAAAGGACAGTGTGGACACAACCTGCCGTATATCTTTGGCAAGAACACGAAAAGCTTCCTTCACCTCTGGAACCTCATTGCAAGCCAAATCATTTGTCCCTAGATGAACCAGTACATCCAATTCTCCTTCCTGATTTGCTTGCTTAACAATATTAGAAATACGCCTCCTGTCTCTGCGAGCAGTAGCTCCAGGAAGACATCTCACTAAGCCAATACTGTCCAACTCCGCACCTCTTATGATAGAATCGCCCAACAACAACTGCTTTCTATCAGGCCTCACCTTCTCCTTGCACACCTTAGCCACATAGGAGAGTGGTTCCTCAAACTCTGCGTCTGAGCCTGCCTCCACAACACCACTGCACTCTGAAAGTGCTGAAAACGAATTCTGGACAGCCACAGACTGCGGGACATGCCTTTTATCCACAACTCTAAGCCTACCAGATCCAACAGTAATCCACCTGCCATTCCTAGGAAGCCTCTGTGGCAATGGCCTCTGTGGCAGTGACTTCGCAACAGTCTCAGCCCGAGTTTGTTTTACAGATAAATTACAAATCTCGGACTTTAAAAATGCAATCTCCTGCTGCAATCTTGAGAACTGTCTACAGATTAGACAGCCTCCAAAAAATGGAATGTGAAACAAATGCAGAACAATTATCACAGTAAACCAAATCTGCCATTTTAAGAATTTAAATCAAAAAGATCTTTTAGTTTTTCTCACCTCTTGAATACCTCAGACTACCTCCAGAGTATCTCCAGAATATCTCTTAAATATACTCTTTGAAAAGCAGCTCTTAGAAGAGCAGCCAAGATATTAAATTAGCCAAGCTAATTTCCACTATGCCTTATATACACCCACAACACACACCTACAAGCACCAAGGAAGGTTTTAACACCTGAGTGGGCCTATGCTAATTAGAACCAAACAATGACAAACACCTAAGTATTCAATTCAAATTCCTTAGCAATTTGAAGCAGGAAATCAGTACAAACCACCACACAATAACTTGACTAAATGAATCTTACTTGTATCAGTAGAAAAGAAGAAGATCTCAGCAAGTTAAAAAATCAAGTCTGTCTCCAGAATATCTCTTAAATATACTCTTTGAAAAGCAGCTCTAAGAAGAGCAGCCAAGCTATTAAATTGATGCATGCAGGGCAAATTTGTAAATACTTGCAATTTAAAACTGGAGAAGACATTTTAATATAGGCCTTAGTAAATGGGGATAGTTTCTCTTTAACAGTGTTAAATGTGTTTCATTGACAGACCGCGTGGAAACATCTTCCTTATCAAATAAAAATAAACAGCTCTCTTTTCTGTCATAATGTGTTAACAATTCCAATTGCTTTTATCCATACATGAAAATTGCTCCATCTTCAATATCTATGAGGTAGCAGTCTGACTTTTTTAAAAATATGTTTTCCCTGTAGGATCCATCGCCTCCCGGATGTGTTATATACTATGTCTTTGGAATTTACTTTCAGGCTTCTTATGAGCTGACATCTGGCCATATAACATTACACGTTGAGTCTATTGATTTTAAATAATGGATATGAAAATGCAACTTATTTATGTTTTCTACACTCTCTGGAGTATTATTATACGTTCTTGCAACATTTCTATAATTTAGTTTGTTTCTTTATAGAAGACGCATTCTAAGTAGCACTGGGTCCTGCTACTAAACAGTGGAATGTGGTGAATTGACAAAATAACTGCAAAAATCAGGCCAAAAAAGGTATTTTGAAAAAAAAAATTCAAATTAGGTATTGTCACAGGACCTGTCATGAAGTGAATCATGACAGTCTGCATGCAGGGCACCGAGGGCCAAACACCTCCCTGTGGACTATGAACCATCAAAGGGTCAAGGACTACCCCTCCCCAATGGACCTGTGTGTCACGGACGCATGCATGCCCTAGGCTCCTCAGGCACTGAAAGGAGTTATAGCATCCCCAAAGGATAAATTACTGCCCTCTGGATCCTGATTGTTACATGTCCCCTGGATTTACTATTGACTTGCTATATGGGGTCCAATGTTGTCCCCTGTTCCCAAAGCACCAAGAGCCTGTCACTACCCAGAGCCTTTACCCTGTACACACGTTGGCAGGGACCCGAGGCACTCATTCAGTGCTGCAAGGAATTCAAGACAAGGTGCCCAGGCAAAGCTATTCCAAGTAGTGTGTGAAATATTATTATATTATTATATGTCAGTGTTGAAATGTGTACTGTCTTGTAGTCTAGATGTCTATATCTTAAGGTGTAATTTTTTATTAGGTTATGTTCTTCTGTATGTAATTACCTATTTTACATTAGGGTTTCTATTGTTTGAGGCTTACCATGTTATAATTAGTTCCCCTGTGCCTCCCCTTAGTTGCTGTCATATTTGTCTGTATAGAAGTCTGTGTTGTTTCACAAATAAATGTTCATTCTTGCTGTACCTAACATTGTAGGTGATTTCCTACAACGGGCAGAGGTGATACAAGCCTTGGGGAGAAGGACCCATAATCCAATTGAATGAATGTGCCAATCATTGAATAGAGATAACATAGATAGACAGAAAAATAGATAGAAAGGTGGACACTATATTACTTTGTTGCTACAGTTTTAAAACCTTCCACATGACCCATAGTCCAAAGTGGATCTATGTCAGACATAAGATTATTAAAAAAATCACAGCTGAATAAATGTACCAGTTCAGCGAGTAGAGATAATTTCTCTTATATGTGGCCAATAATGGATAAAACAGAAAACAAACATACATTTCTATACTGAAGCTACACAATGGGAAATGTGCTTTGAAAAAGAGCAGTGCTTTGACTAAGCTACATGCCGTAATGATCAAAGTGGCATGCATTATTTCTGATTTTTTGTAAATAAATTCAACATTTTAAGTGCTAAATTTAACCTACATGCATTGAAATTTCCTCTGTGGAAAGACTATATACCAAAAGCACAGCTAGATAGGTTCCTGACATTATAAGAGACAAATATGGATACTAAAAGTAATTAAGCTGCCATTTATATTTCTGTGGTGCACTTGGAAAGTTAAGGAAAGGAATAGGTATTACAACCATATCCTGAAGAGGTCATTAAGTACATTTTATTCAGTAGAGTATGGTTGTTATAAAAAATCCTGAGCTGTTTTAGTGCTGAATACCTCACACAATGTAGGCATCATAGAACTATGTTTGTCCCATTCTTGGTTAATCTGTGTTGTGGCCATTTATCACTGTAACAAGATCCTATCAATGGGAGGCGGTGTTGCTGGAACTTTCAGATTACTTCAGGGTTCTTTTTTTTCAGTTGTGACAGGACGTTAGGACGTTGGTCGGCTTTTCCATACACTGTCCTGGTATCTAGTTGAGGTATTTTTTTCCTTACAACATGGTCATTCATTGGACAGTGCGTGGCAAAAGAGCCGTAGGTTATAAAGCAGAAAGATGAAGTCAAAGAAGAATATTAATTATTTGATGTTTTGACTGTACATTGAATTTAACGCATCCTGAAAGTGGTCATTGATGAAAGTGCAAGGTTAGGTAGGAAGTATGGAAGTAGGAAGTATGAAGTTGGAAAACTAGATTTAAAAAAAAACTTCTCAAGAACTTCAATGGAACTTCAACAGATGGTTATCTGCAATTTGAGTTAAATTGCTTCTGTCCACATGACCATAGATGTGAACCATTTGGTACCTACCGACATTGGTGAACATAACACAAATGACTTCATTTCCAGTCAAATATTATTTTCTGCTGAAAAATCGGCTAATTTCAGCTAGATCACCAAACATTAGCTAATATATTTGAGTCTAACAAGGAAAACGTCAACCACCAAAGGAATGATAAACACCTGTCCATGCAACAACGTCGGAATTGATGCTAAAGCAAACAAAGCGTGACATCTCCGGGCTAACTCCTTAATTTGTAGGTCCGTAGTAGCCGGACCCCCACAAAGTTGAACTAGACATCAAATTAATGTGGTCTATCTTCTCAGCATAAAGCAGCCATTTTTTTCCGGGCTATTTTTTGAAGTGTCTTGAATTCATATAGATATGAGCATTCTTATTGAGGTCTTTCATCACAAATGAAATGGTCCTCATAGCTCACCTAATATATCTCAAATGATTTGTTGCAAGAAAAAGAAAAGGAAATGTATTAGAACAACTGTCAGGCATTAGATACCTTAATTTTGAGTTCAAGTTTAAATTTACATGTGTAAGAAAGGACATTAGTAATTTTCTCACATTTACCTAATCTCCCCTGATGGATTCAGGCCATGCTTTTCATTTACTCCAGATGTGATAACCAATCTGTCAGCTATGTTTCAGCTTTCTCTTTAATCTCTCCTCTGAGCCAATAATAAAAGATTAGTAATTGACAGCGGTTGCTAGGTTAAGCGTAAAGGCTTTTTTTTTTGTTTTTTTGTTTTTAAGTAAGCGAACCCAGAGCTGTATTCTTTGAAGGGATAATTTGTGGGAGGGCTGGAAATTGGATTACTTTGTTATCTGTTGTGTAAATGACAAAGTTATTCAGTGTCCTTAAAATGTCATGGCACATTTAATTAAAAATGCACAACTCCAAAAGAAGAAGGATATTTGGGCCAAGATGTTGTCAGTTACGTGTACGAAACTTAAATGCAATTTAGAAAAGTAATGTGTAATTTGTAAATAAAATGTATTCTCCCGATATAATATTAATAATTAATAATCTTTTTTTTTTTTTTTTTACAAGTCCTTGATTGCTGCAGTGGACATATATCAAGCCTGTTGACTAAACATTTTCTGCATAGTTTTAGTCAACTGTATGTTTTCAGTGACTAAAACGAAACAAAAAATAAATAAAAAGTTCAGCACTAAAATTATGACTAAAATCCATTGCAATTTTTGTCAACTGACTAAAATGTTAGGGAGGGACTATTGCATTTACCTATATGGACAACTTGTCTCTGCCACAGCCCATGCCCCTACTCTATCTGCAGCTGGATTGGACAGACAACGTCCCCTGTGCCTGTAAGATCCGCACCTCTGTCCTGCGCCGGGTCCCTCACGACGTGGCTATCAGCAACTCCAGATTTTCTCACCGTCGGGTATCCTCTTCAGCATGCACCTAACACTGGAGACAGGCGCGTGCACGACGAGAAGCTCTTTCTCTTCTGTCTCGGTCATCACTATGGCGACGGGCAGCTAGACGCAAGTCGTGTACGCCACTGGGGAAGAGCTATGCCCTTTAAAACCATAGCACGCGCAATTCAAACTTGCTTGATGATTATTCAAGCTATCTCTACGTGGATTGCTCCTAGCTTCCTCGTTTTTGATCCTTCAGTGATTATTTGCTATTCTGCTCTACTGGAATTCTGACCTGGCTTGTTATTGGATTATCCCCCGGTTTTTGCCCTGATATTTCGGCTTTCTCCTGGACTCTGCCAACCTCTGATCTCCCTGACCCAGATATTGTTATCTGACCATGCTGCACTCTGGTACCCCTCAACCTGGCTTGTACTTTTTGATCTTGCATCATTTCTGGCTCCCCGACTCGGACTGAACCTAGACTACTCTATACGGCACCAGCACTTCTCTAACTGGTCCTCAGACATTCGTGCCTGCTGCCATCTATTGACGTCTACCTACCCTGTAGCCCTCGGTATCGGTGGTGCCAAGAACAGTCGTTATCTGCAATTGGGGTCCCTACCTCTTCGTACGAATCACGGTATGTTTAGTTTCACTACCTGACAGAGCCCATCTATATGATGGAATAATGTCCTGCAAACCGCACAAGATGAGGATACTCCTACATCTGATTCACCTGGTACTGTCACGTGAGCATTTCCCCTGCCATCTCCTTAGCAAGTTAACCTAATACTGTGTAACAGCCTTCTCAGACCTGTTCCCTCCCATCTCCCTAGCAAGTTAACTTAACACTATGTAACAACCTTCTCAGACCTGTTCCCTCCCATCTCCCTAGCATGTTAACTTAACACTATATAACAGCCTTCTCAGACCTGTTCCCTCCCATCTCCCTAGAAAGTTAACTTAACACTTTGTAACAGACCTTCTCAGACCTGCTGGAGATTTATTCTACTAAAATCAACTCGATACTTACTTGACTAAAAACTAGGCTACAACAATTCAGATTACTAAAATATGACAAAACTAAAATGGCGTGTTAGTAAAAAAAAACTAATGGGTCTGTTCATTAAAATTCGATTTTGGAGGTCGACTATCATTTTAAGACTTCGGTACCCAAGTTTGACTTAAAAAAACCTCAGGTTTGAATCACCCCCACTGAAAGTAATGGGAAGTGTAATGATTACAGCTACTTTTGAGGCTAAGTCAAATTTGTTTTGCTGTTAAATTTGCTGTTAACTATGTGTTTTTTTTTGGTTTTAAAAAAACAAAACACTTTTAATATGTAGATGACAACCAACTAAGCTATTCCTAAGGAAAACCGTGATCCAAAGGACATCATTGACATCATTCCGACCAATGGGCATAGGAGGAAAATAGCCCAACAGCCACCTTACTAATAGATGTTTACTATGTTTTGTTATTAGGAATTTTGTTTCAATTTTTTTTTTTTTTTTTTTTTACTGAGTTTCTGGGGAATACTGAGAAAAAGAAAAAAATTATACAAATATGGGGAGAGTGATACAACAGTGTAACAGTAAAAATGATCACTTATAATACTTGAAAAGAAAATTAAAAAAACAAAACAATGTGGACATTTAGAGATGAATAAAGAGGTAGCCCTGCTTCACTGCCTCTTCTACAGTATATTTTCAAGAGTCAAAGTTGCAGCCAAGGGCCCAGGTACCTTCAAAATAATCGTGACGACCTTTCAAGCGTGCAAGTTAACCCTGACCCTAGTTACTCATCGTTATTCATGCCTAGGTTGGAGCAGGTGTCCCTTGAAGAAACGAGGGAAACAGCAATTTAGAAGCCCAGGAAGAATATAACTATATCAAGGTAATATTAAAATTCATAAACAAATGGACAATCATAAAGGCATAAAGGCACAAGAAACATAAAGTGACAGATGGCATGTGAGATCCATCAATATTTTGACAAGTTATCATTATGCATTGAGGATGGGGACGGGGGGTAATGTACCACCTTTATACATAACTGACTTATGGAGGATCTGTTCACGTATGAATTATAAAGATTTGAAAGTTTGTGTTTCATTGTCAGCAGTATGGGACTAATTTACTGCAGAATATTACATATCCGCAGGTAGCATTAACCAGTTTAAACAACCTGCTCTCTGCATGTGCTCCTCCTAATAAAACAGACTATACCTTCGCTCACTATTAACATGATCTACAGCACAAGTGATGGAGAAAGGTGATGGCTGTGAACATATGTATTTTGAATGATAACTTGATTTCGAGTGCAGTTCAACAGTGAAAAACATACAAAATGTAATTTAACACTTGTGTAAAATTTACACTTCCATGTGGCATTTACTAAACAAAAGCATAACACTTTTTTTGCTCTTTGCTCCTTTTGCAATGTAGTAAATATTTAACACTCACATAGTGAATATGAGCAAATTGTGAATAAAAACTGCCATAATTGTGAGTAAAAACAGACAGATTTATTTTTGTTTGCCTTTTATATTAGAGCTTGCTAAATTCGGGTGTGATTTTCACAAGCAGAAAGTGAAATATTTTTCACAAAATATTCGAAAAAGTCTACAGCATGCAAAAAATATAATTCCCATATATTACAGGAAACAATGCACGCGAAATGTAAAAAAAAAAAAAATGCAAAATTGCGCGATACTCATGTTTTTTTTTTTGCAAAAGTGAAAATCATGATAACGTGGGACCGATGTAGTGCAAAATTGTTGGTCATTGAGGGGTGCCAAGGGACAGCATGAACTATTCCATAGGAAGTAGAAATGTGAACTAATCAGCAGGAATATTTCATTCGTTACTATGGGGAGTGTGGCACTTTTAGAACTTTGGCCCAGAATTACTCTAAATATTCTAAAAATAGATCACAGCCATTGACAGTTAATCATAATGTAAATGACAATGTCAGAAATAGATTTTGTTGGTGAACTACAAGATCTTCTCATACATATTTAACCCCTTTGCCGACATAGTACGCATTAGGCCCTCCTCTCTGACATAGGATGGACTAGACCCGTCCTGCACAAATTAAGCACTGGAAGCATTTTTTTTTATGGCCTTCAGCACTTCAGCAAAAAATGCCGGGCACTTTTTGATCACTCCAGTTTTAAAGGTGCAGTGCTTTTAAAACATGTGCGTGCCCAGCAGTGTTTAAAGAGCATAGGAAGTGATGACTTTGCTTCCTATTGCTCCCTCGTTGTGTTGCTGACATGCCTCGCATGTCGAAGCAGCCAGCAACACACACAGAATGACCTGCCTGCCCCCAGATGTCCTAGCTGCTTCCTGTGCTCTGGAGGCTATTAAAAGATTGCCTCTTCATAGAAGCAATTTATATCTGCCAGGCAGAGTGTCAGGCAATGGTGATGCTCAGAGATGAGCTATCACCACTGCCTGGTCAGATCAATATTTGTAAAATATTCATCTTACCACTTTGGATCCGCCTCCCTCTCCTCACTTGTGTTTTAGTAAGAGATGTAAAATATATTTAAAAAATTGAGACGCAAGGGCTTTTATAAAAGCCATTCCCTGTTTTCAACCCCTTCCCTACCATTGATCACTGCATAAGCAGTGATCTTGCACAGCAGCACAGCTGTAATGTAAGTATTACAGAAGCTCCTATAAGATCTATTAACCCCTTCCTTGCCATAGGTCACTGATTACACATGGATATTGATGCCAAAGCAATTTTTAGCTGTCTGCATATTTTTCTGATTTTTTTTTACACCAGCTAGCGGATAATTATACCCTCCAAGGGATTATGTGTAAAGTAACCATATTTTTCAATTATTTTAAAGCTGTCTGGGTGCAAGTATGGTGTAACAGCTTTGCTTATTGAATTATATAACCATAACTTTTATTTAGAGTTATATAGCACCAACAGTTTATAGTATTTGAACCTCTACCCACTATACAGTTCTTTAATTTATTGCTCAGACTGACTGCATATTCCGTATGTGTTTACCTAATAAGTTGAATTAATTACTTTGCATGTGACAAACTTGTTTTATCAAAACACTTATTTGCCAGTTTGTTTTTTATGACCTTGATATGTCGTTTGTTCATCTGGAGCTGATTAAATCTGATTTTTAAAGCAAAAAATATGTTTGTTGTATACAATATTTTTAATTCAACTTTTATTTAACATTGTCAAACTCCTCGTCTACAGAGCATTTGCTTCTGGATTGAGATTCACAAATTCATGTTTTCATTATAGTTAGTTTGCGATGAGCAATTGGTTTTGGAATTCAAATACTATAATTTTTCCCATTTCGAAAAAATAATTTTAGACCAAAATTGATTTATGGGTTAATTCATGTAAATTAAAATGTACCTACAATTAGGGTAAATTCAAAATGTCCTTGAAATTGAGCAATTATTATGCCATGAAATGCACCCGAATTGACCCAAAATGAACCTACCGCTAGCTGAATGTTGTAGCTACTGAAATGACTAGAACTGGTTTTGGGTAAAATAGTAGAAATTAGTTCAAAATCAGAATGGGACTATTCTTCTCAACAACTTTATCGCGGGACTTACAGCTGACGACTGTTGACATCTTCAAAACGCAAGTTAGTCTTAGGCAGCGTGGGTTAGTTTTATGGTCCATTTAGGGTTAGTATTACAGTATTAAAGTTAGGGTTAGTATTACGCTATTAGGGTTAGGGGTTAGCTTTAGTGTTAGTAGTGACTTTTAAGTTTAATATTTGAGTCAGCATTAGGCTTAGTTTTAGAGTGAAACAGCCATGGTGAACAGTCCTAGAAACTTCGAAAAAGTTTTATAATAAACAGCTGAATTGTGACTTTTTGCTCAATTTGCCTGTGTTACAGGAATTTTGACAATTGCTCACATATTTGTGCTACATGAATAGACCCTTTAGTGCTTGCCCTGCGCTGCACACAAGGAGGGCTCAGTGGGCTTACATATATAAAGTATAAAACAAAAAGGCATATTTACCTTTTCCGCAATCACTTGTGTTTTTTTTACATCCCAACACATTTGTGTGAGAAAATGACAAGCATAGGGGATTTTCCAACACCTTTTAAGTCTTGAAAAACCTGTGAAGTGTTATATGTAAGTTGCATTATGCTCAGAGTGCTGGAGATTCAGAACCGGCATCAGCAATTTGCTTTGAATATTCAGGGTTATGTATAAAGGTATTTCTGTCAGAATTGTAATGCAAGTGCAGCATCACTATTGTCAAACCCAATATATAAAATAATTCAGCGGCTGCTGAAAAGAAAAAAAATCATTGTCACCGGATATGACAGTACGTCATATCCGGTGACTGTGGGTCCCTCCTCAATGCAGGAGGGAAGACAGCATGGAGGAGATGTCCGGGGACACAGAGCAGCCAGGATGTGAGTACTGGGGAAGGAGGGTGGTATATAACGAGCACTGTAACATTGACATATTAAAAGAAAACCTAACTTTGACATCTTAATGGCACAATATTACTGGCATCTGAATGGCACAATAATATTGGCATCTGAATGGCACAATAATACAGGCATCTGAATGGCACAATATTACTGACATCTGAATGGCACAATAATACTGGCATCTGAATGGCACAATAATACAGGCATCTGAATGGCACAATATTACTGACATCTGAATGGCACAATAATACTGGCATCTGAATGGCACAATAATACTGGCATCTGAATGGCACATTACTGACATTTGAATGGCACAATATTACTGGCATATCAATGGACAAATTGGCTGTGGCATATTAATGGGCAAATTGGTTATGGCATATTAATGGGCAATCTGTGGCATATTTAATGGACAAACGGTGCCATATTTTAATAGGCAGACTGGCTGTCGCATGACAAAGGGACTGTGGTATGTTAATTGGTACCTGACAGTCACTTATTTTAATTAGCATAGTGATGCCGTGGCATGTTCTGTGGGGCAAAATAACATGTACTATGGGGGAAAGTGACACTGTGGCTTGTTCTGCAGGGGAAGTTATGTGGGAAAAAGTGACACTGTGGTATGTTCTGTAGGACACATTGACACTGTGGCATGCCAAATGGTGTTGGTACAATATAGGTGCATGGCAAGTGCTGTGGCTATTTTATGGGGCAGTGAAAAGGGAATAAAAACAAGAAATGCAATTTTCCAATCATATGTTTATGACATATGAAAATGGTTGAATATAATATTAAGAAGTTCATGTAAATATAAATGCAACTAGTGAGAGAGAGAGAGAGATGTGTATAGATATTTATAAATATATATATGAACATATGCAAGTGCTCTCTGTGTATGTTTTTTGTAACTTAGTCAATGAGTAGTTGTATTGCAGTGTTGCATAGTAAGAAGGTATACATACTGCAGCCAAATATACACATTTTGATCCAGATATACAATTTATACACTTATTATACACATTTTATACACTGCAATAAAAGTACTCACTGCAATACAAGTCCAATTGTGTGTGTGCTCATTTTTGTGTGTTTTTTTTATTTTTGTTGGTGGGTGAATATTGCAATGGAGGGCATGATTGCATGCAGGGGAGGGTCCAGGGGGCCCAAGCAAATGCTTTTCCAGGATCCAATCAATATTAAAGGCGGCCCTGACATAGGGTATTGAAGAATGTCCTCAGCAATTAATCAGTCAGTTCTACAGAGTTCTATTATTCATATACTACTTATACATAAACCCCCATCAGTACACATGGGTGATAGTTACATTAATAGGCTATTCCATGCGCCTCTCCATTATACATAACCCAAAATGCCTCTACAAAGCAGGTGTATTATACCACATTCTTCTGTACTGACTGTTTCCAATGCGTCCTGTGTTGCCACTGGTGTATTGTTGGGAGGTCAACCCTGCTGTCCCCATTGGATGCTACCTGCATCTTTACAGGAAATTTTCTTAAAGGGACTTTTTAATCTGAAATTTGTTTTGTACTGCCAATGTAGATACTACATTGTGTTAGTAGCAAATGCATAAATTAGGAGAAAATGCATTTTAAAAGTGATTCTGCCATCACCTGTTAAAAACCTTTTACTCTTAAAATACACATTTGCAAGCAGTTGTGCTAACGCCGTGTATATGTCATTATTTAATTATTATTTATTCTCTACATTCACAGTTCAAACAATGGTTTAGCTGACGGAATGCCTTTAAAGTCGGTGTTTTGTACAATACCTATATTTCTCACAATAGCAAGTTCATTCCACTTTCCCCAGCACATCAAGGAGTTTAAGGAACAGAATTGCTCTTAGATATCCTGATAAATCACCGGCCTTCTGTTCCGAGCTTGGCTTTCTGCATCAGTTCCATAAAACTGAATATTGATTTTATTTGTGTCAATGAAAACTGGATAAAACATTAAATTATGATAATAAAAATTATAACCTAAAACAGCCTCTACCAAAGAAATAGCATATCAAATAGTGGAGTATGTTTTGCAAAAAAGGAAGTTTAATATGAGGCAGGCTTCTAAGAAGTGTAATTGCAAACTCACGTCCAAAAGGAGTGTTAGATGCAGGTCACCCCCAGAGTGCCGAGTTGTGACATTTATTCTATCAGAAGCAGAGCTAGCATCAGAGTGCACATTCTAATCCACACAGGATTAGAAGTGTGACATGGGGGGGAGCGTTGCCATCTGTTTGTACAGATGAAACCCGACCACTTGTGAAGTACATTGCTACAGCAGCCTTTAATCCATCCATCAAAACCATAAAGCTTAAAAAAAAGGATTTATAATATGTGAAAGGCACAATGCATTTTAATGGAATCCATATACAAAATTTAAGGCGACATTTTGCAAGTCTGTGGCGCAGAAAAATACCTTTTGTAGTGAGCTCATTGCTTGCAGCATTATTTTGTTCCTAAACTTAAGAATTAGATATGTGCCATGCAAAAATCATAACAATATTAAAGAGCAATAGAGACCCTACTCAGATAGGCAACTACCGGCTAATATCCATGCTGAATGCCGACATTAACATCTATGCAGCCATTCTAGCGGGGAGATTGGAGGCTATTATCCCCCTTCTGATCAATAAAGATCAGGTGGGTTTTGTGGCTGGTAGAACTTCTACAAATAACATACAAAGCCTGATCCATTTTCTGGATGGGGCACAGACCCATTCAACCCCCATGCTGGCCCTGTTCTTAGATGCGGAGAAAGCCTTTGACAGGGTCAGCTGGGGATTGATGGATGCAACTTTAAAAAAATATGGCTTCAGTGGTAGATCCCTACGCATGATTGGGGTGCTGTATGGGTCTCCCTCGACCAGGATTATAGGGGCAGGCATCTTTTCCCCATGGTTCCAGACCGGGAACGGTACACACCAGGGGTGTCCCCTTGTGCCGTTATTATACACTCTTTCTGGAACCATTCGCACAGCCAGTTAGGGTAAATCCCCACATAGTAGGATGTATGAACTCTGGATCCTGTGGGAAATTGGCCTTATATGCGGATGACATAGTGGCCACAATAATGGATATAATAAGATCGCTAGAGGCCTTAATGTTGGTGGTCAATAGATACTCTAAGATCAGGAATTATAAATTAAATATCAAAAAAAATGTTAATAAATCTGTCTGCTGCAGATGCACAATATATCAGGAATGCTTATAACTTTAAATGGATCCAGAAGGAAACTACATACTTTGGAATAAAGATCCCACCTAAGCCCCAGGATCTTTTAGAAATTAATTTTAGAAGCCTGAATCATCAGACCAGGGACACCCTAAAGAGTGGAGTACTATCAAAGTGTCTTGTTGGGGGAAATTAAACAGCATTAGATCATATATTCTCACAAAATGGATATATCTGTTTAGGCTAATTCCACTCTGCTTCCCCCTCGCCAAGGGAGATACAGGCATTGTTAAATAATTATGTGTGGGAGGGAAAAAGCCGCGCATTGCACAAAGGCTTCTCAAAAGAAATATTAAACAGGATGGCATTGGCATCTCAGATATTCAAACTGGTTCATGGGATATTCTAAACTGGTTCATGGGTTGAAGGATAAAACTTACCAGGAAAGGTTAAAGCATCTTAACATGTATAGCTTGGAGGAAAGACATAACAGGGGGGATATGATAGAAACATTTAAATACATAAAGGGAATCAACACAGTAAAGGAAGAGAGTATATTTAAAAGAAGAAAAACTACCACAACTAGAGGACATAGTCTTAAATTAGAGGGGCAACGATTTAAAGTAATATCAGGAAGTATTACTTTACTGAGAAGGTAGTGGATATATGGAATAGCCTTCCAGTGAAAGTAGTAGAGGTAAACACAGTGAAGGAGTGCAAGCATGCGTGGGATAGGCACAAGGCTATCCTAGATATAAGATAGGGAACTGGGGTCTAATAAAAGTATTTAGAAAATTTGGGCAGACAGGATGGACCAAATGGTTCTTATCTGCCGACACATTCTGTGTTTCTATGTTTTTATTCAAACTGATCATGATGTGACACAAATATGGCAGGTTTCAAAATGTCTGTCGGAAGGGGAGTTATGTGAGGAGAGGTATATATATGAAGCCAAATTACTTAATTCCTCTGACCTCAGTTACCTATTATCCCTCAACAAAAAAGCAGAAACTTTTAAATCTCAGAAGTACAAAGATAAGTTAATTATTTTTAGCATGATATCCCTTTGGAGTAAATTTAAGAAGAAATTGGATATTAATGATATCCCTTTTTCTTATCTTTTTGGATAGGAACATACCTAACATGAAGATGGTTACTTGGGCAGAGTATGGCACAACTATGGGAGAGAGAAAATCTAAAGTCTTTCTCCTCACTAGCAGAGGAATTCTCACAACCCCCTTGTGAGGTATTTGAGTTAGAGGTTTTGCGAACAGGGACGTAAAATTGAGCAAAAAAAAGATTATTCAAGATACCTTAAAAGCTGAAATAATGATAAAAGACAACTGAAAAGACAAATCTTTACTGCTGCCACTATAGATAAGCCTAATGCTTTGTTAAATTGGATATCGAAATAGGCCTTGAGATCAGCCTTTCAGATTGGTTGAGACCAATGAATGATCTGAGGAAATCAATCCACTGTTTGAATTTGTTAGAATTATTTTACAAAGTTATGTTCTGATGGTATATGACCACTGAGAAGTTAGGGAAGATATATCCAGATACTTCCAATGTATGAGATGTAGTAAGGAGGCAGGAACCTTTAGACATATATGATGGACATGCCCAGATCTAGGAAAATTCTGGGATATGGTAATTAATTTGTTGGAGTTTGTGGGAATTAAAATTAATAAACAATATGAAGTATTTATCCTTCCTCTCTACTTGTCGGACATGACACCTACACAGAAGTATCTAACTGAAGACATTCTGGTCGCAGCAAAGATTCTCATTGCGTTAAACTGGAGATCTTCATATGTCTCAACATGGTGATACTTAGGAATCAGGTTCCAACTCAATAACATAAATATTATTAAAAAATAGATACGTGGTAGACTAATTCGTGGACTAGGCCACTGCGGCAATGCAAGAAGTAAAATAATCTCTGCTGTGTATGAATAATACAGACTGCGGGGCTGCAATATGATCTATTCTATCCTGGGAAGCGCCACATTTTTAAGAGTATATTTAAAAAATTGTGATTTTGAGAACTTTATTGTGCCACAAAACTATTTTTCAGCAATAGTCCCCAGCTTGTGTGTCAGTGTCAGATATATATATATATATATATATATATATATATATATATATTTTTTTTTTTACATTTAAAAAGACACTGTCACCTATGCAATATTAGCAAAGGGAATGCAAAGCATTAGAAATGGTTTATATATTATTTTATTTTAAAATAATTTGCAATTCTTTCATTGAGTATACTTTACCAGGAGTCTCAGTAACCTTCAAGCAGGAGGGCTTGGGGAAATAGGAAGGGCTTTTACTATAGCAACAGCAGTACATCTATGACACTATGGGGGTAATACAATTCTAGTAAAATGGAAAAAATAGGTAAAACATGGAGAAATTTGCAAATATTTATAATGTTTTTGCATTTTGTTTTTGAATTTTGTGTCTCTTCAGCATATTTTAATTTAGTGTGGATTTTTCAAGTTTTGGTAAATATTGTTGTTATTTTTGCTAAAGGCTTTTGTGATTGTTTTGTGAAAATTACAATAGCTTTTAGCAAGGACTTATAAAAGAGATGTCTGGGGGCGGAGTTTTGGAGGTTTAGGGACAGCACCACTCAAACTGACAGCACTTCGCATGCAGAGTTCTGTGACACCGGAGAATCAGCTGAAGATCGCGATATTGCATTTGTTAAACCAGTTATGCTGACAAACTCTACCTTTGTCCTGAAAATAGCTTGGCGGGACGACGGGAGAGCAGGACAGACCACCTCAAATTGGGCTGGTCTCCCTCAAATCGGGAGGGGGTCTAAGGCAGAGGAAATATTCACAAACATGCCCATTTTTTTTATTCACATATATTCCCATTTATACTGTTTCAGGGTTAAACGTTTAGTTCATTGCAAAAAATGAATACCCTTTATCTTAGTACTGATAAGACAGGTCTGTTCATTTTGCTATACATATCTAAAATCATGTGTTTCGGATATTGTAGCTGAAACGGGCCCTTTAATAAGATTTTGCAGCAATCTCAATGAATAGAAATTTTCATTATTTATTTTCTATTGTACAGTACAAGTCTGTTTACAATGTATCACTACCAGCATAAAGGCTACAGTGGCAGATTAGATGACATAGGACAGAAGAAATGCATTATCAAAAAACACAAACAAAAATAAAAATAGCTAGGGGTGGTTAATATTAGAAGTCTGCTTCATGGATTACACGTGCTGGGCTGGAAAACTCTTATATCATAATGATAAGAACTATGGTGTTTATTAATTCTTGAGTACTATAATCCAGCTCTTAATAATAGTTTCTAGATTATACAAATGCCATTTTATTTGCAAAAATATGTCTATGAATATATCGAAATATTGTCTTACTTTAAATATAGCAAAGTGTAACATACAGGTTGAGTATCCCTTATCCGAAAATCCGTTATTGAAAATCATCAGTTATCTAAATTTGTTGGTAATTTTGCCACAAGTTTCAAATTCCACACACACCTGACAGAATGCAAGAACACAACAGTTTATCCAGTGTCCAGCCCCCTTAAACGGCGCCATAGCCGATGCGTGCTTAGAATCCCTCACACCCACAAAGGGTAATACAATGGCACATGTGCAGACCTGACACGCTGGGAGCCTCCAACTGCTCTCAGTACCCCTGTTATCACAATGGGGAGGCAGAGCAAGTTGCCCTGGACCCCCCCTTAATAATAAGTGAGGCTGGTTAAATGCAACCAGCTTGTTGCTCAAGGCCAGAGGCGTCGTTAGGGGGGGGCTACTGGGGCTGGAGCCCCGAGTCTCCTGACCATAGCCCCGAGTCTGTGAAGCTTCCCCTGCTTCCTGCTCTGTCACTATGATAACCCCGCCCGCAACCCATGTGACCGGCAGGAACCCACGTGTCCTCCCTCACAGCACAGACCACGAGGGATGCTGTGCTGCTGTGGAGAGGCTGCTCTCTGCTCTCTGCTCCAGGGGCTGCAGAAAAGCCTCCTCTATGACCTGCCACTTCCCTCCCATCCAGGAACAGGCTGCACAAGGTAGGATCTCCATGTATTTTTATATAAATATCACCAACAGGTGAGTACTGGGGAAGGGGGTGGAGGGAGGGTGACATTAATGGGCAGAATAACCCTGGCAAATGATGGATAAATTAACCCTGGCAAATGATCGATAAATTAACCCTGGCAAATGATGTATGAATTAACCCTGGCAAATGATGTATGAATTAACCCTGGCAAATGATGTCTGAATTAACCCTGGCAAATGATGTCTGAATTAACCCTGGCAAATGATGTCTGAATTAACCCTGGCAAATGATGTCTGAATTAACCCTGGCAAATTATGTCTGAATTAACCCTGGCAAGTGATGTCTGAATTAACCCTGGCAAGTGATGTCTGAATTAACCCTGGCAAATGATGTATGAATTAACCCTGGCAAATGATGTCTGAATTAAACCTGTCAAATGATGTATGAATTAACCCTGGCAAATGATGTATGAATTAACCCTGGCAAATGATGTCTGAATTAACCCTGGCAAATGATGTATGAATTAACCCTGGCAAATGATGTATGAACTAACCCTTGCAAATGATGTATGAATTAACCCTGGCAAATGATGTCTGAATTAACCCTGGCAAATGATGTCTGAATTAACCCTGGCAAATGATGTCTGAATTAACCCTGGCAAATGATGTATGAATTAACCCTGGCAAATGATGTCTGAATTAACCCTGGCAAATGATGTATGAATTAACCCTGGCAAATGATGTATGAATTAACCCTTGCAAATGATGTATGAATTAACCCTGGCAAATGATGTCTGAATTAACCCTGGCAAATGATGTATGAATTAACCCTGGCAAATTATGTCTGAATTAACCCTGGCAAGTGATGTCTGAATTAACCCTGGCAAATGATGTATGAATTAACCCTGGCAAATGATGTCTGAATTAACCCTGGCAAATGATGTATGAATTAACCCTGGCAAATGATGTATGAATTAACCCTGGCAAGTGATGTCTGAATTAACCCTGGCAAATGATGTATGAATTAACCCTGGCAAATGATGTATGAATTAACCCTTGCAAATGATGTATGAATTAACCCTGGCAAATGATGTCTGAATTAACCCTGGCAAATGATGTATGAATTAACCCTGGCAAATGATGGATAAATTAACCCTGGCAAATGATGGATAAATTAACCCTGGCAAATGATGGATAAATTAACCCTGGCAACCCTGACAAATGATGGTTAATGATAATTAATAAGTAGTGATGGTCTGTGCGGAACGGAAATGCCCCCTTCCCTGCAATGAGATATAGCAGCAGGGAGGGGGGACATATTGATCAACATTTTTTTTTATTTTTAAATACACCACTTGTATGAGTGTATGACAAACTGGATGTATGTATGAGTGTATGTGATAGACTATGTGTGTGTGTCTATGTGACAGATTGTATGTATGTATGTATGTATGTATCTGTGTGACAGACTGTATGGGTGTGTGTGTCTATGTGACTGACTCTATGAATGTATGTGTCTATGTTACCGACTGTATGTATGAGTGTGTGTCTATGTGACAGACTGTATGTATGAGTGTGTGTCTGCGACAGACTGTATGTATGAGTGTGTGTCTGTGACAGACTGTATGTATGAGTGTGTGTGTCTATGTGACTGACTGCATGTATGAGTGTGTATGTGTGTCTGTATATGACTGCATGTGATTGTGTGTATGTGCTGTTGTCTGGCTCCTAGATTTTTTATTGGCTCCTAAAACTCAGTTAAGTTCGTCAAGCCCTGGCATAAATGCAACTCATTATATACATCTATTTGGGGTCTACCTCAAGCTTTTGAAAAGGCTGGAAATATTTAATATTTTACAGGTTTTGTTTTGTGATTATAAACGTAACATTTTTTTGCTGAGAGGGTAGTGGGTGCATGGAATAGCCTTCCAGTAGAAGAGGTAGAGGTTAATACAGCGAAGGAGTTTAAGCATGCGTGGGACAGGTATAAGGTTATCCTAGATATTAGGATATTTAAGACTGACCACACCTGTACCTATGCATCCTATACCTTTATCTTATATCTATACCTTTACCTATGCATTACTATACCTGTATCTTATATCTGTACCTGTGCATCCTGCACCTGTGTCTGTCCATATAGCTTATATCCGTACCTATGGATCCTGTACCTGTCCATATAGCCTAAATCTGTCGCTATGCATCCTGTATCTTTATCTATATATGCATCTGTATCATATATGTACTCATGCATCATCATGTACCTATATCTATCTACATCTATCCTATATCTATACCTATGCATTCTGTACCTCTGTCTGTCTACCTATCGATCATGAGACATCATTGTATTTTAAGTATTATTAAAGCTGTGGGCTATAGCAGTGGCGTCCCGAGGGGGGGGCGGGGGGGGCGGCCCGCCCCGGGTGCCACTGACTAGGGGGGTGCCACCGGTGCTGCCGGCACCCCCCGCGCTGCTTACCTTTTTTTTTTTTTTTTTCAGGCGGCCGAATCCTCTGGATGCGGCCGCCGGGTGAAAAAAAAAAAAAATCACAGCGACCGGATGTGACGATACGTCACATCCGGCGACTGTGTTTCCCTCCTCCGTGCAGGATGGAAGACTGCACGGAGGAGTCGTCCATCCAGGAGAAGCAGCGATTTGGTAAGTGATGGGGGGAGGGGGGGGGCTCTGAGTGGCACACTATTACTGGGCACTGACTGGCACAATGTTCCTGGGCACTGACTGGCACACTATTACTGGGTTCTGAGTGGCACTATATTTTTGGGCTCTGACTTGCACTATATTACTGGGAATCTGGCTGGCACTATATTACTGGGCTCTGGCTGGCACTATATTACTGGGTTCTGGCTGGCACTATATTACTGGGCTCTGACTGGCACTATATTACTGGGTTCTGACTGGCACTATATTACTGGGTTCTGACTGGCACTATATTACTGGGCTCTGGCTGGCACTATATTACTGGGCTCTGGCTGGCACTATATTACTGGGCTCTGACTTGCACTATATTACTGGGTTCTGACTGGCACTATATTACAGGGCTCTGGCTGGCACTATATTACTGGGTTCTGACTTGCACTATATTACTGGGAATCTGGCTGGCACTATATTACTTGGTTCTGACTGGCACTATATTACTGGGAATCTGGCTGGCACAATATTACTGGGTTCTGAGTGGCACTATATAACTGGGCTCTGACTGGCACACTATTACTGGGCTCTGAGTGGCACTATATAACTGGGCTCTGACTGGCACACTATTACTGGGCTCTGACTGGCACACTATTACTGGGCACTGACTGGCACACTATTACTGGGTTCTGAGTGGCACTATATAACTGGGCTCTGACTGGCACAATATTCCTGGGCTCTGAGTGGCACACTATTACTGGGCTCTGACTGGCACACTTACTGGGCTCTGAGTGGCACACTATTACTGGGCTCTGACTGGCACAATATTACTGGTATCTGACTGGCACAATATTACTGGTATCTGACTGGCACACTATTCCTGGTATCTATAATTGTACAATTTTCAAACATTGAAAAAATTGTGGGTGTTTTTTTGCATTTTTATGGGGGGGGGGGGGGGGTAGGGGGGGGGGTGCCACACTCAGGGTCCGCCCCGGGTGCCAAATGCTCTAGGTACGCCCCTGGGCTATAGCCCCAGATCATTTTTGAGCCTAGCAAAGCCCCTGCTCAAGACAAATTGCTCTGCCTCTATAATGCCCATTGCTGGGAGCCAAATGGGTCCTAACCCCCAATATAATACAGTGAGAGCCAGGGATAGGTACCCTTGCCCCCAGTATTAGGCATTGAATGCCAAGGCTACTTGCCTTTTCAGCTATATCAGAAGCCTAATTTTAATTTCCCGGGCTGAGATTTAATAAGACAGCTATCCTCTGCTAAGGATGGATGTTTAACATATTTAAAAAAAATACTTTTAGTAAACGTGGATTCATTTTATTCTTTAATGGCCCCCCTTAGCTGGGCCTAAAATCCCAATTGGGGATGGCATTGGACAAGTTATATATATACAGTTATATATATTATTATTTTTTTGCAGGGAACCCTTTAGGTGGCAGGGGTTAGACAGTGCTAATCCCTGCCCATCCCCCTGGCACCCAAATAATCTATTTTTTTACTAGTGGCTCGCCCATCCCTACCTAGGCAAGGTCAAAATTTTTTTTATTTTTATGGGGTCTCACCTGCTGTGCTCTGAACCTCCGGATGTATAACATCTGAGATGTATCATCTTAGAACAATAATTACAATACAGCGATAATTTGTCCTTATTTGTATTTGTTTGTAGCCATCACTATTTATTTATAAGTTGCGATCTTACATACTTGATACAATATTAAAAAAAAGGATACTACAACAATATGACATTATTTTGCAAGAGAGAAAGGCTTGTTAAGTACTATATTAATAATTCCATTGTAAGTATGAATATAAAATAAAATATGGTACAGACACAGCAACTGGTATGCATTTTAGTAGAAATCCTTAGGATGTAGCTAGTAATGGTGTGTAAAATTGGAACTACAGTACATTAGAAGTCAAATTGCACAGATTAAGAAACCACAGCAGATGTGGTCGATTATCATTATGATTATTTTGCAGTGAAATATTATTTAAACTCTTCCTGTTCCGCTACACCTTGAACGGAGCCAAAAGAGGCAGGATTAGGACCTTACGAGAAATTTAAAAAAAGACGTATTAAAATTCCAGATGGATTGAAATGATTGTATGGTGCAGATTATATTTCTAGAATGAGCTAATCTCACACCGGCACTGTTGCATTGGGATTCCTGTAAGTGTTCTAGATGTGCAGCCTCCGGTCATTGTTAATCTCTGTAGCTCCAGTGGATCTTTGCTAAATTCCTCAGCATTATATTAATTTCTGGAAAAATGAGTTATCGTTAGCAACAGTGACACGTGGGATGCTAGAGACTTAAACTGTGTGAAATACACCCAACGGCTCATAAATATTACCCCCGAGGTTCAATCTGATTGCGTGCAACTTGCAAATTAATGACCAAAGTGGTTCTCTCACCTGAACACAACAGATTAATATTAATTCCATATAGCCAAGTTATTATCAATTGAGTGTATATGCATGCATCTCCCTGGGTCCCCGTCCCCCCCCCCTGCATCTCCCTGGGTCCTGTGTGCACCCCCCCCCCCCCCAAAAAAAAAAAATGTAATTTTCTTTTCTCACACACTTCACCGGAGGGTTTATCAATTAAACAGTGAACTAATAAGGTAAATGCAATAATCCTCCAATAATAAGAGGATTGGTAAACATTCTCCTAATGGCTTATTTTTCCAGCCTTACTGTAATGCCTCATTTTTTGGAGTTCTCTCATCTGATCACTACAGTTTACATTTTAGTATATAAACCTCAGAGTGTTGCATACCTTCCAACTCTTGCTAATTTGGAAGCTGGGGGTGGGGGGCGGTCTTGGGAGGACGAGGGTCAGTGCTACTGCACATGCCCGGTAGGCACAAATCCTCGAACAGGCAGTGTTATTTCATATGATGCTCATCATGCGCAGTAACCAGTCTGTGGTGTTCAAGACACCAGAGAATTATAATTTTACAGTGGGTCTTGTGTCCCACTGTCCTCTACCTCTGTCCCAAAAAACAGGACAGAGGTAGAGCTAGGTGAAAAAGTGGGATTGCCTAAATGGGGACTGTCCTGCATAGTGCGGGACAGTTTGAAGGTGTGGTGTTGGGGTGAATGTTTGCAATCATAGACTATTTTGAGAACAAAATTTACGTGGGTTAATAGGGGTCGTTTTTTTTGTAGGTGTAATGCATTAAAAACCCTAAGGAAGTGTTGTCCTGAAAGAGTGAACTCGATATTTGCAGCAGGGTTGATATTCATGGAGGGATAAGCCAAATGGCAAATGATTTAGCTAAACTAGAAAAATGGTCAGAGCAGTGGCAACTGGCATTTAATGTGGACAAGTGCAAGATTATGCACCTTGGGCGTAAAAACACAAAAGCAGAATATAGACTATTTGGTACAGTCCTAACCTCAACATCTGAGGAAAGGGATTTAGGAGTAATAATTTCAGAGGGCTTGAAGGTAGGTAGGCAATGCAATAGAGCAGCAGGAAATGCTAGCAGAATGCTTGGTTGCATAGGGAGAGGTATTAGCAGTAGGAAGAGGGAAGTGCTCATGCCATTGTACAGAGCACTGGTGAGACCTCACTTGGAGTATTGTATGCAGTACTGGAGACCGTATCTCCAGAAGGACATTGATACTTTGGAGAGAGTTCAGAGAAGGGCTACTAAACTGGTTCATGGGTTGAAGGATAAAACTTACCAGGAAAGGTTAAAGCATCTTAACATGTATAGCTTGGAGGAAAGACGTAACAGGGGGGATATGATAGAAACATTTAAATACATAAAGGGAATCAACACAGTAAAGGAAGAGAGTATATTTAAAAGAAGAAAAACTACCACAACTAGAGGACATAGTCTTAAATTAGAGGGGCAACGATTTAAAAGTAATATCGGGAAGTATTACTTTACTGAGAGGGTAGTGGATGTATGGAATTGCCTGCCAGCAGAAGTGGTAGAGGTAAACACAGTCAAGGATTTTAAGCATGCGTGGGATAGACACAAGGCTATCCTAGCTATAAGACCGGGAACGGGGGACTAATAAAAGTACTCAAAAAAAATAAAAAATTGGGCAGACTAGATGGACCGAATGGTTCTTATCTGCCGACACATTCTATGTTTCTATGTTTCTATGTTTCTATGATATAACTGACAAGGGAACTGCAAACTTAAGGCTACAATTCTCCAGTTCAGCTATAGTTGAAAAATCTGCTATTTTTGGCCTCCATTACGGATGATTAAGGAGACAGGGATGGCCAAAGAAATGGTAAAAAAATAAAAAAAAACAAATATTATTTGAAATAATAAAAATAATAGTAAATCTGAAATATCTTCCGTAGATATTTAGAGCTTCAAACCGGGTTTCCACATTTAGAAACAATGCATTTGCACAAAGTCTTTCGCACATCTGTGTTATTCCCACTATAGCTTGCATAGTAAAAATAATAATGGTCAAGAGGATATAATGGTAAGGAATCCATTAATAATTCATCCATGTTTCCTCATTCTGTATTATAGACAAAAAAATAATAATTTGGACTCCTCACAGTGATGATCAGATGATCACATAGGAATCCACCACTGATACATTTCTTTTAGAGCAACACAAACATATTATATATTCGGACTCCATCTACCGATTTTGTACTTTTTAGAATTCTCCTAAAGCATTAAGTCAGGAGAGGGAGGAAATAATCAATAAGGGAAGAAAAATAAGCTGTTTATAAGAATTATTTAAACAATGCACAATCTGGGCAGCCTGTAAAATGTATTTGTTTTCTTTACCAAACCGTGTCTGGGTCCCGTAAGATTTGGAAACATCAATACATAGACATTTGTATTCAGATCCAGGAAGTTGAAATCTTTGTTGATATCTTTGTTGATGTCCTTCGTCTCCATTTTTGCTTTCAGCCTAATTCCTCGCAAAGCTATCCCGTCTACCCTCTGTTTACCTTATTGTCGCACCACTGAATACCGTACAGCGTAACCTTCAAAATAACCTGCTTCCAAAGTGCGACCGTGAATTGTGTTACTTGTTGTAAAATATACTGTACTTACGAAGTCAATTCATTCAAATAATCTCACCAATAAATAAATCAGTTCCTAAAAAAAAAAAATATTAAAATTAAGCGTGCCACTACATTAACATAATAAAATCAGTATGTGCAACAGTGCATAAAAAAAAAAGTTTCCTACATACCAAAGAATTCTGAGTAGGCTAAGCATTGCTATATCACAGGACAATAGGGATGCAGCAGGTACAATACATCTAGGTCCGTCTTTTTAAATGGGTCTATGACAAAGACTCTATCTAGTCACTATCTAGCCACAGCTAGTCATAATGGCCTAGTCAAGGGGCCCAAAAATTGTTTTAGCAGTAGGTCTTTTTCCACTCTGGTTGGAAACATACACACTATGTTATATTTCCTTCGTTTTCTCTTTTTTTTACATTTCGAAAACACATTTATAAGATTTGGAGCATCAAATATATAAAAATAATATCTGTTCTTTACTCATAGGTGTGTGGGGTTGCATCCAGAGGTGAAAAATATAGCATTTAAAGCCATATTCCGTAATCTGAAACAGTATGGCAAGTATATTTTATCCCTCCGCATGTTTGTTTTCAGTTATCTTGCACTCTTCCTTCAGGGAGAGGTCTTGGATGAAGGTCTCAAGGCGATCTTACTGTGCAAGCGTTAGCGGCCGTGTTATCACATAAAATGGCTTCACTGTACATACGCATGGTCAAGAAGACATTGTCCCTTGCATTTGGGTCTGACGTAAAACAAACCTAAGCAATTAGGGTAATGGCTGCTTCTTCTATTTGATTAAAACATAAAGAAGTCATCTCACCCAAGTGTGGTATAAGGAGGGACTAAAGCTTTATTCACACAGTTACTGAAGATTGAAGGGGCAACCACAAAGCAGGGAAGTTTTAGGCAAGAACTGACAATATCCAGGAATCAATCCCGAGGTCAGGGCAGGCAGCAAACTAAAGCAGAGTTAAGCCAATGAGCAGAATTAAAAATTGTCTTCTAATAAAACATTGTCTTCTAATATAAATAGTATTTAAAAAGTGTTCTAAAGGAACACTTTTTAAATACTATTTATAAAACAATAAATATATATAAATCATAGTGAACATTTAACTAAGGAAAAATAACCTAATGTGCTCATTCTAGCTTGACTTAAATAATTTAGATGGACAATACTATGGAATTTCAAACATGCAGCGTGCTTTCAGTCCCTTTTGTTGAATATTTATGTTTGGGTATGACTGATATGTTAAATTCCCGACAAAGCACATGCTCCCCAGAATAAAAAAGGAATGACTTAGGTTTACCTTAAGATATAATTGTAATGCAAGCTCATGAAACATTGATAAAAGAAGATGTAATCAGTCTCTAAATCTCTTAACTTAGATATCAAATTTCTCTGTGCACAAATTAAGCAGTAAAAAGCTTCTTGGGTGAATGCATTAACTGTGCTGTAAGGATATTATACCTTGACCTTTTAAATAATAAAGGAATAATAAATTGCAATCATACAAATAGTAAAAATGAAAAAATAAAAAAATCACCCATACTATCTTTGCTGAATATGTGAAATAAAACTGTACAGTATTTATATTGTTAAACAAGAAAGAGTATTAACAACATATATTTACTTCATTTGTTGGGAATATTTGGAGAGAATATTTGTAAATGTGATGACATTCTAAACATATTTTTATTAACAATTTCAAGAAAAATAAAAATAAATTATATATATTATATATATTTGTTTAGCAACAGTATCAAGAAATGATAGGCAAAAACAACAACAGGTCAGAGAACATCTCCTCTTGATAAAGCCTAGTATCATTGTTTAGTAGGTGGAGCACTCATTAATGTATGAAAATAAGATGAACACAATGAAAAACAGTGAAAAATGTCAAAGCTTTCTGACAAAGATATAAAACAGAACAACTAGATAATAATAGATCACATTTAACAGGAATGGGAAGGGGGGGAGTGGGGTTGGTTGAGGGGATGATAGACAATCCGTATACATCATAATAGAGAGCCATTTTACCAAAGGTTCCTCAACCATTTGACTTTGCCACCTGTAACAGATGTTTATATGGCTCACTTTCCAAATACCCAGTGCAGTGGAATTCCTCATTAGAGTTCTGCATACTTTTACTAAAGACGTCAATAGTAGGTCCTCTGGACTTTGGACCTCCTCGACTGTGGCGATCCACAGTTCAGGAGTAGGGATCAGTGTTTTCTTCTAAAAGTGTGGTGTGTTGAATGTAGCAATGGTGTATGGTGAGGGGTTTCTTGTATTTTTGAATAGACTATTTGGTATGGTGTAACAGGCATGTCTGAGTTGTACATGGCAAAGAATAATCGGCAAATGCAAGAATGACTGCCTACCATTTTCCAAAAAGTTTGCATATTCAGGCCATCTCACCATATGTGGAGGAAGCTGCCCCTTTCTGATTTACATCACCATCAGGTGTTTAACGTCGTGGGGTAAATTAGTGGGGACTATGCCATGTCGTCAGAATCTTGTAGCCATTCACATATATCCTGGCTGAGACCGAACATTTCTGGGCTATTTTGCGCCATTGTTCATCAGATAATTGTAGTTTACCCATGCCAGGATAAAGTAAGGATCATGGATGAGTTGGTTCGATGCATTCATTCTTAATATATTTGCTCTTTCTCCTGATGAAGCAGAGACCGACAATCCGGCAAAATGCGTAGAGACACCAGCACCTTCTCATTTATTCATCAATCGGACCCAGTCATGCGTTCCTCCACCCACCCGCGATTGAAGGGCATTTTTGCCTTATGTGTACTTCATCTTGTGAGTCCTATTGCAGCAGCAGACCCCACATTTCTATCCTTGTGGTTCGGCCTATGTGTGTTTCTCTTTCTTTTACAGATAGATTAGTTTTACTACTGAGACCATGAGCTATATCCAAGACGTCTTTTATTCACACACGTTTATGAGTGTATCCTGCATATCGTTTTTATTCTTTTACTGTTTTACTGGGTATGAGCAATATGAACTATTGTGTGTTTTTGTATATTTTTCAAGGCTCCCACAATTCTACTCTCTTCTACTGTTTGAATATGCCATTATGAATTTTAGCAATGAAGGAAACATGGTGTTTTCGTCTAAGGGCCCAGCCATGATTTTGACGTGTTTATCTCGTTGTGCGTAAAAAATATACCCCTAAGCTTTTGCAAGCAGTATTGTATTTTTGAGTTGCACAAGGCAGCTAGCTTCGAAAAGTGACATTTTATTGAAAAAATCCCCACTTAAAAGTGTTTTAATGTAAATGATGTAAATGATCTGCTATGCCCCCTAGAGTTCACAAAAGCTTGCAATCAGTAGAATTTGGGAGTGTTGTCTTTTTTTTTTTTTTAAATACTTTATTTATTTTTCCAAGGTACACAAGCATATATAACACACAGACAGTAAAAACACATAACTTCATATACAGGACTTCTTCTATAGGATCTCTCGGACTCAGCTCTACTGTGCTGATACATCAGTGTTAACAATCGTTAATAATCTGAAGATAAGAATTGCTCCAACTCTTCAAGATGATCAATTCCTGACGATGCAGAACCAAACAAACTATACACATCTTGGATGGTGCAGCTCCTGAGCTCCATTAGACTTTTATTACCCTCTCAATTTCCCTTTCATTATATTTATGCGGTTACATTTGAGTCCAAGACTCACCCCCCCCCCCCCTTGAAGACATTCACCCTCCCCATATTTTTGTAAAATTTTGTTTCCATATTTTATATTTGAACGAAGCCTCTTTCCGTTTGGCACTGTGTCTGCATCTGGCATGCTACATGGTTCCAACCTATTTCATCCTCCCTCCCCCACTTTCTAGCAATAACAATTGTCATGGAGAAAAACAGTTGGACAACCAGTGTTTTATTAACAGGGAGTCTAGGTACAAATGTAGTAAAGCCTTAGTTGGGGAGGGCTTGTCTTTTATTTATAACATATGTAGTTTTGTTCGCCTGATTTACTAAAATGAGCACTTTTAGGTTAAAATGTTGTAACAATCCCAGTTTCACCACTATAGTGTCATAATAGTGTCTCATCATCCAATAGAGTCTCTTCATCCCAAGGGCAATGTGGGCATTTAGCCAGAGTCAGTCATCAATAGGCCAACAAGGTTACACAAAAAGTAAACATAGACTCGGAAGAAGATATAGGGGACATGTATTCCTTAATTTGACTCTTTAGTCTAAAGCTGCCTTTTGTATATTTGACTAACAAGTTTTCCATAGAGGGCACAACCCTACACTGAACATTCCTGAATGTTGAGATGTATGATTTACCAGCTAAATTCTGTATGTAAATTTCGGTTGTCCTACTGTGTCCTACTGCTTTTCGACCTGTTTTGGGTCCATGCCTGAAATGTCCCTCTAAACTTATATGCCAACACCCAAGACCCAAGTCCCCTAGGTACTCCTGTCGCTGCTTGATGTATATAGGCTCTTGGAAAAATTGCACTTTTCATTCATTACTTATTTTCCTTCTCCTTTTCACATTGCACACTGCTCTCCTTCCTAGTCCTCTAACGATACCTCTATACTACACTGATTTTCCTTCCACTTTCATTTCTCTATGCTCTCTTGACAAAGCTGATCTTTTGATGGTATCGCTTTGCATGAAAAACTAAACCCACACAGCCCAAGTTTTTCACTGCTCACTGATTTATGGTACCACGGAAATGTGTGGCCAGATATATACGGTCGATACCACTGATACGTATGGTGGTAAGGAAACCTCACTGAATCTGTATTAAATCCTCTATCATACCTAACACTTATCTACTGTACACGGATTTGATGTAAGAAAGCAAATTTGAAAAAAGTAAAACAAGAAAAAGTACAAAGGTTCTATATGCTGGTGTTTCAGAGAGAACATCTTGGAGTAATTGATAGAAAAATACATGTTTGCGAGGGAAAAAAACTGAAGAGGGCAGTATTTTACCATTATAAAAATGTTTTGATCTGTCTAGAAATTGAGAGACAACTGCTGGTTCTGAACAAAAAAAAAAAGGTGTTAGTTCATGTTATATACAGAGTAATTTCTTTAAGTTATTTTTGTGATTGATACCATTGGTAAATGTTAAATTGCTTTTGTTGGTGAACTTGAGTGACTTATTTAAATGTGTGCATCTCACCAAAAATCTAAGTTGGTTTTTAACGAAGTCATAAAGTTTATTGTGATAATACTGAATGTCATAATCCATTAAATATAGTGCATGGAATGTATTATTACTATATGGTGATAGTGTTTTTGTTTGTTTTTTGCAATGCTTTCTATTACATTAACCTTTATTTATGTTTGTATATCCAATTTATGCAGTGCTTGGTACAGAGGGTTAAAGGGTGCTTCAAAACTAAAATAGATACATAGGCTAAAGAGAGCCCTGCTTCACAGTTCACAATCTAGAGGTCTAGGTATCTGTCTGTGGCAGAAAAGGTAGGTGTCCGAATTTTTGGGATAAAGGATGTCAAATCTAGCATTTGGACACCTAAGGATCTACTCAGTAAAGAGAGAATTTCAGAAAATTGAGATGAGAATTTAAAAGTTTAAGCCAATGTATCCGAGTTGGAAAATATTTCCAGTGGATCTGAATGGAGAATTTTCCCAGCTCAGCTACTATGGCTTTACGTTTGAAATTCCCCTCTTAATTTCCCTGCAATTCTCTTTTTTATTGAGTAGATCTTATAAGATCTAGAACCAAGCATTCCAACCTGGAACGGGGGGTGGGGGAGGTAAAGGAGAAGGACGGTGAGTTTATTTAGGCCGAGTATTGAGTATTCAATAAACTTTATTGTTCCAGTGACAGGTTCACAGACATAGGAGGATAAGTACAGAGCAAAAGTAAAAAAAACAGATCCATCTAATGTGGTTGTTAGAGGGAATCTATCTAATGTCTAATCAGTACAGAAGTAGACTGAATACTGACTGCAATTGCTCATCTGCAAGGCATTACCCAGAATCCTTATCTTCAGCAGAACGATATTACGCAGTATAATTGAGCAGTTTATATCTACAAATGTGCTCATAAGTGTCTTTTAGCATTTCTAAACTCCTTATGAAGAAATACGCATAATACGTGTTCGTGTTCATGAAACATTGTTTAGAAATAACATATATATAAATATATATATATATATATATATGTATATATATAAATATATATATATATATATGTATATATATAAATATATATGTATATATATAAATATATATGTATATATATAAATATATATATATATATATATATATATAAATATATAATTAGTCGCTGATCCTATTGTCAGTGTCTTGTTGGTTGTTTTTTTTATAGTGCAGCTTCCCAACACATTTATATATCTATTGGAATAGACAAACACAGAAAATGCTGACTTTCCTTTTACATTGCATTATTCACAGTCTTTACAGCTGTTGAAATTGATTTCACAGCATATAGGGTGATATTGCAGCCTTAATTGGCTACTGCTTGTTTTCTATAGGCATCTGCCTTGTTCCCAAATAGAACATTATAAAAAATATATGACTTTGAAATCTAACCAAATGCTTTTGCTCAGAATAATTTAAACACAAAAATATGAAAAAAAAAAAATCATTGATATATTGAGCTGGAATATGGAATGAGTATCAGGCCCCAATTTCTCTGAATTTTATCTATAGTCATAAACTATTGCTTAATGTCAATGGTTCCATGACTTAATTACAAATAAATGTTAGAATGATGTGCACTTTAGAACATGGACAGATCTTGGAAAATGAATAATTCAAGCTACAAAGAAGTTAACAGATTTAGTTTGTGGCCTTTAAGCAGTGTCTTTATTCTCCGAGAAGAATAATTGATCAGTTAAATAATTGCCTGAACAAGTGAACAGCAAAGAGTAATAAAAAAAAAAAAGCACACACGACTGTCAGTTGGTTTAACAGTTTTCGAAAGGTTTGGCTGCCATCGAATAATCCTTATTGAAGTCAGACCAGATGTTTCAATTACTAGACATTCTGACCCGTCAACTACAAGAGGAGAAAAGAAAAATCTTTGGAACACAATGAATTTGCATTCAAATATCATTCTTTAATTACAGTTCTGCAAACAGTTAATTGATTCAGTTTTTATTGTAGTGGGCTGTTGTAAAATTGCTGAAGGGAAGATTTTGTTATGGGTAATGATATTCAGGTTTAAAGGGATTCTGAGCCAGATATAATATACTCCTAATGTTATCTATACCGTAAACCAAGGGTATGTAAACCAAGGGTATGTAACCCACGGCAGACCAGATGTTGGAGGACTACATTTCCCATACTCCTCTGCCAGCCTCTTATCTGAAAGAGCATTGTGGGAGATGTAGTTCATCAGCAGCTGGAGTGCCGCATCCTGCCTACCTTTGCCGTAAAGCTTAAAGGCTTGCAAAGGAATAGATTCGGAGTTACAGTAAAAAAGAAACTTAAGTTAAATGTTTCCAGCTTTCAGTTGATATTATGGCCCGAGACACAAATGTGGTGAATGCCCCATCACTATCTTGTGGTCGGTGCAGCAACTTAACCCCTTACCCTATATTATATATATTTTGTTTTTCTTTTCTTTTTTTTACTTCAGTGTTGGTGTTGAGTTGGTAACTTGCCTACATATTACATCATTGTGTCGAATGCTATAAACGGTAAATACATTTCTTTTCTGTCTCTTTCCCCTTTTACTTATCCTTCCTTTTCACTTTCCCCAACACCCCTCCTCATTTGTGATAATAAATTAAATTTTACTTATAGCTTTCTGTATACCGTGTACAACTCCTCTGATTTGTGGCATGGTTTATTATTTAATTTAGTTTCTTATCCTATCTGTTTAGGCAAGTCCTCCCACATCCCCATCTCACCCCCCCCCCCTCCCAGCACCCTCCCTCTCCCTCCCTCCCTCCCCCTCCCCTATATTATATTTTAATACAACTCCTAAAATGTTCATTTACTAGCTACTAGGCTATGGCATACACAGATAACGTCCCTACCCAAATACTTTAAATGAGGCTCCAAACATAAAAATGTTTAAATTGAATTTAAGCAATCAATCGAAAAATGGGATTTTATGGCCTCCAACACCATCATTTCTAGATTCTGGGATTCTAAGCCTCAAGAACATCTTAAATGGCCAACTCTGAATTGTACTTGATTCTAATAGGATTTTTATTTGGCGAGGGTGGGGGGGGGGGGGGGGTATTTGTTTTTGTGTGTGTTGCATTTGATGTGAAATCTATTGTAGCGGATGGCACCAGGCAACCCTACAAAAATACTGTATAAAGCTGCATCCGTGTATCTGTTGTATTTTCTGTGTATTAAAGCCTTCCATTGTTTAGTTATGTCAGCCACCCAGTCTGACTACCTTGCTTCTGGCTCCAGATTAAAGTGGCTAGATACTGCTTTACTGGTGATGTGTTTAAGGTTTCTATTGTTTAATCAAGTGTTATCTGATTGCAGTTTGGTGTATATAAGTCTGTGTTGTTTGTCAAATAAAGGAGTTCAATCTTGCTGTAAAAGGCTTGTCAGTTATGCTCCTGAAACTGTGTGTCGTCCAGTTATTGGGATTGCTGTTGGGATATTGCTGTATTTGACCTGCTGGAAACCCTGCCTTTGGATTTACTATTTACTTGTTCCTGAGTCTCACTTGGATTATAAGCGGAGATAACCTGGGTAATATTGCATCTCCGCTACATTGGTTGGCAGCGCTGGGATCCAGACTCACAGAGGAACAAGCCTAAATGGAGTACGGATGGAGATTGATTTTGCCACACTAAAACGCTCCACGCTAAAAGACCTTCTGGAGGCAAAGGGTATACAAGCCAGCAATGAGACAAAAGCGGCACTTATCACTGAACTGATGGCGGAGTACCAAATGGAAGGCGATTCGGTTCCCGAACAGGGGAATTCGGGAGAAACACCGGAACAAAGGGAGTTCCAGAGGCAGGTACAATTTCGGCTGTCTTTCTATGGGGAACACCCTCCAACAGAGATTGTTTCCAAAACAATAACGGAGGTCCAGGAATTTATACTGAGGAGTCAAACAGCGGCCCCAGAACACAGCTCTGCAGTAAATATGCCACATGAAGGTAAGCCGAAAATACTGTACCAGGCTTTTAAAACATATGTGGAGGCAGAGGAAGATATAGACGCTTTCCTGCAAGATTTCGAGAGACTGTGTGCACTGCATAGAATCAGCACAGAGGACTGGGTACCTATTTTGGCAGGGAGGTTAACTGGGAGGGCAGCTGAGGCATATCGGACTGTACCGAATGATGAAATACGGAATTACCACAAAGTGAAAGAAATTATATTGGCCAGGTATGCTATAACACCAGAAGCATACCGGCGGAGATTCAGGGATTTAAAGAAGGTGGAGAAAGACTCACATGCTGAGTGGGCATGCAGACTGCAACGAGCAGTCTTGGGGTGGGTGCAAGCGAGCAAGGCACGGTCTATGGAGGATGTATTGCAAATGGTACTGCTGGAGCAATTTTATGAAGGAGTAACCAGCGAGGTACAGGAGTGGGTAAGAGACAGAAACCCTACCTCCCTTACCGAAGCAGCCAGGAAGGCGGACGAGTACCTGGATGCACGCAGGCAGCAAAAACCTGCAGCTCCAAAAGTACCTTTTAAAACCTTTGGGGGAAATAACTACACGCCAGCTCTACCAAGGTCACTGCCACCACCACCCGCTGCACAGCCACGTTTCCGCCAGCCCACGTCGGGCCCTTGCCACCACTGCCAGAAGTGGGGACATTATAAAAGGGAATGCCCCCAGCTGCGGGACCGTTCCACCTGGATTCGACCCGGTCCGCCACCACCACCGAGAGCCGCCGCAGCCCATCACTACCAGGACATCGTGGCCACACCGTATGGTTCAGCAGTTCCCATCACAACAGTAGAGCAGTGGGAGGTACTGCACGAGGCAGATCCCGTCCAGGCTAACGCAGACAACCGCCAGCATCACAGGCAGACCGTGTATCTGGAGGGTAAAGCGGTTCAGGGGCTACGTGACTCAGGAGCCACCATCACCCTGGTAAAAAGTCACCTGGTCTCAGACCAAGCTAAACTTAATAAGACTGTGGCCGTCAGGGTAGCCGGGGGAGCAGTATACCGGCTACCCACAGCAAGGGTACATTTGCATTGGGGAGCGGGGGCAGGGCATGTGGAGGTGGGGTTGATGCCGCAGTTACCGGCGGAGGTTTTATTGGGGAACGATCTGGGGAGGCTCACATCTGCTTTTGAGCCCCAGACACCCACCACAGGAGAGGCTCACCCTGTGGTCACTCGACAACAGGCCCGCACCCAGGACTACAACACACTCCCGGAGGTTCAGGTAAGAGATCCTTCCCCTTCCCCTGACTGTATCCCCTGGGCCCCTCCTAACGAATTTGCAGCTGAGGTAGTGACTGACCCCACCTTGCAGGTGTATAGGGACAAGGTGACAGCAGACACGCCTGGGGGGGAGGGCGAAAGGTTTATTTGGGACAACCAGCTGTTATATCGGGAGACGGATAAGCAGGTATCCGGGTCAGACCCGATTGTGATGAGGCAGTTAGTGGTACCTCAGCGGTACCGGGCGGAGTTACTACGGATAGCCCATGACATTCCGCTATCTGGACATTTAGGGGTCAGCAGGACCCGATACAGGTTAACCCAAAGTTTCTTTTGGCCGGGAATTAGCCAGGAGGTGCGCAGGTATTGCAACACGTGCGATACCTGTCAAAGGGTGGGGAAAAGGGGGGACCGGCGCAAGGCCAAGTTACATCCCCTCCCCATAATCGAGGAACCCTTTAGCAGGGTAGCAGTTGACCTAATAGGACCCCTCAACAAAGCAAGCCCGTCAGGTAAAAGATTTATCCTGACAGTAGTAGATTATGCCACCAGATATCCAGAGGCGGTGGCCCTGACGAATATACAGGCTGAGACAGTAGCCGAAGCCCTGATGAAGATATTCTCCCGGGTGGGACTCCCCAGGGAGATTGTCTCCGATCAGGGCACCCAGTTCACCGCCGAAGTCACGCAGCGCCTCTGGAAGTTTTGTGACATTAAGCCGGTCATTAGTTCCCCTTACCACCCCCAGACGAATGGGCTCTGCGAACGTTTCAACGGTACATTGAAACAAATGCTCCGAACCTTCGCAGAGACCCACAAGGACTGGGAGAAGTTCCTGCCACACCTCCTCTTTGCTTACCGTGAGGTGCCGCAGGAATCCACTGGGTTCTCCCCATTTGAACTATTGTTTGGCCGCAGGGTACGAGGGCCTTTAGATTTGATCAGAGAGCATTGGGAGGGAGAACGGAGCACTGACGGCACCCCCATCATACCCTATGTGTTGGCATTCCGAAACCGCCTTGAGGCCTTAACTCAGACGGTACGCGAGAATTTGCAGGCGGCTCAGACACGCCAACGCACATGGTATGATCGGGGCGCCAGGGACCGTAGCTTTCAGGTCGGGCAGAAGGTGTTAATCTTAAAACCTGTCCGACACGATAAGCTGCAGGCAGCCTGGCAGGGCCCTTATAAGGTGGTGGAACAACGGTGTGACACCACTTATATAATCGGCTCGTGCGTTGGTACTGGGGGGCGACGCATGCTCCATGTGAACATGATGAAGCCCTACCAGGAGCGCTCGGAGGAAGTGACCGCTATATGTGCGCCTAACTCCGAGGAGTTTGACAGTTTACCTCTCCCGGATCTGCTGGGAGAGGGTCAGTTATCCGGGGACTTAGGGGAGGTCACCCTGGGGGATCGGTTGAGCCCACAGGAGCGGAGCGAGGTACAACAGCTGTTGAGGGAGAAGCAGGATATCTTCTCTAATGTACCTGGTTACACTCCTCTGGCCACTCACCGAGTAGACACCCCAGGGCAACTTCCCATGCGTCAGACCCCGTACCGCATCCCAGAAGCGGTACGGGCGAACATGCGCAAGGAGATAGATGAGATGCTCCAGCTGGGGGTGATTGAGCCCTCTGACAGCCCCTGGGCATCTCCGGTAGTGCTAGTGCCAAAGCGGGACGGCACGACCCGGTTTTGTGTAGACTACCGGAGATTAAATGAGAAGACGGTATCGGACGCCTATCCTATGCCCAGGATAGACGAACTCCTGGATCGGATGGCGAGGGGGCACTATCTCACCACAATTGACTTGTGTAAAGGGTATTGGCAAATACCCTTGGCACAAGACGCCATCCCTAAGTCGGCCTTTGTCACCCCATTCGGCTTGTACCAATTTAAGGTCATGCCGTTTGGGATGAAAAACGCCCCGGCTACTTTTCAGCGGATGGTGGACCGCCTCCTAGATGGGTTCCAGGATTATACCTGCGCATACCTCGACGATATTGCCATTTTCAGCAATACCTGGCAGGAACACCTGACCCATATAGGAGCGGTCCTAGACAGGATTAGGGCCGCTGGTTTAACGCTGAAACCAGCCAAATGCAGCATAGGAATGGCTGAAGTACAGTACCTAGGTCATCGGGTAGGATGTGGCAAGCAAAAGCCGGAACCAGCCAAAGTAGAGGCTGTAGCTCAATGGCCCACCCCTAGGACTAAGACCCAGGTGTTAGCGTTCTTAGGAACGGCCGGATACTACCGGAAATTTGTCCCGAATTACAGTGCCCTGGCCAAACCTCTCACCGACTTGACACGTAAAAACCTACCCCGCCAAGTAACCTGGACCCCGGAGTGTGAACAGGCATTTCAGTTGTTAAAAGATGCATTGACAAATGCCCCTGTCTTGGCAGCTCCCAATCCAACTAAACGTTTTCTTGTCCACACAGACGCTTCTATGTTTGGATTGGGAGCAGTATTAAGCCAAGTCGGGGCCGATGGCGGAGAACATCCCGTGGCTTACATCAGCCGGAAACTGTTACCTCGAGAAGTAAGCTACGCCGCCATCGAGAAAGAATGCCTGGCTGTGGTGTGGGCCCTGAAGAAATTACAGCCATATTTGTACGGACAAGCTTTTTCCCTGCTCACGGATCACAACCCGTTAGTATGGCTAAACCGGGTGGCTGGGGACAATGCCCGGCTGCTGCGCTGGAGTCTGGCGCTGCAGCCCTTTGACTTTAATATCCAGTACCGCCCGGGTAAACAGAATGGAAATGCGGATGGGTTGTCTCGGCAAACGGACCTAGAGAAATGATCCGTGAGCCTCCCCGGACATCCCCAAGCCGATCCGTGTTGGATCAGACTGTGTATGCCGGCTTGTGGGCAAGGGGGAGCAGTGTAGCGGATGGCACCAGGCAACCCTACAAAAATACTGTATAAAGCTGCATCCGTGTATCTGTTGTATTTTCTGTGTATTAAAGCCTTCCATTGTTTAGTTATGTCAGCCACCCAGTCTGACTACCTTGCTTCTGGCTCCAGATTAAAGTGGCTAGATACTGCTTTACTGGTGATGTGTTTAAGGTTTCTATTGTTTAATCAAGTGTTATCTGATTGCAGTTTGGTGTATATAAGTCTGTGTTGTTTGTCAAATAAAGGAGTTCAATCTTGCTGTAAAAGGCTTGTCAGTTATGCTCCTGAAACTGTGTGTCGTCCAGTTATTGGGATTGCTGTTGGGATATTGCTGTATTTGACCTGCTGGAAACCCTGCCTTTGGATTTACTATTTACTTGTTCCTGAGTCTCACTTGGATTATAAGCGGAGATAACCTGGGTAATATTGCATCTCCGCTACATCTATCCTATCTTCCTTGATAATTAAAGGTTGGTCTATAGTATTGGTAGAATGGGAGGAGGGTTACTTTAATGACGCCAGCATAGGACAAATTCCTCCGCCAAATTAGCTCTAAGTTATAACAGATTTCCTCCATCTCGTGTTCCCAGCAATAAATGTACTCTGAATGACAAACACGTATCTGTATGTCAATATGTATATATAGTAATAGAAATAATATATATATATGGGGAGTTTACAAAAAATCCTTATTTCGTCTGGAAAGACTGAAGTAAAGAACCATCATAATATCTCTCCATTTGTACTAGTGTTGAGCATCTCATACACCCGGGGAAATCTCCAGAGCATTCCATTTTTTAAAATTAAAACTATATATATTTTTTTTTTCATTTTTAATAAATACAATAAATTAAAACTATTTTTAAACTTTTCAATACTAGGTAGTGCTCTCTGTTTGTTGTTACTATATTTACATTTACTACATGTACTTATCCAAATTTGTACATATTTAAGACATATTACTTGCTCTGAGTGGATCTATGCATCACTATCTGCACTGCTTTCGCCAGTTCTTTAGTCTAAAGTCATATAAAAGTTAGTATCCCTTTATCACATAGAAATCATGACTTGATTAATGCATTACACATCATTGAAGGGACTAACCTAAACTTCACCTAAACATTGTCTCTATGAATAGAAAGAATAAAACGTGATGAGAATGATGTGTCTGTTGTGTTAACATAATTGTGTCTGGTCCAGATCAGCCACTGGTCGGCATGTTGATTGGAGAGGAACCCTCTGGCAGAAGAGATAGCATCCTTGCAGAGACCCAACTATCCAGATGTGCCAGTAACAAGATGGGAACTTTGGCCATGGATGACAGCACAGAGGTCTGTCCTGTAGCCCTACACTCTGCATTTAGTTTATTGTGTTTCTGCTATGTCCATATTCATGCTGCTCTGCTTGGTTTATTCTTTCATAGCTGTAGTCATCCCGCTATCCTATCAAGGATGTGTTCCATGCATGTTCCAGGATGTCTACAAGGTATCCAAAGATCCAGTCATGGCCTATTACATGGCTTTGGAATGTGACCACAACTCTTGAGGAAGCTGGGACAGTAACTCACCAGGAGAAATGCGTTGAGTGGGAACATTCATGCTTTTTCACCACAGTGGGACATCATCATGCTTGTGACCTCTATTGTGGACTGTTTATGTTACATGCTGAATACATCTGTGGATAATATGTGTCTTTCCATGTGCAGGTTTTGTTTATCGGATCGTACTGCTCTATGTTCTGTTTCATCCGACTATTACAGAGTAAAAGATAATTTTGCCACGGAACTACAGTGGTTTTGAGGCTCAATTATTACGGAAGTTTGTGAGTGTATTATACCTCAAATATCACTTGACACATCATTTGCTAAGCTTTATTGCACTATTTGTTTTTTCTTTTATTTATTTTCACATCCTGTGCCATCAGTTCCCTATATAATGACCCATGTGGCCACACTAACTTGGGGGAGTGTGGTCTCCCTGCACCAGGCCCTGTGTCTCCATATCTCCTGAATTCCGGTGCTCAGGGTGCCATGCCCATGCCAGCTTGGGTCTTGTTATGGGGCCACAATTGGCATTCTTGTACCCTCCTCCACAGTGACGTTATGGTGGTCAATGTCCCTTTCCCGGCAGACCCTGCCACCAACTATGGTGTATGCATGGCCCTTATGATCTGCTACGTAACCGTAATGCATGCGAAAGCGGACGCACATGCGCAACCACACCACTGTGGTCTGCAGACCATGCTGGATACTGCTGACTAGGAAACTGAGGAAGGTACCACCTGCTCCCATGGAGACACAAACCTCTCATTTTGTGGCTACATTGCAAATTAAACCACAAGAGAATAAAGAAATAAACACATTTTTTCTTGCTTGCAATTTTGCTAATGCAATGTGTAGATTACTTTGTTTTACATTTTCTATTCTTTACATTAACAGTATAAGAGAAGTTCAGGTGGCAGAGTCGGTTTAACCTGACTGATTCCAAATCAGGTTGAATAAATTAACCATTATGGTGCGATAACCCAATGCTATTGGGAAACCAACACATATACATGTCGGTGTAGGATTGTTGCATGGTTTTAATAGGCCTTGTGATATTAATGCATGTGTTTTAATATTTAAGTGTATTGCAATTAACTTCCCCACTAATATCACTTCCGTTTGGTTGTTTGGGTGATTAAAAACGGATTTCGTGGCTCGTAAAGAGTTAGACTATTTTCCAGTGTTCCTGTCCTGCCCTATACATGTCTCCAATACACAGCGTTGTTTTACTGCATCGTATCGTCGATCTGCTTGGTTCATTTATCATCCTGATCTGGATCCAGGAGACAAAGATTTGTATCTCGCATTTTTCACTTTATTTGCAGCTGGAACATTGTGGTTTTCCTGGTGGTCAATGGGGTGAGTCAGCTAGGCCAATGAATATCCATATACATGTCTTTCCTGCGGGAATAGGATTATCATTTATGCTGACACCATAGAGCAGTTGTGCCTAACCATTTATTCATAATCCTTTTAATTCATGAGAATACTATTAAAAATGAGAAACAACAAACTTTCTCTTTTTGGCCCCAATTGCATTCGGCTGGATTCATTTGGTTAGTCTGCTTATTTGTTGAATGCCCTTTATTCTTTGTGACCTCTGGTTGTTTCAAAAAATTGCCAAACGTTCGATTTTTAAGTCAACCCAAGTTCTGCGTAATCTGTAGCACACTTAACAATCACATTAAGACTATAATTATCACCTCTTTTTTTATTTGTCTGAACTTAATAGTGCAGCGCCGTATGTTTTTATTCATTATCTTGACAAGTCAGGGAGGGATGCAGATGTGGCTTTAAAACAAAAAAAAATAATGACTAATTTATGCTGATGTTTCAACAGCAGAGGCTGTAAATCCTTCTCTTAGCAACTGGTGTTCTGGAATGAAATCACACAATATAACATGTTACCTTTTAGCTCAAGTTCTAAATGGTTCTCTAGTGGGATAATAATATTCTTATTAAATGTAGTTATGCTTAGCACTTGTGGGACAGGAAGGGAGGATTAGAGTATATGAGGAATGGATAGAAAGCATGTATAAGAAGAACGAAAGGAAGATGGAAGGAAGGTTTAGAGTATCCAAAGGATAGATAGAAAGAATGGATAAGAAGGATGGAAGAAAGAAAGGAGGAAGGAAGTGTTAGAAGATACACAGGATAGAACAATAGGATGGTTAAGAAGGAACAAAAAAAAAGGATGGATTAGAGGATATGAAGGATAGATAGAAAGGATGGATAAAAAGGAAGGAAAGAAGAAGGTAGAAAGGATAAGACGGAAGAAAGGAAAGATAGATAGGAAAGAAGGAAAGAAAGAAAGAATGAAAGAGAAAGAAAGAAAGAAAGAAAGAAAGAAAGAAAGAAAGAAAGAAAGAAAGAAAGAAAGAAAGAAAGAAAGAAAGAAAGAAAGAATAAGAAATAAGGATAGGAGGGATAATGTTCTTTCATTCACCACAATCAGATAGATTTTATTCCAATTCCACATATGTGTTTTAAATTTAATCCTTGTTTTCCTGGTATTGTGTACCATCGGGTGTAATAGTGATGTTGTATGATGTGTTTTTTTATTCAAAACCTATTTAGAAAACATAAACTATATATACAGTGTATTTGTTCAAAGTGCACATATCAATCTTCTGTATAAAGCCACAGCCTCAAGAATAAATAAACAAATATAATTACACACAAACAAACAAGGTAAAGGACAGCTTGAATACAGGAAACGATCTGTCAGTCTTGTCACCCTCTGTGATGTCAATTCCCTAAATGATGAGTGAGTACATCGGTATAAATGGCAGGATAGACTCAGTCCCCTCGGGTCAACGACAGGTTTAATGTTTAAACCATCAATTTCTCGCACTGAAGAGACGAAAGAAGGATGATCAGAAAATCTAATGTGTCATTGTTGTCAAATCCAACATCATTAACAACCACGGCTAATATGATCTGATATTATTATACAAGGCACCTAGTGGTACGACTGATAAGCACAGCAACGGAACATCTGTGAAGTCATTCTTTTATTATTTCTAGAAGTCAAAGATTCTATCAACAAACATGAATTCCTTACACCAGATTATTTATTGTGAGTTTAGTTCATGGTTCGTGGAAGGGAAGGGTCTCAGTGGACTTATTCATTGAATATATTAAAACAAGTAAATATACAAAGATTATCTTAGTGTTCCCTTTTCCTATAACAGCCATCTCTACCAGTGATGGCTAAAATAGGTATTGCAGATGTTTGGGAACTTCATATCCCATGATGCAAACTCAGCCCTAAAGCTGAGAGATATGTTGTTTTCAAACATTAGCAGTGCCAAGGGTAGCACTCACTGGTATAGGTGGTGAGCCTTGGGACTGTTTCCTATCATATGCAGATGCCGATCAGATTCCTATCATATGCAGATCTCAAGTCTATCGTGATTAGCAAAAAAAAAAAAAAAAAAACGGATCCATTTTGGATCAAACAGACCATACAAGTGTACATATTCATATGTAACTTTCCATATTGTATTTAGTTTGCTCTTTTATCTTTTTGTAAAGGTCATGCAACAATTCTTCCCAAAGGACTAAACAGTTTAACATGAATCAATAAGCATATGATAATCCATTTTATAACAAGTCAGAATGCACCTAAATTAATATTACATTATGTCAGATATATGTTAGTGAATAGCTAGTTTACTAGCAATCGATAGCTGCAGATATGGCTTGTTTGATGGGAAGGAGGATTTCAGTTTGGAAATTATTACCGCAAGGTATTCACACACTGCTCTAATAAGCACTGTGTATCTTGATTTATATATGTATTGTTAGTGTAATGTCAATAAAGGCAACATAATCAATGCTACTAACATGATAGTTATACAGTAGGTCTCAGACTTCATCTAGAAAGGCAAGTGAGTTATGCATTATAATATATATCTTGTATACCCACAGGAATAGTAAAGATCATGGTCTAGTGACATTAGCAATTGTGACCCTACACAATGTATAGCTTAACCCCTTCATGCTTGTAGGATGCTCTATGCCGCCCTACTATTTAGTGCGTAGAGGATAGTAGGGCGGCATAGAACTTCCCAAGATGAGCCGTGCTGTGGATTCCGCTAGAGGGACTTACAGCGAGATCCCCAGTGTCAGATGAGGCCACTTTGAGTAGCCTCAGTTTGTCGTACAAAATGTAGTGAACACTCAAACTGAGCATCTGCTACATTTCCGGAATCCCTGTGTGCCCAAAGTTCCAGGTTCCGGCACGCCTCCGCGACTTCACACATAACTTTGCAAAGTATCGCAGGATGTTGGCAGGGACCCACAGGGTGTATAGAGACCCTTATCGGGTTTCTGTTTGTTTGTGTCTGGATCAGGGCCAGGAACACAAAGATACCGGTTTGGTGCTACAGTCATTGAGGAACAAAGCACCATCCAGCACGAAAATGTTAATTAGTGAGAGTAAATGTTCATCGCACCTCAACTCACCTGCAACTCACCTTTTTGTGAATAGCCCTCTTAGTCACATAATGATTCCAGATAAACTATTCCAGAAACACTAAAACCATTCTGAAATGAAGAGAGTTTTGAACATTTAATTTCTAGCATTCTACTAATTTATAATGCCAAAGATAAGCATATACATTTCAAACAGATAGATTTTCAAAAATTGCTGCTCGATGACTTTGGTTCTGTGTCCAGCATTTCAATTACTGAACAAAGAAAACCTAATATAACATAAGAAATGCATTAGGCTTCACAAGTTTCAGCAGTTTTTTTTTTTTTTGCCACAGCTACAAATTCTTTTTTGATGAAGAAAAACGTTTTTCGATTGCAAAACATTACTCAATCAGAAAATCTGAAAAATGAGCAAGTCAGTTCCTATCAGACAGTTAGTTTGTTCTTTATGTACTATATATTGTGCTACTGGCTCTTCCAAGACTGTGTGCCTACAGCAAGGTTCAGTAAATCCCTTGACTTGCTGTCTAATGAGTCCAAAAAAAGTTAAAAGAAAATACCAGGAGTCCACAAAAGTCTCTGTAACTTCTGGAGAGTTTAAAGATTTTACGTTAAGTGGTCAGCAAAGTCTTGGAGAGAAGGATGGATGATTTATGTAACTTCACCTTGTGTTTCACAATTTGTTCTTTATTGATCTTTTTCTAAAATTTCACATGTTCAAGGAAAATGAACTCAATCTGTGTCGCAGTTTTTGATATCAAATTCAGTTTATTCATGAAAGTTGAAGCAATAAAGGCTTTATCGCTGATGGCTAGATTTAACAATAAATGCCTTCTGGACATGATCAAATACGTTCTCAGGCCTAATGAGTTGGGATGGCAGATGAATGTTTTTGATTGGAGAGAATTATGTGACTCTACTACTTCCTACTAAGTAAGATTGTCTTTGTTGTGTGTTTTTTTTTGTTTTTGTTTATAACTCTTGGGTCTGTTCACTAAAATTCAACTTTGGAGGTTGACTTTCATTTTGAGACCAATCTTCCCCACTGAAAGTAATGGGAGGGGAAATGATCAAAGCTATTTTGGAGGCTAAGTCAAATTCTGGTGTTTCAAAATCAAAGTCAACCTCCAAAGTCGAATTTTAGTGAGTAGAGCTATAACAGGTTCTATGTTGTATGCTTATTTACAGGAAAATTAAGAGCAGCAGATATCAAACTATGGGAAACTTGAGGGTGTATTAAGTGAAGTCTGACAATTATATGGAGCATAACAAATTACTAAGGCAACCCTTGTGTGTATCCCTAACCCATGAAACACAGCATACATACAACCCTCTGATTTAAAAAACTATATCACAAATATCCTTACAAAAATAAATAAAACTAAAGGAAATGGATAAAAAGCAGTGAAGTGTGTATCTGGCGCTCAAAGGACTTTGTGATAGTGCTGCTACCTCTGTAGCGATGTACCCCCTAGATACACCACCTTAAATACATTGTGCAAAAAAAAAGTAAAGTGAAGGTGCGCATATGGTTATGGATGAAACTTATCTTTGTGGATTATCCTATTTCACAGATTCCATTACATGTAAATATAACACAAAAAGAAACCACATAGTGTAGACAGTGGGGACTTGATTGTGTATAAATATCCACTCCCTACAGTTTACCACTCACGTGGTGTAGAGCCACTCATCCAGGCTCTGGGCGTCAAGGCAGATTGAAAATAAGAATACGTATCCCGCAGGGTAAGTATTTTTGGAGTCAGGAGGGCAGGAGAAAACGGGAAGGAAGGAGGATCCAAATATTAAAAATATAATGCAAAGTTTAATAAAAAAAGCATAATAAATTCTTACATTAAATGCGCCTTGAAGAAGCTCACGTACAGAGTAAAATGCGTAGCTTACATCATTACCAGAAGCAGGAGGAACCTCCACAAAAATCATACACGGAAGACATAGATCCTCTGCCCGAGATACAGAAGAACTGCGGCGAGGACAAGCACAACGTAACGATTTTAATGTAAGAATGTCTTATGTTTTTTTGTATCCCCTTTGTTTTGCATAATATCCTTGGATAACATAATTGTCATTGCAAACGATGATTAACTGCGTATGTGCAATGGCATTATTATGGGTAAATATATCAAATATAGCATCCATTTTTTTTTTTTGTCTCAGCACTCATAATTAAATTGTTTAACAATATCACATTTTCATATTTTGAATTATTAACTTATTACCACTCAACTAGATTACTTGTGTGCACATGATGTAAACTGATCAATGATGTAACTCGGGGGAAAAGATGAAGAATGGAGTTATAGTCCAGTGTCTTGACCTTGGAACCATATTAATTTGCCAGCTTCTGTAAGCTGATATTCTCATCTATAAATAAGCCTTTTTTTTATTGACTTCAGTGCAAAGACATAGAACATAAGAAAGTCCATAAACACCCTTTTCATATTGGACTGATCTGCTACTAAGTAGAATAATAACGGACATTTTTATAGAGAGATATATTTATATTATTTGGGTACCTAAACAGAGAACACAGGTCATTCTTTTAACACAATTAAGGGAGCATAAATAGCATTAGAAATAATAATACATGGCATCATTGTGACAATGTGACAAGTCCCAGTGTATTCACCAATTCATTGCTAGAGACTTAACATACCTTTGCTATAGTCTTCTGGGCCCCATTGGTGCTCTGTGTTAATGTTCTTGAAGGAGATCGTCCTACCCCTGATGTCTACTGGTATCAGCTGGTTGGGTTTGAGAATATCTATCATCCTATGACCTGCAAGAAAAAAGGTGTCAAAATACCGAATAATCTCAAAATTGAGTAACTTCTCTCGCAAACATGCTGCCATTCTCCTATGGATGTAACTGACTAATTCAATGATGGCTAACCTTGGCACGGCAGATGTTTTTGGGAACTACATATCCCATGATGCTCACTATTTCAGTTCCCATGCACCTGCATTGCCAAGGTTAGCTATCACTGCCAATTCTCGAATAACATTTTGTAATATTTTTAACTTCTTTTGTGTGTGTGAGCTGTCTGTCCCTAACTTATGTAACATATGACTAATCTGCCCACAAGCCTTTGAGACATACAGAAAACCAATTGCCAGTTAATGTATTTATTTTCTCTTGAATTCCCTGCTATGGTGGATATTCCTACAGGTCTTCACAGAGCAGTACTTATTGGTAAAGCATTTTAAATACAAGTATATTTATATGCCCACTGTGCTTTTTGTCAGATTCTTCTATTTAGAAGAGGTTCATGCTGTACATGTCAGCACTGTGTCCTTCCCATTCTTCCCTTATACTTTAATGTATAATACAACATAAAGTGAAATAGAAAAAAAGCTACGTCTTCTCTGAAACCAACTGGTTAAAAGAAGTGTACCTTAGAACCTACTTATAAAGCTAAAATATGATCTAGTTCAGTCTGGTGTTTTAATTCTGAAAGCGTATATAAAATACTCAGGTCAGAGCAAATAAGAATGAATTGATCTGCGTATTGTCCTTAGAGTATACACCACTACTTTATTAGCACCCTTCTCCCACTTGTTTGTCTGAGATAGCCATTTCCTTTCATATTAAATCTACAGTATTACAAAATAATCTTTGTAGAACAGGAAATAACATTGTTTCAAATGCAACAGTGCTAAGACAATCCTTTTATTTGGGACTCCTCAGATCTTCACAGTGTAAGTGCTGATGGTTAAAGGAACCTTCCAACTTGTTTAACTCTTGCTTCCTTCAAGGAATCAAGGGTTAAACAATACATGTCCCTGTCTTTGAAAGTAAACCCGACGTGTATCTTAATGGACACCCGCGGGTTTACTATCTGCTGTGTCTCACATCACATCTGAGACACATCAGAGATAAACATCAGCACTCGTACAGCCAATCAGAGCGGGGGCTCGCCCCACTTTGACTGCAGAATGCAAGGGTCTCTCGCTGCTAGAGCAGAGAGAGACCCTAATTTTTGCAGGGGATTAGTAGGGGGGACCTAGTTAAGTGTCCCCCTGTTGGTCCCATGCAAAAATTAGGGTCTCTCTCTATCATATGGTGATTAAATCTGCTGATATTTGTTGGCCCTCGGCCTCGGATCTTATGTTCAGGATAGCCTTATACTTTTCCCGTGCATGCTTAAAGTCCTTCATTGTGCTAACCTCTACCACTTCTGCTTGAAAGCTACTCCATGTACAGCCTCGACCACCCTCTCAGCATAAGTAATACTTTCTGATGTTCCTTTCAAACCTCTGAAAGTTGACTTGTTCTTATTTTCTGACAGTGGCCAGAACTTATATGAATACAGGTTCCCTTCCAATAAAAGTCTCCAAAATATCTAACAGAAGATCCAGTCCTGACTGTATTAATGTAGTAAATAGCAACCAAATAAACTGCTCCACCTCAACATAAAAACATTTTTCAACTATTTGATTAAAAAATTAAGTAACTGCCCAGCTTTCAACTGAACTGCTTAATGGACAGCAAGTAGCACAAACTGGTGGAATGTTTAGGCCTATCTATCTGTTGAAATCTTTAGGCCTATTTATCTAGTATAATCTTTAGGTCTATCTATCTTGTGGAATATTTAGGCCTATCTATCTAGTGGAATCTTTAGGTCTATCTATCTGGTGGAATCTTAAGCCTCCCTATCTGGTGGAATCTTTAGGTCTATCTATCTGGTGGAATCTTTAGGTCTATCTATCTGGTGGAATCTTAAGCCTCCCTATCTGGTGGAATCTTTAGGTCTATCTATCTGGTGGAATCTTTAGGTCTATCTATCTGGTGGAATCATAAGCCTCCCTATCTGGTGGAATCTTTAGGTCTATCTATCTGGTGGAATCTTAAGCCTCCCTATCTGGTGGAATCTTTAGGTCTGTCTATCTGGTAGAATCTTTAGGTCTATCTATCTGGTGGAATCTTTAGGTCTATCTATCTGGTGGAATCTTAAGCCTCCCTATCTGGTGGAATCTTTAGGTCTATCTATCTGGTGGAATCTTTAGGTCTATCTATCTGGTGGAATCTTAAGCCTCCCTATCTGGTGGAATCTTTAGGTCTATCTATCTGGTGGAATCTTAAGCCTCCCTATCTGGTGGAATCTTTAGGTCTGTCTATCTGGTAGAATCTTTAGGTCTATCTATCTGGTGGAATCTTTAGGCCTCTCTGGTGGAACATTTAGGCCTATCTATCTTGTGGAATATTTAGGCCTATCTATCTGGTGGAATATTTAGGCCTATCTATCTGGTGGAATATTTAGGCCTATCTATCTGGTGGAATATTTAGGCCTATCTTTCTGGTGGAATCTTTAGGCCTAGCTATCTGGATGGCATGCCTGACAAAGGCTAGCAGTTGTAACAACCAAGGAGTTTTGATCTAAAGTATGTTAATGAAGGAACCAAACACAAATGCAAATGTAAACTTCTATTTTTTTCATGGGTGACCTCACTACTTAATGTCACACCATGCATTTCATCATGTACCCATCGCAAAACTTGTCTGCATTAGTACACAACTGGCTCCTGCAACCGGCATTGCTCCGGTCCCTGTTAGTGCAGTATGCGAAACAATATGTGAATTTATTTTTGCTGCAATAATGGAACAGATGTCTGTCAAATAGAAATGAAATTACATTGAAGCTGGGGTAATTTAAATAAACAGCTGTCACTTTATGTAAACCTCCCTCAGCTGACTTTTCATTTTTTTTCTTTTTTTTTATTGGGATTTTTTTTTTTTCGAAAAAAAAAAAGCCCAGTGACACATTTGTCTAAAAGTTTGTAAATTTAGAACTGACGATTCAGTCAGTCGATGCTTGAGTGGAAGCGTAGGTTGATTGGCCAGTGAATCTGAATGACTACAAAACAACATTTAGAAATAGACCAGAGAAATTATATGAACCTTTTTTTAGTCCGGATTCTTGACTGGAGATCCTGCGGACGGTATTTATAATAGTGTTAATTCCACCGAGCATAAGATAAACAAAATGTATATAGATTTTTTATTTTTTTTACCCACCCCTGTAATTTCATGATGCCTAGGAAAAAATGGGAGGATTCAGAGGTCATATGCAGAGCTATATTTCCCTTAAGGCTTCACAGGCACATGCCAACTGGGCCCAAGCGTTAAAGGGCACCTAGCTAGCAGCTGCCATAGCTAAAAAGTTATAATTTAAACACATTTTCAGATAACTGCTGTCAGTTTGTGGATTTGCAGATGCTCACATCACAGCATGTATGGTACAGAACAAAAATTGGTTATTAAGGTCTATTATAGCTTGATGCTTAAGAGTGCATTAAAGATAGTTTATTATGTGAGAGAGGTCTCTGTTAAATCTGTGTCACAGAGTGAATTAGATGGAAAATTAGGCCATTTGAATGTATTTCTATATGTGTCACATGCCAAATGTATCTCAATATCTGTACATTTGTGCTCCTGGACCAATAGGTGTGTTTTGGATACCGTTACATGAGATATTATGTGAGCTTATCTGATCTACTGTATAAGGTTAATCTTCCTTTTTTTGGCCTCTGGATAAAAACAAAGCCCATTTTTGAAAATTCCAACATTCCCACTCTTAATCTCACAGTCTTAAAGATTTCTGGCCAGCGTTACTTAGAAGACATTTTGAAGATATTGGGTGATGGAGAGTCAAGCCCATGGTTGCCTCCCACCTGTTATAATACCTGCAGGCTGTTAAAAAAAAAATTGGCTTCAGGGCAACGTTTAGCCTATGGAGGCAATAGCATGGCTGGTTTTGTTTTGTTTTTTTCAGGAAAAGGGGGGAACCCTAGTCATGCCATGCAAGAGCTGTCAGGTCCTTTACCAGGTCAGGTAGGAGAATCAGTGCAGGGATAGAAACATAGAAACATAGAATGTGTCGGCAGATAAGAACCATTCGGTCCATCTAGTCTGCCCAATTTGTTGTTTTTTGAGTACTTTTATTAGTCCCCCGTTCCCGGTCTTATAGCTAGGATAGCCTTGTGTCTATCCCACGCATGCTTAAAATCCTTGACTGTGTAGGTGTCTTGTTGCATATTACTTGCAACAAGACATCAACTGCAGCTATTTAAATTGGATGTGTTGCAAAAGGTAACAAGCCCACCTGACACCAAATAGAGTGGAAGAAATGCAAGCAAAGAAAGGTAGGGAGGCCTCTAGAGGCAGCAGGAGGTATCTAAGGACATACATGATGACCTTTAAATGCATGAGTCAGGGCAGTGTAGAACCCTGACACAGCTTCAAACATGGTGTATCTAGACCTCCAGTCTTTGGTTGGCTGAAGCTGCCTACTACCATGTTCAGTAGAATGTGGGTCATTTTACACTGGTTATTAATGTTAACAAATGAATGGTAATAAAGCTCTGGCCATTTTCACCATTAATTCTATGTCAAATGATTTATTAGGAGGGGTTAGCCTGGAACGCTTACACGCCTAAGCAGTTAAGAGAAATAGCTCTTCTACAATGACTATTCTGCAGACCAAACACAAATCAGAAGTTAATGGAGTTCCCGGGGAGAGGCAGAGCATATTTTTAGGGATTCGTGTTCAGGAGTCAGGGATTGGTTAGGAGTTTGTAGCGGGTGGGGTTTGGGTGATATAAATAGGGAAGTGACATTTAAATGATCAGCCATTTTTATAAAGTGATTCACCTACCTTGATCTATTGCCCCCCCCCACTCTGCTTGTTTTTTTTAAGCATTTTGTCACGGCTAGGCAGGGTTTGCAAGGGGAGTTAGATTAGGAAGAGCGTTTTGAAATATGTCAATAAGTGGCTGGTTATGTGGTTTGTGTTTTTGAGCAAGCTGGTAGCACAAACCGTGGTGGGAGGGGCATAGTTGTATGCCCCTCCTTTGTATTAATGTTATTTAAGTTATGTTTTAATTGCAAGTTTTTTGTCACAGCAGAACTTATCTTACTATCTTTTGGGGTGTAATTGCCATGTGTATGTATCAAAGGGCGGGGGTCTGTATTAAAGGTCTTGTTCTAATAGCCAATCACAATGTTGTTGTATTTTATAAAAGCTGCAGCCATATATTTATTTCCCCTGACACCAGTGTCTGCCATTATTGTGGGGTTTATGGTAACATTATCCCTGACATTGACTATATCCTTGTCATGCAGTAGACTATCTGCATACATTTGAGATCAGGACATTGGCATTATCTGTCTTCATTTGTTCTTCCCTTTTGTGGTGTCTTCAAGAATATTTCTTGTTACTTATGCTAAGTACCTTATGTTGTGTTGTATTTATATTCTTGCCTTGCTGCCTGCCCTGACCCAAAGATGTGATGTTTTCACAGTCCTCATTCCACCCTGACCACTGTCCATTACCAAGTTATGATCATAAACTTTTTTTTGTTACTTGACTACAATTTCAGGATGACAGCCGGTCACCTGGTTTCCCCAAGGCTAGCGATGCCTTTCCCCAGTGAAGATGTGCTGGGGACTATTTCTAATTTTTTTTTATCAAGACGGCCCATTAGAAATCTATTTATTATGGACTTTGGGCATTCCACCGGCCTCAAGTCCATAGAAAGCTGTAATGTTATTATTAAGTCTCTGAATCTTTGTGGTCCCCGCTGCAGCTGAATCCCATGCTATTCTAGTGCGGTATTTAGTGGGGGCCATTGAATCTACCCCATTGTGACAGACAATGTAATCATGTTCTGTGGAATCTTCACTGACCTTCCTTTGGATATCGGTGACCTTGTACAGAAACATTGCCTATCCTTGAATCTGGTTTCCAGGGAAATTATCATTATTCTGGACATATCAATACATGACACCGCCAACATGTAATCATACACATGCTCCATGTCTGCTATGCTTTTATTGAAAACATTTCCTTAACACCACATGACATTATTTTATTCTATTATGCAAGATATTCAAGGTAGGGGAATTTACAGTACAGACAAGCAATTGTATTTTTGTATTTTTTTTTTTGAGTCAATTTCGTATTTGCAGGAAATGTTATAATAAATCAATATACAGCTTGTACAATGTTTGATACTGTGTCACGGTTGTGGAAAGGGGTTGCTTCACATCATTGCTGCCATCCAGCTGCAATCGGTAGCCATTAGCCTCCTCAAAAGGATAAATGGGTCATTCAGCCATGCAAGAGATAGGAACATCTGGTGACACATGTTATAGGCAGGTGCTTAGACAGCAGAGCTTTATCACTTGGCAACGAACAGATGAACAATGACAAAATTGATAAAGCACCCAGAGCTAAGAAACTGTCAAAATTCTAAACTTCTCAATTCCTGTAGATTAGAAGCGCAATCGACTCTGTGGAATGTAAAGAAACCTTGAGGCTTCGGAATCCGATATTTCTCACTCTGTGAAATTGTAAACCACTGTTTTGACTGCATTTAAGTAAAAAAAAAAAACCATCAAGAAAAATATTTTAGATGTTTAATGGAAAAACTGTGATGTACTTACTGCATTCAGTCAGCACTCTACAATGCAGGGGATTGTGCTACGTGAATTGTATGTTCTAAATGTAAGTATTTAAAATGTACCTTTGACACAGGAACTGGCTGTGCATGAATATCTCTATTTCTTTTGTGATACAACCTTCAATTTCAGTTTTTTTTTTTATGACGTATTGCCAACCTTGCTTATGCCTACATAAAATAAATACTGCATTTCAAACTGAATTCCAATATACTACGGGTTGAGTATCCCTTGTTTCCCAAGATCCACATATTTTTTTTTTCTGGATGTGGGTCAGTTCGGATTCGGGATACTCACCTTCCTGGCACCCCAGTGGTGAAGCTCCTTTGCTTCACCTTCCCAGAAGCCTTCAGTATGGAGCAAGCACTCCATATGGAGCAATGTGAAGGGAGGGAGGGACTATATGGGATGACCGGGGTACCGGACACCATGTGATATCATGTGACATTGAATGGCCCCACAAGATTAAGCCCCAACCTACCCAGTATACATACCAGGTGTCTGGAGATATATTTTTTGCATTAAGGCATTGTATGTTTGCTTTGTCTTTGCTGGTGAGGCCGAACCAAATTTGGAGGGACAAGACTGCAAAAAACAGAACTGTTGGCATATATATTAATGCCATTGGAATATCCTTTTTATAAGACAGGATAAAATGACTGTCTTGCATAGGGTTTTGCAATAAAAATAATCTTCTTCAGCCAGCTTTAGTCCTTAAAAAAATAAATTGCCTGGAATGAGCAAAATAAGTAAATTAATGAATACTTTAACAAACTAATAAAACTAATTGCATTAACTGAAACTGATAAACAACAACTCTACGTCACTTGAAAACCCAGTATTGACCAAACAAAGATGATTTATTCTCCTATTTTGTGCATTTAATGCACTCATGGACCAATCGAAGCCCTGTATAGAAAAGACTGGTAAATGTTCATGCAGCTTAGACAAAGCATGACATTAGCAACATATGCATATTTAGGAGGAAGTAACTTTCTAGCTTATGTGTTTAGTAAGCAAGCATAAAATTACCATAAAATGACATGTTCAGTAAATAGCATGAAAGTATCATAAAATTACACATTTAGTTAGCAAGCATAAAAGTTCCATCAAATGACACGTTTAGTAAGCAAGCATAAAAGTACCATCAAATGACATGTTTAGTAAGCAAGCAGAAAAGTACCATCAAATGACACGTTTAGTAAGCAAGCATAAAAGTACCATCAAATGACACGTTTAGTAAGCAAGCAGAAAAGTACCATCAAATGACACGTTTAGTAAGCAAGCATAAAAGTTCCATAAAATGATGTGTTTAGTAACATAGTAACATGTTACATAGTAACATAGTAATTTAGGTTGAAAAAAAGATATCAAGTCCATCAAGTTAAACCCTTCTACCTATCATTCCTGCTTTTGATCCAAAAGAAGGCAAAAGGAAGCCCTAAGGAACCTATTTCAAATGTTGCCACTTAGGGAAAAAATTCCTTTTTGATCCTTGGATCAAGAAGCTCTGTTATTAATGTTTATTCTGTTATTAATAGCCCTGTATGGCTTGCTTTTCTAAAAAAAAAAAAAAAAAAAAAACATCCAGACCATTTTTAAATGGAACACCACTTCACTTGGCAGTGAGTTCCATAACTTTAATGTCCTTACCATACACAATCCCTTCCTTTGCTGTCGATGAAATCTTTGATCTACCAGTCTCAAGTGATGGCCTGTTGTTTTTTGTACATTTCTGTTAATGGACAGGTCACTTTAAGCAAGCATAAAGTAATATAAAATGACATGTTTAGTAAGAAAACATAAAATTACCATAAAATGACGTTTAGTAAGCAAGCATAAACGTACCATAAAATGACGTGTTTAGTAAGCAAGCATAAAAGTACCATAAAGTGACATGTTTAGTAAGCAAGCCTAAATGTATCGTACAATGATGTATTCTGTAAAAAAAACATAAAAGTACAATAAAATGTCTAGGCAACAAAAACAGTGACGTGTGATCTTGATTTTCTCCAACTTAAAACCAATATATAGAGCAGATTTTATGACTTATTTGTAAACCAGAATCACACTTACAACATCCTGGGCCAAACTTAGGACTTAGAAGTCCTCTAACAGTTTGATAAATCACAGCTTGGGAAGTTCACAGTGCCTGCACTTGGATCACATTCTCTCTCCCATGGTTCACTTTACAGAATGCCTATAGCCTTTCAGCATCTGATGTCCTGCAGTGGCTGTAACTCCATGCAATTTTCTACAAAAATAATAGAGGAGTAGGAAAGCATAATAAAATATCCTTCTATCACAGCCCCCTGACAATACATGAATGCCAAATCACATGTTACACCCTGAGGGGGGTTATACACTGAAAGTTAAAATCAGGCAGCTGAGTTGAAAAACTTCTCAAACTTGCCCACGGACTCAGTTACTAAGGCCTGATTTGTGCAGTTCCCTTGTCTGTACGCGTTTATAGCATAGCCCCACAGTGCTAGAGACCCCATTGTGTTTCTTTGCCAGTTATATTTTCAGTTCCCAGAAAAAGAACAAGAATATGATAAGGTTGAGAATACATTTATGTAGATATTTAAATACATGTTTTGCTCTTCTGCAAATACAGTGATTCTACCAGTCAGAATATTGATTTGTATCACTGTTATTTTGAAATGTTTAAGGGATACTGCCACTTACATAAGGTGTAACTAGATGACCTATGCATTTAAAACAAACACGTACATAAAATGTATGCCAGCGGGGTTTTTTTTTTCTTTCTATGTTTGAATTAATTGCATACAAATGTAAAAAAATAGATAAATAGGTGTTTATCTCCTGCATCCATTTTGTGAATTTTAGTCATGATGCAAAATTCTCCAAACTCTTCCAGCAAGTCTCACTGCAACTACAACTGTGGGCAGAGCCTGCATGATGATGTCAAAAGAGACAGCCCAGCTTTCTTACCGGCTCCTGTGTATCACTAGTGAGCAGTACTAGGTGGCTGTATACACCTTTTTTCCAACACAAAATGCACTTCTTTCTGGATGAAAAAGAAGAGTGACCTTGTCATAACTCTGGCCCCTTGTGATGTAATAGTTACATTACCCTCCCATTCAATGCAAGTCTATGATCAGAATTCTGACTTATTCTGACTGCATTCTGTGTCCCCAGCCCCAAATTGTGATACTACTGATATAAAGTATGGCGCCAAAAAACACTCTATTTCACAAAATGGAGGACCCAGTCACATTTGTTTAGTGACATATTTTATTAAATAAACTCACATAACAAAAAAACCCAAAAAAACAAAAGACATATCTGAAATCAACAGTGCAAAATATAAATAAATAAAAACCTTAGGGGGGGTATCCCTTTAAGCTTTGAGCCTGTTTAAGATCCTCCTATAGTGTAACATATTAAAAAGAAAGCAAGCCTACAGGTGGGTTTTTCTGGAGCAATATAATAATTGCTGCCATTTTGTGTATTTTCATTACGGTGGGGGGGGGGGGGGGGTGTCTGCTCTGCTTATTCAGATGGGGCCTTTTTATTATAGTTCTCTGAAGGTCACCTGACCAAAAAAGGAGAAATGGAACACTCAAGCTTATTGGCTGCCAAACCTCGCACAAACTATTGATGTCTCTTCAACTCCTGCAATAACATAACCCATGTGATGGGCAGCTATTGCTACCCATTATTAAGCCTCTATGAATTCATTGACTGTACAAAAAAGTGTAATACTTTATTCATGACATCAAATGATGTACTAAAAAGACTCCTACGTGGATAAAGACACTGATGATGATTGGTTACCTCAGAATTCCTTTTGTCTTGTCCTGGCTCCAACAGTGCAGCCCACTTATTGAAAGGGTGGCTGGTCAGATGACCTGGTGGAATAAATGCTAACAATGATTATTTATTAATAAATATTTTGTTTAAATTAAATCATGTCTTACTCCCGTTGGTGCTATCCATTGTTTTGTTAATGCCCTATGAGGACATTATGTTGATATTTCAATAAGAAACAGTTGGAAGCATTTCCCATTCGTAGGTACGACTTAATTAAAGGACACAAAAGGACAATGGGACGTACTTAAGGAACAGTGGGGAATGAGCAGGAAAGGAAGTCGTACAAAGAAACAAGTAGGATTTTACTATATGTTATATAGATAACATTTTACGTCTGCATTGAAAAAATTATAAACATTTTCTTGGTTATTGGAAAAGTAATGCGTTTTATTTTTGTGGATGTACATAAATATATTTATTGTATTAAATACTGTCAGTTACGTATAAATTAGGATTTTCTCAAGTTCTGGATGTTGGATGTTTTCAGATAGTCCGGGGTAAGAAAAAATAAAACAGCCATCCTCATATGCAGTTTTAAATCACAAAATGTATTGATTTGATCCATGGCAGAAAAAAATAGAGGGGAGAGGTAGAGTTAGGAAAATACAAAGCCTCTGAAACGTTTCAAGCTAACCAACTCTTAATCACAGGCCTATGAAGTACAAATACTTCCCGGAGGTAATAATAACAATATCATTTTTCAAAGTAAACAAAAAGAAGAACCAAAAATAAAAGATATTTTAAATTCCGCCTTAAGTATTTACTGTATGTTGCACACGTTTTTAATCATTGGCCTTTAATTAAGATGGGGATTTCCCTGGACTACCTGCAAACCGCCAAAATCCTGAATTTAAGGGAAGTATTTGCGTGGTGGATATGCCAGCTGCCGGGGTAAGCAACCTGAATTATATTTTGTATTAATGGCCATTATAATCGAAAAATTAGACTCAGTGGCTACAAATGACTGCTCACAAACGAACAAGTACAGCAGATAGAAATAGGATAATGGCAACAGAGTAACATAATTGCAATAATCTCCTGTTGGTATTTGAACTTACAAATATCCTGGCCACCAGTCTATTTGGCTCTATAACTTTTTACTGGACTTTTTTCAAAAAATTCTAAAAACAAAATAAAAATAATAACAACATATACTATTTCCACAAACTCTGTAATTTCTGTATTATCTAGTCCTATTCATGTTTAGGAGATAGTATACAATTTTATATTGTTGTATAGAATCTTTAATAGTTAAGGAGTATCACGTTTATATATGTAAGGAGCACTGTAAGACCAATATCGATTGCACTGTAATTAGCACTTAATTATAAATATATGGGCATGCCCCCAAATGGTCAGTCTTGGCCAAGTTCTGGTGCAAAATGTGTCTGGAGTCCTTATTTCTACCCATAATGAGACCCAATCATCCTGTACTCTTCTCCTACATAAGCAACCAGGATTATCACACATTTTATCCACAAACCGGGGGAAGGTTTTTTAATATGTATAAATTATTGTTTTACTCGTCTAATAAGCTCAGTTTATTGTAATAGAAGTCAACCTAATCTTGATACAATGCATTCTGTCTTTTTTTTTTTCTCCCCCGATATGTTTTTCCTAATGTAATATTTATTCTCGTCTAGAAAAAAAAAGACTGCATAGTTTGTTCACACATAGACACTAATATTTGATTAAATCAGTTCTATAGTCCAATGGGAATCTTCAGCTGGGACTGCAACATTTTATACACTATTCACTTTATCTGTGAGCTTCTCTTGTAATTCCTAGAGGGTACGAGAAGAGGACAAATTGTTTTTCGCTGCTACATTACTAAAGTATTTTAAGAAAATGCAGCCAGGGCATTAAAGTTGCAGAATGTTACAGTATGAAGGCGGGTTTTGGAATGTATCTTATTATACCTTATAGTAATGTAATCCCTGCTTCCCGTTCAAGTGAATTCAGTTTTCAGATATTACATTTTAATGGTTAATGACTTAGAAGTGGACACAAAGGTGCTGTGTCAAAGAATCCTCGATATTATATTTATAAAAAAATAAATAGCTGTAAGTAAAGAAAAAAAAATAAACCTTATTCGCTACATTGTGTGGATTGTATTAAGTATCTTTTTTTTTTTTTTGCTCGGCACAATGATAGTAACAGGTGAATTTAAACATATACATAGAAATAGCATGCTGACTGCATAATATCCTTTTTTTGTTGCCATGTAATATAATTTGAATATTATACAGCATTCCCTTATACTCACTGGCGTAATTCGTTTATAGAGGAAAAAAAGCAAAACCTTCATATATGCTTTGTAGTTTTATTTGTTAGTAAATAAATAGTGTGTCAAATCGAAAGGCCCGAGTTGGAAGAACAAATAAAATTATGTCAAAATGTTTCTCTGAGGTAATGAAAACCATAGGATTAAAAGAAACAAAAAGAAGAACAAAAAAAAAATTGTTAAAGGCCTAGTTCCACCTTATTTTCTGTATGCTGAACGTGTTTGTAATCTGTGTACAGTATCTAATACAGGTTGAGTATCCCTTATCCGAAATACTTGGGACCGCCAGCATTAGCATACAAAGGATCTACAAAAGGATCTACATTACCAAGATTCCATGTGATTACAATGTAGATAATTTATAGCAATGGAGCTGGTGAAATTACCTGCTCCACGTGCTGCCGAAATGATTCATCATCAACCTGTAGTCCCTCCCTCCGGTCACAGCGCTCTAGGAACTACATTTCCCATGAGCACTGGCTCCAAATTTATGGTGCCCGGGAGGGTGATGCCAAGGAGCTCACTCACATGCAGGCCAGTGAAACAGTGGCTTCAGGACAATGTTTAATCTATGAAGGCAATAGCAGGCCCACTCCAGTCTCTGATACCAGTCTTGTCACAGTCTGATCACAGCTACCAGTCTTGTCTCAGTCTGGTCACAGCTACCAGTCTTGTCTCAGTCTGGTCACAGCTACCAGTTTTGTCTCATCTACCAGTCCTGTCTCAGCCCATTCTCAGCTACCAGTCCTGTCTCAGTACAGTCTCCGCTAGCAGTCTCAGCTACCAGTCCTATCTTAGTACGGTCTCAGCTAGCAGTCTCAGTCCTATATCAGCTACCAGTCCTGTCTCTGCTACCTGTACTGTCTCAGTCTGGTCTCAGCAACAAGACCTGTCTCAGTCCGTTCTCTGCTACCAGCCCGGTCTTAGTCTGGTCTCTGCTACCGGTTCTTTCTCAGTCCGGTCTCTGCTACCAGTCCTGTGTAAGGTTCCATCCGGGGCTGAGCAATGTATTGTGGATGCATGCTCCTCCCTGCTCCGTTATTCCAGGTTGTGACAGCTTTCATTCCATCATGTTAGCTGTTGACCTTGAGGTATTTGTTATGTGTCTGGATGTGTTTCTAATTTCTCACTCTTCCTTCCTTCCTTTCTAGATCATCAAATCCCCTTTGTCTCCTTTTCGCCATTATACGTATGCAGTTAAAGATTAATTGGCTCATGAATGTAGGGGTTTTGCCTCTGGTGAGAGAAGCTGTTAACTTGCATAATTCCCTTGCTCCTATGAAACTACATTAAAAGATCTCCAGCCCCTTGTATTCCAATGTTATTTGCATTACATTTTTAACCATCTTCTTTATTGTAGTATTTAATCTGTATGGAGGAGAATGGACCTGTGTGTTGGCTGTGGAGATAGAGAGTAGCATCGACAAGGACCAGGATAAGGGCCTTTAACCCATCCATTGAATATTCCAAGGAAGGGCTTATACTTCCCATAGATATCACAGATTTTCATACAGTCTTTTAGTACTTATTTGCCATAAGCAAAGAAGATGACATGGCCACTCTAGCAGTCTCCCACTTCATTAGACATGTTGCAGATATTGTATAAATATTCCCAATTAAGAAGATGCAGACCTAAAAGTTCTACCAGTGGGAAGAATATTGGAATAGTGTTATTGAGTGAACTGAGTTCGTATTTTGTATTATACAGTGAACTAACATGGCTGCAAAACATAAATTAAAGAAGATAATTAATTTACTTTAAAATAATAAATTTCATTTCTGTAAATGATTTTTGTCTACAATGCAAGGGTTCGTAAATAAATTAATTACAAACTAATTTTGTATACTCTGGAAACAAACACATAAACAAGTCAATTCACAGTATTTACATTTTTAGAATCTAACTGCAAATTTAATTTTTTTTGTGCCAAAGTTTGATTCATAAATTCATATGTTAGAATATATTATTGTATTCATTGGGGATTTTAAAGAAAGAAGGCAGAGAAAGATGTAGTACCTTGTAATAAATACTTTACGCCAGAGATTCTGACCTACCTCCAACAGGGGGATGGGACGGTACTTCGTGGCGGCTTAAACACAGCCGCTTCACCGCGACCTCTAGCATGATGGCCAGTTCATCGTGTAAGAGTTCATCAAGGGACAGTACATTGCGGGATCGCGAACAAGGTGAGTATTATCAGTATTAGGGCTAAGTGTTAGTATTAAGAGGTTAGTGTTAGTATCAGTGTTAATATGGAAGGCCTTGTGAGGGATAAAGGCGAGGGAGCCCAATATGCAGGAGAGACCATGACAAAGATCAAATAAAACAGGGACAAGAAATATATTTACAATTGGTAGGAGGTGCAAAGCAGTGGTTTTGAAGGAGAGTCCAGGACACAGTCCACAATATCAGGGTTAGGATGGATAGAAGAGGGAACACAATCTGGGGTCGGTACAGGCAGTAGACAAAACCGTAGTAGGGGTTACAATCCGGGGTCAAATCCAGGCAGCAGACAAAGGAGCATAAGTAGGGGTCACAATCAAAGGTCAAATCCAGGCAGCAGACAAAGGAGCAATAGTAGTGGTCACAATCAAGGGTTTAAATCCAGGATCAAATAATACAGCAAAAAAGGCTAGTAGGGTGACTCAGGAAAATAGTAAATCACTCTGAATATCTTAGCACCACCATCATGGAAAAAGGGGTTTTTATAGTGCTGCTTGATGTGAGGTCTGCAGCCCTGACCCCTGTGTGGGCCATCCCAGAAGGCATTGCTGGAGGCGCGTGGACACAGAGGATGCTGGAAGCGCCACCTCCCTGGCCAGCCTCATTGATCCTCTGTCACCACCAGGCTCCCTGTGAGGATGCAGGGAGTGAAGTACAGATGGCTGACGGAGACCTACAGTGCCATTGCTGGGAGGGCTGGCACCCTGTCAAGTGGTCACACCTCCTGCCCCAAGGATGCCCCGTGGAGACCCGGCGCGAGACAGGCACTCTACATAGTATTAGGGGGTCAGTGTTATTATTAAGGGTTAGTGTTCATATTAGTGTTAACAACTCATCTCTTTAAAGAAGCTTACTACCCAACCCACTAGAATACCAGTCACTTTACCTCTAGCTGATCCCACCTAGCTGGAACACACACAATTCATCTTTGGCCTATCCCACCTAGTAACCATCTTTGGCCTATGTCACCTATTACTACAACTTCCTTCCCTCTGACTTAAATCCCTTTTGTGTCTCATGTACCCCTTTCCCTCTAGATTGAAAGCTTGTGAGCAGGGCTCTCTACCTCATGTATCAGTCTGTTCTAGTTTGTCTAACTTAGTATGTTGTTCCCTTCTATGCTCTGTACCTAGCGCTACGTAAATTGTTGGTGCTATGTAAATGTTAATGTAATGTATTAGGGGGTTAGTGTTAGTATTAGGGTTAGTGTTAGTTTTAGTGTTAGTATTAGGGGTTAGTGTTCATCTTTGGGGTTAGGGTTAGTGTTCGTATTAGGGGTATTAGTGTTTATATTTTGGGATTAGTATTAGGGTTCAGCGGCATAGTATTAGGGTTCAGGAGGTTAGTATTAGGGTTTGGGTGGGGATGGTATCAGGGTTTGTGGCAACTTTTAGGGTGGGTTGATTTATTAGAGGGGGTTAACTGTGCTCACACTGCCGCACTGAACTGTCATCGGTGAAACGGCCGCCATGGAACATCCTATTCTCCCACCAACAACCCACTGTTATTGTCTAAGTTAAAGTATATATTCTAACCAGCTAGAAATAGGAGAGTACCCATCGGAAGACGATGGTGAAAATCAAATATATCCAAGAGAACTCACTTTGGAAGCAACACCTAGTAGAATAACTCACTGCTAGCGTAAAATGTGTGTTGAGTGCAGTACCACTTTACAAGTTAAATATTATTTTATAAATAATTTCATACACTGCCTATTTACCCACTTCATTCCATAAATGAAAGCTACAAACGTCCCTTGAGTATTATGTGAGTTTTGTATTACATACAATTAATTTTCTACTTCCATGGAATACTTTACAAAACAAAAATGTTTATATTTGTATTTATCACTTTGGAAATTAACATAATTGGTGTGTGAAACATGTAATTCAGCTATTCCTACTCTCACCTACAATGTGTAAAGGGTTTTCAGACAAATATGTGGTTCTCCCGAAACTGAACCAGTATTTTTCAATTACAGTGTCAGCTATTAATACAAGACTTACCCTGCCAACTGTTTATGTTCCAGTCAGTACTTAAATAGAAAATTGATTACAGTTAGTTTCTGGATCTCAATCTAAAGAATGTGTAGACTGTTTTTATGCCAAAGGAACAAACATCTGGCTGCTGACTCAGGAGCATCTTTGGAAATAAAAAGAATACAGTAATCCTTCAATTTCACTTTCCCAAAAGGATTGTTAGAAGAATAGAAATCAAAATCACATGGGTGCAGTTAGAGAGGATAAAACTCGGGATGTTACTGTTTTGTATAGCTGCAACATGTTTAACACTTTATACAGCACAATGTATTTTAGGCATGTAAAACAATGTTATACATAACCCACAGTCAGCTCTGTTCAATGATATCACTTATAAATGCATTTTAACTCTGTGTTTTCTCTAGCAGGATATGACATTAGGTCACTAAATAGAGCCAAAATGACTTTTACCACTTTAGTCTTCAGAGACTATGCTAGGTTAGGATAGGGAGGTGAAAGGAAGAGTCAGGTTGGCACCAGTAAAATAGATTAAGTAATTAAAATATACACTGGAATACTATATCTTGCTCGACTTTATTTCTTGGTAAAGTATTACAGATGTGGGGATAAAGTCATGGAGGCCTGACTCATTTCACACTAAATTGCTTACTCATTTGTCATGTTAAGGATTTTTGTCCTTCCTGGGTGTGCTAGAAGAAATGATTGGATAATACTTGATCTGACACTTAAACCGCACCTATGAACTTCTACAGTTCACGAAGAACATACTAAATTTGATTTTGTTCTAAATGCAGACTAACATTCTAAATCAGCCATACATTCTAAATCAGTCACACATTCTAAATCAGTCATAGATTCTAAATCAGCCACACATTCTGTCAGCCACATATTCTAAATCAGTCATGGATTCTAAATCAGCCATACATTCTAAATCAGTCACACATTCTAAATCAGTCATAGATTCTAAATCAGCCACACATTCTAAATCAGTCATAGATTCTAAATCAGCAACACATTCTAAATCAGTCATACATTCTAAATCATCCATATACACTTTCTGTTACAGGTGAGATACACTAACATACACATTCTAAATCAGCCACACATTCTAAATAAGGCACACATTCTAAGTCAGGCACATATTCTAAACAACACACAAGTGAAAACGTGCGCTGTGACCCAACACTTCAAAACACACAACTCAGGAAAAATAAATAATAAATTGTTACCCTTAAAGTAAATCAGCCTTAAAGTAAATCAGCTCAATATTCAATCCGAAGGGAAAAAAATAAAACAAAACAGAACAGAAATAATATAGTGTTGTATATCACATAAAAGTGCTGATAACAAATAATAAGTGAGAACACACTCACATTTTCCTGAGCAGAGATATGCTCAGTCTATACAGCATCCAGGGAGCCCACCAAGGGGTTAAAGATCCAACTGGTTCACAGAGGAATCCTAGGCAGCTTATTCAGGGTAGCAGACCCAGAAGGTACTCCCAGCAGTAGTATAAGAGAGGGTAAGGAGGAGAATATTTAGCTTCAACGATTTTAATTCCAATAAAAACATATAAAGAATCTTACATTCAAAGATCCACTTGGACAATACATATATAGAGTCCCAGTAGCAGTCTCCTCTTGTCCACAACGCGTTTCACCCCCAAAGTAGGGCTTTTTTCACATATTCTAAGTCAGCCACACAATCTAAATCAGGCACACTTTCTAAGTCAATGATCATTTACATCACTCTCTTGCTATATTGTCCCTAGAGGCCATCAGCACCATTGCACTGAAAAAAAAAACAAAGGCTACAAAGCCTTAAATCTAGAATTAGCAGAAGGGTAACGGTTTGTGTTTACATTAGGGTTAGCATAAAGTTCAGGTTTAGTGTTAGCATTAGGGTTAGCATTAAGGTTGGGTTAGAGTTATATTAGGGTTAGGATTAGTGCTAGGGTTAGGAATGGGGTTAAAAGGTCATTGTAGGAAAAAATGTATAGGAAAAAGCAATACACAACTTTCAGCTATTGCTCTATAACATTGCACACAAAAAAAACAACAGAAAAAAATATTAAACATTGCCTATTTCCAAACTCAGGACAAGTATTACAATCTATTAAGATTCTAAAAGATTTTTGAATTTTTCATCATATTTTATTGTTTTTTTTTTATAGTAAATTATAAGAAATTATATATATAAAGCCCTTGCATTGCCAATAAAAACAATACATAATTTGTGTTGGTACAGTTAATGATAAAGAATAAAATTACAGCTAAACACAAACACCACAGAAATGATAAAACAGCCCATGTCACCAAGGGTAAGATGTGGCCAAAAACTAATGTCACTAAGGCGTTAATTGATAGACAAGACATGTTTTAATGAAAGAATACAAATAAATTGAGTCCTCCTCACTCTCTCTAGTGAAGGCTGGCATTTGTTGTTTAGAAAAGTAAAGAAAGCTCAATTAGGTACATTATTTCTATTTCAAAGGGAAATGTTTTAGGAAATGTTTGTTTGGCCTACGTAAACAGCAGACATGCTCAATGTCTTTAGGTAAAGTACTCAGTCTCAGCACTTTCATAGCAAACTGGATTTAAGTCAAAGTATTATTTTTATATCTAAACATATATTTAAAAGAGAACACATGTCCATTGCTTGTTGGATGTTTAAGATATGTTCACATACAGTATAGCACCTATAAATAATTTCTAAATATGTCTCTCCACTTAATAATTATCACCATATTCAATTTCTTCAAAATATGTGCCAGCTCAGTAATTAGGCTAATATCTAAAGACATAAGCACATTTGTGGCAACCTGTGCAATTACTTCAAACAACATCTCCATTCTCAGAGGGGAGGCTCAGAGGAAAATATACTCGTGCGGCTTTTTGTTTTAGATTTCACACAGAGCTCATTAAAATGTATATTTGCTATGTTATACATTATTTACAAGCATGGAGAAGTTAATTGCAAAAGTATTTAATCAATAAATGTTTGATAAACATTACATTATAAGTTCATTTCACTCCTGGATTCATTGTTTTTGGGTAAATATCGACTATGGTACCTGTACAAATATTTGTTTTTTTTTAGGTGTTATATACATTCTATTTCGTGAAAGTGTATGAACCCTCCCTCCCATTGTTTATCTTTTTTTTTTTTTTATTGTACTCTGTATCAATAGTTTTATTATTTTACATTTTTCTTATGATTATTACAATCATCAAGATTAACCCCATTGAGCAGGATGGTGCTTTGGTCCTTCACGTTCTATTCCACCCCACAACCCTTTAGGCACTACAAGCGGGAAAGGGTTAATGTTGTTAGAAGGTAATGTATATAGAGATTGGATGCTGTTTTCTCCACATCTTTTAGAAACTCAGAAGCAGAAAAGGAGAAAACGGATACGTTTCCAGGGACCACTAACAAGTCATGAAGAAATTAATGTTTATTAAAGATGACATTTTAAAACGATGCATCTAGGTGTTACAAGTTATTTATTTACATGTTTGGAACACTTTTGCAGGCTTTCTCCAAGGGATTGCTGAGATTGCTTGCTGTGAGTGTTTCAGTATCTCATGATGTTGCTCATTACTCAAGTGCATGATGTCAGTTATGTTGCCAGTCTCTCCAATCATTGCTGTCAAAATGTCTTCTCTGTCAGCGTGTCGCTGATACGGGGGCCAGACAGCCACGGAGACGACCTGCTCCACGGAGATTGAGTAATCCTCCCCCTTCAGACCTCCATCTTCTGTCCCCAGTGTGGCGCAGAGATGGTCCGATGTCTCCGTGTTACGAATGTGCTTCCTCATATCACAAGGAGATGTGGACATGCATGGGTGACGGTGGACTTTGAAGGGGAACATTGTTGTCCTCGTCTCCACTCAGGAGGCTAGGACTTACCATGGCCCCTCATCACGCAAATTCCCACTGCAGTCCTATAAAGCCCCCTGAGTCCTCCACATCAGTGCTCAGTGCTAGCTCCTGAGAGTGTTACTACCCCTGTGTTAACCTCTCATTTTCCTCCATTTCCTGAACCAGTTATTTCACCTGATCCTGACCAGTCTTCTGGACCTGATTTTGTTCCTGTTTCTACCTCTACTCCACTGCCTGTATTTACTTTTTGTCTGTTGTGTCTGTTATATTTAAGAATACGCCTGGTCAGTGGGGTCTCTGCAAGGGTGCTATACATCTGCCAAGGGGTTCCTTTCTGAATTAACCTGCAGTCAGTGGCTGTCCTGACACTCGCCCACCCCAAAAAGATGCATCATCTTGAGCAGGCAGGTTTGACATTACACAAGGATCCAGATCATCCTAATAAAATGGGTGTGAGGATTGTAACATGATAAACGCTTATTTTGCACTGATATTTTACATCTGTACAGAACAAAAACTTGCCTATTGATTAAATACAAAAAGGTCCAAGTTTTTACCCATTTCTTATGAATTAAACCCATTCTGACAGTTGTTTACATGCCATAAAGGCGCAAGAGAAAAAACTTGAATAAAGCGATCAAGATTAAACATAAAACAGCACCATTATCTATATATAAACCCAACTGTCAGTGACAGCTTTCACAAGTCAGAACTATAGCTTATTTTATGGATTTATTTTATGATGTAATTTTATCGGAGGATATTTTGTTTCTGAGGACCCCACATGTATCAAGAGCTATTGCTGATTAGTCAGTGTTTTTTTTTCTCTCACTGAAATCTGTATATTCACAAAAGTTTTTAATTGAGAACACTAGTGGACTTGAAAGATGAAGACCTAAGCACACACTATCTGTAACATATATCTGGAAACAACATGTAATCAGTATTTTCTCTGGTAGGAAATCCCACTCAATTCACACCAAATCTTGCAACTTGTTTTCAAACTAAATTGCTGACTTCTGTAGTTTGAAAACTTGTGGATAAATATTTCTGTAGCGTTCAGCATATTTGTTTGAATGTATCAGTTTTAAGGCCGGATAGAGTTGCTAAGTTAATGAGTAGAAATGATCTATTATGCATAATCCTTCATAAAGTAGCTTAAATTAACCTTTGTGAGTGCTGAACACTGCTGTTTCCAATGTGACTTTTCAACAATACTTTATCTAAATGGCAGATAAAATAATCCACAATATCTTGGATCCAATAATCTCATACCCTGTGCTGGAGACAATTAAAATCTTGCAGCAATCGTTCTGTACCATATCACATATTCCTGTCATCACACTGAATATCATTTGTAACAATCAGGTTGCAGCTAGAGATGTATGAACAATGCCATGCTTTATGTCAATTACCTTGGTATTGTACATACCAACAGTGGCCACTAAATTAATAAATAAGGTGTTAGGGAAAATAAAAATAATTGTAGAAAGTATTATAATTCAATTTATTGAAATATTTGTATTTTATTTTTAAATGTGGATGTCAAAAAAGTTTGTTTTTTTTGCGTTGATCTATGGGCTTTGTTCCAAGAAGCTATTGGAACACACAGCTACCCTAGATTTAATTAGGGATTAAACCATCTCAGCAAACTGTCAATCAGACAAAAGGGCACTTCTAACCATAAGGCATTGTGAACAGTACCTATGTTATGTTTCAGGGGCAAAAAAAGTCAGGTGGCCACAGCACATTGATCATTATGTCGTACCCGGCAACTTTTGAACTACTACATGCATGCTTAAAGGGACACTCTAGTACCAAAATGCATCTTCCAAACTTTGCATATTAATGTGCTTTTAAAGTACTTTAAAAGGCATGTTTTATATTTTTCATTGCTTAAAATAAAAAATACTTACAGCTAGATGAAATTGTGAAATGACAGCAGTTTGGAAGAATACAGTACTGCCCACACTAGCTGAGTAAAAGTAATTTCCTTTTTTTTTTCTGCAGGAACCAATGAGAATAATTTTATTCAAATGAATGGAATTTCCTGTCTTTCTAGTGTTCATTGTCATCAGACAATGTGTTGCACTGTTAAGAGTTTCTACTGTGTACAAGAGCACTGTCACTTAGCGTCCACACAATGTATTAAATTCCAGGATCACAGAAAGTGACTAAATGGAATAAAACTTTATATCCTCAGTCACTATATAGGCAGTGTTGCCACACCTGCAGTAAACATGCAGAGTAATCACTGGGGGAGGGCTTGAGTCAAATATTAGGAATGTGATTTATGCAGAATGCCTTCACCAAATCACACTGGAATAAAGCCTATGCACTATACAAGTAGTAATCTTCTTTGTGCACCAAAGTGAGTTTGGGGACTAGATTGTCCCTTTAACCCTTTCGCGACAATGGACGTTTCAGGCACGTCCTGCCGGGAACTCTGTTCCCAAAAATAGACGTGCCTGGCATGTCCTGCGGCGAATCAAGAGATTTTCGCAATCAGCGATCGCAGAAACCACTTTAACGGTGCTGGTCTATTGCTTCGATGTTGAGGCAATAGCCAGAACCAAAATTTCCTTTCTGGGGCACCCACAATCGCCCCACGGAGCGATCATGGGAGCCATATTGACTAGAGGCAGCAACCAGCAAAGCAATGTTAAAAAATGTTTTAAAAAAAGATTTAATTAGCTTAAATCTGGTTACATAGTTAGATTACCCTATAGGGTTAAAATGTAATAATTTTTATTATTTATATTTTAGGTAAAAGTTAGAAAAAGTGTTTTTTTTTTAAAAAATCATCATATTTTATGATTTTTTTTTGTAGTAAATTATAAGATATGATGAACATAATGGTATCTAATGAAATAGCTTCTTATGACAGATAAAAACAACATATAATTTGTGTTTGTACAGTATGTGAGAAAGAAGAAAATTACAGCTACACCCCAGAAATTTCAAAACAGCCATTGTCACCAAGGGAAAGTCAAGGTGAAAATGCGTTGTCACTAAGGGGTTAATATATATATTTATAATTGTTTATTTTTTTGTAGTAAGATAGAAATGAAAATTTTGGCCAAATCCTGATCACGGCATTGTGTAGTGTTCGCACAGACTAGAGGACACAGTAACTGTAGCGCAGACTTAAGCATTAATTTGTATTAATGCATACCCTACTTTTTTTTTCGGTTCTGACATTAACTCAATTAATAATGAGATATTCAGAGGTAATTATTTCTCTATCTTCTTGGTGAATTATGAGAATTATTTATATCCTGGCTCTTAATATCACAGCTTAGTTGCTTGATAGGAAAAATCCACAGGACATGAATCATTCTAATATCTTACTGAAATCCTCTTTCTTGCTTTAAATAAAAACCAATAAATAAATACACTTTAATGGTACAAAAAATGCCAACTTTGTTTCATCTTTAGGGAAGTTTACATGGCAGTTAACATTACACATGTGTGAGGGAAAATGATGGATCAAAAGTACTGCTACATGTATCTTCTACAGAAGGCCTGCGAGGCTATGAATTTTAAAACATTTTACGAACTTGTTTTCTCGGGAAAGCAACTTGCTATATGGAGGGAAAAAAAAACGTATCTAGGGAACAGTTACTACATCTAATTCAAGCATATTTTATTGTGTCATTTTGCACCCTACTTCTTAAGCATTAACACTGTATACTACGGAAGCCCAGAGAGGCCATGATTTTTAATATTTTTCTGACTTGTGTTCTTGAGATAAGTTGTTTTCTTGAGATAACTAGTTGTTTTCTCAAGATTAACAAGTAAACAACTTGTTATCTCGAGAACACAAGTCTGAAACATATTAAAAAATTCTCTCCCTCTCTGGGCTTCCATTGTATACAGTGTATACATTGCAAAATCCCACAATAAAATATGCTTATATTAAATGCAGTGGCTATTCTATGCATTCCAGTTAGCTGTGTTTTTATTGATTTTGCAAATAATGTTCAATTTCTATTTACATTCCTCAAAACGTGTAAATATGCCCTCAATTTTTAATTTGGCTTTTGCTGCAGTTTATTGAGTATCTTGAAATGTTTGTAACATTTTGATATTCATCTAAATGATGGAAATGTGAGCATTAATATATTATTCATTGACTTTGTATGGAGCGGGAAATAGCGGTATCTGGATATATTCAGTAAACACAGTCCTCCATCGAGACACATTTCTAGATGTATTTGTGTTAATTGGTCAGGTGAGGAATGTAGAGAATGACACACAATGTTGAGTAATAAAACAGTAGCAATAGATAGCAGTTTAAGTGCGCTCCGTGTTTGCATTATATGATGAATGTCAGGGACTTGGTGGTAACAATCTGCTTGGATTCGAACCCTGACTCATGTTATTGCTGCTGAACCTTCCTGTTCCACACTCCAGTTACAGGCGCCACCTGCTGGTTTTGATATCTCATGTAGCAGTAGTGGCTATCTCTCTGCATTTTGTCCTGTCACTCATCTACTGCCTAGGTGTGGGTTGTTCCAGTGATGAGCCCTGGGGCTATATAAACCCCATCCTCCCAGTAATCAGAGCTGGTACATTTTATCTGCTAGCTTGTATTTTGGATTCCTGTTCATAGTGTTCCTGACCATACTGCTTTTTTCACTCCTCTGACCTCGGCTTGTTCCTGACCATCCTGCTTTCTCCAGTCCTTTGACCTCGGCTTGTTCCTGACTATTCTGATCCTAGACCCTGCTTACTCCCTGCCTGGCTATGACCCGTGAGAAACCAAACAAGGCCTCTGCATGTGGGCGCTCAAAGCTCCCAGCCACCCCAGGCAGAGAGAGTGCTCACCCTGTGCAGGTCCTTGAATCACCCACTACCCCTGCACTGCGACTCCAACCTATCACGGGACAGCCGCCCGTGACATTGGTCAAGCAATATATTGTGTACAAATTGGAACTGTGTGTCTGGAGGGAGAACTGTGTGTCTGGAGGGAGAACTGTGTGTCTGGAGGGAGAACTGTGCACCTGGAGGGAGAACTGTGCGTCTGGAGGGAGAACTGTGTGTCTGGACGGGATTTTGAAACATGGGGAAAAAAATGATCTTCTGCAAACCAGAAAAACCATATGTATAGGCAAACACAAAAAGCTCTGGTAACCACATAAAGTGTAATATATATATATATATATATATTATTTTTCATATCAGAAAAGGGCTGGCAATGAAAGCTCTGGTTGTCCCAATGCTTTGCAGTGCCTGTTTGTTTGTGTCTGTCTCTGATGATAATCGGTGGACTGATGAAGTTCCATCACGGGCTACTAAATAGTTTTTTGTTTGCGTCATGGACCAAAAGTTGCCAGTTCTTCCCAACTAGACATATCCAACTGCTTCCTGCAAAACGGCGGTGGACATGGCTGTGACAATGTTATGCTTTGGTAAGTTCTCTAGATATGCTAGCAAATTGGCATCATCTTATCAGCTACAAAGTGTCACCTTCATTTTTACACGACTCTTTAAGTTTTTTCTTCTCGGAAGCCAATAATACACAATGTATTAGAAAAATAATAAATATAGAGACTATGCAAAACAAGTCCCTGAAAACATCCATATATTCATTTTAAGCAGCCCCAGGGTGCGTTTTTTAAATAATAAAAAAAAATGAATACTGCCTCATGGAAATGAATAATATTCTTAACAGCAGACAAAAAGTTTTGCTTTTGCTTGTGGTTAGAAGCTGCCTCTTTAATCAGTGTGGATCAGCGAGTTCATTATTGTGGTTTTTAGAGTTGAATCCCACGGTTTTATGTAATTTGCAGTAAAACCAAAATGCCGATGTTGACGGAAAAAGATCTCCTGCAAAGCATACTATTTATTCAATGAACTTGACGTAGGGTTCAATGCACACAGCAGGAACATTCCATCGGGTTACCTGCTAATTGTTCCACTTTCACAATGTTACCCCACAATCGGTCTTTATAAATAATGCCCAGTGTAACTCAGATACTCGATAGAAACACATTTTCCAGCAGCGGCAGTCACATAGGTCAGGGTTTCTAGAGATTTGCTGATTTAATGTGAACATAGAGAATAAAAGAATAATGAAAAATGATCTAAATATTATGTTAACAAAATTACTTGCAAATGCATATACTATTCTATTCTATACAAGGCTATCGTACATATAAGATAGGGAACGGGGGACTAATAAAAGTATTTAGAAAATTGGGCAGACTCGATGGACCGAATGGTTCTTATCTGCTGACACATTGTAAGTTTCTATATGAGAAATATATATTGAATATGTTTGCGGTGTTTTTTTGTGGTAACATATAAATAGGTGTGACATCTTGCACCATTACAGAGGAGACTTCTAGACTTCTCCATTAGCATATCAGACTGGTTCCACCCTCAAGGGCAGTCCAGAACCAAAATTCCTGCCAACCCTCCTCTGCACGAGTAACTCATCAGTCACAGACGCACATTTCGGCCTATCATAGGCCTCATTACTGTGGTACGACTGGTGTACCTCTAGTGTACCTCTAGGTGCCAGGGACCCACATATAGGAATACCCTGATAACCCAAGGTAAGTCTAAATAAAGAAATGGGAGTCACATCTGACAAAGAATAGACAGAATCAGGATTAGCATCACCTGTTTTTGTTTACTAGCACTACTAGCATATCAGACTGATCCAACGAGGAATACCACACCCTAAAGGCTATAATTTGTACGTGTGATGTCTTTCCCAAGTGGGTACCATCCTATTGGGGTGGCTATTCTAACAATGTCCATTCTTGGTCAGATGTGGCTCCCATTTCTTTGTTTTGTCTCATTTGCACATTAAGCCACATGTGATGTCATAAGCAAGAGACACCACAAACACATTTAAAACATGTTTATTGCATTTTATGTATTTGCATGCTGACACAATATACATATATATACATATATATATATATATATATATATACATATATATATATTGTATTTTAAATCCTTGTTATTTTAAGTGTACAAAATACCAATTTGCTAAGACTAACACATAACATGTTCCTTAAAACAATAGATAAAACAGATTTTTAAGACATTTGTTAGGATGTTATAACATAGGACTATACAAAAGACATGTCCTTAAAACATTTGTATAGGTGCCATTATCATTTGTTTCTAAATGTATCAATTACATCCATCAAATATATAAACATGAACTTGAAATAACATTTGAACGCCTACATGACTATGGCTAGATGTTGGTAAAAAGTAGTAGATACGGACCCCACTCTATTTAATCCATTGGTGCCGAAGTCACAGGAAGTCTCCCAAGTCCTTTACTCATAAAAGAAATAGTATGAGACCCAGCACTCGTTGTCAAAGAGAGTTTTAATAAGACAAAGGCGACGTTTCAACCCACTCGGGGTTTTTTTCAAGCCTCATGGGTTGAAACGTCGCCTTTGTCTTATTAAAACTCTCTTTGACACCGAGTGCTGGGTCTCATACTATTTCTTTTATGGCTAGATGTTGGCAAGTTTGTCTTACTGGGGAAGGGGAGACAGGTTTATTCCTTCTGGTTACATTTACAAACATTACAGAAACACAAAAATCGGGAGTAAGAATGTCCAGGGGAGGATTCACCATACTATGGCATTAGCAGGAGGATGTTTTCCTCAAAGCTGGTTTCGGTGGAACAGAGGTCGTTATCCCTTCCTTTGTAGCCAATCCTGCATTGGGGACCATTGGGCTTCACATTTTTGGTTATTCCCTAGCTGAAACTAAATACCTCTCTCCATATTATATTGGTAGATTAGTTGTGTTTGGATTTGTGACCAGCTTGGGGAGAACTTTTGTAGCCAGTTCCTTGATATCACTGTTTTTGTAGCTAGTCATATCTGTAATATTAAGTACTTTTTCTTTTTTGGGAGAATTCAGTTAAATTAAAGTGCATAAGTGCAATTGATAGGTCGGACACAAAAGGTTGCCCCAAGACTTCAGATATTATCGCAAAGATTTTTTTCCCAGAGAGGTCTTATTTTTGAGTAGTCCCACCAGATGTGTCTTGAGCTACCCTCTTCCTGGTTGCATCTCCAGCTTAGTTTCAAAGTGGCTGGATACAGTTTAGTCAAGATTTTTGGTACCATATGCCATTGATGTAGTATTTTGTAATGTAATTCAAATATATTAAGGCAATGGAATGATTGTTTCACTTCCAAAATGGATTTGTACCAGCAGTCTACATTCTTTGTTTGTCCCATGTCCCTTACCCAATTTGTCCAAGCCATGGGTCAAATTAGTCATTGCCTCTACAGCCAGTCTAGCAACACCAACAGAGCGACAGAAGTGATCATTGATTGCTTCCAAATCTCTTGCCCACGACTGGACAACACCATATTGGGAAAGCATGCTTTCAGTTTGGTGCTTGGAATCAATGTCACTGGAGGTCCAATCTCAGTGTTGCTGGATGACTCAATATCAAAACTCTATAACGACACTGGTTAATCTTTGATTTAGACACTTGATGTACATGTGATTTTTTTTTTATTAATGCAAAACAGAGAGAGTATTAATCCATTCACGACAATGCCCGTACATGCATAGGCTGCTTTTAAAATAGCACAACCATTACATTTTTGCCACGATTCACTCTATTTTCAGCTTTCCTGGAAGTCTCATGTGTGAAGGATACCCAGGAAAGTAAAAAAAAAAGTCCACCAGAACAATCCATGGCCTGTCTTAAAGTGACAGGCCAGTGATAATAGCAAATAGGGTGATGGGTGTTTGACACTGCCTCTGATGAAGACAAGTCTTAAAAACCCAGAAAAGGGGCTGTCTATGCCTGCAAATGCTGAGACAGGCTGTCTCAGCCATTGCAGGGGATTTTGTGATATGCCATGGGGCATTTCACAATCCATTGACATCCTCCCTCAAATTTGGGGGAGGGATAGGGAAAGTTGATCCTGGTTGCCTTAACAGTTAAGCAGACAAGGATCAACCATTATTTTTCACATTCATTAATGTGATCACTGTGAAAATCAATCACATTGATCATTTGTAATAAATGAAAAAAATACAGTAAATGACAATCAGTGCTGTAAGAACACTGATTGTCAAAATCGTACCTCTCTGTCTCTCACTGACACATTTTTTTTATTTTTGAGCAAGAGAGGAAATATACTGTGTCCCAGAGAAAAATGTAATAAAAAACAAATTGTTTAACTGTTTGTTCACTCTTTATTACATTTATACATTACACAAAGAGTTAAATCTTAACTCTGGTTGCAAAATAACTATCAGTCCTTAAAAAAAATAATATATTATATGTGTGAATTCATTAAAAAAGCAAGCTTGCACTTTCATTTAAACACACACATAGCTAAAGTAGAAAATAAGCTATTGTCCAGAACAGACATCAAAACAAACTGAACCATAGTCCTGAAGAAGTTCAATTTTAAAATCAACATTACTGTTTAGTTGAGGAGAAATCAGATTGCCATTTAAAGTCACGAGGGTTAATAAGGGTCTGTTGTCTTCTTTTAGATCAAGGACAGACAAAGTGTTGTGCTTGATGGACTTAAAGTGACTCTGTCAAACATTGCTTATACAATATAGAATATAGAAAACAATAATAATGAAAAACCCTCTATACGTTGTGTTACCAGAATTGTAGACAAATGCATAAAATAAGATACATGTGTGTTTAACATGTGTCTGTGGTGTCTATTACATCACCTTGTGGCTTGATATGCTACTAAAACCTCCCAATGAAAATTAGTTTATTTTTCATACTCAGGAGATACAACAGACACATTTATATCTTTCCCCTTTTTTATGCATTTGCTTACAATTTTTCGAACACACTGTAATGTTTTTCATCATGTTTTTATTATCTAACTCACATGAGCAATATTTAGCCTGACAGACAGTAGTGTTTCTTCCACAAGACAAACAAGGCAACTCGCCTAGGGCGGCACTTTGCCAGAGGGTGTTAAAGCACGCTTCTGGTGCTTCAAACATTTTTGCTCCCTCCCCCACTGTTCAGCAAGATTCAGCTCTTTCCAATTAATCGGGGTGATGGGGGCATGTAATGGAAGTTGTGGGGGTATGAAATGAGGGTGATGGTGGCATGTAATGGGGTGATGGGGGCATTTAGTGTGTATGTAGTGTGGGTGATGGGGGCATGTAATGGGGTTATTGGGCATTTAATGTGTGTGCAATTTGGGTGATGGGGAATGTAATGAGGTGATGGGGCATGTCGTGGGTGATGGGGCATGTCGTGGGTGTGAAACGTGGAAGGGAGGTGGTGCCCAAATTTTCTCTGCCTAGGGCAGCACAAAACCAAGATACACCACTGCTGACAGAGTCCCTTTACATCTTTTTTTCAACCTAAATTACTATATTTTTTCTTTGTTTGGCTCTCATGTTTGCCAGGGTCCTTTTAGAGTGTGCACACTGACAAAAAAGTGTGTGTTTCTATGTCGTTATGTTTCAAATTGGAAAGCTTAAAGTAAATGTTTAACCCCTTCCCGACCTTATGACGAGTTAACTCGTCATAAGAGCCGCAGCGTTAGCGACCTTATGACGAGTTAACTCGTCATGCAGTCTAGCCGGCGGTGCGCTCCGTGGGCACCGCCAGCTAGTCTGCAACGGGTCCAGGACTAAGCCTCGCACCCGAGGCAAAGCTCCTGGACCCGATCGGTCAGTTTCCGGGCATGTGATCGCGGTGATTTAGTCATCACCGCGATAACATGCAAATTAGATGGCAAAGTCAGTGTGTTCACACACTGACTTTGCCTCTAATTCACTCCCTGTGCTTCACATTCTTATAGTGAAGCACAGAGAGTGACCTGTAAGTAAAAATAAATTAATTACATACAGATAGGTAAAAAAAAAAAAAATTAACCCTTTCATTGCTGATCACAGTTTTTAACTGTGATCAGTTTCCTTCCACTTTATGGCCCTCATTTAGTTTTTTTTTTAACAGATTTTTTTATTTTTACAATTTATAAAGTTTTTTTGAATAAATAAAGGTAATTTTAATATATTTATTTAATAAAATGTAACCCATGCATGCCTGTTGCATGATTTTTACTGATCTGACATCGCACTCTTCAGAGTTTTTTTCTGTCTTTTTTGTTATGGGGGGTTTGGGAACCAATATTTTTCTTTTTTATTAGTTAGTTAATTAGGGGGGATAAGTGGGTTAGTGTTGCACTAGTTATGTAGCTTATTATTGGGAAAATAATGGGGAAAAACTTTTTTTTCCTCAAAAATTTCCTCTTTTATATGTATTTTTTAATACTAAAATGTAAATCATTTTTATGTATAGGGTATCAAAAGAAAGCTCTAACTGTCCTCTAAAAAACAACATATAACTTGTATGGGTACGTTAAATGAGAGAGAGGAAATTTATGTTTCAAAAACCGCGTATTAAAAATTGAAAAACGCTCTGGTCCTTGGCCCAGGAAAATCCCTGGTCCTTAAAGGGTTAAAGTATTAAAACCATTAACATAAAAAAATAATAAAACATTCTTTTTAAGCATCACCATAATTCACATTCTCTCAAATAACATGGTTTGTCAAATTATTTGTCATTGTGATTGTTGACTGTTCTTTTATGTGAGGTTGACTATATGGAATCTGAAGTATTTGGCTAAATAAAATTACAATATTTGTAACTATGAAAAGGTCTGAACATATTGAATGGCATATTATTCACTCTATACAATTGATTTCAATACATTTGGAGATTTAATCAGAATTAGCTACATCGGCTATGGCTGCTCACACTTTGAAAACAGTGTGTAATAATTAGATTTCAAAGATGTCAACTTTTAGGAGATATGACATCTTTGCCATTCCTTCAGGCGGATGGATAAAAGAAGAAAGATATTAAATTAAGCCAGCTTGGTGTAATAGTCTCTTGCCCAAGAATTAATGGGGAGATGGTAAGCTTTGATCTGCTAGGAGTTCAGTGCTATTAGATAAGGCTTTCAATAAATGAATAAGTGGGTGTGAGCACAGACTGACTGACAAAATAAAATCATCCACTTCAAGAAAGACAACACAAACATAAAAACTTTCGGCACTCGTGTCCTTAGATGGGTTAGGTATTAACTATGATCATGGTTAACCTCAATAGCAATTTAATCTCAGAATCATAGTCAAACCTGTAGTTTGCCAACCCATATTTTGAAGTTTGTAGAAATTGGATGAAATTGCATGAGATGAGCCAAACACTGTTTATATAACTTCAAGTAGGCCTGTCATCCACTATTATGTCCATATCTGGTCAGTAACATGGTTTGATCTAGACATTTTGTGGCACAATGTTCAACAAATGTATAGATCAAATAATTTGGCTTCCTGGTTGTCTGATTGGGGTGTTTGTATGCAGTTTGTGATCATGTGGCTTAGAATTTTGGGAAAATTACTTGAGAACTTTGGCACTATGTACGTTTCAGTTATATTATCTCATACAATTACTAATGTTTGTTTAAAGTATAGACCCTGCACCGTGCTATGTATCTACACACCAATGATATGTGTTATATTCATACAGATTATGGAGTTTGACAGCTCTGCAATCCATATATAAAAAAGCAGTAAAAACAATGCAAGAACCTACTCAGAGTTCAGGGGAGGATTGGCAAGGGGGGTAGGATGGCTGCTCTCTAATCTCTCTCAATGGGCTGAGTCTGCCCACTTTTTACTTTCAAATGCCCAAGTCGGTTAAATCTTTCTATCCAATCGTCTTGTCTGCCTATCAATCTCTGTACCCTGTCTATCAGCAAATCTGTCTCTCCTGTATATCAATGTCTATCTCAAATAGGCTGATGAAGGGTCCGTCAGCCAACAGCTAATAGCCCTCCCCTCCCCTGCCCGAGTCCCATAAAATGGGGGGATATTGGCATTTTAAATATTGCAGCAGTTTGTACTTACTAAATTGTTTGTACAATACTTTTTGTAATGGGGGTTGGGGGGGGGGGGGGGGGGTAGTGCATAGTAAGAATGACCTCTAGGCCCAGCAAAAGATAAATAAGTGAAATGGGAACATTCACATCTACAAACAGCCCCTCCACTTAACAAATTAATACCCTAAGGTGCAGCCATGTCAAGCCTACAAAAATGATATGACGCTCCATAGATCATCAAAACTTGTCCGAATTAACCACATGACACTCTTAATTAGAATTAACGGGACTGCTATATTTCCTTGAAAAATGTCGTCTGTGAACTAATTTCTCGGAAAAGCTGTGCTCTAGATATAAATAGTCGCTACGAAATAAAAAAAAAAAGGAAGTGTTTTTCTTTCTTTAGTAACAGTGCTGCAGCTAATGAATTGACTGTGACAGAACATGTACAGCACTTACCCCTGAGGGAGCACGATAACACCTCCACTTCTGAAGAAGTATCTTCCACCCTTGGGAATTTGTAGAAAATTGTCCTCTTGAAATGTGCCTGGAAGAGTTGCGAAAAGGCTCCCTAAACAAATTGTATCACTGGATTAACAAGTAGTAAACTAAACAATTCTCCGAAATGTAGGTTAAAGAGTAAAAGTAAAAGACGCCTTTCCAACTTGTAGTTACTTCAGTCTATTTAAGGTACTATCTTTTCACGCTTAAAAATACTAAATTTATGAATACTAAATAATTCAGGTCTGTGTGGGATTTAGATTTTTTTTTTATTTGTGTTACAGCTCAGACAAATAAAGTCACATTGTGTTTTTATAGCATTTTGAGTATTACGTTCCTATCGACTGTATATATATATACGGAGTAACACACAAGGGGTCTCTTGATAAGAACAGTAAAAGTCTTCTTATTAAAACTGAGAGCTGAAGCAAAGTAGATTTTTTTGTACATTTCCACCTTGTTAGAGAGAGGTACACTATTGCACTTGGACACCCTACACAGATCACTTTTCTTCTTGCTTCCTCACCTGTCATAGGATCATTAAATGAACCCAGTGAAAGTTTAACAAATATGGAAGTGTGCAACACTGTGCCATATTTCTGCTTGCACTGATACTGTGTAGCACCCTAACCGTACTGATATAATGGAACCCTGGGAAACCCCCCATCATCTCAAACATCAAATAGCGACACTTTTGGTTTTCCATGAGTGATTGTAGGTCCCAGGCAGTGCAAATAACATAAACATGAGGACATGTTATAATCAAGATAGAGATAGGATATACAGGGAGTGCAGAATTATGAGGCAGTTGTATTTTTGAGGATTAATTTTATTATTGAACAACAACCATGTTCTCAATGAACCCAAAAAACTCATTAATATCAAAGCTGAATATTTTTGGAAGTAGTTTTTAGTTTGTTTTTAGTTTTAGCTATTTTAGGGGGATATCTGTGTGTGCAGGTGACTATTACTGTGCATAATTATTAGGCAACTTAACAAAAAACAAATATATACCCATTTCAATTATTTATTTTTACCAGTGAAACCAATATAACATCTCAACATTCACAAATATACATTTCTGACATTCAAAAACAAAACAAAAACAAATCAGTGACCAATATAGCCACCTTTCTTTGCAAGGACACTCAAAAGCCTGCCATCCATGGATTCTGTCAGTGTTTTGATCTGTTCACCATCAACATTGCGTGCAGCAGCAACCACAGCCTCCCAGACACTGTTCAGAGAGGTGTACTGTTTTCCCTCCTTGTAAATCTCACATTTGATGATGGACCACAGGTTCTCAATGGGTTTCAGATCAGGTGAACAAGGAGGCCATGTCATTAGATTTTCTTCTTTTATACCCTTTCTTGCCAGCCACGCTGTGGAGTACTTGGACGCGTGTGATGGAGCATTGTCCTGCAAGAAAATCATGTTTTTCTTGAAGGATGCAGACTTCTTCCTGTACCACTGCTTGAAGAAGGTGTCTTCCAGGAACTGGCAGTAGGACTGGGAGTTGAGCTTGACTCCATCCTCAACCCGAAAAGGCCCCACAAGCTCATCTTTGATGATACCAGCCCAAACCAGTACTCCACCTCCACCTTGCTGGCGTCTGAGTCGGACTGGAGCTCTCTGCCCTTTACCAATCCAGCCACGGGCCCATCCATCTGGCCCATCAAGACTCACTCTCATTTCATCAGTCCATAAAACCTTAGATAAATCAGTCTTGAGATATTTCTTGGCCCAGTCTTGACGTTTCAGCTTGTGTGTCTTGTTCAGTGGTGGTCGTCTTTCAGCCTTTCTTACCTTGGCCATGTCTCTGAGTATTGCACACCTTGTGCTTTTGGGCACTCCAGTGATGTTGCAGCTCTGAAATATGGCCAAACTGGTGGCAAGTGGCATCGTGGCAGCTGCACGCTTGACTTTTCTCAGTTCATGGGCAGTTATTTTGCGCCTTGGTTTTTCCACACGCTTCTTGCGACCCTGTTGACTACTTTGAATGAAACGCTTGATTGTTCGATGATCACGCTTCAGAAGCTTTGCAATTTTATGAATGCTGCATCCCTCTGCAAGATATCTCACTATCTTTGACTTTTCTGAGCCTGTCAAGTCCTTCTTTTGACCCATTTTGCCAAAGGAAAGGAAGTTGCCTAATAATTATGCACACCTGAAATAGGGTGTTGATGTCATTAGACCACACCCCTTCTCATTACAGAGATGCACATCACCTAATATGCTTAATTGGTAGTAGGCTTTCGAGCCTATACAGCTTGGAGTAAGACAACATGCATAAAGAGGATGATGTGGTCAAAATACTCATTTGCCTAATAATTCTGCACTCCCTGTATATATATATATATATATATATATATATATATATATATATTTATACAAATTAATTTATAATCACGTCTGATTATTGACATCACTATGAATTTGTATTGCTGTAAAACTTTTAAACATAACATCACAAGTGCCAAATATCCTGGACCCATAGCATGGAGGGTTATAGGAAAGAGGGACAGAGGAATTTTGGTCCAAAAGAGGGATTGGAGCTACAAAAACAGTTAATGAACATTTGGCTAATATTGAATACATAAAGGCAGTGCTGTATTTACCGCAAGGCATCCTAGGCGGATGCCTAGGGCGGCAAATTTTGGGGGGTGGCAGCGCCCCCCAGCACTGAAAAGAAAAGAAAAAAAGATTAAAAAAAACAAAAAAAAAAAACCCGGCCCTTTAAAAAAAAAACTATGAATAAAAAACATAATAAGTTATGGCTATTTTTATTTTGTGGGTTAATAAATGCTATTCATGCATTTTGAAGGCAGTATGCCCAAGCCATATTTTTCTTATATGACACACAGTTCTCAAATTGGATTTTTTTTTTGCATTCATTATATAGTTTCACTACTTATTTATTTTAATTATTAGATGGTTGAGACTTATTTCTCTCAAATTTCCCTAACTTTTTATGTTTGTTTTGAAACACACGGGGTTTGTGAAATCAGAGACAGTCAAAGGGCCAAAGATAGACAGCCAGAGAAAGAGGGCTAGAATTGTGTTAGTTGCTAAATGTTTCTGAGATACATATACACATTTGCTACATCTTGAAGAAAAAAATGATTTTTGTTTTCCACAGCCTACACAGATAAACATCCCATATTTACCCTCCATATGTTTTTACTTTCTCGCTGATTTTATGTTATGTTTGAAGACTAAGGGTCAAGCAGATGGAATATCAAAGATATCAGAAATCCAAAGCATGGACACAGTGTCTCTGCTGATATTAGTTTACATGCAATTATTCAGGACTCCCAGCCCATTTGTTTTCTGGCCTGCGTGCTATTTTAAGTAGAATGGAATTAAAAGTATTAAAAAAATGTTCCAAACGGCTAAAAAAAAAACATTTATTTATTTTATTCCCCCCCACAAACCTACAAAAAAACACAATAAATATGTACAAATCTGTTGCTTGGTAACATCGGAAAACTTGTGCGAGAGAACATTGGTGTTCTCATAAACAGGAGACACATGTTTGGAGACCATTTTTATTCTCAACATTCACAGTATAAACAATATTGAGGTGATGGAGGACCTGTGAGTGGAGTGAAAAGAGGAAAGGCTACATTAACCCCTTTACAACAAATGATGTTCCAGGCACTTCATGCGCTAACATGTTGTTAATGACAATTGATCTTCCTGGCAAGTCATGCGGTGAAACAAGCATTGGAAGCAATCAACGGTCACTTCGTATGTTCAGCCGGTGTGGTTGCCGTGATATCAAGGCAACAGTAAAATTGTAATTTCGTCCCAGGGTGCAAAAGCAGCATGCCTTTTCAATATGGTGATGCCCTGTTGTGGGCAAGAGCTTTGGGAGTGATAAATGATCACTTCTGTCGCTCAGGGAGTGTTGAAATCAACAACATTACAGTTGGAAAAAAGAAAACTTTTTATGGCTAGGATCTAGGGTTAGGGTTAGCATTAGGATTAGCGTTACATCAGGGTTAGGGTTAAGGTTAATGCTAGTGTTAATGTTATTGTAGGAGAAAATGGTTAGGAAAAAACAGTACACTTATTTCAGTTATTGCCCAATAATTTTCAAAAAACAGAAAAAAAATAAAACAAGAGAAATATGTGTATATGGGCTATTTCAAAACTCAGGACGAATATAAGAATCGATTTAGCAGGTTTTATTAACATTTGTAGATGTATAAAATATGTTTCATGTAAATGTTATTTTTTTTATAATAAATTCTATTATACGATTAAAATAATGGTGTCTGAAGAAATACAATACAAACAAAATACAAACACCACCAAAGTGTAAAAAAAAAAAAAAAAAGCCATTGACCAGAATAACCAAAAATGTTCTAGAAGTCTGGTCAAAAAAAGAAACCTGAAAACAAAATTTACATGACTTTAAAAAAAAAATAGCAAAAATATAAAAAAAAAAATGATGGTCTGAGAAAAAAATGCAATGTTAAAACGGCCTTTAAATCTAAATACTTAGTATCTAAATTAATGAGGCATGAGAAAAAAACAGTCTGTTAAGAATGGAAAGTAAACTTGACATTTTAACAATTATAGGAAGAGGTTGTTGTGAAATGCAGGGGGCAACGATTTAAAAGTAATATCAGGAAGTATTACTTTACTGAGAGGGTAGTGGATGTATGGAATAGCCTGCCAGCAGAAGTGGTAGAGGTAAACACAGTCAAGGATTTTAAGCATGCGTGGGATAGACACAAGGCTATTCTAGCAATAAGACCGGGAAAGGGGGACTAATAAAAGTACTCAAAAAAAAAATTGGGCAGACTAGATGGACCGAATGGTTCTTATCTGCCTACACATTCTATGTTTCTATGTTTCTAAATGCAAAAAAGTAGAATATAAAAGTGCTTTGTACCAAAATTCTAGATTGGAGGTTGGAGATTAGCACTAATCTCGACTTCCAACTTTAGACATACTCAATGTTGACTTCTTCTTAAAAAGAAATTCGCTAGGTCGTAATATAAGGCAACATGGAATATGCTTAGAAAGTCAAGAATAAGTCAAACTTGACCTCGCCATTTAAATTCCCTTCTAATTTTAGTGAATAGCATTTTTTATTGCTTTTTTACTGAAGGGAGTTCGAGATGGACGTTGGTGAGGTGGGGTAAAGGGAGGTTGAGTTTAATTTAGTGAACAGCGTTAGTAGGTCTACTTGGGAGCTCGACTTTAAAAATGAAAGTCGACCTTCACGCGGTATTCTCAAATCTTTGTAAATGGACCACAATGTCATGGATCTGATTCCGCAACAATGTCATAAGATACTGAGCACATAGTGAGGACGTGATGTAATCATGGAACACAGTAAGCTTAGTAAAGTTGAGAATCTTGAGTTTGATTGACTTGAACCTCAGAATGAGATTCCACCACAGTAACCATTTAAAAATCCAGCAAACAAAACGATCAATTTCACATAATGACTGTGAGCCTTAACAATTCATACCTTGCATTGCTTAAGAAACAAGCAAAATACTGTAGCTTTTCTGTGCTTCGTGTAAAAATACAGAAGGCTCCCCGGTGTTTGCAATATTACGTTTTCTAATATATCTATTTAAATGCAGATGACCCGAGACTATAAAAATATCATGCTCCGAAACAGGTCATATAAATGATAATAATGCAGTGATTAAGCTGTTGTAACATGTGCCTTATTGGGTACGTTTGCAGATTGCTGTTTTTTCTGGCATCTCATTTACATCATAATTAGGGGTAAGACAAGGATTTCATTACCAATTAGCAGCACAATAGTATAATTTGTTAGTCTACTGAAGCTGTTGTTGGAATATAGCTTATTACAATACATAGAGGTCTCAGGAAATATAATCAGCTCCTGACATGCCGTTATGGCTTAGCTGAATGGTAGATTTAGCACCCCCACCTGTATCCACACCTGTGACTCACATCTGAAAAACGGCTTCATGAGCTTTTTATACTAGGTTTTCTCAGAAGCCATAATATTTGGTTGTTTAGATTCTTTATGACATGAATGGTAAAATCCTTAATCATAGATTTGAAACTGCATTATTTTTTCCCTTTCTGCTTTGAGTTTTCCGCAAAACCCAGAGAATTTGCATTGCCGATAAAATAAAATTACTTTTATAGATGACAAAAGAATTGAAAATTCCAATTTAAAAAATAATATTAAAGACAATTGGTTCTATTTACTAAAAGTCGAGAATGGCGCGAGGAAGTCAACTTTTGGGGTTGCCTGCACTTTGAGACTAAAATTCGAGATTGGAGGTTGAGATTAGAGCTAATCTCGACCTCCAAACTCGAACAGACTCACCCCTCATCTCGATCTTGCAAAATGGTATTTACCATTATCAAAAAAAGTACAGAGCGCTATGTTTTTACTTTCTCGCTGATTTTATGTTATGTTTGAAGACTATGGGTCAAGCAGATGGAATATCAAAGATATCAGAAATCCAAAGCATGGACACAATGTCTCTGCTGATATTAGTTTACATGCAATTATTCCAGGCTCCCAGCCCATTTGTTTTCTGGCCTTGCAAAGAAGGGCAGATGTCCTCACGGATACAGATTTTAGCTCTGCGTGCTATTTTAAGTAGAATGGAATTAAAAGTATTAAAAAATGTTCCAAACGGCTACAAAAAACCATGTATTTCTTTTTTAGAGCTAATCTCGACCTCCAAACTCGAACAGACTCACCCCTCATCTCGATCTCGCAAAATGGTATTTACGTGCAATTTTTGCACACTCAAGACGAAGCGAGAGATTGTGAAACTTGACCTGCAAGATTGATGGTCGAGTTTGACTAAGGGAAAAAAAACTGCTAGTTGCAATTCGTCTACCTTTAAAGCCTTTGAAAGATGAATTGAAACTGGAGGGTGTTTATTATGCCACATCTTTTTTTTTTTTAACTTTAAAAATGGGTCCAGGAGGCTCCCCATGACCCATAATCAAAAAAAGTACCGAGCGCTGCCGGCACCTATAATCATCAACATGGCTCCCAGCCACCGTGGGGATGGGACACTTCTTTGTTGCTTCTTCCTTGCAGTCGCTTCCCCGTGAACTCTCGTGTGATGGCCAGTTCATCGCGCAAGAGGTCATTGCAGAGAGTTCGTCGTGGGACAGTCCATTGCTGGATTGCGTACAAGGTGAATATTATTAGTGTTAAGGCTTAGTGTTAGTGGTAGAATTAGGAGTTAGTATTCAAGGTTAGGGCTTAGTATTAGAGCTTAGTGCTAGTATTAGGGGTTAGTGTTAGTATTAGGGCTTAGGGGGTTTGTGTTTGTATTAGGGGTATTAGGGTTCAGGGGTTTGTATTATGGTTCGGGAAAGGCTAGTATTAGGGTTCAGGAAGGGGTAACTTTTAGGGGGGTGTAATTTATTATGGGGTGTTTAATTTATATGGGGGGTTACTCTGCTTGTAAGCTCTGACAGTTCAGCGCGGAATTGTCAGGGGTTACATAGCTGCAGTGAAACCGACGCGTTGCATTTCACCGCTGACAGTTCAGCACTCAAACTTCCGCGCTGAACTGTCATAGACCCGCCACCACTGGGAGGGGGTTGGATGCAATAGGGATTTTGAATGAATGGTGTGAGGAGGTCGAGTTTTAGTTAATAGACCCATAATTCAAATTCAGCACCCAAATATGGGGAAGGAGTATTATTGCTTTGTTTAATATTCAGCACCCTCCTTGTCCCATGCCCATCGTTCCTTTATGGACTTAGGTTTTGGGGGTCTTATGCTAAAAGTGAGAAGGGTTCCTTGTATCAGCTATTGGCTCCTTCTCCATAACTGCCTCTCAAAGAATCCCATTAAGGACAAAATGTTCCATTAGGACGAAACAAAGGTCAATGGGTGGTTATCTGGCTCTACACCTATGTCTTTGGCTATGTTCAAAATCATGTATAGTGGGCAGCTGCGCCACGGTTTCCTGCATAAAATGAATTTGGAGGCAAAACGTTGATTGTTGTTAAACTTATTAGCATATGGCTACCCGGAATCACTTGCAATGGTGGTAGCAGTGCAAGTTTAGAATTTCTATGGGAAAAGCACATCTTCTGGCTTTAGTGGTGTGTGTAGATGCGCATTTAATAATGCCTCTGTTATGTATGTATTTTACTGTATTATTATTTCACGCATCTCTCCAGTCTATTGCTTCTTAAGCCTGTCCTCAACAGTCCAGGATTTAGGGATTACCTAGTAGTGTTTAAATAAGAATCATCTGGTGATTCCCTTATATATAGGAAACCATACCAGGTTTTATACATATTCTAATTTAAACACAATTAGATAATCCCTAAATCAGGGACTGTTGGGGATCCTAGAGGACAGTTTTAAGAAGCACTGCTCTAATCTAATGGTTATGTTCTAAGTTTATTTTTGATGGCAGCCACATCTCCCTTATACAATCTAGTCATCATCCATTCAATCTTCATTGAATTTACCTCGTGAGATTAGATTACTTGTATAATTCCTTTGGGGAAGTGGAATTTAGAACTCAGAACTTTTTGTTTCTCTGAGTAATGTTTTTTTCTTTCTTACTCGACAAGTTGACATCGTTGTATTTTGCAGAAGGGAAAATATTTTATTATTATTATTATTTTGTTTCAGCATCATTTTTTTTTCTTATACATTTACAAACTGTTTAAGAAACATTTGATCAATGTACACAATGTTTGCAAATTGTATTTTGAGTTTTAATTACATTTTTGGATGGCACATTTATTAAACCCAGGGTGCGCAATCAGAATTTGATGAGCTATGTCTAATAATAGTGAATGATAATGAGGATGGAAGAGCGGCAACATTTCCGAAGCTGAATTCTGTCATAACAATGACTCTGATCTGCTATTACAGCTGCTCCATGCAGTGTGAGAGTGGCATCTAATGTGTAATTGTAGTGTGATATATTGCACCAAGTGCCAAGATTAAGCGTACCACATTTATTAGATAATGAGCAACACCATCGATAGACACCCGGACTGAATGTAAAAACAAGAATATCTTGCCTGTCTTTACTGTTCCTGCCTGTCTTTTCTAACATTGAAAACTGGAAGAAAAACTACAAAAAAAAAATAAAAAATCTCCTGTTAATTACTAATACATTAGAAAATGATCTCCTGGCAATATGCACTGTTAACATATTTTCTTTTAGCCCTTTGAGGAAGAAGGAAAGACCATATTGTGTCAAAACTTTATCACAAAAACAAAATCAAAACAAAATAATTAAGACAAAATGGTTAAATACAAGTAGATTATGGTTGTTATCCTTCTCCAGCAGGTATAACTGCATGGGGAGGAAGACATATCCCACCATAGCTTTTTTGGTCTGTTCCACAATAAAAAGGGAGATAATTTTCCTTGAACATGGAAAGGATTTAATATCTGGTGTATGTAGTGTTTATACCTTTTTTTTTAAAAGACATACTTAAATGATAACTCTATATAGTACTTATACTTTTTTTAACACCTAGTGACATGACCTTTTGAACTTGTCTTTCCCTTGGTGACAAGAGCTGTTTTGACATTTCTGTGGTGTTTGTGTTTAGCTATAATTTTCTTCTTTCTCACATACTGTACCCACATAAATTATATATATGTTTGTTATTGCCATAAGAAGGGCTTTCACTAGATACCATTATGTTCATCATGTTTTATAACTCACTACAAAAAAAAAATCATAAAATATGATGAAAAAAAAAACATTGTAACTTTGACCTAAAAATTGATTTACACAAATACAATCAGTAAAAAATACCCCATCTAAATAGTTTCTAAATGTTGTCACAAGTTTAGAAATATGATTGTTTCCATGTTTTTCTGTTGGTTTTTTTTTGCGAGTTATAGGGCAATAACCAAATTGTGTTTTTTGTTTTATAACCATTTTCCTTTTGACCCCAACCTGAACCCTAAATTTACCCCTAACCCTAAATTTTACCCTAACTCTAACCCTCATACTAACCCTTAAATTATTCTAATTTTAATTTAATTGTAACCCTTTACCCTAATGCTAAACCCAATTTAATTGTAACCCCAACCATTATTCTAACCCCCACCCTAGATTTTAGCTTATTAAGTCTCTAGGGGCAGTCTAGCAACAGCATCAGAGCGAAGGAAGTGAATATTTCACTTCCGACGCTCTACCCACAAGAGTCCAGCAACCATATTGGAGGAGTTGCTCACCATGGAGCGATTTTCTCCGTGGAGCGATTATGGATGATGCAGAAGAAAAATGTTGGTGCTGCCTAATGCCTCAACAACGATTCATCAGAGCAGCACTGCAAGATCGTTTTTTGCGATCGTTGATCGTGAAAACCGCTCGTTCCACCGCTGGATGTGCCAGGCACGTCCTCTGTCGGCAACAGAGTTGCCAGCTGGACGTGCCTGACACGACCTTGAAGGAGTTAAAAATATACTTAAATGATAACTCAATATAGTACCCACTACCCACTTTTATTTTCTACTTGAATTTGAGATCCTAACCTTCTTAAAGAAAGGAATAATCTAATATTATTGGTTTGAGGGCTTTAGGGTGGCTGGTAGTCTATGGAGTCTTAACAACAGTGTTTAATAACATGGCTTTTACGACAGCATAGACTGTCATTGGTTTTTAATGTGTTAAGGGTCAAATATTATATTTTTTTTTACTTGGCAAAAGTACGAGAAAAAAGTACGGAACATAAAATAAGGCTACAACGCAGATGTAGCTAATATACTTTTTTTTCTACAAACATAGGGAAACAGAAGTTTGCAGACACTGTTGTTGTTTTTTTCAAAGAAGATTTGAATATGTCATGCAAACACTACTATTGATTTTCTTTTTCTTATCTACATGCGTATCCATCTAAGTGATCAGCATAGATGTGAATTTTTGTTTTTTTTTACTAATTATTTTTTATGTCAACTTTTCAAAGACGTTTCACCACTATGCACGTTAAGACATTGATTCTGCTTGCCAAGTACCTTCTTAGATCTGAAGACATGAGCACATCAAAGAAAACATCTAGTCAGAACAGACGTCTAAAGATGATACCACCCGGAACTCATGCCTTAGGTAAAAAAAATAAATGTAAATTGTGCTAGGGGTACTATTGTTTAACTGTGCAGAGAATTAAATATACTTCTGTCATATATATATGGAAGGTACTGATTGTTTGTTTGTACATATTTGTATAGACGGTTTGAAATCCCCTAATATTCTTATTAGAATATGATGACTTGCTTATATGGCCAACTTAAATTTACTAGTTATATAGCTGTTTGTAAATGTTTATGGAGGATTTTTTAGACTGGTAACTAGATTTACTCGATAAATTATGTATGTGTTTTTATGCTTGTATGACAATATACTGATTGTTCCTTTTGTATGTTTATAATACAACAATAACAATTTTTTATTTATATATATATACTTCTGTCACACAATATTGTTGCGGTATAAGTAAAAATGATTTTTTTTTAAATGTATTATGTACATATAAATCTTTGTTCATGAAAGAGATAACGGCAGGGAATTGAGAAAGACATCCTTCTAAATATCTCAGCATTGTTTGTGTTGCATTTAAAATGGAATTCCTATTAGAAAATAGGACATTCTGCTTGTTCCTGAACATGTCACAGGTTTGCATGCTGGGTGCCATCTTGATTTAGCCACTATTACCAGAGAGCATCTCCAACTTCCTTTCTGCGCAGATAGGATGTATTCTTTCAGTCTGTCGGAGGCAGGTTACATCAATAGCCCTTCTATAAATATATATATATATATATAGCTCTACTCAATAAAAAAAAGAATAACATGGGAAAAACATGTGTGGCATGTTCTCTTCTAAGCTCTTCTAAGCTCCGGATTAAACCCTCGCACATATAATGAGCATGGTATACAATGGTATACAATTGTAAAGTGTTTAATTAAGTGCAGAATGTTCAAACTTGTGCGAATGTAAGGAATACAATAAAAATGTATATTTATTTTGGTATGAATTGTTATCTACTTTACTAGAAAGCTCTTAGATGTGAGCCTCTGACGGCTAGGCCTTGGTCTACATAGAACCATTTTTTTTATTTTAATGGATTAGGATGATCAGAATTAGTAAAGTGGGACTATGGGGAAATGGGTTTAAAGGGCATCACAATGAAAAGGCTGAGACTGAGAATGTTATTTGCGTTGTGGAACACAAACAGTAGTGTGGTTCGTGGCCTTCTCATTTCCAGTGAGCTTAGCATGCCTGTGATGATATTCGTAGGGTAACAGGACTGCACTCCTTTCACTACAAAAAGGACTGTGCAGTAGATTGCCACGTAGACTGCTGCCACGGATGTCTGTTAGAGTGCGGGTCAGGGTGTGAGCAAGTTGACACCTAGAGGAAAGAGCATCTCCAAACATTGGCGCAGGAAGAACTTCCTCAGGTTCAGATACCATCCAGGAAGACCATAAGCTCTCCAGTCAAGCTGGGTGACACTGAGTGTTCTGAAGAAATCTTTCTTCATGGAATGAGAGAGAGAGAGTCAGTACTGCCATTGATTGCTGGGGTTAAACAGCACTATGCAATGAACTAGATGGTGACTGGATGTTGCACTCTCTTCATGTGTGAAGTTCAATAAACTATACAAGAAAGCCTGCAGCTGAAGCTCACACTGCCAGTGAGCTTACAAGTCCAGTCTGCATGTTAGAAAATAAATAAATAAAACGTAAAGGCTTGCAAAAATACAATCATGTATACATGTAAACAACACTATATACATATATATATATATATATATACATATACACACATATAATATATACACATACATGATCCACAATGTAAGCAATCAAGCACTCTTGGACCTTTCAATCATGCTTAAAACAAGTGTTTAATGTGGTTCAAACCCATCAACGTTTCAGTCTGTGTCCTGGACCTTTATCAATATAGACTGAGCATGAACTGAAATGTCAATGGGGTTAAACCACACAAGAAAAAAAACACTTATTCTAAGCATCATATGGGGACCTGAGGTGCTTGTTTGTTTACCAGGTGGACATACAAATATGCTGAGGCAGCACAAGGGCATATTTCATTATTACAACCAATTACAAAAGGAGTCTCCAAACTGCAGAACCCCCCCCCCCCTTCCCCCAGCTGATGATGGACTACATCTCCCATAATGCTATATCATTGAAGAGGCTGGCAGAGGAATATGGGAGATATAGTCCTGCAACAGCCGGAGGGCCGTAGTTTGGAGACTCTGGTTGAACATGCAATATTCTCTTTATATCTAATTCTCATTAATCTGCTTAAAAAAAAAAAAAAAGCGTTTCAGATCGTATAGTATTTTTTTCTATCCTGACAGAACAAGCAGGATTGGTATATATTTCAGTCTCTAATCCTAAAATGATAGACAGAGATCAATAATTTAGATCAGATGATCTTCTCAAGTTGTTCTATAGCGCATCTTGGTTAGGTTTAATAAGTGCCTTTTATCTCGGTACCCGACTGCTATCTTATTTATTTATTATTGGTAATACTTATACAAGCCGAATATTTCTCGGCATTAAAATGTACCAAGGAGATATATTCACACTAATTAAATGCTTGATGTTTCTGGGGTTTTTTTTTTTTTGTTGTTCTGTACAAATGGCCTGTATGTAATGGATGATATTAAGTTATAATCAATACTCATGCAAGATTTACCACCCCATTTAAAGCAGACAGCTACAATGCTGTGCAATAAATAATAGATGAAGGAGGTCCTTTTAATTCTTTCAAGCTTGTAGTTCCCAAGATGTGGGTTTAGGTATTGGAGGTAGACTAATACTAGCTACGCATGCCAAAAGCTCTCTGATTATATATCTATCTTTTTACCTGCATGGGATCGTTACAAATATGAACTTATTGTTAGGATATAAATAAACACACAATGAAATAATAATGTTCTGATTGCTTAGAGTGTTCATGTAGACTCTGTATTTGATACAGGAAGGACTAATTGGAATTGCAATGCCACTTTGATTTGACCTTGGAGAAAAAAAACATTACATTTGTATTTAGTATGGCAGGGCACCTTGAACTAATAGTACATACTGCGTACTTAGAACATGCAGACATTAACGTTGTCTCCTTTTCTATATCCATAAAACCCTTGAGTTTATTTGCTGCATTTTGTTCCAATGTATCGGATTGCCTCGTGTTATTTATCTAAATAGTGTGGTGTTGTGTCAAGATATTCCTGAGAAGCCGTGAATGTGAACACACACTGCGTCTCATGCAATGAACGGCAGCGATGTATATTGCAGCTGGAATGTGACGATAAGAGGGAAATGTCCTGTAAGTTCGGTGGTGTGTGTCATAGTGCACGCAAATGGCTGACAGGACAGGGCAGTTGAGCAACTGCCTCATTTACAGAAATGACTAAAGGGATGCGAGGACTGGGGACAGACATGAGATGTGCTATTGTGAACCGAGAATTGATAGGGTGACCTAACTTTGGATAATTGTGCGGCAAAGGTCACCGGTCGTAATCTTTGCTGCACGTTCAAATTTGAACTCATAAGCACATTGACTCACCTCTGAAAGGAGCACGGTCAGTACGTGCCAATACCTCCTTCAGGTAGGGGTGTGGTTTAAAGCAAAACAAGCCTTGAAGTCGTACGATGATGGAAGTTTCATGGTAAGTGTAGCTCCCAACAGCAGGAGTGCTAATCCAAATTCCTCATTTCCAGAGTACCCCCACCCCATCGCCCCAATATTATGAGTGCATTAGTTGATGCAATCTAATGTTAATTACACATCATGAGTGCATAAGAGACATGTCTACATGTCTATTATAAGTGCATGGCATAGAACATATAACATTTTAGGGGGGTCATGTACTAAACAAGTGCAGTGTGGAAAAAAAAGTAGGTAAAACATGAGTAAGGAGCAATTTGCGACTATTTGTAACATTTTGCACTTGTTTTCCCTGATTTGCGCCTCTTCAGATTATTTTTTTTTAGCGTGCATTCCGGTTGCACTAATAATGTGCGATTATATTTGCGTGCGCTAAAGAGAATATTTTGTGAAAAATAATTCTTATTTGCGTGTGAAAATTACACCAGCTTTTAGCGAGTGCTATCAAAAGAGGTAGAAAAAATATAATCGCAAATTTGCCTGTTTTTATTCTCAGTTCTGCCCGTTTTTATAATCAATTTGCTCGTATGTACTATTGGAGTGTTACATTTTTAGTACATTGCAATAGGAGCAAAGCGCAAAAATAGTTTTGCACATAAAATATATTTGAGTTTTTTTTAGTACATGCCCCTCTTAGTGTGCTACTTTTACTCTTCAGTCAATAGGATACCTGATGGGGCCAGTCTCCATCCCATCGGGGGTCAATTAAGGTTAACATTTGAAAAGAAATCAGAACTAATTTTTGAGAACTGATCATGTAGTACTGCATTCTTTATTTTTTTTGTGTGTGTGCTGTGTATGTAATCTGTTTTGTGGGTTTCTTTCTGGGAAATTAGAGAGCATCACGATGCCAGAAACAAAATTGTTAGCGGGGTGTTTCTAATTTTGACTCCCCCCCCTCCTTTCTAAAATTGATTGATCTTTATTGGGTTGTATTTATGTATTTATTTATTGATTGACATAAACAAAAATACAGGATGACCTCTCTAGGTGTTATTTTCCAAATTGATTTACTGAAACTTGAAACTTTTCAAGGCGAGATGGAGCGACCGCAAGAGTTTCACTCAGCTTTGAATATCCTGGGGATTGGTCAATTAACTAGGCACAAAAGCACAGCTTGATGCCAAAGATATAGAAATAACACTGATTAGAGTTTATTTGCGACTATATGAAATAATTTTTAGCAGACCCCAGCTTTAAATTGCTCCAGTCTGATAATGACTCCTTTACACCTAATCTAATTTTAGAAAAGTCTGTTTTTCTAAAATCTAAAACTTTTGTTTTTGTGTGGTGTGACTGCGTCACTGTTCTTATATTAAACCACACTGTCTGGTGATCACTAGATCCTAAACTTTCACCTACAGTAATATCTGATAACAAATCTCAATTTGTGAACAATAAATCTAGTATGGCCTGCTTTCGAGTTGGCTCCTCCACTACTTGTTTTAGAGATAATCTCAAGAGGGAGTTTAGGATATGCGTACTCCTGGCGCAAGTAGCTATTTTGTATTTCCAGTTCACATCAGGAAGATTAAAGTCACCCATGATGATCACTTCTCCCTTCATTGTCATTTTAGCTATTTCCTCAACTAGTAGATTATCTAACTCCTCTATTTGTCCAGGGGGCCTATAAATCACACCTACCCGAGTTACCATATGATTACCAAATTCTAATGTAACCCAAACTGACTCTATGTTCGCCTCACTAACTTGTATTACGTTACATTTTAAGCTATCCCTCACATACAGGGCCACCCCTTCCCCTTTTTTACCTTCTCTGTCTTTTCTATATAAAGAGTACCCTGGTATTGATTTGTCCCAGTCATGTTTGTCATTATACCATGTCTCAGTAACAGCCACTAAATCTACTTTTCAGAAATTGAAATTAGTTAATAGGCTTATAAAGGGATTATATCAATCACTGGGGAAAATCAGGAAGAAATATGAAGCAGGTAATTTATTTACACCAGATACACCTCTGGAAGCTCTTGATTTATACTTGGAGAACATTAATTACACTCCCTGGAAACAGGCTTCAATAACAAAACTGGGAGACCTATATAAGGACGCAGGTCTGATCCCATTTAATGTTTTAAAAGAAAAAAACAACATTAACGATAGCGAATTCTTGACATACTTTAAGCTACAAAGTTTCCTTAGAAATCGATATTATAGGGAACCGAATAATTTAGATATAATTTTTCAAACTGTAGACCATACTAAGATAATCTCAAAAGTCAACAAGGTTCTCTATACTTCAGAAAATAGAGGCAAACTAGGAGGAGTAGAAAAATGGTAAAAATAATAAAGGGTTGAAATACCATTGGAAAAATGGGAAAATGCCACTAAATCTACATTCTCTTTTGCCAATATTGCCACAAGTTCATGGATCTTATTCCCTAAACTGCGAGCATTTGTAGACATGACCCTAAGCTTATCATTTTTCAGAACACTGACTACAGGTACCTTCTGTCCCTGTTTTGGGGGGCAATTGGATTGATGTGAACAAGTGTATGTTAAGGCATGTATGATGTTCTTCTGATGAAGCTGTGACAGCTGTTCCAGTGAAATGCGTTGAGTTCTTGCTGTTATTTGTTTGTTGTTTCCAGTGTATCCTCCAGCAGCAGTCATTTCCTCAATCTACTGAATTGGACTCTGTTTTACACCTTGGACTATATCTACATGTGCTTTTGAAACCAACAGCTTGTAAGTGGAATCCCAGTGGGGCCAAGTGTTGTATCTATCTGGTTCTGCTTGATTCTGTGTGTTCTTTTACTTTTTTACAGATTAAGCCAAGTTTTATACCCAGCCATTTGTAACAAGCTCCATCTATACGTCTGTTTGTGAGTGTGATACCTATTCAGATTACTTTGGGTCTATACTGTATCACACTATTAGTGTTTTAGCATTTTTATTTTAAGGTTCAACTTGATACTGTGCCTTCCTGATTCCCCCCCCCCCCCCCCCAGGTTTATCTGTATATTTTGGAACTTGGGAGAGTGCAATAGGGGGCTGCGTTCAAGTTGCTCAGAAAGTATCATTGTAATTTTTGCACGTTTTGTTTACACACACCATTTTTTTACACCTTACAAGTTCCTGTTAAAGAGGTCACATTATGTTAGAAATAATATGATTAAAATTTGATTTTTAATTCTATAATACTAGTAGTCACCTGACTTCCCAATAAAATTGCGATACCTGTGTTCCAAAAAAGTAAACTTGCAGTACGCTGTACTTGGCCGATGTGTGGCATGATCACACCATGGGTACAGAAAGCAATCTAAAAGGCAAATTTTCGACTTTCAAAACACAATGTATGAAAAAATTACTTAATGCCTTTGGGAACCTATTTCCAATAAGGAGCAGCGAGCTTTCCTTAGAGAAATCTCCTCTCACCTTGATTATGCCAAATGTTTTCCGAGCCGTTCTTGAAAATGAAATAAGATCATAAACCGTGATTTGCTGCAAGTTGAGAACAGTGTATAATTTAAGATTGTTTCTTCTTCTATTGACTGTTTTCCTTAAATATATTTATTTATGAAAATACAAAGTCTTGGCGCATCACAGGCAAGGTAAAAAAACAAATGGAATTTGTCCTTGAGAATACATCAAACATTGAGAGAGAATTTGGGTGTAAATAATAAGAATTACAATTTAAATGAATTCACTTTTTTTTTTATTTAATTGTTACTTGTAACCTTCACACTTTGGCACTGGGTATACTTTTGGTGGCTAGGTACTGAATAAATAATAAATGAATGAAATGTGTCTCTCCAAGCTCTGATAACAAAAGTAGCTACTCTTAAACCTGATAACTAATTCAGTAGATCTACATGTGATGAATCCATTACATGACGTGAAGTATTGAATGACAGGTATAAAATGTCAAATATTACTTAAAAATAAAAATACCCAATATGAAAATATGCTATAATTTCTAAACATACATGGTTTACAAGTGCATACCACACTTTATTTTTGCTGATAAATGGATACCTAAAAAAAATATTTTGTGTTTCTAAAATTATCTAAAATACAATGTGGTTCCTAGAATATTTCAGTTTTTTTTTTTTACCTTAATTTAACCATCTTTTTTTTTGTTTAATGTCACTAATGACATTCTACACAGGACTGCTGTAGAGAACCGCAAATCCCCCCTCCGCCTCCAAAAAACCTACTCCTGTCAATAGTGCTCTTACTCACATGGAGATTAAAATTTTACTTTTCAGGGATCAAAAATGCCTTATTTTATATATACTGAGACACTCCTGCAATATATGGGCTTTTCTGGACACCACTCATGGAGTACCTGTGATTGGTGTGGGGTGCTAACCTGAAGCCGGGTCAGGAATTAAAAGATAGGAACACAATACAAACAAAACACAAATAAGAGCAATAATATCAAATATATTACAAACAAGCCATACTTATATAACACCTTTATAAGATATCAACATTTGAGATTTAGTCACATGCTATGCCCATTTAATGCTTAGCCCACCACTATGCCAAAGTACTCCAATATGAGTGCATGCTATCAATAGATACTCATACTCTCATGGAGATTAATCTCTCATTTACCAGGGACCAAAAAGTCCTTGTTTATATAGCTCAGTGGGCTAATGAACCATCTATAGCATCTGTTCAACCCTTGGGGTCACGGGTCAACTCTTGGCAGGGTTGGCTCCAGGCTTTTATCCCTCTGAAGTAGATATCATGAATACCATTAGATTGAGTAATAGTAACATCCCCTGGCAAAATTAACACACCCAAGACATACTTGAAAACCAGAGAATATCTGCACATACCCTTCCTGGTTAAACACTTTTTTTTATTATATGTGGTGCCACCTATATACACAAGTACTTATAGTTTTTGTGGAGCTCTTAGGAAGAGTTGTGACACTTCAGTCATCAGGCAGACCAATTAGATAAACTGACAGATGCCATACAAACCTACAGCACAATCAGTATTCCATGCACATACCTTGTAAAACAGGAACACAGGTAAAAAGCTGTACTAAATGATATTGAGTATTAAAATAGAACTGTGGACCATTCAATGTCACTGTAATATTAATAATTTGTCCAGACACTTGTATATTGTCTGACAATATAACATATTTTAAATGAAGTAAATAAAAATGTCCCTATGTGAAATGCATATTCTATAAAATAATAATCTAATGTGTAACATGATTTAGTAATCTAAGAATTACATTTCCAAGAAATGGCCCAGGGCAGACATCAGTAGGTACAATTACTGGCTTTATTTGCTTTCCAAAAATTCCTCTACATGTTGTAGTTAAAACCTTGAGGACCATCTGAATTGCTAGCAGCATTAGCTAGCTGTGCATATTAATCCAATACACCAGAACCTTCATTTCATTCTAAACCATTCAAAGAGTAATAACTTGTGAGATATAACTCATAAATGGCATTAATGAGCACTAGGAGATGGAGTGGAAATGCTTTAAACGTGTCTCATTAATTAGCAGAATAATTAAGAGCAAGAATCTAGCATGACATTTTATGATAGAAATAGATACGATTGCATCTTACTACAGCAGGTGTTGCAATAAAACAAAACCAGCCCAATTTTTATCATAAGCGTCTAGTTGAATATCGGCTACCATAAATGTTTGCATTTGGTTATTTTCCCTAGTAAGAAAGTGAAGGAAAAAGTTTCAAAACTTAAGGCCTCGGAACCCTACCGAAAGCTCAGTTCTTCTAGAGTACTAAGATCTTTTAAACCTATCCTGATTCCAATGACTGGTCAATTGGTCATTCCATGATAAAGAGAATGCAGGGAAAATGGCACTCCTGGAGCCAATTTAAATGTGAAAAAGATTATTTTTATTCCATCAGGTAATTATAAATCCACAACGGTAGTGCAGGTATAAAGATGAAAATAGCTTGACGCGTTTCATGCTCCAGGCGCTTAATCATAATTGGTCATTCCAGGTCAATGTTCGAAAAAGTGAAGTCATCTATAGGAACATTCTGTTGTCCTAAATGGTGAAAGTACTTTTTTTTAGAAATTTTCCCTTAAATGTATCTATATAAACAATCACTGTGGTGCAGTTCTTTCACACCAAACTCATCCAACCATGTCTTTATGGACCTTGTTTTTTGTGCACTGGAGCACCGTCTTGCTGGAATAGAAAGAGTACTTGGAAGCATAGCATTGTCCAAAATGTCTGGTTATGCTGAAGCATTAAGATTTCCCTTCACTGGAAATAAGGGGCCTAACCCAACCCCTGCAAAACAGCTCCATAGCATTATCCCTCCTCCACTAAACTTAACAGTAGGCAAAATGCCGTCAGGAAGATAATGCTCTACTGGCATCTGCCAAACCCATCACACTCACTGCCAAACCGTGAAGACTCTACAGAACATGTTTCCACTGCTTCAGAGTCCAGTGGTGGCATGGTTTACCCCCACTCAATCCAATGCTTGATATTGTACTTAGTGATGTGAGGCTTGTATGCAGATGCTTAGCCATGGAAACCCATGCCATGAAGCGCCCACAATGACTTTTACACACCATGTACCTCAGCATTCGGTGATCCGGCTCTGTGACTTTACATAGTCTTCTGCCTCATGGTTGAGTTGCAGCTGTTCTTAAATGCTTCCAATAATACCACTGATAGTTGACCATGGAATGTCTAGCATGGAGGACTTATTATAAAGGTGGTGGTATCCTATCACAGCGCCACGCCTGAATTCACTGAGCTCTTCATAATGACCCATATTTTCACAAATGTCTGTAAATGCCGACTACTTGGCTAGATAGTCTTTGACTTTACACACCTGTGGCAATGGGTTGAATTGAAACACTTGAATTCAATAATTAATAAGTGTGTCCCAATCCTTTTGTCCATATCATGTATCTGTTGAGAAGAGTTAAACAAAGAGCCCCATGTTTTCAACCATACGATGTAAACAAAGAAACCAAAACTGCTGTACAGTATGTTTTACCTCCTTGGAAGTAACTTTCAAGCAATACTGTTTGTCAATATTGTTTCAATCATAGTACCAGCCAGAAAGCCGAAATGTTCATTATAACAATTGATTGTTGTCTTATTAAACAGGAACACAAGAAGATAAATTAATAGAAAGAAATAAGGGTACAATCCATTGCAAATTGGTTAGTAATGATCTCAAGTCAAGATATAAATTGACTGATAAATATAATGACAGTGCAAATCTCTTTGAGACTTTAGTTCCAGCTCACATGCTATATGGTTAAACAATTAATGCTTCAGCACAATAATGTGATCCTGTGTTTGATCAACAATTTTTCCAAGTCATTTCTGTTGTATTTGTAAACATGACAAAGCCACTATATCACTTTACAGATTGGAGAATGCATTTCTGAACAAAACCTGGCATTAAGCAGCTTTAACTCCCTTTACTAAGTTCTTAATAACTATAAAAGACATGTAAAAAGTAATCAACTTCATTAATCAACTTCCATTGACACCATGGCATTATTTTTGTGGATATCGATGAACTTGGGAGCAACTCATCACTTTTGACACCTGTGGGTTAGGGAACTGTTGCATCTTTGTTTCTGATTTCTCTGCTTTCAACCTATGTTACCGTTTTTTCTCATCACCATCCATTTTATACATCTTTCCAGCTTTAGTCGTCTTCCCTGTGGGACATGTATGGCGTTCTACCTTTAGGGATGGGTTTTGTCCACTTGGACAAGATGACAAGATGACTATCATTGCAAACATCATGTACTGCAATGGTTGACAGTGCCAATAAGTTATACTAATGAAGTATTGGCTTTCACGGTCAACAACAGTCACAGACTCAGTGCTACAGAAGAAAGGACCCATGACTCTCAGGAGAGCTTGTCATTTGAACTGATTGCGCTTGACTGTGAACAACATGGCAGATGACATTAACATTAGCTTTGATCAAGTCATATTTAACAGAGACCACATGAAAGAAACTCTGATAAGAGCTACTAAAAATTTGTCAAACTATTGCGTGTAAAGGATATTAAGGGTGAACACTTTTGGAGACAGCGCTGACAAAGTGCCAGCGAAATGTCAATTCTTAAAAAGTAATCTCTAAGAATGATTTAATATTATAATAGCTTCAAGTGACCTGGGAAGTCAGAATGTCTCTGAGAATAAGATAAAACTCAAATTCTTACCAACTCATAAAAGGGTTGAATAATTTATGACGGTGGTATTTCAGAAGAAATTACATTAATTCAAGACAAATAATTAAACTGCAGAATCGGTGAAGGATACACAATTGAAATCACAGTATAAAACTGCTCAATGAAAAATATTAACTCAATTGTTGATGATGCCACAAGTGTCTATCTGAATGCTTTCTTTTTTTAAGAAAGAAAAGGTAAAAGAATTCCATCAGAGGCTTTTGTTATACTGCCAGCCGGATATAGAACTGGTAATACAATCCTTTCAAAGTCTTCAAAGGACCATTAAACATATTGGATCAATAAAACCTGTTATGGGATTCTATGATATGTGTAGACTACACTAGGAGTAGTGGTACACTTAAAAAAACACAATACCTGAGTGATTCAACTCAAAGAAGTCTCACACTTAAACTAGGGTCAGATTCCAACAGAGCTGGTTAAAACCCCGGCCCTCTGCATTCCGAGCACTTGAAACCTTTTTATACATCAGAAGCAGTCAGGACGGCATCAGTAATGAAGGACAACACCTTCTTGGATGCATGGAAACGGTATACTTCCTCTAACTGATGTCACAGTATTTAGAAGTCCCTGCGAAATTACTTTCAAAGCAAAGCTACATAAGAACTTGAATTTGTTTTAAAGTAAAAAAATAAGTGAGTTTTGTATATACTGAAAACACGTGCAGATTACAGTAATACGCTTTACTTGGACCTCCCAGAAAAATAACTCCATCGCCTAAAGACAGTACAAAATGCCGCAGCCAGACTATTGACCAATCCCAACCTCGATTATGTCACTTAACACCAAGTCTGCATTGCTTACGTTGGCTTCCAATTAAATGGTGAAAATATTTTAAAATTGGCCTGGTAACCTTCAAAGCCTTAAACAATAAAGACCCATAGTACCTTAAAGAGCTCCTGACACCGTATATTCAATCTCGCTGACTTCGGTCAGCCAACGAATCCCTCCTAATGGGGGCCTGGAATAAGGACAAACTCAGGTTCCCATGCATTCAGACATGCTGCCCCCACATTCTGGAACTCTTTACCATTCTCACTCAGAGAGGCACCATCCCTACAGACTTTTTTAAAAAAGCTAAAGACACACCTCTTTTATCAGGCATTCAGTCAGCTCATTTGACCATAAGAAACTATTAACTTTTATGTCTGTTTACATACTTGTATTTATATATTTGTAAAGTGCTTTGAGTCTCACAGGGAGAAAAAAATTATTATAATTATTAGTATATAACATGGAGAAAACAATCTATGGAGGGACTGCTCTTTTAAGCAAATTAAACACTAGACAGAAGTAGTGGTGCACAATAAAAGCAAACACTAAACAAGAATGATAAAACTCAGGTAATACATAAAATAGGACCAGAATCCCTCTTACATTATTCTGTATTCTGAAATAAAGTTGATACATTATGTGCAGGATGATATAGATCCTCTAGCCATTGGGCCAAGTCCCTTGGCAACATTCTCTCTCCTAGTATGTTCCATAGTACATCAGAAGATACAAATCCATTGTGTTGGGAGCACTGGGGAATTAAAATGTTATAGCAGGGTATGTGTATGTTGTATGCATATGCTAGTATCACCAAATTTAGTGACATGCAGCTCAAGCCATTTAACCAAGTATATTAGTTTTGTGATTTATGTGATGACATGTATGGTTTGTGAAAACAATATGTTGGAAGGACTAGCAGAGTCCTCAAGAGTAATGTGACGGAACACTTAGGAAGGAAACATTCTCGGAGTTATGTAGCATCCGCACCTTAAGACTGTGCCCTGTTGGAAAATGTATAACAGATTTATATAGTGATTGTATTTTGCATGCTCAGTGTGTAATAAATAACACTGTGTCTATAAACTTATTTGGATATATGAGCCAAATATACTGGCGTTTTAGGACAGCTTCTTAAAATCACAAAATTGCAAAACTGTTATGTGTTTGAATGATTTCCCTACAGTGACTGCATCATGGGGCAGTCTACCAATGAGAACAGACAGACAGAAGTGATCATTGATCAGTTCCAAAGCTATTGGCTACAACAGAACAGTGACAGCATGCTGCCTTCCAATATGGCACCCTCTGAGAAGTGTTTGTTGGTCAACTAAGACAGACATGTTTCTTTTATTTTAAAAAATGCAGCACTTTAATATCTAAACATATAATTGGGTGGGCCCCTTTAAACTGAGAAGAGACCCATCATACACAGTCTCATTTCACGCAGCTATAGCTAGACATACTGTAACTTACCATTTTCTACCTTAGATATTTAATTGCATTCAAATAAAAAGCTACTGGTGGTCGGTATAATCTTTCCAACTGATAAAACTGAGCCTCAGAAATACACGTAACTTTGACAGATACCAAATGAGTTGGCATGAGCAGCAGTTGATTTGTTCTGTGACTGGATGAGTCAGGCTGGAATTTTCAGTACCTTGGACAGCAACCAGCATAGTCAGTCTCATAAGAGCAGAGCCATAGCATCATGTCGCTCAGTTGCCATCTCCTGTTAATACTCGCAATATTACATACAGTCACAGTACTTCTCAAGATGAATCTGATATGTATTAAAGGGACACTACCACTTACATAAGATGTAACTAGATAACCTGGTCATTTAAAACAAAAAAATATATAAATCATTTGCCACTGTTTGTTTGCTTTTGTATGATTGAATTCATTGCAAATAAAAGGAAAAATAAAATTAGGTTCTTATCTTATGCATCCATTTTGCGAATATTTCCCATGATGCAGTATCATCCAAAATCTTCTACCCAGTCTCAATTTACAATTGTTGATAGATACCCACCTGCTCTCTTACTGGCTCCTGTGTATCATAGTGGGCAGGATAAGTGGCTTTGTACAACTTTTTTTTACCTGCCTTCCAACACAAAGAGAGGAGATTGACCTGGTCAAACAGGATTATAACTCTGTCCCCTTGTGATGGATGTAATAGTTACATTACCCTTCCATTCAATGCAAGTCCATGATCTATGATTCTGACTTATAGACTGCCTTCTGTGTCCCAAGCCCCAAAGTGAGAAATTAGTACTGTGAAGTATCTTAGGAGAGGCACCCAAAAACACTATATTACACAAAATGGCAGTGCCCAGACACACTTGTTTAGTTACATATTTTATTTAATACAGTCACATAAAAAAAAAAAACACATTTCTGAAATCAACAATACAAAACCAGTGTCCCTGTTAGGCGGTTTTGGGGGCGTTTTAGTGCTTAGCTTCAAACAATTACACCTGTGTACTATTCAATTATGTACCTATGTCTATATTTTGTAACACTTTTAAATGTTTTCTTTTTTTACTTCACTTTTATTAAATGTAGTGCTTGTTTATTCAGTAACCACGAACCATGAACATAAAAATAAAACTATAATCTTTGTTTATTTTGCATTACTTTGACACCAGGTAGATTTTATTTTAAATATTGGTTTCAGAATTTTTCCCAAATCTCCACTTCCCTAATTACTTAAAAAGTGAAAAATTGTTCAAACAATGAAATTCTTCTGAAGGGTGTCTTCTGCTTGATCTATACTCCCCATGTTTCATAATTTTTACATTTCAGGAGAAATTAATACATGTTTTTTCAGTTTTGTGGGAATCCATTAAAATAAATTGAACAGGTTTTATTGGCTACGACTCTACAATGCACTTAATTTATTTTTATTGCTTAATTTCAGTTTCTCCCCGCCAGACTATAATGTGTTATTTATTTTGGTTTTAAATGTATCTGGCTCTATTTTGTGAGAATGCATAAAACAGTAGTTTTGGCTTAGCCAACATTTTACGGCATACATCATTTCCTGATGGATCTGAATTAGTGTTGAATGAAATCGCACCTTTAACTTTATTGCTTTGCCCATTACAAAAGGTATATTGGTAATTCTTTTTATGCAAATGTTATTTTTCTTTACCTCTGCTGGACTACCCATTCCAAAGAGATTGGACGTATCGCAAGTAGCTAATATTATATATCTTCAATTGTTTAATATTTCGATTAGATGTCCTGGCCCTGATCCAAGAATATTTTTCCAAACTGAAGGTCTTATTTTATAGGCTTTCAAGCAGGGCAATTGCCTGTATAGTGCCTAATATTTGCACTATGTTAAAAGACAACTCTACCAGTATTTTAATAATTAAAAAAACATACTCAGATTTATTAAATAAAATTCATAGTTTGTTTAATTCTTTTGTTAAATTATTGTTATTGCGCAGATCAATATATAAAGTACAATATACATTAGAAACAATATAATAAAAAGATGTGTTAACAACATGTGTCCTGGTCCACTAACCCATTGTACAATATAGCATGTATTAGGAGTTGTTTCAAAGAAAAAACATTTATGTTTAAGATAAAACAGAATAAATATCAATAACTACCAGCCCCTGAGATTTGCAAATGTCATCTGTGATTCAAAGTATATTCATAGAAACATAGAAACACAGAATGTGTCGGCAGATAAGAACCATTTGGTCCATCTAGTATGCCCCAATTTTTTAAATACTTTTATTAGTCCCTGGCCTTATCTTATATCTAGGATAGCCTTGTGCCTATCCCACGCATGCTTAAACTCCTTCACTGTGTTTACCTCTACCACTTCTGCTGGCAGGCTATTCCATACATCTACTATCCTCTCAGTAAAGTTATACTTCTTGATATTACTTTTAAATGGTTGCCCCTCTTATCTAAGACTATGTCTGCTTGATGCGGTAGTTTTCCTCTTTTGTATATACTCTGCTCCTTTATTGTGTTGATTCCCTTTATGTATTTAAATGTTTCTATCATATCCCCGCTGTTCCGTCTTCCCTTCAAGCTATTTCTTGGTCTGAGGGGTTATGCAATAACTAAGATTATCATTAATAAGTGTGTTGTAGTACAATATATAAAGCACTATAAATTTGAGGTTGCTGTCTTTAGCAGTCTAGTAGTGCCAAATATTTTATTTTTTAAGATTAAAACATAATTTCCTCTACAAATGGTACTGGTACAGCACTGTCTCGAGGAAAGAGATAGATGCCCTTGTACCGTATTTGCTCGAATATAAGACAAGGTTTTTTTCAGAGCAAATGCTCTGAAAAAGACCCCTCGTCTTACATTCGCGGTTGTCTTATAATCTGACCTCAAATCAAGGTCAGATTATAAGACTGGGATCCAGGTTCCCCTCAGAACTGCGATATTCGCAGACATCTTCCCCTGCCACCCGGCATGACCGCCGGCACTTTTATGATGAAGCCGGGTCCTCATCATCCCCCTGCTGCCCTCACTAGCCACCAGGGAAAGACGACGTAAGAGGGAGGGGGGGCATAGAGAAACAGAGGGGGGGGGGAAGAGACAGAGACAAGGGGAGGGAGGGGTAAAGAGACAGAGACAAGGGGAGGGGAAGAGACAGAGACAAGGGGAGGGGGGGCAGAGACAAGGGGAGGGGGTAAGAGACAGAGACAAGGTCAGGGGTTAAGAGACAGAGACAAGGGGGGAAGAGACAGAGAAAATGGGAGGGAGGGAGGGAGGGAGGGGGGAAAGAGACAGAGACAAGTGGAGGGTGTAAAAGAGAGACAGGGAGGGGGAGAGAGAGACACACAAATGTAGGGAGAGAGACACAAAGGGAGGGGAGAGAGAGAGAAAGGGAGGGTGGGGAGATAACGCTGGGGGGAGAGACAGACAACACTAAGGGGGGGAGAGAGACAATGCTGGGGGGAGGGGAAAGAGAGAGAGGCAGCATTGGCACATAAAAGGAAATAAAAACAAGAAATGCATTTTTTGATATCATCATTTTTATTAAAAAGCATTTTACATGTGAATATATGTGCAAAAACAAGTGATATGTATAATTGAACAAACAAAGTGCAAAATGGTGCAATAATACTTGCGATACCACACTTAAACGCAGCCCTCTGAAAACACTCTCCGGAATTCTTATTGAACAATATATAAAGCAAAAAAACAGAATGGCGCAGAATAGTGGGTCCCTTTAAGAAATAAAAAACACAATAATAGTGCAATAATGTAAAAAACGTGAAATAATCTAAGTACATACTTGATACACTCACAAACGTTCGTGAGGAATGATCATATCAGACTTAAAATCTTCAAAGTGATTTTAATATAAGGTAAGAAAAAGATGATAAAAATATGTGTAGAACCGAGTGGTAAAAGGTGACCCCTGCTACATAAAACAAACTCACAGGATAACAATGAATAAACAGCAAGTAGTCCACTAAACGAGGATGGAGGTACGACCGTAAAAGAGAAGCCTGGAAAACAGCCGAAAACCCAGTCCGTGGGTTATTGTGTTTTTTCTTTCTTAAAGGGACCCACTAATCTGTTCTATTCTGTTTTTTCCTTTATATATTGTTCAATAAGCATTCCGGAGAGTGTTTTCAGAGGGCTGCGTTTAAGTGTGGTATCGCAAGTATTATTGCACCATTTTGCACTTTGTTTGTTCAATTATACATATCACTTGTTTTTGCACATATATTCGCACTATTCTGCGCCATTCTGTTTTTTGTTTTATACATGTGAATATATACAAGTTGAACTTTTTTCCTATAGGGTAGTCTTATATTCAGGCTTTTAGTTTTTTTCCTAAAGGAATATCCAAAGTTTGGGGGGTCGTCTTATAATCAGGGTCGTCTTATAATCGAGCAAATATGGTAATCGTCAAAAAAGATTCAATCACTGCAGATGCAGCTTCAGATAAAGAGTTTGGAATAATAGATAAGGTAAGTAAGAAAAACAAGCAGAAAGAAGAAAATTAAGTCATATAATATTACAGTATAAGATCAGAAATAAAATGTTTTAAAACTAAACTCCTTTTCAAAAAAAAAAGGTTGAAATACTTTATTAAAAATAAACTTGAATAACAAAGCACATAATAACAAATTAATTTCAATCCATGTAAACACACCTTGATTTCATTAGTCCTTATTAGGAGCATTAATAGATGTTGATTGCATCCATCATGCTAAGCTCACCGCTGCATCAGATTTCTCCAATGTTGGTGAGTCCTTCACTAGGACACAATGTATAGAGCACCTGTAGGTGGTGCACTGATATTTCTATGTAATGTGTGCAAATTTTTGTCACTTTTTAGTCACTGTGTTAAATACACTATTTTAAGCTTGTGCTCCCCATTACCTTGTTTTTGTATGGATATTTGAAGCCTGACCAGGTTATCTATACATTGCATTCTTGTTTAGGTCCCACAAATATTGGAGTACTTTGATGCAGAAGTGGGCTTAGCATTATATGTCCATATGGTGTGATCTCCATTTTTTTTATTTCATCTAGCATAGGTGCTTTTAAAGTAACTGTAAGTTAGATTTTTGGTTGTGCATACATTTTGGTCACTTCAGCATCACACCATATACAATATGCTGTTTTAGGGTTGGGCTCCCCATTTCCTTGTTTTTGCATAAAAAAATATTTTAAAGACACTGTAGGTCGTTGAAGGAGAATCTATGGCACAGGTGCCACTTCTTGCAAGCAGGAGCCACTGAGGTGGTGCTTAGTAGACATGTGCAAAACTAAAATTTTCGTTTCGTTTTCGTCCATTCGGACGAAAATGTTATTTATTTCGTCTAAAACGAATTTCGTTCATTAGTGCATTTGTTTCAGACGAAATTCGTTCATTATTTTCGTTTCGTTAATTTTTTTCGTTCGTTTTATAGAATACAATGTAATACTATTGGCTTTCTATAAACCGAACGAGAGCCCCATTCATAAGAAATTCTTATGAATGGGGCTCTCGTTCGGTTCATAGAAAGGCAATAGTATTACTTGTATTCTATAAGCCGAAAGTCTATAAACCGAACGACTTTCGGTTTATAGACTTTCGGCTTATGGAATACATGTAATCCTATTGCTATTCTATAAACCGAAAGTCGTTCGGTTTATAGAATAGCAATAGGAATACATGTATTCCATAAGCCGACAGCCTATAAACCGAACGTTCGGTTTATAGGCTGTCGGCATTTTACTACACGGAGACAGAGTCTCCATTCATAAAATTATGAATGGAGACTTTGTCTCCGTGTAGTAAAATGCCGACAGCCTATAAACCGAACGTTCGGTTTATAGGCTGTGGGCATTTTACTACACGGAGACAAAGTCTCCATTCATAATTTTATGAATGGAGACTCTGTCTCCGTGTAGTAAAATGCCGACAGCCTATAAACCGAACGTTCGGTTTATAGGCTGTCGGCTTATGGAATACATGTATTCCTATTGCTATTCTATAAACCGAAAGTCGTTCGGTTTATAGAATAGCAATAGGAATACATGTATTCCATAAGCCGACAGCCTATAAACCGAACGTTCGGTTTATAGGCTGTCGGCATTTTACTACACGGAGACAGAGTCTCCATTCATAAAATTATGAATGGAGACTTTGTCTCCGTGTAGTAAAATGCCGACAGCCTATAAACCGAACGTTCGGTTTATAGGCTGTGGGCATTTTACTACACGGAGACAAAGTCTCCATTCATAATTTTATGAATGGAGACTCTGTCTCCGTGTAGTAAAATGCCGACAGCCTATAAACCGAACGTTCGGTTTATAGGCTGTCGGCTTATGGAATACATGTATTCCTATTGCTATTCTATAAACCGAAAGTCGTTCGGTTTATAGAATAGCAATAGGAATACATGTATTCCATAAGCCGACAGCCTATAAACCGAACGTTCGGTTTATAGGCTGTCGGCATTTTACTACACGGAGACAGAGTCTCCATTCATAAAATTATGAATGGAGACTTTGTCTCCGTGTAGTAAAATGCCGACAGCCTATAAACCGAACGTTCGGTTTATAGGCTGTCGGCTTATGGAATACATGTATATAATAAATAATATGTTATAATGTATATAATAAATAATAAAATTATGAATGGAGACTTTGTCTCCGTGTAGTAAAATGCCGAAAGCCTATAAACCGAACGATCCGTTTATAGACTTTCGGCTTATATAATACATGTAATCCTATGGCTATTCTATAAACCGAACGTTCGGTTTATAGAATAGCAATAGGAATACATGTATTCCATAAGCCGACAGCCTATAAACCGAACGTTCGGTTTATAGGCTGTGGGCATTTTACTACACGGAGACAAAGTCTCCATTCATAATTTTATGAATGGAGACTCTGTCTCCGTATAGTTAAATGCCGGCTTTTAACTATACGGAGACAAAGTCTCCATTTATAATTTTATGAATGGAGACTCTGTCTCCGTATAGTTAAATGCCGGTGTTCTGACAAATTTCTGGAGCAAATTCTCCTGCGCAATCGCAGGAGAATTTGCTCACTGCGCATGCGCATAAAGTTACAGCTGATAACTCAGCTGTAACTTTGTGACCACCGCGCATGCGCCAGCTGCGCAACCCACCTCCCGCCCCCTCACACCCCCTGCACACCCCTTCTTACCAGATCATCGACCACAGCGATACACAGCGCATGCGCACGCCTATCCAGCCGTTTGGGAATGTGCGCGTCCGTTGTTGTGTTCTTAAGGTGGTAAGTAACATGGGGCGTCGGGACATAAGGGGGCAAGCATCCTGGTGAGGGCTGCCTCATCTTGATGGGATTTGTGATCCTCCTGCTGCATCAATAATACAGCAGGAGGATCACAAATCCCATCAAGATGAGGCAGCCCTCACCAGGATGCTTGCCCCCTTATGTCCCGACGCCCCGTGTTACTTACCACCTTAAGAACACAACAACGGACGCGCGCATTCCCAAACGGCTGGATAGGCGTGCGCATGCGCTGTGTATCGCTGTGGTCGATGATCTGGTAAGAAGGGGTGTGCGGCGGGTGTGAGGGAGCGGGAGGTGGGTTGCGCAGCTGTCTCATGCACGGTGGTCACAAAGTTACAGCTGAGTTATCAGCTGTAACTTTATGCGCATGCGCAGTGAGCAAATTCTCCTGCGATTGCGCAGGAGAATTTGCTCCAGAAATTTGTCAGAACACCGGCTTTTAACTATACGGAGACAAAGTCTCCATTTATAATTTTATGAATGGAGACTCTGTCTCCGTATAGTTAAATGCCCACAGCCTATAAACCGAACGTTCGGTTTATAGGCTGTCGGCTTTTAACTATACGTTTGTCTCCATTCATAAATTTATGAATGGAGACTCTGTCTCCGTATAGTTAAATGCTATTGTATTCTATAAACCGACTCTATTTCGGCTTATAGAATGCAATAGTACTACGAATGGACGAATGAACGAATGATTTTCCTTTATTAACTATTCGTTCATTCGATTTAGTTAGCTTAGCATTTTCGTTCTTCGTTTTTCGGGCGAATGGACGAAAATGCAATTTTCGGACGAAAATGCATTCGTCCGAAAACGAATGCACATGTCTAGTATATATTCACATGTAAATTGCTTTTTTAATAAAAAATTATGATATAAATAAAATCTTGTTTTTATTTCCTTTTATGTGACAAAGCTGCCTCTCTCTTTCCCTTGCCCCCAGATTTGTCGCTCTCCCCCCCTTAGTGTTGTCTCTCTCTCACCCTCCCTTTGGCTCCCCCCTCGCTCCCCTTGTGTCTGTCTCTTCCCCCCTTCCCTCCCCTTGTTTCTCTCTGCCCCCCCCCCCTTGTTATTCTGTCCCCCCCTCACCTGTTTCTTGCTCCCTGGTGGCTAGTGGGGGCAGCCGGGGGATGTATGCACTATACATAATAGACGGAAGTGTCGGGCAGCATGGAGGTTGTCTGCACGATTCGTGCAGACATCCCCCAGCTGCCCGATTCTCCCTGGTGGCTAGCGAGGCAGCGGTGGATGTCTGCGCGATGAGCGAGACCTCCCCTGCTGCCGCCCGGAACGACAGCCAGGACTTTTATGAGGAAGCCGGAAGTACCCAGCTTCATCATAGAAGTCCCGGCGGTCATGCCGGGCGGCAGCAGGAGAGGTCTCGCTCATCGCGCAGACATCCTCCGCTCCCTCGCTAGCCACCAGGGAGAATCGGGCAGCTGGGGGATGTCTGCACGAATCGTGCAGACAACCTCCATGCTGCCCGACACTTCCGTCTATTATGTATAGTGCATACATCCCCCGGCTGCCCCCACTAGCCACCAGGGAGCAAGAAACAGGTGAGGGGGGGACAGAATAACAAGGGGGGGGGGGCAGAGAGAAACAAGGGGAGGGAAGGGGGGAAGAGACAGACACAAGGGGAGCGAGGGGGGAGCCAAAGGGAGGGTGAGAGAGAGACAACACTAAGGGGGGGAGAGCGACAAATCTGGGGGCAAGGGAAAGAGAGAGGCAGCATTGTCACATAAAAGGAAATAAAAACAAGATTTTTTTATATCATAATTTTTTATTTAAAAAGCAATTTACATGTGAATATATACTAGACATGTGCATTCGTTTTCGGACGAATGCATTTTCGTCCGAAAATTGCATTTTCGTCCATTCGCCCGAAAAACGAAGAACGAAAATGCTAAGCTAACTAAAGCCGGATGAACGAATGGTTAATAAAGGAAAATCATTCGTTCATTCGTCCATTCGTAGTACTATTGCATTCTATAAGCCGAAATAGAGTCGGTTTATAGAATACAATAGCATTTAACTATACGGAGACAGAGTCTCCATTCATAAAATTATAAATGGAGACTTTGTCTCCGTATAGTTAAAAGCCGGCATTTAACTATACAGAGACAGAGTCTCCATTCATAAAATTATGAATGGAGACTTTGTCTCCGTATAGTTAAATGCCCACAGCCTATAAACCGAACGTTCGGTTTATAGGCTGTGGGCATTTAACTATACGGAGACAGAGTCTCCATTCATAAAATTATAAATGGAGACTTTGTCTCCGTATAGTTAAAAGCCGGCATTTAACTATACAGAGACAGAGTCTCCATTCATAAAATTATGAATGGAGACTTTGTCTCCGTGTAGTAAAATGCCCACAGCCTATAAACCGAACGTTCGGTTTATAGGCTGTCGGCTTATGGAATACATGTATTCCTATTGCTATTCTATAAACCGAACTTTCGGTTTATAGAATAGCCATAGGATTACATGTATTACATAAGCCGAAAGTCTATAAACCGATCGTTCGGTTTATAGACTTTCGGCATTTTACTACACGGAGACAAAGTCTCCATTCATAATTTTATGAATGGAGACTCTGTCTCTGTATAGTTAAATGCCGACAGCCTATAAACCGAACGACTTTCGGTTTATAGACTTTCGGCTTATGTACTACATGTAATCCTATGGCTATTCTATAAACCGAAAGTTGTTCGGTTTATAGTTTAGCAATAGCATTACATGTATTCTATAAACCGAACGTCGTTCGTTTTAAAGACTTTCGGCTTATAGAATACTATTGGCTTTCTATAAACCGAACTAGAGTCGAGTCCCCATTCATAAGAAATTCTTATGAATGAGGAGGGACTCTAGTTAGGTTTATAGAATGCCAATAGTATTCTATAAGCCGAAAGTCTTTAAAACGAACGACGTTCGGTTTATAGAATGCATGTAATGCTATTGCTGTTCTATAAGCCGAATGTCTTTCGGCTTATAGAACAGCAATAGCATTACATGTATTCTATAAACCGAACGTCGTTTGTTTTAAAGACTTTCGGCTTATAGAATACATGCTGCTATTGGCTTTCTATAAACCGAAAGAGTCCCCATTCATACGAATAGGTCAATTGACCTATTCGTATGAATGGGAACTCAATTTCGGTTTATAGGAAGCTAATAGCATTACATGCATTCCATAAACCGAAAGTCATTCATGTCGGTTTATGGAATGTAGTACAATGCTATTGGTATTGTAAACCGACTCTATTTCGGTTTAGAATGCCAATAGCACGAATGGACGAATGGACGAATGAACGAATGTTTTTCGTTTATTAACCATTCGGATTTTGTTAGTTAAAATTTTCGTTATTCGTTTTTCGGACGAATGGACGAAAATGCTATTTTCGTCCGAAAATGCATTCGTCCGAAAACGAATGCACATGTCTAGTGCTTAGAATCCGAATGAATGGGTCTTCCTCCCCCTTGGGTCCTATACCAGAGACCTGGGAGTTTTGCACAGTATCTTAGATATTCCTAGCACTGCGCTCTTCTGGACAGAGTGCTCTGATTTTGTTCCTAGGATTTATTTGAGCCATTCTCCCAGGTTAGGTGCCGCAGCCCAGAGTGCTCCTATCACTGGGACCACTTTGGCCTTCATGTTCCACCTTCTCTCTAGTTCCTCTTTTAGGCCCTGGAACTTGTCCAGCTTCTCATACTCTGATGTTGCAGTTACTTAGCACTACTTTATCTATATGCATTTTTTTCTTTAAAAGCTGAATTTGGTTTACAAAGGAAGATCAGTTAGGGGCAGTAACCAGTCATAGCCATCATTATAAAACCATTCACACATTACTGATCTGTCCTCTTTGAAACAATATATTACGCAGGAATAGAATGATAGCAGTAAGGGAAAAAAAAGGAGAGAGAGAATAACTATATATATATAGAAACTCATTCTTTTGTAGACCAGACAATTAATTTATCTTATGCGAAGAAAACCAGATTTTTAATATCCCTTTGCAGAGTGATGATAATTCCAATATGCTTCACCATCAACTTTGTCAAATTAGTCGGGAATGTTCAATTTCACAATGAATAATGGCGCGAGCATGGCGCATGAGAGAGGAAACTTGAATATCCTAAATGTCCCACTTCAAATCCGCTTAAACGATTCAATTTAAATGCTGCATTTAATGAAAGTAATATTGTTTTATTTGAGAAAATTTAATTTGCAAGAGTTCCAACACATCCAGATCGGCATATATCTTCGAATAAAAAATAAATAAAAAATAAATCCCACTACGATAAAATGGAAAGATAATGTAAAGTGTAATAAATACACAGGCAGATATAATACTGAACAGATGCTTATGATCCTGAAAACATTTTAGTATTGCTTTTATTTAAATTGTTGAAAATTCTAAGTTAAGAGCAACAATCTCCACTTTTTATATACAAGCAGATTGAAGAGAAAAAAAAATAATAAATGCAAAAAGAATGTAAAATCTGCTCTTATAATATACACCACCATAACCTACACAGAAAATAAAACTTATAGAAGTATAGGATGTGTTCGGGAAAGAACCATTCAACCCATCTAATCTGCCCAATTTATGCCTATTTTTAAATAAATTAAACATCTGAATATTTTTATTAGTTCCTGGCCTTAGCTTATATCTAGGATAGCCATATGCCTATCCCATGCCTTCTTAAACCCCTTCAATCTATTTACCTTTATCACTTCTCCTTGATGGTTATTCTAAGTATCCACTACCCTCTTAGTACAATAACAATTTCTTATACTACTTTTAAATCTTTGTCCCTCTAATTGAAGACGATGTCCTATTGTTTTGGTCGTTTTTCTTCTTTTAAATATACTATCCTCCTTTACTGTGTTGATTCTCTTTATGTTTTTAAATTTTGATCATATCCCCTGTGTCTCGTATTTCTTCCAAGCAATACATGACAGAATGAAATACAAATAATAACAGCAAAGGAAGGTGATTTAGAAACATGGCACAGATCTATAAATCAGGCTCCAGACATACAGTGGGTGTCGGAGCCTCTGTCCTTTGTAGAAGGGATCAGGAGCTGATGTTGGATTACCCCCTGTGGTCCATTCACTAGAACGTTAAGTGTGGTTAACTGACATATGAACCACGAGAAACATGCACTAATAATTGTGTTGAAAAAAAGTATCTAACTTGCTAGTCTTCCAGTTCAACTAATAGTGTCTGATTTTTCAGTTGAACTTTTTTTACTGAATAGACCCCTTCTATTTTCCTCGGAGAGACAATGTATTTTTAAAATTTTTATGACTTTGTTTTCTCAAGATAAAAAGTTGTTTTGCCGAGATAACAACTTGTTTTCTCAAGATCAAGTCAGAAAAATATTACAAATACATGGCCTCTCTGGGCTTCTGTAATTTCCTGGTAAAAACTGAATAAATATAGTTTATTAAGATGAATCAAGCTTATAAATAAATATCCTTTTCTGTTGCTTGTATCCCAGACAAAGACCTCAATCAAGCGTTGTGCAACATCCTGACACATAAATGTGCTTACATATTAAATGATTATTATTTACAGCACAAGCTACTATGCAATCAAATTACACTTTTCTTCCTATTGCATCTTAAATTCAAATTAACTAAATCCTAATTAAATAATAGCATACTTAGATGAATACTCAATAATATTCCAGAACCCCACAGAACTAAATCACCTAGGGATTTAACATGTTGAACACAAACAAAAATAAATAAATACATATCTGGGACAAATGTTTTTTTTTTAAATGATAATGTGTATCAATAATAAGGAGGAAAGTCAGATTGATATTCTTTGAACATTGTCACAAGTCTCCGGATGACTAAAACTCATACTGGTTCATGACGAATGGGACATTTTTCAGCCTTCTGTGTTGACAATCGCATTCATTGAGAGCTGTAATTCTACATGCAAACTGCTATAATCAATTTACCGTGAGCTGTTCCTGACAAAATACATCTGAAGGACAGACTGTGATAGATCACAAGATTATATGAATTCTAGGAGATATTTAATGCCGAACACAATTTGTGCATCTGTAATGACTGAAGCTCATACTTATTGCTGCAAAAAAAAAAAATACAATAAAAACATTCATCTATTCAGAAGAAGAGTGTAAATATATTGTAAGAATACATGATATAACCTCTACATGAGTGACTGTGTATTCTTGGCATGAAAGATGCTTGGGAACTTCGTCCCCCATGATGCTCAGTCAGTCTTGTGACTGATTGAGCGCCCCTCAACTTGCCTCTTTTTCTAATTCGGCTATTAATGCCTGATTTTGAGGTTCACTTTTATTGAATAGCCCCATTGTCTCCCTGTCAAGAAAGTCCTGGGGGTGGAACTAAAGCCCCATTTAATGGCATTCATTTTATTGACCTCAAGAGAATCCAGAAATTGATTCTGCAACAACGAGAACCGTACAGATTGTACAGTTAATACATTAGCTCACTATGTTATCTCACAATATATTGAGGATGAGGAGACATCCTAAAAAAAAAAATTGATTCGCTGCATGTAATTGCATATGAAACAAACATCTGTACAGTATAGTAGTCAAACTCTACCTCCTAGACATCCCACTACAAATCACATAATTAAAGAATGACAAAAAATGAAATCCCGAATCAGCTGAAGGGCTGCCGTTGGATGCCACATCTCTAAGTTTACAAGGTCCCTTGTGAGTTGTGTCCTCATTGACTTCAATTTAGCTTTGGCTCATGGACTGAATTCTTGAGGAAATCAGAGATTCCAAGACTCCGGAAAAACTCGGAGTTTCGAGAGCTGGCTCCATCAAGTTTACCAGGATCTAGATTTTCAAGGGACACTATAGCATTTGCACAAAGCATAAGAAGCCAGTTGGCATGTCTAAAGAATTGCTATGGTGGGGTTAATATTGTGTCTTAGCAAATAATCACATACTTCATAATAAATTTACTTTATTGCTAATAGAGCGCATTATATTCTTTGTAATTTTCGCATTCAATTTAATAACAGTTTCTTTCATACACATTTTTTTTTAATATTCTTAACAAAAACATGGGTCTTCATTTCTTACGAGTAGGATATATTGCTGGCTGCAGTAGAGTGGGAGTGCTTCCAATTTTGTCGGAGTAGAAAATAATTAGGTGTGTGGTCAAAGGTCAGCTCGGGCTAATTGGTAGTTTATAGCTTTAATCTCTCCTGTGATGAATAAAAAAATAAAGATAATTTATACAGTCTCTTTAATCCTTGCACTCAGCAGTTCTAAATGTGGAGAGTTCAATTGGAATATGAAAGAGAAATGTACCTGCGGGTCCACTTTCTATTTTTAAATTAGAATACCATGTCATACACCAACAACTGTCCCAGATTGTGTAACGTCTCGATAATTAGGCCACTTAATTAACCCCGGCCTTTAACACCTTCCTTTTTTTTTTCTTTTCCCCCCATGTTCATGTTTTCATTCTCTCTTCTTTGTTGAAAAATGTTTCCTGACCTTTTGTTCTGTAAGAGCAGCAGGCATTTCCCTTTTAATTAAAAGATTGATTGCCATTGACACAAAGCCAGATGAAGAACAAATTGACAAGGTTTGTCAAGGAGCAAAAATCCTGGTCTTGTACATTCTTGTACATGCACTGCAACTGTATTTACTTTATTAAAGGACCGTTAAATAATATTCTCCAGAAAGAAGAAACAATTGGGTTCTAAACCCATTTGCTTTTGCCCTTACTTGAGCTGTGAAGCATGATATTGGTAAGCTGGACCCTTGTTTTGTAGTTATGCATAGGGTCTTATATGTTTATGTTTTTTGTGTATGTTTTGGATTATATTTACTGTGTTTTTAAAAATCCTATATTTATTAGGAACCTTTTTTGTTATTTTTTTTTTTTTTTTTAAAAAGTGGTCAATCGCACGATGACCTGGCAGACCCCCTTACAATACAAGTTATATCCATCATTGATGTATTGAGGAACATGAGTTCATGGTGATATTAGTGGAGTGTTCCTAGTTTTCAAGGAAACTGGGCTTTTCATAAAGGAAGTTAATATTTTCTTAGACTGTTGCCGCAGTGACAAATGGACTAGCTTTGCTGTTATAGAGATTGTTTAAATAATTTGACCATAAATGTTAATTGCATTCAAGCGGAATGCAAATCAAATGAAAGACTATTTACACTAATTTCCTTCAAAATGGAATAAGTACTGAAATTTCCATTACTTTAATAAATTACAACAAGATAAAAATTTAGTATTTATAGACTATTAATATGAAATGATTTTATATATTTAATTATACATATTTTATAATCTTTGTAATAGTATTTATTATTATTATTATTATTATTATTATTATTAATATTATTAAGGAGGTGTCATACCAAATTTTATATTGTTTGACAACTGCAGTGCTTATATTCATAAAGAAACAATGTCCACCCTGCAGTACACCTTGCACTCTGGATAAGTAAAATTGCTGATAATAAGTTGGCAGAAGGGGTTCGCTAGAATTATCGATTCAGTAAGAGGGTGCTCTGTTGGCATAATAGGTATTGAATCTTCAAATTATATTGCCTCAGTGCAGACCAATACGCCTTACGCATTTCGTGGTGTAGGCTATCGTTTACTCATATGCCTATGAGTAAAATTATGTATCATATTGTATGATCTTTTTATAATAAATTATATGATCGGACGCAAACAATGGTAACTTTAAAAAAAACACATATTTTACTGTCTATAATATGTGTGGCTGCATTAAATGAGAAAGAGGAAAATTACAGCTAAACAAAAACACCTCAGAAATGTTAACACAGCCAGAATGACCAAAATTGTCCCAAACAGCCAGTCCCTACGGGGTTAATTTTGGCATTGCCTTCTCCATTCCCTGCAATTCCCTTTTCATAAATAAATCTCATAGAGTATATAGCAAGAACGCTGTACTTCAAGCATTTTGTGAATACAATTTAGTGAGTAACATTGATTCATGTTTACCATCTAAAAATAGCAGAATAGGCAAGTTGTATTTTCTCATCCTGAAGAGAACAATACTATTGACTCTGTAAGGGTATGTTCACTCTCTATGTATAAAAAAATACAATATATTGACCTTTTTAAAGGTTGTCTTATAAAGAGTCATTTGATGGCATTTCAGTGTGTCTATTGAGCCCTGCTCCTGTCACCACACTAGAACTCACATCAGCACTATAACTAGTACATGATCATGCACTTCAATGCCTTCACCTGCAGCACAGGTAACCGAAGTGCCATTTTGGAATCTTTCAATCTCAGCAATCTACACTTATCATTGGTTTGTTCCAATATTAACAGTAAATGTCAAAGACATAATTAGCTATACTTCAACAGTCCATGTTACCTTGGCTAATACAGAAAGAACTATCCATACTTATAGGGACAGTAACCCTTTATTGTGGTTCTGTGCAGAACTGTAGGTTCTTTGGATAATATTGCAACCTGTACCTGTGTATTTCAAATGTTGACAAAGTGTTTGCAGGATATTTTGTATGGAAACACTGTTCTGTGCTGTAAGTGATTCAGTGAGGTCAAAAAAATCATTCATCTTTTCCCCTTAATTGACCTCCTATATGTGGATAATGCCGCCCATTCAGTGAAACACCACCAGTGCTCCTTATAGCACTGAAAGAGTTAACCCCATCATAAAAAACAGCTCTGGGGAGCCATGGGACGCCCCCTATAGTTCCACTCCCTCTGATCAAACTTGGAGGTTAGGACTGCTGAGAAGGCCCCTGAACCCCTCAAAATAATATGGTGGTCATATGCCCCTGGCTCCAAACAATCATTAATTAAATGGTCCCCATGGAGCCATGCACTGTCCAAATGCATGTGACCTTGTTAATGAAATCAATGTTGGTCCCCCGTGCCCATGGGGTCAGCATGATGCCCACGGTCCCATCAATAAAATAATTCCAAAAATGATTGATGGCCTTTAATAGGCAAAAGATGGACCCATCCATTATTTGGTATTAACAAATTGTTAGGTGTTTGGATTATAATTTCAAAATGTACATAAACAGATGATTCAACTTGGCTAAATGTGTTCATTTCTCTATATTGTTTTCAACATCTGCTGAAGTTCCAAAGTCTATAACTTTGGCATTCATACAACTGACATTCATTGTGCACAAAGTGTTTGAATGATCTGAAAAAGTATTTTTCAAAACTTAACTCAATAATTATTCAGGTTTATACCATATTCCAAATAGAACACAATTGTGCAATTGTCTTTTCAACTACTGTCCAATCAGACCTCTGAGTGATCAAGGGAGGAGGCGGAGCTAATGGAGCATGACATTCATTCAAATACATGGAGAACATTTGAGGAGCATTCGTTGTGCCGTCTCTGGAGGGACATCACGTGCTTCATTAGTACCCTCACACCACTGGAGATATTGATGCTTCTCTGAAGTGGAATATAAGTTAATTTAAGATGTTACTTATGCACCAAATTTCCGAGAGTGACACATTGTTGAGTGCCTTACATGGAGTATAGGAGAGACTGCTGAAGCGCTGTTACCTGTTGTATCATAATATGTTTATTACAGATTATTATAGACTATTATATTATATATTATTATATTTAGTGTTCAATCTATGAACTCCTAGAGTTATATACTATTCTTTGCTTAGCCACCGAGCGCTTAGCTGGTTAAAATAATGACCTAGATTTTCAGTGATGGCCAGTTTTATGAAGCTGTATTATCTTGGAGGTTTTTTTTTCTTTGCATAAGAGTTGTGTCATTTAAGTAAAACCACAGTATAATGTTCACTTATAAACTCTTCATCATTCATTGTGTGATTCATTCATCATCCACTGCATCTTAGTCAAGAGAACAGATTCACTGGGTGGACTATATTTAGAAGGAAGAGTGACCATTGTGAAAGGGAATTATTTTTAGATGTCCCTTTGTCTCCAAGTATAATTTCCATTGCTTGATTATAATATAAAATACAGTCTGAAACCATAATCAATAATACAACATACATTTTTTTTAAGTATTAATATATTTAAAATATAACACATTCTGTAAAACTATGTAACTGTAATAAACATGAACAAAAACAAATATATAACAAAATCACACACATCAAAGTAAAGAAGCAGATGGATAAAGTGGATACTGGGATTTATATATTTATGGGCATAGTAGACCAAAATAGACATTCTGGAGAATGTTGTGTACTTTTCATTTGCAATAACAAAGTATTTAAAGAGAGAGGTACACTGAGATCTCATTTCGAGTATGTCCAGTTACAATGTAATGGTACTTTAATTTAATTATAACTAATGGAGAAGTAGAAATCCACCTTACAAAGCCCTCAGGAGCATACAATGATTAATTTAGAAAAATAAGTATATAAAGTAGCAAAAGTTCACAAAGATATAATTTATGTAACTTCCCCAATCATAAACAGTGTCAATGCATATTAAGTATTACATCAATACTGTGTCTGAATGAAACCAAAACAATAAATACAGCAACATGTATAAAGTATAATATTGCAGATTTAATCCGGACATGAAAAAAATGAGATGTTAGATGTTGGCCTGCATAAATTGTAAATTGCCACCAAAAGGAATTGCTCCACATAGGAAGTGAGTGTAATCTTAGTAATGGAAATAAACTATCACTCAGAAGAGTGTAGACAGCAGGCATATGAAAAGTATCATTTATTCTTCCATCCGTGGGTTCTCGAAGTGGTTCCTGAGGATGCCTCAGCCTCCCTGCCGAAATCCAAGATGGGGGGGGGGGCGCAGAAGGTGCGATTTTACTATCCCCACCCCCTTGGAGGAGCACATAGCATGAGTCATGATCTCCATAGCAAAGAGCAATGTACCTTCACAACAGGTTCTCTCAGGGTTTTATGCAGTTCCCACACCAATGAATAGAATGGGTTTGTGTTGCTATGGAGAAATCATAGCAATACATTAACAGTGCACACCAGACCTTCTCTTGATGTAAAGGTTATTGCCTGCATTTTATTTAACGCCTCTCCTCCTTCCATTCAATGTGATAGTGAGCCAATTTCAGTATTTGTTGTTGTTCTTCCCTGATTTCTGTTCCTGATTAATTACCTATGTCTATGACCTCCAGTCTGCGTATGATTCTAGCCATCAGCCCAGATCTCTGATTTTCTTGCAATCAGAAACAGGAACAAGGAAATGAGGTCATCTCTAATGAGATACCTGGTCAAAATAATGATCTGCTTAAGCATGGGCTCTGAAACAGAAACCACAGTAGGCACAGGAAACAGACTATGGAAATGAACTGCTGACAAGCTGAAATCTTGGACAGGGTTCCAGATGGGATTAAACCCTGAATGCCCAAGTTCAGGATCTCATTGACAGGATTTCAAGACACAAGGCCTGGTGCAGGGTAACCAATCTCCACCGATAGCTTGAGGCTCCAGGTTTGTGTGGCCACTTCTGGCCACAAACCAGAAATGCATTAGAACAGAGAACAGGGCACAGGAGCACAGAATAGAGAAAACAAAATACCAAGATTCAGAGAAGGGGAACCCTTAACAGGTTTCAGACATGGGGACACCTCAGCAGGGTGTAGAGATTAATGGAAGGACACAAGGAAGGGACAGCAATATAAATTAAACATAAACAGGAAAGCAAAGACAATAATGGAAAATAAACAATTGGTTACCTACTGGATGAGTCTGCATGTGGGTTGTAGTCTGATATTGGTCTTCATTTCAAGGTGATTGTTGGGCAGAGGCAGGCCAGGTCTGTGAAGGTCCATCGAACATCATCCATTTGTCCATCACAAAACTCAGTAAACAATACGGAACAATATTGGGGTCAACCCCTGGACTCAAACTTCTGTAAATGCATATAGTGACCAAGGCTGGTGCCTAGCCATGATACTGAAGCAGCTATGATGTCACACAATTTTAAGTTTACATTGTATGGAAAATAAAAATCACAAAACAATTTTTGTTTAATTAAATAAGTAAACATTAAGAAATAACGAAACCTTTGTTTATGCATAGCATTACTGTGTAACAAATTAATTAGTAGAATTAGCAGCTAGTACACGTCTTCCATGTTTCAGAACCCTTCGGGTTTATAGCCATGCTGAGCAGTATTGAATAAAAACATGCATACATTTATCATGATGGGTTTTTACTGTTCGACTCAGTTCACTTATTAAATAGCTGTGAATTTTAGCACAGATTTTATGACTGCTTGAATCAATGTTTATCAGAGAAGCAAAAATATATAGTGCAGTCAATCAGTATCCTACTAATGGTGATTGGCCCAGTTACCAGTTTTACATAATAATATTTACATCTGAAACCATCAAGATAAGGGTGTCTGGTCAATAAATAGTTAACTGTGGTGGGGAGAGCTACATTCTCCACTCATTTACAACAGTGAAAAGTATTGGAACATTTGAAAATGGTGGTAGACAAGTTGGTTTCCGTCCATCATAATACATTAGAGTATTTACATTGCGAGGTCTAGGTATTTGAAAATAATATGATAAGAAGACATATTGAGTTAGTATTTTTTTCATTTGGTTGTTTTTCAATAATATCTTGCTGTAATGTGAGTATGTATCCTGATGTTTTGGTCTATGTATAATAATAGGCAATTTCTCATACAAGAACACCAGTGTCCATGGCAATATCTGTGGAGGTCCAAATAATATCATTACATTGTCAGTCACAAAGCCCAGTAAATGTGCACCATGAATGTTGGTGTCTACCTTGCCCACAAACCATGGGTCCCCTTACCACTGCAGCCACATCTTGATGCCCAGTGCTCCACCCTGGGGCTACAGACACTCACTATTATTACCCTAGGCATGAAGGGTGGTAACCAGAAGGCACAGGAAGGAAGCAGGAACCAAAGCACTAATCATTACTGCCCACCTTGACCTTCTGGATTGTCCCTGACTGTGATTTTTGGTTACTCCCTGGTATCTCTAAGCTGGCTTCTACCACCTATTCCCATTCTAGTCTCTGTGATGTGCTCCCCCAACCAGACCCGGACACTACCAGTGGTTATACATGTATATGGTACATATAGAAAATGTCACATTAACAGAAAGTCAAAGTCTTTAAGGGAAGGAATAGGTCAATAAAAACCAAATGACCCGATGAAGATAAAAGTTCACATCGTGGTCAGTGACAGAAAACACAGAGGATAATAAACTAATGGCACCCCCTGTCTAATAAAAAATGCAGAAAATAAAATACTCAAAACAGACAGCATTTTTACATATATAATTCAATGTAAAACTGTTCCTTTCGAACCTTCCCTAACACTGAAATTTCTATCTCTTTTATTTTCCTGTGTTTACAAACATTTCCATAAAGCATATTTATTATATCTTAAAATACTGCTAGAATAAAGATGATTGTGAGACTTTTTTTTGTGTACAAATTCTGACAGAGAATCCTATAGTTTGTGAATTTACTAAGTCAAGTTGTCTATGAAGAATTACACACATTGTATTTGCATTGTGAAGCTGACACTACACAATGAAGCTTTGTCGACATGATCTGAGCTGTTTGAATAATGTTTTGCAAGGCTGATGCCTGCTTCTCAAATCCGACTCCTGTGTTGTGTGTTTTGAGAAATTTGCTTAATAAAACATTGTGGGCAAATGTCTTTGTCTCCAAATCTTTAGTCTGATGTGCCACTCCACAATAATTGAAGCAGATAGGTGCGAAAACAATATTATCCATATTACAGAGATCAGCTTTTGCCTTCTGAGTTTGACAGTAATCATAAGTAACATCAAGATAAAGGAAATGATCCACAATGTAATTATCCATAGCTCAATTTCTCCCATTAATATGTTTCATTGGACATGGCAAGTGTTTGTTTTAATCTCTAAAAGTTTCATTCAGCTGTTTTATTTATTTATTTATTTATTTGTTTTCCTATTTTTTTTGTTGCTTTCCTCTTCACACCATCCCTTATTCACATAAACCCAACTTGTCGATCAATGCCAATTATTGTTTAATGAACATGTAATGATGAGGAGATCTATGGAGAAGGGAAGAAATAAATCACCCCATTAACGTCTAAATTACAAAATAACAATACGTCTTGTCACAGTGATGTGCGGCGTTGTTTGTTTCTTACGTGTTTATTACATTTTCCTTGGACTCACCTTGCCGCTGAGACTGAGAATCTCGGAGAATACACAACGGCGTATCAAAGTTCAAAGAGAGATTCTTCCGGAGATGAGCAGAGAACATAATGTTCCATTCTTTCTTTTGTTTAATTTGTTGCAAATCTCTTAGCAAAGGTACTCGCCTAAACGGAGCTTAATAAAAGCTTACATATGAATACTCAAGCACAATACAAAAAAAATGTTGACTCGGCCCTTCATCCTTTTGTGGGAAGAACGACCATAAGATTTGGTAACAGTAACGTCCTCTCAATGTTGTGAAACATTAGAATATCTGAATGTATCTTTGTTGATTGCCTGCTTGAAACATATTACCATGCATAACAATACAAAAATGAACTGGAAATAATTCAGGAGCTGTATATGGATGTTACAAAAGGTGAAGAGTAAGCAAATTAGAATTCTTATTTTCTCTTGAACTGTACATTTGCTTGTATTTGTGCTTGCTCATTGTATATATAGTGTGTCATGCTGTAGCTACATTCCGTTAAGTACTATTTTTTAAAGAAGATCAGATCAAGAGAATTTTGCCTTTTTAGACACCAGCAAATCATCTTTCCCCTCTCCCAATTCACGGTAGAAGTCAAGGCTGATTTTCCATCTTGGCAGCTATTCATTTTGTGGATAAATAAACTCCAAAGTGTTGTCTATTTATAACTTAACTGTTATTTAAAGGGATATTTAAAACAATGTACTTGGAACCAGAAGCCTATCAATCTTATATCCTCAATCAATGTTTATTGCAAGCATGCAGCAGTTCTACACTCGCGATTAAGTGTGCAAGACTAAGATTTGACTTGTATCTTCCCTAAGTAATTCATCAACGTAAAACTCACTGAATCCCTAATTGGGAATTGATGCATCGGAAGACTATTTCATTCATGGACATCTTCTGTAGGGTAGATGCAAACTCAAGTAGCTTTCCAGGTTCCTACTTGATCTTAAAATCCGAATGAGTATCACACAAAAAAAAAAAAATTAACAGCAGTGTTTCGAAGTAGCAGTTCTACATATACAAAGTCATATGGGGAGTTGAGGTGAGTAGCAGGTGAGTAGAGGTGAGATGAACCTATACAATGTGCAGGAAAAAATCTAGTTAGAAAGGTAGAACCAAATTGGTGAGATCTCAACTCACCTGCTGTTCACTTCAACTCACCTGCTGTTCACTTCAACTCACCTGCTACTCACCTCAACTCCGCTTTTAGTGAAAAGCCCCAATAGACTCAATAACTAACTGGCTTTCTAACTGCGGGTGTCATGATCAGAGGATCAGCAACTAAGGTCAGGTAAGTCGAGATGATCCAGTTGGTTTTCACCCAGACTACTTTGCACCCTGGGATGAGCCCCGGATAGCAGTAGGCCAAGACAGATGTGGAACCTAAATTTACCCCTTAGACCAAAAGGATAGTAAGACTGCACCAGGATAATAAACTGGTCCAAAACAGATCACAGGCAAGAACAGCCCTGTCTCTTCTGCTTCCTGGACCAGATCTGCTTCTTCAACCTTTAAATTCCTTCAGGATTTAATGTAGTACTGTTAGTACTCTCTTTGGAGACTACACATTGAACCTTCTGGCTCCATACATATTTCTAAAGGTAGCAGCATCAGCATCAGCAAAGTATCCATACAATGACCCCCCTGTGACGATCCATAGAACATCCTTACATTGTCCTACCCCTGAACAGCAGAAATACAGAAACATTTGAAAGACAGCCAAGAATTAAAAAAAAAATAATACTAAACTTAAGAAGTAACATGAAAAGTAATACCAAAACATAAAAAGTGTTAACAAACTGACTCCATTTCACAGACTTACTCAATTTTTAAATGATCTGTCCATCATATCTTGTGTAACAGATAGCCCTTTTAACTAAGACAAAAACAAGCTCAAAAACACGTACTTTCCCTCATGTCTGCTTGTTATGGTTATGGTCTTCAAAAGATGCTCCCTTATAGGCAGTGATAGGCAAAGTGTCCGTACGACGACACTGTTGTCCATTGCAAGTCTGTGTACGTTCAGTAGAACATCATTCAATTGTTTGTCACAATGTCCAGTAACTGTCCGCCATGAATAATGTTGATGTCCATTGCCACCATCAGAAATTGTGGGGCCCCTTCCAGAACAAATGGTCTTCCTTTCCCGGCATCCATAAAATCACACTCTGTGCCTGACACTTACTCCTTGGTGGTTTAGGGCATGTGTAATTCATAGGAGACTCACATATAGGAAGACCAGGTGATCCCCCCAAGTTGTTTATCTTAATTTATTTAAAAAAAGCCTAAATAAAAAAAAATGTAAACATTGTGGTTGTAAATACTGGTTCATGTCTAAACTGTTTTTTATATTTAATAGAAAAAAAAATTAAAGCGCTTTTTTCTTGTTTTTTTCCCCCTTCCTCTGTCTCCCTCCTTGTAGTTAGTCTGCCTACATTTCAACACATTATTGCATTCAAAAGACTTGACTCTATATTACATTGCATCACCCAGTGGACTTGCTCCCCCACACACTGCAGCACCCACTGGACTTTCCCCTGCACCACACTGCACCCACTGGACTTGACTTTGCACCCACTGGATCTGACCTTACACCCACTGTGCTTTTATCTTGCACATGCAGACTAGCCATTGCACCCACTGGACTTGCCTTTGCACCAACTGGATCTGCCCCTACTCCCACTGGACTTTTCCCCTTTCCACTCACCTACTTTCTCTTTCATTAATTGGATCTTCCCCCTATACCCACTGGACTTTTCCTCTTTCCACCCACCTACTTTCTCATTAATTGGATCTTCCCCCTATACCCACTGGACTTTTGCTCTGCACCTACAGATGTGCCATTGCACCCACAGGACCATTGAACATTTCGCTGCACCGAATGGACTTTTCCCCTCCTCCCACTGTACTGAATAGATATCACTATAAAAATCTGCATTTTTATAGCATTATTAGAATCACATGTGATTGAATGTGCTATTTTTATATCTTATCCTCCCATCTCAATTAAATGAACAATATTGCATTGCAAAGAATAAGAGACCGATAGAACAATAGCTATTTGTACAATATAATCAGCAGAGCGATAAAATATGAATCGCAAATGTATCAGTAAAAGATAAAGAAACCTGATGATTGAGTATGTAATAATGCTAATTGCGTGAGTGTTATTTATAGGCTATTTAGTACTTTAATACTGTGTATGTTTTGTCGATGGCGTTCGAGAGGATTTATGCTCGTATATGTTGGGCTTGTGCTTTACTGTCGCTCCCACAGGGAAAAATAATATCCATTGGAGAATGGGTTCAATCTTTTTTCTTTCCAATGTATTGTGGTCTTTGGAATGAAAATGACAAAGCTAGAGAATTCCGTGCTAATAGCAAAACGAGAGATCGTGGTATGTATGTAATAATGTATAATATAATTCCAAAGTGAGAATTCTATGAGTGCTATATTTAACCCCTTTGTGACAATGGCTGTTTCAACATTCCTGCAGTGTTTGTGTTTAGCTGTAATTTTCCTCTTTCTCATTGAATGTACCCAGAGATATTACATACTGATTTTATCACCATAAAAAGGGCTTTCTTTAGATTCCATTTTGTCCCATCCTATCATATCATTTACTCTAAAAAAATCATAAAATATTTTTCAACTTTGACCTGAAAAATCTTTTACACAGTTACAAAATTGAAAAAGACCCCAGCTTAATTGTTTCTAATATTTGTCCTGAGTTTTTAAGATTTATTTAAGAGCGGATTAATACATTTACTGTTTACCTATCACAATCCATATCCTTTTTTCGCCCCCCCCCCCCCCAATATGAATGCTTGCTTTTTTTAAAAATGCACTTGTTCTTTGTGAAATGGCCCAGAAATCCCACATTAACCCCGTAACGCCTAATGATGCTTTTTGTCCTCAAAGGCAAAATCAAAAAGTCTTATGTTCCTTTCTGGCTCTGATCACATAAGAGCTTTGTCCCTGGCTCCAGAACGATTTGGATCCAGGGACACAGCATCAGACACAAGGGCAAGGTCGTTAGAAACCCTGTGGGTCCTTGCTGAAACACTGCGAGATCTCGTTGTAGTGTACTGTTGCATATGTGTGACAGTAACCGGGAACTTCAGGCATGGCACAATTTGGTTAAATATAACCATCACTCACCAGAGTGGCCTCATCTGACACGTGAGATCCACAGCACAACACAGCACAGTGAGCTTCAAAGGGCTTAAGCTCATTTCAGTCCTGAATTTTAAAACGGCACAGAACATCGTTACGCAAAAAGTAGTTAAATGAGCTTCTCAAAACTGAGAGACATGTGGTTCTCGGAAGACAGAAAGATGAATGAATATAATTTATTTTAAATTTGCACAACGCAAACTTTTATTATTCCCTTTTTTTACAAAGTATCCATGTGTAAGCCAATTTGTAAAATACGACCCTGCTCATAATTTCTTAAGCACCGGAAAGCAGGTACAAGTTATTCAGGATTTTGATATTGAGATATTGTGTCCTATAAATCTGGAACTGATGACTAAGCAGCGGACGCACAGAGTCGGTTCAGCAGAATCAGCGATTCCATATTTAAGTCAGTTTCGCATGACAATGAGCTGGCACTTGTCCACCTGGCTTTTGTTAGACTACATAGTAAATTGGATCCAACTGATCTGATATAATTTAAGTGGAATATCTTTTTACACTAATTGTCTCTAAACAGATATAAAATATATATATATACTAAGGCGACTCAGCTGTTTCTCTTGCCGCAATTATCACGTCAGTGGGAGTTGAGTAACACAACATCCATTTTTCTAGCTGTAATTACCAACATCACTGACGTGGAGAAAAATTACCAGTCACCATTAATGAAACTCATTTATTTTTCTTCTTCCAAAATAAATGCCCATTATCAATGATTGAAGGGAAATTCTTAATTTTTTTTTTTAAGAAAATCAAGTTAACTGAAGTCTTGAATTTATACTGGAAATGTTTACACATATAATATGGTATCTCTATTAACAGCTACTGTATATAATTAGCAACTTCTCAAAGTAATATGATAAATTATAGGGTAATTTATAAAGTAAATTATGGGGCAATGTTGCAGGGCAATGTCCTAAAAGTGGTCTGAACAAGAAGAACATGTCATTGGTTTACATGGTGATTGCTCCACTTTTTAGACCTTTGCCCCAAAATTGACTTTTATCCTTAAGCCCCATGGTTTCAATACTTAGGACTCTGTGGTGTATGTGTGCACTGCATCAGACATCTGTATCATTCATTGTCAAGAGCATTTTTAATTGTAATGACCTGATGAACTTTGCCGTCTAAGCAATTTCTCGGAACTAGTAGTAGTCAAAATTAAATTCATGGAGGTGGTGCTTATATCGTTAATTGTCTAGAGTACATATTTTTTCTATAGACCAATTGTCCTCCTTCCTGCAGCCAAGTACATGAGACTAGTGGTCTTCAACCCAGTCCTGAAGTACCATCCAACAGTCCAAATCTTAGGGATTACCCAGTTGTGTTTAAGGTGTTTTACCCAGTAGAAGATCGGGACTGCTGGGTGGTCCTGGAGGACAGGGTAGTAGACCACTGAACTAGACTACTAAACAAACTTATGTATATTATATGACCTCGCTGGAACTGTGATCTATGGTACTCCATTCGTCCACCTAAATCCATAGTCCCCTACATTTATTACCGGATTTTTACATTACTAATACATATAATTAAATGTTTGTTATGTTACTCCAAATGACAGATAGATTTAATGCATATTTACTTTAGCAACAATGATGTCTAACATACACTATGTATTTAACATACACTATGTATTTAATTTCAAATATGATTTTTTGAAAGTAATTGCATCTCTTGTTACCTTAGAGGAGTTAAAACACATGTGCAATGTAATAACCGTTCATGCATGAACTATTCAATTTGTACAGACAAGCAATTTATAAGAAAGAGACCAGCTCTGTTTAATGTTTCTAAGGAAACAGAATTCTGCTTTTCAACTTTTCCCAGCACAGTGGGGGTTAAGAACTTAATATCAAACCAATCAATGGCTGAAGCAAGATGCTTTCATATTTAGTAGGAAGAAAAGACTGTAACATGTGTGGCATTTCAAGGTAGCAAGTTCCAAATGTGCTCTGCTTTTACGTTATCATATAAATCGAAAATAATTCCTACTGGGCTTCTTTTATTAAAGGTGTCCTCACAGGTTACAAACAATATAGGCCTCAAAATGTCCCTGATTTCTTAATATAGTCATACATGGAAGGTGTCATTTTGTTTGAATTATTGATATATTTTTTTTCTTTAACACGCTTGCTAAAAATGTATTCTTTCCCACAGTTTTTTTTTCTGTCTTTGTTCTAAATGTTGTGTTCATATTTAATATTATTGTTCAAAAATGTATAGCACCAGACTAATTATTGTAAAACATTGTTTTAATGGGATATTAATATATATCCACCCTTTAAAATGCAATTGATCATGCTGGTATATTCAGTGTTGCATTATGGGGTATTACCATATTTGCTTGAATATAAGACGACCCCTATTATAAGATGACCCCCCCCCCTAAACTTTGGATAATTAAAAAATTAAAAGTCTGAATATAAGACTACCCTAAAGGGAAAAAAATTAACTTGTAGATATAACACATGTAAATTGCTTTTACATTTTAATCAAACTTATGATAGAAAAAAATGTGTTTCTATTGTGTTTTTATTTTCTTTTATTTTCCCATCTGCCCCCCAGATGTAGCCAATGCATCTCACCCACAGCCATCTGTCCACCAGCCATTTCTGCCCCTAACCCTGTCTCCCAGACTTGCCAATGCTGCCTCTGCCCCCTCCCTCCCTCCCTCCCCAGAATTACCCATGCTGTCTCTGTCCCCCTCCGTCCCCCAGACTTGCCAATGTTGCCTCTGCCCCTCTCCTTACCTCCCAGACTTAGCCAATTTCCCTGGTGCCTAGTGGAGGCAGCCGGTGGATGTCTGCACGTATCGTGAAGACATCCTCCGCTGCTGCCCGACTCTTCCGTCTTCTATGACGGACCACCGTTATAGAAGTCCCGGCAGAAGTGCCCGGCAGCAGTGGAGGATGTCTGCGAGCATTGCGCAGACATCCACTGGTGTTGCGAAGGGGATCCAGGTGTGGGGGACACATGGATCCCAGTCTTATAGTAGGACCTCGATTATAGATCTGATTATAAGATGAACCTCAAATATAAGACGAGGGGTCTTTTTCAGAGCATTGGCTCTGAAAAAACCTTGTTTTATATTCGAGCAAATACAGTATTTAAAAAGATGATCCCACTTATATTTGCTAATGATTCTTATTATAAATGCAATAAAAATCCAGGTTTTTCTATGCTAGCCCAGAAATAGTAGCCATACAGTATTGTTACATCAATTTGGATTATCATACATTTCCTTTATATATTTTTAAAAAGTAAGGAAACAAGTAGGGTTAAAATGATACCATTTATTGGCCAACTGGGAGTTTGGTTGCAAGCTTTCAAGACCACGTTGCAAGATCTCTTCCCCAGGCCTGATGAAGTATGCTTCTAGGTTTTTTATAATGTATATATTTTTGTAGAAGCATCCATAAGATGTTACTAATTAATTGCTTGTTACTGCAAAAGATAATTTTTTTTTCAATTCTGTCTCCGCATTTATTAATTCTGTCAACTGCATGGCTATGGAATATCCTAATTGTTTTAAAAAGGGAAACTAATTTAACACCTAGGGTTAAGTTTATTTTTAAAGCATAAGAAAGTTATATGGTTGTCTACAGCTTTTTAGAATGTTTTCCTTTTTTTTCCCTCCCCCCTCCTTTATACTGACCCCTGATTAGTTTCGCCTTTGCAGAGTATTCTTTCATTCTCACGGAATAAATTCTGCCTCTTCAAGTTGATCTTGCATTCTACCGTACAGCCTTTAGATTCCGAATAGCTGTTTCTAAATTGTTCCAAACACAAATATTTAAATTAGTGACGGAAGAGTGGATTTTATACTGTATCTTATTTTAAACCATTTTCCTAGGGAATTTTTCTGCAGGTTCTACTTACTTAAACTGACAATATCTTAAGAGAGTTGTTTTAAATAGTGTACATTGGTCACGGAAATATGATTTTTAGTTTGGTTCAATAAAATGAAGAATGGATTAAGGTCTCTCGACCATTATAAAAACAAAAAAATTTGCATTTATCAAACACTGATCAGAATGAGTTATAAAAAAAAACTAATCCCAGTGCTATGCGAACCATATAAACTTCTAGTAAAAAAGTAAATATATTAGGAAACAAGGAAGCAGATTTGTTCTCTTTTTTGCTTTTTTTTAATCAAACTGCACAAAAACTGTCTAACACTGGAGATTTTCGAGATTAGATAGAAGGTAAGGAAGCCCGCTGTGCCTACAAGAGAATAGGGGTTGGTTTTAGATATTTTAATTTAACCATCTAAGTACCGGAGGTTTGGAAATACACTCATTTGCAAAACATTAAATATTGAACTTCTTCTTACAGAGTTGAATGTATCAAGACTACAGATCACAGATTTTATAACGATAGGACATTGGTCATGGTAACAAAATCTGAATTTTTTTTACCTGCTAACTAGAGAAGTCATTGGTTTTTATGGCTTCTCTATTTGCAGGTGAGATTAGCATTTTATCATCCTGGCTTAACTATGTGAAAACATATATGTACAGTGCTTAGAAACACCACTAAAAAGTGATCAAACAATTATAATACATGGCTTAACTATGTATTGTGCAGGAACAAACATGGCACATTCAGCAAACAGACAAGAGTTGGCTCTTCATAATGCAATAGTAAAATGTGAGAGGTTTTAAGAATTGAAGTATGCATTACCCATGGCCAGCTGGAAGAAAACTTACTCTTACCCTGCACAATGTATAGTTAAGTCAGTGATTTATCTAATATATTATGAAAGCAGGAGAATATCACCAAGTGTAACCAAAGTTAACCAACAATGCAATCTCACCTCAGCTTGAGATTAGTGTTGAGCGAACCCGAACCTCACTGTTCGGGTTCGTACCGAACATTACGGTTTTTGGACCCCTGACCCCAACACGGACATTTCACTGTATGTTCGGGTTGGAGTTCGGGGTTCGGCGATTTAATTGCGTGTTTTGAAAGGCTGCAGGGCAGCCAATCAGAAAGCCCATAGCATTACATACATATACATTGTTTGTAATGCTATGGGCTTTCTATAAACCGAAAGTCTATAAACCGAATCTCTTTCGGTTTATAGACTTTTGTTTTATAGAATGCATGTAATGCTATGGGCTTTCTATAAACCGAAAGTCTATAAACCAAATCTCTTTCGGTTTATAGACTTTCGGATTATAGAAAGCCCATAGCATTACATGCATTCTATAAAAAGAAAGTATGTTCAATGGCAGTTAATGTTACGTTTGGCCAGTAGATGGCACTGTTGTACGTCGAATGGTTACATTTGTGTAACCTGAAGGTTTAAATGTATCTTTCAAAGTTACTTAATTATAGACGAAAGTCCATAAACCGAATCTCTTTCGGTTTATAGACTTTCGAATTATAGAAAGCCCATAGCATTACATGCATTCTATAAAACGAAAGTCTATAAACCGAAAGAAATTTGGTTTATAGACTTTCGGTTTATAGAAAGCCCCTAGCATTACATACATATACATTGTATGTAATGCTATGGGCTTTCTATAAACCGAAAGTCTATAAACCGAATCTCTTTCGGTTTATAGACTTTCGTTTTATAGAATGCATGTAATGCTATGGGCTTTCTATAAACCGAAAGTCTATAAACCGAATCTCTCTCGGTTTATAGACTTTCGGTTTATGGAATACATGTAATGCAATTGGCATTCTATAAACCTAAAGAGATTCAGTTTATAGAAAGCCAATAGCATTACATGTGTTCCATAAACTGAAAGTCTATAAACTGCGCACTTTGAAATATTCTAATAGTTTTGGGTGGTAAATAGTACATTTGTGTCTTGCGGTGCACTTCATATCTGAGAGTCAAATAGAACAGTCAAATACTGTGCTTATAGCGCACTTTGAAAAATTTGAATAGTTTTCGGTGGTAAATAGTACATTTGCGTCTTGCGGTGCACTTCATATCTGAGAGTCAAATAGAACCGTCAAATACTGTGATTACAGCGCACTTTGAAAAATTTGAATAGTTTTGAGTGGTAAATAGTACATTTGCGTCTTGCGGTGCACTTCATATCTGAAAGTCAAATAGAACAGTCCAATACTGTGCTTACAGCGCACTTTGAAAAATTCTGGCTACCTCCTCCTCCTCCAGCGCCTCTTCAACCTACACCGCCACGGTCACCGCCTCCTCAACCTATGGGTCACTTAGTATAAACTGAAGAGAATACTCTGCACTCCAACCCTCTCTCAAATGGATAATTCTGTTGATCTTCCTGGCAGCCATGCTTTAGATTTATATTTATGTTCTTCCAAAACTAAAATCAAAGATTCCATCTAGTGCTATTTTATGGCTCAGCTGTATTTTTAATTTGTATGTATTTTATGTTATTTGAAGTTATTTCCCTATCCATATTTGTTTGCAGGGCACTTGTCCTACTCTTACTCCCATTTTACTTCCTTTTGCAGCCCTCTAGCCCTTTCCATGACTTTTTTAGAGGCTTTTTAGTGCCCAAAAGTTCGGGTCCCCATTGACTTCAATGGGGTTCGGGTTCGGGGTCTAGTTCGGGATCAATTTCGGGCCTGAACCCGGACTTTTTTCCGAAGTTCGGCCGGACCCGCCGAACCCGAACATCCAGGTGTCCGCTCAACTCTACTTGAGATACAAATATTGATTGGTTATAGAGCTTATAATGTAATAAGGTTACACTGTTACATAGTAGTTTAGGTTGAAAAAAAGACTTGCGTCCATCAAGTTCAACACTTTTTCTATACCATGTTTACCGCTGTTGATGCAAAAGAAGGCAAATAAAAACCCCTTCACCAATTTCGAATTCTGCATTCAGAGGCAAAAGAAGGTCATTTAAATTATATTTCTTTCATTACAGCATTTCAATTTAGAATGTCTACACTTCATGCAATCTTTCATTTAAACATAACTTCATTGTTTGCTCCGACAGTTCTGCTCTAACATACAAACCCAACAACTTTACGATGACCTAAGTGTCTAAAAGGCCTACAGATAGAAGTTTAGCCCTCTATATTGATATTCCTAGAGTGTGTCAAGAGGGACACTGAACTCATTTGGCACTGTTCATTACATTTTACCACTTATTGATTGCCATTTAGAATAAAGAGTCTAGTACCTCCATCAATACTCGCACTTTATCACTATCCATTACATTTATGGCATGCAGACACTTCTTCAACTGTCTCAGAAATAAAGGTTTTAAGATGCCTACTCATAACCAAGAAATGAGATCATGTCTTGCTGCCCAGAAATATAACTCTCACATACACCGCTTGGAAATAAAACATACTCTTTGTTAAAAATATATATAGCAGAGGAGTTCTAAGGGTTCTAAATAAGCTTCTAAATAATATAGTCATGCTGTTTCAATAAATTTAGTATAGGGTAGAAAATAGCACTTCAGGCAGATTATTTTGTTTCCCTTGGTAAAGTAGGGACTCATAAGGTTATATGAATGAGTGATAGAACATCAACGTATTAAACCAGGAAAGGTAGGTTATGATATTCTGCAAAGTGTTGTATTTACTAGTAAGTAGACACTTTTAACTTTGTTGTGAACACATTGTAAATAATAAGGAAATAGGCCCACTCTGTGCTAAATAGTTTCTGTTTCATCCCTTGCTCAAATAAGCTAGTGTTACATTGCTCTAATTTTTGGCACCATAATTCAGATAATCAGTTATTGTCTCCATTTGTATACTTCTCTCAGAGTTTCTCCTGGCCAAGAGTAGGCACCGATATTGTCCACTGTTTGGCGGAGATTCTTCAACACTAATCAGGTGCTTTTCAGCGCCTTATTTTTTCATACATTGGCTGTGCCCGGCACAAACCGGGAGTAGTTCTTTAGCACACACACCGCAATCGAACAAAATTTGCTGGGAGTATGATTTATTCTTAGGTGTGCGTTTGAAGCTTCATTCCCTGTGGTTTGCATTGTCAAGCCTTTATTGTTCAAGAAGCTCCGACACAAACTGGGACAGACGTATAGAGACAAGGTGCGTTTTTTTCTACTGTCACTCTGTTTGAAGCTTGGGCACCTCCCCCTGAATTTTCTGTTTGCTCATACGTGCCGATAGTACCAATATTTGGCACTATGTGAGTGTGCACCATGGTTATACATGACCCATAATACCTCTATTATTTATTGAATGTTCCATAGTAAAAAAACAAAACAAATAATGACTGCATTTTCCCAGTGATATGAACCATTGTCTGATTCTATTACATGCTCCTAGACCTGTAGTGCCAGACAGTAAATCTTTCACTTTTTAAATGGGTTCCAAGCAATGCACTATTAACTAAGTCTAATTAATTAAATCTTCAAAGCATGCACTGCAACCAATTACAATAAATACCAAACACTTCTTTGAGTCCCTCTTGTATAAGTGTAAGTTACAAAGTATTTTGTGGTGTAATTGACTGGGTAAAGTTTTGCTTGCAGCTACCTGGGAGTCAGTGCTTTCATTTAATAAATTATTTAACATTTCATTAGGAAAGATTCTCTCTCCAGACTCTGCTCCATAATTTTCGTCACAGCTGCCTCTGCCCCCAGGACTCGATAGACACATTTAGTACAGAGGTAAATGAAGAACGGCTGCCTGATACTGAAAAGGTTTTAAAACTTCATTAAGTATGTAAAAAAGAAAATAATACATACAAAACAAAAACAGCAGTGAGATTACATTATTTTTGCACACATCTTTATTTTAGTGTTGGCACTCATGTTTGTCTGCTTGCATAAGCAATCTGGGAATCGATACCGAAGGAATTCATTTATACACTCTTCCTCTACATTGTTCAAATTCCTACAGTACAGGAAAAGTACTTTTATTTTAACACAAACTCTCATGGGTCTCTTGGCGACAAAGAGGGGGGTGGGTGCTACAATGCCCTAGAACAAACAGTGCTGCAATAGTCTGTCCTGTAGGATAATACCTACTCGGGAGAGCAACTCCATTTTTTGCTTGCTTACACCATTACAGAGGAACCACTCCATTAGCATATCAGACTAATCCCACCCATAAGGGCAGTCCAGACCCGAAATGCATGGCTAGTACCCTCTACACGAGGAACACAGCAAACCACAGACGTACGTTTCGGCCTACAATGGCCTCGTCAGTGTGGTATGGCTGATGATCCTCTAGGTGCAAGCAGGCCAGAGACCCACGGCTCTTCACTAGAATTCGACTTTGGAGGTCAACTTTCATTTTGAGAAGAAATCAAATTTGGCACCCGAATTTGACTTCGAAAAAAAAAACCATGTTTGAATCTTCCCCATTGAAAGTAAGGGGAGGTGAAATGATTGAAGCTATTTTTGAGTCAAAGTAAAACTCAGGAGCTGAATCTGACTGACTCAATATTAGCTTGGATCCTTTTGTCTACCATTACTTTCAATAGGGAAGATTTGAAACCTGGGTTTTTTTTTCAAAGTCAAACTTCGGTGCCGAATTTGACTTTTAGTGAATAGACCCATTAAAATGAACCACTTTGACAACTGAATAGTAGATGTTACTATTAACCCATTAATGGCACTCATTTATTGACCTTGGAAGGAAGAAGGGCTGAATGGCCATGCATGGGTTTGAACAATCTTTTAGTCAGGTCATTTACCAAGTGAGCTATCTCACTTGCCTTACTAGCAGATGCAACAGAGATACCTCTATTGTACTTTACTTTGAAGGAACACAACCACTTACATAAGATGTAACTAGATAACCTGGTCATTTAAAACAAGCACATATAAAAATCATATGCCACTGTTTTTTTATATGATTGAATTAAATGAATATAAAAGGAAAAATAAAATTAGGTGTTTATCTCTTGGCTCCCTTTTGTGAATATTGCCCATGATGCAACATCCTCCAAATCGTCCCGCCAGTCTCACTTTACAACTGTGACCAAAGCCTGCATGATGATGTCATAAGATACTCCCCTGCTCTCTTAGTGGCTCCTCTGTATCATAGTGGGCAGGACTAGGTGACTGTGTACAACATTTTTTACCTGCCTTCCCACACAAAGTGAGGAGATTTACCTGATCAAACAAGATCATAACTCGGCCCCCTTGTGATTTAATAGTTACATTACACACCAATTCAATGACTTATAGACTGCATTCAATGTCCCATGCACCAATGTGAGAAACGTGTGCTGTAAAGTCATTAGGGGGTGGCACCCAAAAACACTTTATTTTACAAAATGGCGGCACTCAGTTGCACTTGTTTAATTACAGATTTGACTAAATACAGTCACATAACAAAAACAAAAGACATATCTGAAATCAACAATACAAAATAAAAAATAAAACATTTTCATTTTTTGGTGGGAGTGTCTATTTAAGGTAAAATTAAACTATTTGCATTATTCTATGATTTTCAAGCTTGTTTTATTTTTCCATAGATTCTACGTTCTTGCTAAAAAGAGTTATGTTTCAAAACAGACACTGCCCTGTTAATAGCCTGTTGTGTACCCATTCTGTATACCTTAACTGTAAGAGCAAATTCTAAAGGAAAAAAAGGTTTATTAATTACCAACATGACAGTAAAGAATTGTCCACACCAACATGGCTAAACAGGTAAGGATGAAACAAAAGAAGCAAGAAAAATCCACTTCTAGAACACAACAAAGCCATCCAAAGATTATTTATGTCTCCATTACTGCCACTGATTGATTAATCATGGCCATGGAAAAGAAGAAACAAATAGGATTTGGAAAATATGAAATAGTGCTAGAAAGAGTTTTGTGGTTGCAGAAATTTTTGCTTAAAAGGAATCCCTGAAGTTAGTGAAAATAGAAAAAATCTATCTTTTGCAATCATCTTAGCCCAATTATCTTAGCAGAATCGTCCTGTATTGTATCTTCCTTCTTCTGATAGAAGATGCGCATCCCTGCTTCATTGCTTATACATCCTAGCATATTGAGAGGCACAATCCTGGGATACTGAGTGGCACAATACTGGCATATTGGTGGGGCAAAATCTGGGCATATTGAGTGGCACAATCCTGGCATATTGGAGGGGCAGAATCCGGGCATATTGAGTGGCACAATCCTGGGAAATTGAGTGGCACAATCCTAAGATATTGAGTGGCACAATCCTGGCATATTGGAGGGGCAAAATCCTGGCATATTGAGGGTTAAAATCCTTGCATATTGGAGGGGCAAAATCCTGGGATATTGAGTAGCACAATCCTGGGATATTAAGTGGCACAAACCTGGGATATTGAGGGGCACAATCCTGGCATATTGGAGGGGCAAAATCCTGGCATATTAAAATGGCATATTGGAGGGGCAAGATCCTGGGATATTAAATGGCATATTGAGGGGCAACATCCTGGCATATTGAGCTGCAAAATACTGGCATATTTAATGGCATATTGGAGGGGCAAAATCCTGGCATATTGAGGGGCAAAATCCTGGCATATTAAATGGCATATTGGAGGGGCAAAATCCTGGCATACTGAGGGGCAAAGTCCTGGCAAATTAAATGGCATATTGGAGGGGCAAGATCCTGGGATATTAAATGGCATATTGAGGGGTAACAATCTGGCATATTGAGTGGCAGAATCCTGGAATATTAAATGGCATATTGAGGGGCACAATCCTGGCATATTGAGCGGCAAAATCCTGGAATATTTAATGGCATATTAAGGGGCAAAATCCTGGCATATTAAATGGCATATTGGAGGGGCAAAATCCTGGCATATTGAGGGGCAAAGTCCTGGCATATTATATGGCATATTGGAGAGGCAAGATCCTGGGATATTAAATGGCATATTGAGGGGTAACAATCTGGCATATTGAGTGGCAAAATCCTGGAATATTAAATGGCATATTGAGGGGCAAAGTCATGGCATATTAAATGGCATATTGGAGGGGCAAGATCCTGGGATATTAAATGGCATATTGAGGGGTAACAATCTGGCATATTGAGTGGCAAAATCCTGGCATATTAAATGGCATATTGAGGGTCAAAATCCTGGCATATTAAATGGCATATTGAGGGGCAAAATCCTGGCATATTAAATTGCATATTGGAGGGGCAAGATCCTGGGATATTAAATGGCATATTGAGGGGCAACATCCTGGCATATTTAGTGGCAAAATCATGGTATATTGAGGGGCAAAATGCTGGCATATTAAATGGCATATTGAGGGGCAACATGCTGGCATGTTAAATGGCATATTGGAGGGGCAAAATTCTGGCATATTGAGGGGAAAAATATTGGCATTTTAAATGGCAAAAGAATGGCATATTGAGGGTAAAATACTGGCATATTAAATGGCATATTGAGGGGCAAAATACTGGCATATTGAGTGGTTAAATACTGGCATATTGAGTGGCAAAATAGTGTGTCTAAGGTTATGTGTGTATTGGTGTAACTTTGTGTGTGTAAGTGGTAAGGGTGTGTGTAAGTGTCACTGTGTCTGTGTAAGGGTGTGTGTGTGTGTGTGTGTGTGTGTAACCGTGTCACTGTGTCTGTGTAAGGGTGTGTCAAATTGTTTCATTGTGTATGTGTAAGGGTGTGTGTAAGTTTGGCACTGTGTCTGTGTAAGGGTGTGTAAGTGTGTCACTGTGTCTGTGTAAGGGTGTGTGTGTAAGTGGTAAGCGTGTCTCTGTGTGTGACTGCAAGGGTGTCTTTGTGTTTAAGGGTTTCAATGTGTGACACATTTAGAGCATGCGAGTTGAATATTTAGATGTATTTATTTTCTACACTATACATTATACTTATATATACTTTTATATATATATATATATATATATATATATATATATATATATATATATATATATATATATATAATGTATGGAGGGTTAATGGTGTGGGAGGCGTGGCGGGTCAGGCACCTTCGCCTGTGTAGATGAAAATCCTTGCACCGGCCCTGTGTGCATGTGTACCCAGTTACTTGCCTCCATTTTGGGCATGCACCCCTTTTCTTTTGTCTGTAAATGACAAACTCATGTGAATTTATGGAGACACTTGTAAATAAATGTGTATTCAATGATCGCCTACTAGTTTACATTACACAATGTGCAATCTTCTTTTACAGAATGTATTAACAGGTCTCTTATTAGACTATTTGTGACTTATTTACCAGAAGATTGACTAGTCAAATACTAATAGTCATATACTTTGAAAACTTTCTGTTTCTAGTGATAATGAGTTTGACAGCCGTCAGATACCATCACCATTTTACGAAAATCTTTTGTGCCGAAAATCTCAAGCGACCACAGTCCACAACATGACTACACAAAGAACCTAAATTGTTTGATTTAGGACGTTTCAAGGATATGTGTTTGACTTTATTCTCTCATTAGTCAGCTTACCTTGAAGATAGTTTTCTTCTCTTGCAGCTTAGTTGGTATCTACAGTGTAAAAACCGTTATGAAAATGTATCCAGGGTATATAAAAGAAGACATTTCTGGATTTGACTTCAAGGAAAAATACATAGTTACAGTAATACGTGAGGAAATAAAAACTGTGGATAATTTGCAATGCAAGTATGTTGAATTTTAATTAGATTTATTGCCTCCCCTGCAGTAGAGGGATGCTAATATAGCCTTAAAAATATGATGTTGGGTACTGATCAGCATATTTATTGTTCTGTAATTCTGTTTGGGACTTGCTGAGATAAAGCCTGGACCACTAAATAAAACTGCATGCGTCTGGAATTGGATTGCGATGCTGAGCTGTAAGGCTGGTTTTGGTACAAAAGGTTCAGACATTTGCAACAAAAACCCTTTTTTCTAAAAAAAAAAAAAAAAGGGAAATGTGGATAATGCAACATAGTCTTATTATTATTATTATTATTTTAAATGCAGTTTTACTTGGTTTAAAAAATACTTAGACAATGTAACCCCTCTTGGTCACGCTCTGCAAGTATTCCCTCTTCTGATGACATGTTATTGGACATTGCAGTGCATCTTGGGAAAGATCCGGCATACTGAGTCAGAACTGGAGAGTTAAACAACCCCACACGCACATGTCTTTAAATTCTCTCTGTCATCTGAAACCCACTTCACCCTACTTTATATAACCTTTTACTTCTTTGGATCATTTGAACAAAAAAGAAATATACAGGGGATAAAAGAAGAAGAAAAAAAAAGCTTTCAGTAAATCCCCATAAAGATAGGGGAATTTAAAATGGCCCAGCTGTTTCAAGATGGCTACTACTGAAATCAAGTCATATCGTTCTATGGTAACAATAGCTACACTTACTATGCCATACCATGGTTAGATGATATTGATCATGGATTAGATGATATTTAAAACTAATATGTTTTGTAAACATAATTCATTTATATCTTAAATATAATATTGCAGGGATTTTAGTGGACTGTGCTGATCTTTTTATACACAAGTGTTGTACTTCTATAGTTTACAAAATGGAGCTTGAATTATTTTTCAATTGTTCTTCTATTTTTCACGTGTTATCACATTTTAGGAAACAATGATTTGTTCTTTTAATTTTTGTCAATTTTAATAGTATATCAATACAATTTAGGTTTTTCATTGTAGGAGAGACTTCCACCCCACCTTATTTTGTTGTCACGTTTGTATTTTGGGTTAACCCCAGTAGAGGTCTCTCTCTCACCTTTGTATATATACTGGATGAGGATCAGATCTTACTTTTTTGAACACATCTATAAGGCTTGCTTAGGATTCTTAAAGGGGCCGGTTCCATCTATCTTTTATTGTACTTTGTTTTTTTAATGTCTGTGACAAATATTTATTTAAATAAAAAAACAAATTTGCAGTTCCAATTTGTAATTTCTCAGTGGTTTCTAAATTGAAGGATATCCAATAAGGACGGCTTGGATAAATGGGCAGAACTCTTACTAGAGCTACAATATTACATTTATTACACTTGAAAATTATGAGACTGATTTTTTTTTTTAATTTATTTTACGTAGTGCAGCATTTAACTGAACATATATTTCCTGGCCACTATAAGTACAACTAACAATTTAAGCACAAACCATTTACAATAAATGTTGTTTTTACAAATGAAATAGTAAAATAAAAAAAAGAAACTATTTCATCCTTCCATACAAAATAAATATTGAAATGTTATTGAGAAAAAAAACTAGTTGTATTAAAAGGAAACATTTAATACCAAAAAGCATGTGACGTGGCACATACCAATGGGGATATCTTTACAGATAAAAATAAATCCAAAGTTTTATTTTGCTACACATTTAAAACTATAAAAATGTTTGAGAATATTGTGATAGCTCATGCACATTTTGTCCAACTATATTTCAGCAATAAAAAGGATAATTTTCATTTTATAATGCAACCGATGGCCCATGTTGCATGAATCTTCCATACTGCCATGAGAGCAGATGGCACCACACATTGATTTAATCATATATGACATTAAGTGATGTACCACGTCAGGAGCACTTAATATTATTAAAGTACCAACATTCACAAATGACAGAGCATGATTCAAAGGACAGAACGGAACAGTGCACTAGCATGTGATTAATTAAAAACTAGATATATTAGATACACAAGTTAATACAGCATTATCTCTTTCTTCTCAATCATAGCTATACAGACGTTTCACTGTCAGCTCAAACTACAATCTTTCCAATTCAATGAAGTGTTTGACATAACCTTGCCTGGTATTCTTCGGAATGTTGTGTTGGCTGATAGTCCATTAGCAGTTGTAAAAGGATATACATATACGGAACCCTTATTACTTGGAAAATCAAATAGATTTTAGATCAAAAAGTTGTGACCGTAAACCCACCTTCACCAGGATCTCCTGAGCCTTAATGAAGGGGGGGGGGGGGGGGATTATTTTCTCAAGAACATTCAATTAATAAATCATTTCAGACCCACGTCATGAATGTCCTAGATACATGTAACTTTCCTTGAACCTTTTCCCCAAGTGACTATAATATCTATTGATTGTTTTACTGACATAGTTAGGATGATCTCTACTCCCTTCTCCACAATCATTTGTCTCTACAACAACTAAATGACCCAACTTCGTTGCCTATAAAATAGTGTAAAACACTGGCTAAATGGTAGCACATTGCTGTGACATATTAACATTGAATTATCATGGGCTATGTTTAACAAGGTAAAACTGGAATAAATCTGAGGTTAAGTGCCACATTAAGAGAAATCACCATAGAAACCATTTTTTTGTGTGTTTCCTTCTACATAGGTGTATGATCGTTGGGCAAAATGTGTTGCCACAATCCTGAGACAAAGCAGAGCTATTTGCTTTTAATATATAAGTATCCAGCAAGCCTTACAATTAAATACATAGCAGGACAAGAACATTTTGGAAGTACGTTTTTAAAGGGTCACTCCAGGTATCATAAAGTATGTATGATGCATCTGATAGTGTCTAACCTGCATGTACATGGTATGTTTTTTTTTTATTATTATCAATATTAAGGCATGCAGTAAATCTTTAGGAATATTTTTGAAAGTTTTCTGATCTAACTCTCCTCCTGCTTTGGTTTACAGTGCCAGAGGATCTACTGAGCTAAACAAATCCTCTGCCATTGAGTTTCGGAAGCTAAACTGGTCACTGGAAAGGATTGCATATTTATTTTTGTAATGTTAGCTTTAATATGTGTCAAGTTTTTATTATTATTGGATTGTTAGTAATCATATTTATATAATCCTCCTGTGATCGTTAAATGAACACCATTGAATTGGTCAATGATAACATCGATAATAAGTGGAAACATCAGTTAAGTCCCACAATGTGCACTAAAAGTGCTTTAAAAACTAGTTATTATTACTTTCTAATGAATGAACAAGTCTACACGCAGAAAGAAGCGATATTTGGGTTTCATTGTCACATATGTGTACTAATTGTAATGCAGACCTGCTAGACTAAAGGTATAAAATAGTGTAGTATGTAGCTCCTTACTAATCTTCTATATTTTCATTTCAGCTTTCTGTGTTACAGAATTATTCATTCAGGTCGACAAACGTGCTACACAAATTGATGTGCTACGTATGACATCAAAAAGAAAAACCATATGTTACGTTGTAAATTTACATTTTTGTTCCCCCAAGCACCATAAAACAGATTGCAAGCTCTGTGGGAGCACAGTGCCCAAAAGATCAATTAAAAAAATAAATAAAGCTTAAGTTGAAAGTAACATGAAATGTTTAAGTTATATTGTGATCACCATAATAAAAAGATACGTATTGAAAAAATGCATTCTGAAAAGTTTAATTCTTAAAACATTGTATATTGTAAATTAAACTTTTGGGTATATTTAGTTTTAGAATGTGGTGACTGATATTTCTTAGACACAAAAAACATACTTTAATATTACCCCCACAATTAGACAAATTCCCACACTGAGCAGCAAAGGACATGGCACCAAATGATATGCTGCACATGAATAATGGGAATGTATATGCATCTCCACAGGAACCCTCTGTTTGGTTCTCAAGCGATGCTGGAGGCATTTCTTTGTGTGATATCATAGTGGGGGGGGGGGGGGGTCTAATCTCCAAGATGCAGAAGTTACGTTTTCAAGTTAAGTATTTGAGAAACCTAAAAAAAAAAAAAAAAGAAAGGAAGAAATGTGAATTATTTGATATGTTCAATGGGGATATGATATCATGGATATGTATGCCACACCTGAGAAGCCTGGGAAGTTGTAATGCACTTGTCCACAATGATATTATCATACCCATGTGCTTTATTCATCTCCATTTATCCTATAAGAGCCCTCTGATTAGTTCAGATGAGATGCTGGGCCTGCATTTTTCTTTTTAGGACCTATGGAGGAGATGACACTGTGGCTATTCACTAAAAGGTGAGTTGCAGGTGAGTTAAGGTGAGATGAACATTCCATTGTGCAGGGTTCAATCCTGGTGAGTTTGTTCAGTGGCGAAAACTCACCAGATTTATTCCTGAATAATGTATAATTAAAACGGTAAATTGATATTTGATCTAATTTCAACTCACCTTTTAGTGAATACGCCCCACAGTACTCGTAAGGCAAGGTGAACATTCCTACAATTAAAAGACATTTTAAAAAGTATTCCATTTAAATGGTTATCTTCAATATACAACAATAGTACTTGTATCATGGAGAGACCATGGTTTGAACCTTGCATGCACAATTCTCTGATATTTACAAGTGACACATTAAGTCAGCACAGACCTTTAAATCTTAGAAGTCTTTAAAGACTTTGATGCATTTTGCTTTTCTTTTCTGCGTGACATTCGATAATTCAGAAGGCCTTGGACCGAGCGTGTATATATTTCAAAGCTGACGTTTTTTTTTTAAGGTTTCAATGACAGCATTGTACTTTCATAACATAGGAATGAAAGTGAAACATTTTATCAAAGCTAATGCAAGCCGAAATGTGTTTTTCCACTTTGATTGTTTGGAAATTGCTCATCTAGTTTTTGATATTTCACATTTCGGTAAAATTGATGCGACTGGAGATACGATTAAATTGTTATGGAGGGATGTCCAATTTCTACATCTGTATATCCGCTCATTGATAAATTTGCTCATCCATTTGCATATAATCAAGAAATGCGGTATGAGCGGAATTAAGCGTGCGACTGGCAGTTGTGATTTACTGATTAATCTACTTCTGGAGTGATTCCTTTGGGCTGAAAGTTAGTTTTTTTTTTCTAAACATTGAGATGTTTGTGTTGCACACTGTATGATTCATGACTTTCTGCAGCATTTTGCCATCTGCCTGTGTAAATGATGTCTGTAAATCATGTCTTGTATGATGAACATGGCATAACTATGTGAACAAATACTTAACTAGTTGGAGGTTTACAGGAAAACAAAGATATTTGTTAAATAGTTAAGATCTGATTTATATATATATATATATATATATATATATATATATATATATATATATATATATATACGAGTACGTTGTACTCAGCAACAGTGTATGGTTTTTTACAATGAAAACAAATATGGTGAGGATTCAAAATCCCAGACTTTAGACAAAGTAAAAGTTTCCTTCAACTGTCCTGATTGTACATCAAAACCAATGTGGTACATGGATGAATTTAAAAAAAAGCTTAACTTTTCTTCAAAACACACATCTGTTCAAAAGAACTTGCAATCAGATTCATGCACTGTCCCAAAGATTGTCTTGGATGAACTTGGTATATATGTTGGCTTTTTCACTCTACCCCCAATAAATATCTACCAGTCATGATCTTTGGTCTATCTTTCTGAACCTAGAACCAGAATTCCCTGCCTAGGTCTCATAATGCACTTTAACTGACTTGCCTCTGACGTTTCCAATTATAGGCTATTGGGTGGTCTAACCATCCTATCTACATTTGTTTTGGTGGGATTCGTGAGCATTGTATGCAATTTACTTGTTGCATTGGACAACTGTACCATTTTCAGAAAGGTTTCAGGTATATAATATTTCATGGTATTCTACGTTCACCATGGTACAAACATATATAACATACACACAAAGCTGCCTGCCTTCCTTACAACGTGCTGCCATCACCACAGGAGAAACCTTGTGTTCCAACTCCCAGATCAGCCACTCATGCCACTATATCAACCTTAACCTGTAAAACAGGCAATCTGTACCAATTTGCCTTGTTCCATACTGGCAATAAATAGTCTAGTACCTTGATGGGCAACATATTTTGCAGTATAGCCACAAGTGTGACATAGTAGCATAGTAATTTAGGTTAAAAAAAAAGACACAAGTCCATCAAATTCAATCCTTCTACCTATCATTCCAGCTTTTGTTCCAAAAGAAGGCAAAAACCACTATGAAGCTATTTCGAACTTTGCCTTCCTTCTTCACTCCAAAGGGCAATCAGATTTATCCTTTTCTAAAAAAAAAAATATCCAGACCATTTTTAAATGCATCTATTGTGGTTTATAGCACTACCTCTCTTGGCAGTGAGTTCCATAACTTCATTGTCCCTTCCTTTGCTGTCTCTGAAATCTTTGCTCTTCCAGTCTCAGGGGGTGACCTCTTGTTCTTTGTACATTTCTGTTAATGAACAGGTCACTGGAGAGCTCTTTATATTGGCCCTGCACATATTTATATAATGTTATCATGAGAAGTGAAATTACCTGTACTATGAAAAACATAGTATATCCGGCTCCTAGGCAAGGTGGCTGTAGGTTAAGAATGAGTTCACCACTCCAGAAATTACACATTGTTACTACTGGTTCACTCACACAACCTTGAACCAAGAGATGGTTATCACCATGCGTTATTTTTTTCATGCCATTATTATACAGGGATTTTTTTTAGATTATGTTCCTATAATTTAAAGCTATAGAATGTAGTGCAAACACCTGACTAATCGTAACTGCAGGTTTTATTTTACTCTAAAAGCTAAAACTGTGGTCCCTTTTTCCTTCTGCAATGGGCTTGTCCGTTCACAGGATCGCTGCTAGGTAATGTTCTAAGTGGCTGCTTCTGGGATTTGCATTACTCAAAGGTAATAGTGCTGATTATTTAATCGCCTTGTATGCTCGACTTATGAAGATAGAAATGCAGTCGTACGCATCAGGCATCATTAAGATAGATGTCACCGTCTGTTTTTCTTATAGTGGTCCATTCAGCATGGTAACTGTCAGACACTTTAGCTGCTAAAGCAAATGTTTATTACATCGGGAACAACATTTAATGGAATATTCAACCATGTAAACAAAGTCTTTGTACTGATATAAATGCGCAGAAAATATTTGTTGTATTACTGAATTTTTTAAAGGATCACCACAGTCTGAAAAACAGTTGTGGACATTTAAATACATTAATAAAGTTGACACGTTACAAATTGATGTGCATTTAGTTATTCCAAGTCATGTTATTTAGGTCTTGTAATACTTGACTTGAAGACATGGGTTTTTTTGCATGTGTTTGGGAGTCCCTTGCATCTACTGGGAGCCAAATAGTGGCCTCCCATTTAAGTGCATGAGAATGCTACACATAATCCAATACATCACACAGAACTGCTCTGTCCTTCTAATCATTGCTGTAAAAAAAAAACAACAACAACATACAGTGACTAGCTTCTGAATTAAACCTATATTGCACATGCTCATGGACTGATTATCTAGTACAGTAAGAACTCACTTGTGGCAAACATCTGCCATGCAGCAGTTCCCTAATTACATCAGGTAGTCTGGCTAATTTCTTGTTGTTTCAATAGTGAGGCTGATAGCAGTTGCAGCTACTCCGCTGACTATTTAACGCCTTTCTGATTGATGACGGTCCTGGACAGTCATGGGAAAAGCTTCCTTCGTGACTGATGATGGTCCAGGGCTGTCATGCAAATCTGATTTTGGTATGCACGCTGGCATACCATGATGTGATAAAACTGACATGGCAAAACAGGGTTTGTTTCTTTCGATGTTTCACCATATATTTGATTTTTGTTTTAGATATTACATATCATGAGTAAAATACAGCTGAGTATCCCAAAATGCTAGGACCAGAACTATTTTGCTTAACAGGTCATTTTGGATAACAGATCACCAATAAGGTATGTTAAAGCTTCTCGGCACTTACCCCTTAACCATTTCTTCAACACCTCTATTGTCCTATTGTTCTCACCAACTGAATTGACTGCATCAACAATCGACTGCGAGAGATAGTTCTTCCTTTTCTGGCTTTTTTCCTGCCGATCTCACCCAGGTGTAGCATTGGCAAAAGTTTCCTCTTCACTGTCTGGTTTGTCTCCACTGCAAAGCATTGGGCATAGCATGTTGGCCTTGCCTTCCCCCTTTTAATTATAACAGAGACCTAACTGTTGCCATAGCCCTCTGCTGCCCTGACACAGTAGTGTCAAAAACATTTTTTTTTCCGTGACTGGCTGTTAATCTTCTAAAATGGTTATCTTGCCATGTACTCACTATGTCCCTCCAACATGGCGCTGCCCTGGAACTGACATAAGCTATGGAAATGATCAATATCACTTCTGTATTTTGTTACTGTAGCCTAGCTAGAAGCAGTCAGCAACATTACACTGTGAGAAAATAGAATGCTGGGTTTAGCAGCTAGGGTTAGAATCTAGGATTTGGGTTACCATCTAGGGTTAGAGTTATATTAGGGTTAGTGCTAATGTTTTTTTCACATTAAACTGTGAAAAAAATAGAATGCTAGAGTTAGCAGCTAGGGTTAGAATTTATTGCTAAGGCTAACATCTAGTGTTAGCATTATATCAGGGTAGATGATAGTCATGAAGTCAAAAGATCACTACAGGAGAAAAATGTTAAGAAAAACATTAACATTCCTCAACAGTGATTGGCTGCAAGTTGATTTTAACAAAACTTTGTTTTAATTTCTAGGATCTAGGCCAAGTTTCTATGGAAGGTTTGATATATTTTTTGTTGAATTTTATGTATTTTGGTAGTTTAATCCTATTTTTCCAATCTCTGGAACCTCATGTAGGTTATAATGGGGTGTTTAAGGCTACCACTTTGGTTCGTATACATTTTGGGGCAATTTTGGGAGCCGATCATATAGGTCTTTATTCAGCTGATACATATATATATATATATATATATATATATATATACACGCACAAACATATACTTTTTTTGAAATTCTCTGTATTCACAGTATAAGCAGTGTTAACATGAGTCATTTTGAACACACTTTTTTTGTACAGCATGCTATATCAACTAGCACTGTCAGAACAAAAGGACGATTTGAACTCAGAGGTTTGCCAACTACGACAGTCTGTTCTTCTGAGGAATCTGGATTAAGTGTCGTCTGTCATCTATCTTCTTATCGGCAGGGAACAGACATGAGACGTTAAGAGGTTAGTAGTTTTTAGAAAAACTGCTATTAGATGTGACACAGTGGGCTTCGGGAATAGTAACACTAATAATAGAGATATCGTTTTGTACCCTTCCTTTCCATCTGCATAGCACCCAATTTAAACTGGTGTCAGTCTGACAATAGATCAGAACCTTCCACAATTACCCACACTTTGAAGTGTTGTAGATAAAGCAGGCAAGTAATGCATTGCATGGATGCAACTTCCAAACTGACCCTATATGACATATAATATAACCCAATCCATCTACTTTAATAGATATTGATTTAAAAATCAATAAAGAGCAATAGCCCAAGAGAAAAAGGTAATACACTCCAAAAACTAACCTAAATTATTGTTTTTAACCCAAAGGTACAGTAAGACTGCAATTCAGTGAAGGCTTTGCTTCATAATCATATCAAAAAATGACTTATGGATAAAAAATGGACACTACACATTAAGAAGATAGTCTGCAATAATTAAAGGTCCTCTGTAAGCATATAGGTTTTCCCCCACTATTTTCTTGTTTAACCCCTTGCCGACACAAGAACTTTCCATGTCGTGATGTACTTTTTCTGCATTGCGGACCCGGTGATGGCAAGGAACTTCCTGTGTTAAAATGAACAGCGGATACAATCGATAATTGCATCCACAGCTCATTTTGTGGCATTAATTAACACCCAAATGTGTCCCCCTGTGGCACTTTGATCGATTCAGGAAGTGATTGCAGAGTTCCATATCGGAAGGCACCCTGTCCTTTAAACATGGCACTGCCCTGGAGCTGGCATATGCTACAGAAATTATCAATATCACTTCTGTATTTCTTTACTGTTGCTAAACTACTAGAGGCAGTCAGCAACATTACACTGTAATGTAAAATTATGAATGCTAGGGATAGAATCTAGGTAATGTTAGCAGCTAGAGTTAGAATCTAGGATTAGGATTAGCATCTAGGGTTAGAGTTATGTTAGGGTTAGTGCAAGTGACACTGTGAAAAAAATAGAATGCTAGGGTTAGCAGATGGGGTTAGAATCTAGGGTTAGTGCTAGCATTTAGGGTAAGTGCTAGTGTTGAGTTCAAAAGATCAATGTTATAGAAAAATGTAAGATAAAAACACTACTTTGAGTTTTTTTTTCAATTGTTTAATCTTATTTTCTTATTATTTTTATAGTCAATTATGTGATAGGATCAAAATAATGGTCTCTGAAGAAAGCACTTTTTATGGTATTAAAAAAAGAGTATATTATTGGTGTGGGTACAGTAAATGAGAAAGAGCAAAATTAAAGCTAAACACAAACACCACAGACGTGTAAAAACAGCCTGTACCCTAAATTGTACAAAATTACAAAAACAGTCATGTCTTCAAGCAGCCATCCCTTTAAACTCACTTTGCAAATCCCTACAATCTTTTGCTATTAACCTAAATAGATCTTACCTTCACTCCATACAGTATGTCTGTTATCTGCAAGATTCTAGACTTCCAGTTGTACACTTTGTGAACATGTTAGTGGGTAAATTATCTGTACAGACCCATGTATGTTACATCTACACATTGCAGGAACAGGAAACATTTGAGACACTTTTTTTCTTCCAGTCTCCAGTCAAACACTGGGGAAGTGAGTGAGGGAACCAATAAATGCTGATATTTCTAAGTACATTAAATTAATCTAGAATGAAGATTAGTTTAGAATGACATTGCATTACTTTAATTTTTCTTTATAGAGCACCAACAATTTACATGGCACAAAGGACAAAGCATAGAGGGTCTACATACTCAGACGAAAAAGATCAGACATAAGGTAGAGAGCCTTGCTCGCAAGCTTAGAATCAAGTATCAAAGTTTAATAAAAACATTTCATTTTACAATTATTAAACATTCATGTGCCTTTAAAAAGAATCACCATCCAGGTGCAAAGGATTCTAACACATCAAGGCTATGGCCCATCAAGTCAAATATTTCATATATTCTTGCTGGTTCTGATGACCCAAGATTTCTGATGGCCAAAACACCATCCCAGAAACATATGTATACCCAAACACCATACCAGTGGCACCTTTGAGCCCAGCACAATCCAGTGCTACCTTTGAACCCAAACAAAATCTCAGTGCTACCTTTGTTCCCAAAATATCTTCTCAATACCATCTTTGTGCTCAAAAACACCATTGCACCACCATATTTGTGTTCAAAGACATTCCAGTACTACCTTTGTGTCCAGACACATTATTAAACTCTTGTGCCCCCTAATCTTAATGTGTGACACCCCTTCCTTTGCACGCCACATCTCTTCCTATATAATCATTATCCGCAAACACCATGTCAATGCAACCTTTGTGCCCAAAGCAATTCCAGTGCCACAGTTGTGCCCAAACAAATTCCAGTGCTACCATTGTGCCCAGACACATTCCTAATGCCACCTTTTTGCCAAAGCACATTCCAGTGCTACCTTTGTGCCCACACACCTTCCCAGTACCACCTTTTTCACAAACACACTGCAGTGCTACAGTGAGGGGAAAAAGTATTTGATAATTTTAATGGAAGGTGTATTTTAACAGTGAGAGACAGAATACTAAAAAAAATTAATCCAGAAAAACGCATGTCAAAAAGAACCTTTGACTTAGTACTTGGTGGCAAAAAAAAATCTTGGTGGCAAAACCCTGGTTGGCAATCACAGAAATTAGACATTTCTTGTAGTTGGCCACCAGTTTTGCACACATCTCACGAGGGATTTTGTTCCACTCCTCTTTGCATATCCTCTCCAAGTCATTAAGGTTTTGAGGCTAACGTTTGGCAGCTTAAACCTTCAGCTCCCACTCCAGGACCTTAATGTGCTTCTTCTTGAGCCACTCCTTTGTTGCCTTGGCTGTGTGTTTTGGGTCATTGTCATGCTGGAATATCAAACCTTCATCCATTTTCAATGCCCTGGATGAGGGAAGGAGGTTTCCAAGATTTGATGGTACATGGCACCGTCCATCATCCCTTTGATGCGTTGCAGTTGTCCTGTCCCCTTAGCAGAACCCCCCCCCGCAAAGCATAATGTTTCCACCTCCATGTTTGACGGTAGGGATGGTGTTGTGGTGGTTATAGGCAGAATTCCTCCTCCTCCGAACACAGCAAGTTGGGTTGATGCCAAAGGGCTCGGTTTTGGTCTCATCTGACCGCAACAATTTCTCCCAGGTCTCCTCTGAACCATTCAGATGTTCATTGGCAGACTTCAGACGGGCCGGTACATGTTCTTTCTTGAGCAGGGAGACCTTGTGGGCGCTGCAGGATTTCAGTCCTTCACAGCATAGTTTGTTACCAATTGTTGACTATGGTACCAGCTGCCATGAGATCATCAAGATCATCCGATGTAGTTCTGGGCTGATTCCTCGCCATTCTGACAGTTATTTTGTGTTTCTTCAATTTGCGAATAACCGCACCAACTGTTGTCACCTTCTCATCAAACTGCTTGGCGATGGTCTTGTAGCCCATTCCAGCCTTGTGTAGGTCTACAAGGTCTTGTCCCTGACATCCTTGGACAGCTCTTTGGTCTTAGCCATGGTGGAGAGTTTGTAATCTGATTGTTTGCTTCTGTGGGCAGGTGTCTTTTATACAGGTAACGAGCTGAGATTAGGAGCACTCACTTTAAGAGAGTGCTCCCAATCTCAGCTCATTACCTGTATAAAAGGCACCTGGGAGCCAGAAATCATGCTGACTGATAGGGGATCAAATACTTATTTCACTCATTGACATGTAAATCAATTTATAACGTTTTTGACATGCGTTTTTCTGGATTTTTACATTTTTTTTGTCTCTCACTGTTAAAAAACACCTACCATTAAAATTATAGAATGATCATTTCTTTGTCAGTGGGCATTCAAAATCAGCAGGGGATCAAATACTTTTTGTCCCCTCACCGTACCTTCGTACCCAGACACATTCCAGTGCCACCTTGGTGCCCAAAAAAGCTTCCCAGAGCCACTAATACAGATACACCACTGTATCCACACACATGATTTCCAAACAAATGAGTTAATGATCTTATTACTGTGAGCTTCATTAGTATGGAGGAGGAAAATGCTGATACGGAGCAAATTTGTATTAACTGTAAAAGCAGAAATTACATCATAAAGATTATAATCCACAGGGCGGTTTTATGTCTGTGATTTACATATTAAGCCAACATTTCAGCTCGGAATCTGTGAATGGGAATTGGCACTGCCGTAATATCTTGCTGTTCTGCACACATGCTTCCTTTATATACATTTGCAATAGTGATGTGGGGGCTGATACATATTTCTACCTATGTCAGCAAGTTTTAGCATGGTCTGCATTCTTTAAATATCTCTAGGCTATTGCCAGATCTGCTGCTCAGTGTTCTGCAGGTGTAAGATGACTTGCATTAGAGACAAATCATTATTTCCAGCGGGGTTTTTGCAATTCACAAAAGGCAAATTTTATAATGTGATATTGAAATAAATAGTAATAAATAGCAAAATATAATTGGCATATGTAGAGGCAGGGCATATTCTTGGGGTACCCTATTGTGTGAAGTACAAGTTAAGGTAATGTCCCAATGGATTTTGTAAGTGATAACAAGATTATTTTTCCCTGGTACGCAAGAGTACCTGAACCTCTAATTCAACAAATGTAGCACTGGTTATCTAGGCCGAATGTCAAGGTTCAAGGGATGTGGCTATGTTATTGATGTAGCTTAAAAGTCCTTGTTGGTTAAACAGATATTTGCATATCAGTATTAATATTTTAAAGGTCTGCTATTCCCACACTCAGCCTTCAAGTGCATGGTTGCAGGTCAGCCACTATCCAAAAGTCCACAAGAATGAATGTGCTCATGGAGATTCCAAGTCAATTCAAATTGATATTTCATTAGAATATCAGTGATGGCAAACCTATGGTACTCAGGTACATGTGCTTGCGTAGCTCTCCTATTTGGTGCTTGTGTTGCTCCACATACATTAATGGAGCCTCTTTTGTGAGTTGTATTCACCATATTTATTAACTTAACAGTTTCTATCATTACTATACTATATATTCTTTACTTATCTTTGCACTATTTTCATTTTTGGAATTCCATTTGGATGAATAGAATTGTGCCGAAGTTCGTTTCAGACAATGTCATACAAGGTTAGCTAAGGGAATTCAGAATTCAGAGAATGCCCAAGTACAGTTAGGGGTCAGGTGTTAGTGAGTTTGATGTCTGAGAGTGTGTTTGTTAGACATGTGCAAAACGAAAATTTTTGTTTTGTTTTCGTTCATTCGGACGAAAATTATATTTATTTCGTCTAAAACTAATTTCGTTCATTACTACATTCGTTTCGGATGAAATTCGTTCATTATTTTCGTTTCGTTACATTCGTTTGTACGAATCAATTGACCTAATGGTATTCCATAAACCGAAAGTCTATAAACCGAACGTTCGGTTTATAGACTTTCGTCATTTGGAATGCATGTAATAGTACTATTGGCTTTCTATAAACAGAAACAGAGTCTCCATTCATAAAAATTTATGAATGGGGACTCTGTTTCTGTTTATAGAAAGCCGATAGTATTACATGTATTCCATAAGCCGAAAGTCTATAAACCGAACGTCCGATTTAAAGACTTTCGGCTTATAAATTGCATGTGTAGTAGTAATGCTATGAAGTTGAACGAATGAACGAATGGTTTAATATAACGAAAATCATTCGTCCATTCGTGCTATAGTATTGGCATTACTATAAACCGAAATAGAGTCGGTTTATAGAATGCCAATAGACTTACATGCATTCCATAAACCGAAAGTCGTTCATTATGTTGGTTTATGGACTGTACTATGTAGGTGTAATGCTATTGTATTCTATAAACCGACTCTATTTCGGCTTATAGAATGCCAATAGTACTACGAATGGACGAATGAACGAATGATTTTCGTTCATTAACCATTCGTTCATTCGGCTTTCGTTAGATTAGCATTTTCGTTATTCGTTTTTCAACGTCCGAAAACGAATTCACATGTCTAGTGTTTCTGTGTTTTAGCATGAGCTGTATTAGTTGTATTAGTGAGTGTTATGTGTGATACAAGTCTGTTATACAAATGGCTTCTGCTTGGATGAGTGATCAAGTTATATTCTCATTCATTGTGCATTGGTTTATTCGTTCAGCTTCGCATTTGGAATTTAGATTTTGTACGAATGTTTGAAAGAGACAATTTTCGTACAAAACAAATTTGAACAAAAATTAATAACCAAGTCTAATAATAATAACATGTGTTAGTCTTATTCTTGAATCCCTGAGTGTGAACAGAATATTGACTTTAATGCAAGACTCTTCTAAAAGTTACTTTATTGGCTGCGGTTTGTTCTAATACAACTAAGTCCAGATACATCTATCTATACACAGCGTTAAGGAACAGATGAATCATAAAGGCTTTTTGTAAATGTACACAAAGCTTCAATAGAACGTAATACACATCTTGTGGCATGTTGACATACTCATGCTGCCTACCTACAGAGGCACAATTGTAAGCAAAATCATCATTCAGTGTGAAGTAATTATTTTTTTCAGACACACAATTTGATGGCACCCCTTCAAAGATTTCTATAGTTATTTTGCTACAATGCAATCCTGTAATTTAAATAAATATACCCATAATGCACTGCCACGCTTGTTTGTTGGAGGAGTTCATTTAATTTTGCTTTATTTAAAGACACTCTGTCACCTAAACATTGTTCATACAGTGAATATACAGAATAAATAATGATAAAAAAAAATGACTATACATTGTGTTAGAAAAATTGCAAGCAAATGTATAAATCTAGGTCTATGAGATAAATATGAGTCTTTGGTCTTTTCCATAGAAAATAATGGGACTTGCCAACCTTGGAAGTGGTGAGTTAAATGTTATGATTTTTGTGACCAACTCAAACCCCCAACTTGACCTCCCAACTCAACTTCCCTTCACTTTTAGTGAATATCAATTTTCCCTTGCGTTTATGGAGATTGAGATGGGACGGCAAGTTGGAGGCTGAGTTTCGGTTAGTGAATAGTGATTGAGTTTAATTTTGAGACTAAAGGGTCTTCAGATAGCTCCAATTTTCATGATGAAAACTGTAGCTCCTAGTTTCGGACCACTGCAGATTGCAGTGGTGATCCACACAGCCCTTCAATTCAATTTAGTTCTGACATTACAGCAGCCTAGATGGCAGCCTCAGTCCTCCCCATAGATGTCCATGGAGAGGACTTTATTTTGGGTGCCATTTTGGGAGGACTTCGACTACAGCTGAAATAGACGAAGAACTGATGACATGGCCTCGAAATGAGCCAAACTTAAGTTAAACAAGAAAAGAAAAATATCTGAAAAATATAAAAATAAATTAAAGTAAATTATAATACGCTAAAATATGTAAAATACAAGTACATCAGCATCAAAATAATTTTTATTCAAATTTAAAACTGCATACATTAATGTATATATACTATTATAATATATAACGCAGAAATCCAATTTTCTCTTCGAAAATCGCCACTACTTGAATCAACCCTAATGTCAGCTGTGCTGCAGAGTCTGTCTTACATAAAAACCTGACTCTTTTCATGTTTCATAAACTTTATTTACTACATACAAAGACTATGCAAGCTGTCAAAATGTATTTATATCAATGTGCACTCATGCCATTTTTATTAGCTTAATCATATAAAAACCCTCTAATGCCTCTAGTAATAATGAGGCCTTCTGTTTTTATTTTTATATATAATGCTGCAATGGTTTACCAGATGAATAACCAAATCCCATGTCTCTAACCAGTAATAGATACGTGAGAATCACTGTGCTATACACACACTCATAAAAATGAACTAAAAGGAAGATATTTGACTCTGAATCATTGTACAGATGGCTCCATTTGGTAAACAGAGGCACTCTGATAAAGGATGATCACTAATATTATTCCTGAAGGCTTTCTGCAACTGCCTTTCAAATGGCACCATTTTGATCCAAAAAATTAGAAAGCAGCTCAGCCAGAAATTTTGGATATATAAATCTGAAAGTTAAAAAAAAAAAAAAAAAATTGGTCAGTGACAGTGGTGTTTTTTTTTTTTTTTTGTAACTCAAATGGAATTTGGCAAAAATAACTTTTCGTTAAAATCGCTATCATATAAAATGTACATTATTGTACGAAAAAGTGTCTTTGGAAATGCATCTGTGAGGAGAAAATTATATGCAGGTTTGAATTCTATTTTTTTTTTGTGCTCATTCTTTGTAATGACGATTTTTATTTTTACATTTCCAAGTTTAATGATGCCTTCAAATTCTGAAAATAACAATAAAAAAAAAAAAGTTTGGGGTTGAATTGGGAAACATCCTTATTGATTATTATGGGGATATTTGTTCCTGGATGTTGTAAATCTCTGCTAGAAAATTGATGTTGTGAAGGGGGTGCGATTGACGTTGCAATAGAGTGCCTAGACTTTGATGCTGACGCTACCATTACAGAATATGTGTACAATCTCGTTATTTATATGTTGGTTTAGTACCTGCCTCTGCTGCTGTTTTGTAGAATTTACCACACTACACCTTTAAACTGCATGTCCAAATCTTGTCTTGGCTTTGAACATTGATAGATAATCTGATTAACCCCCACTAACACTGGTACCTTCAATTCTTGGAACAGGTTTGCCCTTGTGATATCATGACCCCTCTTTGCCGGGAGGCGGTTTAAGCCTGAAATTGTAAGTGGAAAGGCTCTGTGTGAAAAATAATGTGTGATACAAGCAAAAAAAAAAAAACAACTGCATTCTCAGTGAGGAATGATGATACAAAATCTAAACACTTTATGTGGCAACAAACTGCTAAATAGTATAGATTTATGTTTATATCCGGCAATATTTACAAGTCGTAAAGCAATTTGGCTACTTACTAACTTGAGTCGTATTTTTATTATTGTCATTAAAATATATACAGGCCATCACCATCGCTCAAGACAGTTTAGAAAGGAATCAGAAGAACCGAATTAAATATATTTCTGAGCTGCGCATTGAAAAATGTGTCACATTTAAGCCCCAAAACTTGAAGACGAAGGGATTTATTTTCTAGCTCACTTTCTTTAGATTGTCTCTGGTGACTGCTCTACAGTTTAAAGGACAAATGTAGCAAAAATGTTTAATTGAAAGATTGGATCAAGGTGATTTATTTACAAATAAAGTATCTTATTGAACCTTCTTTACTCCATATAGTTCTCTCAGGGGGCAGACATGTTGTTTAGAATCTTTGGTAAGATCTCCACTCACCTTGGTTCAGATGAAGAAAGATCTGACCCATCTGACCAGATTCAAAATGTCTGCCTCCTGGTAGAGCTATTTGAAGCAAAGATGGCTCAATGAGGTACATTAATTGTATTATTCCATTAAAGCATATCCATATTAAAGGACTACACTTGATGCAATATTTCAATTAAACATAACTTCATTTTTTGCTACAGTTGTCCTTTAAACCAATAGCAGTGCAGTTTTTCCACAAAAACACCACAAATCAATGGACATCTCTAGAGATCTTGCCAAAACTAAGATTTCGTAGTGTTGGTGTTTAGACCACTACAGACAGGATATATTTTAATGTATATTCTAGATAAGAGCTACTGGAATTCAAGGCATGTCCAATGACGACAGACATTTTGGGTTTGTATACTGTTAGAGGTCTGTTGCATTCAGAGTGTTTTTGTGTGTGTGTGTGCATATAGTGGCACATTTTAGATTAAATCATTCTGCATTGTCCAGTATACACAGCATTTAAATACTGGTGCATGCAAGATAACATGCATGGTACACCTTCTTGCAGACTCTGATCTGCATTTGTGCTCCTGTTCCACTGTGGAAGATAATGTAATTAATGGGCATGTTGGATGCTTGCAAAATCAAGGAAGACCACAGAGAAGGACCTCTGCTAGGTCTTCAAAGAAGACTTAAACATAAAACATAAAACTAAAACAAGATACACAAGATGCATATTTTTAGTTAAATTTGTAAAGCTTTAATATGCATTAATCATTTTATTTTAGAAGGAGTCCATCGTAACAATATCAAATACATGATCAGGATGTTTTTTACAATTTAATTTTCTTTAAACCTAATAACATTACATAAATTTGGCTATGTATTTTATACCTGTCATCCATATAAATATACAACACTGCCAAGGATTTGCAAGTACCCCACGGGATTTTACTGATTAGCTCTCATATGCTGGTTTTGCAAACATTTGGCAGTCAGAAAGGCCAGATAGGTTTTCACTCTCAATATAATTGTAAAAATGGCATTGATTATAGAAAAATCATTTCCATTGGAAACAGCCATTGCAAACATACTTCAGATATTTATTTTTATAGATTTTTTTATATTTAAGTAAAAATATGACTCATCAAGATTACTGATTGTCAGGATGTCCTGTGTTTAGAATGGTACGTATGGGAAAAGTCACAAAAGGATTACATATTTCTTGACTCCTATTCAATTATTACACTGGTATTTTATGGTGTAGGTAGAAAAGACAAGGACCTACAGCATAAGGTGATAAAAATTATCACCTAGTTAAAAAAAAATGCTAGCTACCATATTGGTTATAAAGGAAAATATATCTGACACAACTTGGAGTAACTAGATCAGGGGTGTCCAAGTTTGTTCTGCAGTGGGCCACTTTGTTGTATTTGTGCGTGGGCCGCATTCATGTTTCATCGAAGAAAAAAACTAAATCTATCTATCTATCTATCATCTATCTGTATATATATATTATATACATGCATACATACACATAAATATATATATATATACACACACACACACACATATACATATATATATATATATACATAACTCACATTAATGTGTGAGTGCATCACAGATTCTCCAGCACTAAAACTAATAAAAAACTCCTCACATTAAATGCTTACACAAACACAGTAACACGCATTCTCTCTCTCACACACACACACACACACAAACACACACACACAAACACACACACATAGAGTCCCACTTACATACACACTCTCACAAAAACACATACTCACACACTCTCAGATGCACACATAGAGAGTTACACACACGCACATAGAGTCCCACTTACACACACACATTGAGTCATACTTACACACACACACACACACTCTCTCACATGCACACATACTCACACTTACACACACACACACACACTCTCACATGCACACATAGAGAGTTACACACACAGAGAGAGTCCCACTTACACACACATACACACAGAGTCACACACACACACACACACACTTTCACATGCACACAGAGAGTCACATTTACACATGCATACACACATAGATTCACACTTACACACACACACACACACACACACACACACATAGAGAGAGACACTTACACACACACAGAGTCACACTTACACACACACAGAGTCACACCTGCATTCACACTCTCACAAACACACATAGTCACACTTACACACACACACTCTCTCACATGCACACAGAGAGTCACACACACACACACATACACACATAGAGAGTCACACACACTCATAGAGAGTCACACTTACACACACACACACACACACACACACAGAGTCACACTTACATACACACTCTCACATGCAAACATAAAGAGTTACACACACACACAGAGTCACTGTAAGGGTGATGCGGAGCTGGAACCACTGTGCAGAAATAGGTATGGCATACGTAACGGACCCAGGCAAGTGAACAGAATTCTTCTGCCTGAAGGAATTCCACCCTACGGTTGAGCCTCAGGTTTCCTTCCCCCAGGACTTTTGCACTCTGACACTTACTATGACACCGAAACGTAACCAAGAATAAAACTGACACGGTGGAAAATACTGAAGCAAAGGTACAGGAGGGCTAGGCAAGAGAATGGTCAACAAGCAGGGATCAGGGCTGGCAGCAAACGATCGGAGTCAGGAGACAGGTGAAGGGTCAAGACAGGCGGCAATCAGGCAGAGTCAAAAAACAGGCAATGTCATCAACGGCAGTCAAAAGGCAGTATGTGTACGCTACAAAAGGCTTGGAGCACTACTTCAGGTGAGGATCAAGTACACAAATGAGGTTTAAATAGCCCTCCTTCCAAACAATCAACCAGTGAGAATCACAGAAAAAAAATTACATTTAAACCTGGCCCTTTAAAGTGAGTAAAGGCAGGAAGCCCAAAGTAGAACTGCACATGTGCAGAACAGTAACCTAGGGTTAGTCATCAGAGGTGAAGAAACTGTGCTTAAAAAGATTAGTGTATCACCAAAAAACAGTAAAATGAACAATAAATACCCTTCTTTAGACAGACGCTGCCACTCTCAGCGCTCCTCAATGTGCTGTACATATAACTTAAGTAGTTTGAAAAGGTTTGAGGGTGCAGAATGTAATGCAGGGAACATAACATATAAACAGAAAACATATATAGTGCAAAAACGTTCAAAACAACTGTGTATTAAGTGGTGCATATGTACTCACAAACATCCAGAATAACAGGCCTTTAGGAGCAGTGAGATTCCAAGAAGTAGTAGTTTTAATCTGCACAGAGGGGATAAAAACATAGATAAAACATTGAGCAGTAAAATTGATTAAAAAGTGACCTGCACGTAAAATTCCACTTACAAGCTCCACATTTCGAGTAGGCATATAATAAATACCGTATTTGCTCGATTATAAGACGAGGTTTTTTTCAGAAAAACATTTCTGAAAACCCCCCCTCGTCTTATAATCGAGGTCGTCTTATAATCTGACCTCAAATTGAGCAACAGGGGGAGGGAGGGGGGAAGAGACAGCAACAAGGGGAGGAAGGGGTTAAGAAACAGAGACAAGGGGAGGGGGGGAAGAGACAGAGACAAGGGGAGGGAGGGGGTGCAGAAACAGAGGCGAGGGTGGAGAGAGACAACACTAAGGGGGGGAGAGAGAGAGGCAGCATTGGCACATAAAAAGACATAAAAACAAGAAATACATATTTTGATATCATAATTTTTTATTAAAAAAGCAATTTACATGTCAATATATACAAGTTGAACTTTTTTCCTATAGGGTAGTCTTATATTCAGGCTTTTAGTTTTTTTCCTAATGGAATATCCAAAGTTTGGGGGGTCGTCTTATAATCAGGGTCGTATTATAATCGAGCAAATACGGTAAGTCCACAAACAGGGAAGGCTTCAGGCTTGGCTTGAATTGAAGGGGTCACCAACTCAACGCGTATCTCCAGGAGAGTCCTGGCTTCATCAGGAGTTGTAGCAATGTAGCTACAACAATGTAGGCACACAAGCTGCTAATGGAGCTTGTGTGCCTGGCTGGAAGTCCCCGCAGAAGACCCAGAGGGCAGTGAGACAGAGCTCCGGGGAGATCTGAGCAGGTAAGGAGGTTGGTGGGGAGGGAGTGATCGGCAGTGTGACGGTGCTGTCGTGACAGTCACACTTACAAACACACACATGCACACATAGAGAGTCACACTTACACACACACATAGAGTCACACTACCACACACACAGAGACGGCTTAATGAAAAAAATAATCATTATTTTGTTTGTTTGTTTTTCCCCCTCCCTGCTAGTTCACCTTTAATCTGCAGGGAGGGTGATTGTGGTTCCTCCTGCTGCTGCTTTTGCTGTGTCTCCTGCTGAGCCCCGGGATGTGACTGATACCCAGTTATCCAACAGCTTCCTCCCTTCGCTCTGCACAAACGTTGGGCTCCGGCGAAACTACCGCTGCCAATCTCAAGTCATGTGGCCAGCGGGCTGCATGTTCCACACCCTGGGAATAGAATGATACATTTAATGTAAATTATAAATTGGAAGGTACACAGATTTGGGCTACTAACTAGCATCCCTGGTACTGCTAGTTTAGACCTATAGAAGCCTGACGAAAGAGTTGAAACATTGCCTGTGTCTGATCAATAAAGTTCTCACGTTTGTATCAAGTGCTGGGCATCCTCTGAGTTTGTATGGGATTCATAAAAAAGTCGCAATCGCCTTTATACACAACAAATGGTGATGGCGTCTTTACAAGCCTCTCCCGAAACTTTGCAGTGATGGAGTTTTTTTTTACATGAACCCTAATTTATATAAAAAGTTATTCTAGTTAGCGAGACAGAATATTATTTTTAAAGTACAAATCGGTCATCGATTTTTAAAAAAAAAGTAACATTTAAAAAAAGTAATTATAACTTTTTCTTGGATAATTTGAGAACATTATTGATTTATCTAACACCCTGAATGTACATGCATCATTGAAAGAAAATGTGCCATAGTTAGCTGTAAAGTGAACTTATCATCCCAAATACTAACCTCCAACACAGTACATCAAACTCATTGTGGGTTCCGCTGATATAAAATGCTGATCTTTCCTTTAACACATTTCTGCGGAAAGTATGTCTTTGTTTAGATGATTTTTAATAAGGTTGATTTTTTATGTTACTTGTTGACAAGTAGCACCTGACAGATTATGCTCAGTGATGAAAATAAGGCACTCTGTTTCAGTTACATGATATCTTTGCTCCCCTGAAAATAACTTTGTGCCCAGGTTCAGATACACATACCTAAGTCCATTTTCTTTTATTTTTTTTTGGCATTAATTGCTTTTTTTCACGGTAGCATCTGTTAGCAGTAAATATCCCTGATTCATTTTTGTGCCGGGGCTCATAATATGCAAGAATTTCACCTTCATAAAATACTTTTTTTTTCTGCCTCTATAATTATAATTGAAATACATTTTTGTTATATCAGTCTTTTTGGGAAGTAAGAAATCGAAAATGATAGCTTAATCTTTTGGTGAACTATATATATATATATATATATATATATATATATATATATATATATATAGTATTTTTTGTTTGTTTGTTTTTAATTTTTCAGTTTCACAACGCTTTTTTTTTGTAGGTTGTCTTTTTGTCTGTGTTGAGTAAAGCTCCTTGTTTTGTAAACTTTTTTTGTTCCCCTTCAATCAAGCAGGTTTCTGAATGAGTGGGAGATCTGAATAATAATGGCCTTTTTTTACCAGAACACAAAGGCTCATACCTTCTAAATATTGAAATACTTTGGTTTATAGCTACATCAGTGTTGGTCCTACCACATAAGTGAATTAAACAGCTGCTTTGAGCCTCTACGTTCTAAATGGAGAGGGCAAATATCTGACATGGGGCTCCATCTAGGTCATTGCTCCATAAAACCTAGAACCATCACTGGGCTACATGTCTCTTAAAAGTCATGCTCACTCATTGCAGTGGCTTGCAGGTACCGTTTTTACTTTTACTGAAAGTGTTGCTTCACCTCACATATGTGCATTATGCGCTTAACTCACCTCTACTATGTACTATGTACTATGTGTTTAACGATAAAGAGCATGTGAATCAGAAAAGACATGGAATCTTCAATAAAAAGATCCATAACACATATAAAAGAACCCCATCAGCATTTAATTATTAATCAAAAATGGTGAACATGACACATTACAAATCCATGAAAAGATAATAAAATGATAAAGGATTTGATGGCAGTAGATGAACATAATAATCACTGGTAATAAAAAAAACAGTCTGTAGGCCCTTGATGTTTTCAATGAAACAACTCTGCCAGAGTTGAGAGGCCTGTCATGATAAATATCATCTGAGGGGTGCAGTCTAGAGTGTGTGATTTGGTTACATCGCATCATGTACCTTATTTTAAGAAAGTGCATGACCGTAGCTAAGCGATATTGAGAGCAAATCATTTTGGCATAGTCATACCTAAGCATGAAACTTGTCAAGCTTGGGAATTCAGCCCAATTTGCTTGTAATGATTATGTTTCAAAGACTCCATGGTGGTGGGCCCCACCTGCACGCCTACCGAGACAAGGTGCAATTCAACCTTCTGTAGCATTGGTACCACCTGTTTTACAGACAGACATTCCTATGACTATTCACTTTTTAGCACATAGGTTAGATTTGAGTAGACATTAATTTAAATATCATTTGAAGTGGTACCCCAAAAAAATGGAATGGTTTAAGATTGTGTCTCAATTCTTTCATGCCGTTATGGTATGTCACGGACTTTAAGACATAATTGAAAGAAACTTCAAGGTCACTACATGTGAACATCACATTGGAATCCATATGTATCTCATCCATAATGAACGCTAATTCGACTCCCCCACAACTTTATAAAAATCAGAAAAAATAGGTATAATTTCCTCAGCAAACTAGTGAATTTTGAAGCCAAGCCTGCTTATTTAAACAACTACGTTTTATGAGCAAGATGGTGCATTTATTTTAAATACATGCTATAAAAAGGTATAATGTTAATTTTATACGTGTTTCATTAGCTTTTTCCCTTACACTAATGGTCATTATCTATGTTGTAACATATGTTTCAATGACCATAATTCTTTTGGCTATAAACTTATATTGCTAAGGTCATCCTGTACTTTAAGAACTATCCTTACGAGACCTCGCATTACATAAATTTTATAATATGTACTCATCTCCTTTTTGTTCACATGCAGGCTTGTGAACTTCTGCCACTTTACAAAATAATATGCAATAAGTGTTTGCAAAATCTTTCCCGCTGGACTTTTAAAATTCAGATTAATATACGAATTGTATCCTTTATTTAAATGTTTTTTTTTCCAATTACTTTTATCCTGTTTACTAAAATAGTTTTAAAGTAATTGATTCCAGTATTATAATTTAGCTTCCAAAACTGAAACATATGGGGCTAATTCATACATTATTCCTTTTTATTGGGATTTACTAGGGAAATTTTAGAAGGATTTTTTTTTGGGGGATTAAAGTGAGAATAAACAATGATGAAAAATGATCTACACACCATGTTAGCAGTAGTGCAAGCAATGCATGAATTAGTTTTAGACATGTCTTTTGAAGTGTATTAATGTTGGTTAATTTTGAGATTGGATTGATTTATTTAGCAATGCTCTTTTGTAGTGATTAAATATTTAATATTTTGATGTATTAACTATTTTGAGCCCTCTCTTTTATGTAGGGTCTTTTAATTTAACTTTTCCCCATGATTAGAAAAGTAGCAGCAATTTTTCTTTATTATTTGTTACTTAATAATATTTTATGAATTAGTGAGAGTTTATTTAAGATGAGTTTATTATTATTTCATACAAGCACTTGTATAAATGTTATCATGTATTAATTAATTGAGACATTCCTTTCTATTTAAGGTATATTACTTTTTTATTTATTCTTTTTTTTTTAATTTTTTTGTTATACTTATTTGACATAAATTATTATCCTTTTCTATTATGTTATACCTTGTCTATTTATTTTCTAATCCCATTTACTGTGTATTCATACTATCTTCATGTATGCCTTCTCTGTGTATAACTTCCAAAGTATACTGAGCACTCCAAATAGTTACAGTGAACTATAAAAATTAAAATCCCCATGGACTGTCACAAGAATAACACATCACTCTCACATGCAGTAGAGTATAAGATGGGTTCCACTCAACATTATCCACTGCATAAGTCAGGCAAGTGTGTCTTTATATGAATTATGCATACTGCTTGAAGGCACTTGTCCAATGCTTGTTTGTTGTGTGTGAAATTAACAAGAACATTACAATATACTTAATCAACCATTCCTTAATTGAAAGAGCTGTGGTGTGTTTTTTTTGTAAGTGGATGATGTGATATATAAGTGCACATGGATGATGAGTTGAGGTGAGTTGAAAGTGGATGATGTGTTGCATAGAGTAATCTCATCAGGTGATAATATGAATGGAACATTGGTTCTTGCGTAGCTGGAAGCAGTAAGGACCATCTATTTCCTTTCTACCTTTAAGCTGAAACTTGACAACTCTTCTACAGAGGCAAGGGTACCCAATGAAAGACTTGTTCTTTGGTGACTCATTGCTCCTTACCTCCCATGTAAGAGTTTGTATTTATTGTATAAATGCATTGTCATACTTTCCTAATCATTGCCCTTCTTGTATCATGGTTGTACTGGGGCTACTGTGAGGACCAGGATTCTGATTTGGGTCGCCTCCTGATTTCCCAACAGTTGTTTGGAAACATGTGATGACATAGCGCAGTACACTGAGTGAGTGTGCATTGCATATTTTTCCATAGACTATATCATTATATCAAGCATACTACACATATCTATTGTATCTGTTTATTTTTCATTTTCATGGATCATTTAAAAAAACATTATTTCTAAGTTAAGTATTACTTTATTTTCCACTCAATTACATGTGAGTGTGTACAGGCTAGCACATTTATACCCACTTGTGTTTGTTGTGATTGTATCTTGTTGACAGCGAGACGCCAGTGGGTTTGTAGGTGCTACTGTTTTCTCTGTCTGGTGCTATTTGGTGTTTATCGTTCTTGTATATCACTTCTTACTGAAACAATGGCAAACAGAATTTAGAACTAGAAGGAACCATGTTCACAAAGTACAAGAGAAAAAGTAACATTCTAAATATATTCTCATTGATTTATTCTCATGAGGGCCAGTAGAAGGATCTCAAGATATTTGCAAAGGGTATGAGTAGGATTCAAGGTGTGCAGTGTAAATAATTCTCCATAACCCTGCTGATTTATGCACCTTTAAAACAATACCTAAACATTGTTCAAAATATGAATGTTGCCAGACAGTGCCTATACATTGGGAAGAGTAAGAGCTAAACAAGACAGGGTGCAGCTGGTGCAATAAACTTGACCTGTCTCTTTAAGCGATTCCATTACGGACGCCAGCTGTATTGGATATGGCTTGCAAAGTCATTTATTAGTGATTCACGTCACAGAAGAAACTTCATAAGTGTAAATTAATGATATGAAGCACCTCCCTTTAGATAGACCCCTCCTCTGACTATGGCATCCATTTTGATATATGAAATATGTAGCATTGTAAGAAGTGCTTTACTCCTACCAACAGGTGTCACTAGGGAGTGAGTGATGACTCTTTTTTCCACCAGGTAAATCCTGGAGGGGGGGGGGGAGGTGATACTGGACAATAGCTGTGTGGGGGGAGGACACATGTGGAATGGCCAGAAAGAAACAACATGGTCAGAAGGAAGAGCTCTGAAACTATTTCTAGTTAAAAGTAAAGCTTCTCTCTTGGGCTAAGTTTAAGTGCCAAGAAGCTAGGGTTTAGTGTAATGCCTAGTATTTGTAACTAAAAGTAGAAAATAACTGCTGCAGAACCTCTTTCAAAATCATCCTTTATCGACCTGGAATCAAGAGTCATTTTGGAAACAGCCATGTGCCTTGCTGAACCTCATGGAAGTTAAGTACATGTGATATCTAATTAATACAATGCTATATAGAATATAACAGTTGTATGTTTGTAACTTTGTTTGTGATATCCTTTTAGGCCACGACCGCAACACCAGCCAAGCCAAGTGTCAACATCCCATGACAAATATTGGCATAGACATTTTTCCACCAGGGCCCTTAGCAGCTTGATCTGCCATTTGGAAGAATAAAGATCAGTGATCATCCTAAAAAGCAGCAGTATAAATGAAATATCCGCCCAACTTAACGGCACTCATTTTATGAGCTCCAAAGGATGAAGGCCTGAGTTGACTCTACAGAAGAGGTACTGCATTCAGAGCATTTTACATTTTACTATGTAGCATTATGTGTGAATTGTTTAACAAAGGAAGAGTTATGGTTTGGTGTTTTTAGAGCTTTACGACTCAAATTACAAAGAACTCCATTTAATTGTGAAAGTTATTTTATTTAAACTCGCCACCCGAATTAATTTGACTAAGTCTCAAAAAATAGCTTTGCTCATTTCACCTCCCATTCATTTCAATGGGATTGGAACCGGGCCGAATTTGATTTAGTCTCAAAATGAAAGGCGACCCTCCTCAAGTATTCTCGAATTTTACTTAGTATACCAGTTTGACTCACAAAACAATAATAAATAAAAAAAATCATAATAGATTATATAGAATCCTGAACTGTGCAATATAGAGAACCTATTACGGTAAAGAGAATAGATCAAAATCATCTCTGCATTTCAGCCTACTTACAAAGGATTCATTTATAATAAGAATTCTGTCTACACTTCCTTAATGCAAAGAAACCATAGTTACTCCTCATAAAAGACGTGTTTCCAAGATGATATGATACAATAATCCACATAAAACACACGTTTACAGTACATCTCAAAGTGACAAACTGTGACATCAGTGAACATAAAACTGAGTAAAACAAAAAAAAAAGTGTAATAATAGCGAAAATATTTAATGAGATTATGCTACAGCCGTAGACAAATCGGATACCGTCGCCATACTTACAACACACCAGCTTCTAGGACAGAGAGAACTGACCTGCTGCCTTACTTAATAATGCTCCCGCGGTTACACTGCTACATCAAGTGGCAAAGTCAAAAGGCCACAATTTCTATCAGCTAAAAAATAATTGACAGGTGCTGGCAGACAATTATTTCACCGGCGCAGGTTACCACATAAAGGTGAGAGCAAACATGGTAAGAATGACTTTGTACACAATGATTTCCAGTTTGGTGAGGTATACAAGTTGTTAGAGAAATGTCACTTACTGCGCTAGCGGATGCAGAGGAAAGATCGACATTTAAAGCGACTGCCCTCATATCAATGGTACAGATTGTAACACAGACACGTACAGTAACATTCCGTGTTACCGCGAAACAAAAAGAAAAATCCACGTCAAGGGGAATTTAATGTGTTACTGTTTGGGCTTTTCACTAAAAGGTGAGATGAGGTGTGGAGCGGGTGAGTTGAGGTGAGTAGCAGGTGAGATGAAGTGAATAGCCGGTGAGTTGATGTGAATAGCCGGTGAGTTGAAGTGAATAGCAGGTGAGATGAAGTGAATAGCAGGTGAGATGAAGTGAATAGCAGGTGAGATGAAGTGAATAGCAGGTGAGATGAAGTGAATAGCAGGTGAGATAAAGTGAATAGCAGGTGAGTTGAAGTAAATAGCAGGTGAGATAAAGTGAATAGCAGGTGTGTTGAAGTGAATAGCAGGTGTGCTGAAGTGAATAGCAGGTGAGTTGAGGTGAGATGAACATTTCATCTCACCAATTCAGCTATACATTGTGCAGGGACAATCCTGATGAGTTCATTTAGCGGGGGAACTAACCAGGTTTGTTCCTGCACAATGTATAGCTGAATTGGTGAGATGACTTGTTCATCTCACCTTAACTCACATGCTATTCACTTCAACACACCTGCTATTCACTTCAACACACCTGCTATTCACTTCAACACACCTGCTATTCACTTTAACTCACCTGCTACTCACTTCAACACACCTGCTATTCACTTCAACACACCTGCTATTCACTTCAACACACCTGCTATTCACTTCAACTTACCTGCTACTCACTTCAACTCACCTGCTATTCATCTCAACTCACCTGCTACTCACTTCAACTCACCTGCTACTCACTTCAACTCACCTGCTACTCATCTCAACTCACCGTTAAGTGAATAGCCCCATAATTCTTTATTTTCAGTGGGGCTTCTCATGTAGAAACACATTTTAATAATGATCATTTTCAATCATTTTTTTTATTCTCTACCTGCACAGTAAAACAAGGTGATACAGTCCCTTTAATAGCATTCAAAATATGCAGTTTAAAAAGTGTGATAGAGAGGGGTGATCATTACAACACATTACTGATATCTTGGGGAATATAACAATAATACACCCACACAAGGTAGTTTGGGGATACAAATTATTTTGGAGCATCCTTCCAAAATATGGACACTTAGAAGGGACAGCATATATTTTGGGGGGGTTAATTCAATGTTGCAAATTAAAATAAAAACATTTAAACTCCTATTTATGATTGTAATTGAACAAAAAGTCTGTTTGCAGAGAAACACCTGTTTTATAGCCTGCCATATCGCAAGGAAGCATTTGTGCTCGCTACGTGACAAAGCTCTGCACTTTTATCTAATCAGATACCGCTAGCACCTGCAATGATTTGGCAGGAGGCTTCACAATGAACTATTTCTGATAAAAGCTGCAGCCCGATCTTGTCAAATCCTGATTTAAGGTGATTACCAATTCCTGTAACACATCACACGCCATAATCAAGATGTAGAAATGTGGCTTAAATTTGTTTGAATGCAAAACTCCAAATACAAAATCTCTACTCTTTTTTGTTCTTCCTGTTAGTACCTTTGCTTTATTCTCACTCTCTAATGCCTTGTACTTCCTTCTTTTGCATTTCTCTTGCTGGGAGTTGGACAATTGTTCCAACTCAGCTCTTAATGCCTGATTCTTACAAGTTTGTCAGTACCAACTTTGACCCCAAACAGCTTGTCAGCGCCAACTTCGTCCCCTAATAGCTTGCCAGTGCCAAATGTGTCCCCAAAGAGCCTGACACTACCTTATTTCCCCCAAACACTGTGGGTGTGCCATGCTTGTCCCCAACCAGCAGGTCAGTTACATCTGTGTCCCAAAACATCTTCTTTGTGTGTGCCATCTTAGCCCCACACACTTTTGCTGTGCCATGTTAGCACCCAAGCAGCCTGTCTGTGTCCCTGCTCACACTACTTACCGTGAGGAGTTGTATCTTCCTCTGTGTGTAGGGCAAAAGTGTCAGATGATCTCCACACTCTCCATGTTGCTACCACAATTAGTAGTTTTTAAAAGGACAGTTACAGTTGTGAGCCCTGCGAAACTGATTTTTATCACTCATCCCCCCCCCAGGTCAGGTGTTTCTAAGGAGCCAAATTAAAACTACATAACCCAAGATCTGCAGTCCTTGCACAATGTATAAAGTGCGTAGGAATGTCATGGGCTATCATTTTTTTAAAATGTACAATAAGGGGGTATAATTGAGTTCTGGAGAGCAGTGACAAATATGTAAAAAAAAAAAAAAAAAATGTAATATGGCCTGTGGATGATTAAGGTAAGAGAGAAAATATTTTCTAAAACATTTTTTTATAGTAGTGTACCATCTCTGCAAAAATGTGCTGTTTAGTAAATATTGGTACTTGTATAACTCAGTAAGTGGACATGCACATTCTAAGTAAAATTTACATACACCCATGAAAAATACCTTGAGCTGGATCACTGTGATTTTACAAAAATAACTATACACTGGATTATATAAAACTACTGTTATTACAAAAAAAAAAATTAAATCGTGGAGCTTTTACTCAAACGCTGCAATTTTCCTTCTCCGAGATTGAATATGGGATATATTCTGTACCTTCCTATGTGTGTGTGTGTGTGTATCTCCTTGTGATGTGAAAAATAGGAATCTGTACAGAAAAGTTATGTGACACACAGATTATAATGAGATATGTGAAATGTTCCTTGTCTCTGTGTGTCATTTTATCACTTTACATTTGTGTACTTTCAAGCATACAAAGCTATTTTCCATTTGAAATCAAAGCAAGCAAAAGAAAAAAAAATACATTGAACAATAAACCATAAACATAATAATAAAAAAAACTAGCTTCAGTTTTATTTACTCTGGCATGTTCACTTCTAGGTGTTAATTAAAATCTTCTTTCTGCTAAAGTTTTCGCAGACTATCACCCCATTAAACATGTTAGGACTGATGGATAAATAGAGGTCACACTGATTCTAAAGGTGGATATAATTCTATTATTAATTTGAGCAATAAGAAAAAAAAAATACAACAATACATAGTAAGCCGAATTTAATATTTTCTTCAGTCAATACATACAGATAGATAACCTCACGAATAAGACTCTAAAGTTTTAGGCAAGTGTTAGAATTTACATCCGCCTTTTTAATGGTTTGTATCAAAAGGACTCCCCTTCTACTATGGTTTGTCTCTACTGTGTTGGTCCCACCTACTAGGGATGCTATATATTCCTTCTTTAGTAATTAGAGGACGTAACATTCTTATGATCATGTGGAGTCCGCAGGGTACAAGAAAAATAAGCTGTCCAAACTGACTAACAGACAAATCCTGTCTGCTTCGGATAAAGTTGAAGGCCTCCTACCAATATTCACACTTGTGGATGCACGATTATGGGGACGAGGCAAGGGCCGAAAAGTGATGTCATACATTGCACCTTATATGCTTTGTGTCTCTTAGGCTATGTCCATCTTCTTGCTTAAAGAAGCCTCTCCTATTTAGCTGAGGCTAAATTAGTTTTGAGCAAGATCAGGACAATATTTTCATTCCCCCATGACGTTGTCAACTCTCTTAGACTTTTTCTGCGATTTCTTCTTGGATGCCAAGACCCCTGAAGAACCTATAGATAGCAGTCAGGATAAGGCACAGCCCATTAAACTAGTTACAGATTGCTAATTCAATATGAAATGACTGAAATGGTTTAAAAGGAAAAACATTAAAGTGGGCGGGGCTACCTACATGTTGCGAATAAATTAGTTGGGGCTATAAGACATACACAGTCGAACCACAATGCTGTCTCTACACAGTACAAAGGACTGTGTTTAGGCAGCAGTAAATTCAAGACGTTTGGTGAGACAGGATATTAAAAAAATAGGACTGTCTCAGGAAAAATCGAGTTGTTTAACTGAACAATAAAGAACCAAAAAAACCACACAATATTTTGTATTTAGTTGACTAAATGTGCCTTTAATGCGTCGTTACCCCTACAGAATGTGTATCCACTGTGACCTTCTTCTCCTAATAATTGTACTTCACTACTAGCAGGTATTCCAATCCAATGGCTAAAATATTGTGAAATAAAAGATTAGTACTATTCTTACCGTATAAGAGCTTGTTCTACTTGTCAACTATTATTTCCTCAAAGTGGCAGTGTTGCACATAACATCCTACAAGCATTGAATATGTTTACATCTGCATTTAATATAAGCATTAAACACTACAATCTCATAATCCTTTGTTAATTATTTCAGGATTTCCAATCTTAATATTCACGCTGTTTTCATAGGACATCTAAGTTAATTTAGGTACAGTATCTTACATTTCATATCTCCAAACGAGGCACAATACATTAAAAAAAAAATAAAAAAAAATTGGAGGTTTACATTAGATCTGTTCTGCTGAATTTTAACAGAATAGAATAGACTAGGAATTGTGTTTTTCAGTGTTTGTAGTTATCGGATAAAAGGATATAGAGAGTAAATAATATGTAGGTGAACCCGGCGGAATTACCAGCATTTATGTATAAATTTGTCTTAAAATATGGTTTGATTTTCATCTAAGTTACAATCATGAACAAACACAATCTGTTTATACCAATAACACACACATTGTTGTATCGTTATTGTCCATATTGAATACATCATTCAAACATCCCCAGTGTGGGTTGGAAAAAGTATGTGAACTCTAATACTTACCCTAATGTGAAGACTAATGACTGCAGCAAAAGCTAATTGGAGTCAGGAATTAGCAAACCTGAAGTCCAATCAATAAAACAAGATTTGAGGTGTGTTTTAGAGCTACTGTGACTTATAAAATACCACTCAATCATTTTGAGTTTGCTATTATAGTCTTAAATTAGAGTGGCAACGATTTAAAAGTAATATCAGGAAGTATTACTTTACTAAGAGGGTAGTGGATGTATGGAATAGCCTTACAGCAGAAGTGGTAGAGGTAAACACAGTGAAGAAGTTTAAGCATGCGTGGGATAGGCACAAGGCTATCCTATATATAAGAGAAAAATTGGGCAGACTAGATGGACTGAATGGTTCTTATCTGCCAACACATTCTATGTTTTTATGTTTCTATTCACATCTGCTGATGTGAACCATGCCTCGCAAAAAAATAAATCTCAGACTTACGATCAAGAATTGTTGATGTGAGTAAAACTAGAAAGGGTTAGAAAGTAATTCCAAAGGGTGTCCATGCCCTAAAAACCGGGTATTCACTTTAAAAGTTGACCTCCCAAGTCAAGCACTATTTCCTAAATGAAACTCGAGCTCCCTCTCGCCTCAACCCCAATACAAATAGCTCTTTACTAAAATATGATGGGGGTTTGAATTGGGATGCGAGTTGGTCTTTGACGTCCAACCTTTCCGCCCGCATCTCCTTTATAGAATGCGAGTTGCCCTAGAAAGTCTGTTTGAGTTTGGAGCACTAGTCTCAACCGCCAATCTCGAATTTTAGTGAATAGACCCCTCTGTGGTCTGCTAAAAAAGATGACTTATGTTAACCTTATTACCACCAAGGAATCAATATATATTTTATAGTTGATTTTGTTGACTGTTCTGTTTATTTCTTTTGGTTTTTTTTGCACCAACTAAGTTACTAAATGAGTTAGAATGAGTTAAAGTTAGAATTATTATAAATAACCTTATATTATATTTAATACCACTTTTTCCTTCCGGGGACATCAAACAAGTGTGCCACTATCAATACCCCTTTCAATACCATGAACTACCACAACTAAAGGATATAGTCTAAAATTAGAGGGGCAACGATTTAAAAGTAATATCAGGAAGTATTACTTTACTGAGCGGGTAGTGGATGTACGGAATAGCCTTCCAGCGGAAGTGGTAGAGGTAAACACAGTGAAGGATTTTAAGCATGCGTGGGATAGGCACTAGGCTATCCTAGATATAAGATAGGGGGCTGGGGACTAATGAAAGCATTTAGAACATTGGCAGACTAGATGGGCTTAATATTTCTTATCTGCCGGTGACACATTCTATGTTTCTATGTAAAATGTAATGTTTGTGTATATTTGTTGTCTTTTAGTTCTGTGTAAAGTTGTCTATTTGACTGAAAACAGTGTATTTCTTATAACATATTGTACAAATTCTAGACATATGTTCACACTTGTTTGGACTCTTTTAAACGTGCACTGACATATCGGTAATTAACTGTGTGCGTCTTAAAGAATAACTGTGAGGAATCTGAGGGACAGTCATAATAAGGTGAAGGATAATGAGCTTGCAGAATGTCACATTGCTCTCCACAGCATCTGCTCACTACATGGATAGTAAGCAGCAATTTGGATAATATATAGGCAACTTGTAAATATGTGCATTTTTTATGCCATCCAAACACATCAAACCCCTTATAATGGACTCAAGCTTTTGTGAAAAACCTGTTTCAGTAAAAATGCATTATATATTTACCTTATTAAAGGCTGGAGCTTTAAAAAAAAAAAGAAAGACTGGAATGGCTCACTGTAACCCGTGTTACCACCAGCTTGACACACTTGGAAGGGTCAAGGATTTCGTCAGTTAAGGTGTACTTACTCCTAGATGGAAATATCTGTGTCATTGACTTCTTCTTTCCTTCAACAGACCACTATTAAAAACAAGATTATGTCACTCTTCAGAGGAAAATGTAGAGAAGTGATGGAGATGAGCCAAAGATAACAAAATGGTTGACAAGTTGTGCTTGTTGCTTCCTACCCCACCTGTCCACCACGTACCATCGATGGAAAGAATGTGGACATTTCTAGTTTTCGCTCTAATTACAGAATGGTCGGGAGCCAAACAGAAGGATTAAAAAAAAATCAATGTATCAAAAAATGATACATTTGTGTGACCCAAATACAGAATAACTTTTTGAAATTAATAATGTATGCTCTCCCCCCCCCCCCCCCCCAACCTAAGCTTTTGGCATATGTGACCCACCACATTAAAAGAATGGACAATTGCCAAGCCTTTACTAGAAGGTACTACAAATAATACCACATACTACCAAGTAATAAGTATTAATTTCACTTTAAAAATTAAAAGAAAATGCAATACTCAGAACAGTGAGGTGTCATGAACCATCAACTAGTGCAAAGAGCCACATCTTAGTTCATTTAGGAAGATAAATTATTATTTAAAATTTTAATAAATAACTTAAGTCTTTAGTAAAAATACAACTTTTTTTCATGTTTAGCACATGGAGGATTTTCCTCTCTTATCTCTGACTGCCACATAATTTAAAAACAATCTGACAATTTGTTTTCAGAATTCTTGCGACAAGCAAATAAACCCAGTCTCTTAATTGTGCTGTGTTCAAGTAAAAACATTACTTATCTCATATTTTTTTTTTATGTCAGCAAATTTGCAACCTGTAAACAGACAGTAAATTGCATTTTTGTTATTATGATGATGGGTTTCAGGGGTCTTGCTTCCCAGTCGCTCGTTTCCATCGGAAACCTAATTAAAGCTATGTATCATATACAGCTCCAAATTTGTGTATAGCCCAGCGGATGTAAGAACTTTGCTGTACATTATTTAAAGTAAATATATTCCACAAGAGCACATTTAAATTTGAAAGATATGATGTTCAAAAGGGCTATTAGTTGGTATAACATGGTTTCTATCCAACAGGTAATTACGTATTATTTATATGTAGGAGTACAACAAAATAAAATGGATAAAAGATGTCTTGCCAGGTAAAAAAAAAAACAGCTCAATAGAAAAGTAAACTTGAATGGGCTATTAAAGGGAGAAAAATAATTTTAAACCTAGTGAAGCCCTCCATATAATGTAACCCCGGAAAACTAATACCAGTGGACACAATATACGAAACAAGTGGACAGAATATACAAAATAAGTGAAATGAAAAACTGTAACAGACAAAAGTTGTAAAGATCAAGATACTTTACTTAGTGCACTCTATCACCCCTGAGACGGTCTTTATGTATGTGCATGCACTTAGAGTGCTAAACCTAAAGCGCTATGCACAGAGTTGGTTTAATGTGCAGCATCTTCTATCTATTCGATCTGCACTGATAAAATGGCTATTCCAAGGCAGAAATCACCGCTCGGCAGCGGAGAAGGGGGTAAAAGTGTATTTTACCTATTTTAAAACATACATTTTACTTAATGAATGTGTATATTTTTTTTAATGGTTAAATTAACATGCCAGTTGTTCTTCTAAGTGTTTTGGCAACACGTTAGTAAATTCTCCTGCTCAGGACTGTCTCCTTTAAGGACACAGCCATGTGGGTACATTTATTTGTTTTTCCTGCAAAACTTTATGACATTTCAGTGAGACTTACTAAAGAAAACGGTATTTAATTTAAGAGCTAATCTTGAATAAATTGCTGATTTTAGAAGTTCTGAGTTCTCTAATTTGGAATTGATTTACACTCTTTGAGGCCTTGCACGTTATGATTTCGTCAAGTGGACTCGTTAGTTTGTTAAAATCTTGATTTGTTTACTCTTCACAGATTAATACTTTGAAGATACAATGGTATCAATTCAGTTAGTCTTCTTGTGCTGTTTTTGTTTTTTTTTACACGTGTTTAATCAAGTGTTTTCAATATTACATAGAGACAGATAGCATGATTGAGTGGCTTTTTTGTAAAAATACTTTTACATTTTTTGTTGAATGTTGGATGCTCTGTAAAACATGTGTATAAAACAGATATATAATTATATATTAACCATATATCTCCATGGTTCATTGTAGTGGAGTTCCAATTAGGATAGCTAGCAATGAGTCTCCTCATATTATTTGTTTTTTTCCTTGCTCCATGTCTCAAGCATGTGGTTCCACGCAATATCCCCATCATTAAACATTCTCTCAAACCTCAACTCTTCCAAGAGTGTTAATTCTCCTAAAAATGTTCTTTAGAAATATTTGATTACATCTACATAGGTGACCACAAATAATTCAACATCTATTCTATCACTGTATTCTTTGTTCCTCTCTAGTAACACCTTATGTGTCTCATGTTCCCCATTTATATGTTAAGTTTTTTAGTAGATTTTTATTTATTTTTTTATTTTTTATTTAGTTAGTTTCTATTGGTCTATTATGATTCTTTTAATTGCGTTGGTAACACCTGTATATGGGCTATACAGATAATGGTTAATGTCATATAACTAGGTAGGAATCAGCAAATGTTGTGTTTCATCTTTGCTAAAGGGTGGTTCTAGATTTTTGGTGTGACCACCAAGTAGAAAGTCAGATGGGGGTGTGCCCATGTCAGCTATTCTCCATAACTGCTCCTCCTCAGTAATGCAGTGTTGGATTTCCATGAACTATCCAATGATTCCACTACATTTACCAAATCTAATAGTGGTAGAGTTTCCATGGAGAGATACAACATGCATTTAAAAAATCCATGGTGTTTGGTTCTGCTCATCTCACCGCCTAGAAACATGTATACATAATATGAAAAATATATATATTTTATTTGGCAACAATGCATGAGAATAAAAGGCCAACAAATTCGAATTATGTTTTAATCTGTGTAACACATACTTCAAGAACACCTGTGTTGTATGAATAGTGTATTGCGGATAGCATCCTTAATGCACAGTAAATAGCCCTTGGGTCATGATTACTCAGTGCATTGTATTCATGGTATTGTGCAAGCTACTTTCAGTATTTCATGCCAAGTAATGGAAAGAAAAATGAACCTTTTGAGCATGGTGGAGTTGCCATTAGGTGACAACATGTGTAACTTACTATTTTGGACAGACTAGAAAAAGTAGGATGCAATACTTGTAAATAGGTATAAAATGTTTGGTAGCCAATCAGAGAACATAAAATGTTAAGATTCTGATATATATAACTTATGTGACACCAAGCTCCTCTGTGTAATAGTTCTACATCAATAAAAAATCACTTCTACAAGAATATTTAACATACTTTAATTTACAGTCTAGAAATTGACATAATTGTGTTTGTAAAAAAATATAGCACATATCTAATTCAAAAACCATTATTTCTAGTAATCAAGTATATTTCCAGGATTGAAGACAACATACTTATCCCCGCCTACAACCATATATACATCATGGACAACAACAATGTGCAAAATATAAAAAATGTGCTAAAACACAGCCTAATAGTTAATCAAATACATATATTTTAAGATCTAGTAAAATGTATTGTCGAGTGGAAATTTTTACCGACATGTATTTGTCAATAAATCCTAAATGTTGTCCTTTCCAGATTTATTTTCAGATTAATAGTCAAAACCTTGTAGTTCAGTAAGCTTTTGGCATCACATTAACATTTGTGCATATATGGCATAAAGGAAGGGAGTATATTTAAAAGAAGAAAAACTACCACAACTAGAGGACATAGTCTTAAATTAGAGGGGCAACGATTTAAAAGTAATATCAGGAAGTATTACTTTACTGAGAGGGTAGAGGATGTATGGAATAGCCTGCCAGCAGAAGTGGTAGATTTAAACACAGTCAAGGATTTTAAGCATGCGTGGTATAGACACAAGGCTATCCTAGCTATAAGACCGGGAACGGGGGACTAATAAAAGTACTCCCAAAAAAATTGGGCAGACTAGATGGACCGAATGGTTCTTATCTGCCGACACATTCTATGTTTCTATGTTTCTATGGCCCTCTCGTAAATACATCTCTTTTCTGATTGGCTGCTCATCAAGTATGTTTTTTTGTTTTTCAAATCTTCCAACTAACAATACTAGGAAATGAGCAAGCAATTAGGACTGTATTTGTAGGGATATTCTTGTATATTTTATTGACTGTACATTTTAGATAATATAAATATATTAATATGCTATATTAAATGTAGATATAAGTTTCCACAGGGAAGGGGAACATGGACGCCACATGCATCATAACCATAATAATATCCAAGTTAGACATGGCGATTCTTATTTCAAATATATCTGCTACTATCACAAATAATTTGTTTTTACTCTAATAAATGTAAAAATAATTGTGACACATCCATTGCAAAATATAATTTTCATTTTATGAGTTGATGCAATGTAACTGATTACTGTTTGACATCAAGACAGTAATTACATTTAGATACAGGTAAAATAGCTTCTGAATTACCTTGTTTTTTTACCAGCTAAAAATCCTAAAGATGTTTGTTTGTTTGTTTAATTCAAATCATCTCAATGTAGTCTCTCCTTTTTCTAGAGCAAACCAAATCCACTCTGTGGTGTATGAATTATGTCCACATACACGTAAAAACTCTGGTCCGTCTACTTTAACAAACATTTATTCAGAGACAAAACAACATCAACATACAAATAATAACACACAATCTAAATAACTAGAACAACAACAACAGCTAAACAATAATAACAACTAAACAGTATAAGTAAAAATCATCAGATCTCACCCACACTTCACCAGGATAAAACCTAAAACAATGTCTGCTCACATCTACAGCCAGGAAAGAAGAGAGAGAAGTGAGTGATAGGGTGAGTGGTGGTCTCTTCCTAACTTGTAAAGGTATTGAATTACCTAATTACCATTTCAAAGGGTAAAGCTTATCCTCGTGTAAGAAAGTTTTACTTACATGAGCTTGGTCACATGGCCAGTGGTCACCATTAGTTTGATGACAGAATGTGACCACACACTCATCTAGAGATCACTTTTTTTAGAACGTTGTTCTACCAGTACGGGAGTTTAATTAGCCACTATCTCGAAGAAACACCTTGAATTCACGCTTTCATTTTAGATTGATGATTCAAGTGAACGGTAGATTTCCATGTTTCTAAAACTCTGTAAAACAGAAAAAATACTAAATATAGACATTTTAAAGCGCAGTCCGAACTTAAATGTGTGGTTTTTTTCGAGGTGGAATTAACGTTTTGGTGCTTAACATAGTGCATATCCTTTCCATATCTCAGGACTTACTCTTATTTATATCTTATCCTTGGTGATAAGTCACCATGTATTTCATTATTTCTAGATTCTTAGCCCCCAAGATGTATATCTTGTCTACTCCAATGTATTGCCTTCATATTGCCCTTTCAAATTGGGATATGGTTTTTCGATCCTTCTTTCTGGGTTCACGGATAACGCATTTTCAAGTGGAACCTGTAAACACAATAATTATATACATATTATGCTTATAATGTTCATATTCCTCTACTTAATTGTGTCCTCACCTGAATCCAACGTTGCCACAGCCCTACTTGCACAGCTTTCAGTTCTGCTCCACATGCTTTGAGTATTGTCCGATGACTATAATGGTAAATCGGTAATTGGATATGATAAAAAGAGGCAATGTTTAAAAAATGTACAGTATATTATGTATGTCTTTGAGATTTACACATAGCCAGATATACACAAATGCATACAACTAAAAGTGTTATTCCTTTTTCTCTAGGTATTTAGCAAAGCAAAACTGAAAATAAATTCCTTGGATAAACAGTAGAGCGTAGATGTCAAAATAAAATTTGCATTTGATTTGATTTAATTATCACAATACCTTGGTTTAAATCATTTGTTTAATTGCATTGGAAAAACTAGTTGGCATGCGCTCAAAATAATGTCATCCTCTTAATTATCAATAAAGCTAAATAATCTGTACTTCTCTCTAACTAATGACACGAGGCCACCGAGGATTCTGAAAAATTAGATTCATTTTTTTCACTGGAAATATTTCAAATAAAAGCATGTATTGTGTTTGATTTGCCCAACTATCCTTATAATGATTTATAATTGTATCCTCTGGTTTTCTGTCTCTGAGTTTAATTTAAGTTTGTGAACATATTTTACAAGGTTTTTATAGAGAGTCCAGTATTGTTTATGGTGGTTCTACTGACCTTCACAGACCTTGCTATTGACATTGGTGTCTTTGGCCAGTTATTTTGTGTTTACCCCAAGACCCAGGTCACCAGACCTCTAAGGTGGTGTTAGGGATGAGGCACATGAGGAATGAAAATTACACGTATCTTTGCTAGGGGTCTAGGACAGTTAATCACTCTCATTTCTCTGCTGACAGTAATAACCCCCCCCCCCAAAAAAAAAAAAAAAGAAACCCCTCTAAAACCAACCCTAAAACTCACCATAACCCCTGAGCCTAATAATAACCCGGAACCCTAATACTAACCCAGAATACTAATACTAACCCTAATTCCAACCCCTAAACTAACCCTGAACCCTAATACAAATCCGGAACCTAAATACTAACCTTTATTCCAACCCCTTATACTAACACCAAATCCAAATACTGCCTAATACCAACCCATAATACTAACCCCAAACCCTAATACTAATCCGGAACTTGATTACCAACCGATAATTCTAACCCAGAACCCTGATACTAACCTGGAAACCTAACACCAACCCCTATTACTAACCCGGAATACCTAATACTAACCCTAACATTAACACCTAATACTGACCCAGAACCCTAACACCAACCCCTATTACTAACCCGGAATACCTAATACTAACCCTAACATTAACACCTAATACTGACCCAGAACCCTAACACCAACCCCTAATACTAACCCAGAATACCTAATACTAACCCTAACATTAACACCTAATACTGACCCAGAACCCTAACACCAACCCCTATTACTAACCCAGAATACCTAATACTAACCCTAATACAATCCCGTAATACTAACCCAGAAACCTAATACTTAGCCCCAACACTAATCCCGAACCCCAACACTAACAGGTGCCATGAACTGTCCCATTACCAAATGTTTCGAGATGAACTGTCCCATCCCCCAACCATCAGTATGTCCCTCCTATTTCCCACTGCTTTCAACAACAAGAATACATTAATTACATAAACTAAGAAAATGAACGTTTTAATCTTTAAATAGTGCATCCTATTAGACATTTGCTGTTTGAAATAAGCTTATTAGTTTTAGGCCGAAGTAGGAATATTTAAAGAAGAAATCTGGAAAATATCTAAAAATATTTAAAAAATCAAAAACAAAGGCTTTAATTAAAAATTTTTTAACTAACCTGTGTTTTATAGAAGAGATCACTTCCTACCAATGGGGGATCAATAGGCATTGACATGAGTTTTATTAAAGCATTACACATGGTATTTCTAAATGAATTCTATCCATCAGTGCGCACCAACGTGTAAGACAGTCAGCTATTGCTTAGAGACTGTTTTGTATAAATGTTTGATGTTCTGTCTCTCAGTGAAAGTGTGTTGCAATTGATATTACTTTTTTTTTTACATATCTCACAAATTAAAGGGACTGCTCAATAAAGAGAAAATTGCAGGGAATTAAAAAATGTCACACTTAAGGCCAAAGTAGCCGAGAATTCTCCCATTCAACCTAAAGTGTTGGCCTGATGTTCTCCATTATCTGCCATTCTCTCTTTATTGAGTAGATACGTATGTGTGTTCTGCAATATGTTTCACCACTTGAACATCAGCCCTAGACATGCCTGCTAATGGCTACTGTAATCAGTAATGACTGGAAACTCTGCTATAAGCTTTGATATGGACTCTACACTGGCTTTCCTCTTTTCCTTTGCTATGTTCAGCTGTTGCCCTTTATTCAGAGATCTCACCAATGGTTATATTAATTGGTTAATGACTTAATTTAAACTCACATGAGCCAAGAATTGTTTAAAGAGTCCACAATACATTTAAGCATTAAATAAAATCAATTTAAATTGTTGTATTAACCTTAGCAGGAAAAAAAAAAAAACATGTTTGCAGAATTTGAAGGTTAACTACCCTTTATTTTACACTTGTGTTTTTAATATAGAAGCACTAGTTAAAAACTCACTGCCCCAAGTGTCAGGATAAACTGGCATGTAGTTTATACTCTGATCAGCAGCTGCCATGCTTCCTTGGGAATAAGGCAGTCTGGTCAGGTCAACAGCTGTCTCTCTCTGCTAGAGCAGAGTAAAGCCTTGTTTTTACTTGGGATCAGTAGAGGGGTCCATCTTCTAAACCCATGCAAAAATGAGGGTCTCGATGTAGTCTATGCACACCCCTGCTACAGGAAGACCCCGATCAAACGAGCAGGTCAAGCTCCCGCTCTGTGCTTGCCTTTGCTTCACATGTGAGCCAGAGCCAAAAGTAAACACAGCACATGATGTGTTAACCCTTGCTTCCTCTTAGAAAACAAGAGTTACAAAATGTTAAGTTATCTTGCGTTAAGTTATTTTATTAGTAGTATTATCAGTTTATTATTGCTTATCATTATTATACTTTCACGATGCTTTGCAAAGTTCCAGAATACTCTAAAGCATATGTTTAAAAGTACAAACACCGTAATCAAAAACATGCTGTATGTACCAAAAGCTTTTAGGGGAAGACATTAGTCAGAAGAGTGAGGGTACACTTAGACACTGTAACCAACCAGTGTGGAGCTTGTTAAAAAAAAAAAATTGAGTTACTGGATGACAGCAGTGACATCACAGTGTAAGTTCTAGGTAGCCATGGGCTTGTAGTGTCAACTATGCTGCTGGGGTGTATACATTTAAAGTCAATTTAATTAAAATGATATGGTGGCTTCAGGATCCACTTTCATACAAAAATGCATATTGCCTCTTCATATTGGTATGCAATTAATGGGTAATCAATATAAACATCCTAATGTATTGGCTTTAAGGATTAAGTTCCACCTTACTCATTTTCTGTATATTGTACATTTGTTACTATATATAATCTTATTTTAAAACCATGTACAATTTTAATTTGAAAATAATTTTACAGGGGCTTCTAAATTCCCAGCCGTCCAATCAGGATGCTTTTATTTACAGTTCTTAGGAAACAGCTGTTGAGTAAAAGACCTGTTAAGACAGATCTGTTTATTTTTTTTGATGTTACATAATGCAGAATTTATATAAAAATATTTTTTTCGGACACTGTTGGTGGCCCAGTCACTTTAAGTAAATCCAATAAAATGAACTTTTTAATATATTGACAATAATGCCATCTTCCCAAGGCTTCAAACTGAAGGTGAAGTAGACATCTTCCATATATTTTGAACCTAGCTAATTACAAATGAACACAAACTCCCTTTGGAACTATTCTTCTTTAGTCAGAAACAATTGATATTATGTCTATTTATAAAGATATGCTGTACAAATTCATTTTGCTAATCCCACGGGACAGATGTTAGGACAGGTGTAATAATAGAATACTGTCAAACACCCAGAGATTCCCTTATTCATGTTCCATTGTTCTCATCATGGATCAGACAGTATGAATTTAGATAGTTAAGAAAAGAGACAGCATTTTAATTGGTAATTAGGCATTATTTCACTAAAATCTATTTGAACATGAACAGTGTACATGTAATTAAAATATTTTCATTTTAGCGCTTACAGCCCTATATGTTAAGAAGCCCTATAGGTTAAATTTGTGTTGTTGTTTATCATTGAGCATGATTATATTATACATCTATTATTGCAATTCAATAACAATGGAATTTCAAACTTAAGGGCAAAGTAGCCTTTTTCTTCCAACATTCTCCCATTTAGCTGAAATAACAAAGACGTGGGATCCCTCTTACCAAGAAAGGGCAAAAGCTGAAATGGCTGGCCCTAGAGGATGTAACCTACTCGGGAGAGGAATCACAATTTTTTTGCTCGATTATACCATTACAGAGGAAACCTCTCCATTAGCATATCAGACTGGTCCCACCTATAACGGCAGTCCAGATCCAAATTGCCTGGCAGGTCTCCTCTGCATGAAGAACACAGCAACCACAGATGTCGGCCTTCATTGGCCTCGTCAGTGTGGTACGGCTGGTATAGCTCTCGGTGCATCGAGCTAGGGACCCACGTCTGGGCGTACCCCCAAAAAATCACGGATACTAACAAAGAAATGGGATTCCTCTCAGCGAGAACGGACAGAATTACCCTTCTCGATCACCTACAATTCTCTGCAAGTACCTTTTTCATTAATAAAGCCTGATAGGCTAAATATCAGTTACATGAGAAATATTGCTATGAGTATCAACGTAATTAATAAGAAACCATATGCGATACTATACTTTCTTCTGTGACAACAGTAGTACCTAATAAGTGAATACATCTGAAACCTAATATAGCCCAAGGCTATTGTTAAACTAGTGTCTTGTCTTGGATTTTTGGTTCTTTGATATGACTTAAAACATTGGGCTCTGCTCTTTTTAAACTGTTGACAGGTATAGAACATGGTATTATTAGCATTTATTTTGCAGTCCGTGTTGACTGCTATAACACACATTTATAAAACTGAGGCCCATTTGTATGCTGATAAGAGGTAAGATGGGGAGACCATCTGGCCATGGTCTGTAGAGGAACATTGGGAGGGTCTAGGACACTTATTCGCCTCATCTTCATTGCTGACAGTTCAGCGCGGCAGTTAGAATGCTGAACTGTCAGCAATGAAGAATAACGAGGCTGAACTGTCAGCTCTTACAAATGTAAAAGTAAAAAGAAAATAACCCCCCCTAATAAATGATTCCCAAACCCCAATACTAAAATTAACCCCAATACTAAAATGAATCCCCAAACCTTAATACTAACCCCGAACCCTAATACTAACCCCAACCCCTAATACTAACCCCCTAAACCCTAATACAAACCCCCGACCCTTAATACTAACCCCCTAAACCCTAATACTAACCCCCGAACCCTAATACTAAAATTAACCCCCTAAACCCTAATACTAACCCCCTAAACCCTAATACTAACCCCCGAACCCTAATACTAAAATGAACCCCCTAAACCCTAATACTAACCCCCTAAACCCTAATACTAACCCCCAAACCCCAATATTAAAATTAACCCCCTAAACCCTAATACTAACCCCCGACCCTTAATACTAACCCCCTAAACCCTAATACTAACCCCCGAACCCTAATACTAAAATGAACCCCCTAAACCCTAATACGAACCCCCTAAACCCTAATACTAACCCCGACCCCTAATACTAACCCCCTAAACCCTAATACTAACCCCCAAACCCTAATATTAAAATTAACCCCCTAAACCCTAATACTAAAATTAACCCCGAACCCTAATACTAAAATTAACCCCCTAAATCCTAATTCTAACCCCCTAAACAATAATTCTAACCACCCTTACTAAAATATACTAAAATAGCTAAAATACTTACCTTTAGTGATGAAATGTCCCTCGATGAAATCTCCAGCGATGAGCTGTCTTGCGGTGCAGAGTCGGTGAAGCGGCTGTGCGGAAGCAGCCGCGATGAAGTGTCCCATCCCCCATTGGGGGGTGGGAGGGCAAGGTATGTGAGTTGGCTTGTGTCTTTGTGTCAAAAGTTAGAGTAAGACTCATTAATATATTTGTAAATATAGGAGGGATTTAGAGAAAAGGGTGCCCCCAATTGAAGGGGACCCACTAATGAAAGCTCTACCCAGGGCCCACTAATATCCTAAAGTGGTCCTGCCTTAGATAATCTATTGGCAAAATAGGGCAAATCTGATATCACACAATATTATATGGCAACATTTCAATACATTTATAGTAGTTAAATATATACAAGAAGTACACGGGTGTTTATATAATGTATGAATACTGTATTTATGTTATTGCATTGCAGATCTATGGGATGTTAATTAGTATATGTTCTGTCCTTGTGTATCGATGCTGTATTACTCTTGTCGAGTGTTTTAACTTGTTTACTTGGTGATGATTCTCAGGCCCTTTTGTTTGATTCGAACAATTCCACAAGGGATGTACGTTATGTGTTCTCATCTTCTGCATTAGAAGGTGTGTGTTGTGTGCATGACATCCCAGGATTTCAAGCGAAGTCTAACAGCTGACAAGAATGCAGATCTATCAGGAGAGTATCAGTGCAGGTTTAGCCTGGCACTATATGCAGCAAAGATGAAACTATATGATGCATTGCTGCAAGCTTGTTATTTCTGATTTATTAACACAGTACTGACCAGGGCTGGCCCAAGACATTGTGTGGCCTGGGTCTGATATTTAAATGTGTCTCCCTCACCTCCTGCATATATACACACAGGGTCACACATGCAGCCATGCTCACAAAGATAAACACACAGTCACGCACTTTCACACACACACAGTCATGGCCACACATATAACTATATAAACAGTCAAATACACACAGTCACACATACTCATGCACACACACATAGGTATACACTCAGTCATACACAGTCATAGACACACACAGTCACTCACACACACACAGCCAGACGTTTGTTTTTTTAAATGCTCTCTCCCCCCCCGTCTCCAGCTCAGTCTTGGATTCTGGAAGCGGCAGTCCCACTGTCATGTGGCACCTATTGCTTTGGCCGTAAGGGGATGGCTTTATCCCCTTGCACTGTTCTCCCAGCAGGTCCGAGAATGTGACAAGGGTGGGCATTTACTGATTTTTTTAAAGTGCCTCCTGGGTCCTTGGACCCACCTGAACCTACTGTAGGACCGTCTCTAGTTGTGGCTAGTTGCAGTAGACTTGATTATACCCTGATTTCTTTCTATGTTTGTAAGCAGAAATGTGCCAGGCACACATCACATACTTAACTGGCAAGGGGAGAAGATAAATGTAACACAAGACAAGCCAAAAAATGCAGAAAATGTCCCTTTACAGGATAGTTGCCTATATGTCCATTATGTTCAACTACTTCCATTTACCAACATATTCCACTATATCACAAATGTACTGCAATATTAATATTATGGTTTTATCATTATTATCATTAACATTTATTATATTCCACATTGCTGCACCTTTGGGTAGCAAACAGCATCATAGACTAAGCATCTGGAGTGAAGTAGCTATCATGCAGTCCCAATTTTCATCCTCCGTTGTGCACATATGCACATTTTGGGCGTTATGTCTATGGACCACATGTGTTCCAGCACTCTTACAGGTCTATTCACAAACATTTGACTTTTGGTGGCCGATTTTCATTTTGAGACTAAGTCATATTCAGCTCCCGTGTTTGACACTCAAGTTTGAATGCCCCCACTGAAAGTAATGGGAGGCAAAATGATCAAAGCTATTTTTGATGCTAATGGGGCTATTCACTGAAATGTGAGTTGAGGTGAGTAGTAGGTGAGTTAAGGTGAGTAGCAGGTGAGTTAAGGTGAGTAGCAGGTGAGTTGAAGTGAATAGCAGGTGAGTTGAAGTGAATAGCAGGTGAGCTGAGATGAAAAGCAGGTGAGTTGAGGTGAGTAGCAGGTGAGTTCTGGTGAATAGCAGGTGAGTTAAGGTGAGTAGCAGGTGAGTTGAAGTGAATAGCAGGTGAGTTGAAGTGAATAGCAGGTGAGTTGAAGTGAATAGCAGGTGAGCTGAGATGAAAAGCAGGTGAGTTGAGGTGAGTAGCAGGTGAGTTGAGGTGAATAGCAGGTGAGTTGAGGTGAATAGCAGGTGAGTTGAGGTGAATAGCAGGTTAGTTGAGGTGAATAGCATGTGAGTTGAAGTGAATAGCAGGTGAGTTGAAGTTAATAGCAGGTAAGCTGAGATGAATAGCAGGTGAGTTGAGGTGAATAGCAGGTGAGTTGAGGTGAATAGCAGGTGAGTTGAGGTGAATAGCAGGTGAGTTGATGTGAGTAGCAGGTGAGTTGATGTGAGTAGCAGGTTAGTTGAGGTGAATAGCAGGTGAGTTGAGGCGAATAGCAGGTGAGTTGAGGTGAATAGCAAGGGAGTTGAGGTGAATAGCAGGGGAGTTGAGATGAGGTGAGTTGAGGTGAGATGAACATTTTTCAAATTTAGCTATTCATTGTGCAGGGACAAACCTGGTTAGTTCCCCCGCAGATGCATGCCATTTTATGCCTTCCATTTTATTCTCACACTAATGACAACTACTTTTTCACTAGTGATTATATTTTGGAAGCACAAGAGAAAAACAAAGTGTATTTTTCCTGCAATACTAAAGCCAATTTTGTTTTGTACCAGTCCTGCCAGGGAAATACTGACTGGATATCCATCCTAATCCTAATTCAATATCCTGACCAGTAAGAAAGAAACGAAAGAAAGCAAGCTAAGTGATGCACACTCATTCAAGAAACAGGAAGGGTTAATCAGTTCTGTGGAGCACTGATACAATCACTATCCCAAATGGGAGTCAACTACACTATTAAACGTAAACGGGATCTGCTCTGTTCCTTTCTTTCTTGTTTTTAATTAACTTACAGTGTACAGCAGGTTTCTCATTTATCTCATGTATTATGTATATTCTGAGCTGCTTTTCCTTTTTTGACTTTGACTTTAGAGATATCTTCCAAAAAAATAAAAGAATGGAAAACAGCAGGCATCCAGGCACCCCAAACATGCACGCCAAACATGCACGCACCCCAAACATGCACGCACCCCAAACATGCACGCACACCCAACATGCACCCCAAACATGCATTCCAATTATACCTTCATCCAACAGCACCAATTCACAAGTTCCCTTTCTCTGAGACTTCACCACCCTAAGATCTCAAACTTCCATTGCTCCTTAATCATTAATTAATCTCATTAATCTCATTAGCACAGTGTTCTATGTGATCAGTGTCAGTTAATAAACTCGCCTACAATAATCTGAATACATGCTAAAAAAAAATAAATATATATATATAAATTTTTTGAAGGTTTTTACATGGGTGAAAATTCAAACTGGTAGTAGTTTGATATGGATTACTTGATATTTACCTGGAGAAGATATAGCTCTGCTAAATTGAGTATCCCTTATACAAAATTACTGGGACCAGAAGGGTCGTTTGAGATAATGAATCCTTTTCACCAGTAAGATATATTAAAGCCTCTCAGCAGTATCACTGCCAATACTGTACAGAGCAAATAAATCACTTTTACTGTGATGTAGCTCTACAGTGTGCTAGCAGACTTGCAAGTAAATGCATAGGTTAAGAGATAAAAAATAGTTTTACATGTGTCTGTGGCATCTCCTGTTCATGACCTGTGGCTTGATTTGCCTTAATGACCTTACTTTCAAGGGAACATGTGTAATTTGCACATCAAGCCACAAGGTAATGTTATAAATTGACACCACAAACACAAAACACACGTTTCTCTTAATTGAGGCATTTACTTGAATACCATGGGGTTTATTCACTAAAATGTGAGCTGAGATGAACATTTCATCTCACTATTTTATCCATACATTGTGTAGGGACAAACCTGGTGAATTACTCCTGCTAAGCAAACTCACTAAGATTGTCTCCACTCAGTTTATAGCTAAACTGGTGAAATGAAACTCACCTCATCTCACCTTTTAGGGAATACCCCCCACAGTATAGCTCTTTTTTCATTTTTTCCTACTCTACATTCACAGTCCGTACGATGTTTTCTTTTCATACATTCACAGAAGGAACGCTATTTAGATGACAGGATCCTTTTCACCAGTCTTTGTTTAGAATATAAAAAAAAACCCCAACAAAACATGAGATACTGTCCACTCAACACACCTATGATAAGTACGAAGCAAACATTGTTTTAAAATGCAATAGAGCTTAATCCAATTTCACGGGGAGTGTATATCGCCCCATTCAGCAATTATTGCATTGAAATTTTCGATGAAGAAGCCAACGTTACTTCGTTATGGATATACGGAATGAAAACGCGTAGGGATTCAGCACAGTTTATTCTCATTGCTAAGAGCCCTGTGGGGAGTTCTTTGTATCAGCTATTTTCTAGGTTATATGCTTTCCAATATTTTCTTATGCCCCGAAGGATTACTCGTTGTGTGAGTCTTTATTACATGTTGTTACACTTAGAAATTAAAGTACTAATATGACTGTATGAACATAGTGCTTTATGCCTCTCTGATGGAACGCATACAATTCTATGTTTCTATGTTTCTATGTTTCTATGTTTCTATTTTATTTAAAGAGACATTAACACCCAATCATGTTTTTGTGTATGTGTGCCTTTAAATTCCATGAATCCCATGACCAAAATATTCTAACAGAACTTATTTCAGTCCTGCTTTTTGTTAAAGGACAGTACAGATATTTTAATTCTACATCCATAGTAATCTAAGGAGGAGAATTGTACATAGGCATGCAGAAATATGACCATACGCTCCTGAGTTCCACATAGCGAAACACATGATTGAGATTATTTGGGTCTATTCACTAAGCAGTGAACTGTTGTTCAAAAACCATGCAATACGTGCCAGGATGGAGAATTTGACCATCTCTATTTTGACCAGATTCCCCACAATTCACATTTTAGTAAAAACATGCACATACAAAACAATATCTGAGCACTGGGGGGGTGCGTACCTATGGCATACTTTCTTTCTGTCGAGGGCGGAGCTTGGAAGATCAGATCGTTAGCGCTAGTGGGAATACTCCAGTTTACTCCAGGAAAGGATATCTTACTTGCAGGATTGCAGTCCCGAATCCCGCTGTGCTCTAGCTCTGTCCTGAAATCAGGACTGTCCCGTGCTACACAGGACAGGTGGGAGGCAGAAACCCTGCTTAACAGCCCAGTGCATGGGCACAGGAGTGGCTACATCTCAACAATGCTTAGCATTCAACCTCAGAATGCCACAAGCATGCAAACACTCTCAATGCGCCTGTGGTCATGCACGAAATACAGATACGAGCAGGAAGTGAATTTGAAATATATTATATTGTGCTCTCTATGTTGATGGGATTTTGTCATCCACACTAATGGTTCTGTCATCTGCATATCATACGAAGCAGCTTTCACATACCAGCCAAAGTCCTGGTCAAGGTGAAGTCAAAGGGGGGCAGGGTTATGTGATATCATGTGACCATGTGTACGCCTCAGAGATTGAGGCACAGCCTCCCTGGTACATAGTTTAAACACAATGCAGCAATATTTCTGGGGACAGAACTCCCCCCCCCCCCTCCCCCCACCAAATAACAGGGCTGTTGGTAACTATTCATACAGAAGATGGAACTGACAAGGGAATTACAAACCTAAGGCCAAAGTAGCTGAAATATACACCATTTCAGCAGTTCTTTAAACTCTGCTCTTTTGGCCTTAAGCTTGTAATTCCATTGGCAATTTCCAGACATTACCTCATTTGTGAAAAAAGCCTTTGCTCTCCCAAACCTTATAGGGTCTACTCAATAAAGAGGGATTTGCAGGGAATTGAGAGGGGAATGTCAAACTTTAGGCCAAAGTAGCCGAATTGCAAAAATTGTCCCATGCAGCTGAATCTTAGATATATATTCTAATCTTAGAATTTTTTCAACTCAGCTACTTTGGTCTTAACTTTGAAATATCCATCTCCATTACTTGCAATTCTCTCCTGATTGATTAGACCCTTTATAAAACCAACATTAATGTTATCGTACATATTTTTAGGGTGCCAGCTACATACAATCTATGTGTTGTGGCTTTTTCTGCATTATTCAAGATACCAGGCCTTCGGAGACTAATGACTCAACTTTACAAAATGCATACTGTTACTTCAAATATAACCCTCATTCCTAAATACCAGGGGAGTTATTTTCCTGTGTTTCCTTGCAGTTTCCCTTATCTAATTATTGCACATCTAAATAAAGGTTTTGCTTCTATATGCCTTGATTAATTGGATATGTATTTCTCTATCAGGTCAGTAATCGCTAAAGGATTGACGACAAGCTTCTGAAATCAAGTAAGACTTTATTTGGAGAAATGCAATTACTTTACAATTAAAAGATCTTCTGACATATATGACACATTAGTCTGAAATTAAATTTGTTATGGAGAAAAATAATTAAAATAAATCAATGTTTCAAAAAAAAAAAAAAAGTATTACCTTCTTTAATCAGAATTTTGAGTATAGCTGTTAGGAGGATAGCAGAAATTTAATAAGGGATGAGTTTAACCGCAAATCAAATGCACTTAATAAATTAATGCACTGTTATTTATGATAGAAAGTCATACCAAGAATGTGACATTTAATTATAATAAGTCTAAATCATCAACAAAAAGGACGTCCATTGTGTATTTCAGGCAGGAGTTGAAATTCTTATTGCGTATAAAGTAAATTTGCATTTTGAGATTATCACACAATACAAATTTACTCCTAAAGTGACTAAATAGCAAACAGTTTTTGCCTTGTTGATACAGACCAGTTTTATTCGTCGATCCTATAAAACAGGGGAGAGGGGTTCACCTAATGTCCATGATGTCCAACTACCGTATTTGCTCGATTATAAGACGAGGTTTTTTTCAGAAAAAAAATTCTGAAAACTACCCCTCGTCTTATAATCGAGGTCGTCTTAGAATCTGACCTCAAATTGAGGTCAGACTATAAGACTGGGATCCAGGTCCCCAGCAGAGCTGCAGGGGACCTGGATCCCCCTCTCTAACAGCAGGGGATGTCTGCGCGATGAGCGCAGACTCCCCCTGCTGCCGCCGGCACGACCGCCGGGGCTTCTATGATGAAGCCGGGTACTTCCGGCTTCGTCATAAAAGTCCCGGCGGTTGTGCCGGGCGGCAGCAGGGGAGGTCTGCACTCGTCGCGGCTGTCCGTCATAATTGACGGAGGTGTCGGGCAGCATGGAGGATGTCTGCACATATCGTGCAGACATCCCCCGGCTGCCCCCACTAACCACCAGGGAAAGAGAACAAGGTGAGGGGGGTGGGTGGAGGGAGGGATGGGGGACCAGAGAAACAAGGGGAGGGAGGGGGGACCAGAGCAACAAGGGCAGGGAGGGGGTGGGCAGAGACAGAGACAAGGGGAGGGAAGGGGGGAAGACACAGAGACAAGGAGGGGGAAGACACAGAGGGAAGGGAAAAGGGGAAGAGAGAGACAAGGGGAGGGAAGGGGGGAAGAGAGATACAAGGGGAGGGAGGGGGGAAAGAGAGAGACAAGAGGAGGGAGGGGGGCACAGGGGGAGAGAGAGACAAGGGGAGCAAGGGGGGAGTCAAAGGGAGGGGGAGAGAGAGAGAGAGACAACACTAAGGGGGGGGAGAGAGACAAAGTTGGGGGCAAGGGAAATAGAGAGGCAGCATTGGCACATAAAAGGAAATAAAAACAATAAATGCATTTTTTGATATAATTTTTTTTATTAAAAAAGACAATTTACATGTTAATATATACAAGTTGAACTTTTTTCCAATACGGTAGTCTTATATTCAGGCTTTTAGTTTTTTTCCTAAAGGAATATACAAAGTTTGGGGGGTCGTCTTATAATCAGGGTTGTCTTATAATCGAGCAAATACGGTTATAGGCACCCATATATGTGGGTTGTATACCTATAACATCTCAAAGAAGAGGTCCACCCAAGGATGATCTGTAAGGCAGCACCAATATGTGTTTAAAAAATCTATACTTACTTAAATAAACATATTCAAGTGAATGGTGTAGCTATAATACAAAAGTAAGTAATAATAGTGTTATACATTCCAATTAAAAACAGGAAATTAAATGGAAATGCACTCACAAGAACGGCTACATTTGTGGCCTGGAGCACAGATAGTTTAAATTGTAGATGTCAGCGATAGGGTCAAAAGTGGTGATGAGGTCTGAGGAAAACTGGACATAAGAACATGAAAGTGTAAGAGGAGAGAATCCACCCCACATCTGAGGACAATCACCAAGCCAAACACCAGTCTTCCAAATGCCGGTGGTGATCTGCTGTTAGTTTGCAGCTGGGCATCTCTGAAATACGGAGACCAAAAAGTGTCGAAAAGGTGCGGGAATTTATGTGTTTCGTCTGTGAGACATCGTCAGAATCCAGGTACTAAAACAGACTTATTTAAGTAAGTAAAGTTGACTTAAACACATATCGGCATTGATCCTTGAGCAAGTTTACTCTTTTTATTTGTATCAGTTTGAAGTGTATGTGTGCTACTATTTTCCCTTGCTGCTGGTTGACTCCATCCTTTGGCCACTCCTTTCATCTCCTTTAGTTACATATAATATATCATAAGCTCCACAGTGTACTTACCATACTACACAATATCTATATTTTTTTCTGTTTGCAATTTTGGGTCAACTGCCATGTTTCTATAATAACAGATAAGCCGGTGTTACAATTTTGTGCACCCTCACTATCATTTGTAGCAAACAAAATAATTCTGCATCTCAAAACTGCATTTCGGAGATCTATACAGAAGCTCCGTGAATGAGCATTCCAGAGGGACGTTATTATCTGAAAGTAGACACAAAAATGCTAGTCAGGCAAACAAGACCCAAACATATGGAAAAAACTGCTTTGAAATCTTTAACTTAGGTTACTTTAGTGCAAAACACATTGGGGGTGGTGTATAAGCAGTTACACATATATATCACCAGAGCATATATGGCACAGTTATCGCAAACTGGTGCCTTTTGGGAAGGGTAAGCATTGTACATTGGCACATGCAGAGATGACGAAAGCATCAGGAATTCATAGCTATCAACGTTATTTTTTTCTTTTCATTTATTCAAAGGAACATTAAAGGTATATTTCACTTGTCCTTTTAATATAGAATATATTAATATAGGAAGAAGGCAGCCATCGGGTTGGCGACTAGTTGTTTCTGCTTTCACAAAAAGAGACCCTCGTTTTAACATGGGATAAGCAGGGGTGACTATAACTAGGTCCCTCCTGATGATCCCATGCAAAAACGAGGGTCTCTCTCTGCGCTAGCAGTGAGAGACCCTCGCATTCAGCAGTTGGAGCCAGACGAGCCCCCGCTCTGATTGGCTTTGACAACCAGGAACTGCTGTGTCTCAGATGTGAGACACAGCAGAGAGTAAACCTACGTGTGTCTATTAAGATACATGTAGGGTTAACGCTAAACTCTCAGGACATGATTTTTAACCATTGCTTTCTTCAAGGAAGCAAGGGTTAAATACAATGTAATGTTCCTTTAAAGGATTTAAAAAAAAAAAAATGTTTACAAATGTATAATGTAGAAATGCATCCTGTGTCCATGTCTAAATTATACCACATACCTTTGGTAACACCCTACTCCTTAAAATACAGACCAAATGCTTGATTTATCCCTTTCGCTTGGTCCGCGACATCATACTTTGCTTCAAAGTAAAACACTCTTTAGAGTGGAGAAAAAAATTCTCCGCGCAATTATCATTTGGCTAAGTTACACTTGTGTGCCGTGAAAGGTAAATTCTGAAAGAAAAAAAGTGATGTTTAGATATGCGGAGGCATGATTTAAATGTTTGTTCATTCAGATTTGTAATTCAAACATGCCTGCCAACCACACTGCTCATAAGCAAGCATTAATTATTCTGATATAAACTTCAAATATGATCCTGAATTACATTTATAGAATCATATTTCTTTTATGAATATTTGCTTTTCCTATGTGGTTTATTTCAGATCCACCGAAACTTGGAACATATTCAATTGAAATATTCAGGCAATGAATTGTGACATTTTTTTGCTAACTTGATTAAATAAATTCCATCCAAAAAATATTTATGAATTCAGAATGCGCCTCTCTACTTTGCATGGAATGCGGATCAGGTTTCCGGGTTTTTTTTTTGTATTCTTTGAGAGCTAGGTGCGCTGTAATATCAAGAGGTAAGTCACACTTCACTTGATACAATCTGGTTACAACCGATGGGAAAAGAATGGAGAATTAATCCTGTCTTTGTTGAAATCTTAAAGTTGAACTCAACATTTTTAGTGTTTCCTTTAAAGGAGCACTCACAGTGCCAAATTATATATATATATATATAGAAAATCCAAAAGCGGTGCACTCAGCTATGGGAAGCAGCAGGTTCAAAGTGCCCGGGTGCTGTGCAGCAGAAAAGCATACAAGTCTTGATAAAGGTTCCTGAGGGGGACCGAAACATCGACTACTTATATGCTATATCGTCTGGAGTATCGACTAAAAAGATTACTATAAATTTATTGAATCAGTCCCGTGAGTGCTTGCTTTCTACTTTCTTCGTTGGACTTGTATATATATATATATATATATATATATATATATATATATATATAAATTATATGTACTATTTTTTGTATCATTTTAAAGCAAGTGTTGTATCATTTAATGTAAACAAAGGGGAAAAAGATCTGGCTAAGACGTTTTTCCCTCTACACTTCCTGTCTCATAAAACCTGTATATAATATATAGTGAAGTTATTGCTTGTGCTACATTGTATCACACAGAGATAGCGTTAACAGTAACAGTTCAGCAGTAGTTCAATCCTCTCTGATTATCTTGTTCGTTCGGTTTATAGACTTTCGATTTATAGAATACATAGAATTACATGTATTCTATAAACCGAAAGTCTATAAACCGAACGACCTTATAGACTTTCGGCTTATAGAATACGTGTAATACTATTGGCTTTCTATAAACCGAACGAGAGCCCCGTTCATAAGAAATTATTATGAATGGGGACTCCATTCCCACCAGTAGTCACCTACCACCGAACCGCTGCTATATCACTGCACTAAGACTGCTGCAAACTTGAATCAGTTTATTTTTTTTTTTACTAGCGTATGCGGTGCTGGTTCTACCATTTAATGTATACCAATTAACTTCTACATCTGCTAAGTCATTTTATGGATGGGCAGACTAGATTAAAATGCAATTTATCTGATAATAACATTGACTGCAACAAAGTTACACTTGTTTTTACAGATTTCTGTTAAGCACATATGTAATTTATATGTTTACTGATGTTAGACCAGATGTACCAATCCAATACATATTGCCACTAATTGGTTTAATTTCTTCACTATAATATATTTACCAACAATGTTATTTGGGTATATGGTCAACAACTGCTACTAAGTAAACATTCCTACGTACCGATTTTTAAGCACATATGGATCGCATATATGTACCCTAGTCAGACCAGAAGTATCAATTAATATATATTGCAAGTATTGAATCTCTCTACTCAAGAGGTGCTAGTAAATACTATCTCAGGTCTCATTGGGTTAGCTGGATTACAAGTGTTTTGTCCCATTCATACTATGTGTCTCCTTCCATCTAAATGGTAATACAAATTTCACAGCATGATCTCTGTTAGCCACAGTGTATGTGCCAAAATTTAATACAACAATTGTTACCCCTGTTAGCCACAGTATATGTTTCCCAAGTTTGTACAACAATTGCTACATTGTGTATATATACTCCCTTGGATACCCGGAAAGCTTCTGCAATGGCTGTGACAAAGCATGTTGACATTCGTCTGAAAAATAAGAAAGGAGGGTGGGTGGTTTCAACAGGTAGGGAGAAGATGTTTGTTAAAAATGTCTGCCTGATTAAACAAACTGTGTCCCCAAGAAGCCTCTGTCTCCGCCCTCCTTAGCTAACTGGCCAATGGGCTGTCATAGCCCTTCTCATCACCCTGTCAAGAGTACCTCCCCAATTCTTTTTGGGAGATATGGACCAGGTGGAAATCCAAATCATTCCTAGTGGTCCCTGGGATGTGAACCCAGTCCTACTTTTTTTTTTAAATTATGTTTGGTGGATGTTTTTGTCTACCTTCCACATATGTTTATTGAATTCGTACTTTATCCTGTAATACCAAAGAGGAAGACATAATTACATCAAACCTTACATCTGAAAGATACTCTGTGAAGGGTATATGGAATTCTTGGTATTCTTTTAAGGCACAGTAATTAATAAATCAATAATATAATGGACATTTATCTCCATTGCCTGTTTGGTCTCTAGCAAGGAGCCATTATTTCAGTAAAGCTAATGTAATGTGGAATATTCTGAAAGTATGCTGACAATCATATCTACTATTCCCTTGACTGATCCTCCTGACTAATTCCCGTTCAGCTTAGGTCAGCAACGATGCACAAGGGAGGATAATAAAGAAATATTAAGCATTTACTGTACCATTAACAATTGCATACGCACCTGCAATGAACATCAGCATTAGGAATGGGACTAATGATAGGCCACTCGAGTCAAACAAATTACAAATATTAATTAACTAGGTTTAAAAATTCATGATTCAAATTCCCAATCTTAACACATTTATGTTAAATCGCCATCTTTTCATTATTATTAGCATATGTGACCGATAAAATGTCTGGTAAGAATGGGAACAAGACAATATTGGTTATTAATATTGTATTGATGTGTATGCTTTTTGCTGCTTATTATTGGACAGGATTATAGGATAGATATGTTATTGTAATTATTAGTAATTGTAGGCTTCCAAGTACAAATATCACTTGAGGAGCTACTCAATAAAGTCCTGAGGCCTGAGACAAAAGTATAGAACATAGAAACATAGAATGTGTCATCAGATAAGAACCATTCGGTCCATCTAGTCTGCCCAATTTTTTTTTGAGTACTTTTATTAGTCCCCCGTTTCCGGTCTTATAGCTAGGATAGCCTTGTGTCTATCCCACGCATGCTTAAAATCCTTGACTGTGTTTACCTCTACCACTTCTGCTGGAAGGCTATTCCATACATCCAGTCATAGGTTATGTATGCCAAATGAAACGTGTTAACACTGTTCTCTCACTTTACTCATGGCATCTAATTTTCATCATGGAACCCCATAGTTGCTTACCATATATAAGTGCAAATAGTTTTTCTAAATTTGGTAATTGTGTATATTTTCACTGGAAAAGATACTAGGGCATATATTCAGTTATGTCCAAGGGACAAAATGGTGTAGTTAGAGTTTCGGACCACTTCGTATCACATTGTTGATCCAAATTGCCCTTCAATTTGGGCTATTTAAAAACCCCAAATCTAGTCAGAAAATTAAAAATAAATGGCCCCATGGGGACAAGCACTGGCAAAATGCCCCCAAACTAAATATATCGGGGAAAAAATAGGGAGATTAACCCAGCGCTTAATCTTAATGTGAGCTGCACTTAATAAGTGTGTTCCTAAACCACACAAAACATACAAAAATTACAAAACAGAAAAAAAGTGCGCTTTACATAAACTGTGGAATATATGTAGTACCTAATATATACAATAGGTGAGTGAAAATGGTGATACAAAAGTAACTTCAGGAGAGATAAAATCTCCCTTTGGATTTTGCACTCACAGACTCCAAGTATAAAATATGCTCATCAGACGATATTCTTAAAAAAGATTCGGTACTTCAATTTTCTTTAGAACTCCAAAGACAAGGAAGAAGTGGAACAACAGATGAGTGGCATAAAACAGGTTTTAATATAAAAAGAACAAATATCTGCTTACATGAAGGGTTTCCTGAGATCAGCAAGGTGGGCGCCACACTTTGGTCTGTATGAGGAAAAACGCTTCTGCAGTGTTCTTTAAAATGAAATAATAACAAAGTCCTTAAGGTAAAAAAGCAGGTGAGTCCAGCCGCTACGCGTTTCGCCTACAAAACGTTTTCGCCTAGTTGAAGCCATTGTAGGCGAAACGCGTAGCGGCTGGACTCACCTGCTTTTTTACCTTAAGGACTTTGTTATTATTTCATTTTAAAGAACACTGCAGAAGCGTTTTTCCTCATACAGACCAAAGTGTGGCGCCCACCTTGCTGATCTCAGGAAACCCTTCATGTAAGCAGATATTTGTTCTTTTTATATTAAAACCTGTTTTATGCCACTCATCTGTTGTTCCACTTCTTCCTTGTCTTTGGAGTTCTAAAGAAAATTGAAGTACCAAATCTTTTTTAAGAATATCGTCTGATGAGCATATTTTATACTTGGAGTCTGTGAGTGCAAAATCCAAAGGGAGATTTTATCTCTCCTGAAGTTACTTTTGTATCACCATTTTCACTCACCTATTGTATATATTAGGTACTACATATATTCCACAGTTTATGTAAAGCGCACTTTTTTTCTGTTTTGTAATTTAAATATATCGGGGGCCAGTGTTACTTGCCATGACCAACCACTTTTAACAAACAGGACTAGGAGCTGAGCAAATGCCAAAGTAGCTCTGCCCCCCACCCCCCCTATGATAAATGAAGCTGGCCCTTTGCAATACACATTGGGGGTAGAACAAATAGTCCCCTATAAAAAATGGTGCTGGTGTGGTCAGTGCTCCTGTACAACATTTGTCTTTTGATATGTTAATGAGGACACAACTCCAATGACCTCATCTAAATTAAGTCTCTTCCTGCGTTGCCTGCCTCCTGCATGCATGGGGCAATCTGTGATCTGTGATGGGTTATAATGGGTCTTTTGGTTGAAAACTAGGATTAAGGTTATTCTTGGGAGAATGGGGTATTGTTTGTTGGACTGTCACTAATTATTGTATGTTACTGTGTTACACCACATATGGCGACCACGAATCTCAGACTTCTACAGCAGATATTTGTGAGGCCAGTGACTAAAGTGCATTTTAGTACACAGCGCAACTGCAGTGCTGGGAGCCTCTACAATGGATCCCACTTCCTATTTTATCAAGGGGGCGAGGGCCTGGCAAAGGACCCTTAGCCCCATTAACCCCCAACTAATTCCTTTGGTCTGGGGGCTTCCCAAATGGACCTAATAAAAATAAAACAACCCCCCAATCGACCCAAAATCTTATGCAATTTCCGACTTTGGGTCAAGTTTTGCTATACTGAGTAGTTGAATGTAGAAAATTGGTAATTAATCTGTAAATATCGATCTGGCCCCATTTTGATGGCAGATTAAGAAGATGAGTAGACCCTTCAGTATCCTACTTTATTAATACACTGCTGCAGTAAAATTATTTCAGAACAAGCAAATTATATTCTCTGGTACCAATATGGCAATAATTCATTTTATTCCTTTTATTAAGGTAATAAACTAATGATAATGAGTAACCATATGCTGCAATGCAAGACTCCATGATAGAACTCTAATGGGACAGAATGCAGAAAGTGTAATATATTACTGAAATAACCTCCCAGCAGCTTTAGTAATGCCATAAGTTTTCCAACACATACATGTCCAGCGAATTGAAGAGAGGCTATGAAAAAAGCAGGGCTTCTTTGTAGAAAAAGGGGCATGTTAGGTGAGCCGAGCCGTAATTATCCACCATCAAATTATACATTTATATGTCTAAATGAGGCTTGTACCATTGTTTAAGTGATATAAGGAACATAAAAAAATATATATTTGAAAGGAGAGTTGACTCAATCAACCGTAGAGTGGAGCAGTCAGAGTTAACCAATGATAGCATTCATGATGTAGGGGGTAGAATCCTTGCTGATAGTGAATTCTTTATGGTCCAATTTACACTTCCACAAACTCCAGAAACACTGTGAGCAAGTACAAGAGTTATAATTTAACAAAATCTTTGAATTGTCTGTGATTATCAATGCACGTGTCTATATATAAAGAGCCACTAAGCTTGTTAATCCCTTGACACATCCTGTAGTTCCAATCATGCTTTTCCTGCCAGCATACAGTGATCAGTGATCTGTCAGATTTGATCGCTGTGACAGCCAATTACAGCTTCCGGGTATGGTTAGCTGTCAAAGACAGTGCCTGGCTTTGACAGCTTTAGTCTCTCCCTGCCCCACAGCAATCGTGTGGCAGAGAGACATGCTCCTGTGCCCCTAACACCCATGTTGTTTTTAAAGTTGGTCTTAGGCTTAAGGCCAGAGTTAGGGCTAGGGCTACAATGTCACTAATGGTAAAGTCTTCCACTTTGCCCCAAGCACCCCACAGATCCCAGAATGTAATAAAAAAAAAATACACTTTTTAAAAAAGTTGGTCTTAAAGCTAGGCAAAAATAAGGGCTAGGACTACAGTGTCAATATAGATAATTCCGAAAAAAAATAAATGTTTCGGATAAATCAATGTGCTACTTGTGCTTATTGCCTTATAACTTGCACAAAACAAAACAAAAAAACACCTTAAGAACATGGCATATTTCTAAACTCAGGATAGACTCAGCAAAGAGTAGAATCTATGTAGCAGGTTTTTTCATTAGCATTTTGTAAATGTGTAAAATATTTTTCAAGTCAAAGTTTTATGTTCCATCATATTTTATTACTTTTTTTGTCAATTATAAATCTAAAAAAAATACCTTCTTATCCTGGAAAAAAAGCAACATATAATTTGCGTGGGTGCAGTAAATGAGAAAGAGGAAAATTACAGCTGAACACAAAAATAATGTAGACATGTTAAAACAGGCATTGTCCAGCACAGCAACATTTTTTTATAAAGTCTGGTCATGAACGGGTTAAGATTCATACAATTTTATCACCTGACTGGCAACCTCAACGATTGACTGGAAAGTACGCAAGCTGATCCTGTTGCTGACTGTCATGCAATATTAGACAGCCTGAGTTTTACTTCTTTTCAAGAGAAGGGACTATGTATGTCAAAACAAGGGTATGTATATTGGGACTATTCACTAGAAGGTGAGTTGAGTTCAGTAGGAGGTGAGTTGAAGTGAATAGCAGGTGAGTTAAAGTGAATAGCAGGTGAGTTAAAGCGAATAGCAGGTGAGTTAAAGCGAATAGCAGGTGAGTTAAAGCGAATAGCAGGTGAGTTAAAGCGAATAGCAGGTGAGTTAAAGTGAATAGCAGGTGAGTTAAAGTGAATAGCAGGGGAGTTAAAGTGAATAGCAGGTGAGTTGAGCAGGGACAACTGTGCAGGGACAAACCTGGTTAGTTCCCCCGCTAAGTGAACTCATCAGGTTTGCCCTGCACAATGTATAGCTTAACTGATGAGATGAAATGTTCATCTCACATGCTATTCACGTCATCTCACCTGCTACTCACCTCATCTCACATTTTAGTGAATAGGCCAATATGCTTGAGCAGAGAAGAGCAGTCTGGGCCTACCATCCTTAGGGATCATTCCTTCTGAACTGTAGAATTAACACTCCCCCCAGAATCCTGTGTTAATGGTGCGGTATTTTGGAAGATCAAGATGAGAACCTGCTCTGTTAGGTTGACAATCATTAAAAAGTAATGAACTGACAAGTGAACTTTAAAAATTAGGTATTAGTAGATGTGGTAGGAAACAATTCCAACTTGCCCATCTTTCCAGCTATGCAAATGCATGCTCTTGTAGTTTTCTTGTCAGTCGACTGAAGTTCACCTTTTTAGGGAAATAGAGCCCAGGGTTTAGCATGAGAAGATGTTTAGGTATGTTAACCAAGGTTCACAGACAACCTTCAATGAAAACGTCTCACCCAACCAAGAGCAACGACTGCTTCCTTTTTCTTCTGAGTACTTATCTCTCCACATCAGCTCAGTATTTCCGTTGAATAAAACATGTATTTTGCCCATCTTGTTTTAGAAAACAGTCTCCCAAGCAGGGGTAGCCTGAGTGTCCGTACGATTGCATTAGTGGTGTCCTCCCAAGGTCGGTGCTAGTCTATAGAACATCCCTAAATAGTCTGTCAATGTGTATCTTGAACAATGCTTTGCTCCAAAGCTTTGGAGTGTTTTTTGTTATCTATTCCATCTCTTCTTTCTGTTTACGAATGGTATAGTTTGCTATCCCACGCATACTCCAATTCTTCTGGAGGGACCATAACATAATCCATGAGTAGATGTATTCATGTGTCCCCGCGTGAAGAGGTAATTGATATATTCATAATAGACTGTGTTCCTCAGCTTCTTCCCACTCATACAGGCAGGGCCGTCTTTAACGCGGGGCAAACGGGGCAGCTGCCCTGGGCCCATTTACTCCTGGGGGGCCCCAAGGCAGCTGTCCCGTGGGCCCCCAGCCCTGCTTGCCGCGTTCACAGCGCATTGCGCTTGTGAACGTTTTTTTACGGCAAGCCGCATCCGATGGATGCGACGGCCGAAAAAAAAAAAAAAACTGACGCCGGATGTGACGTCGCGTCACATCCGGTGATTGTTTCCCTCCTCCGTGCAAGAGAGAAGACTGCACGGAGGAGACATCCGGCGGGGGACACGGAGCAGGGTTATGTAAGTACTTGGGAACGGGGGGACGGGGGGCTGACTGGCACTATATTACTCGGCATCTGGCTGGCACAATATTACTGGGCATCTGGCTGGCACTATATTACTGGGCATCTGGCTGGCACAATATTACTGGGCATCTGGCTGGCACTATATTACTGGGCTCTGACTGGCACTATATTACTGGGCTTTGACTGGCACTATATTACTGGGCATCTGAATGGCAGAATATTACTGGGCTCTGGCTGGCACAATATTACTGGTCTCTGACTGGCACAATAATACTGGGCTCTGACTGGCACAATAATACTGGGCATCTGACTGGCACAATAATACTGGGCATCTGTCTGGCATAATATTACAGGCATCTGGCTGGCACTATATTACTGGGCATCTGGCTGGCACAATATTACTGGGCATCTGGCTGGCACAATATTACTGGGCTCTGACTGGCACAATATTACTGGGCATCTGGCTGGCACAATATTACTGGGCTCTGACTGGCACAATATTGCAGGCATCTGACTGGCACAATATTCCTGGCCTCTGACTGGCACACTATTACAGGCATCTGACTGGCATAATATTACAGGCATCTGACTGGCACAATATTACAGGCATCTGACTGGCACAATATTCCTGGCCTCTGACTGGCACACTATTACAGGCATCTGACTGGCATAATATTACAGGCATCTGACTGGCATAATATTACAGGCATCTGACAGGCACAATATTCATGGCATCTGACAGGCACAATATTCCTGGTATCTGACAGGCACAATATTCCTGGTATCTGACTGGCACAATATTACAGGTATCTGAATGGCACAATATTCCTGGGCTCTGACTTACACAATATTCCTGGTATCTGACTGGCACAATATTCCTGGTATCTGACTGGCACAATATTACAGGCATCTGACTGGCACAATATTACAGGCATCTGACTGGCACAATATTACTGGGGTCTGAATTTCACAATATTCCTGGTATCTGACTGGCACAATATTCCTGGGCTCTGACTGGCACAATATTCCTGGGCTCTGACTGGCACAATATTCCTGTGCTCTGAATGGCACAATATTACTGGGCTCTGACTGGCACAATATTACTGGGCTCTGACTGGCACAATATTACTGGGCTCTGACTGGCACAATAAAACTGCGCTCTGAATGGCACAATATTACTGGCATCTGAAAGGCACAATATTACTGGCATCTGAATGGCACAACAATTATGGCATGTGTGTGTGTGGGGGGGGGGGGTAACATTGCGATGGATGGCGGGATTGCATGCAGGGGAGGGGGCAGGGTCCAGGGGGCCCAAGCAAATGCTTGCCCAGGGTCCAATCACTATTAAAGACGGCCCTGCATACAGGAGTATAATATATACAATTTACCGTGCATCCTACCTGGGTTATAGGTCTGCCTGGCATGTCTTTTTTGTTTTGTTTTTTATAATATTTTGAGAAAAAAAATGGTGTCAGACCTAGTGATTTCTTTAGGTTGCTTCAAAAATCAATGTAAATGCTGTTATAATTGGATTATCTGTATTTGAACACGTTTGTTAAAACATTTCAATAAAATAAAGTGAAGGAAAGTGATGAACATAGCGAATTTATATGCTATTTGAACATGTACCCCCTTAATTTACATGATATCCAAATATGTCTGAATTTAAGGATTAATCTACAGAGTGGAATTGTTAACTCCTGCAGAACTTCTTCCAGCAGTGAAATGGTGCTGGGTGAGTGAATTATTACTAAACCTATGGACTGTGAGTGCAATTACTACATTTGTGGATCTGAATGCTATCCAAAGGCCTTGGTCAAAGCTTAAAAAAATATCAAATATTTATCAAGTTTGTTAACCTTCTAAATAATTCTCTTTCAATAGCAGGAGTGTTTTAAAATAATCATGAAATCAAGCCAGAGGTATGCTTTTGACATCTATAATATATGATGAGTTAATGAGTATGATTAGAGGTCTTAATTATCAAAATGCAAATTGAGAATTGTGGATTTTAGCACTACAAGTGAGCAGAAGGAACATAATTTATAACATATTGATCGAACTGTCAGTGTCATATATTAATTTATGTACAATGTAATAATTTGAAGATCTGTTTTTAATTGTGAAACTTGTACACATAACACACCAGTTGTATTTAGTGGGCAATTTCTGCAATTAAGTTTCCTTTTCTTATCCCCTTGCCAACTTGTATGCTGTTTCTCAGGGTGTAAGCTAAAGCAGTGTTTCTTAAACGTGTCCTCAAGGGTCCCCTACAGTCCAGGATTTAGGGATTACCCAGTTGTGTTTAAATAAGAATATGTATAACATCGGGTGTGGTTCCCTAAGGATTACCAGGGAACCATACCAAGTATTATACATAGTCCTATTGAATCTCAGCTGGATAATTCCTAGATCTTGGACTGTTGGAGGTCTTTGAGGACAGGTTTAAACACCACTGCTCTAAGGCACCTTACAAGCGGTCACCATCTTGTGATATATGATAAACAATATACGTTCACGTACTACAATATGCATATGATTAAATATTATGGGATGATATATAAGGCAGATTTCATGAAATCAGACAAATTGATAAGTATTTGTAAACATATACAAACATTGCTATGTTTTATCACTGAATATACACTGATAGGCCATAACATTATGACCACCTGCCTAATATTGTGTAGGTCTCTTTTTGCCCCCAAAACAGCCCTGGCTCGTTTTGGCATGGACTCCACTAGACCTCTGAAGGTGTGCTGGGGTAACTGGCACCAAGACATTAGCAACTGATCCTTTAAGTCCTGTAAGTTGCGAGGTGGGGCCTCCATGGATTAGACTTGTTTGTCCAGCACATCCCACAGATGTGATTAGATTGAGATCTGGGGAATTTGGAGGCCAAGTCAACACCTTGAACTCGTTGTTGTGTTCCTCAAACCATTCCTGAACCATTTGTGCTTTGTGGCAGGGAGCATTATCCTGCTGAAAGAGGCCAATGCCCTCAGTGAATACCGTTTCCATGAAAGGCTGTACATGGTCTGCAACAATACTTATGTAGGTGGCACATGTCAAAGTAACATCCACATGAATGGCAGGACCCAATGTATCTTTAATGTATTTTATATAACTAGTGTTCCAGTTAATCTTTACTGCACAGATTTACTTTCCAGACATCGTCCTTGCGATAGAGCACGTACTATCTTCACACCATTGCTATTCAGCTGACTGAATCCATTAGAACACTTCAGCCACTGACTCTCTCTTTAATAATGAAACAGTAATGTTCTATAACACAGGTGTCATACACATATATATATATATATATTTTTTAAGCCAGCAATGGACACAGTTTCATAATCCATCAAAAATTTATGACAGGCTTTCCAATTACTGTGTTCGGGGACTCGTCTAAGAAAAGCCAAAGGATTTCAATAAATGTATGTGTATTTCCCTTTATCTTGGCTACATATTGATTGCTTCATGAAGAGAAAGAAATATGTGATGCAAGTGATTTTTCATGACATTGCCTTTCATAATATGTCCGTATTTTTGTTTTTCAGAAATCTACCAGCTAAGTATCTACGGAATGAGATTTGAATCCAGCTCGGTAATTGTTCGGCACTTTCAGAGTGGATGGGGAACGTCTGGGCTCTATTGAAATAATCATTTCATATGAATATTGTGAATGTTCTGTAGGGATTTGTGACTTGGTCATGTCAAGGAGTGCTAGGTGGGAAATTACAGTGTGTGCGGAGATTTGGGCGAATAAATAGAGCATTCTAGAACACTTTTTTTGCCATCAGCGTTAAATATCATGGTCTATTCAATAAAGAGATAACTGCAGGTAATTAAGATGGGAATTTCTAATTTTAGACATAAGGAGCCAAGATACTTCATCCAATGCTGCTGAATGGAAGATTTTTTCCAAATTTTTTTTCTCTTTATTAAGTACCGTATTTGCTTGATTATAAGACGACCCTGATTATAAGACGACCCCCCCAAACTTTGGATATTCCTTTAGGAAAAAAACTAAAAGCCTGAATATAAGACTACCCTATAGAAAAAAAGTTCAACTTGTATATATTCACATGTGCTTTTTAATAAAAATTATGATATAAAAAAATGCATTTCTTGTTTTTATTTCCTTTTATGTGCCAATGCTGCATCTCTCTTCCCCTCCCCCAGCCTTGTCTCTCTCCCCCCCTAAGTGTTGTCTGTCTCTCCCCCCCAGCGTTATCTCTCTCCCGTCCCTTTGTGTCTCTCTCCCTCCCTTTGTATGTCTCTCTCTCCCCCTCCCTTTTTGTCTTTCTTTGTCTCCCTCCCCTTTTCTCTGTCTCTTCCCCTCCCCTTGTCTCTCCCCCCTCCCATTGTCTCTGTCTCTCTACCACTCCCTCCCCTTGTCTCTGTCCCCCCTCCCTCCCCTTGTCTTTGTCTCCCCCCCCTCTGTGTCTCTCTGCCCCCCCCCCTCTTACCTCGTCGCTCCCTGGTGGCGAGTGGGGGCAGCAGGGGGATGTCTGCACAAACCGTGCAGACATCCTCCATGCTGCCCGACACTTGTGTCTATTATGATGGACAGCCAATCCATCATGATAGACGGCAGTGTCGGGCATTCCCCTGCTGCCCGAATGTCCATGGTGGATAGCGGGGGCAGCCAGAGGATGTCTGCAAGATACGCAAAGACTTCCCCCGCTGCTGCCCGGCACTTCCGCCGGGACATTTACGTTGAAGCCGGAAGGACCCGGCTTCATCATAGAAGTCCCGGCGGTCGTGCAGACATCTGCGATCGCGCAGACATCCCCTGGCTGCTTGAGAGGGGGATCCAGGTCCCCTGCAGCTCTGGGGGGGACCTGGATCCCAGTCTTATAGTCTGACCTCGATTTGAGGTCAGATTATAAGACGACCTTGAATGTAAGACGAGGGGTCTTTTTCAGAGCATTTGCTCTGAAAAAAACCTCGTATTATATTCAAGCAAATACGGTAGTTCCTATAGTGAGACAAAATAAGAATCCTTCTATTTATTAATTTCTATGTTGATAGCTTCCCTTTTTGAACCTGGATTTAGAATTAGGCTTTGTATTTAAAGACACTGTGCTACTTTTTTTTTTTTTTTAAATGCATAAACAAACTGCTGATGATAGCTTTAAAATGTTTATTTCTTTATTGCAGTAGTTTTTAGTTTTCTGCGGAGCTTGTATTGATGAGTTACTGGCTAGACATAGATAAAGTGGGACATCAATTTGGCCTACCTCCTAACTATCCTGCTTTGTGCAGACAGTCCTGATTTTGGAAGGCAATCCCGCCGTCCTACTGACTGAGCTCGTCAGGACGTTGGAACTTGGGACCGCAATCCTGCAGGATAAATTATCTCTGGTTATTGCACATGCTTATCATTCTGCGCATGTGCAGTAGGCCTGCCAGTTTGAGAAACAGCGTCTTCCATGCATTTGCTATAAGTCTGAATCTCAACCTCTTTAGCTCCGCCTCCCAGTGTCCCAATTGCCAGGGAAGGGATTAAAGGTAGGGATAAGTCACTTTACTTGTATTCTTTAAAGAATTTCTGTACTTGATTCAATATTTCAATTACACGTCAGTTAAATGTTTGGCATTTGTTTTACTTGTTAAAATACAATCTTTATATTTCCATTTGGTGCAGCCACACAAGTTACACGTCATTTTTATTTTAAGGAAAAGTAGTCCTTTTTTTTGATGACCTACTATTTTATATACCATCATTTAGGAAGGGGTTTTGTAGCAGAGCATTGAGAGGTAATGTATTCTATATCTTTTTTTTCCCGAGCTGTTTAACCATTACGAGAGACATAATAATATATATGATGACACGTGTAAATTGTTCGTCTTTGCTATTTGTCTACTATAAAACATATTTTGCATTTAAAAACAGTGATACTTTGTGTAAATAATTAATTAGTTACACATTCAGAAATATTTTATTGTGTTTGCATGCTAATTATCCGAATCTTTCAATTGTTTCCAAATGCATTTTGCATTGTCACTAACGAGTGAGTGCAGAAAGATAGATAAAAGATGAAATATCTTTATGATGAATAACAAACAACCCTCAGACATTAATGGGGGAAAAAATCCAATTAGTACATTTAAAAGGTTTTTTTTTTTTTTTTTTAAATCCCTATATAGAAAATCAATAAAGAAAAAATTAATTGCGAGAAATATATTTGTAATAAAATATGCAACAGATTCATTAGGATGTATTCAATCCATCTTGCTAATATTGATAAAATGTAATTAGAAACATCAGTTCCAAAATATCAGTGTTAATTGAAAGTTTAACGAATTGTAACAGAATTAAAATGTTGAACTTATCTATAGATTTTGAACTAATTTGTCATCTGAGTTGCTTTCTAATGCTAAACGTTAATTAATACACAGGCTCCGCTGGACTTTTTAACACATTTTCTGATTATTCCAGAGACAAGAAAGTGTTATTTCAGTTGTTTTTTTTGTTTTTGTTTGTTTTGTCTATTTTAATGGGTTGGGGTACAGTATTATGATGTCATAGGTGTGCATCCTTCGTCAGTATGTTTTTTTTCCAATCTGCAGAGGTACTTTGGTAATTTAGATGATTTGATGCAGAACAAAACATTAAGAGATCAGACATAACTCATCAGGTGTAAACTTTAAAATGAGAAAGCTAATGTGTTAAGGCACCTACATATTAATTTATAATGTACTGTAATAACAAAGTGTACCCATGTGGATGATTGGAGCAGGTTAATTTGCTTGAAAAGATGTCTACGAGAACATTTGGTGCAGAAAAATAGGTTCTCTCTAATTCCATCGTACTGCTAATTAAACAGAAGCAAAAGACACAAGACAACAGAAGCAATTTACAAAATAACAAGTTTACGATATGAGACACATATCGAGTAATGAAAATTGCAAATATTATTTTGAATGGCGTTTTTATTTTGATAACTACAAGACTAAAAATTTAAACTGATATGTTTAATATTCCAAGTACAAAACACATATATTAACGGGGGCGTTCATTTACAACCAGGCAGATAATATGACAGGAAATCTGCATATATTAAAGAGTGTTGTTTGTTAGCAATTATATTTCAATGGAATAATTAAACACAGACACAATTACATAATGTCAACTCTCTTTGCTCTATCATCGTGAAGTACTGTTCTTTTGATGCTGCTAAATATATTTTATTGCTAAATATTAGGACTGAAAAACTTTAACAAATAGGACTGAAAAACTTTAACAAACTATCACACTCTGCCCAGAAAATAAAAAGGCTGTTATGGCCTCGTTGGCCCCGTTCATATTTTGTGCAAGTTTAATTCTACCATGTAATCATGTAAGGAAGATCCACATTAGGAAGAAGGATACTTACAATAAAAAAAAAAAAACTCCACACAAAAAAAAAAGCTCTCCAATGAATTAAATATTTATTATGAAAAGAGTAGGAACACTTCCAGGCATGAAAAATAGAGAAACACCTGACGTGTTTCTAGCTAAGATATCAGCATATCTAATGCATAGGCCATAGTCATGTGACTTATAGAACACTAATAACCTGAAAAAACAAGAGTTTTTCTGTCTCTGTTGTTGCTGGGGTTTTTTTTACAAAACATTTTTAGAAAGAATAAATGAACTGATCCGTTATTTTATTTGTCTCTTATTTATGGGCCTTAGTCATGAAAGAGGGAATCGCAAGGAAGAGGATTGCAAAGTGAAGGCCAAAGCAGTGGCTTTGGACAGTTTCTCCCATTCAACTACATTTCAATCTCTGCTGTTTTGGAGATCACTGTATCTGCATTTGCCATGATTGATTCTGGGGCTGGCGGCTCCTTTAACAGCATCTGTTTTGCTAAGAAACGATATATACCATAACACAGACTCATTTTCCTACAATCCTAGAACAAGTAGATGGGTACCAACTCACTTCTCAAACCCCTGCAAGTCCCTCTATCATGAATACAGCCCAGTGTTCAATAGGCATAAAATGCATGTATTATTTACAGTTCTCCGGTTTTACACTGAAAATCATTTCACTAAGACCTCCATATTCAGTGATGCATAATAAGGCGTTTTTCGGAGAGATCGGCAGTTTCCATAGCAATGGCCACAACTCAATGTATGTGACGTCTTTAGCAGATAGGAAGTGTTGAGAAAGAAATACTGACAGATCTGTTTCTTTCTTTACTTGACATGATGCAGTTACTTATATAAAAGTATTGTTTCCGGTATTGTTAGTGGAACTTCCCCTTTCAGTCCAAATTGTATCCCTTACAGACCAGCAGTACAAATCCACCACATAATTTTTTACATTTTGAATGACCTCTGAAAGGTATAAGACAAATAGTGAACATGTAGGCTTACCATCACAAGAATACTGACCAGAAAACTGATACAACCAATACAAAGTCTAAAAGACTACACTTCTACTGGTATGTCTGTGATCACCATTTGGCATATGCTGATCTACTATATAACACCCTATTCTGATCATTACTTTAAAGATCAAATTTAATACACTGACCCTATCAATCAAAAATGGAATCCTCTGTTATTTGACTACTCTATCCCTGTACATATCTGCCCTTGTCACAAAGCTTTTCCGTACATTGACTCTAAATGGTGAAATGGTTTCCTGCTCCCCATGGATAGGTAAAGTAGACATACCAAGACACCACTGTCTGTGACAAGGTCTGTAAAAGCATCTGAATGGACCATAATAAAGACAAGTAAGTGGTCATCAGGATCACCTCTTGTCTCACACCAACACAACTTTTCTTGAGCTACTCCATATTTATGTATTTATGTAGCACATTTCCCAGAATTTTCAACACTCCTGTTCCCTCCTATTTATTAAACGGTCCTCAAAACCTATTAACATTTTACATCAGAATACCCCAGTGCCCCCTCATACACCTTCTGACTCCATTCCAGAGAGTACCCCGGCGCCATCTCCATCTACTTTCATCTTGATTCTATCACCTTATCAGTCCCTTATCTCCCAGCAATCAAACTTGTGAGCAGTGCTCTCTCTACCAACTGTATATTTTTTTTATTTGTCATAACTCTATGTTTCTATGAAAGGGGAATCATTTTTATTTATTTTTTTTTTCATTACATTTCTTACAAAATGACCCTATAAAAGACTAAAAACAGCCAGTTCAATTTTACTTCAGGTGAGATCACTAAAGACAAATGTACTAAAAGCTATCCTATAGATTAGAACAATTACGTAAAATAAATACGTTTTTCTGTAAGCAGACTATATGGGTTGTTATCTGCACTTAAGATTAATCAAGCATTTTTTCTAATTTTTTTTTAAAAATTGATAATGTTTGCTTATATTAAACATAAAATAAATATATATATATATATTTTTTTTATGACAAACAATAAACTTTAATGCAGGCAATTGCATATACAATGTTTTGTCATAATAAATGACTGCATTATTACTTTCACTGGCTATTACAATTCTTTTAGAACACAATGTTTGTATCCATGTTTTTATCCATGTTTTTCTTGCACAGTTGTACCCAGCTAATATCTCCAGATGATTTGCCTCCACCCTTTGAATTCCATTTAAAGAATGCTCCTAATATTTGCTGTGTATATTTCTCAGCTCCTGCACAGTGAGAATGTGTACGCGGCCAGCTCCCATCACAAGTCTGCGACAGTAAATCTGGTACGTTTTCACTTTCTCACCTGCGATGTGACAGTAGCCTGCGCCACTCTTGCCGTGCACAGCTGCTGTTTACAAAGCAAATGTAAATAGCAGGAAATAAACACCATACTGTGCCCGGGACCCAGCACTTGCTTTAGTAAATAATCCTTTTGTGTGTTTCTTTTATGACACGTTTTCTCCCGTTCGAAGTTAGACGTCGATCTAGAATATATATTTTTAATAGGTTTAGAGGATCACATCAGTGTCTCTGAATTCTCTCCAAGTAAGAGTTTTAACCACAATATTTCTCTAGATTGGCCTAATTAGATTAATCACATTGGTATCAATTTCCCTACTTAACACTTTTCAATTTTCACGCACGCAGGATTACGTCGTACTGATTGAGCCCGTTAGCAGATCCGTATCCAGGGTCTGTATATTTATATATACACCCTGGCGAGACTGAGAGAGGCAAATTTCTGGGGTTGTGTTGTTTTTGCTTAAGTTGTTGCTTTTCCCAGCCTTCACTTGGCAGCATGTAATGAGTAATTAGGAAAACATAACATATTTGGTTACATTTCTAAGGAAAGTATAACATCAGAGAGGGAAGCCAGTATTTCTCTATCTGCGGTGAAAAGCAAAAACATACAAACTTCTTTTGATATTAGGCCGAGTTTGATGCCCAGGATAATTGTGCACCTCATCGGAGTAACTTTCTGGGGAAGGTATCTCCATGTGCCCATCATTCACTCTGGGAATGATGCGGGTTCAAGTGTGGCCCTCTGCAGTTACTACAAATTTCCAAATCGCCCCAACGGCCAGTAAAAATGGAAAGGGGCGCAGCCCAGAAATTTCAAACTGCTCATGCACAAACGCCCTGCACCTAACACATTTTAACTGAGAGAAGCCAAAGAGAAAACATGTTACTAAATGGGATTATGTTTCAACTCGCGGTTGTGTTGAGATAAAGTATTGCCATCTGTTTACCATGGTATTCTTGCTTCTCGTTGATTTATTGGTTCCATTCATTATAAGTGTGTTTTGTTTACTCCCAATGCTTTGAAAGTTACAAATGCTTTATTGCTAACAGTAATCTCCATTTGTAGCTAGGCGCTCCAGTAAACACCCCCGATTGTTTGTATTGTTGGTCTTAGTGAGGCATATTATAAATAGCACTATGAATCAACATCAAAAGACATTCACATATGTTATATGTGTTACCTGCACTTTTAAGTTTGCAAACTTCTTTGAAAGTTAAAGTTTCAAGGATTCTTGAAACTTTTGCTTCACTATTTTAAATGGTTTTCAAAAATCATGTGGCACTGGTCTGGAATAAACCTGGAATGCATACTCATCTGGTTCAAACTCCGCTCAGCTTTTCATCTGAGGCAGAGGTAGTCTTGATTTCAAATACTCAATGCAATAAAAACCACTTTAGAATAGCATAATAACAGTACAGTACAAAATAGTTGGCAAATAAACACCTGACGCATTTCACCCAATGGGACTTCTTCAGAGGTGAATGTAGAATGAAGTCAATAAGGATTCAATCAAAGAAAGGTAACCTTTGCTAGAATGTAGTCAGCTTCTCATCCCTTACTGTGCACAGGGTCAATTACTCTAAGTCTCCATTGAAGGCACTGGATGGTGTTTAAATATTATCATCAAGGCAAGTACTACAGATCGTTAAAATGTATTAGGTGCTATAACATCTGTAGGCATCTTCTACTGGGGTAAGCGGCAGAGAAAACACAGATTCTAATGAGCTGTTTATACAATGCAACTATGTAGCAGTATAAGCAGTACCAGCATGTCTCTCTCTACTCTAGGACCTAAACAAGGCTCTCTCACTGTACTAGTCTCAGCCTGCTTTGCTCCCTATAGAAACACCATGGCTGCCATGGCTGCTGAGGACAAATCATCATGTCAATTAAAAAGTTATTCCTCATACTTGGCCACTTAGACGTTTCACTTATGTTTGTATATTTAAAGCACAAATGGAAAAAAAAAAAACATTTAACATTTTATTTGTTACAGGTCATGGACGACAAATACACAGGTATCTGAACTTTTACATTTATAACCATTATTGAATCATAATGGTTTAGTTAAATATTATAATGCAGAACAACAGAGATTGCAGATTGTAGGAATGTTTTTCAAAGTCCCTGAGCATCACAATGGGCTTTTATTGTCTTGTTAATGGAAAGTGAGTCTTCTATCATTCTGCAATACCCAGCTCTGCTTTTAGCTGGCTGGTTTGTTTTTGTTTACCATCTACCAGTATTAGGCTTTTAATGTACCTGTATAGAGTTATATCAGCACAATATAATAGAAAACATGCTTATTATTCAAAGAGATTAGTGGATTCATTTATTTCTGACTATGTTAAAAATAACAACTTTGTTTTAACCATAAAAAAATGTATGTTGACATAAGTACAGCGTTTGTTTATACATATACACTTTATGGATAAAAGTATTGAGACACACCTCTCAATGATTGAATTCAGGTGTTTCAATCAGACCCACTTCCACAGGTGTATAAAATCAAGCCCCTAGCCAGTGGCGTCACAAGGAGGGGGGGGGGGGGGCGCACCGGGTGGCACGCCCAGTGGGGGTGACACTCTTGCTGCCAGCACCCCCTGCGTTCAAGAAAAAAAATCAAAAACTTACCTCGTTGCTGACGTCTCCCGGTGCAGGTCCGTGGCTGTGAGGGAAGTGGTGTGTGCTCCCCTCCAGCCACGTGGATTAATAAAGTTCAAACTTTTTTTTAAACAAACTTTATTGATCCGCGTGGCTGAAGGGGAGCGTACAACGCTTCCCTCACAGCCATGGACCTGCACCGGGAGAAAGAGCAGCAAGGAAGGAGGTAAGTACTGGGGTCTGGGGAAGGGGGGAGGAGGGTGGCATAACGAGCATAATGAGTGGCAATGTGGCATTATCCTGGCATATTAATTGGCAATATCCTGGCATATTGGGGGCAAAATCCTGGAATATTGAGGGTCAAAATCCTGGCATATTGGGGGTCAAAATCCTGGCATGTTAAATTGCATATTGGGGGTCAAAATCCTGGCATATTAAATGGCAGATTGGGGACAAAATCCAGGCATATTGAGAGCAAAATCCTGGCATATTAAATGGCATATTGGGGGTCAAAATCCTGGCATATTAAATGGCATATTGAGGGCAAAATCCTGGCATATTAATTGGCTCTATCCTGGCATATTAAATGGCATATTGGGGGTCAAAATCCTGGCATATTAAATGGCATATTGGGGGGCAAAATCCTGGCATATTAAATGGCATATTAGGGGGCAAAATGCTGGCATACTAATTGGCATATTGGGGGCAAAATCCTGGCATATTAAATGACATATTGGGGGCAAAATCCTGGCATTTTGAGGGTCAAAATCCTGGCATATTGGGGGCAAAATCCTGGCATATTAAATGGCATATTGGGGGGCAAAATCCTGGCATTTTGAGGGTCAAAATCCTGGCATATTGGGGGGCAAAATCCTGGCATATTGAGAGCAAAATCCTGGCATATTAAATGGCATATTGGGGGGCAAAATCCTGGCATATTAAATGGCATATTGGGGGCAAAATCCTGGCATATTAAATGGCATATTGGGGGCAAAATCCTGGCATACTAAATGGCATATTAGGGGGCAAAATCCTGGCATATTGAGAGCAAAATCCTGGCATATTAAATTGCATATTGGAGGCAAAATCCTGGCATATTGAGAGCAAAATTCTGGCATATTAAAAGGCATATTGTGGGGCACAATCTTGGCATATTAAATGCCATATTGAGTGGTTAAATAATCCTGGCATATTGAGTGGCAAAATAATCCAGGCACATTGAATGGCTAAATCCTGGCATATCGAGGGGTTAAATACTGGCATATTTTAATTGGCAAAGTGATGCTGTGGCATGGCTTGTCGGGCAAAATAACATGTACTATGTGGAAAGTGAGACTGGCTAGTTCTGTGGGGCAATATAGGTGCATGGCAAGTTCTGTGGGTACTGTATGGTGCTGTGTTAAGTCCTTTAGGTGTAATGTGGGTGCAGAGGAAGGAAAAAAAAATAGGAATGCAATTTTTCAATAACATTGTTTATTAAATAGAATATTAAATAATTCAAATAAGTATAAATGCAACTAGTTATAGAGAGATGTCTGTGTTTATAGATATGTATTGTTTTCGAATTGTACAATTGTCACCTTGTGGGGCTCCTGTGTGTCGCATAATTAATGGCTGTCCCATGCGTGGCATATTTATTGGGCCCCATGTGTGGCATAATTAAGGGGCTCTTTTGTGTGGCATAATTATGGGGCACTTGTGTGTGGCATAATTAAGGGGCGCCTTTGTGTGTGGCATAATTAATTGGGCTCCAAGGTGAGGCATAATTTACGGGGTTTTGATGTGGCATAATTTATGGGGCTCTTGTGTGTTATGGTTATGAGGCTCCTGTATGTGACATAGTTATGGGCTCCTGTATGTGGCATAGTTAAAGGGCTCCTGCGTGTGGCATAATTTGTGGTGCTCCTGTATGGCATATTTAATGGGCCATCTGACTGGCATTACTAAAGAATCTGTTTGGCATGGTATTGGAGGAAATCCAGGGGGGTGACACCATGAGTTACCACACCGGGTGACACCAACCCTAGGGACGCCTCTGCCCCTAGCGCATTGAATTCAAGCATGGTACTGTGATAGGATGCCACCTTTACGATAAGTCAGTTCATGAAATTCCATCCTTGCTAGATCTTCCACGGTGAGCTGAAAGTTAATTTTTGAAAGTAGAAGGATTTAGGACCAGCAGCAACTAATGTCACGGAGTATTGTGGCATTTCTCTCCTCTCTCCCGTTCTCTCTGTCTTTTCCTCTCTCTGTATCTCTCTCTCTCTCTCTCTCTCTACATATATATACCTACACATATATATATATATATACACACACACAATTTATTATTTGCTTATTCTATACATTGTAACAGATTTGTTCACTGTCAAAAGTAGCTAGAAAATCTACTTCCTATTTCCAAATACATCTGAGTGTTGAAACTGTTCCATGTAGCTATATTGATTCTATTATATTTTCTGTCTTTTTTTTTTTTTTGCTTTCAGTCAATCCATTCCATCTTCGCATTCATCTTCAAATCTTCCCAACATATTCATATTTCTGACATATCACACTAGAGAGAAACGTATACTTCAAGATTCTTTACAGAAAAACATTATTATAGTGTTATATAGTGTGGTAATCTACCTGTACACACTATTTGCCTTCATACATTCTTTCCACTAATTATGTTGAGCTTAATTTTTCAAGTAATATTTCATGCTACCCATACAAACTCCAAATAAACATTAATTTTTAATTACTTTAATTATATGAATTTCTAAGTTATATGTAAAATATAACTATAAAATACCTGATTGAACACCATCCTTGATTGTGTGTGGGTGTAAATGGTCTATAGTACATGGCCTGTTTAGCAGGAGTTTCTCCTTGGCATAGCATACTAAATAAATGTCTCTAATTAATCACAGTTTGGTACATTTCTCCAATTGATTCATGTACAATTAAGTCTCTAACATTGATCAATGAATGAATCAATAATCACATTAACAGCACATGACCCCTTTATTGTAATCTAACTCTTCACTTGACAAATATTTATAGACTTTAGGAGCCAGACCTACAAAATCAGGAGCCAGGCTAAAAGGAATCAAAAGTTACTTATTTAGCCAAGTGTCTCCTTTTATATGTTCTTGTGCCAGTCCTTCCTACAATTTTGTACATATAATTTTTTTAATATTTAGTATTGTGAGTTTTATGTTATTCTTTGTCATTTTTTGTTTCATTTTGTTTATTGTTTGACATTGTATGATATTAAAATTTATATTTTTAAATGATTTAAGTGCTGCCCTTGATGATATTATATATCATCTAGTTCGTCCTTACAAGGGCTATATAAAACCATTTCTCAACCTAAACATTATATATGTTATTTATAGTCATTTGGTTGCATGTCTACCTTTCATAAGTGTGTGATGCATTTATTAACACAAATTCAAGTAGCGTGTTCGCTGAAAAGTAATTTGCATGTCGCATTCCATAATTAAAATATTAAGATAAATCCACTGTTGTGTTCACAATTAACTATTCCATTAATGACCTTTCAGGGGTTTATCAGTAGTTCACAACCATACAACGAGACCCAAAAGTTGTTGTGTTGATTAACTATATAAAAGTTGTTGATTGTCATAAATGGTTACATTTCATCAGACCGTATGTTTCCTTAACAGTCAAATGTGTTACTAAACAGTGACATTTACTCTTTCGTCACCTTAGTGAATACACAACTTAGAAACATAGAAAAATAAAATGTGTCGGCAGATAAGAACCATTCGGTCCATCTAGTCTGCCACAACTATCAGTATAAAACATTTCCTGACGAATTAGTTAGCAAAAGTGACATTCAGTCATTTTACACATGTAATAAACATTGCAAATAGATCAACCATCTTAGTTTAGTCACATTAATGGAATTAAAAACAATATATAATAATGGCACATCCTTGAAAGTTCAAATTTACATTGAAATGTATTATGCAGGGGCAAGCTAGTGATTAAGTATTGAAATGTTGCACATCATGTGGTGTATCTGGGTGGGGCATGGAGGTGAGTGTAGGGTTGCCACCTTCTCTTACTGGTAATGCTGGCCATGCTACATCCTCCACCGACTTAGTGTTGGCTTCAAGCAACATTTTTTTGCCAGTCTGTAAAATACTGCCTGGGTGGATCGGCTGTGGTGAGAACAAATACGATGCCGGATTAACTCTGGTGAGGATTTCTACAACGTTTTTACCATATATTGAATTTCTTTAAGGTAAAAATTAACATGATTTGGTCATCAAATACATGTTAACTTTTTTAACGAAGACGTAGTCATTTCGGTCCTTCCAAACTGCTACTAATGTGTAAGAATAACTGCCATATTTGCTCCATTTTAAGACAAGGTTTTTTCAGGAAAAAAAAAAAAACTGAAATATCAACCATGATTTATAAGCGGGGGGGTCATCTTTTATCCAGACATCAAAAAGTCATTGTTAAAATGTTCGATAGGTGGTAAAATTTTGATCACATTGATGATTCACTGGAGCGACTGTGTGCCTGAAAATAAAGCAATAAAAAAATGAAAATGAATCAAAACAATAAATACTTTATTTTTATTCCCCCTAATTCATTACCCTCACTCCTGCACAACCGTTTATTAAGATCCAAAGTTTGGGGGCTTGTCTTATAATCGAGCAAATATGGCACAAATCCCATACATATTTTCCACCAATTTGCTGTGTTGTGATAGGCAAAGCTGGAAGCCACTACCGTACTACTCTTTTCATGCATTTCAGCGATGGTCTGAAAAGGAAGCAAAAAATCTAGGATTACCCGTGAGATACTTGAAACTGATTTTATCCCAGTGTTTTCTCCCTTGCAGCTCACTTTGTATGTAAAACAAGACATTGTCTCCATTTCACTGACATATTCTAGGAGAGAAAAACTCCAGAACAGCAGAGGTGAATGAATTCACATGATTGGGGAATTAATTCACTCCTCTCATGTGTAAAAACGTGGTATTCTTAATATCTGACCTTTCTGTATTTTTTGTCACTAGGCTTCACCAGCAATGCTGGTTAGAAAGATGTCTTTACTTGAGAACAGCCACATTAATTAGGGGAGCTTTCATTCTAAAATTCCCAACACAGAGTCAATTTATAAAGCAGTCAGAAAATTTTAAAACAAAAAGAAAAACCATCTCAATATCTTATGTATAACCATGATTGAACCTTTTTTTTATGTTTTTCAACACTTTTTATGCCAGAGACTTTAAGCGCAATTTTTCAGGGACTTGTGTCTCAAGTTAGTGTTATGTGTTGGCGTACGTAAGGATGGTGATTCTATTCAACATCATTAGCTACTCTAGTAAATAAATGGTGTATTATAATAAATACCAGCAATATTGAAGAAAAAGACTTTGAACTTCTTGGAAGTGCTTTTTAATATTTATTTGTGCATAGCCATGTGAAGAAGGGTAAATGTAACATTAAGAGTTCCTCTTTCCAAACATGGGTTAATCATACGTCATTTACACCGATCAGTCATAACAGTATGGCCACTGATGGGTGAAAAGGTATTGCCTGATGGCTTTGGCCTCTTTCAGCAGGATAATGTGCCCTGCCACAAAGCAAAAAATTGTTCAGGAATGGTTTGAGGAACACAACAACGAGTGTAAGGTGTTCACTTAGCCTCCAAATTTCTCAGATCTCAATCCAGTCGATCATCTGTGGGATGTGATGGGCAAACATGTCTGATCCATGGAGTCCACACTCAAAAAAGGATTTAAAGGAACTGCTGCTAATGTCTTGGTGACATATACCACTTGTGTAAATGAATGGTATACTTTATATAGCACTATTTACTACATACAATATATACCACCCTAGTAAATTGATTTAGTAATACTAATGGTATACTCTAATATTTGTTGTGGAATTTTCATGCCGGATGAGAACCACCAAAAGATTTGGTGGCCACATTTGGTGCACTGGCTTGAATTTGGTGCAAGCATTTTGATGTATTTGGTGCTTTATTTACTTCTTTTATCATTCTAGCATCTTGCAATATATCAAGGAAACATTTTTAAAAACATACGCAGTTGCAAAAATAGTTAATCTTCAGGCTAATAAGACTTTGGTACCCAGTACAAATAACAATCGATACAGAGACAAAAAGACTGACAAATATACACATAAACTTTAATTTTTTATAAAGGAATTGTGAATACTACCTTTTTATTTTCTCTCACTTTGTACAGATATAACACCATCCAGCAAGCAGTATTGTTAAATTCACGCAATGTATTTTTAACTAATGTGTTTGAGATACCTTTGGAGAATACACAATGCCCAAATCTTCTGTATTCTGCATCGTTACTTTGTTACATTGCTCAGGGGATTTTAGTTATTGGATTTCTTTAGCCCCTCTGGGAAGTAAGTATTGCCAGATGTAAGATGTAAAGCTGTGGGTCAGACCATAAGCACATTTTCTATAACTCAAATTAGGTAGTTCAGCAATGTACATCTCCATAAATCTAGGTTTCTGTCTTGAAACATGACACACAAAAAAGACGAGAGGCTACCTTTCTCGATTTTAATCACATACTAGATGCAATATCTTTTTCATTTTTATGGTCTGGCTTGTAATGTTGAGGTCCACAAACAAAAAGTCTTTTGATAGATTTTTCTCGTGTAGTTAGTTACAAGCGAAAGCACCACGTGGGACCTATACCTCGAAAAAATACTGCCTAATCTACACAACTTTTCAGTGGGCATAGATCAGCTTGTTACTGTAGAATTGACCTTTTGTAAGTAACGTAACACGCAGAATTTACTATTGTCATTAAAATAAATTCAGTGCAGACGCGTTTTTCTGTCTGTGAAAAAAATAAAATAATAAATCCAGCCGTCGGAAGAATGGTTCGATGCTATCATTTGTCCTGAGATAGAATAGTAGAATGGTTGACATGAGTACTGGCAAAGAAGACATTATTAATTTATTCTTTGATTGATTTTAGCGCTAATACACTGTGATGTTGTGCAATAGTACACAGGAAGTGGGCGAGTTAGGAAACATTACATGACATAGCAATGTATGCAATCAGAAAAAAGGGGATAACCAATTTTCCCCAATCACACTCTGTCCCTAGCTGCCCCCTTAAATGCCGCCATTAAAAAAAAATATAATTACAGTATTAGCACTATTTTTTATAATTACTTTTTTATTGAGTCTATTGAGGCTGTGCTAGGGAGTAGGGCAGGAGGCGGATAATTTTTGCATTTTACAACTGATGGGAGACTTTCCCAACCAGAAATATATTAACAAAAAAATATAAAAACACCACATTTCCCATGAAGGCACATGTCTGCTGTACAATTGTCTCTGTAGTAAAATACTAGGATTAGAAGGTCCTGCTCTTTCGAGCTCACAGTCTACAAGCATATTGATTGAGGGTGTTAGACACAGAAAGTAAGGTGACAAAGAGAGAATTAGTTGATTGCAATGAACATCACTCAGTATCTTCTCAGTTAGACATGAAGGATAGCAATGTGCCTCTACTTGACTGCTGAGTCAGGGAGTATGGCAGATTTATTCAGCAGTAACTGGAGGACATCTCTGAATAGGTGGAAGTGGGAAAGAGGTCAAGAGCTCGAAGCTGGGGGGAAATGATTGGACAAGAGAGTTGTAGAGTAACTGATAGAAGAGAACAGCAGGAGACCAGATGTAAGTTTCCAAATTAAGTTTGAAGAGAATACAAATATTTATTAACTTATTAACCAGGTAAATCTGTCTGTTATGAAATGTCCGACTTATTTTAAACCTTTTGCTCTTCAAAGTAGCCTTCCACACATCCAGGGCCTCCTTGAATTTCATATTTATAATGTCTAACTTCAATTTAAAGTTTAAGTTGTAAAATTCCCTTATTAAAAATAATTCAGTCGACCTAATGATACATTTTTGGAATAACATTTTTTTTCTTCCTAATAGCCTTTATTTTCTGAAGATTTTGAATAAGACAGTGTGGCATGACATGACTTAGTTATCGTGTGAAAATGTGTGTTTGTATTGAGGAAAACAAAAGGGAATTTGAGGCTGCTAACATCAGTAACATCCTTAAATCAATCACATGTTTCTTTATGCAGTGCTGGCCAAATGTGTTCAAATTACAATACTATGAATTCTAAAACACATACACTTAACATAAAATTCCACTCTTTTTTGCTCACAGAGGTGGTCTATTTAAAAAAAAAAGTGTAAAGTGACGAAATTGCTAAAGTGCGCTTAAACAAACTGTAAGGTGAAAAAACAGTAACCTTACAGTTTGTTTAAGCGCACTTTAGCAATTTTGTCACTTTATGCTTATGTTATTGTGTATGGTTTAGGGACACACTGCCTCAGTGCTGCTAAAACCAAGATTAGAGCGCTGGGTATACGTTTTTCATTTGTAAAAAAAAAAGTGAGTTGAGGTGAGATGAACATTCCATCTCACCATTTTAAGTATGCATTGTGCAGGTACAAACCTGGTGATTGACCCCACCACTAAGCACACTCACCTTGTCCCTGCACAATGTATAGCTAAATTAGTGAGATAAAGAGATCATCTCATCTCAACTCACCTGCAACTCACCTTTTAGTGAACTCTATTTGTCTCTTTACATCAATCCCTGCATGCCTTTGAATACTGTAAAGGAATAAAGGCTAATTCTACCATAATCTGGGGAATTTTATAGATCGCTGTGGTCTCCGGCTGCAACATTTTTTTTTAGTGAGCAATTTAATTTCCGATTTTACTGCTGTTTTAATTTACAAGAGCCGGTGTCTGTTAGAGGGGATTTTTTTTCTGCATTAAATACACTAATATTATCATATTTATTTTATCGTACAAATAAAAACGAATACAAAACTGTGTTGATTCTCTGTGCAATTTAATTTTCTTTAATTATAGCATTCGAACTATGTAAACACGATATGCTACATTTTATTAAGCTACCTGTTATTTTACATATAAGTCTGGTAGTTCAGCAAAAATGTCCTGATTTTTATTAGTATGATGTGCAGCTATGAAGAAACAAATGCTATTATTATTGTTATTACTAGTTTTTCAATTATTACTATTAACATTTTTTACTATGTTATTATTATTGTTAATACTATTATTAGTTATTTCTATTGAGATTTGTACAATTAGAAATATTATTTGTATTACAATTAATATTAGTAGTATTATGCAATTATTATTAATATTATACACTTCTCAATGTCATTCATTAAGGAGAAGGTATTCACATTTGATACTATATTGGCTACATACAGGCAGTGATGCCACATAGACATTGTTAAATGCTGGATAGCACAATCTAGGATCATTGGAAGACAGCTGAAATCAGTTAAGGCTCATTAACATTGAGAATCATCCAGAGAGAGCTTGGAAGTTAGAAACACTGGTACATTACGTTTTACAGCTGTGTCCCTCAAAATAATGTTCAGGATGCAGGTATGACTCTGTACAAGCGATTAGAACTGTGCATTCCGTATTGGATACATTTGTGGTAGAAGGTTCCGACGTGTAATTCACAAGGTCAGGTAACAGGGGTTGGCAACTTTCTTTTTTGTCAAGGGAACCAGAAAAACAAAACACTGGTTTGTAAATTTGAAAGAGTGCCCTCAGTATGGAACAATGTTACATTACACAATGGAGAAAATATCGAAACCTACCATAATATTAAAATGGACACTTCCATGGCTTGATGACCGTGTTCTCTTTACGCTAGCGGCTCTTTAGTTCCTACATATCACTGCTATCTCTCTAAAGTGGGCTTGGAAGTTCCTCAATGCACTGGCTCTTTAAAGTAAAGTGCATATTTCATGAAGAGCCCTCAAAATCTATCATTCGTTCTACAAGGGACCGTGTTGGTTGCCCACAGACCTTTCATGTCTGAAACATGATGGGGGTTTTACCTCCAAGGGTGGCATTAGGATGTTACCCACCATGGGCTCCCGACAGCTGGATAGTTGGTGGAAGAGATTGGCTTTAGTAGCAGATGGAATCACGCAGGGAGCAAGATGATATAAGATTCACAAAAAAACACATTTCAGTCGTATACAGGGAGTCATGGCAGGGAACCATTCCAACATAACATCAGGATAAATGGGGCAAGATAGGGCTGCCCTATGTGTTCCATTGGGTCATCACAAATTCATCAGGGGGCTTATACCCCAAAACAAACACACCTATCTAATACACAGTGGGTCTCTCGTTCTGTTATCATATCTGTTTTGGGATTGGATGAATCCCTGGAGGGCATTTTCCCTTCTATTTGCTATATCTTTCTGTGTGTATGTTGTGTGTGGACACTTCCACTTTTTGCTTCTGGTGGACAACCTCTGATGAATCGTGTTTCGCTGTTGGGATGTATAGAAAAAAATGGGCAATCACTTTTATATACAAGACCCCCAGTTATTGCATATTTTTCTTTATTCCTCTCAGTTTACTGTGCACCCCTTTTATACACAACCCCCAGACACGACAATGTGTATTGTTATGAGGAGGGTCACAGGCCGAACAAAAGGGACAAGTGGAAGTAATGTGCTGCACATGTTACGGCAAAGGTTGGCAAATGACCAGATGCAAACATTCCTATTTCTTACAGGGATGGCGCAGGGGTACGGCCTAAAGAGGGAAGGGTTCTGTGACATCACATGGCCATTTGAGATCAACCTCCAGTCTGCCTGGGTGTCTGGAGATCATTTCTTCTCTTAGAGGAATACACAGGTAAAATGTTGGAAAATAATGTTGCCCCATGCACTGTGTGAAAAACTGTGTATGTGCAGCAGTAATGTCGAAACAGAACTGAATTTGATGACATAGGACCCCCACCCCCCTAAAAAATGGACTTTTCCCAAAAATTCAGGACTGTTGTCAACTATGCTTGAGAAGTTACTTCATGGTTACACAGCTACTGCACTCATCCAAGGAGAGGAATACCATTGAAATCACTAGGCAAAAAAAAAAAGTATATGTATAAGAATAATAAAATGAATCATTTTCTGGCTATATTATTACCATTATTTTTCTATATAGTCTTTTTTTTTTCGTGCAAGCTCAGCGTTTGTTCTTGGTAAACTTAATATAATTGCTTTTTAAACATATATCTAGAGTGAGAAATAATAAAGATGTCCTTTTTCTATACCTGCTGCTAAGAAAGATAGTTTGAAAAGGAGGTGAAAAGTAAAAGTTAAAATCATTAATCGGCCCCTTTACTCATAAAACCATCAAGGCCCCGATTCTCTTGGGAGATCAAGTAAGTAAAAATTCCCATTCCGCATCGCCCATTCACTAGAAAGACACAGCTAAATGGGTTTTTTTGTGCAGTTCACCAATAAATTATGGGCCATTAATCAGGACACTGAAATACAAATGCCAGAATAGACCAGGTTAAATGGCTCTACCTTCATGATCCTTTACTCTCAGCTATAAAGTCATAATTACACATCAAAAATTCAATATTAGGCCATCGCAGAATGGATTGAAAATCTATCTATAGTGCGCTGAGGAAACAAGAGATTTAATCAAAACCTTCCATTTTTACCAGTTTGGAGGAAAAAAAATAGTGAATTAGAAAATACAGAAAAGTGCCTAAAGCAAACTAACGAAGTTGCTTTTTCTTTTAAAAAAAATGATTAACGTTATAGGTTAAATTTGACCCAATTGAATATGCTGCAGGCTGATTCAATTCACTCAAATAGTAGTTGAGGGTATTCTTTTTAGAAACATTGTATTATAACCTTTTCCTCTAGACATTAGGTTAATATTACCAAATGCATTCCTCTTTAATCAACTACAATTAACTCTCTCAAAATTTTGTTTGTACTGTGTGATTTTGATGAAGTACAAGCAGGTAATTATTTTAATTTTTTAAATGACTCCCCCCGTTAACCCTCCTGGGTACTCGGCAAGCTTTCCTCTGATGCTGTGACATTATTTGGCAGAATTACAATGAAACAGAAAAAAGGGGAAGGTGGGCGGGACAAAAGGTGGGGGTGAAACCACTTTTATTAAAATGGCGGCCTAGACATCCTGTTCCTTAACTTTTATACATTCCCAATCTCCTCCGCCTAAACTTCACCCAATGGGATGAACATGTTCCCCCAGCACCCTGTCAGGAATGCCCCTTCCTGACTTTGTCTGTTGGATACATAACAAAATAGGACACAACACAGAGTTACATGAGGCAGACCCGATGTGCTTTTATTTGTGCAAATGTGACACATACAAACTATAAGAGAAGGCTGATTGGCTCTTTAATGTCCAATCTTTTACAACTTGTACTCTATGCACCTTTTCCTGTCCACACTTTTTTTATAACTTTTATTATTATTATTATTATCAGTTATTACTAACAATACTTGACAAGTTTTGCCTAAACACTTGTAACAGGATACAAATAAATTCCTGCTTTATATGTGTTACATACAAATGCAGGGCAATTTTACATTGTTGTCGCTGTTTTTCGCGTGGCTGGATCCCATTTTTGCTTTCATACTGACAATAGTCTAAGCTGGACTGTGCAAGTTTTAACTGAACTCTCAGATTGGCAGTAGTGAGCCTCCAATGTACAGATGGAACTGTCAGAATGATTGACTGTGCCCCATCTTAAAATCTGTAGAGTTTGGAGAAAGAGACTCTAGCTAGATTTTTTTTCGTTTGCTTCTTTCTGTGATAGCATTATAGTATCATATATAATCCAGGATTTGTCACCTAAACATTTTTACTGTATACATTTTTCTTTACATGTCTTTGGGGTCTCTGCTCATGACACCCATCATTTGAAATTGTGAATGAAAGCTGTACTGTACTACTTCTGTGTCTGGCTAACTATAAACTGGTGGGAGGTGTGTTGAATTAGTCTGTGTCTGGCTACTATGTAGTGATGAAAGTGGTTACTGTATCACCATTTGTGATTGTATAGTAAACAGTCCCATGTCTGTGTCGGGATAACTATATGCTGTTTGGCAGTTATAATGCACCTACCTAATGATATACTGATGGCAACTATACTGCACCACCATCAATTTCTTTGCTAACCACATAGTTCTGGACCTCCAGAAATCCCTCGCCTTCACAGCTGAGCCTAGGGTAGCAAACTGGTGGTGGGAGAAGCTTACAATGCCACAGAGATTTTATACTCTTTGTTTTTATATTTTACCTGTGTTTGTTTAACAATGGTGTGTGACTGCTTAAGAATACATAATGGGAGGTCATGTAAATACATGGGACAAACGCAGACTATGCCAAATACTGGCACAAACAGCATGTGCGCCATGGTAAAAAGCAGACTCCTGACAAATTTCGGGAGTCTGCATTGCCTCCACTGAGTACATACATTTTGTTGAATTTTACTGAGTACAAGCTGTTTGTCGGAGGTCCGTCTCCCACACTGTAAAGTGCCAGGATGTATAAAAAGGTGCAATTGCCATTATACATAACAAACAGTGATAGACCCTTTTTTATAAAACTCCCAACACTTTACAGTGTGTGAATTTTTATAAGTAACCCCCAATATGTCTGCAACGCATATTGGACTAAGGGTGTCTAAATAGGAAATTTGGAGAAACTTGTGGGATCTGCAGATTGTGCTATGAAGAACACTGCAGCTTACAATTTTCCCCCTAGTTTTTAGGATTTATAATATTTTAAACAGTTTGACTAACGGCTACCAAATTACGTCTGACTGACTGAGTACACCTAGATCAAGATCGATGAACTTTTATGAATTGTGAAATCACATTCTACTCAGCATCACAGCTAATAAAACACGTAAAATGGATAAATCATGAAAGAAAGTCATGAAAAAAATCATTAGCTGCTAAAATATGGATTAACAGAACCAAAATCAGACAGCTGTGTCTTTCATTTTCCAATTTTGTATAATGTCATTTTTGTGAACTTTCCTCCCCAGATATTATAAATATAATTCCGTTAAATATTCATTGTCATCCTTGCAGCAGATAAGAATGATAATTATCTGTACTATCTTAAAATGCAAGAGAACCACTTTATAAAGTACAATTTGTTTAAATTATTTAAAACCGTCTAGAAAACTCTTTGCTTTCAAAATGTTACTTTTCATAAAATTAGTCAGCTACCATGCAAGTGTTTCATTGAATGTTAAGGATCACTGTTTGTTTTCGGAAACTCCTTTACTTCTCTAGAAGTAGAGTAACTTGTCCTCCACAAAAGTTTGAGGTCTAGAGAAATTCATACCTGAAGATAACTTTCTCCTCCTACAACATGTCTAAAGTTCTGCCAATATGACGGTGCGTCAACCTGGATCTTCCTTCTATAGTTATTGATGTTACACTGGGCAATATTCTGCTGGAAAAAACTTGGGTCCTTCCATTGATGTGGATGTTACTTTGACACGTACCACCTACCTAAGCATTGTTGCAGACTATGTAACCCCTTTCGTGGAAATGGAACTCCCTGATGGCATTGGCCTCTTTCAGCAGGATAATGTGCCCTGCCACAAAGCAAAAACCCCACAATGAGTTCAAGGTGTTAACTTGGTCTCCAAATTCCACAGATCTCATTCCAATCCAGCATCTGTGAGAAGTCCTGAGCAAACAAGTCTGATCCATGGAGGCCACACCTCACAACTTACAGGACTTAGGATCTGCTGCCAACATCTTGATGCCACATACCACAGCACACCTTCAGAGGTCTAGTGGAGTCCATGCCTCAATGGATCAGGACTGTTTTTGGCATTAAAAGGGCACCTACGCAATATTAGGCAGGTGGTCATAATTTTATGGCTGACCGGTGTCTGTCTTCAGGATCTGTCGTCACTAGAGGTATGTTCATCTCGACTCACTTTTTATGTGATGCTTTCCACGGTTTTAAGAATGTGAACATACATGATGGACGCTCTTGTTAATTTATTTCACTGCGTGCGTGTGCAGAGGGCCCGGAGACAGACGATTAAGGCACACCTAATCATTTGGAGGACTAGTTAAAACTATTGTATTATCCAAGTTCCTATGTTAGGTAACTATCAAGGCTTCTACTGGCCTATGATTTTTACATGTATCGCCTGCATTTTTTTAAAATTGTATTTCTTTCACCTACCCCTACATTTGTTTTTCGTTACTTTGGCTAGAATAAAGAGAGCTCCTGAAATTCCCTGTATTATAGCTATTTTATGGAGAAAAGTCATTGACTTTTGTAAAAATAGAACTGATAGTATACGCTGTTTTATGATTACAAGGCTATTTTTTCAAGAGTTCTTTGTTTTGTTCTTTGTTATGTGTGTGTGTGTTTAGCTGTATTTTTTCTCTTTTCATGTAGAGTGCTCATACAGACTATTCATTGTTTTTTGAGGACACACATTATTAAAATGAAAAATGCCATTCCACTTAAATTTATGACATGCCAGAACCATCATGGGGTTAATGTTGTTATACATTTTTAATTTAAAGCATGCCCACTATTTCATGAACCTTTATGCAAGCAGGTGTACATGTTTAGGAATCCCTGAGCCCTTTAACTATAATTAGTCAGCTTTATTTATTATTGCATACCACACAGCCACAAGGTACTTTATTAGTAATTCAGAAAACAGTAGGACGTCCATTTAATAAAGATTACCGGTACCCAACTAGGAAAAATAACAGAATAACTCAATTTACCAGGGAGCATTTCAATGAAAGCAAATCACAGTTATAAATTGCTCTAGAACTTAGAACAGAAATGTAGAAACCTCACAGGACACATATTTATAAATGTGGTCTAGTCACCAAAAAAAACTGAAAGCTGTAAAAAAAAATAATCATCCATTAAGTGCAGAGTACAAATTCTTCAACTTACCTATTAAAGATAATTGCAGTTCACTTGTCAATTTGGGATATTCTATTTGTTAGGGAAAATCTACATTTGTTCAGCGTTCTCTCAATGCATGAACTGCTGTCATGGTTTGTGAATGTGAACTCAGAAAAAGAAGGATTTTATGGAATGTGAGCACAGAGTGATTCTATTAAAGGAACACCACCACTTACATTAGATTTGTCTAGATTATCTGTGCACTTAACACAAATAAATACATAAGACATATGCCACTGTTTTTTCTTCTCCTATGATTGAATTAATTGCATATAAAAGTAAAAATAAAATTAGGTGTCTATCTCCAGCATCCATTTTGAGAATGTTACCCATGATGCAACATTCTCCAAAATCTTCCAGCAAGTCGCACTTTACAACTGTAGTTGCACATCTGTAATCAACAATGCAAAAAAAACTAACCTTTTCATTTTATGTTGGTAGTATCCCTCTAACTATATATTCACCCCACAGAACAACTTTTCAAGTGGGGGGGGGGGGGGGGGCAGGATGTGCTGCAGAGCACAGGACAAACTACGTTGTTTGAACTCAGTATGTTAGCATGGCATAGGATGTCCACTGGTTGGGATAAGGTTAATTTCTCAGTGTTCTTTTATAGAACCTAAAATTTGATTACTATCTCTTCAAAAATAGGCCAAATATTGATGTTTTATTTTTCGGCATGTCAAACATTCATATGTAAAAAAAAATCTACTTCTGATACCTTTCAGCTGTCCTGTGATATCGGGGGAAAAAAAAGCTTTTATCTGGATTGTCACGTATCTTGAGGTAGTTGAGAAGATATTGTTTTCGCATGTTGCTGCTTGAGGCGTGTAATCAAAGTAAGCAATGAGTGTATAAGACAAAAATAACTCCTACCTTGTTATCTTCTGGAATATCCAGTTGTTTTCTGCTATGTTAGAATATGTCTTATTGAATTAACCAAACCTGACAATGTGTCAGAATTGGTTTAATGTCTATCTGTTGGTCCTATTATATTGCATAATGTGACATAATGTTGGTATCTGGTGTGACATGCTGGCATTAAAAAAGTAAATGTGTTCCTGCTAATAAAACGCTGAGCCATAATCAATTCTGGATATATAAACCTGTTAGGTTAAGAATGCATTTCTACTAGCCACTCTGATTCCAGACAGAAAAAAAATAAATACAAAATGGAAATTTGAGAGAAAAAAAATTATTTCTAATTTTCCTATTATGAATTTTTAGTAAAATATGCAGCCATTAACCCCTTGGGATGTTGTTTCCCATCCTAAAACACAAGGGATTAAATGAACCTAAGTTAGCATAGAATGACCTCTGTTTAATAGCACATCACAGACCCTCCATGATGAGCTGTGCAGCAAATCCTGCTCAGATTGTTCACGCTATGCCTGAACTTCCAGTTTCGAACACACCTCCACGACGCCACAAGTGACATTTCACGATGTCGAGATTTTTCGGCATGGGCTCTGTCTGTAAGGACCCTGATTGGTTGGGTCTCTGATTCTGTGTCCTTGGCACCTAATAAATCAGTTTACCTATATTGGTCAATATTCTTCTTGTAGCTGAAGAATTCCTCCCTCTGATGTGGTTCTTTTGTCCTCTCCCACTCCCACTAACAACACTTCAGCTATTCAACTTTACACTTAATATAACTTCTTGTGCCTTTCAGACACAGTGTGCTGAACTGGACACTGCCTGGCTTAATTTAAACTAAAATGTAACCAAGCAAATTGGTGCACCATTGGTGCTGTCTAACGATGAAAAAAATCTATGTTAACCACAAAAGTAATGGTTTCTCCCAATTTGATTAACAAGACCGTCGAAAGGGGTGTTTTTTCCTGAACCCTATTGGTGAAACAACCAATAAAAATTACTTTACCCATCATAAAACAATCAGGGTGTCCTTGAAACAGCTATTTTTTTTACTTATACCACATAGGGCTTTATTTAGATCCCTACTTCGGATCACTTTAGTTATACGAATGGCCCTTTAAATTAGACCATCCCTGAAATTGTCTTCTATAATTCACTCAAAATGGTAGCCTTTTCACTTAAAAAACTAGTCAAATGCCCTTTAAAAAAATCATTTAAATTAAATAAATATGAAAATATTTATTTTTAATAAAAAAATGATTTACATATGCATGTTATATATTAAAATAATATATATCATATAAATACTTTTATTATATATCTCCGAATGTGTCGGCAGATAAGAACCATTCGGTCCATCTAGTCTGCCCAATTTTCTAAATACTTCTCTATATTAGTCACAAGATCCCCAAACCAAAGAGGGCAGAAATTTTGTTCCAAATTCAGCAAAATGTGTCAAAATTGTCCATATTGAACAGCCACATTCGTCTGTTACCGATCTGCACTGATTTCAGCATAGATCGGGGATTTGTGAATAGACCCCAAAGATTTTTTTCTCATTAATTGAGCAGAAAAATAATAAATGCAAGAATCCTATTTTATTATATTTACACACAAAATGTGATTCTATAACATCTAAATTTTGGAAATTAGGCATGATGAAAGTGCGTTTGGCTTTTTTTAATACAAGTTTGCACTTTTTACAAAATACATTTATTCTACTCATTAGAGTTAGAATAAAGGTATTAATTGCAATTAACAGATTGGTTAACAAATGTAGCCTAATATAAAATGAAGACAACAAAAAAATGCTGTGTGTTTTATAGAATCACAGGATACTATATCAGCAGAAACACAATGTATTCTAAAAGGAAATCATTAGCTGGAAAAAGGTGTCACATCCTCCTAACAAATAGCCCCAGCAGGACTCCAAAATAACTACAGAAAATGTACGAAAAAAGATCTAATGTGTACTATATTCAAATGTCATCTTTAAAACTGAACAAATAGCTAATGACATAACTTGTTTTTATACTGTGAAGCAGTATATACATACACGCACACATATATATCCATATATATATACATCTATATATATATATATCCATCTATATATATATATATATATATCCATATATATATATATATATATATATATATATATATATATATATATATATATATATATATATATAAATATATATATATATATATAAATATATATGTATATATATAAATATATATATATAAAAATAAACATTCCATTGGTTGCCCTGGTGACTGGACCACTTTTAGAACTTTACCCAACATTTGACCTTTGTACACCACACTTGCTGCCTGCCATGTCAGCCTGGAATGTCTTGAGTCCATTCAACGAGTATCCTTACACCTACAGCTCATGTTCACAAGATGATAGTCCGATTTCTTGCTTCCCATCCAGAGTGTTGCTCTCCTCATCCCCATTCACACTTCTTCAGTTTCTTGGTGGGACATCCCCATGAGGAGAACATGTGTCTGTTCCAGGCGGTCTTATTTACATACCAATCACGTAGCGATGCATAGTTCCGCCATATTTCTGTTTAAGTGTTCTGATTTATTGGCTCTGATTTATTTGTGCTGGAGAATACTGAATTCCTTTTCAGTAGAGGTGAATTTTTTGGTAAATACAAGCGGACGCAATGCTCAAATACACTGCACACTTTTAAAATCCCAAATTGAAATGTAAAGCGGTGTTTCTATCTTATGTCCCAAAACAAAGAAAGTGCTGCCTGACAAAGAATGGGACAGTGAGTGAATCAAATTCGATTACTGTTTCAGTTCCCATTGCTAAAGGAAGACTGACCAAGCATCTGCCACCACAAAGGGGAATCAATACAAATAACTTTGCTCTTCACAGAGAATCACAAGAGTACAACATGTTTCTAAAATAGTATTGTTGTTCTTCCAAGTTGAAGAGGCCAAATCCAATAATTTGTTTCTTCCCCCCCCCCCGTCCCCTCTCTTTCAAAGAAAACACTACTACCGTGCTCAGATACAGAATGAACGTTATGACTGCCATAAGCAAACCTTATAAAAGCCTCTTACAGGCACTTAATAGTGCATTTCTCTGCCAAGTAACAATACAATTTTTAGAATTATGTCATGGAAAATATCAGTGTCTTATGTCAACCAAAATGTTACAATTATCCATACGAATAAAACTCTTTGAATATAAATGTGTATCAGCCTAGCATTGTTCTTTAAAAGATTGGCTGATGGCCATTTAAAGCTTTTTTTTTCTTCTTTTTCTTTTTCTTTTTTTAAATTGTTTTAGAAATAAAATTGCTGGCACTATAAAAAGAACATATCAAGTCTCCGCATAGATTTGCTAGCAAAAGCTTTAAGTAGTGTTTATTGGGTGGCTATCATCTGCTTGTCAGGAAAACTGTCACCCTGGAACATTTAATGGCTGTTTATTAAAGTATTTTGCATTCATTTTTGTCCTTTTTGTGTCGCTGCAGTAACTTCTGATTTTCTGACGACGACTAGAAGTGTTAGTGATATGTAGCTGCTACAGTAAACTCCAAAAAAATAAGCATAATACATGTGAATCATTATTTTCGAAATTTAAGCATAATTTCAATACTACTGGGAAAAGCTAAACAATAGTCATGTGTCTACTGAGACGTGAGATTATTACAAAAAATGGCATCAAAATATTATCACACAAAATTGAATAAAGAACTATGGAGGCCATGTTTAAAAACTTCTACACTGTAACATGTCGGGAGAGGAAGAAAAAAAAGTGCAGTCATCATTTTTGTTATGTATAATGAAGAATGCGCCATTTTTTTTAGGTTTGAGGGAGATTCTTCAAACACTGATTATTTTCGACATTGACTGCACTGGCACCAGCACAACTAAAAGGTCCGGAACCTGAGGAAGCAGTTCAGACTCACAAAAATCGTCTAGATTCTGCTTGCAACATATCAAAATAATGTAGTATGGCTACTGCCTCACCCCAACAGAAATTCCAGTAAATAAACACAACGACCAGCAATCCAGTGTAACGGTACGTTTATTATCCCACGGACAACGTTTCAACTCCTATACAGGGGTTTTCTTCAGTGTTGCCCTTAGAATAATTAACCCACCATTGCATCAAAGTACAGCTTTATCCATAGTTGCACACACCAATAGCACCATTATTTATCACTGTCTGTGTGCCACATTTATAAATGACCCTTGTGTGTATATTTTGGCAAGAAGAATCCTGGAAGGCTCATCCAGTCCCCTTTCTTTATGGAGGGTTGTTTAAACAACGAGAAATAAATGGAAACTGGAGTGGGGATACATTGAAGTGATTTTAATGTACTGTAAATAATACGTAAAAATAAATCTTGCTGCTAACTATCAGAGAGGACAGTTAAGCCACTTACTCCTTAACAATTCATACCTCCCAACAGTGTATGTTCTCCAAAGTGGGACATCTGGTAGGTTTGGTCTCGGTTGGGGCAAGTCATCAAAAAGGGGGTCTGCTAACTCAGCCGACATGTTTGTTGAGCCAACTTAGACAGCAGAAAGAAGTGCATAGATATAGACATATCACTATATATTCATATTTAAATATATTTCATCACCAGTGGGGCATGTTGGGAGGCAGTATATACATGCATGTATGTACAGAAAAGTGATGTAACAAAACTGCAATATTTCATTTTAGTTAAATCATTAGTATTATTTATTTTTGATGCTACTCCCAAGTAGAGGTTTGTGCACATGTTAAAATGTATGTTGTTGAAAGACTACATATGCTAATGTGGTTAACACTATTCAAAGTGCAAATTACAGAATATCTTATACGCTCTCTGCTAATTGCATTCTTAAATGGAGGTGTTAATTCTGAATAATGTTTTATCACTTAATTGAAAGTGACTGTATGTCAGGCAACTACATCTTAAATATACGGCAGTATAAAATATAAAATGGCAATATAAAATCATTAATACTGCTTTAGAAAACCACATGTGTCATATACAGTCTGTATACATCATGGCATATGATTAAGCATCTTTAGTGATGCGCAAGGTGTCAAGTTGTTCCCACCCCTCCAATTTTTTTCTACTTGCTATTACTTCTTTGTACACCAAATAAACTCCACATTCCGAGTTTAAGAGATGGAGTGCCAGCTTTTACTTCCTTTTATACATACCTTTAACTGCAAACTGAGGGCTTTATAGTTCCAGATATGGGTACCCCCCCGCCTGACCACAATGGCAAATACTAAAGTAAAAATAAATAAAATCCGGGAGGTAGATGTTCGGATGCTCAAGGGTTGATAATAAAACATAGTTTTTATTGCTTAGAAAAGTAAAAAACAAGGTCACAGGATGCCAAATAAAGATAATGCATTCACCTGACGTGTATCGTCCGACACAGTAGATTTAGTCGTAGCCGACCTACGGGTCAGGAGAAGGCTGTATCTTTGTTTGGCATCCTAAGATTTTATTTTTACTTCTCTAAGCAATACAAACTATGTAACTGTGATCATCTGAATATCTGACTTTTTTATTTTTGCTTTGCAACTTACCGCTGTGGTGGTCGAATGGGGTACCGTATCCTGCCATCCATCATTTGGATGTTCTTTCATTTTATTTTCCTTTGTAAGCTATGTTTGTCTTCATGGACATGGTACTAACCATGATGTGCGTGTTTCATACCAGTATCAGTGGTGCCTAAAAACTGCTGTTCATAAACCCAAGGTATATACGCAATGCATACCTTAGATATAATATATGAAATAATACTGAATACATACTATATCACTACATAATTATTATTATTTTTTCAGCTTTCCAAATCGCCATTGTTTCCAAATCGCCATTGTTTCCAAATCGCCATTGTTTCCAAATCGCCATTGGAGAAAAGACTCCTTCGTTGGGTACATGGTAACTCTTTATAAGTATTTGAAGGGTCAGTACAAAGAGCTTTCTCGGTATTTCTTTATAAATCAAAATTTCCAGGGAGCTGTGACTACAAACGTCGAAAAGTTTTCTCTACTTTTATGGCTGCTAAATATCCTGCCAAATCAAGGTGATTTGGCAGATTCGATCAAAATGCTCCGAAAAATGGTTGGATGCCTTTCTTGCAATACAACACGTACAGAGCTATAACAATCAAACATAGTTCAGGTGCCAGTGATTCAGACTGTAGCCAAATGTTTTTTAGAGTCAGGATGGACTTTTTTGTTTACCTTTAATGGACAAATACATTTTTGCTTAACCCTTCCTTCCTTTAAGATATAATAGTGTTTGTTTTCCTTTTTTTCTTTTTTTTTTCTTAACCATGTAAGACTTCTTCAAACATCCCCCATAAAATAATTATGAGCAGATGCCATTGATTATCTTCTTGTACAAACTAAAGACTTTTAAACAAGAGGGTGGGCTGACTGCTTCTGGAAACATAGCTTGGGTCTTCGAGATGCTGCCTGTATTCCTATCCCTTGTCTTCAAACAATAGAAAAAGGGTTAAAAGAGACCCAGTTCTCAGGGTAATAAATAATTGTCCTAAAATGGCAAGTGCATTAGCTGATACTTTCTTCATTGAAGGCAAACATAGAGGTAGGGGAGAAAACTGACGCGTTTGAAACCAAAGATAGGTTCTTACTCAAAGGCATACCTCTCTCATTAATGAAATGAATGAACTTGCCTTTCATTTGATATTATATATTACCTTTATCCTTTTTACATTGTTTAAAGGGACCCTGACAACATAAATATTGCTTATACAGTATAAGTACAGAATGTAGAGAATAAAAAAAAGATGAAAAATGATCAATACATTTTGTTAGAAAAATTGCCAGCCAAATACACATTTTGCAATGAATATTGGTTAATTTGAATTAACAAGCCACATTACAAGACATATTTAAAATACATTTTTATCCATTGGCATGCACAATCTTTAGGCCATGCTTTCATCATTGTTTAGTCTCTACATTCACATGACCAGAAATGTTTAGGTTGACAAAGCCTTTTAATACATTACATTGAGGAACAGGCTTTGTATATGTATGTGTCCTCTTTTTGTGTGAAAGAAGTAAGGATGTTCCGATATTGGGCTTCTAGTGCGTGTGCTCCCAGGACCTTCATTTTGAAAGGTTTTTTAACTTTTTTTTTTTATTACATTCTTATACCTATATTTGTGATAGCTTCACTTTAAATGTAGATTCTCTCTGTGTCTTTTACCTTCCTACATTCCACAGCTCAAACCTGACAACGGGTTAACATAATCAATTATTTGATAAATGGGCAACATATGAATTCATGGTTTATGGGTTGTTGTAGAGTTCCCATTAATCACATAGATAAAGGTTAAGCAGTGATAATGATAGTAATAATAATAATAATTTACCTTATGCCCTTCCTAAATTGCCACATTTATTCAATCGTTTGTCTCTCTTAATGCTACAAGTTTAAAAAAAAAAAAAAAAGACTGCTGCTTGAATACCTGGCACATCAAAAAAAAAAAAAGTTAAATATAGTTGATTGAAATGAATCATTTTCGTATTCACTGGTGCTGAGAATGTGACTGCTTTAAAACAGGTGGTGGAGTTAGAGATCACAGCTAACCTGGGGTAAAATGAAGACCACTTATCTTTAAAGGTATAGCATGTAAAGTGTAAACATTTGCTAAATTCCAGGCAAGAGTGTACATTAATCTATAGGGCATCAAAAGTGCAGCCCGTTGGCCATAGGGGACCGTTTGACAGCAAGGTGCGGCCCACCTGAATTAATTGCCCCTATTTTCATTATCTCTACAAATGAATACTTTTGATTGAATAAAGTTTATTTGAACTTGTTTTCGAACTGATTTAGCATTTTGTTAAATAAGTAAACATTCTTCTATGGCTAACAAGCTATTCATCACCAGTACGGCAAATTTAAAAATGAATGTGGCCTGACACACAAATGCCTTTCTGATTATGCAGCCCACTTTAGAAAAAGCTTGGACCCCCATCCTGTAGAGTTTTTATAATTTCCAAAACCAGTTTGGAAGCACTATAGGATGCTTCATGTGCCCACTAGGCCAGGGGTAATTAAAGTGTCACTGGGGCACATGGCTAAGAGTGTGAAGGTCCACAGAATTTCATTAAATTGTTCTGTGACACTATCCAGTAAATGTCCACGATGAACAACGTTGGTACCTATCTCTGGACTCAATGCTCCATTAGATAGGTGCTTACCCTATTAAGAGTGTGCTTTACCATGGTAGTACGATTAAAATGACTGTATCACCCAAACAAGGCTGATAATACTGCAAATTATCTTTTCATTGTATTTAACAGAATAGCGAGCAAATACCTAAATTAGGAGAAATTCACATGTGCCTTGATATGCAAACTACACATGTCATATTTTGGTTGTTGTCTGAGATAAAATTTTCATCTCACCTCAACTCACCTTTTTTTGTGAATAGCACCTCTGATGGGGCTAAAATTCAAGAACAGATCAATTAGGTCGACTTTAGAGTTCAACTGTCATTTTGAGACTAGGAAAATAAACCCAGGTTGCCCTCTTCCCCATTGACAGTGATGGAGAGGGAAAGATCAAAACTATTTTTGAGACTAAGTCAAACACGGGTGCCACAAAATGAAAGTCTAGCACCAAAGTTGACCTTATGCCTGGTTTTGTTACTGTTACAGAAATAAAACTTACCAAACTTCAACAAGAATGAAATATTTGAGAATCTTCAGGAACTTTAGGTACTTGGTATTGCACTGTTGATATTTTTTCTTATTCCAGAATATTACCCTTTCCAGAGTGTTCTGGTTTACTGGGCTATCTGCATACCTCCCAACCATGAACGTGTTCCACCATTGGACACAGTGTAGGTGTGGCCAAGTTAAGGCAGGGTCACATGACCACATAATGATGTAACCTCTCATCCCCATGTCGGACAGGATCCGGGTCCGAGTCTGCAAGACAACAAGATGATGTGTTTTAGGGACAGAAATTCTTTTTTGTCCACTGTGGACAAGAGGCAGTGATACAGCAACATGCCCAGGACTGTTGGGACAGTGCACCAATATATGCTTGTGTCCCAGCAAACCCGGGACTGTTGGAAGGTATACATCTGTCATTCAGTTCTTTTGCTTATTTTACTAGTGTCATCTCTGTTGATAAACTACAAATTCATTCCCCAAAGAGAGAGAAAAAAGTAACTTTGTACTAGACTTAATTTTTTTCTCTCTCTAAAATTCATTATGTATTTATGACTATTTTAAACTAGCCGGAGCAACAATATTTAAAATAATATAATTATATGTTTTTATTTTGCAAGTTGACTATAAAACATGCTGAAAATACAAAATAGCGCACACGTGCATTAATTTACAGGGACACTCTTGCATTTACTCACAGGTCCTTGGAGACAAAATAATAGCCTTATAATGATCCAATTAATTTTACACAAGGCTGTTTGTAAATTTCACAGATTTAGACAGTATGCCTGCATCTTGATCTACTGGTGGGGAACACATGATTTTTTTTTTTTTTTACTGTTATGCAATGCCAGGAATTAATAACAAGAAAAGGGACAGTGACTTTTTAATGGTATTAAAGTCACACCCCATGCATTACTAAAGTAATGTTTTAAGTATCAGTGGGTTTTGTACATTACTACTTATCATTATTATTAATTATTATTTTTACTAGTAGTACATTTATACATACTGCTTATGTGCATTGGCCCTGGGAATAGCTTTTTATAGTAAGCTCCACTGTAAATACATATTTAAAAAAATATTAAATAGTTTTTAAAATGCTTTTCAACATCTTCAAATTCCATTCACATTCTATTATCCTCTAAATGTAGCCCTGTGTAGTTGTCCTATTCATTCTAACTGGTACCATGCCAAGTACCATGCAGCCTTTCAACAGTTTTTTCATGTTTGTCATTAGACGGAACTGACCTAGACTTTAGGGGCCCTATTATGATGAGTCTGGGGTAAATTCACATATTGCTCATTGAAAAAGGTACATCTACATACACTGATAAGCTGTAACATTATGACCACTGACGTAACATTAATAATACTGATCATCTAGTTAAAATTGCACCTGTCAGTGGGTGGGATAAATTAGGTAGAAAGTGAACATTGTGTCCTCAGAATTAATGTTACAAGCAGGAAAAATGGGCAAGTATAAGGATCTCAGTGAGTTTGACAAAGGCCAAATTGCAATGGCTAGATGACTGGGTCAGACCATCTCCAAGACTGCAGCCCTTGTGGGGTGTGTCTACAGTGGTCAGTACCTATAAAAAGTGGTCCAAGGAAGGAAAAGAGGTGAACCAGTGACAGGGGCATGGGTGGCCAAGGTCACTGAGCAAAAAAAACACATAAAGGTGTACCCAGCGCTGTAATCGAGTTCTGAGCAGCACTTAGGCAGTGTGTCCCTAAACCACACACATAAAATACAAGTAACAATAAAAAGAACAAAAGTGCGCTTGGAACAGACTGTGAAACAATATATGATTGCACCTTATAGGTAACACTGGTGGGATGGTGTCAGTGAGAGTTTTAGGACCGGGAGAGACTATCTCTCCCCTGAGGAAATGCACTCATAGACTTGTAGATAGTTAAAGCACATCAGAAGAGGTTGTTTTCAGGATGGATCTGCAGCTCTTCTATACACATTTGCTCCAAAACACAACAATAAACTTCTGTTAGTATAAGAAGGTGAATATATTTAATAGAAACAATATCTGCTTACATGAGAGGTAACCTGAGAACTGCGAGGTGGGCTCCACACGTCCGTCTGTACAGGTATTTCTCAAGCAGCAATATATAAATACAGTTTAAAATAACACAAATAAAAGTGATGAAATTCTTTAAAATGGCAGGTAAATCCAGATCTCTACGCGTTTCGCCCAGCTTTGGCTTCAACTTGGTGTTTCGCCTAAAGCGGGCGAAACGCGTAGCGATCTGGATTTACCTGCCATTTTAAAGACTTTCATAACTAGCGTGTGCATCTCTTACCTGTAGCCTACATGGCACCATTATGAACTACGGAAAGACGGGAAACCTACGGAGGCAGTGTGATAGCTAGAACACCTTAGGTCCCACCTTTCATGTGGATGTTACTTTGACTTGTACCACCTACCTAAGCATTGTTACAGACCATGTACACCCTTTTTTGGAAATGGCTTTCCCTGATGGCTTTGGCCTCTTTCAACAGGATAAAGTGCCCTGCCACAAAAATGGTTCAGGAATGGTTTGAGGAACACAAAAACGAGTTCAAGGTGTTGGCTCAGCCTCCAAATTTCTCAGATCTTAATCCAATAGAGCATCTGTGGGACATGCTGGAAAAACAAGTCTGATCCATGGAGGCCCCACCTCGCAACTTACAGGACTTAAAGGATCTGCTGTGAAAGTCTTGTTGCCAGATACCACAGCACACCTTCGGAGGTCTAGTGGAGCCCATGCCTCGACGAGTCAGGTCTGTTTTGGTATCAAAAGGGGAACTACACGATATTAGGCAGGTGGTCATAATGTTCTGGCTGATCGGTGTATGTGTAACAGGTTACAAAGTGACTAGAGGTCACCTTCATGAACACTATTACATAGAATCTTGACTTTCGTATGTCACATCTCATTGTGTTGATGATGTGTCTATAATACACTGTGAACATCAATGTCGAGGCTGTTTCGCATGTTGGTTCAGGTGCTGGGGTTGTTGCCACTTTCACACACAGTATAGAGAATCCTGTGGCAATGCTTAATGGTATGAAACAAAATCCAAGATGATCTAGGTGTCCGGCTTAATTCATAGGAAAGTTAATTCCTCTGTGTTAAGTGATTATTCTCCTTCCTTAACTGTGGTGTAAGGGAAATCTGGACATACAGGTTATATGCAGTATCCACCTGTGCACATCCTTAGTGCACAAACATGCTAACACAAAGCCCCTGCTACTGACACCAGTCAGTCAGCGTCTAGCCCTGACCATACTCTATGCGACCTATTCACTTAAAGTGCAAATATTCGTTATTAAAGCTAGAAAAATGTCACAGAAATAATAAAAACCACAGTTTTCTCTCAATTCATGCGTTTGCTTTGTAATTCTTCTAACACAATATATGGATCATGTTTATAATTTCCTCTTCTCTACATTTAAATTGTAACCAATGTTTAGTGTGGAGCGGACACCTGGATGTTCGGGTTCGGCCGAACTTTGGAAAAAAGCCCGGGTTCGGGGTCGAACTTGACCCTGAACCCGAACCCCATTGAAGTCAATGGGGACCCGACTTTCGGCTTATGGAATACATGTAATACTATTGGCTTTCTATAAACCGAAATAGAGTCCCCATTCATAAGAATTTCTTATGAATGGGGACTCTAGTTCGGTTTATAGAAAGCCAATAGTATTACATGTATTCTATAAGCCGAAAGTCTATAAACCGAAAGACATTCTGTTTATAGACTTTCTTTTTATAGAATAGCAATAGCATTAAATGTATTCTATAAAACGAAAGTCTATAAACCGAATGTCTTTCAGTTTATAGACTTTCGGTTTATAGAATACATGTAATGCTATTGCTATTCTATAAACTGAAAGTCTATAAACTGAATGTCTTTCGGTTTATAGACTTTCGGTTTATAGAATACATGTAATGCTATTGCTATTCTATAAACTGAAAGTCAATAAACTGAATGTCTTTCGGTTTATAGACTTTCGGTTTATAGCCGAACCCTGATTCCAACACGGACAACCAGTGAAATGTCCGTGTTCGGGTCCGGGGTCCGAACACCGTAATGTTAGGTACAAACCCGAACAGTGCGGTTCGGGTTTGCTCAACACTATTTAGGAGTAGTTTTAAAGAAGTGATGTCTTCAATTAAGTTTGTTGTCTTTGTAAATAGCTAGATAATAAGTACAATGATACTAGGTTTCTTATGCGGTTTAAAACCATGTAAATATATGTTAGATGCTACCCAAGATATTTTAGCAGTGCTACAGTATAGGGAAATTGTGTGTACATAAAAAAAAAAGAATTGCTACAAACACCGGAGGCTACTTTTTATTTATTCCACATGTTCTTGAAAGCGGCAGTCTGCAGGCCTGAGCAGGTGCACAAAAGAGATAAACTACATATCTATTTCACTGTATTTAAAAAAACGAAAGCAATACAATTCATGGAATAACTGTTGAGCCTAGATTATACACTACAGGGGTGCAGTGACTGAAACAACCAGTGTAAGGTGAATGTTGGAAAGCCGGGATAAGGCTTAGAAGTCTCGAACGGTAATAAAAATAAAAATCCATGAAGACTTTTTTAAATGCCGCTTAGTGACCGGTGATGGCCTATCTGTGTACTTTAAAGGTTTACTCTAATCTGGCTAAAAGGACATTTTTTCTTCTTCTTACAATTCATTTTTAGTTATTTTCTCCCTTTAAAGTAAAATGTTTTAGAAGCTTAAAGTAGTAAAAACCTTTTTATAATGTGTATTTATTGTGACTTCCTTTATATGGCCTATTTAAACGGAGCTAATGTCACTGCACGTATTTACAAATTTTGGTCATGATTTGCCTCATTGGCCAGTAGGGTTGCCACCTGGCTGGTAAAAAAATGGCATCAGGCCAATGTTAAGTCTATGGAGACAGTAGCAAGGCCGGTATTTTTCGGAACAACAAAAGGTGGCAACCCTATTGGCCAGGGTTTCAGTGATCCGCAAGAGCTTCTACTACCTGTCCATGGCTCTGTAGACATGTTCAGTCAATGTTGTTTGTATATGTATGAGGAGTATGCATCAGCTCAAATCCAATGCATTCTCTACGAAGCCTGGAGTTCAGTGCTAGGCCTTTGTGGGCAATTGTCGACAGCATAACCCCCTTATCAAAGGAAACAGGATCACAGCCCGGACATGTTTTCCAGGGTTCCAAGTACCACAGGAAGACATGTCATAATGGTCTAAGCTCCTTGTCAATCCAATGTAATTCTGTATTTTGTCTCTATGGAGGCAACATCTAGGGCAGGAGCATCTAATACATGGTCCTTGAGAAAAATGAAGCCCACATGATAACAAGGTGTGGACATATTATCATAAGATTAAAAAACAAAAATAACCGCCTGCTGTTTTACTGCTAAATAACCAAATAAAACATATTGTCTACGGCTAACAAGCTTCACCATTAATGTAAATTAAAAAAAAAAAACATTTAATGTGGCCCAATGCACATATGCATTTATGAACTGTGTAGTTTATGTATAAAACAAACACATTGGTTTATGGCATACTAGAGAACTTTAAAAATGTAGTTGAAATTTGGCCAAATATCAAACATGTGCCCTCTTTGATCATTGTATTGTATTTATATTTTTTGAGAATTGCCCTGATCATGGACTTTCACTGTCATGTAACAAACAGATGAAACACTAAAAAGATTATAAATAAACAGTAAATATTAAAACTGGTGACTCGTCTGAGGCAAACTTTTCATAATATTTTTCCATTGCGTAGGCCTTGGACTATCACACGCATACTCACATTTATTACAGCCTAAAACTCATTTATCCTATTCAATACAAGGATGAATGTTAAAAGGTTGCCCTATTTAACTTCTGTTAAATTTGTGATCTATCAAATCTATTGTGAATTACCTACATATGTTTTGTACTATTTTACCAATACTATTCAAATGATACATTAAAGGATAACTGTAGAATAAAAATAACTGATGTTTAATTGAAAGATCGCATCAACTGTATCAATGCTTTAATGAAAGAATACATATATTATAAATATGAATAATATTTATATAATTACCTTTTGAGCTGTTTTAGCTCTGCACAGCTCTAACCGGGGGCAGACATGTTGTTTAGAATCTTGAGTCACATGGGTCAGATCTTACTTCATGTAAACCAAGATTCTGAGCTACATCTGAGTATCCCGATAGTGCTACACAGAGTCAAGATGGCTTCATATGAAATGTTAATTGTATTCTTTCATTAAAGTATTTCTACTTAGCATGTCTACACCTGAGGCAATCCTTCAATTAATTATTAGTTAACAGTAAAAATTACCTGTATGAAAAAATAAAATCAGGAGATTGCCGAAATATATTTTCAAACATAGCACAGTTCTAATGCACTATCAATTTTGATTTTAGGGGTATGCTGAGCTCGGGCAAATAGTATATAGTGGTAAATGAAATACAAAATCCGAACGATATAAATCAAAGTCGTAATCCCCCTCCTGCGACTATTGCAGCCCACATCTGTGTAGCAGCAGGAAGGGCATCACATTAAAAGGAAGTTATCGCTCGATGGTCGCAATGCTAATGGTAGTTTTAGAGAAAGACCAGATCTATATCTAACTGAGCCATCTTTTCAGTATGGTAATAGCAAGGTTCTTTTCAGAGTGTTTTGAATTCTTTTAGTGACAAAGAATGCAATTTGTACATACTGTGGCTATCATCTGCAAACTGTAGGGAAGAGTTCAGCCATAACAATATCCACAGTGCCTCTAGACATTTTTAAGCTGGATTCCAAAACACTACTAGGATTAAGGTAGTTATCATTAAACAATGGTACTTTCATGTTATTATAGTAAGTTTCTTTTCATTTAATTCGTATACTGGCTGTGTTTAATTGTCACGTAATACATTTGCATTGCAGTTTAGGTCGGAAAAAGGATGTGCCCATTAGGTTTAGCCCTTTCCCTATTCCTTGGATCCAAAATGTTGATCCAAAATAAGGCAATATAACACTTATTTTAGTAATTTCTAATTCTGCTTTCAATGGGGAAAACATCCTTCTTGAGTACAAATGGCAATCAAATCTCCCCTTGGATCAAAATGCATTAAATATATGTTAATGTCTATATTAAAATGAATAGCCCTCTATGTTCTGGTTCTATAAAAACATATCCAGGCCCCATTTAAAAGCATCTAATGTCTCTAAAAGGACCTCCTCTTCAGGCAGTGAATTTATTTTCTTTAAGTCTTAGCGAGTGATCTCTTGTTACATTGTAGCATTCTGTTAATAAGCAGGTCTTTGGAAAGCCCTTTGTATGTGCACTGCATATCTTTATATAACATTGTCATATTCCCTCTAAGATGCTGTTTATCTAGTGTGTACAAATGTAGTTTTTCCAACCTTTCTTCATAACTAAAATGTCCCATTCCCCTTATTAGTTGTGTAGCCCTCCTCTGCCCTTTCTCATAATGTATTTATTTTAGAAAAGACTCCCATCATTGAACTGCATATTCAAGGCGAGGTCTTACTATTGACCTGTAAAGATACAGACTAATGTCTTCCTCCCATGTGTCAATACCTCTTTTAATACATGTCAGTATCTTATTGGCCTTTACAGCCACCAGCTGGCACTGTGCATTACTGCCAAGCATATTGTCCTCAATTACTCCCAAATACTTTTCATTAGTAGATTTCACCATGAAATACCATGTAAACTATTTGTTGCATTTTTTTTATTATACCAAAATTTCATAATTTTACATTTGTTTATACAACCTCATTTGCCATTTATGTGCCCAGTGACCCAATGTGTCCAAATCCTCTTATAGAGACTGTTTAACCCTAATTCATTTTCTGTCATCGGCAAATATTGAGACTTGGCTCCCTATGCCAAAACGGAGATCTTTAATAAACACATTAAAAAAGAAGAGGACCCAGAACAGATCCCTTAGGTACTCCACTTATCTAACCTGTCCAATTTAATAACTTGCTATTTATCACGCAGTCATCGTTTTCATTGTCTCCCTGCTTTGCATATTAATTTAGACCTTCCTCTATAAAGCACCTTGGTGGCTATGTCATCATGTTCTAAGTCTAGTACTTGTTTGTCATTTTCTCCAGAATTTGGCACACTATTCTTCATGACGTCCCACCAGGGATTTAGTAAACTAAACCTGATTTTAATCAAAAGTGGCATTAATGTGACAACCTGGATTGGTGTTGGCTTTGTATTTGGGAGTGTAGAGCATGGTGTAGACTAGTGGGCCACAAGAATGGTACAGAGAAGCAAGGGTTCAATGCAGGCAGCGGAGGTGCAAAATGGGAGACAAGCCAAAGTCGAGGCAGGTAGCGAAGGATCAAAATGATAAACTACGTGGTTCAGGATTGGAGAAATCAGAGTAGTCCAGAAACAAGCCAAGGTCAGGTATCAGAAGGACAAACACGGTGTCTAGGAACTCTGGAGTGAATTGGGAACTAAGCAGGGAGAACCAAACTTAGCAGAAATATTCAAGCAGTGAATGAAGTGTGTGAGGGGTTTGTATAGGGCTGTCAGCTCAGGTAGCACCTTACCCTCTCCATAGGTTAACATGGAGCCCTTTCCCCCACCTCCCCTGCATCCACCAATGCAAGGACGCTGTCAGGCACCAAGACACGCCCCCCCATGGCAAGTGTGATTTGGAAGTGTGCGTTACTCATGGCCTGTGTGCAACTCGGGATGCGGCCTAACAAGCGACAGCCTGTTCGCACAGCGGGATGCATGAGTAGCGAGCGACCCTAGCGATAGTGAGTGCCCCCCAGGCAGTGGGTTAGGAGACCCAGAATCCTGAATTAGCTTATATTGAGAGGATACAGCTATGTGTCCTTCTGAGCACCATGCATTGATGGGCTACCACTGTCATTGTTTGCCCACTATGACCCAGTGCCCATGGAAATCTCAGTAGAAAATAGCTAGTCTTTTTTGGAAACCTATGAGCACATGCATAACAATAGGGAACTATGCCATAGATATTCTTGCGACCTCTTGCTATAGTAGACATTAGCCTGATTACTGATGGAAGAGACCATGGAATGTGGATAGCTCTGTGACCCTGTGGCTTTGATATACTTGCTTTCATTAGGTGTGAATAGGGTACCCACTGCCCTGCTTCCCCAATTCTAGTGATGGCTAGATATGCTATATCAAATACAAAGTACTTAATTCGGGTAGCCAAAAACAAAACTAAATAAAATCCATCTTTCCGCTCTGCTTTTGTGCAAATCTTTCTGTGTTCACTGGTTGGAGATGTAATTGGAAAAATCTTCTTGTAAACACGCTAGCACTTTTTGACGTCTCTCATGTTATACCTAAAGGGTATTACATGCTACCTTGGAATAACTACGTGGGCCATCAAATATTAGGAATGAAGAAACTAGCGAGCCTGATATCACCAGCCTCCTACAAACATAACGTTTTAGCAGGGTGTACGTTATTAGTATCACCCCAGCAATAGAAAAAGTAATAAAGCAAGATCCTCAAGGTTTCCATTCTATTACTAAGTAATAATGTTGGTAGAAAACTGCTACAGACGTTAACTGTTTCTTTGTTTTGGAATGTTTGGAATTGGAGTTGCAAAAATGTTTCAGTTTCAAATATCAGCCATTGTGTCATGTTTTGTCATGTTACGTTGTCATGCAGACTATGGCAAAGCAAGATGTTGATGGTGCTCCCTATCTTCTGCCCCAGTCTATTGCTTTGCCTATCCATGAACTATGTTGGACAATGTTGTGTGTTGTGTCTATTATCTCCTGGCCTAGGTCAACGATGACTGACCTTTTTCTATCACTGGGGGCTATTTTTTAAGGTACAGTTCAGTTTACTTGTGTAATTTTTGTCATCTCTATCTTTATTTCAAAAGTGCTTTAACCCCATTTTCATTCCAAAATATAATAATAATGCCATTCACCTATGTAACCTTGAAAGTTACGTTGAGATGTTCTCTCATTTTAAAGTACTCCCTGGGGATGTTCCTATGACCCAATTTAATGGGGCTCATTTTATTTACTTCGAAGGGGAGAAGGGCTAAGTTGACAACCTGCTCGGAACTGAACGTGTGACCCTGAGGATTGAATGGAGTCTACTGTTGGGGTTATCCTTGCATTTGGTGAAGGTACACTGACAGTTCCATGGGAAAAGCATCACTGCCTCTGGCAACATGTGACATTAAAGCATAGGTGGCTCTATCCTTAAAATGAAGACCCCCAGGGGTGCACCAGGATAAAGAAACTTAAAAATCTGCCATGTTATAGATTATAAGAGTCCTGTGGTAATGTGTTCCAGTGGATACATTATTCAGGGCCAGCTAAAAAAACAAGATAAAATACAAGGTCACAACATAAGCCTAATGCTTATAACAGAGCAATTTGCAAAAGTGAAAATAATGTAAATACAATTTCACCTTTGCAGTAGTTATTTTCTTTTACATTTTTAGGTGGAAAAATGATTTATAAAATGTAAATAATGCATTTAAAAGGTCAGTGTCTATATATCATAAGCAGTAGGAAGCAGGGTGAATCTGTGACAAAGACATCCTTTTATGATGTTTCAAAAGCTTTTTCCTCTGTACTTCTTGGAATTACAACTTAAATGTATCCAGTAAATTAAGAGAGGTCAAAACAGCCAACTCACTGAAGCAATATATATTGTCACTTAGGGCATATCATGAATGAATGCGCAGATTCACATTCTGACATACACCTACACACATAGCCTGCTTCTGTAGAAGCCAATATATATACCACATGCACTGTATTGTACCTATAATAATATGAAAAGGTTACTATCCTTTAGGGTGCTGATGTGCATCAACTAAAAAATGTATAGATTCCGCGAATGTTCAAAAATATAAACAAACGTTCTGTTGTAGAGAGGGGGAGAATTCAGAGAGTTCTTGGAGGGTTTTTCCCCCCTTCATAAACTGCACTATTTGATTTTATTTAGAAAATGCCAAGACAACTGATGCTAAATTTTAGAAGGTTTAGAAATGTTTGCTTGTCTCCTAAAATGCATTCTAGTTGCATAACTCCTTGGATGGCAGACATAAATTGGGAGGAGGATTGTCAATGTTACCGCACATGAACAGAATTTTTTATCCGTTATCCCAAACATGGGAGAATGAAAGGAATGACTGCAGGATTATGGTCCTGAATCAGGACTGTCCTGACTAGAGTAGCACTGTAGAGAAGTATGTATTTGTGAGGTTGTGAGGTCTTAGGGAAAAGGGGGGCAGATGGTGAGGGCAGGGAAATGACTGGACGATTCTTGTCTCTACTTCTCCATTGTGAGATGCAAATGCATTAGTTCTACGGTATCATGCCGGTAGGTAACAGACATTGACCAAAGACGTCAATCCTCACTGTTTATACTTAATTATTTCTCTCAGCTGAGACAGAGCTGATCTGACAGAGATATCTGCTGGCACAGTTGTTTCATCCTGCTAATGCAGAAAGACCCTTATGTACACATGTAAACATGAGGGTCTATGCTAGCAGTGAGTGACAGATCAGCCTGCCTCCTTCATGAAGAAGCATAGAGGCTGTGGGTCAGATGATGAAATGATAGATAACTTAAAAAGTCAGAGTCCACCTGTATGTCTTGTCATGTTTTGTTGTGTCCGAGATATGTGACGAGTAGAAAATACTCGCTACATATGCACGGACGGAGGTTTTGTGTAAGATACAGTAAAGCAGATTTTTTTGCTCTTTGTAATATCTCTCGGTATATTTTAAGACTGTAACTTATGAAATGTATGTCTGTATTTGTTTTTTGTATATTCATAAAATAAAAAAAAATAAAAAGTCAATTTATTCAAATAGTAGAGCCACAGAACTTTTACTTGTGATTCTGTAATAGAAAACGACCCAGATCTCTGTACAGTTAACTGCCATGTCAAAACACACACTCATTAGGATACATCCGTGTACTTAGGAATCTCTAAAGGAAAATTGTAGCAAAAAGGGAAATTATACAACATATTGAGCCCTCTTTGCTCCATTTAGCTCTGCCCAGGGGCAGACTTATTCTTGAGATTTTTTTCCGTCAGATAACCTTTCATCTTCAAGTGAATAAAGATCCAACCCAAGATTCTAAACAAGATGTCTGCCCACTGATAGAACAATACTGAGCAAAGAGGGCTCACTAAGCTTCTTTATTTGTATTCCTTCGTTAATTCATTCCAATAAAACTGAAGTCAATTATGTGGGAGTGGGAGATCATGGAAAAAAGGGGCAAAAAAAGGGGGGATAGGAAATTTAAAACAGACAAACATGAAAAATATTTTGTGACTCATAATATATTGGATATAATATAATGTATTTAGTAGAATATAAAGCATGAATGAACTGCTCAGATATACTTGGCTTGTTCACAAATCCTGCGTATACCGATTTAAGTCATCTAGCCCAATTAACACAATATCTCAAGGTTATTAGCTGCCAAGACATCTCAGAAACACACGCCATTTGTGGCAACTGATAAAGTTGATAGTTTTTTTGTTTTTTTTATCACCCTGGAGGGTGGAGAAGATTAGATGAGCATTCGCCTCACAGATTCTTGTTACTTCAGCGAAACATGCCTTGCAGCATGAAGGGCATGCTGCAGAGTAAAGATAATATATTGTGTACAAAAGATTCAAAAGGAAGACGTGATACAACGTACAAACCAATACAGGTGATTTTTGCAAAGTAGTCATCACATTAATTGTGCTATGTGCAGTGTGAGAGAATGAATTAGTTGTCAAGATAATTCCTAGATGGAAACTAATATGCCGTTAAGTACAAAAGGAGAAGGAATGAATACACGGGTATGTTGTCAGGTTTCAGTCTCGTAACCCAATCATATGGTAGATACATGTTCTGTATTAACATTATAAAGGTGTGGTTATACATCTTGTGTTGGAGCCAGTGTCATAACAAGAATTACGGTTGCTCGGGCAGAACAATTTTTTTACCTTCTATGTACCATCCCCCCAATCCACCCATATCCTGTCCATTCTGTTGTTTGTCTCAGAATATCACTGTTTCTTTTGGCACCAAACACTCCCTTACGTTCCAGCGAGGGAATAAAACACAACCCTAGAATAAACTGTGTGCCAGCAATAGGATTGTGTCATTATACCAGCCCCATATCATAACTTCAGTATTGTATTGTTCATTAAAGGGAAAAGTATAGTATTTATAGATAAGACAGATATGATAGTCCACGGAGCTCTAGATTGTAAGTTTGCGAGCAGGGCTCTCTACCTCATGGATCAGTCTGTCTTCATTTGTCTAAACAGTGTCGTTGCTAAGTGTAAATGTGACAGTAAAGTGACAAGCGCTAAAGAATATACCGTATTTGCTCGATTATAAGACGACCCTGATTATAAGACGACCCCCCAAACTTTGTATATTCCTTTAGGAAAAAAACTAAAAGCCTGAATATAAGACTACCCTATAGGAAAAAAAAAGTTTAACTTGTATATATGTAAATTGCTTTTTAATATGTAATAAAAAATTGATATTATACAAATGTATTTCTTGTTTTTATTTCCTTGCGGCCTCTCTCCCTCCCCCCTCCAGTGTAGTCTCTCTCTCTATCTCCCCCCTCCCTCCCCTAGTCTCTCTCTCTCTATCCCCTCTCTATCTCTCTCCCCCTCTCTCTATCCCCCCCCTCTCTCTCTCTCTATCCCCCCTCTCTCTCTATCCCCCCCCTCTCTCTCTACCCCCCCTCTCTCTCCCCCCCCCTCTCTCTATCCCCCCCCTCTCTCTCTCTCTATTCCCCCCCCTCTCTCTCTATCCCCCCCCTGTCTCTCTCTATCCATCTCCCCCCTTTCCCTGGTGGCTAGTGGGGGCAGCTGGGGGATGTCTGCACTATACGTGCAGATATACTCCATGCTGCCCGACACCTCCGTCTATTATGACGGACAGCTGGTCCGTCATAATAGACGGAGGTGTCGGGCAGCATGGAGGATATCTGCACGTATAGTGCAGACATCCCCCAGCTGCCCGCTTTTCCCTGGTGTCTAGTGGGGCAGCAGAGGAAGTCTGCGCGATGAGCGCAGACCTCCCCTGCTGCCGCCCGGCACGCTCGCCGGGACTTCTGTGACGAAAGCGGAAGTTCCCGGCTTCTTCACAGAAGCCCCGGCGGTCGTGCCGGGCGGAAGCAGGGGAGTCTGCGCTCGTTGCGCAGACATCCCCTGCTGCTAGAGAGGGGGATCCAGGTCCCCTGCAGCTTTGCTGGGGACCTGGATCCCAGTCTTATAGTCTGACCTCAATTTGAGGTCAGATTATAAGACGACCTCGAATGTAAGACGAGGGGGATTTTTCAGAGCATTTGCTCTGAAAAAAACCTCGTCTTATATTCGAGCAAATACGGTATATAAGTGCAGCAAAACACTAGTGCTTTCCCTCCAGAGGGCACAGGTAGACAAAGTGAAAAAGTGATAAAGTGTTGCGCATAAAAGAGATATATATAAAAGATACTTATCAGCGATTGATGTAATGATCGGTATATGTAAAAGAAAAATATGACAAATAATGTGCAGTATTATCAATGAGTGGTACCAGTGAATAGTTCCCCCATTGGAGATATACTCACAATAACTAGAGCCTAAAAAAACGGCTCTAGGTGTATAAGACAATGGACTCTAAGTCCTATGATCCCCCAGGGGTAAGGTGCTCGTTCATCAAGGGAGTCACGGTGATATATATGGGAGTACAAGTAAAGGGATACAGTTGTAGTATAAAAATATAAATAACTTTAATCTCCCCTGATATAGAATCTTACATAAAAGACAGCAGACAACAGCATCAGATATAAAAAATAATAGAAGACGAAATCGGAAGCAGATTCACCAAGCTGGTCCGTTTCAGCAGAGTTACTTGCAGCGGCAAGATGATCCAAAAGTCAGTGTTCCACGATTGGTAAACAATAATCTCGTGGAGTGGAGCAACAAAAAGACTTCCGGGATAGACAGCTCACGTGGGACGTCACCAATCTCGCGACGCGTTTCGCCCTATCAGGGCTTTTTCAGAGCTGCTCTGTTGTTTTTCAGAGCTGCTCATGCAAGTAACTCTGCTGAAACGGACCAGCTTGGTGAATCTGCTTCCGATTTCGTCTTCTATTATTTTTTATATCTGATGCTGTTGTCTGCTGTCTTTTATGTAAGATTCTATATCAGGGAAGATTAAAGTTATTTATATTTTTATACTACAACTGTATCCCTTTACTTGTACTCCCATATATATCACCGTGACTCCCTTGATGAACGAGCACCTTACCCCTGGGGGATCATAGGACTTAGAGTCCATCGTCTTATACACCTAGAGACGGACTTTTAGGCTCTAGACATTGTGAGTATATCTCCAAAGGGGAAAATATTCACTGGTACCACTTACTGATAATACTGCACATTATTTGTCATATTTTTCTTTTACATATACAGATCATTACATCAATCGCTGATAAGTGTCGTTGCTAAGTCTCCAAAAAATCTGGGACTAAAGCCCATGGCAATGCGCAATGGGTGTATAAGTATGTATTGCTTATATATATATATATATATATATATATATATATATATATATATATACAAAATCCAAAGATCAGCGCACTCACCTCAAAGCAGGTAGGAGAAAAACTCTTAAAGCTATAGTTTTAAATAAAGCTACTTAAAATCACCTGTCTTACTAAGATAACAAAATTGGAGATTTAGTCACATATATGGCCATATCATGCTAAGCCCACCACTACGTCACAAAGTACTCCAATATTGGTGGGTCCTAACACTAAATACTGTTGCTTCTGGGGCTTAATCTCTTTCTATGTATTACTTACCAGGGACCAAAAGGCCTTCCTATTGTATAATACAGAGACACTCCTGCAATTTATAGGTCAGGACACCACTTATGGAGCACCTGTGATGGGTATATATATATATACATAAATGCTTATATAAGATTTATATGATGATGCCAATAAGCAATAGGTGTGTATAATATAAACAATGAGCAATACATACATAACAGATTTAAATTATGCCAATAAGCAATAACGTTATATGCACAGCATTATACCAATGCAAATATCTTCATGATGCATATGTTGGCAGCAAGCAGTAAATGCATACATGAAATGCATAGATAAACTTTGCATATGATGCCAATGAGCAGTAAGTGCATAAACTTTGAATATCATATCAATGAGCAGTAAATGCATAAACTTGGTATATCATGCCAATATTCAGTAAAAGCATAAACTTGGTATATCATGCCAATAAGCAGTAAAAGCATAAACTTGGTAAATCATGTCAATGAGCAGTAAAAGCATAAACTTGGTATATCATGCCAATGAGCAGTAAAAGCATAAACTTGGTATATCATGCCAATAAGCAGTAAAAGCATAAACTTGGTATATTATGCCAATAAACAATAAAAGCATAAACTTGGTATATCATGCCAATAAGCAGTAAAAGCATAAACTTTGTTTATCATGCCAATAAACAATAAAACTACAAACTTGGTTTATCATGCCAATAAACAATAAAAGCATACACTTGGTTTATCATGCCAATGAACAATAAAAGCAGAAACTTGGTTTATCATTCCAATGAGCAGTAAACGCCCCTCCCTTCCGAATTCTTTCACCCCGGTCCTAAAAGTGCACACGTTTATGTGGCCTTAAATACACTGCAGTTTATTTTATTTGTTTTAAAAAGAAGCACTTAGTCCTCTTGCTTGCACATCATAGTTGTTGTAAGTAGGTTAAGTTGTCTATATGTATACTGTTGAAGTGTATCTCACGGCTAATTGGACTGTGAGATGATGCAAAGGTTTCACTGACTCAAGACTTCATTTCCAGCTCTAATCTACATTTATTTTCTCACTGGGGGGGCGGCGGGGGGGGGGGGGGGGGGGCGTTTCGATTGGAGCTCTGTGGAAAAACATAAAGAAACGTTATGTTTCCAAAGACAGGAGGGATGTTGGTCTAAATGTGGTCACTTACCTCAACATGGTCAGGAATAGTTATATTTGAATGTCAAAAAAGCTGCAAAACATTCATTGTATGACCTATCCGGGATTTTAACAGCCCTTCTAATGCACTGCCACATGTATTCAATTCTCCACAGCTTGGTGATAATAAATACGATCAACAGGTTTGACACTAATAACCTGCCAGACAAAAAAACAAAGAAAAAAAAAACTGGGAAACAAAATGGAAGTAATAAGGAACCAAGATGTCTGCCTTCGTGTTGTATCTGTAAACAAGGGGTAGGTACCAACAATGGTCAGGGTGGACATTTACTGGGGTTTGTAATGGACAATTGAATGTTGTTCTATGGTTCTTAACAATGGACACTGGTGTCCTTATACAGACACATGTAAAAATTGTTTACGATACCACATTTAGTATTAAAGTGACCCCCCCCCCATACCTATGTGTGTATGTCACATATAGAAGTTACCATCATAGAAAAGCATCATGGACATACACACGAAGGGTCCCTCACAGATGTATCAAAAGCACCATCATCTCCCTGGATCACAATGCCTCTATTCTGCCGATAATTGGCCACTTACGCTGAAGAACTCCTCAGTGACATGTGCTCTTCTTATTGGAATTCTTGCCTCCTGTATTTAGCACTCAAGGGAGCCTGGGACCTATATACTGTCCAGCTCTCCTGCTCTCCTCCGAAATACTTTCAATCCTGGATGTAATTGATTTCAAGTGATTACAGATTTTTTTTTTTGTGCATCTCAAGAGTTTTAGGCAAAATCCTTAAAGCCCATCATTGAAGGTCCTGCTTGTTTAACAATAATCTATGCAGCAGCAGATATTGAATACGCCATTTATTTCACACTACCTTAGGGTCTGTATGGGCAAAATTACATGGGACATCACGGGTCGTGAAAAGGGTTAATAAACTAGACACAAACGGTTTTCCAAAAGAGCTGTACCCCTACTGAATTCATATTTTGGAAGTCTCTAATTCAATGGAAACAGATGATCCATAAACATGTCCTGAAAGATAGCTTCCATTTGTGTGGTTTATGTTGTTCCTATATATTATGAATGAGTTAATATATCGCACTGATATGTCTTATAAAACGAAATGTATTCAGTGATGTATTGCAGTGGACTCGGTACTAGAAAAACAAGATTACTATGGAAATAATAGAGTATCTATCTTATAAAACTAATATTTGGAATGTTATTTGTGTCTTAAAGGTCACTATATTTCTTACGGAATTTGGATACCCAGTGTAGTAAAAATTGGAGAGAAAGGAAATGTGTATATTTCTATATTTCTTCAAAACACAGTAGCCCATATTTATTAAAAGGTATTTTGTTATAAGAAATGTGCAGTATATTTATAGGAAAGTCCAATGCTTAGAATTCTGGTGACATACAGATAGATTTTACAGACACTTTTAATACATACATTGTCATACAGAACTGATATAATGCCTGTAGAGAGATTTGAAATGAACAAGTAATTTAAAACTAACCAAAAGATCAAAATCGATTCCTCAGAGTTATTATCCCCTTTTGATTTTAATTCATAAAAATCTACATACATTTAAAAAAATGCTCTTAACTAATTAGTACCAATGAAAAACATGTTCTACTGCATATTTATTTAATAGGAAAACAATGTTTTTTAGTTTTGCTTTTTTTAATACTTAAGGGTCTACCCAATAATGAGAGAATTGCAGGCAATTGAGAAAGGGTTTTTCCAACGTCAGACCAGGGTAGCTGACTTGGAAACATTCTCCCATTAAGCTGCATTGCAGACATTTTTCCAGAGCTTTTCCATGTATTTTGAATACTGCTTGAAGAGCAGACATCTACCAGAAACCAACATCAGGCTCTGTATTTCTATAAAAAGAAAAGAGGTAGGGGGGTGTCCAAGGGATGGAGCCAACCAGTAGCAAGGGAAAATAGTAGCACACATACACTACAAACTGATACAAATAATAACCATAACCCTGCTCAAGGATGACACCAAGGGCCCATTCAGCTATCAACATAGTGTATGTTAATACATATTGGTGTTGCCCTAGGTGTCACCCTTGCACCAGGTTTACTCTTCTTCTTTACTATATTTCTATAGCTAACTTTACCCTATTGGCTTCAAGACAAACCATTTACTGCTCAGTATTGTTCTGGAATTATGCCCACTAGGCTTAGCAGTGAATTCAACACAATAGGGCCACCTAACTACAAATACACCATTGCCTCCGGACACAATAAACTACGTCATCTTCCAACACAAGGTCATTTCTCTGTTCGTTTTTTTGTGTGTTACTTCGATAAAGATTTACTTCCTAGGACACAGATTGAACCTTTGGGACTGCAGTTATATTTAACATGATGCACAATGTACAAATGACTGGCTGCCAAAGGTAAGCCATCATTGTCCTAATCAAATATTTTTTTTTCTAGCAAGGTTTGTTCTTCTATGAGAATCATAGACTGAACACCATTAAACTGATACAACGTAAGCGAACATACAGATTTTTCCTCCGACAACTAGTGGGCCTTGCAGGTTCTCAGTTGGACAAGAACTTCTTTGAGATATCTGCCTGAACTGCTTTATGTCATGGATATTGTTGTACATCATTTTACAGATCCTGCATTCATTTGTGGGTTCTGTTATAACAGAAATATAATTCATGATGGCTGATGATTTTGCAAATATAAAAGAATCGAATGGGTTTATTCGCTCAAAGATGAGTTCCCCGAAGAACTGCGTAATGTATTTGTTAAAAAAAAAGAGTTTTTAAAAATGTAACTATGAATTATTCATGGCCAACTGAGCTTTTAATGCAGGAAAAGATCAAACCTTTACCTCTGCAAACTGTATAGTTAAGTCAGTGAGTTGAAATGTCCTTTTCGTCAGCAACTTAGAGAATACATCCCTATTTCTAAAAGGTGGGGTTAAAAATAATGACTCTCTTTTTTTAAATAATCACTAAATATCATTTTGAATTCCATTGAAAAATATTTGGTGGAATAAAGCATAATGATCATTAATCCACGTATCTACTTTTTAGTAATTTTTTCAGCAAACCACGGTGGGGTGTAGAAAATATCCTGCACTCTGAAAAAGTGTGCCTTTTTTATATACCCCAACACTTTAGAGAGCAGGAGTAGAACCTCCACCAAACAAAAATTGGCAGAGATTCTCTGACAGTAAATCGGCTCTGAAATACACTGACTGCTTTGGCTCCCAGAGACGGAAGTTTGAGACTAGTAGCCACTAGTAGGCCCTCTCTCTGTGTGCTCCTCCTTTGTTCACAGACTCCAGTGTGTTATGTAGTTAAATCCTGTGAGTTATAAATTATATTTTTCTGTGAACACAAACATATAAACTATTGTTGTGGTTTTATTAACCATAATTACGCCATTCAGAATCGGGTTAGTTGACCAACCTTTATTGGCTTTGTCTTTGTTTCAATTACAAAAAACAATAATTTTTCGGCGTTCGTGGTAGGAAACCGGGATTAGCCTAAGAACCTGGTTTGAGTTTATTATATAACCATAATAATATTTTTTTTTTCATGGTTAGAAATCATTGCGGGGAAATAAGGCCTTCTTATCTGCATTGTGTAGACTGCCTTCCCAACCAGCATGAAAGAGAAATATTATTCAAGAGAGCAAAAATAATTCAACCAGATTTTCATAGCCTTCTGACTACAATTCTAGATATTGATCTGGTTTGTGAATTGCTTTGGCTCGACATTATCCAGTAATACCTTCTATGTTAATAGTTAATTTCAAGAAAAAATTCCCAAATACTGGATAAGTAAAAAACAAAACAAAACAAAAAAAAAACCACTTTATAATTATTGACAATGCATTCAGGATAGTTATGATTCCATTGCAGTAGATATATCCAGTAATTAAAATCCCAACCTACATGTTAATAGGATGGACTAATTTCAGCTGTATGTCTTACAGCTGAAAATCCAGCAGTTCCATTCTTTTTTTTTTTTTTTAGGAAAAACAGGTTCCAGCATTCAGAAAGATATTGTTTAGGAAGGGCAGGAAATCACAATAATTCATGAGGTTTTCAATTATATATTTTTGTATTCATCCATTAAACATTGAATGCTGCCAATTTGCTCATTTTTATTTTCTTTTGTCATTTTTAGTCCGTGCTGTGTATTTCTTTTTTTTTCCCCCAAATATTTATTTGTTGTACATTTTCCTGTATTTAATGAAGAATGTAGGGTGGAAATAAACAAAGTTAATTATGATGTTTATTTTGTTCTCAAAATGAAACACTGGGAATACATTTGGTACTTTTTGTTAGCAAATTCTAACTTTAAAAAAAAACTTGAAAATGAACTACCTTTTTTAATCTATAGTAAAGTTGAAAAATGATACATTTTGTATATATTCATTAGCAACATGCATATTTGCTTTTGTTTGCAACCATAACATGAAAGAGGTGTAAAAGCAGAACATATAACACCAAAAATTATTATTATACTCACATTGGCAAGTAACATATCTATGGTTAGTTCAGTCATTGACTTAAGTTTAACTGAAAGATTGAATTAAGTGTGGGCATCATAAATAGACATGCTTTAATGAAAGGATACAAACAAAGTATCATATTCAGCTCTCTTTATTCAGCACAGCTCTAATGGGGGGTAGACAAGATTCTAAACAATATGTCCACCCTCGATAGAGCTATGCAGAGCAAAGAGGACACAACTGGGCAATTTATTTGTATACTTCCATTAAATCGTTATTGATGGACCACCTACACTTGATGATTAATATTTTAATTAAACATTCATTATTTATCCTTTAATAAAATACAGTTATCCTTTAATAAAATACAAAAAGGGGGGCTTTGTTTTAAACTAAAGTTGAATAAAGAAACAAAAGCCCTGTCAACCATTTTCATCTCAGTTTACAGCATTTCATGGATAAGCAAGGATTTAAAAAAAAAAAAAAAATTGTCACATAATTCCCTGATGTACTCTTTGTTCAGCAACTGGCACTAACCAGGATGATGTGAAAAGCTTTTTTCCCCCTTTAGACTAGCTATTGAGCATTAATTCATGGGTCAGAGGACAACAGAACACTTAAAATCTTCAGGCACTGTATAGTTGAAGCAAAGCCCACTGTTCAAATCTGTGAAGGTCTTACCCCGAGGGACCTTAATACAGAAACTTTGAAAAAGCCGACTGAGTCCCACTCTCATTTAAAACAAAATATACTCAAGTTAAGAAGTTCGAAATAACTAGAATGTTATATTTATTTAGGACACACATGCAACAAACAAAATAGAATAAATAGTTGATGTGTTTTAAAACTTTTTTTTGGTTAACGCTTAATAATTTTGATTTATGAAGTGTAACATTAATAATTATATTGAAGTTGTTTCAATGTACACAGTATGTTTACTGAAGATTTGGCAGCACTGATTATATAAACACTGAGGATATAAATTGTTGTTTTATTTAGTCACTTCCTGTGAGCTTCAAATTGATAACATTATGTGCACTCTGAGTGACCTTGCTCTTGCACACACTAGGATTGCTTAACAGAGCAACACATTGTTTGATGACATCACCAAAGAGATAGAAAATTCCCTTCATTTGAATGATATTATTCTCATTTGTTCCTGCAGCAAAAAAAATAAAAAAAAAAAGACTTTTACTCAGCTAGTGTAGGCAGTCCTGGTTTCTTGCAAACTGATGTGATTTCACAATTTCATCTAGCTGTAAGTATTTTATATTTTAAGCCATGCAAAATGTAAAACATACATTTTAAAGTACAGTGGAAGCACATTAATACGCATTAATTTTTGTAAGATTCATTTTGGTCACTAGACAGTCCCTTTAACTCTATGGATCTTATAACCTACATGGACACTTTAAAGATACATTTTAAACCAGTTTATTTGTTGCACTTGTACAATTGTCATATAATACATTTATTTTTAGTGTAAAAAAATTGTGTTTCTCCAATGATTTTAAACTGAAGATAATTTCAGAGGGTCCTCTATATTCAGGGGAATCGGTGAGAATGAGGACACATGAGACAGGCTGCCTGTTTTTTTGGGGGGAAACTGCTATGATTAGCGATGGTTTGGCTACATGATGTCATTTTTGCCATAGTGATTATCATGAAACTTTCCAACCCATGGAAACGATCACTTATCACCTTATATAAAATAATGAAAAATCTTAAAGTTTTATATTTTGATATTATTATCTACAGAGAGACTTCTAGCTTTACTGACAGACGTACAAAGGGATATAGTGTGTCAATTCTGAACATATCATTCATGTGTCTTTCATGTGTTCTTACTGTTACAGTATCTCCCTTCCCTATCCATACCTTCACAAATGAGTACATCGGTGTCGACACAGATATTTGCAGGTGTTTCTGGAACATACAGGGTGTCAGTGTGAGGTTGTGTGGCCCAGCATCAACATAGACATTGGTTATTCACCACACAACATGTGGGCTGACGTGGTTAATCATACTGTTCATGAGCAGAACACTGTGCTCTGATGTGTCTAAGCAAATAATATGGCCCCTGGTCAGGAAACTGTGACAATAGGACAACAGTCCCGAATCATGACTGTCTCACCTAAAGTTTATTGTGCAGAATCAAGTCTGGACCATCTTTGAGATAACCCAACCCATTTGCAAGTTATCTACAAATATAAACCACAGGAACTATAACATAGATATTAAGTGTATATTATGTCACTCAGATTGTATCAAATTATAGAGACTGTGACATTTAGATTAGCTTTAATCAAAGGGGTACAATAAATTAAGGGGACACAATCATCAACCAATCTGAACAAAGATGGATGCCCCCAGAAACCTAAGCATTTGGGAAGATACCCTTTATAGCTCTTATAGGCTAATATGACGGACTCTAAGACAGACAAGCTTATAAATCATTGGTCAATGTTTAGATTAGATTACAATAATAATTAACAGGAGTCTGTATGACAGTTCCACGCTAATATTAATCACATAATGTACGTGGTGCAAAGCATAAGACAAAGAGTTCAGAAATACACAACAGCACTTTTTTTTTTTAATTAGAAATCACCAATACAGACCACAGAGAGATGGAATAAGTAGTTTCAAGTAGAAATGAAACATTTAGATCAACAGATTCTGTGTGAAGACTGCAGGACAATGCAATTGTTTATCAGTCAATGCAGAAAATGTATTGTTTTGCCCCATGGAGGTAAATGCTAAAGATTTACAATAAATTATTATAAATGGACCTTAGTGGTTCTTATCAGAGTATACTGCCTGGTGCCCTGCAATCTGCTACACCACATCATAGCAATTAAATTTAATTAGTAAGTCATTGAAGGAAACAGCACTGTCTGACAGGACAGAGCAGCATGGGACTGTTAATAGCTCTGTTAGCTGAGCCAAAATGAGGAGAATGTCCTTTGACTTTAAGTTTTCAAAAACATTTTTATTGTCTTGTTGATGGAAGGAACTGCAGTGGCCCTGGCACAGCATGCTAAAAAGACTTAGGCCCTGTACTACACCAGTTATGCCTGGTAAGCATCGCTCTATGTGCTACATTTTGAATATCAGCAACATTCCATTGGTCTCTTTGGCAATTGGCTCTTCCTGAAAATGGAGCTTTTTTGGGGGGAAGGCAGAGGGGGATTCACACAACGATAGTGGTAAAGGTGGGGCTTATGGGGGTCATGTAATCAACAAGTGCAGTGGGGGGAAAAGTAGGTAAAACATGAGTAAGGAGCAATTTGCGACTATTTGTAACATTTTGTGCTTGTTTTCCCTGATTTGCACCTCTTCCGTTTATTTAGCGTGCATTTTTTTGTGAAAAATAATTCTTATTTGTGTGTGAAAACTACACTAGCTTTTAGCAAGTGCTATCAAAAGAGGTAGAAAAAATATTATTTGCTGTTTTTATTTGCAATTATGCCCGTTTTTATTCACAATTTGCACGTATGTACTATTTGAGCTTTAAATGTTTAGTACATTGCACTAGGAGCGAAGCGCAAAAATAGTTTTGCACATAAAATATATTTGCGTTTTTTAGTACATGCCCCTCATTGTGTGCTAATCTATAACACTAACATTTGCTCTGTATGCGCCACTCTCCAACTTCCAGGATGCTCCAGAGCTTTCAGCGTACAGTATATTGATCCCTCTGCCTTTATTTGATTGACTTGTGATAACGATAATCACTGATTAGCAGTCAATTTGTTTAACACTCCTGGAGTCCTTGGGTGTCATCTCCCATTTTTGTTTCTTCGATTGTATCCCAGGCATGGTCCTCCTGGGGGAGAGCCAGGACCCAGGCTTTGCCAACAACTTAACCTAACTTAAATACCACCCTGATCTGATTGATCACCACATTGTATAACACTGCATTTATTTAGCACTTTTCCCTCATACATACATTTTTTTACCCATATGCCTGAAGAATTGACATTTGTTTGCCAGACCTCTGGGACTGTATCCATGAAAGAGAAAAGTGCAAGGCGTTTAGAAAGAAATTTCCAACATGGAAAAATTCTCCCATTCAGCTGCACTCGGCTACTTTGGTCTTAAGTTCTAAGTTTCCTTCTCAATTCCTTACAATTGTTTCTTTCGTGATTACAGCCCCCCTAGGCTCAAGAATGACATATCTGCCCAAATCAAAGATAGCTCATCACCTTGTGGGCCATTTCCACTAATTTTATACTGTGACCACCATCTTTAGAGTGGGACATCGTCCTACCTGTCCTTACTTGAAGTGACCATGGCGTGTTAATGTCAGGGAAGCAAGGTTTCAGAGGTAGGCATGCTCTGTAACTGGTCAACTGTGTATTATGACTATCTACTACATATACCAGCAAACTTAGTTTCCAGGAGTTTGGAAGGTCAGGAACATCTACTCCATAACTTCTTTATAACCTCTTAACTATCTGCCTCATGTTACCAACCCTTACTTGTCTGACATTGCTGTTTGGATCCTGTTCTGGCCTTTGCACTGGTTTTGTTTGTCTTCATTACCCTGTCTGGTCTCTGTAACAGCTGCTCTCCAGCTGCCCTGACTCTTGGACTCTCTCTCTTTGCTTCCTGCAGAATTTTGTTTGGCTCTCAGTTCCTATAGATCAGAGGCATATTGCAAGTATGCTCCTCCCTGTACCAAGTTCCAATTATGCCAAAAATTACAGTTGGGCTGATGGCTCCTGATACAGTATTGTTTTATCACATTCTGTTAAACCTTCCAAAGCAAATTTCTCTCTACTAGAGGTAAAAACAGGATGATCTGCTTCATAATATACACAAAATAATTGCATTTTCCAGACTGCAAGAAATGTGTCAATACCCCATGTATTGTCGTTTTACCATGTGTTGATTTCTGGTTAAAGAAAAATATCATTCAGACTCAAGTGGAATTTTTAGTTAATATATCTGTGCAGCAAGTAAGCAAAATAGAAAATAATAAACAGAAATACAAAAGTCAATACTGCATATAAAACACTATTCTACATTGACAAAGCAGGTTTACTGAGTCATTGTATTGGAATATGCATTGCATTTCTGTATGTGAGATGGTATTGGCTTGAAACACTAAGAGTGACATCAATATTTATAAGCTAGATGTCACAAACAACAACAAAGGAACAAATTAAAAAAGAAGGTGAACAAGCCCTTGGAGTTAGAGTACAAAGAACAGTAAATAACAAACAACAAGAAAAAAAAAAGAATTCAATAAAGAACAGGGTCATCAGTACACTAAGAAAAGGCTAGAGCAATTAAGTAGGACAAGACATGACACAAAACAAGGAAGATCCCTGGAAGGAACCTTTAAGTGATAGAGTACGATCACAATCCAACAAAATTACAGGTCAGACGGAGAATGCTGTCATTACTGTTCACAAATGTTCCAATTTAGAAAAGTACAATTGTTACCCATGTTTCACCTTGTGGCTTTATATATAAAAAAAATATAAAGAAATAAAACTAGCAAGGCCAACTGCCGCTGGAATGAAGTATTCTAATAACAACTTGGCTGTTGATAGGAAATTACTAGGAAAAGAGGATATTCATGATAAGAAAGCTCCTTGATATTGTAACAGGTATGCTCTATTGACACCGAGGTAGCATGGATACAGTTGTGAGGCTGCTAACACATGCTGTTTCTCTTCACATGTTCATCGGCGTATGGCCATCCCAAACAGCAAAAGTATCAACCATATCCAAAGGAGAGTCTAATAGCTCAAGGGGGTCAACTTTGGCACCCGAATTTGAATTAGTCTCAAAAATAGCTTTGATAATTTCTCCTCCCAAAATTCGAGTCTTGGAGCCGAATTGGACTTAGTCTCAAAATGAAAATTGACCTCCCAGAGCTATTCTCGAGTTTTAATGAATAGGGCCTAACACCATCAGGTCAAATAGAACAAATGCACTTCATAATCTGCAGCATTCACATCAAAAATTCTCTGATATATTTATAATTTCTTGTGACTCCACTCAGTTGGGGAAGGTACAGCAGCACGTATGGCATTGTATGTCATAGCAACGCTTAATCATACATGTAAATAGTGGATAACCAACCTACAAAACACCTTCACTCCTGCATAGTAAGACAACCAACATTGGTCATAGTGAACATGTTCTGGACATTGTGGTCAACAATTTAACGATGTTCTATAGAACTTTCACTGACTTGCCACAGACACATTGCCTGTTAATAGCTCCAGAAATTAATTTATATCCTTCTGATGAACATGTCTCAGGACAATTTCTCTATACATCATACTGATCAGATTACAGTTTACAGACTGTATAGAAAACCTTTCCAAATTAGTTATGAACATATTTCACTCCTTTTCAAGTATGCCCTGGGTCTTTGAGCATTGCATTGTTACAATAGGTACAAAAAGTATTACAAATATCAAAATAATATTAAAATACAAGTAAACAGATTTAACACCGAACACGGACAAGAAATATAATCAGCGATGACTACAGGTGCATTCCGTACTTTACACCAAGCAGCACTTAGCTAAAAAAAGAAAAACTATGTGGATGCTGTTGGGGGAACTGCTCCTAGAAAACCATCTGAGAACTGAGTCTTACACATAGGGCTATTTTTCATGAAAAGGTGAGTTGAGGTGAGATGAACATTCCGTCTCACCAGTTTAGCTATACATTGTGCAGGCACAATGCTGGTGAGTTTGATTAGCAGGGGGAACTCACCAGGTTTATCCCTGCACAATGTATAGTTAAAATGGTGAGATGAAATCTTCATCTCATCTCATCTTCATCTCACCTCAACTCACCTGCTAGTGAATAGACACCAAAGTCGTAGTACTCTCAGCAAGTGGCTCAAAGTTTTGGAAACTGCAGAAGATAGCAGTAACTTTAAATTGACCTTCTGTTTAATACTCTGCCTTGCTACATTGAAGGGTGCTAAAGACCAGACACCATGTACCTAAGTGCTATTCGCTTACATGTGACTTTACGAGCAGCTCTCATGAAAAACTCCCATTGCTAAGACTGCTGATTTACGGACCATGTCAGACAAGAAAAGACAAGGCTAATAAAGAAAGAATTCCCTAATTAATCCAAATTATTTTCCTTCTGGCCAGCCACAGTCAAGTCATAAAAAAGTAATTTAAATTACAATGCTAAAATGTGAGGCAGAGCCGGTGCCTTGTAAATCTGTAAAAGATCCCAAGCCGTCACTTTAGCTCCACTCCCTTAATTACCGTTTTACAAATCATTCCTTATTCTGTCGGAAAAGTTTGATGTGAACATCAAGAAACCCTGACAAAGTTGAAACAGCTACCAAAATGAATGGACCACTCAGTATTGAAATGCGTGTCAGAGTTCAATAATTATAAGTATGTAAGTGTGTCCATTGCAATATGAATAATTGTATTCTAAAGATCTTTAATTGGCTGGACCCTGTGAGGACAAAAATCAAAGTATCACAAATGATAACGCTTGAAATGTCTTACATTGTGTTAAGAGCTAAGATTGCCTGGACGGACAGATTTTTTGATATATACTTAGAGGATCATGTACTAAACAAGTGCAGTGGAGAAAAAAAATAGGCAACACATGCGTAACGAGCAATTTGCGAATATTTGTAACATTTTGTACTTTTCCCCCCATTTTGGGCCTCTTATGCTTTTATTTAGCGTGCATTTTGTATATATATTGTGATCATTCTTATTTTGCATGTGAAAATGACCTCAACATTGAGCAAATGCAAATAAAAAAAGCAGAAAAAATATTCGCAAACTTGACTGTTTTTTTCCGCATATTTACCATTTAAGTGTTAAACCTTTAGTACGTTGCCAAAGGAGCAAAGAGCAACAATTGCTTTGCTTTCTTTAATACCTTCCCCATTAGAACGTTTTTATGCTACTCTGTAGTATGCAAGTATGACAACTGCCTTAATGAGCATTCTCTATATTAATGTCAGCTATGGTGGTATGGCATGTAAAATGATTTGCTTTGTGTGTAAGAAACGGTAGCAAGATGTACAGGAGATACATCATGATCTACCTTTCTTTCTAATATTGTCTAACTTCCTTTCTGTAATTAGCTTCTACCACTATGAGAAGCTTATTATATGTATCCATTATGCCATTGTATTTCCTCTGAGACTCCTGCCATTCTACTGAAAAGATAGAAGAACATGTCTTACTTAGAGATCTGCATAGCACCACAGTGAAATTAAACTGTGATTACATACGCATCATAAATACTCAGTCATACAACATGTGTTAAACATGCAATAATGGTGGATCACCTTTTTTTAAGAAGAGGTACACACACCTTTTAATCATAGAGATTCTGTATCCCAGTTTGAAAAATTTACTGTATAACCCAGATCTAAAAATGGTCCTAATATAGCACAGATTGTTCTATAGAGCCTATTATTTAGCATCCAATATCCTACACTGAATAGTCAGGTCCCTAAAATTACTGTTACATTTATCTGTTATAGCACCCATGTCAAGCCGATGGGCACTCATTCTCACAACAGCACTTATAGGCTTGCCCCCTATAAACACCCCACTTCTTACAAGTACACCTTCTTTTATTACCAATGCAGACTAACCCCTCTGCTCTCTTGCACAAGCTTTAGACCTCATTCATGAACCTCATATAATCAGACTTATTTTTCCTACATTGCATTCTTCTGTAATAGGGTTGGGTAGGGGTTTCTTGTTCTTTTTGAGTGAGCTTCCATCTGCCAGGACTAGATTACTATTATACCATCTTGAACCCTTGCATCTTTGATACTTCTCCTGACCCTTGGTATGGTTTTCCCCTTAGACCCTGCTCTTTCCCTGACAACCAGCTTGGTATATCTATACCTCATTGGCTTGCACAGACTTGATAACCCATGGATTCGCAACACAAACTTGGAAGTCCTGGTGAATTGTATTTTCAACTTGGTAAATTAGGAATCCAGCACAAAAAATGACTGATGTAAAGAAAAAAAATGGAAACCACATATTTTGGTAAATCTTTACAAAGGAAAATATAGGCTAAAACCTGCACAGGATGACCCCCAAACACCATGAAGTGCCAAAGAGTTCTAAAAAAATGAAAATTACACTTACTGTTCCTATCCTTCCAACTTTTGATCTAAAAGAAGGCACCAAAAAACCCTAACTATGCTCTATCTCCCTTTTTCTCAAAGTTAGACCCCCTTCCAATCTTCTCTAGCTAGTAGCTACCATTACTTCATTTTGATCTTTACACCCACCAGAAACTAATTAAAAGCATCCTCTCCCCTAGCACTGTAGCCCCCTTGTCATTGAGAGGCAGTCCATGAAACTTTAGCGTCTATATCTGACTGCAAAGTCTGCCCAGTGCTCCAAGAACCCAAATTCTAACTCCACCTTCTCGGCCATACATTTATCTCCCTAATCTCCCGCTGTCACCCTGATGTAGCGCGGGGTACTGGTAATATTTCAGAGAATATTAACTTGGATGACCTTTGCTTAAGCCTTTGACCTAGTGTTCTAAATGACCTGCCATTAACTTTGTTGTTAGTACCAATGTGTACTAAGACCTCTTTCTTTGGCCACTCCTTATAACACATTACATTCATTCTTCTAATGTCCTGACATCTGTTAAGGACCACGATGTGCAGAATATCATTTAAAAATAACATTAAGCAGGAAACTCATTGTTGAAACCAGCATTGTCCGGTAACACAGCTCGTGTGGAGATTAAGTATTCTGTCTTCCATAATTTGTTTCTGTTCTTGTCAAGATAATAAATAATGCGCCTGTATCTGATCTGCCAAGCGAAGGGCCTTTCATGCACTGGACATCAATGACTATCAAATATGCATGAATACAAGGCTCGTGGATGTGTTATATTGTCTCCAGATAATTATATTTACGTCTAATGGTGGTATTTCTGAGCATTAATTAAGAGTTCAAAAGGTGAAAAACACAGCCTATTAATTAAGCTGAGGAATAATTACAATTTGCACAGGTTTGTTAAAGCCATTATGGATGATACTAAACAACAACAACTTGACTTTTTTTCATTGCAGATTGTTATGTATATGTAATATTGAAACACCTATAGAAGCAAAAATGAATGCAGATATCAATAATAAACATCATTTGCACATTTGCAATTAAAGATATTGAAGCCTAGTCACTAAAAAGTGAGTTGCATGAGTAGACACATTCTATACAATGCTGGGCATGTCAATGTGGGTGCTGGCTGGGTATATGTCCTAAGGTGTGCACTCTGAGTGCTGGGGCATGTCCTGTGGATGTAAGCTGGGTGTTGGCTGTGGCATGTCCTGGGTGTATAATCTGGGTGATGGCTGGGGGATGTCCTGGGTGTGTAATATGTTTACTGACTGGGGTATGCCCTAGGGGTGCAATCCGAGGTGCTCTGGTAAGACCTGTGGCTGCAATCTGGGTGCTGTGCCAAGTACTCTTGGTGCAATCTAGGTGTTCTGATAATACCTGTAAATGCAAACTTTGTGAGTGCTCTGGCAAGACCTGTGGGTGCAAGCTTGGTGTTGTTAGTTCTGGATGTGGACTGGAGAAGAAATGAAGTGGGAGAGGGTGGCCCCAGTTCTTTAAGGGGCTCCAACATTTCTGATGGCGGCCCAGCAAATAGTTATAAAAAACTGAATTTATTACAACACATGCTAATGATAATCAAGAAATACAATAGGTAAGCAAACAAACATTCTACAATTCTTTAACACTACAAGTCTGTTAAGCATCAATACTTTCTTACATTATATTTTAATGTCCCTAAGCAAGAATGTTGGAAACTGTCATTAATCATTTTAATAGGACAATTATGTCAGTCACAAATTGAACAATGTTTAGCAATATTGGAGAGTTATAATTATCCTCCCTTCTTCTCCGTGATCTATCCACGGATATACTCGTATTTATTTATTTTCAATGCAGATGTCATAACTGTTTCTTTTTGTATGGATTATTTATTTATGAGTCTTCAATCCCACTGTAGACACACCTTTGGAATCAGATCAGTCCGCGAAACATTCAATACTCTGTCACAAAATTACAAATCCATGCTTAAGTATTATTATTATTATCCCCTCTTTCAATATAATTAAGCAATTTGTCTCAGCATGTCAAGGTACAGGAGAAAGATTGACCATTAATGCCTGTGGTCAATATCCTCATACCTTTATATACATTAAAAATAGCAAATCATACACAGCATCGTGCTTGCTCCCTGCTAAACTGACATTTCTTGAGCAATGTGGGTTTTAATGTTACATTATATTCCTTTTACACCAGGTTTTATTCTATATACTTTTTTGAGTTGACATCCATCTAATTGTTCAACTCTTTTATAGAAAGTGTTTTGCCCTGACATCTAGTAACAATACAGCAATGTGTGGTGTGAGTCTTAAACTATCCATTAAAGACCCATTCCAACCAAAATATTGATTTTCTACATGTTTATTATACTATCGGAACCGAATTGGGGGTCTATTCATGAAGGAACTTAGAGAATAGCTCAAGGAGGTTGACATTGGAGGATGAATTTGACTTTAAAATGCGACCTCCCAAATTGACCTCCCAAATTGACCTCCCAAATTGACCTCCCAAATTGACCTCCCAAACTGACCTCCCAAATTGACCTCCCAAATTGACCTCCCAAATTGACCTCCCAAATTGACCTCCCAAATTGACCTCCCAAATTGACCTCCCAAATTGACCTCCCAAATTGACCTCCCCACACTTTTCACCAACATAAACGCAACCTCCCTCTTCCCACTCCTCACCCAAGTCCATCCCCTCCCATCTCAAACTCCCTTCAGTGCAAAAGCAATACAAATTTCCATTCACTAAAAACTGGGATGTGAGTTGTACTTTTGACGTCCAACCTCCCTCCGGTAATTCGGCTCCTTAAAAGATGGCAATTTGCATAATTAAAAAAAAAAATCTCTTCCCCCTGCCTAACCCGAGCACCGATAATAAATATCGGGGACCAGTGCAAGTGGGCCTGGCCTTTTTTATACTATTAAAGAGTCTACCAAATGGCTTTCTCCACAAAGGAATGAGCCAGGGACTTGCCCACGGTCCTTGGAAGTTAATAAATATCCCCCACACTAATGGGTGTTACAATTAACCTCCATCTATTGTATGATAATATTCCAAGGTCTTGACCAATGGCCCTGGAAGCAGAATATATGATAGCAACTCCATCCCCGATAAATAATAAGCGCTTGTGTGATCCACGCCAGTGCAGGGCAATTGAACAGCGTTATATAAGACAAAGGAAATGTGGATTTGCCAGGCCACAATATATGACCACGAGATATAGTGCAATAATGAAATTCTTTGTTACTGTATTGATATGGTAAAAAGACAGTGAGCTCCGCCTTATGCACCAAGATAGAGCGCAAAATGCATAATGCAAAATGTGTGCTGGGGCAAGAAATCAAATTCCAAAGACACAAATAGCTGTAAGGGCATGCGCAATAATGCAATTCTGATGAACTTCTTCTCTTATATCTGACACAATGTGGCCAGATAGGTTTATGTGTTTGTTTGTATATCATTCTTTAATAAATATCCTGTATTGTTCAATGTCAATTTTTTTTTGGTCTTTGTTTTCATTTTAACTTTTTGGGTGTGAAAATCATTTGCTCATGCCTCTAACACTTAACGAGAGTGCTAAGTTGTTAAAAGCAACTATGGGCAGCAACAATAGAGGTATACTTCTCTATTGTTCAAAACATATTATTTCTAAAAGTCAATTCTGCAGCCAGATTCTAAAAATCCAGCAGTCACTATGGAATCCAATGGAATGTTCCTGATCTTGTTGAGAATTTAAATGCATTCCCTGTTTCCATATGCTTAGGAATGGCCTTCAGAGGAGAGGGGAATGTATGAGCAAGAGTGATTAGGGGATAAAGAGACAAATTGTTAATGTTTTCGAAATATGTATACAGGACAAAATAACCTAATTCTGAATGATTCTGATAAAATAGAAACATATTCTGTCCCATTTAGATACTTGGATATGTCAGGAACCACAGACTTCAATTTATTTAATAAGAGAAATAAAAATATTATATGAAATAATTTCTTGGCAAATATGTCTATCAATTTTTCAGCATATATGAAACTTTGTGATGATCAACTAAGAACTTTGTGGCCTCTTAAGGTGAGATCAATAAAGCAGAAGGTAGGGAATATAATTGATGAATGTCAGTTTTGCTTTTATACATGTGAAAAATGTATTCTGTGAGACATCAATGTTTGAACTCACGATAACAGCTAATTAAAAAAGTTGGTGGGGGAGAAAGAGTCACTGGGAAAGTCAATCTATCTGCAATTTCAAAGAGCGCAGTTTTATGTGGTAACTAATACATGTTAGAAGCAGAAAGAGAGCAAAGTCCGTAAAATGTTGTTTTTAACAAAAAAAAAATCAGCTTTAAACGTCAGTTAATGTTAATTTATTTTCTCATACAAAAAAAGGTATTAGTTTTATTTATTCATCCTATGTTAATTGTATTCTGTTTTACACTCATTAATCATTTTTTTTATTTAGGCAGTCATTTTCGTTATACGAATCTGTAAATAGGATCACACACAAAAAATGTCATGTATTGTTACATAACAAGAAAAACATACTGAAAATACTGAAAGAGGAGAGATGGATCCTCTGATCTCAAGATAAAAAATCCAACAATCAAATATACAAATTTGTCCAAATTCAAATACCAAAAAAGACTGCTTAAATAAAACACTCACGGTAATTATATCTAGCTTATTAATGAGTACCATCATATAATGGTCATCCCGATTGTCGGATTTTTATTTGTAGGTCAGTCGGATCCATCTCTCCTCTTGGTGCTCAAGCGTACCAGTGAACTAACCAGGTCAGAGATTTTATTTATCACCGGCTCATGCTGAGTACATCCGTTTTGTTTTGTCTAAAAAAAACATACTCACAAACCAAGCTTTATGCTTTCAACGTAGCTTGAGCTTAGACTTTGGCCCAAGAACTTAAGAACCTAATAACTTGGACTTAAAAGCTTGCAATCAAACTCTCAGTTAGCTAATAAATGGTATCAGTTTAACCCTAATTGTTTCCTGTGTTTCCACAGCAAACAGGATATCAACCCTTTTACCTACCTCAAGAACTCAACACAGTAGCCGCTTATCAGATCAGCGAAAGTGAAAGAAGTGAGGTAAAATGTAAGCACTTACACACCTTCTTTTTATCACATTCCTTGTATCTTGGCCATCCGAGAACTGTGTTGGAGAAGGCTTTTATTACCATCATTTTTCATCAGCCCAGTGGAATCCACATTTTCCAGTTTCCCAGGGGAGTTTAGCATCAGAATTCGGTCCGGTTTAGAGTGAAAAAAAAACTTTACAGAACACTGTGACAAGACAGTTCTTGAGAATTCTCACATCAAACGTAATTATGTAGGAAACCAGCCTGTGGCATATCACCCCAAGGTGTCTTTCCAAACGCACAATCAACAAACTTATTTTGAGATTTCACATAATATCCATGCCTTTTCAATGAACAGCTGTTTTTCAACCTTTTAATATGTCTAGAACTTATAAAATATACTTAGATGGATCTCTTCAAGAAAAATCGGGAACTGCTCAAGGCGGTTGACTGTGGAGGTTGACTTTCATTTTGAGACAAATTCAGAACCTGAGTGAATAAAACCCTGGTTAGAATTTTCACCAGGAAAGTATAAAGTATATAGTCAAATTTGGCGAGTATGACTCAAGTCTCAAAAATATCTTCAATCATGTTGACTCCCATTACTTTCAATGGGAAAGATTTGAACTTGTTGCCAAATGTGACTTAGTCTCAAAATGACCTCCAAAGTCAAGCTCCTCGAGCTATTATCGAATTTTAGCTACGGAATGTTACACAATAACTAGGTTTGCCAGATGGCCCTGACTAGAATACTGCCAAACACAAAAAAACAACAACAAAGTAAACGTCCAGTATATATTCCTGAATAAGTGGTGTTCATGTTGGACATCCCTGTTTATCACATGGCAAACCTAACAGTAGCCCAGCTTTTAAGCTTGTGCACAAAAATGACGTTAGGCTTCCCTTAGTATATCTGAGGGGTGTATTTTACATGACTTTGTGCTGAATTGGCAGCTGGGAATCTTTAGAATGATATCCACAGTATATTAAAGTCCACAGGGCTCTGTGGTTACCTGACAAAATTACATTAAGGGAGGATACAAAATGCATTTTTATCACTGAGGAAGTATAATAGAGTACATCATCACAAATAAATTGTTTTAGATTGACCTCCGTATGGTGTCTAAATAGAAATGGTGCAAGAAATGACATTCAGGCAGGATTTTTCGTCTCTGTCTGCCAATTCTATCATTTCGTGTATTCAAAGTTAAAGAGAGAAAAACGATCGCATTTAAATGACATATTTTTGAGCAGTATACAGTGAAGGTGATAAAGTCACTTTGGTCCAGGAAAGAAAGTTTGAAGAGTTGAGTAGCAAATATCTTCCTGATTCAGCACAAGCTCAATGAAAATAATAAGAAAAAGAAATATATATATATATATATATATATATATATATATATATATATATATATATATATATATTGCTAACTTTTTTAGGTTACTATTACTATGTGTTGAATGAATCCGGCCATCAGGTTGAAATAAAGTGTGGATATTTACTGGATAATTTAAGGATGTTGTATGGACCTTCACTTTAACTTTCTATAGACTCTGTCTTTCTATACTTTGGCCGTCCCTGGTCTTTCTAAGCTATTTTAAGTTGTTATTTTGTTTAGTTCTTAAATACAAGAAATGGCATTATGGTAGCATATTATAAGATAGATTTACATAGTTACATAGTTTAGGTTGAAAAAAGACTTGCGTCCATCAAGTACAATCCTTTTCCTATGCCTTGTTTACCACTGCTGGTCCAAAAGAAGGCAAATAAGAACCGCTATTTCAGCAATTTCGAATTCTGCTTTTAGTTGGGGAGAAAAAAATCTTCTTGACTCCAAATAGCAAAATCAGATTTTTCTTTTGTATCAACAAGCACTACATAAATATTGATGCCTTTACTAATATGCAAAGTATCCAAGCCGCTTTTAAAGGCAGCTAATGTGTTTGCTTACGCCACCTCTTCAACTAGTGAATTCCATACCTTTATTGTCCTTACTGTAAAAAATCCCTTACACTGTCGTAGTCTAAATCTCCTTTATTCTAGTCTTAGCAGGTGACCTCTTGTACTTTGTACTGTTCTGTTAATGAAAAGGTCTTTAGAAAGCCCTTTGTTTGGACCCTGCACATATTTATATAACATTATCACATCCCCTCTAATCTGCTGTTTCTCTAGTGTGCACAATTTTAACTTTTCCAGCAATTCTTCATTTGTTGTTGACCCTTCAAATCACACCAGTGGGTGAGACTCACCTGGCAAATATGAAATCAAAGTCTGAGGAAATTGAATTCTCTGGAAATTGTGCTCCCTTTGGCAATAAAGATAGTAAACTTTGCCTTTCACAGGGAATCAGTTAGCTTGCTAATAATTGTGGTTATGTCATTACTTTATTAACATGTATCTTTTATGCAACATTCGTGTTGGACAAAAAAAATTTGATGAATATTTGAACTCTTCTAAACTCTTAAATATTATTATTATTCAATCACATAGAAATGGTAGCCGTACTTCCTTTGCCAGGTACATTGTTCATATTTGGGTTGAAACATCACATGGTATGTTATTACTGGGGTGTGGTAGCCCATTTAACCTCCTGTATTTACCAAAGTAATGTGAAAATGAAAGGCATGAAGTGAACTCTAAGTTGGCCACGTGGACCTTGTTTGACAACACCCATCCTTACCCCATCACCCCGAGCAACAGAGACCATACTAAAAAATGCTTCAAGATTCAGAATGGTGCAGGACCAGTGCAGAGAATATAATATAAAATAACATTTTCTAATTAAGAGCAGAAATATCACAAGAAATAAACCATAAAATCATACTTTGTTGATACCTGTGGCATGCTGAAAAAAATAGTTATTTAAATAGTAATATCGGTGTTCGTGGCATCACTTAAACATTGTTCCCTTTAATTGTTAAAGAAAAGTATCAAGGAGAATAAATTAAGTGCAGAAACATTGACTTTGAGCCAACATACTGTAAGTGAGGAAAGAATGTAGACCTGAAGATTCCAGAGGCGATCATTAAGAAAGAAATTGTCAATCATTTTGATGCTGAGGGAATAGCAAGTAAAACAGATCTTGGCAAGGCAATTTAATGTTTTATTTTTTGTTGTTGTTCTTGTTGCTGGAAAAAAAAAAAAATCTAGCATAGGAAGCTGCCGATACGCATAAATATAGACAGAAATGTACACATCTACAAGAATAAAAATAGGTATTGAGCATTCTGTCCTTAAAAATGAAATGCTATTACATTTATGATTATTACAGATGACGAGCTAGAAAGGGTTATTCAAGATGCGATTGTTCCATTAAAAAAAAAAATCCACTATGAAAATCCATGGTTGAACACCACACCATCCATTTCTCATATGGGATGGTGAATTCACACATCATATATATCCTATATTAGAATTTTACAAAGAAATCACAAGCTATAAGTTAAGCACCAGCATTGCATATGTGCTGCATGTTTCTGGAAAGGATAATAAGTAATAAAATGACACGATGACAATCTTTTTATTTCCTTAATTATTTGTGATTAAAGGCGATAAATGAGATATTATGGTGAAGGAATTTAATTTTAAGGATTTTTCTTTTTATTGCGAGAGGTGCTCTGACAGGTGGCATTCACACGGTTCTTTTCAAAGCTTCTGCCACCATTATATTTTGATATTAGCCCCATAGTAAAAAAAAAAAAAAAAAACACCATACCTGCTCATTACTTTGTGATAGAAAGCTTAAGAAATTCTTTGTTTGTCACTGAACTCCAGCTCCCATGCTTCACTGAGTCAAACAATGGTCACATCATCTCATTGCAATAGTTCTTAGTGGCATCTGCAACAGTTATTATTGAGATACATTTAAAAAGATCCATATATAAACATTGATTGTAAGGTTCTTTGGTTCTGTTTATTCATGTTACTCTAAAGGAACATATTCTATCCTGTGTAACATACACATGCTTGTGATAATTGTATAAATAACCAGGGCTTTAGATGTTTCTCTGTCTCTCTCTCGCAGTTCCACTTCCTTTCTCTATTTATTTCAGCTCCCTTTATTCCTATGTCTACAGTAAACTATGTATGGAACAGATTTACTAGCGATGTTCTCTTCATCAGGAAACCTAAGGCAACCTCATCAACAATATCAAATGGTCACCCAACTGGCCTGGAACATAGAAACATAGAATGTGTTGGCAGATAAGAACCATTTGGCCCATCTAGTCTGCCCAACATTCTAAATACTTTTATTAGTCCCCAGTTCCCTATCTTATATCTAGGATATCCTTGTGTCTATCCCACGCATACTGAAAATCCTTGACTGTGTTTACCTCTTCTGTTGGAAGGCTAATCCATACATCAACTACCCTCTCAGTAAAGTAATACTTCCAGATATTACTTTTAAATCGTTGCCCCTCTAATTTTAGACTATGTCCTCTGGTTGTGGTAGTTTTTCTTCTTTTAAACATACTCTCTTCTTTTACTGTGTTGATTCTCCTTATGGAACTCGGAGACTTTGAACTCATAGGCTCGGATGTGTGAAATCTCAAAATGTTTTGCTTTGGACTGTCACTGAAACAGGATACAATGTTTGATTCCAGAAGAAGGTATATTGCAACCCTCATTTGTCTGGATTACTGTAATATAATTGACCGTGTTGACTCAGAGATGGTCCATCAGTAAATCCCTTAGAAAAGGGACTCACCTCTTTTATCAGGCATTCAGTCAGCTGATAGGTACTGCTAGTTGAATTGTTTCTTCATGTATTTGTACATTTATTTGAGCCCCAGAAGGAGATAAAGTCCCCAAATTATTAGATAAAGGGTGAGCACACAACTGAACTATGTTTAGTTGACACCCAGTCTGTTCACGGTCACTGTCCTTCATTTGTTTTTGTCACAATACTCTGAAGAGTGGGGGCCGGAGGTCTACCAAGCACAATGCGGGTGAATGTAATACTCACCCCAGACAGGAAGTGGTGTAATTTGAGAAATCCACCCAAAAGTAAATCATCCTCCACAGTAAAAGCATTACTAGTAGTAAATGACAAACATAATATATGTTGTATATCATTAATATAAGACATATATCACCTATATATCAAAAGAAAGATCAGCTTAAGTAGAAACAACTATCCAACACCATATGTAGCTGTATGTAAATATATGCAAATTCACAAACTGTGCATGTGATAATGGCAAACTAGAAGAAAAGGCCTATAATTAATGCTAACGGATGTCTTAAATGTCTATTTTTGTAAGGTTATTTATATAGTCCTCTGATGAATTTTTATATTCAGCAATATGGTAATTCTGTTTTCTGCAGGACTGAATCTCCATTTGTAGAAGGTTGCAAATGCTTTAATTAGTTGCTAGACATTTTGCTGACATGTTTCACCTTGCATAGCAATTTGGATTCCAGGTGTAAGGCTGTGACATTGATGGAGTGCTCCTATTAGATGTAGGCTAGGTATAAAAAGAGACTGGTAACATAATTCCAAAAAAAGAGAGTTACGGAGATTAAATAACAACTTATTTTGTTTTTCTTATTTAGTGAGTTAGTAAAGTTTTAGACATGCAGGCCAGGCATCATTGCATGGAAGACAGGCCCAGGGATTGAATAATTCTTTTAAAATAAAAAATTTTTCCACAGTGATAACCTAACTGTGCTTCTGAGAAATAGTAAAAAGATTAAATGCAGCACATTAAAATTAGAGACAATATAAAGCACCAAGCTGTTATATACAAACTGCAGAAAGGGTCTGATGCAGTTAATGACATGCTGGTAACACAAACAGACTCCATGGTGAAGTAATTTTAATTAGAAATAATACAATATAAGCTCCACCTACTCCTGGAGATACTCACAAGATTGTAGAGAATTTGAGCATTTTGGGTCATACAATAACACCTACATTACAGTGCTCTATTAACCTTGCTGATGGTATTTGTGCAATAGTCTAAATGACAAAAACACAGTGTTACAATTCGAAAGGGGGAACGTACCATGGTTCAGAGGAGGAGCCCCAATTGCAGAAGTGGACAACCCTTGCCAGATGCCCAAAACACTGATAAGATGACCAACAGATATGGCAGGCTTCAGTATTGGTAGTGGGCACGAGCGTCTGGATGTTGGAAAGACACTGGTGCCAGCACTAAAATGGTCGAGGAACAATCAAAGTTGGGGAGCCAGAGAAGGAGTGAGGTCAAAATTAGAAAGCCGGGTCAGGAGCACAGAAATCGGGAAGGTCGAGAAGAATAGCCATGTCAGGGAGTCCAGAGATCAGCGGAAGGTAGCCAGGTCAGGAACACAGAAGGTGGGGAGGTCCATAGAGCAAATAGGGTCAAGTTAAAGGTATGTAGCTCCGCACCCATGATGTGTGAGACGTGTGCCGCGCTGCCCGTTTCCCAAGCATTGATGGGGATAAAAAAGCCAGAGAGTTGTGGCGCACGCTAGTAATCATTGCCTGGCGTGCGCTGAACAGGGGACCCGATGGTGGGGGACACATGCTTTCCTTGATCCTGATCATACGATTTGACTGGTGGTGCTCCGGAGCAGGCGACAAGGGACCACGGTACTCACCTGACACACAGAGAGGGAGGAAGTGATGTAACGACCAATGACTTGCTGACAGACAGAAGCTCAAATGGTCCAAAAAGGTACCCCTGTGCATTTGACAGCTCAGGCTCATTGCTTCATCAGAGAGATGGTCATACATTTGAGTGAAATATAAAAGCATTGGATTATGTGAATTACTAGCAAACCAGTAGGTTCAACATATACTCCACAAAGAAAGAATGGTCAAATGGCTATCTTCTATGGAATACCACAGTCTCAGCTATGTGCAAGCAGGGAAAAGAAAAATGTTGGTGCATTAAGCTAGTCACAGGCTCAAATAATAAACATGTGTAGATGAGGCCTATCAAACAGCTGTGAGCATGCTTCAAGAACTGTGTATACAAAAAAAATCAATAAAACTGTATGCCATTTAACCCCTTCATGACGTTAGGACGTACTATTCCGTCCTCACTTTAAGTGCCTTGAAGTCGTTAGGACGGCATAGAAAATCCTGTATTAAACAGCTCATCGCGGCTCCCCCTATTTTCGGATCCCGCTGCAGGCACTTGCAACGGGATCCCACCTATCATCTGAGGCCACTTTGAGTAGCCTCAGTCTGACAGGGGAAATGTAGCTGGTGCTCAAAGCGAACACCGGCTATATTTCTCCAAATTGCGCCGTGCCCGAACTTCCACGTTTGGGCACGCCTCCGTGACGTCCGGAGGTCTCACGCTTTTTTTTGCAGGGACCCACAGGGTCTGTTAAGACCCTGATAGGGACTCTGCGAGAGTGTTCCTGGCTACCTTGTGATCGGTGGCCAGGAACCAATCGTGACGTTTTGGTGCTTGCGTCGTTTGGGACGCAAGCACCTTGCGTCACAAAGAGGTTAACCCCAGGTGCTTGTTTTGCTGTGAAAACAAAAGCAACGAAGATTTTAAATATACCAATCTAAATCACAGAAACAATGTTTAATCTTTTGTAAAAATAATTTCACAAAGTCTTCTAAATTCAGTAACAATAAGGAGGACTTGGAGAGAGAGACAGGACTGTTGAGAAGTATGTGTTGTATATGTGTTTATAATATGTGACATTTACTCTTTTTCAAAAACTTTTTGAAACAATCTATCATTCTCCTGTAGTTTTACATTGATAATAATTGCACGCGTGCTTGGAGAAAGAGGTAGGTCTGTTGATATATCAATGGTAAGAAACATAGAAACATAGAATGTGTCGGCAGATAAGAACCATTCGGTCCATCTAGTCTGCCCAATTTTTTTTGAGTACTTTTATTAGTCCCCCATTCCCAGTCTTATAGCTAGGATAGCCTTGTGTCTATCCCACGCATGCTTAAAATCCTTGACTGTGTTTACCTCTACCACTTCTGCTGGCAGGCTATTCCATACATCCACTACCCTCTCAGTATAGTAATACTTCCTGATATTACTTTTAAATCGTTGCCCCTCTAATTTAAGTCCTCTAGTTGTGGTAGTTGTTCTTCTTTTAAATATACTCTCTTCCTTTACTGTGTTGATTCCCTTTATGTATTTAAATGTTTCTATCATATCCCCCCTGTTACGTCTTTCCTCCAAGCTATACATGTTAAGATGCTTTAACCTTTCCTGGTAAGTTTTATCCTTCAACCCATGAACCAGTTTTGTAGCCCTTCTCTGAAGCCTATTACACTTTAATCGCAGTATTTAGGATGTGTTGAGAAACAAAAAAATCTGCCATTTCTTTACTTGCTACGATGTAGCACTTCTATAAAAAAAAATATTCTTATTTAGTTTCTCAACTTTTTGCAGTTAGATGATTTTGGAAATGGCTTTACCCTGTTTAGCCCAGACAAAGAAAAACAAGAACTGCTCTGGTAATGAAATGTCCTTTTTTTTCTATGTGAAGTAAAGCAGCTGCTCTGACTAAATCATTGCTGGAGGGATCTGAGCAGCTGGGTTAATACAGGAGAAGAGAGTTTCCATGAAATATGTTTTCCTTTCCGAATAGCAGAGAAGGAATTCTAGCCCAAAGGAAACATTCTCGCTCATTGTAATTCCTTAAACAAGAAAGTCAGATCCAAGTATGAATTTTAACAATAAACCCAACATGAAGGATAGAAGAAGTGCGTTATACAGTCAACAGCATTAATTCTAACAATAAGTGCGAAGGATGGAAGAAGTGCGTTATACAGTCAACAGCATTAATTGTAACAATAAGTATGAAGGATGGAAGAAGTGCGTTATACAGTCAACAACATTAATTGTAACAATAAGTACTGAAGTAAATATTGATTTATTTTTTTTGTAATAAATTTGCGTTTTGTATTTATTATTCCAGTTTATACTTTGATTGCCAGAGGTTTGATTATTTTATGTTGATTATCCCTTGCCTATCAAAGGGTTAATAATGTTATGACAAAACAAATTAATTTGGTTTTCTATTTGAGTTTCTTGTTGTCATTTTTTCAAGACAATAATGACTACACTGAAAACCTACTTCAGGTCTGGGACAATAAACGCCTACTGAAACCATTCATTCTTTCTTTTATGGAATTAGCATGGATATTTTAACTAATTTGGATTGAAAATCATATATTAATTTTCTATTTGGAGAAATGTAAGGGAATATACCGTATTTGCTCGAACATAAGACAAGTTTTTTTTCAGAGCTCTGAAAAATACTGCTCGTCTTACATTCGAGGTCGTATTATAATCTGACCTCAAATTGAGGTCAGATTATAAGACTGGGATCCAGGTCCCCCGCAGAGCTGCAGGGGACCTGGATCCCCCTCTCTAACAGCCGGGGGATGTCTGCGCGATGAGTGCAGACTTCCCCTGCTGCCGCCCGGCACGACCGCCGGGACTTCTATGATAAAGCTGGGTCCTTCCGGCTTCATCATAAAAGTCCCAGCTGTTGTGCCGGGTGGCAGCAGGGGAGGTCTGCACTCATTGCGCAGACATCCTCCGCTGCCCCGCTTGCCACCAGGGAGAATCGGGCAGCCAGGGGATGTCTGCACAATACATGCTGCCTGACACTTCCGTCTATTATGACGGACCGGCTGGTGAGGGAGGGGGGAGACACAGACAGACAAGGGGAGGGAGGCAGTGGGAAGAGAGAAAAGAGGAGGGGGACAGAGAGAAAAGGGGAGGGTGAATAGAGACAGACAAGGGGAGGGGGGGAAGAGACGAGGGAGGTGGAAAGAGAGAGACGTTTGGGGGGGAGGGAGAGAGAGACAACGCTGGGGGGGGGAGACAGCTGGGGGGAGGGGGAGAGAGGCCGCATTGGCACATAAAAGGAAATAAAAACAAGAAATGCATTTGTATAATATAAATTTTTTATTAAATATTAAAAAGCAATTTACATATATACAAGTTAAACTTTTTTTCCTATAGGGTAGTCTTATATTCAGGCTTTTAGTTTTTTCCTAAAGGAATATGCAAAGTTTGGGGTTTGGGGGGGGGGGGGTCGTCTTATAATCAGGGTCGTCTTATAATCGAGCAAATACGGTAATGAAACATTTTATGTGTATTTCAACCAAAAAATATTCATTAGTCTAGAGGGTGTACTTGTTAACTTAATATTCATCAGGCATTTATATACATTCTTGAGGTAAAGAGGTACTAATCCCAAAAATGTATATTTCTTTATATACAAATGGCCATTTCTCCTTCTTTTTTCATATTTTTTGGACTAGAGTTTCTATGAAGTATTGTTCAAAAGATTTTCCATTATCGTTGCCCACAAAACACACTAGGAAGAAATTGTCCATGCAGCTGCTGCTTCTTTGATCTCCGAGGGAGAAAAGTATCTGCGAATGAAAATGTAGATCAGATTGCTAAAAAGAATGGGAATACAAACAGTAAGGAGGGTAGTAAGGTAGAAGTGAATGTGAATAGTACCATAGACAGTTATGAAGAATGACAGTGAAGAAAAGTGATAAGGCAGACAGTGAGAGGATATGGAGCTGTCAGAGCCTCAGAGGAGTCACACAAGATGTCAGCACTGGAGTATAGAGGATGCTGAACATTCAGAGGTAAGTGGGAGTTTTTTTAAGCACACTAGACCATGGCTAAAATTAAATATTATTTAAACTCTTTAATGTAACAATTTTGACTGTGGTGGGGGAGCTGAAGTAGGAGTATATCTACACATATATATACATACATACCTAGAGAGAGAGAGAAAGAGAAAGATATATATAATTGCACATCCACTTTGTGTTTATAGCCTTCATACTTTCTACTCACCTCCTATCATTACTATGCAGTGATGGGTGAATTATGCAGGTGTTTTGAAAGCTATGAATAGTTATCCACGCTGTTTGAACTCTGAGGAATGATCAATGCGTGCTGAGTCATCACTATTGCTACACATTTTTTTTTTTAATACATGTTAGCTATGATTTAGAGAAAAGTCACACAGCATTAATAATGTCACTTTTTAACATTCTATTAAAACAGGTATTGTTTTAATTCTATGAAGATGCACAAAGAGGATAATTAATGCCGTGAAATACAAAGGGGGCTATGGATCAACATTTACGCTAATAAAAGTGTCTGGAAGCTTTAGCAAATGTCCAGTCGCCATGTTTTATGTAAATTACCGATCATTCATGTTATGGCTCATTACTAGGCACTATGTCTCAGTTAACATCCTTTATACATAACTCCCAAACTATTTTTTTTTTACAGTGTAAAGTTAATATACAAGAAATTGTTCCATGCACTTTACACTGTGCAAAGAGTAGTGTGTGTGTGAAATGGGTCTAATTTTACTGTAAGAAAGCACGGTCCAATGAATTAAAAATCTACAAACTCAGTTAACAGTGCGAAAATGAACCATGGCGGCACAGATTTCACACCTTTGAAGTTACACACCAGAATTGTAAAAGTCACACATATGAATTTAACAGTTATTTATCACATTTAATGATGGATGTACCATACTGTACCATATGTACGCTAAATATTTTCACTCTAGTCTTGTTATGTTTTCTCTTTTCTATGTCTATGAGAATGTGGGTCTGCCATGGGGCACTGAGCTGAGATAGCTCTGTAGACTAATGCTCCAACTAGAGAAGCGGTTTAGTCTACGGTGGTTCAGGTTCAAAGCGATTAAGAGTCAGGGTTTTGTTTTTAAAAGGATATTATCAGAAATAGAAAAATACATACATAAACATCACACAATACATCACACAATACATACAAACATTAGACGGTACTTCGCAGTAAGTTAGTAAGTTGGGTGTATCGGTCAGGAGGCCGGGGGGGGGGGGGGGGTTGAGGTGAGTAGCAGGTGAGTTGAAGTGAATGGCAGGGTGACCTGAGACATTAAATCTGACCAAATCCCTATACATTGTGCATTAACAAACCTAGTTAGTTTTCCCACCAAGTGAACTCATCAGGTTTGTTCCTGCACAATGTATAGCTGAATTGGTGAGATGAAATGTTCATCTCACCTCAACTCACCTGCAACTCACCTCAACTCACCTTTTAGTGAATAGACCCAATAATGTATACATGTTATGTTGTAAACAAAATGTAAGACACAAAAACAAACAAACCTAATTTCTAACCTTTACATGGCATATGTCTAATGACTTTAAGGACAAGAGCACCAACAAGGATATTTTGTAATCCTGGACCTTTTCACAGTGATGGGGAGCCAGGGACACAGAGGCAGAGACCTGATCAGGGTCTTTCCCAACAGAAAGACTATGATACCATACCTGATTTCACCGAGGCAGGCCCAAACCCCAGAAGTTCATACACAGTGTAATTTTGTTAAATGTAGCTCGTGGCTCAGTTTGAGCGTCGGTTACATGTATCCTCTCAGACTCGGGATGGTCAGAGTGGCCTCACCTGACAGGTGATATCCAAATACAGTTTCAAGTTTTAGCCCTGTTTTTTAGGATAGCATTAAATAAGCCCACCATTTCATAAAAACATTTATTTTTTTAAAGGGAGCATTTGCCACTGTAGAGAAGGTCATTTCTCAAAAAAAGTATAATTTAAACTTGTGCAGGTTCAAATAACCATTTCGAACAAAATATATTTTGAATATTCATGTCGGTTGGCATAGATAAACATTAAGACCCATTATCATCCATTTTATATACCATTTAAATTCACTTAAAACATGGTCATATATTTTACCAGCACTGACCGTGTGTTTAGTACTATTCCTGCCACGTGAGTAAAAATATGCAGTGCTTTAAACTCAGATGTTTTGTATTCTAATTAGAGTTATTAGAGTCATTAGAGTAGGGTTTGATTGAATTGATCCATTGATACATTACTTCAGTGGATGGTCTTTGCTCTTCCTATAACTTATCAATATGAGCAGGGTGAAATCAATGGCGTGGTCCAAGATCTTTGATGCTAAGAGGCTTTGTAAATCACACTGCAAACATTGGTCTTAGTCAGAAGGTCTTGATAAATAGACCCCTAGGGACAGCAGGGGAATTGCAATGGCTATGGCTATGTATCATGAGTGCTGTTAAACACCCTGCTGCTGTCACTTGCTACAACTTTGAATAGGTCTGTGTGATTCAGATGCACTTAATGTTAAAATACCCCATGTTGGATTGATTGATCTCATGTTTTATGTTATAGTAGAACTGTTCTTTAAATATATATGTACCACTACACACAGAGGTATATTTCTATAGCGGTATAGGTTGACCCCATACATTTTGTATTTTTTAAAAAAATCATACAAAGGGTCTACTATTTAACTCTTTAAACAGTGAATTATATATATATATATATAATTATATATATATATATAGATGTAATATAAATATACAAGTATCTCATGAATTTGCCATTTTTTTAAGCTTAGGAGTGCTAGTACTCTATTGCTATCTATCTATCTATCTATCTATCTATCTATCTATCTATCTATCTATCTATCTATCTATCTATCTATCTATCTCTCTCTCTCTATCTCTATCTATCTCTCTCTATCTTTCTTTCTAATATATACCCCACTATACTTAATTAATTTGTTTAAGTTGAGGTGTGTCCATTCTCTTTTGCATGCTATCTATCTTTATATTTCTAACTATTTACCAATTTATCTGTCTGGCTGGATCTTTCCAATATATACACCACTGGAGTATTTAGGTTTTCTGCTACCCCATGAATGACTAAACTCACAATCTTCCTTTAATCTACACCTTCCTGTCCAGGCTTAGGATCCACCCCATCCTTTTTAAATCGCCATCTATGTCCCCGAGCAGCTTGTCAGTGTCATATCTGTCCCCAGCTTATCAGTGCCATCTCTGATCCAAACCAGCTTGTCAGTGCCATATCAGCCCCAAGAGAGTTTGTTTGTTATATATCTTACAAACAATTTGCTACAGACATATTTGTCCTCAAACTGCTTGTCACTGCCATCTTAGTCCCCAAGCATCTTGTCAGTGCTAGTTTTTTGCCCAGTTTGTCACTGCCATGTTTTTGCCTCTGTCAGCTTTGTGCCCAAACAGCTACGTTTGTGCCCAAACAGGATTTATGTATCACTGTTGTGCCAAAAAAGCATTACCTTGCCATCTTTTTGGCAAAACATAATTTGTGTGCATTGTAAGGTTGCTCCATTCGAAGTTTCTAATAGCATCTTGATTGGCGTAATTGCTGTTAATGGATAGCCAGCTTGTGGTTTCCTAATGGAAAGAACATGATCTAGCTAATATACTGTGCTAATAAAGTAATTTGTAATTGTACAGGTTTTTTCTCAAAGTGATTAAAAGACATAAATAACAAAAAAAAACTTCTTTTAACTTAACTATTCCTCCACCACCTAGGATGCACTGGACAAAAGCTACTGGAAGTGTTATAATATGTACATGCAGTTTATATATTACCCTTCTTTGACATTCTGTGCATTATGTATGTTTCCTGAGTTCCACCATGATATACTATTAGTTATCGCAACAGAATGACCGATATATTAAATCAGGAGAACTTGTCAGAATCTTCCTTGATTTCAAACAGACCAGTAGTCGATCTTGGCTCATATCAGCTCTTTTAATCATTCTTTAATCATACCAGAGGTGGTATCATCTACAGTAATTACAACAAAGATGTCAGCTTTAAAATAATGGTGTAAAACATTACTGGGAGATCGGAGGCCAAGATTTTTTTTTTTCAAACAGAAAAAGGTGAGAATATACAATTGGCATCATATATAACTTGGGAGATAGTTACTGCCAGGAAATTTCAATAGAGCATGTTGCATTTTGCAGAGTGATATATCACATATTTTAATTTACCTAAAGATAGGTCAAATCTTAACACTTTATCAAGCACGAAGGAAGGCTTAAGCACTAGAATAATAAGAAACTACATTATGTGCAAGAATCTTTGAGCACCCAGTAGGGTCTTCTAAACTTGACTGCAATAAGAGGGAACTGAATTTGTAGATGAGATTTTACAGAAACATTTCTTTATCAGGCCTACAGCTAGGTATAAATAGAAAGCCAGAAACAAGATTTATGTATACTGAAAATAAACACCAAGTAGGGGTTAAGGCAAGAGGCAAACAGAGGAGTGAAATGTAACCCATTAGGTTACAGGTTTAATTCAAGGCAATATGGGAATTCATAAAACAACTAAGCCTTGTTATCAATAAATTGATTTGATACTGGATTCTGACATGCTGAGGCCATTTTAACTCTTCTAACCATCTCAGATGTCTTGTCTTCATCTACTTTCTAAACAAAAATGCTACCATAGAATGCCTGGATTGGTAAGGTGGTTAGGACTTGATATCAATACAAAAATAATTCCCAGTGAGCTCACATTTGTACTCGAATATCAGCTATGCTATATATTTTTTAATATACACACATATTAACTTTTAGAGGCTTTGCTTAAAACGCAGCATAATCGCAAATTTAAACCAAATTGTATGTTCAATTGGATTATTGGACTCAGCAGATGCAAACTTTTACATTTCTGTGTAGAATTGAGTAAGCAGATATTGGAGATATTATTTGAAGGGATATGACACATCTCTGCAATCGTACATGTAAAGCAATATGCTGGCCAAAGATATCATTTCCATTTCTAAGTTATAACAATAATGTCAAACGCGTTGTCATTCTCATCTGCTCTCTGCAATTGTGACACTCTAGCCGGCTCTCTCTCTATCACACTCAACCGTCAGGCATTGCTGTAGTTCCAGTAGATGCTCACATATTAAAAAATGTTGTGTGAAGGGTGTTTCTTATGAATTGAACTGCTCTGCAAACTCATTTACATTAAACAGTTTAACCCCCTTTTCCAAATAGGTTAAAGTCTTTTCCTGTGTGTCAGGAACGCACAAAACCTAATAAGCCTCCTTTAAGCTATACGAAACAAAGATGGCTCAATAAGGTCATTTATTTATATATCTTTAATTAAAGCATTTGTGTTTAAAATGCCAACACTTGACGCAGTCTTTCAATTAAACACAACCTTATTTTTTGGCCAGCAGTTGGCCTTTAAAACAATAAATAGAATGAGAAGCACAATAAAACCCCTAAACCAGCATACATAACACATATTTGGTGGTGCAGCTAAAATGACTAAAGTAACATACAAAACATATATGGATCTTAAAACTAAAGTTTCTCAAAATTAAATAAAAACACCCTAAATGAAAAATATGGATATTTGGCCACATTATATGGCCATGTTATGCTTGGCCCACCGCTGTGTCAATGTACTCCAATTTTGGTGGGTCCTTTAACGCCTGGCCACATATTTAAAATAAAGCAATGCTTTTTAATCAAGTGTCATATCAAAATCAAGTTGTAATTAAAATAATCTGCTCCTTAGCACAGAAACAAACACTGTAAAAATATTATGGTAATCTATTGCCTAACATCCATGCCTTTTCTACTCTGGAAATTAACACATTACTTAGTTATGTGACTACCTGCTGATCTTGAAACAGTTATATGATTAAATGACAATTATGTGCCCATTTGTCTACACGTTAATTTCGTCAGTACCAACAAGAGTGTTTTTCCAAATTAGGGACTCTAATCTAATTATACCAACTCAACCTTCAAATACAGGTTGTCTTTTATTAAAAACTAGACATTAAACACGTTTAATTAACGGGCGCTAGAACCCTAAAGCCGCATGACGTAGCCTGACGTAGCCAGCTCTGCGCATAGCGTCCCTGTTGCCCTAGCCATTGAGGGCTGCCTCATCTTGATGGGAGTTGTGATCCTCCTGCTGTATTATTGATGCAGCAGGGGATCACAACTCCCATCAAGATGAGGCAGCCCTCAAGGCTCCCCCCTCGCCAGGGTGCTTGCCCCTATGTTGCCCCTTATGCCCCCCCCCGTGTTACTTACCACCTTAGCGTTTTTAAAACCGCTGGAGACTTTTGTCCTTTGACGCGCGCATGTCCAAACGGCTGATCTTTGGGCTTGATAGCCGTGCGCATGCGCTGTGTGCTCACCTCTTGGAAACAGCTGGTAAGAAGGGGTGTGCGGGGGGGGAGAAGGGGGCGGGAGGTGGGTAGCGTCGCTCGCGCATGCGCAGTCTTTACAAAGTTACAGCTGAGTGATCAGCTGTAACTTTGTGCGCATGCGCAATGAGTAAATTCTCCTGCGATTGCGCAGGAGAATTTTGCTTGAGAATCTGTCAGAACACCAGCCCGCCCGAAGACTCTGCGCTCCAAGTCCCAACGGCTGTCCGTGGGGCACATGCGCAGTAGCGCAATCCCACGGACACAGGGACTGGACGCAGAGACACTTGTACTTTATTATAGAGGATAACAAAGACAGAATAGTGTGCTATATTATTAGTCTACAATATATTTCTTAGTCTTCCAACAAGAAAAGTACTTTTGCTTATTGAGGGCCATATTAAGTGTTTATATTTTAAAAAGGCCCTTAATATGGCAGGTCTCCACAAGATGAGTTCAGCGCAGTCAAGTGCTTTCAAGAATCAAAGTTTCTAAGTAGCAAAGATAGACTTCCCGTTGGTAAGGACAAGGTTAATTAAGAGATAAAATAGGAAACTTTGGAAATGTCGTCTGTTGGTTATTCCATACGATTGAGCATGTGGAGCCTAGAAATACTCAGATGAATCTTAATAAATGTATCCACTGCATCGGTAAGGAAATCAATTTCTCTCTGTCTAGTTCATACGTGATTTCTTTTACAGACTTTTAACTTTTTCTACACACGACATAGCACTAAAAAGAAACAAAACAACAGTCCTCTGCTCATCGTTTTATTATTGTATGCATCAATGTCTTGTTAAAACCACACGGACATGCCAGTAATATTCTGGTATTGCTTTATAGATCTTAAAATTACTACTAAATAAATAATATGTTTTTTTTTTTTTTAGCCTTACCTAAAAATATGACCCCCATAATGGATTTGTGCATGTTTGTCATTTTGGAATGCTGACATCATCATTCATGGGCAATAGTGGATGTGTTGGTGGCTCACTTGGAGGAGGGAGAAGAAAGTTTCAGAACAGGAAACATTTTCAATCTACACATTTACTAGAGATATCACCAGCACTGTGTAAAAGTTATATGTTCCTCTCTTGTAAAAACAAAAACAAAAAACAATGACATGCTATTAGGATTACCTTTTGCTAATGCCTCTATAGACTTAAAATTGACCTGAATCCAATTCTTTACCGGCCTGCCAGAAAACAAAATGACTGGGGGGGGGGGGGGGGGGGGAACCTTTAAAGATGGCCACCAGGATTGTTGCCTGTGTATCTGCTCTACCTCCACTTAATGTCATCACCCTAGAATTTAGAATGCCGTCTGTAATCTAGATATTGTAGCATCTTGACGTCATCATTTGGATAACGACAGATATATGTGCATTCATCCATTTTTTTATTCAGTGGTAAGACAGACTCATATCTATCGGAGAGCTTATAAACAATTTATGTTGCTAATGTGCTCACAAAATCAGTAACTAGTTCCCTTGTTCCTGTTACAAGATGTGTCTTACTGACTAATCTTTTGATAAAGACCATTTGTCTCCTCTAGATTGTAAGCTTGCGAGCAGGGCTCTCTACCTCACATACCAGTCTGTTCTAGTTTGTCTAACTTAGTATGTAGTTCCCTTCTAAGCCGACCTAAGCCCTGCTATAGCAAAGAGCACAGGATCCATAGAGTCATATAGAGATAGTTATAGAGATACAATGAGATTAATGAGATTTCTCTTCACTTTAGATTGAGATCCAGTGCCCTGGTGGCATTATTGGAACCATATTAGGAGTCATTTTATAATGCAAGATGCTATAATGGGGTTTACCTGTATTAACACTACATTAAAGTATATCAAGTTGTGGTCTCTTGGATGGGTTTAGTGATATTTTCTGTTGTTATAGAGTGTGTGGTTTTAAGTTAAATTAAAAGAAAAAGAACATCTCTCAACTCCAAAATCAGTTGAGGTTTTAAATGGATCAACATTACTGAAGCTAAATGCTGTTATTATTATTGCTGTTATGTGCACATGTATTTTGTAGGAAAGCATCCAAATCATCCAGATATTGGACTCTATTCAACAGTGTAAGCTATCACTCGTCAATTGTTTTTAATTCAAGTTTTTCTATTGCAATCTATTGTATTTAACGACTGGATTAGCCATAAAATTTTGACCACCTGCCTAATATTGTGTAGCTCCCATTTTGCCATCAAAACAACCCTGACCTCTTGAGGCATGGGCTTAACTATATCTCTGAATGTGTAATGTGGTATTTGGCGTTGGCAGCAGATCCTTTAAGTCCTGGACGTTGCAAGATGGGTTCTCCATGGCACCCACTTGCATGATGTATCTGACTGCACAAAGAAGGGCATGAGAAGCTGCCTGGAAGCAAGGATGGCTTGGGGGGGGGGGGGAAGGGGGAAGGTTGGTGGAAAGGAGGCTGGGTGGAGGGCTATGGTCGTAAAGAGGGGCTGTTTGAGGGGCTAGGGTGGCAGAGAGAGACTGAAGGGATAGGGTGCCAGAGAGCCTATCTGTGTGACTATGATGGCAGAAAGAAGTTTGGATGGCTTTGGTGGCAGATAGGCTATCTGGTTGGCTAGGGTGGCAGAGAGAGGCAGTCTGGATGGCTTTGGTGGCAGAGAGGCTATCTGGGTGGTTAGGGTGGCAGAGAGAGGTAAGGGGACTAGGGTGGAAAAAATAAGCTTTTTGGGGGTTAGGGTGGATGTGAGTGGTCATTTTGGGGGATGGGGTGGCAGAGAGGAGCTTTTTGGGTTACTATGGCCTTTCACCTTTAGCTTCAACAAGTAGTGGCCCCACTGAGCTGAATACCACATACACAAAACATCAGTGTGTAATCAGGTCACAGCTCACACAGGTCCTGTCCAGGGATCCTAATGTCTCCACTCTACATTTGGATAACAGAATGTAGAAAAAAGGATAACTCCATTATTATGATTAGCTTATATTGTTTTGGAGCAAAGAGCATTGTGTCATTCCACTGGGAGAAATCTACAACACAATGAGGACTGAATTACATGTACACTTAATCACTTTCATTTTGAAAGTTAGAAAATCAATGGCCGATGTTTCCTGGGCTAAAGGGATTTTTCTTGTTTGCAGAATTAGTAGTATCATTGACCATTAAAGTATATTACTCCCTTCAATCAATTATACTTAGTGCCTACTGCAGAGGCTGTGTGTGGTGGCCCGGGGCATTTTTTTCCCCTGTGGTTCCTAGTTACGCCTCTGGTGCAACCCAAGGACGGGGCTTTCTTGGCTTCGTTAGCGATACCAAGATGTTGGTAATTCTGCTCTAAATATAGGTCTGCTTATAATAAAATTACTAAATCAGATTATTTATTTAGTTGGCAGCTATCCTAACAACTTTTTTTGGCGCTTTCAGTCAAGTTCACTTAAATTATAGAGGAAGAAAATTTATGTCAATGGCAATAAACAGTTTGAATAATATAATTATATATTATTGTATAAAGTGTTACGCAAGAGATATTTATATTGATTGTCCAATTTATGAGATTAGAGAGAATGCTTTATAGCTGTTGCAAACTGTGACCACTTCAAACAACAAGTCAATAACAGTGCATGTTCTTGTGAATAGACCTTTGTTTTATTACACCTTATAAATACCGTGTTCCAACATTTGTTTTTAAAGTTTTGTAAATTTGTATGCCACTTGCACGTTAAGGGAAAGATGCATTATGGGTGTTGGTATTTAAGGTGGAAGCTGATTCTAACATTTATGCCTATGATTAAGCGCCAACTATGGGCCCGAAACGCCTAGGACATCCATTTTTGCCTTTCTGAGGGTGTCTGTCTCGACATCTTGGTGTGTTATGACTGGATTCAATAACTAAGACTTGTGACAATGTAAGTCTTTGTCCGGAGTCTGATTAGCACAAGGATCAAACTTTTTTCTACTTATCCTGTATGTTTGTCACGGATGATACTGTGAGACCCTGAAAGCCACCAAAAAGATAGTGTGCTGTTGGAGTGAGAAGAAAGTAGAGATAGTCTTCTTTTTTATTTTTCTTCTTAAAATTATTAATATGAGTTACTTCCTCGATTTATATGAGATTTAAAACATTATAGCAAATGTTATGCAGTCACAGTCAAACATAACTGCGAACATTTTAGCTTTCAATCAAGTCTAACATGCTTAATAAACTGAGCTGAAGAACATACATGGAACAGCACAAACATTACACAAGGAAACAAAAGAGGTCCATTACTGTAGAAGTAATTCTGTATCGCTTGTTTGAGAAAATAAAAATAATGAATCTGTTCCATTAATGTGGCTTTCACAATACCGTGTAAAGAGCACAGGCAAACCAAGTAACATGGACTCATAGAGATGTGTGTTTAAAATAATAAGTTCATTATATTTTAAATACCTTATCAACCAAGCACTAAATATCAGTCATAAGAATTGTTTACCCCCTCATCCAAAAGCATGCTGAATGTATACATTTAAATCCACACACACTGTGAAGCAAATTAGCCAGAGGCAAACTGCATCAGCCCTCTGTTATATCACAAAGGATCCATGACTCTCACAGATAATACACCAACATACAAATGCTGCATACGGCAGCAATATAGACTGCTTTGTAAGTCCAGTAGGTATAAGGGAAAGTTAGGCTCTCCCCCTACTGAGGTTGTCCATTGATGTTACAGATAAGCTCAATTGTGCTTTGACTAAATCATATATCAGAAACCTCTTATTTATATTATGTTTCTATAACTGTTGCCCCCTTTATGAGGGTGAATTTTAATTTTTTTGTATTCCTGTATTTTTGTGTTTCGGTTCTTCCATCCAGTGAAATTGTATTTCTCATCAACAACAGGTATTTTTAAAATAGCTGTGCACTAGCAGTGAGAGATCCCCTGGCCCCCGGCAGACCCCGATCAGATGAATGGGAGGAGCCTCTGAGGCACAGTCAAAAGTAAACGCTTGTGTATGTGTAAAGATTGTGTTTACTCAGTATCAGGAAAACTAGCCGTGTAAGCCTTGCTTCCCCTTTTATACCTTATGGGCAAAAAAAGGCAATTTTAATTTCCTGGTCCTAGTCATGGTTTAACCAACTTTACTCCTGATTGCCAAAAAAGGTGATTTTGTGCAAGGGACTTATAGGAAGAGACCAGATCAGGATCTATGAAGATCCTGTGGGTTCCTGACAAAATATCGCAAGACTTGTAACACACTTGTGCGCACAAACTAGGAAATGTAACTGCCACTCACTTTGTGGGTTGATTAAATCTACCCTTGCACACTGAGGATACTCAATCTGGCCTCATCTGACGAGTGAGATCCTGCTGCAGTGCTTAAAGTGACATCCACAGCACAGCGCATCGCGAGGGGGTCAGGGGAGCCCCATGTCTTAGGACAGCATAGAACTTATGTGCAATCAGTTTTAAGGTTGGTTAAACTACATTATATAATCTAACCAGATGACATAGATAGTAGTAAGTCCAGCACTAATGGCTTTCAGAAGCTTGTAGCGTAATAGTAGCCTCTGCTTTTGTAAAGTGATCTATTTTATATTGTTACATGTAGGCTGGCTCCCCGTAGCACTCATAATAGGCTAAACTATAACTCCTTCTTACTGTTACATGATTTCCCTGTTTTCATTTTGTAAAGCAGGCTTTGGTTAAGAAGATGGATGGGGAGAGCTACTGGAGACAGCATTATATTGGAACACCAGAAATCATCGCTGGATTGTAATGAATACAATTCTGTTGTTAGATGATTTCTTGACTGTCATACACAGCTATTGTGCATATGATACATTCGCTATTATTTCCAGTGGCCCAGAGAGGAGAAAAAGTGCAAACATAAGTTAAGATTAAGAAGGGTAATATTAAACTCATGTGAGTCTCTTGTAATGCATCCTAGCTGCAGAAATGATTACACAAAATGTTAGCAGGCCTCAGATTAATAAATACAACCATTACGGAGCCGGGGCACATTTGTGTTTGTGAATTTAACATTCCTTGGATAATGAAAAGGTTTCTGTACAGTATTTTCTGCATGTTTCGATATGTTTCAATATGTTTCAAAAGAATTACACAAAAAAGTCATCATTATTTTGCCATTCTTTCTTATTTAAGCAGGAATAATCCAATTTGAATTATTAGTTCATTGATAATTAACATACCTCCCAATATCCTTACCCATGATTATGAAACACAGGGACCATGCCTAGAGAAGTGGACTGTCAATGCTAAGGCAGAACAACCATTGAAGAAACACATGTCCAGTAGCACTGATGGTACACCATGCCCATGTGGTGGCCTTGACAGGTAAGTGGTAGGGCAGTCAACCATACATGTTGAGATACCAAGCCATGTCCCATATAAAGTTTCCCATATTTGGGTGCTTTCCAAAAGAAACATTATATCACAGGTGGAAGCAAGTAGAAAATAATCTAGTTCTGTCTGTACCCAACCATCTTGCCAATTACTTTCTCAATTTGTGTTTACATTGCACAAGATCCTGTTTATGACATGTGCAGAAATACTTTAAGCTGGCCCTGATCCCCCATTAAGTAGAAACATTGATTGTGACTGCAAATTGCAAGCCATTGGCCCATCACGTTTTCCCAGAGCATTCAGAGCAGGCCCACTGTTTTTAATAGGTTCTGTTCCAGGGGTAAGCTGATAACACATAAACTGCAAAATTCAGGAACATTCTACAACTTCCTACTTTGTCTAATTTGAGCCCTTCACAAGCCAATTCACCACCGTTCATGTTTTAGTGAATAGACCCAACTGTTATACAGATTCTTTTTAAGGACACTACTAACAATCTTATTTTAAGGCATATTCTGTTTTTACTAAAAAAAAAAAAAAAAAACAGTCCTGGTAATACACTGAGCAGCCCTGGTACTAAATTCATGAGAAGGGCAGGATAATTCATAAAACCAGACATAATAGAAAACATCTGCTACATTTCATATTCAAACGATCCTTTTAATTCATTGATGTAAATTAGGAGCCATATGTATGATAGAATGAACGGCAAATGATTGCTTTGCGTAACAATTAATAAATAAGCATGTCATGTTAAGTCAAATAATAAACACTACAGTAGCCCCCATTCAGTCTGCTACAAAAACATGTACTAACTCCAGTGTCATGTTTCTTTAAACATTCGATTTTTTTTTTAAAAACCTGACTCCTAAGTATTAATGGTGCATATGTTGAGCATAAACATTGATACAATGTGTTAGCAAATGTACATGGGAAGGGGACAAATCTATTTTACACAAATGTGTCTCCTGTTTATGACATCACTTTGTAGAATGATAGACACCTGTATTATTCTCCATTGTGTAGTGTATTTCTGTAACATGCTACATAGTGATGGTGTAAAAAAGAGACATCAAAAGAGGCAATTAAAAGCATTTTCCCTCTTTTTTTGTCACACAGAAATGGCCTGATATGACTTTAAGAAAAAAACTTTCATCTATACAAAACATGTTACAGTGCTATCCTTCTGAAATACACAGTTTTCCTTTACCACTGATTAACCAGAATAGATCTGACCTTAGCTTCTCCTACTGTCTACATCTAAGCGGTATGATCAGTCTTTTTTTAAGGTACACGTATAACATTCACATGATGTCCTTTAGAATGTATAATTCTTATGTGGGTTCAAATGGAAATCAAATAATTCCGACAAGAACCTCTCTTTGATTGATTCATTGGATCCCCCAGGCATGCATGTATTCTACCTTCTGTAGAGAAGCACGTAAAAGTTATTTAAGTCCAGCAAAAAACTGGCTGGCCTGACGTTGCGAGCTGTGCAGCTAGTGAAAAAAAGCTACAGATGCGTGCTTTGCATAGGCTACTATGCAATATATCTATCTTTAAAGAATAGATATGGCCCTGGATCTATTAACCCTAGATCTAGGGTTAGAATTACAGAGGCACTTAGGGTTACTGATGGGTTAGGGTTAGAGTTAAGGTAATGATGAGGGTTTGGGTCAAAAGGTCACTGTAGGAGAAAATGGTTGGGAAAGAAAAACGCTACTACTAGGTTATTGCCCTATAACTTGCAAAAAAACACAGAAGACATGTAAACATGGCATATTTCTAAACTCGGGACAACATTTTGAAACTATTTAAACTGTCTTTTTACTGTTTGTATTTATGTAAAATTATTTTCAGGTCAAACTTAGAAAAAACAAATATTTTGCATTTTTTCATCATAATGTATTATTTTTTTTTATAGTAACTGATATCATGGGATATGGCATCTAAAGAAAGCCTGTTAGCCCTTTTTACCTTATCACCTTTGGTGATAAAAACAGTATATACCGTATTTATCGGCGTATAACACGCGCCGGCGTATAACACGCACCTCATTTTAAGAAGGAAATTTCAGGAAAAAAAAACTTAAATTTCAAATAAAGAACTTTGAAGCCCAATATGCCATTTTAATATGCCAGGATATTGCCCCCAATATGCCATTTAATATGCAGGATATTGCCCCCAATATTCCATTTAATATGCAGGATATTGCCCCCAATATGCCATTTAATATGCAGGATATTGCCCCCAATATGCCATTTAATATGCCAGATATTGCCCCCAATATGCCATTTTAATATGCCAGGATATTGCCCCCAATATGCCATTTTAATATGCCAGGATATTGCCCCCAATATGCCATTTTAATATGCCAGGATATTGCCCCCAATATGCCATTTAATATGCCAGGATATTGCCCCCAATATGCCATTGAATATGCCATGATATTGCCCCCAATATGCCAGGATATTGCCCCTTAGTGTGCTCGTTATGCCACCCTCCTCCCCCCCTTCCCCAGACCCCAGCACTTACCTCGTTACTGCTCTCTCCCCCGGTGCTCTGAAGCTGAGTGGCTGTGAGGGAAGTGTTGTGAGCTTCCTTCCAGCCGCACGGAACAATAAAGTTTGTTTAAAAAAAAACACACTTTATTGACCGCGCGGCTGGAGGGGAGCTCACAACGCTTCCCTCGCAGCCACGCACCTTCAGAGCACCGGGGGACAGAGCAGGAACGAGGTAAGTTTTAGATTTTTTTTTTTTTCGGCGTATAACACGCACACACCATTTTCCCCCTATTTTCAGGGAGAAAAAGTGCGTGTTATAAACCGATAAATACGGTAATATGCTCGGGTATATTAAATGAGAAAGATGAAACAGTCTAACACAAACACCACAGAAATGTTAAAACAGCCATTGTCCAGAATGTCCAAAATGTTCCAAACGGTCAGTTAAATATATATATTTTTGCCTTTTCCTCCAAGGCTGCTAACCTGAAAGTCGTGAGTAAATTAATCATTTTTGGAATGCAAATATTCACATTTTAGTGGATCCAAATATTTTTATAATTGTCTAACGTTAATATGCATGACAAAGGTAAATCATTTTCATGTTAGAGTGATCTTTTAAACTATTATTATTTTCCTGCTTACAAACTATATCTATATTTTTTATTTTTTTTTCCCCATCTTCATACTGCCTAATCAGGATACAAACTCTGTCGGGCAAAATCCCTTTAAACGTTTTCCTTGCAAAGCAGTGGCTTTTTTCCTCTCATTTTAAGTGTATTGTTTAAAGTGGCATTAGTTATTTTACATGGATCTAATAAGGGCTGTACTTTCCTGGAAAAGGCTTTAGAAATGCCAAGAATTACAGTAGAAGCTTGTTTGATCATGTGTGAAGTACATTTGCAAGATGTACCCAATAGTGTGTGAATAAGCTACAATTAATACAACATTAAGGAAAATGGGTATAATAGCATTAATGCACCCTTTTTGCACATATCCAGAAATCAGAAATAAGCTTATACAAGATTTCTTTTTTCTTCTTTTTTCCTTATTGGTTTAAAAGCTTGAACAATAATGGGAAAGACAGGGTCAGATATAACAAAAAGAAAACATCTGGGTATAAAGAAAGGGATAGAAAATAGATTGAAGTACCCATAGGATACAGGCAGTACAGTCAATTCTACAAACATAATACAATCTACCATTATTGAAAAATGTATTGCACTGTGTCAAGGTTATTTCAATTACTAGCATTATTGACATCTACCAAGTTCCTTCCAACATGTTTTTCGAAAATACAACGGATATTGGATATCCAACAGGGTATTTTTTATAATACTGTTTTATGCTAAATAAAACTTAGCTATTAATTCAATATGTAAAAAAAAAAAAAAAAAAAAAAAAAAAAAAAGAAAAATAGTGCATCACTATTACCTAGTTTTATATAAAACAAAATACCAATGTGCTTTAATTGTAGGTGTAAAGATTAATATTAGCTTTAATTCTAGATGTCAAAGATAGTAGGCTTTTTTTTTTGTTAAAGTCCAAGATCATCTCCCACTATGATATGTAATTGGTAACGTTTGGGGTCCGATTTGTACTTTAAGAATGATAATTGCTGTCTTGGTAGCTTGTATATACAATAGAATTAGAACAGCTCTAGAATAAAGCAGTATAGCGTAGATAGTTGGTATTGACAGTACAATGAGGCTTGCAGCTTGAACTGGACAGCAGTTATTACCAATGCTGGTTGCTAATGCTTAGGGTCATATTGTGTGACACATATAGGGAATAGGACTATTGGTTAGAAATACGTAAGGTCATATATGTGCTTGAAAAAGTCAGCTGCAGTACAAGCAAATAATTGAATAGGACGACTTTGTTTAAGCAGAGTGATTTACAGTATAGCAGACTGTGAGAATAGCTGTCTGCTTATAAACGTAGTATATGTAGAGGGACGGTATAGAGACTTAGCTATTAATGAGGGTCACTGTACTAATACGTCTTTCCTATAAATACTGCCTACTCTATATTAGAATTCCCCACCGTGGTGTATGTAGTAATGGTGCCGTTTAGGAGATAGAGCTAGTAGAGGGAGCACTTAATATGGCACTCATCATTAGTCACCCAATAAGTGTTGCCAGTCTTAATGCTGCACATCAAAGTTTAAAGTGGCTGTGTTGAGAGCAGTTAGTAACTGTCTAAAGATATTTGTTGTCTATCTGCTATGTGCCATCAATAAGCGTACTGAAAATGGGAGCTGAAAAGGCAAGACACATGTTTCACCCACTCGGCTTGTAACATTGCTGGAATTTGTGCTAACACACACAACTTTTCTCGGATTGTGGGATCCTTAATGCAGAGTAAATGTATCTGACTGTTTGGGTCCAGACCGTCTTCATGATAACGTTAACTCTGTAATAGCAAAAGCTCTTGGGAAAATCTACCATTTGGGTACCATCAAAAGCCATCTTTTAGCAATGTGCATCTGTTACAGAGCTGAACCAAAATACCTTCTGTTTTCGTACCTTATTTACCTTTCCTTCCATGTGCTGATTGGTGTATTTAATATCAAAAAGTATACTCATTCCTCTGAACTTTCATATTAATTATATACGTCGGAACCCAGTTGATCCAACATAAGGCTAATGATAAGTCCACAGCTAAAAAATACTCTCCAGTCCCAAAGGTCAGGACACTTCTTATTGTAATCACAGTTTTCTTTTAAATCCAAAGGATTTCGTACTTTCAATGCCCACATGAACAAAACAGCAGTACCCCAGGCTGTTCACAACATCATTTTAAAGAGATACATATCAATTAGCATCAGATTAGATGTTACTTCTCAGTAAACCACTTGAAGGCAAGATAACATGTCAGTTTAGGTGTGACGCAGTGAAAAAGCCTTTTTAGTAAAGGGAGCAATTAAAATGTTAAAGGTAATTAGGCAGAGATGTTAAATATTGAGCACTTGCTAAATGATCATGACCAGCCCCATAACTGATGAGGTGTAGGCTATAATTATGTAAAAGCCTTAAGTATGTGACTTTGATATTATGAATCATATAAATAGCAAATCTAAGAAGGCCTATTCAAATAAGAACAACAAACATAAACAGTGGTAATTGTGTGCCTGTTGCACCCTTTAAAGTAATGTTTTGGGGCTTAAATCTCCGGTTCCTACGCATATTGAAAAATGGTGGGGACAATGAAACAGTAGTGTTATCTGAACCGGGGTTCGTCTACTGAGATTTTAATCTGCCAGGATGCTGTTTCTTATCTTTGAGAAGGAGAAAAGTCCTGGACTACCATTGATAAACTCTTCACTTTCACTAAAGACAAAACAAAGTTTTGTAAAATGTAATAGTAGTTAACAACCATGTCTCTGAAAACTCTGTGATCCCCTTTCCTTATAAGCACAGTATAAAAAGTGTTTGGTAACTTAACATTACACTGTATGATTTATTGGGGTGCATGTCATTTTATGACTGATGATTTGAGTCTGATGTCTCTGAAACAGGAGAGAGTAGTTTATGATGTCCTTTCTATGGGGGACCCCTGCTGCTACTTTCCGTACTCGCTTTGATAATATGTAAGGTTTTTAATTATGTTTGTAGATTAAAATGTTGTTTGTACAGCACTATACTATTGTTGCACGTGTGCCTTTTTTGTCGTTTTAAATGATTGCGACTGTGGGAACACACATGCTAAACTTTGATACTTAAAGTTACGGTCCACTCCTTCAGTCCGATATACGGAGACAGACTACTGAAACATACTCCAAGAGAGCATTATACTGCCCCGCCTTTTGTGAGTTCAACATTCACTTTAATTATAAATATACAACGTATCAGTACAGAGAGCACTATTGCGTGTCATCCATGAACTATTTGGGCATCCATGAACCGAACCTGAGATCTTCAATCAATTTCACGTTTTTATTCACTAAGTATCACAAGAATTTTTTATTAACATTGTTGTCCAATTGAATTTATATTTAATTTACAGGTGATTGCACATATATGTGTATATATATATATATATAGATATACCTTTACATTCTGTTGCGTTCCCTTTATGCCTTTTACCTTGTACCAATCTAAGTGGGAGCAGATGTATTTAACCACATAAGGGTGAGTGGCAAACTTATTTATATTTATTTGGGTGTGCACATTTATTTTTTTCAATTAATGTGTAGTGCCTTGCACCAATTCACTATTTATTATGGGGTCCACAGCTGGAAGGGAAGGTAAGATGCTTGTTGTGTAAACCCAAAATTTTGGGGGATAATCCTGGCAGAGCATTTTAGAAGGTGGGCAAACTTCAATCTATGTGGTCTAGTGAACAATAAGATGTGTGTGTAGTCTAGTGTTGCCACCTATCAGCAACTTGTTCCCATACACCTATCTTCCGCGACATTGCACAAAATGGGGTGCTTGTTGGGGGATGTCTGACCGGTAAGCCTCATAGTCCAGCCTTACATCTTGTTCTAGGGTCAAAGAAATTTTAAAATTAACATGTGAAGAACCAGGGGAAGCATTAGGAATGTAGGCGCTTTTCTGATTGGTCACTTCTAGGCTACCTCTGTCAGCAGGTTCCCCATTGCTAAAGGGATTAAAAGTGTCTGGTGCCATAGCCCCTGCACCTTGTGTCCCGATTGGTGGATGTTTTAGAGGTACCCTCTGATTGGTGCCTTGACAAGCCAAATTATGCATTCTACAAGTCTAACTGTTTACTGTCAACATTACCTTTTGCTCAATCAAACGTTATCTGATCTTTTACTGTATAAAGAGTCTGCTATTCCCTGGAATAAAGTTCTTGTTTTTTCTGCTGTACCTACAACGGTGTCATGTGTAATTCTTGGGGACAAAGAGCAGACGAAACAGTGAATTATTTGGGACTCTGGCTGACTGCAGGCTAGGAGAAAAGTAACCCCGGGAGGAGAGGTCTCTTTACATAACCATTCATTAAACAGCTCTGATGCCATTAGTTTTAAAAAAATTTTGGAGTTTTGATTATTTTTTTATGTGGATTAACAGTAAAATGATTTTACTCTGTGGTTCATAGTTGTCTAATATTGAATCTTAATACTATATCTGAAACAGGCTTAGAGGGTATGTGATAATGTTATATAAATATGTACAGGGGCCATACAGAGGGTACAAAGGACAAGAGGTCACCGGCCAATACTTGAATAAAGAAGATTTGGTCTACGACAGAGGACCCCCGTGGGTGGGGACCTTAAAAAAATAAAATGAAGGTATGGAATTCACTGACTTAAGAAGTGGTTCTGGCAAATACATTTGATGCCTTTAAAAGTGGCCTCAATACTTTTTTTTTTAATGAACTGGAGCATAGAGGGCTATGCATGTTAGTGTAGGCATTAATATTTATTTAATGCTTGTTGATTCCAGGAGACATCTGATTGCCATTTGGATTCAAGAAGGAATATTTTTCCCCCCACTAAAAACAGAATTCGACATTGCCAAAGTGTTTTTTATTTGACTTCTTTTGGATCAACAGCGGTAAACACGGGATAGAAAAAGGGTTGAACTTGATGGACGCAAGTCTTTTTTTCAACCTAAACTACTATGTAACTATGTAACAGGAAGTCAATCCATGGCTCAAGGATGTCTAGTATTTATTAATGAATACTTTTAGTAAACTGCACATTACACTTGAAAACATCTGGTATTTAAAATGGTTAAAGGCCAGCAAAAGATAAGTCCTGCATTAAATAAAATCAATCAATTAAAGAAAAGAAAAAATGTTTTTTCGAAGAATTAACTTTTTTGGTGAGTTTTCCACTATTCCCATGAATCGGATTTACTTGATTAGAACAGCTGCTCTTATTTGTCGTGGATATCAAGGAAGTGCATCGTTAAAATAACTATTTAGTTGGTGACTTGTGAATTTCAAAATAGAATTTTTGGAAGGTCTCTGGAAATAACCGTGGGTCTGTTTTTTACGCTTTTAATCAGTGCAGGCATCTGTATCGCATAAAGCATTACAAAGAAAAGGATGGTAGAAAATATTGATGACTGTTCTCTAATGTCTGTACCTTAAGCAAAATGAGTTCAAGGTAATCACCACGTTGGCAGTATTCTGCAAAAAATCTAGTTTCCTCCTTTTTTTTAAGTACAGGTGCTTAGATATTAAAGATAACATTACTGACAGCATTTGGAAACAAATAACTCAGCACAAAAAAAAACAGTTTAGACTTGAGAAAAAAAAGAAGGAAAAAAAAAAACACAAGACAGGCAAAAAAAAGTTGTTTCATCTAAGCAATTATCTATGAAAACATGCATTATGGGTTTTTTTCTGACCACTCTAGAGATTCAAACATCTTCTTTAAATACCAGGTACATTAAGCCAATGACAGCATGATTGATTATCACAATACTCCCAAATTGGTCGTATACTATAAAACCAACGATAGAGGCAGCTGCTGGGGATGAATCCAGACTGTTAGAGGACACATTTATTTACACTTATCTACTGAAATAAAATTCATAATTCTTGATTTAAGCCTAGAAATAATAATACTAAAAAAAAAAAAAAAACCTATTTATTTCTGTTTGAAATTTGAAATATACTCTAATAGTCTTCAAGGTGCAATACATTTTCACAATTGAGATATAAATATGCATACAGCACAATGATAATGAGAACAGATGTAGTGATTTGTATGTAAGAACCAGATTTTGAAAGGATTACTACAGCTTAAATATAAAGGGAAATCATCAACATTTTTAACCATGTTAGCACTATTGAAAATGAATGTGCGGCAAACTTAGAGATTTCGTCTCAAAGTGCCCATAGCCAGTAGCTGCCAATGAGTTTGGGGTCATGGTGCAAGAGAGCAGGGTTCAAAAGAAACATTACAAGTTCTGTACAAAGGTCTGGCCTGCCTGAATATTTGCAAGGTCCACAAATGGAAGGCCCATTAAAAACAGGTAAGACAATACAATAATTCGCACCTGAGAGATAGGTTCAAGTTAATGGCCATAGAACAACTGAGCAGAGCGAACTTAAATTGTGTTACAGCATACTGACGCAGGCCCAGGACATGTGCGGCAAGTGAAGGAAGATACAGACGGCTGTAAAAGCCGCGGGCAAAGGACAATATGACGCCGCTCGTAGGGCGAATTGACACCTTGTGGTAGGAACCTCTTTAATCTTCAGAAAACTACAGACCATAGAGATTTCCATTTTTTTTTAATAGTTCTACATAACTAAACAACCTTTCCCATGCTGCTGTGGACTATTCAGGGAGATTTACCATTGCATACACTGTTTCACACCAACAGAGTACATAGTTTTGCTTTGTAATAACATCTTAAGGACCACACAACCATGAAAATGTTGTACCTTTGAGGACAATACCTACTTATAGCATTTTTGTATCTTCTTGATCTATTTTTTTTTATTATTTAGCGTATGCATGTGCCAAACATTGCTTGTTTACCATATGTTTTAATAACCACTATAACATTAATATTAAAAATGGATAAAAATGTAAGAATGTAATGCATTTTTTTACTCATCTTGAGAAAAGTAACATAGGTGAATTCTACGCCAGATCCGACATATGTCCTCAACAGGCAAATTATGTAATGATGACATGAAACATCACGTCACAAAGAGGTTAAGTGAGCACTAATGGTCAGCTAATCTTTATACAATGATACGAATGCCCAACGGTCACATGATTCTCATCCCTTACTAATCTTGAACCAGGTTGTTACTTTGATTTGGGCAGTTCCTTTTAATTATGCTCCTGAAAAAAAACACATTGTAAATCAATTACACATTTTAATCTACCGAATAGCCGTGGACACATTGTGCAGGGAATTATCCATTTGCTAAAAATCCCTGCTAGGACACTAGGCAAACATGAGCTAAATTTTCATTATTAGACACTTTCATGCTGTGCTGCAATGAGATTCCCTGCAAATAATAACGATACCTGATGGTAGCGTATTCCTCGCACGTCTGCTAATTGCAAATACTTGATTCCAATGGAAAACATTCAACAGTGCATGTTTAACAAACCCTCTATCTATATGTTTGTCTTTTTTGCCTTAATTGCTCAATGTGCTGTTGCAAAGCATGTAGCATATGCTTTATGCCTAATGTTGCCGTAAAAAAAAGAGTATAATGTAATTAGTAAACATCTAAAGTTTTATTTTTGTATTTACATTATCTTTTATTTTTATTGTAGTTATCAGTTGAATGTTTAGAATAGTTATTCTTACATGCATATTAAAAAGGAATCATTATCGGTAAAAGCACCATTAGGCATTTAGATGTAAAAGGCACAGTCTAGTCCCCAAACTCACTTTTGGTGCAAGATGAAGGTTCCTGCTTGTATAGTGCACAGGCTTTTTCCAGTGAGATGCAGAAATCACATTTGTAATATTTGACTCAAGCCCTCCCCAGTGATTACTCTGTATGTTTACTGCAGGTACTCCAGCACTGCTTATATAGACACTGAGGATATACAGTTTTTTTTCATTAAGTCACTTACTGTGCTTTTGGAATTAAATATATTGTGTGGACTGTGAGAAACTTGCTTTTGTATACAGTATAGAGAGACAGGAAATTCCCTTCATTTGAATGAAATTATTCGTATTGGTTCCTGCAGCAAAAAGAAAAAGAAAGGAAAGGATTTTACTCAGCTATTGTGGTCAGTCATGGTTTCTTGCAAACTGCTGTAATTTCACAATTTAATCTAGCTGTATTTTTTTATATTTTAAGCAATGCAAAATGTAAAACATGCATGGTTAAGTACTTTGAAAGCACATTAATATGAATTAATATTTGGAAGATGCATTTTGAGCACTAGACAGTCCCTTTAAACCCCAGATGTTGTTAAAGCTCCTATCAGCCTCAGTCCGCTATTATATAATAATGAATTGAATCTTCTGGGGAACTCAGTTGTTAATGAGCTCTTAATGTTCTCAGTTCATTATACACATTGTGGGTAATAGACAGGCATCTTAGAGGACAACTAAACCTTATTTTTGGGGGGAGGGACTTGCTTTATACTTTATTTCATTCACAGAAACCCCCTTCTAGGGACTCTATGAATATAACATCGGAATTGTGTCGAAAATGCAATTTCGAAGATACCTGACTGCTGAAGTGTGCGTGATCGAGCATGTGTGATATAGGCTTCTTCCACCGCAGAATCATGAGTAATGTAGTTCCTTTTTATTCTGTTTTCATTTCAAAACTGTGATTGCGCACGTGCACACATTTTGGGCTTCATATAGAATGGATTCAAGACACAGGTTGTGTCAGAAATGCAAGTCAGATGCCACCTTCGGCCCCTTGGTTCATTTGTATCACTGACACAACTCAGCCAAGGGGTCAGAAGTGAAAGTAGGATGGGACTGGAGACTATGAATCAATGAAAGTATTCAGTATTCTCTTGAATGCTCTGCTGGCAAAATAGTAATCAACCAAATAATCAAGTTTGGAATTTATATTTGGAAACCTATTTATTAAGAAATGTTCTATAAGAACAAAACTGTGTCAGTAGAAGGAGAAAAACAAAAGGTAATGGGAAAAAGGGGGTAGCTGTTGGCATCCTGAGGAGAAACATGAATGGGGTATTTGCGAAATGTACCAAGAATATCTTTGTATTTGCAACTTTTGCAATTGATAAAGCCACAGTGTGAGATGAAAAGCATTGTGGGTAGGAGGAGGAAGAATGTTTTTTATTTCAAGGCCTATTTTTGCACATGTTGGGCTGTGGATGCCACAAGAAGTTTGCTTTTACCTGTGTTTTTATATGTAAGAGCTTTTATATGCATTTTTTTTATAATAAATACAGCTTTATTGATACTTCCTTCTCTGCCCCCTTATGTCCGCTGCATATGGAACTACAATGATGCAGTACAGATAGCCAGAGGGTCTCCAGCTCAAAATATGGACTCAAAATTGTGCAAACACACTACATGGGTATTATTCCCTGAGAGGATCGATATCCCTCATTATATATGGTAATAACCAGTGTGTCAAGTGATGGAGAGTGCTCCATTTTATAGTTGTTTTTATTTACTAGTCTATGAGATGCTGGAAGACTTGGAGCTGCTTTCTATTGACTGAAATGCACAGTAAGCTTTTTTTTTTCTGTCAATCTTTGTATTGGTCTACTATGAGAGGCATAGGAATGTGGTCTGTGAAAAGTGAGGCTTCACACAGAGCGACATGGGATAAGCGAGGCATCAAACACCATGTTTTAGATACATAGCCAATGGTATCGGAACAAGCACTGGGCCTAGCGATGGCTCTCACCACTAAGAATTACAAAAGGGCATCCAAGTGGTAGTATGTAATTCACTATCACCAGAGAGGAAATGGCATAATCTTTTTGGCTCTGCTTACAGTTCACTTTTGTGGCCATTCCAATAGAGGATGAGCATAGAGAGGCGCTGAGATACAAGCCTCAAAAAGTCTAACTCAGCTAAACTTGAACACGTACTACACCTCTAAAAAATGCTAAGGCTGAGGGAGGCCTTTAATGACTCTATGGGGGACTGAGTGTGTTTAGTATGTGCTAGTTTCAATGTGTTTTAGGGAACCCTAGTGGCAGAGAATTGCCATGCATATATGTTACTGGTGGCAGAGAATGGTTCTAATATACACAAAGGCCTACACCATTGCACTCCCAACACACGCAGACCCCCCACTATGACATAAACAGAAGCAATACGCATTGAATGACATTACGAGGGAATGATCTGCCTCTGTTCCATAAATGGGGATATTAATTATAACGTCTACTTACATTTTTCTAGTTATTTTGTGTGGGATTTGCAACAAATGATCTGAATAAAACATTCAGAGCAAATAATTGTAATTCTAACATATAACAAACTTAAAATCTAACTAGAACAAATCTTATAATTCTACTATCTGAAATGTCATCAAAGGCATTAAGTCAGCAGTGGTGATTAGATTGTTTTCGTGATTAAATCATTTTATGTAAACTTAATGTAATTAAAACACTTGATAATCATCATTGTTTTTGTGCTTTTTTTTTTATATTAACTGGTCCACTGAGGTCTCATTTTCTAGAAGGCAGCAGCACATGAAAACCTTGAAAATTTAAGAATACGTTTAAAATTTTAGTTAAATTCAGCAAAAATGAGTTGTAAGTGTAAATAAGGCAGTTGCAGCACAATTGCGTTAACCCCAACCACTGATAGAACATGTACATGTACTTAAATTGTTGGAGAAGCTCTCTCAATGGTGGACAAGTTGTTTAGAATCTTGTGTCATATGGTCCACCCCCCACCCCCCGATAGTGCTATACAAACAAAGATTGCACAATAACCTACCTGATTTGTATTCTTTCATTTAAGCATTTAAAATGTCTACACTTGATGATATTTTTTAATTAAATATTGCTTAATGTTTTGCTGACAGTTGAACAAACAGCGTTAAAGTAAAGGGGGTCAAGATAAAACAAGACAATCCCGTCGGACCCTAATATTGAATACCTGAGTATACAAAGAATGAGGGTGGAGTTGCATACACTTAGTAGAAATAGTATCATGAATATTTAATATTGGTTTAAGCACATCACAGATTATATCAAACTAGGGAATTCAAAACATCCCCAGCTTCGCTCATTTGGATTCTGAAAACAATGTTCATTTCTCGCATTACCCCATAACTGATGCGCTGATAAGAATCAGCTCCTGAACTTGCTGCAATACCTAATGTTTTTACACACATGCACAACTCCGCATATATATATTTTTTTGTATTGCACATAATATTTTTGTTCTGCAATATTTTCTGTGAATGGATATCAGCCAAACAATGTTTTTTTCAAGCGCAAATTACAGTGAATTATAGTTAAAATATTAGAAATAGAATGCAACTAAAAAAAAAACTCCACAAAGTAATGTAACTCAGATGGCTATTTCCTAACTAGAAAAAACAAAGACCTTCTGTAAAAGTCCGATGCCATTATAGATACATTACATTTTTAGAAAATCTAAATGTGTGACAGACTGGCTGCATCAGTTTCAACCCAGTGATCATTATGTGAAAATAGGAATTTGGGGCTAATTCATGAACTGTTCCAATAGATTAATTTTAGACACAGTCACTCCTCTAATACATTCTGGCTTTTGTTGGTACGGTAGATTTCTGATTAAAAGTGTGAAATACATTTCTGCATGTGTGTTTAGAGGTGTTATGTCTTGGATTTCTGAGTATAATGGCACATTCCATGCAAAGAATTTGTTTTAAACTAATGTGTGTGTTCCCTTCAGATTATAATGCAGAATGGAAGTTCAAATTCATTATGTTCATGTTTCAGACATCAACAGAGTTTGACACAACTTAATTAACTCCTTGTGTAGCCACGGAGGTGCTGAGGAAACGTGAAATGGGCCCTTGAAAAAAGGTAAATGTTATTGACATAAGTTCATATTTCAGGTAAAAGTGATACAATTGTTATGGGTTCATTAACAGGACAATTTAGATGGTTCCTGCCAATAAAAATGGCAGCTTCTCAAAATGCGTTGTCTTCTTCCTTATGGTAATGAATATTGAATTATGCAGTTTGTTGAACATTTTTGCATACATTTGTTTCTATGACATGTCATTCACTTTTATCTGACCACATTTTCCCTTCACAATAAAAATAGTCGTCAATTGGGCAGGAATTATAACGGTTGTGGGGGTACAGTTAGCTTCTGTGATTCAAAGTTAACTAACTTTATTTATTGCACAGTATGCAATACAATTTAAAATGCAAACGTTGACTTTCTATTAGAATTCACAACTATATCGTACTTACCATATTATATGTATGCCAAATCTTTGAATATACTTGGCCCTTGTATGCATAAAAAAAAAAGTCTTAGGAGCATCTATCTGCATATATTAATCGTAGCCCATCCCCCAAAAAACTCCTTTACCTTGTAAACACATTTTATTATATTTTTATTGTCTTTGAATGCCCATTTTTCTCATATACAGTTATAGAAAAGCTTAAAGGAAGAGAGTATATTTAAAAGAAGAAAAACTACCACAACTAGAGGACATAGTCTTACATTAGAGGGACAACAATTTAAAAGTAATACCAGAAAGAATAACTTTACTGAGAGGGTAGTGAATGTATGGAATAGCCTTCAAGCAGAAGTGGTAGAGGTAAACACAGTCAAGGATTTTAACCCCTTAGTGACAAGAAATTTTCACCTTGACTTTCCCTTGCTGACAATGGCTGTTTTGACATTTCTGGGGTGTTTGTGTTTAGCTGTTGTTTTTATCGTCATAAGAAGGGCTTTTATTAGATACCATTATGTTCATCATATCTTATAATTTACTACAAAACAAATCATAAAATATGATGAAAAATTAAAAAAAAAAAACTTTTTCTAACTTTGACCTAAAATATAATTTAGACAAATACAATCATTAACAAAAGACCCCATCTAAATAGTTTCTAAATGTTGTCCTGAGTTCAGAAATATGCATGTTTCCATATTTTTTGCTATTTTTTTTGCGACTTATGGGGCAAAAACCAAAATAGTGTTTTCTGTTTTTTTCCTATATTGACCTTTTGACCCCAACCCTAACCCAAAATGTAACCTTAACACTAAATGTAACCCCAACTCTAACCCTTATGCTCTTCCTTAATATATTTTAATTTTAATTTAATTTTAACCCTATCCCTTATGCTAAAAATCATTTAATTTTAACCCTATAGGCTAATCTAACTATATAACCAGTTTTTAATTAATTCAATATTTATTTTACATTTTTTCCATTGCTATGCTATTAACTACCACTAGGGGCAGTCAAGTAGCATATTCAGAGCGACGGAAGTGAAGTTACTTTCACTTCCGAAGCTCAGACCGATCGTGGGTGCCCTAGAATAGAAATTTCGGTGCTGGCTATTGCCTTGACATCGAGGCAATAGACCAGCACCGTTAAAGCGGTTTTTGCGATAGTTGATCGCGAAAACCGCTTGATTCTCTGCAGTACGTGCCAGGCACGTCCTTTTTCGTTAAGGGAGTTTCTCCCAGGACGTGTCTGACATGTCCTTTGTCGGCAAGGGTTTAAGCATGCGTGGGATAGACACAAGGCCATCCTAGATATGAGATAGGAAACTGGGGACTAATAAAAGTATTTAGAAAATTGGGCAGACTAGATGAGCCGAATGGTTCTTATCTGCCGACACATTCTATGTTTCTATGTTTCTTAAAGCTGGAGGTAAAGAGCAATACTAAGCTTTATCTCAGGATGAAGAATCAAACCCTGTTCTTTTTCAGTTGTTACCTGTAATGAAATTCCAAACCAAAAAATAAATAGTCAAATATAATCCTATTGTTATTTTTTTATTGCAGAACAGATGTCAGGGATAAAATGCTGTATATTTAAACATTTCACTTCTCATCCCACAATGCATTGACTCCAGTCTCCAAACATATTGCAGTATTAAATTGTAGCGCAACTTTGGTTTGTTAGAGTCGTTATGGGTAAGGAGTAAAAACAGAAGTATCTAATAGACTACAGGAACCTTATAAATAGATCCAGGGGAATGAGTTTTAAAATGATCTTGCTCCACCTGCGTGTATTGCCTGTACAAGCCCAAGGTTTGATTGCAAATCACACAAAAACATGATTCTATTGATAGCTGACATAAACAAACCTAAACATCAATTGGAATATAAACAACAGTCGACATAAAACGGTGACAGACAAATGCCACACATAAAACTGACAGACTCCAAGAGAAAGAAAAGATTATGTTTTACATAAAACAATGGCTGCAAATATGTTCACATTTTATGTAATCATAAATATATATATGCTAGCTGGCACCAAAAGAAACAATGTGTGACGAACAAAGGTGCAAAGGAAAAGAAAGGAGATATCCAACAAATATAAATTTGAAGAATGGGGGTATAATTATGACGGACTTGCTGTATCTGTACCAGAGGAACTGATTTGTTCTTCTTCCTGGAAATAGTGACAATTAAATGGAGAACTTGCAGCAGGGAACGTGCAAGGAATACAATATACAGGTAATGTTAAATGGAAACAAAAATATACATTTAACACATGACCTAAATAGACGTTATGGATTTTTTTTTGTAACTCATAAAATCCTGTTATTAAATCTAGACAATGGCTGATACGTATTAGTCAATTCTAAAAGTCGTCCAGTCACAGATTAGATCACTTTTAGAACTTGGCCCCAGGACAGAGTTTTACATTTAGAAAACGTTCTATAATATGTCAAAGAGATTTTAAGTTATACAGCATTTGAATTCACTGTCTAAGAGGACTATTCAGTATTTTAACTGACAAGTGGACTGAAAAAAAAAATCAGTTATTAATAATGAAGACGGAAAGATAGCAAAATAAAAAAATAAAAAAATATTTTTTCCAGGTCTCTTAGTAATAACTAATTTTTATAGTTCAGCTTCAGTGAATAGATTACTGAGTTTGTGTTTAGTAACCAATTTTGGACAACATTTAACACAGATTCAGCCATTTTTGAGTCAATGAGTCAATGAGTTTATGTAGAAATGTTAATTTGTTCAGTCTTGATTAATTTTTTTCAGCACAATATAGGCCATGCTATTGTCTCCATTGACTTAACATTCATCTCAAACCAATTTTTTAATGGTCTGTCTATGGCTAGGGTGGGAACCCTACCCATATTTCAAAGGAATACCCAGTACAATTTGACTCTTGCTTTTTTAGAATAATCTAATTAAACAATAGTTCTTACTACATTTTCTTCTATACGTATGTTGCACTATTATAATGATCAATATCCCAAATTAATTATATTGATTATCATATTGATTTCAAAAGGGCAATCAGCTGTGCAGATATATCAACAAGATATTATGATATAATATGTAATACTGGACTGTCCAAAAAAGGCATGTATTAGCAAATCAAGATTAACATCCAACTTGGATGTCATTCCCATTTAGATTTACAAGACTTTCTCACCCACACTACATTGGACTGTGAATGTAGAGAATTCAAATAATCTATTCACCCAGCTGCATCTGATCTGCTGTAGACAAAGCTGCTTACTGCAAGCTAAGCTCCATATGAACTGATAGCACTGATAGGTGATCATCTCATACCCTAACCCTAAGGGTAACCCTACCCCTAAGGCTAACCCGACTCTAGCTTTGCCTGAAAGACTTAACCCCAAGTGACATCACCAGTCACAAAATTAATCACAAAATTGCTTAGATCATCAGGGGATGTTAGAAGGGACCTGATAGAGGTCTTTAAAGAACCCTTATCTCCCTTCTATATCAGAGCAGTGCCACTGATGACATCACTGGTGACATCAGAGGAGGCATGCCCATAGCTGGAAGTTCAGACATGCTTTTCACTGTTTGCTGCTGTTACAGAACACTCGGAAGATGAAAGGAAGTCTGTGTGCACTGTAGGGAAACATGTTCCCTTTGTGCACAGCCATTTTTAACCCTACTATTTTTGGCAGCTTAAAGGAACACTAAACTTTATATTTCTCTTGTAATATACGTTATATTTCTCTAATATAAAGAAGCGCAAGTGAAAGGTTAGCTGTTCCTAGTGTGAGGACTTTTGATAGTACATGCCAGTTTATCTTCTGACCGATAGCTGCCATGTTTCCATAGGAAGTAGGCAGCCCTCTGGTCAGTGACTGGCTCTCTCTGCTAGCGCAGTGTTCCTTTAAAATACCATCCAATTGAGAGTTACAAGGTTGTAACAAAAAAGTAAACTTGAGGAGTTGCAAAGACCAGCAATTAGAGATAGGCGGACTCCAGACCAAGCCAGGGCTGTAGTGTGTGGTTTAATCCAACAGATATGAAATACAGCCAAATGAATGGTAACAAAAGTGCTCACCCAACCTGGGAACCAGCGCCAACTAGGTGCTTTGTCAAGGCTCAAGAGTTACAAAGTTGGTCTATAAAGCTTACTTTGCCAACCACATAACGTGGTTGGGACACTGGGACAAACCTGTCAGAATTACACCTAATTTTTTTAATTCATGTTAGTTGCTTTTTTTAGACAATGATTATCTGGTACTTAAGAGTGTATGTTGAGAGAGCCATCTGTCTCTCTTGACTGTTATTAGAAAAATATATTTTGAAGAAAATCAAATAAAGCATATGTTTGACAGTAAAATCTAGAAAAAAAAGGGATCAGTACAAAAATGATTATTTGTGCTATATTACAAGTCAGTTATGAAAGGGCTATCACCATTCATATAGCAAATAAAAATATGAGGCTACTGATTTACCGTATTTGTATCTGAAAAAGACCCCTCATCTTATATTCGAGGTCGTCTTATAATCTGACCTCAAATCGCAGAGCTACAGGGGACCTGGATCACCCTCTCTAACAGCTGGAGGATGTCTGCGCGATGCTCCCAGACATTCTCCCCTGCCACCCGGCATGACCGCTGGGACTTCTATGATGAAGCCGGGTCCTTCCGGCTTCATCATAAAAGTCCCGGCGGAAGTGCCGGGCAGCAGAGGAGGATGCCACCAGGGAAAGAAACAAGGTGAGGGGGAGGAGGGGATGGACAGAGACAAGGGGAGGGAGGGGGGAGAGACAGACAAGGGGAAGGGGGAAGAGACAGAGACAAGGCGAGGGGTTAGAGAGACAGAGACAAGGGGAGGGGGTAGAGAGACAGAGACAATGGGAGGGGGAGAGAGACCGAGACAAGGGGAGGGGGACGAGAGACAGAGACAAGGGGAGGGGGCAAGAGACAGAGAAAAGGGGAGGGGGAGAGAGAGAAAAGGAGGGAGGGAGGTGGAGAGAGAAAGAAAAGTTTGGGGGGAGGGAGAGACCGATAACATGGGGGGGTGGGAGAGAGCAGCATTGGCACATAAAAGGAAATAAAAACAAGAAATGCATTTGTTTAATATCATATTAAACACCGCGGTTGCAGGGGTTGTAGGTTGGCTGTAACCCCTGCAATAACGGTAGTTCTGCCACTGCTCTTTTTGTCAAAACACAGGACAGACACAATAAACATTTAAATACGAGGATGTTATGGGATACAGTACAATGACTGCTGAAGGCCTAAGTTGTTTTGACGTTCTACAATAGAGCACTCTCTAAAAGACATTGCTGATTAAAGGTAACTTAGAAGAGCATTTTTTTTCTTTTTTTGAAATAGAAGTTTTCTAATATATTATAAAAGGAATAATGCATGCCAACATGAAGGAAGGGTTTTAAATAAATATAGACTGTGCTTCACTTTGCAACCAGCATAAATCCAGATAAAATGACAAACAAGAAGACACTAATTAAATAGACACAGCAATGTGTCTAAAAATGTTTTGTATAAAGAATACAGTTTATTTCAGTAGAGAGGCAGAGGGAAATGGGTATACTGGATTTACTTAAAATGAAAATATAAACAAACTTTTTTCAAAATGTAATTTCAGAAGGTTTTGTTTTATTTAGACCTTAATACATTCTATTTTCAAAAAAGTGTCTGTATATCTATCTACCTTATATCTATCTCTGTCTACCTCTATCTATCTACCTTATATCTATCTCTGTCTACCTCTATCTATTTACCTTATATCTATCTCTGTCTACCTTATATCTATATCTGTCTACCTCTATCTATCTACCTTATATCTATCTCTGTCTACCTCTATCTATCTACCTTATATCTATCTCTGTCTATCTCTATCTATCTACCTTATATCTATCTCTGTTACCTCTATCTATCTACCTTATATCTATCTCTGTCTACCTCTATCTATCTACCTTATATCTATCTCTGTCTACCTCTATCTATCTACCTTATATCTATCTTTGTCTACCTTATATCTATAACTGTCTACCTCTATCTATCTACCTTATATCTATCTCTGTCTACCTCTATCTATCTACCTTATATCTATCTCTGTCTATCTCTATCTATCTACCTTATATCTATCTCTGTTACCTCTATCTATCTACCTTATATCTATCTCTGTCTACCCTATCAATCTACCTTATATCCATCTCTGTCTACCTCTATCTATCTACATTATATCTATCTCTGTCTACCTTATATCTATATCTGTCTACCACTAGCTATCTACCGTATATCTATCAATGTATACCTCTATCTACCTTATATCTATCTCTGTCTACCTCTATCTATCTACCTTATATCTATCTCTGTCTACCTCTATCTGTATATGTCTACCTCTATCTATCTACCTTATATCTATCTCTGTCTACCTCTATCTATCTACCTTATATCTATCTCTGTCTACCTTATATCTATATCTGTCTACCACTAGCTATCTACCTTATATCTTTCTATGTATACCTCTATCTACCTTATATCTATCTCTGTCTACCTCTATCTATCTACCTTATATCTATCTCTGTTACCTCTATCTATCTACCGTATATCTATCTCTGTCTACCTCTATCTATCTACCTTATATCTATCTCTGTCTACCTCTATCTATCTACCTTATATCTATCTCTGTCTACCTCTATCTATCTACCTTATATCTATCTCTGTCTACCTTATATCTATATATGTCTACCTCTATCGATCTACCTTATATCTATCTCTGTCTACCTCTATCTATCTACCTTATATCTATCTATGTCTATCTCTATCTATCTACCTTATATCTATCTCTGTTACCTCTATCTATCTACCTTATATCTATCTCTGTCTACCTCTATCAATCTACCTTATATCCATCTCTGTCTACCTCTATCTATCTACATTATATCTATCTCTGTCTACCTCTATCTATCTACATTATATCTATCTCTGTCTACCTTATATCTATATCTGTCTACCACTAGCTATCTACCGTATATCTATCAATGTATACCTCTATCTACCTTATATCTATCTCTGTCTACCTCTATCTATCTACCTTATATCTATCTCTGTCTACCTCTATCTGTATATGTCTACCTCTATCTATCTACCTTATATCTATCTCTGTCTACCTCTATCTACCTACCTTATATCTATCTCTGTCTACCTTATATCTATCAATGTCTACCTCTATCTACCTTATATCTATCTATGTATACCTCTATCTACCTTTTATATATATATATATATATATATATATATATATATTTCTACCTCTATCTACCTTATATCTATCTCTGTCTATGTCTATCTACCTTATATCTATCTCTGTAGACCTCTATCTATCTCTGTCTACTTCTATCTACCTTATCTCTATCTATGTCTACCTCAATCTATCTACCTTATATATATATATCTGTCTACCTCAATCTATCTATCTATCTATCTATCTATCTATCTATCTATCTATCTATCATCTATCTATCTATCTATCTATCTATCTATCTATCTATCTATCTATCTATCTTATATCTATCTCTGCTATATAGCTCTGTCTGGATTTCATCCAATACCATGCCAAACAGATTCCTTTGTAATGCCAGTCAGATGGCCCATTAAATATGCCACATAAAGGAGCCCCACAAATTTTGTCACACGTAGGAGCCCTTTAACTATGCCACACACAGGAGCCCATAACTATGCCTCATACAGGAGCCCCATAACTATGACACACAAGAGCCCCATAAATTATGCCACACCAAAGCCCCATTACTTATGCCTCACCTTGGAGCCCAATTATTTATGCCACACATACAGGCGCCCCTTAATTATGCCGCACACAAGCGCACCATAATTATGCCACACAAAAGAGCCCCTTAATTATGCCACACATGAGGCCCAATAAATATGCCACACATGGGACAGCCATTAATTATGCGACACACAGGAGCCCCACAAGGTGACAATTGTACAATTCGAAAACAATACATATCTATAAGCACAGACATCTCTCTATAACTAGTTGCATTTATACTTATTTGAATTATTTAATATTCTATTTAATAAAAATGTTATTGAATTTTTTTAATTCCCTTCCTCTGCACCCACATTGTACCTAAAGGACTTAACACAGCACCATACAATACCCACAGAACTTGCCATGCACCTATATTGCACCCACAGCACGTTGCTTGCACTCATATTGCACCTCCATGATTTGGCATGCCACAGTGTCACTTTGCCCCACAGAACTAGCCAGTGTCACTTTCCACATAGTACATGCTATTTTGCCCCACAGACCATGCCAAAGCATCACTTTGCCAATTAAAATATGCAAGTATTTAACCCCTCGATATGCCAGGATTTAGCCATTCAATATGCCAGGATTATTTTGCCACTCAATATGCCAGGATTATTTAGCCACTCAATATGCCATGATTTAGCCATTCAATATGCCAGGATTTTGCCCCCCACTATGCCATTTAAAATGCCAGGATTTTGCTCTCAGTATGCCAGGATTTTTCCCCCAATGTGCCATTTAATATGCCAGGATTTTGCTCTCAATATGCCAGGATTTTGCCCCCAAATATGCCAGGATTTTGCCCCTCAATATGCCAGGATTTTGCCCCCAATATGCCATTTAATATGCCAGGATTTTGCCCCCCAATATGCTAGGATTTTGCCCCTCAATATGCCATTATTTTGCCCCCCAATATGTCATTTAATATGCCAGGATTTTGCCCCCCAATATGCCATTTAATATGCCAGGAATTTGCCCCACAATATGCAATTTAATATGCCAGGATTTTGCCCCCCAATATGCCATTTAATATGCCAGAATATTGCCATGTAATATGCCAGGATTTTGCCCCTCAGTATGCTCGTTATGCCACCCTCCTCCCCCAGACAGTACTTACCTCCTTGCTGCTGTCTCGGTGCAGGTCCGTGGCTGTGAGGGAAGCGTTGTGCGCTCTCCTCCAGCCAAGCGGATCAATAAAGTTTGTTTAAAAAAAAGTTTGAACAAAAACTTTATTGATCCGCACGGCTGGAGGGGAGCGCACAACTTTTCCCTCACAACCACGGACCTGCACCGGGAGACGGCAGCAAGGAGGTAAGTTTCTTGATTTTTTTTTAATGCAGGGGGTGTCGGCAGCACGGGTGTCACACGGTGCGTTCCGCACCCCCCGCACCTCCCTCGTGACGCCACTGTATCTACCTTATATCTATCTCTGTCTACCTCTATCTATCTATGTCTACAATCTATCTATCTACCTTATATCTATATCCGTCTACCTCTATCTATCTACCTTATATCTATATATTATACCTCTCTTTTTATCTATCTATCTATCTATCTATCTATCTATCTATCTATCTATCTATCAATAGATAGACACAGAAACTTGAGATTGGTGAAAAAAATGAAAAATCATTGTATGCTGGTCAAAAGCATGTATGCTACGTGGTACCAAACAATAACTGGAGATATTGTGAATGAAATAGTCACAAGTAGGACAATCTCACAAAAGGAATATCACACTTTTTCCCCCTATATTAATTTAATTTTTTTATTTTTTTGTTAAACAAGCACAATCTCTTACCTATACTGGGAGAAGCAGCCATTTAATACTGCATAATAAAAAGATTGCTAGAATATAATGTCTCTGTGATTTCTATGTCCTTCCAGGCAGGTTTAAGCAGCTCACAAAAGATTCGGCTTGTCTTGCAGTGTAAATTATTTATTTTTAGCAAGAAGATGTGTCTGTTGTTTTAATAAAGACAGATGTATCTAAATCAATAAAATGCAATCAGACATTAATTACAAATGTCATTGCATACACTATGTCTTCATTCTGTGCCCGTGACATAGCAGAGACAAAGGTCAAGTGTTTTAATCAATACGAAAATATCTTTTGCTAGTCAGGCGTAAGAATAGACAGGGCATTGCGAATCTTTTGTGCAGGAAGATGAACACTGGAGGAAGACATCGGTTTTTCCATGAATTTCTTTCGTGCATAACTTTCTAACCTGTGCAAGTGTTTTTATTTTATTTCTACAACATGTACTTTGAATAATTCCTCTAGGGGGCGCTGCAGTACATTCTGCAATCAGTCATGAATTCTTAGAATAGTAGTAGTAATGATTAATCATATTTGAATTTTTCTTTAACACATTTTGTTAAAATAATTAATTTGTAAGATTGTAAGTTAACTCATGTATTGGTCTGTTCATCTAACGTACTCTGTAACTTATTTTATTGTGCTATGTACATTTTTGGCACTCTATAAATAAGTGTTAAAAATAATGTAATTATCGGACACCGATGCCACTCTACAAGGCTTTAGAAATGTACTGTTGACATAAATGTTACTAGGTTAAGATAGGGCATCCATGTAAGGGTCAGAAAAACCTTTCAATGTTGTACAGTGTTTTTCAAAACACATTCCATCTCTCTACATAATAGATATTATATACAAGGAACAGCCATAACATTACGACCACCAGTCTAAAATTGTGTAGATCTCTTTTTGATGCCAAAAAAGCCCTGACCCGTAGAGCCATGGACTCCACTAGACCTCTGAAGGTATGCTGTGGCATCTGGTACCAAGACTTATATTTTTCTAAAAAAAATTGTATTGGATAGTCCTGTAAGCTGGTAGGTGGGGCCTTCATGGATTGGGCTTGTTTGTCCAGCACATCCCACAGACACTGGATTGGACTGAGATCTGGGGAATTTGGAGGCCAAATAAAAATCATCATACTCAACCCTATCATTTATACCCTCCTATTTGCTGCATTTGTTTTGTAGCATCCACTAGAATGCAATGGTTCACATTTTCAACTCTTAGTTCAATCTGCATCTGTAGATATTGCTATGTAGCCACTACAATTAAATACCCGCTCTATATTTATTTTTATTTCAGTAAATTTTAATGAAACAATACAATTGTCTATCCCTTCGACTGAAAATAAAATGGATCTAATGATGTAGGATTTTTGTTTATCTTTGATGGTAGAATTTTTTTGCTTTAACCCCTGAAAAGCATGGTCCTTGAGGACCATGAGGACGTATGTATACGTTCTCAGTTTACATGTAGCGTTGCGCTCCTTAGCGCAACACTACATGCCTGCAGCTACTCTCAGAGGCTGCTTTTGGCCCCCACCCTCCCGCGCGCATATCATCACCTCGAATGTGATCGTATGCGCTTTACACACATAGGCAGTGAAAGCAGAAAGATCACTGCCTATGTGTGTGAAGTGTTGCAATGAAGCCTCGAGGTATCATGCAACACCTTCTGTGCCCCCCTGGGTACCGCAAGCACCCGGTGATCACGGTATTCCGTCACTCTGAAACCGTTGCTTGACTGCCCCTAGAGGCAGTAAGCAATATTACAGTTTGAAATAAATAAATAAATAAATAAATAAATAAATAAAATAAATAAATAAATAAAGGGAAAAAGCTAACCCTTGATCTACTAAACCTAGATCTAGGGTTAGGGTCATAATTAGGGTTATAATTAAGGTTACAGGGGGGTTCGGGGGAGTACAAGAGTTAGATCAAGGGGTGGGGGTAGATTTAGGGTTAGGGTAAATTTAGGGTTGAGGTAAATTTAGGGTTGGGGTTAAAAGGGCACTGTAGGAGAAAATGGTTAGAAAACAAAAAAACCCCACTAATATTGTTTATTGCCCTATTAGTTGAAATAAAACATAGACAAACATGGAAACATTGGTATTTCTAAACTCAGGACAAATATTAAAAATATATTGACGGGGTATTTTTTACCATTTGCAATTGTTTAAAAAAAAAATCAGGTCTAAATTAGAAAAAGTGTTTTTTATGGCATATTTTCATCATATTTTATATTTATTTAAATAGTAAATTATATCATTTGATGAAAATAATAGTATCAAATGAAAGCCCTATCCGTCCTTTAAAAAAATGATACATAATTTGTGTGGGTGGACTGAACACAAAGAAACAAATTCACAGTTCAGTAAACATATGACAAAAATAATGGAATTCTGGTCTTCAAGGTACATCAAATGTAGCAGAGCACTCAGTCACTAAGAGGTTAAGGTAAAAATTATTCAATATAGAAATATTTAAAAAAAAATACCAGTCATAATATGTCTGGACCTTATGAAAATTCTTAACAATTGATATTTCATGTTGATTATTCTATTTAAAAAAAATATATATGTATATATATATATATATTTTAAACTCAATAACTGCTTTATACTCAAAGAAGGAATATTACATCAAAATAATCAGGTTGTCTTGTTAAAATAAGATGAATATTCATGGTAATTTGCTTAGCTGAATTTAGAAACATAGATATACTCTGATTATTTCTAATGCTATGACGCAAAGTAGAAAATGCTGCCTAAATATGTCACATTTTTTTATTAACCCATTCACAGCAGTGAAATCGAGCAGCATTCTGTGGTAAATATGACCGCCTCTTCTATTTTTTTGTATCAGAGCTATTTGCATTCTTCACACTGACTGTACATAACAAAATAAAATGTACTTCAGTTATAATTCAGAGGAATTTACTTCATTAAGACTAACAACACAAAGAAAAAACTATTAATTGGACAGCACCCCAGAACCGGCATATGTTGCATAGCGCACCACTGGAGTGACCAAAATTCATACAATGCTATAGATAAATACACTGTGCATCCAAATTACATGTTATCTTAATGATATTTTTTTACATTTTTAAATAATTTTAGATATTTTAAAAGCACCTAGTTTAGATGAAAAAATATTGGAGCTTTAATCACAATCTATGGCCATATTTTGCTTAGCCCACCAGTACTCCAAACTTCGTGAGTCCTATCTCTGAATTACTTACTTGGAAATGAATCTCTCTGACAATCTTTCTTGAACTAGAATGTATACAATTTCACTGGACACCATATACAGACCACCTGTGAGTGGGTGGGGTGCACGCCCAAAAGCTGGTCAGGCTTTATATATACAGTGAGGAAAAAAAGTATTTGATCCCCTGCTGATTTTGAACGTTGGCCCACTGACAAAGAAATGATCAGTCTATAATTTTAATGGTAGGTGTATTTTAACATTGAGAGACAGAAACACAAAAAATAAATCCAGAAAAATGGATGTCAAAGTTATAAACTGATTTGCATGTCAATTAGGGAAATACGTATTTGATCCCCTATCAATCAGCGAGATTTCTGGCTCCCAGGTGTCTTTGATAAAGGTAACGAGATGAGATTAGGAGCGCTCTCTTAAAGGGAGTGCTCCTTATTTCAGCTCGCTACCTGTATAAAAGACACCTGTCCACAGAAGCATCATATTCCAAACTCTCTACGATGGCCAAGACCAAAGAGCTGTCCAGCGACAAGATTGTAGACCTACACAAGGCTGGAATGTTCTACAAGACCATCACCAAGCAGCTTGGTGAGAAGGTTACAACAGTTGGTGCTATTATTTGCAAATGGATGAAGCACAAAATGACTCCCTCAGTCTCCCTCAGTCTAGTGCTCCATGCAAGATCTCACCTTCTGGAGTTTCAATGATCATGAAAACGGTGAGGTATCAACCCAGAACTACATGAGAGGATATTGTTAATGATCTCAAGGCAGCTGGGACCATAGTCACCAAGAAAACAATTGGTAACACCCCCCTGCTCAAGAAAGCACATGTACAGGCCTATCTGAGGTTGGCCAAATGAATATCTGAATGATTCAGAGGAGAACTGGGTGAAAGTATTGCGGTCAGATGAGACCAAAATCGAGCTAGTTGGCATCAACTCAACTCGCCGTGTTTGGAGGATGAGGAATGTTGCCTACGACCCCAAGAACACCATCCCCACCGTCATCATGGAGGTGGAAACATTATGCTTTGGGGGTGTTTTTCTGCTAAGGGGACAGGACAACTGCACCCCATCAAAGGGATGATGGACAGGGCCATGTACTGTCAAATCTTGGGTGAGAACCTCCTTCCCTCAACCAGGGAATTGAAAATGGGTCGTGGATGGGTATTGCAGCATGACAGTGACCAAAATACACAGCCAAGGCAACAAAGGAGTGGCTCAAGAAGAAGAACATTGAGGTCCTGGAGTGGTCTAGCTTGTCTCCAGACCTTAATCTCATAGAAAATCTGTAGAGTGATCTGAAGGTTTGAGTATGCAAACGTCAACCTCGAAACCTTAATGACTTGGAGAGGATCTGCAAAGAGGAGTGGGGAAATCCCTTCTGAGATGTGTGCAAACCTGGTGGCCAACTACAAGAAATGTCTGACCTCTGTGCCAACATGGGTTTGGCCACCAAGTACTAAGTCGAAGGGGTCTAATACGTACTTCACTCATTGACATGCAAATCAATTTATGACTTATTTTTACATGAGTTTTTCTTAATTTTTTTTTGTTATCCTGTCTCTCACTGTTAAAATACACTAAAATACACATTAAAAGTATAGACGGATCATTTCTTTGTCAGTAGGCAAACATAAAAAATAAGCAGGGGATCAAATACTTTTTTCCCTCACTGTACGTGCAAAAAATATTATTAAGATAATATGTTGTACGAGTGCACACTGCATTTATGTATTGCGTAACAACACAAATAAGCATAATAAAATGTTTCAAAAAAGAACATGCTCATCTCAATAATTATCTGCTGATGAATCAGTCATCCAAGCGTGTGCTTACAGGCAAATTATAATTGTGTGTGCAACAGTGCTGACTGCAAATAGTAACTTAGTGATTTAAGTTTAAAAAAGACCTAAGACCATTAAGTTCCCTTCTTCTACCTATCCTTCCTGCTTTTGATCCACCCAAAGGCAAAAAAGAGAGTAAGTAAGCTATTTCAAATTTTTCCATTTAAGGGGAAACAATCCTCAATGACTTCAAAAGGCCATCAGATTTCTCCTCGGATCAAGAAGATTTAACATATTAATATTTGTTCGATTATTGATAGCCCTGCAGGTCCAGATTTTCTAAAAAAATAAAATATCCATAGCCTATTTGAAGGCATTTGAAGAAATTTGATAGCACCACCTCTCAGGGCAGTGAATTCCACAATTTTTATTGTCCTTACTGAAAAGAATTCTTGCCTTGTTCTTTGTACATTTCTGTTAATTAACAGGTCACTGGAGCAGCTCCTTATGTTGGTCTAAATATTTATATAATGGTAAAATATAGCCTCTAAGATGATTTTTTTCTAGCACATCTAAATGCAGCTTTTTTTTAGTCTTGCTACATAACTAAGTTCTTCCTATCACCTGAGCAATTTTGTTTCTTTCCTTTGCACTTCCATTGAGCCCTTTTTAAGACCCAGAGTGGGTCAGACGGGTTTGATCTTCCTTCATATGACCCATCTGACCCAAGATTCTAAACAACACGTCCGCCCCTGATACATCCACATAAACAGAGAGGGCTCAATAAGGTGCTTTATTTTGATTTTTTCAACTTCCCAAAGATGAAGAGAGCCAGTGCTTTGCATTATGATGTTTTTTTTTTTGTTTTTTTTTTTTTGCATTAACAGACTGTTTCTAGGATCTTTAGTTTACTTGCTAAGTGCTCTGTCAGACTAAGAGGAGCATGTGCTAAACTAGTCCAACGCTCTAAAAGGGGTGGTAATCTTAATAATTGTAGTAACAATAACACTTAATATTTCTCTTGAAAATAAAATGACCATTATCCATGTTGTTACTTGTGTTCCTATGGCGACTCAACTTCCGGTATCTGTAACAAACTTTTAAACACTCCAGTCACACAGAGAAAGCAAGCGCAAATGAGATGAATTTTAGAGATTATTTGTTGTGCACATCGGCATTTATGATTGGTGCGGAAACAGATTAATCAATCTGATGGCGCGTTATTTAAAATGTGCCATTATTTTTTTTTTGTTTATTTTTTTTTTTTGTTTATTTTTGCACTAGCTTACTACCCTCTAAGTGTTTTTTATTTTTATTTTTATTTTTTTAAATTGACACAACATGAGGGTTAACTATTGTACTTTCCACTCAAAAACCTCTTTACATTTGTCCAAATATAAGTCTAATTGAAAATAAATAAATTATTTAGTTGGAGACATGGACAGGGGCCTATAGAAATACCGTTGGAACAACATTTAATGAGGAAAATCATTCTGTGGTCTGCATTGCCCTTACCTCCTTCATCAGTATGATCTACCAGTATATTGCCAAAGTTTAACTTTAAAAAGTTAAGCAGACTAAAATTAGACGCACACTGTACATGCAGTATCTGATATATAATTGTAAACCAAAGATTGCATATGTCTAACCAACTGTGCAGAAAAAAAAATATAACATTTTGCAGTCTAATTATTGTACATCACTACATGACCAGATATTAACTCATGCTGAGCAGCAGATTAAAACCTTAGGAGTCCAGGCAAAATTCTGTTTGAAACAACAACAAGACATTATCATTTTTCATGGTAACAAGGAAGAAAAAGCAGAGATAATCTGACCATTCAGGCTCATTTGTATCATTTATCATTATCTCAAAATGCATATCGGAAACGCATTCTCACCTTAGTACAATAAGGCCACTGATTGTCCGAGGAGAAAAACAGATTGCTAGAAGGAAATATTAATGATGTGATGTCTTTTTATTGGATACATAAAACCAGACTTTAAGAAATTAGTGGACTAGCTCCTATTATTGTAGGAATTAAATATAATCCATTGGGTTACAAAAGGTCATTAGTATACAAGGTAAATATCAACAGATGACGTCCACACTTGTGGTCCACTCCCTGCTCCTTTCGATCAAAGACATATCTTCCACAACTTTATTAATAATAATAATTTCACCCACTATTTTGTTCACCTGTGCTTATGGTTTCCCATGAGAGATCTCGTTCTCTTCTTGTATGTACTGATCCAGGAAGGGTGGTCATTCCTGATTATGGGTTCTACACCTGAACGTGATTACATCCTAAAAAATGATCCCATTTCAGCTACACTCTGTATTACATATGCTTGTCCAGGGGAGATCTTCCCTTTAAAAATCTAGGTTCTGTATTTGGAGTGCAACTAGGCGCGAGCAATTAGCACTTCTCCATACGCACTCAATAGATGAGTCTGTCGCAGACCATCAACGACAGGAATGTCTGTGCACTTGTAAAACATAAAGCTCTTTGAGCCCATGTAAGTAGCAGAGTTTGGGAGATTAGACGCCAATGAAGCAGAAAAAATGAAGACACAATTCAGTGTACCATGATAACTGTGGTGGGCTTTGCACAAAATGGCTGCCTTATGTGATGAAGTCATCTACTGTGTGGGCGGGAGTCAATAAACGTCTGTGTTTTATTTTGTATGCGTATGCGAGCATTCCTTGTGTGAATATACATACACAGATATATACAAAGTAGCAGGAGGAAAATACTGGAAAACACATATTATACTAGTAAAACCTGTCTGTATGCATAATACACAACACCATATGCTAAAATTACACACAATCAGTTAGACTAAGCAATACTAGTGAGATAGCTGAACTAAAAGCATTTAGAAAACAGTTAAGATGCAACATAGTAGCATTAAATTAAAAAAAAAATCGCTGTAACAAAATAAGATGACTTGGGCCATTGATCACCATCTGCATATTTCTGTAATCAAGCCATTTATCCACAATAGTCACCAGGGATTTTATGCTTCATTTGCAGTGTGGTCCTGGAAGTACTATGCTCCTATTGCAAGAGCAATATAATTCTTTCAGAAAAAACAATGAAGAATTACAAAGTAAATTGCAAATATGCATTGAAAACAGCAGGTTCAGTCTTCAGTGGCATTGTGTAGAAGCAATTACATTTTCAACTAACATCTTTACATGCCTGCTTTGTAAGAGGGGGGGGGGGGAGCAATTGTTTTATATCTTCTACATCATTTTATCCAATGGAGGAACTCCATGATGCTACTTGCGGATTACTGGAGAACACTAAACGATATCCTACCAACTGGAAAGTACGTCTATTGGCGAAATAAGTACGCTTGTGTGTTAAGTTTGTAGAAATTACTGGTGGTCCGATACCTGTATGTGGTCCAATGAGTTGGCTTGTAATGCCACACCTGAGAGATGTCTACCAATGATTTGAGCCAATGGGCCCATAATATTTCAGATCATCAATATCAACTACGGTGCTGCCATGTGATCAAAGTGATATGTTAGTTCCTCCACCTCTCCTCCAAAGATCGGGGACTCCGCTAGTGCTCGGCAGGCACTAAGTAGTCAACAAAAAAAGATGAAGACGGTGCTGCACATGTGCATGTTTTTATCTTTTCCAGGCGTATTCAAGTTTCTACTGAAGAAATCAAGTAAAAACTGAGACAGCCTTTTATTCACACATGTTTGTGAGTTCATACATCCATAAACCACTAGTTCTATTACCTTTGGTTTTTATAATATTGCACTATTATTGTGTTTTTTATATTGTTGAAGGTTCCCACAATTATTTGCCATTCTGGTTTGTTTTTTTTTGTGTATCTATTGTAAGCATTTTTGTAGAGTGCTCCACAGGGCAGAGTTTCTGTGTGATATCGCAAGTATTGTATTTATTACTGTTGTGTTTTTATGCACAACTGTCACTTTATTATTATTTTTTTTTCTATTGGTCTCTTGAAGCAGGATAATTCTCCCTGCCACAAAGCAGAAACGGTTAAGGAATGTTTTAAGGAACACAACAACTAGTTCAAGGTATTGACTTGACCTTCAAATTCCCCAGAAAACAATCCAAGCATCAATCGAGCATCTGTGGCATGTGCTGGACAAACAAGTCAGATTTCTGTGCTACACCCACGGCAGAGGATTCTGGGTAGACAATTGGAAATAAGGTTATTAATGGTCACCTTTTTGCCTCTATATCCATTTTATACATGGGCTTCTTGGAGCAAATACCCACTGTACAAGACAACCATTAAACACAGCTCAGGACAGAGCTGCCGAGCTAGATAACCACTCATGAACAACTCATCAGCATGAGGTTGGTTAGGGGCTTCCTGTTTGAGGCTAGGAGCAGTATCAGACACACACACAACATAAGGTATGGTGAGCTAAAGGTGATGGAAAAACTCCTCAACCCCTTAAATTTTAGGCAGTAGCAGAGAGATTTTTAAACACAAATCTATACACACCAAAGAAGAGTGTGAGTGTAGATTTGTGAGAAATAAAGCCTCTGCTGCCCCCTGGGGAGTGGGGGAGTTTTCCCATCACCTTATAACTTATGTTTTGTGTGTTTCATATTTATACTATTCAGTATGTCACAAAGCTCCGTCTAACAATGTGTTTAACATGTTAGCAGAGAGTAAGCGAGAAGTATTACGTAGATCTTTCACTATAGCTACCATGGGTAACAATGGCTTGTTCTGGCTACATTCTATGCCGTATGACCTTGCTCATTAACATGGTCTTACTGCAGAAGATGGGGTAGGAATAAAGTGAAGGCAGTGCAAAATGTTATATAGAGTTTGAAAGAATTCCATTATTATACAGCAAAACCGGTAGTGTAATGTTCCCTTTTACAGACAAGTCTTTTTCTTCATTATACAAGACACGTTTACTCTGATCTTATCATCCCTGGGCATAATCAGATTGAAATGTTTTAGCATTTATCTAATTTTGCGATTCACAAACATCCTTTTCTATTTTGTAGTGCTGTATTTATTTGTCCTCCCAACTGGCGCAGGTTGCCAAATGAAACCCCTTTCTGAAATTCTCTCTGAATAAGATATGGGTTTGGTTGGAGGAAATCCAGATGTATTTGCCAATACAGCTAATCCCAGGCTGTTCGGAAGGCATGACTGAATTACAATTCGAATATATGTGGTTTTAAACTGCAATCATATACAAATAATAATGTTTGTTAGTTTTTTTTTTTTGTGGTTAGACAGCAGAGCTTTCATTTTCTTTACAGATGCAGCATTTAAAGGGAATCTGTCACCTAAATAGTGTTTATACTGTATATGTAGATAATGAGCAAAACTGATCTACACATAGTGTTAGCAGCATTGCATGGAAATACAGACTTTAAAAGGACTGTGTCTCCTAAACATTGTTTTAACTGTGAATGTAGAGAATAAAAAAATGCCCAAATTAGAAGAAAACTGCATTTTAAATGTGTCTGTGGAGTCTCCATGTTTGTGACATCACCTGTGATGTAATATGTAAATTATACATTTCCCATTGAAAGCCAATTCATTTGCATATCAGGCCACAGGTGATACCAGAAACAGGAGACTCCACAGACACATTTAAACCCCATTTGTTTCCTAATTTAGGCATTTACCGGCAATTCAGCTAACACAGCGTATAAATCATTTTCATTCATGTTTTATTATCTACATTCACAGTATAGACAATATTTAGGTGATACTGTCCCTTTAAGAGAAGCATGTTTTCAGTGCGGTCAAGTGTTTATGACATCATGGTTTGACTTGCTATGCAAACAACACACTCCCAATTTAAAACTAGTTCATCTACATATCACGCCACAACAGGAGACACCATAGACCCACAGAAAAAAACAAAGTATAGATAATTTAAGCCCTTCGCAACAAAGGACGTGTCAGGCACGTCCAGCTGGCAACTCTGTTGCCGACAATGGACGTGCCTGACAGGTCCTGCGGTGGAACAAACAGTTTTTCACGATCAGTGATCGCGAAAACCACTCTGACGGTGCTGCTCTACTGCCTCGATGTCGAGGCAATAGGCAGCACCGAAATTCCGGCTCTGGGGAATCCTCGATCGCTCCGAAAGTTTAAAAAAAAATCACTTCCAACTTTCTGAATCTGTTGCTTGTCTGCCCCTAGAGGTAATAAAAAAAAAGAATAAAAAAAAGACTTAGTTAGCTCAAATCTAGGGTTAGCGTTAGAATTGTTGTTTGGGTTACAATTAAATCAGAGTTAGTATAAGGGATAGGGTTACAATTTAATTACAATTTTAAATATATTAAGGGTTAGCATAAGGGTTAGAGCTGGGGTTAAATTTAGGGTTCGGTTGGGGTCAAAAGGTCAATGTAGGAAAAAAACAAAAAAACACTATTTTTAGATTATGAAGTTCCTGTAAGTGTAAATCAGAAGAATCTAATCTCATACTCAACCTGCTGATACTCGTCCTAATGATGGTGAAAGTTACAACAGAGTCAATAGATATGTTTTTGTAAACAGAATATTTACAGAAATAGCCAATATCACAGCACAGATGTGGTTAATACTATTTAGCACATTAGTTAAAGTATTGTTAATCTAAATCCTGAGAAGACACCTCATCTGTGTTACTGCTAGCAACAACAAAAAAAACAACAAAGTCTGATTTTAGTAACTTTTTTTGTGGCAGCATCTCCCAAGGTCGAGATATTCTTATTTGTCAGTGGGAGCTATTCACTAAAAGGGAGTTGAGGTGAGATGATCATTTCTTCAATACTTGAATATTCAACAAGCCAATATGTAGGGTCAATTAAGTAATTCTACCAGAAGAAACTCACTAGGTTTTGTCACTGCCCAATGCATAGACCAGTTGGTGCTCATCTCACCTCAGCTCTTTTCTCCCTATAAATTACCTTCACCTCCCTATTCGTGAATAACTGTGAAAAGTTAACTGCTCTGGCAGCGATAGTGAGTGAGACGGAAGTAACTCGGGGTGGAAAAGCGAAATGAGACTGCAGAGTAAAGAGGAAGGTTGGTAGAGGGTCTCCTGCAGTAGAGTAGACGGAGGATGCAGGGAAATGAAAAAGGGAATGAGAAGGGGGATGAAGGGAAACGCCAGGGCTGGTGAATAAGGGGTGTAAATAAAAGTGAATATCTGATTATATACATCTCCCTCTTTGGACAGAAGACCACCCAGAAGTATACCATTGTGTACTGTTAAAGAGAGCAGTACACCACTCTCCAACAAGTGAGTAGATATTTCCTCTGCTTTTATATACTACACTATAAAACTATTTATGTATTTTTATATATCCAAGCCACCTGAATGTTATTATTTTTAGTGTAATACATAGATATATCCTTTTGGGTGTGGGTGAGTGTAATTACCTAAGATATCTGCTTTCACAATGAAATGTTATTTGCACATCAAAAGAGGTTGTCAACAAGGTTACAGAGATGACTTCTTTAGATTGTATTTATAAAATAAGTGGTCGTATTTATTATTTTATATGTTTATTTCCTATACCCTACATCCATATGTGACTCAAGTCTTGGTCCCTGAGAATGGAAATCACTGAACCATTTGTATTGGAGACTGGGTCATGTCTTTCTTAAACTGATAATCAGTGTCACACGCTCCTCTTCACTTACTAGTAGTTCAGAATAAATATCCTTTACCTGCTATTTTCTTTAAGGCCTCCAAGAATCATGTGGAGTGCTCAGACTGACATCCAATTTCTCCGTTGTAGCACATCAAACCCACTATAAGATATTACTTTTGTGTGTTTTCTCTTCAACCTATTTCCCCGTATGCAAAGCATCTTACATATTCTACATAAGTGTAGTTTGGTATTTTAAAAAGTGTATAAAAGAGAAGGGAAGATGCACTCATCAGAAAACGTTTACTGAGGCAATGATATATGAAGCCATAAAATCACTGACTTTCAAATAAGAGCCTTTATTCCTGTAAAGTTCCTCTCCATGCAGATGGCGCTCTGAGGTTTTTCTATGTTATTCATTTGTCAGCAACTTACTGGACCATGTGGAATATGTCCTTACTTAGAAAGATGTGAAGCAACAAATATAAAAACCGTTGTAGTCGTTGACTATGTGCTTTTGCTTGGTTGGTGCTAACCCCTGGTACCCTTCATAAAAAACCCTCCGGTGAGCTTTGTTGGGAAGAAAAATTGAGGTACTTTAGATTCTGAAAATGCCTGGTTTGTTTTTATTTTCACTTAAAGGAGGTGACCCATGTCAATTGTATCCTGACTGGAACATCGGAAGTACAAATGTATCGCACACCTACCCATCTCGTGTGGAAACATCTTTGTATTTTAAAGAAGTCTGATTTTTAATGGCTTCATAAATCAAAATGAGATTTGTGTCCAATCTTTTCAGAGAACTATCTGGTTTTTATACATAAAACATCATATTATTATCCTGTTTGTTCCTTTTCTAGTGATGTTAGCATCCCAACCTTTGTGACAAACATGCACACCATTGACACAGTTGGGATATTGGTTGACTTCATTTTTTAACTCTGGCACCATGGATTTTTTTGTCACATGTAAGATGGAAGGGATGAGTTGCAGTCCAGGAGGACTTGCAGAATTGCTGTTAAGCACCTCTATTGGCACCCCTTTTTATTTTGCCCTGTTGCTTCTCTCAGTGGAGTCAGCTGGGCAATGTTAATTACCCTGCGCTATAAGTAATCACACTTTTGTCCTAACATTGCTTTTGCATTGAAGTTTGTTGCCTAACTTGTGTGATCTACTTCATCTGGCTCCTGATGCATTGCTGAAAGCTGCGCATATCTTCTAACCTGTCCAGGAACTTGTACCCCTATCCTGGAGGGCTAAACCAGCCAGGGGAAGGGTTTCTGCTTCACCTGTGACAATCCTGCTACAGCATGAACTATTCCAGCCAACACACTTTCCAGGGTCCCTCTAAGCTGCCCTATCAAGAGTTTCATGATTGGGATACTGCCAGTCAAGTGCTGTGCCTAGGTATTACAGCTTGTTCTGTGCTTCTCAGGCCTCACCCTTAACTCAGGCCCCTTGTGTGTCTCTTTCTCTGTCCCTATCTAAGCCCTACTACCGTCTTCGAAAGCCTTTTTTCCATGCTACAGTCCTTGCTAAAGCCTCATGTCTATGCTAAAGTCCTTGCAAAGGTCTCATGTCTATGCTCAGGGCCGGACTGGGAACAAAAACCAGCCCTGGAAAAAATTTATAAACCAGCCCCATCGCATAAGATTTTTAAACCAGCCCATAGCATAATATAATTTTTTTATTCATAGAAGTGTATTATTTATAGAGAAGACTGATATATAAGCCTGTCTAGGGCAATATATATACCTCCAGTATGTACACAGAGTTATATGAATTGCCCTGTGCAGAGGTATATATCAGGGCAGTGTGTGAGACATATCCTGTCTCTCGCATATCTGTAGCCTGTCTCTCTCTGTCCTTTCTGTGGCATCTCTCTCTCTCTGTCCTTTCTGTGGCGTCTCTCTCTCTGTCTTTTCTGTGGCGTCTCTCTCTCTGTCCTTTCTGTGGCGTCTCTCTCTCTGTCTTTCCTGTGGCGTTTCTCTCTCTGTCTTTTTTTTTTGTGGCGTCTCTCTCTCTGTCTTTTCTGTGGCGTCTCTCTCTCTGTCTTTTCTGTGGCGTCTCTCTCTCTGTCTTTTTTTTTTGTGGCGTCTCTCTCTCTGTCCTTTCTGTGGCGTCTCTCTCTCTGTCTCTGTCCTTTCTGTGGGGGTCTCTCTCTCTGTCTTTTCTGTGGCGTCTCTCTCTCTGTCTTTCCTGTGGCGTCTCTCTCTCTGTCTTTTCTGTGGCGTCTCTCTCTCTCTGTCTTTTCTGTGGCGTCTCTCTCTCTCTGTGTCCTTTCTCTCTCTCTCTGTCCTTTCTGTGGCGTCTCTCTCTCTCTCTCTGTCCTTTCTGTGGCGTCTCTCTCCCTCTCTGTGGCGTCTCTTTCTCTCTCTCTCTCTGTGGCATCTCTCTCTCTCTCTCTGTGGCATCTCTCTCTCTCTCTCTGTGGCATCTCTCTCTCTGTTGGGTATCTCGCTCTCTGTGGCGTCTCGCTCTCTGTGGCGTCTCGCTCTCTGTGTGTCCTTTCTGTGGCATCTCTCTCTCTCTCTGTCCTTTCTGTGGCGTCTCTCTTCCCACCTTTCCCCTTAGTGTCTTTCACCCCTTTCCCCCTGTAGTCTTTCACACCCTCCTCTTCCCCTGTACAGTCTTTCACACCCTCCTCTTCCCCTGTACAGTCTTTCACCCCCCCTTCCACCTCCCCCTGTAGTGTCTTTCACCCCCCCCTTCCACCTCCCCCTGTAGTGTCTTTCACCCCCCCCTTCCAACTCCCCCTGTAGTGTCTTTCACCCCCCCTTCCCCCCCTGTAGTGTCTTTCACCCCACCCTTCCCCTCCCCCTGTAGTGTCTTTCACCCCCCTTCCCCCCTGTAGTGTCTTTCACCCCACCCTTCCACCTCCCCCTGTAGTCTTTCAACCACCCCCCTTCCACCTCCCCCTGTAGTGTCTTTCACCCCCCCCTTCCACCTCCCCCTGTAGTGTCTTTCACCCCCCACCCTTCCACCTCCCCCTGTAGTGTCTTTCACCCCCCCCTTCCCCCCCTGTAGTGTCTTTCACCCCACCCTTCCCCCTCCCCCTGTAGTGTCTTTCACCCCCCTTCCCCCCCTGTAGTGTCTTTCACCCCACCCTTCCACCTCCCCCTGTAGTCTTTCAACCCCCCCCCTTCCACCTCCCCCTGTAGTGTCTTTCACCCCCCCCTCCACCTCCCCCTGTAGTGTCTTTCATCCCCCCCTTCCACCTCCCCCTGTAGTGTCTTTCACCCCCCCTTCCCCCCCTGTGGTGTCTTTCACCCCACCCTTCCCCCTCCCCCTATAGTGTCTTTCACCCCCCCTTCCCCCCCTGTAGTGTCTTTCACCCCATCCTTCCCCCTCCCCCTGTAGTGTCTTTCACCCCACCCTTCCACCTTCACCTGTAGTGTCTTTCACCCCCTGCCCTCACTTTGCGTTCTCTGCTCCCCATCCCGCCGCCGGAACTGCTGCTGCAGCATCCGGCGGCAGCAGGCGAATTTCTTAAAGCGGCGACGGCCGCCGAATTGCTTAAAGTGGCCCACCGCCGCTTTAAGCAATTCGGCGGCCGTCGCCGCTTTAAGAAATTCGTCTGCTGCCGCCGGATGCTGCAGCAGCCGAACTCTTAAAGTGGCGGCCGCCGCCGCTTCACTTTAAGTGGCCAAGGCGGCCCCGGGGCAGGCGGCCCACCGGGATTTTTCCCGGTATCCCGGTGGGCCAGTCCGGCCCTGTCTATGCTACAGTCCTTGCTAAAGCCCTTTTATCTATGCTATAGTCCTTTGTACCTTCTACAACTCTTATTACAGTCCTTGTTTATTTATGTTCCCATATCTGTTTTCAACCCTGCACTATGAATTGTAGCATGTAAACAGACTCTTCATCCATCCCTGTGCTGAGATTCCTACTTGAACTAGAGACACCTCCTTTGACAGGTACAATGAATGATCCAGAAAGCATAGTCCAAGGAAAACCAAAGACTCATCAGTATTAGATTACAAGTTACAAGCATGGTCAGCATATTAGCAAGGAAAAATACAAATTTACATCAGGACAGGAACCTGGGAGGAGGGATTTTAAATAGGCCACGGCCTGATTAGTTGGACATCTGTAGCTGGAGTTTCTTAGATGCTTGAGTATACCTGGACCCCAGGAAAAAGTGAAGTATAAGGATGGCAGCAGAAACAAGAAGACAGAGGGAGTAAGCCAGGTTTCCTGCTTTAGGTGCAAGCCAATCAGGATATATTTTAGGAGAATGTGCACATGCACTTATATTTTTGTGCATGCTCACTCCCCTGCCCTTAGTCACTAAGATCATGCAGTGGACCCAGGCCTTGTTGTCAGGTCTTACAATAACTGCAGCACAACCCGTGCTTCAAAGAAATAGGGGGCGTGAGCTTGAATAGAAGGAAGAACTTGACATAGCGAGTATGAACTGGTGGGGGGGGGGGGAAAAGGATATGAGGAAATGAGGAAAGTGAGCAATGGGTATGGAACAGTGAGTCAAAGAAATGGTTGCAGTACTTTAAGACGGCTCTTTAACTTGGTTGTCTGCAGAATTGTTTGTGGCTACTTTTTTACACCATCTGATTGCTTTTTATATTTAGAATAGATTCTAAGTATTATATAATGAATACATTAATTTAAATGACCATTAAGGAGTAATGCTTGCGACATTGTGAAAATCTTGCACCAGATGATAGTTTAAAAGCATATATATATATATACTGCCAACATTTATTACACTTATAAAGTTGAAAGCAAATGTATAAACATAAATGAGAGGTTTTGGTTATATGACTTGGCCAAAGCATAATAAGCCACGTCAAGGCACACTCTCAGTAAGGTGAGAACCTAACCTCCCAATACGATATAATTGACACACAAAGCAGTTTATACTGCTACCAAAACCTTTTTCAGGTGTTTGTACATTTGTTGCCAACTCTATTATGGATACTATTGTGCAATCTGCAGTTCTTCTCAATGAAAGTAAAATCTAGTTGGATTTAAACAAAATTCATGTAACAAAGATCAAAAAGCCACTTGCTCTGCATGAAGCATCACTCGTGCCCTGTGTTACACAGGGTACTAATTATACCTTCATAGTTTTTGACATGAATAAAGAAATTTCAGAAAGAACTGGAACACTTGTTCATGAGCAAAGAGTGACACATTGTCAAAGATACTCAATAGCACCATTCAGACAAGCATGTCATTCATTTTAGATGTGTAAGCTGTCATCTTAGTGGTAACCAACGAACATTCTAGCATAACAAACAAGGACCTGGGTGACTACTGTATTCACGTAGCATGTTCATTTAAATATCATTAGCCTGAAACTGAGTATCAATGTCAGCCCTACATTGATCCAGAAAGGACATTAATGTCTATCCTGCAGAAATATCATATGATTATAACAATAAAATGATAATGAAAAAATACATAGGGAATTTAGTATATCTAATTTGCTTAAAATGGTAGTAAGTACCAATAGATAAATAAAAATGAAATATACTTACATTTAGGAGGTGTTTCTTCGTCCCAATGTATTCTACATTCACTCCAACGGGAATATTCAAGCATTAAAAAAAAACTGTACAGTCCATAATATCAAAAGGGTTAATGGTCCCCAGATAGCCACCCTTGGAGTATAAATCACTTGAGCGGGAGAAGACTAACTCCTCAGTGAAATCAGCAAATGGAGACCACAGTCGGGGAATGGATCAGCTAGTCCAGAAAACTACAGACAAGACCAAAGGAGGAGTGTTGTATGTAAATCTTTAATATGTAAAAAAAAAAAGTGTATGAAAGCTTACAATAAAATATACAATCCTGCTTCAAAGGAGACAGATGAAGCCAATAGGCGAAACGCATTGTGCAACGCCTAGCACAGAAGTGAGCTTCCAAAATCTCTTCTAGCTGGAACTACGAGGACACTGCATGCGTTATAACTTCAGTGCCGAAGGCTGCCACTTGCTAAGTGGATATTCGGCGCCACTCTCCTTCGGAGTAGGACTGAATATTTTAGCGTAAGCTTTTATACACTTTGTTTTCATTTAAAAGATTTAATTTTCTCTAAAATGGTAATGAGGTCTAGTCACTAAAAAGTGAACTGTGGTGAACTGTCTCTTAGATTTCGGCTATTTCTATAATAGCTGAATTCCTGCCATCAAGGTCAACGAGAAGTGGGTAAATGTATTTTAAATATAGTATATTTTTAGCAAATATATTTGTTGTCCTAGGGTTGTCACCTTTTCCTCTACAAAATGCCCGTGACGTTATTTCTACCATAGAACTAACACTGACCACAAGCAAATTTTAACCAGCCTGCCGGTAAAATACTAGCTAGGTGGTAGTTGTCTCTTGTTTATGACATCACCAAACAGAGCCACATTGGGTACTACAGCAATATTTATTTTTCTGCTTTTTCTGCTTAGACTGTGGCTCTGTGGATATTGGATATAAGTTTTTTTTTTGGTCCTCTGTGTGACCTATATATATTTTTTTCTTGCCCACGCTTGTAACCCAGTTGCTATCAATTGTCTGCCTTTCCTGACTTCAGTGTATGACTTGGACTTGTCCCTTAACCTGGCCGATCCAACTAAGTGGCCAATCCAACGAAGCATAAATTCCTAATGGTCGTAGTTTCTTGCTGAGCAGCCCAAAAATATCTAAACTTAAAATAATATATGTTTTAACATATTTAAGCTTTTTCAGTCAGCCGGGATTAAGACAGCTATCTTCACCGTTTTTTTTTTTTCTATTAGCACAATTATGGATGTCGAGGGATTTACCCAGAAGCAACGTGAAAAATATTTGATGCTCAAAGTGTCTCAAAAACATAGTGACAAAAATTGAAGCTGGAATTCCGGTTCTAAACAGAAATCTCACTGGACCAGTGTGTTCGAAATGTTTAGTAGGTATTTTAATTCCCTTGCCGCACAATTATTTTTAATTGGTTTTAAATGAATATCTCCATTATTTCCGTCACAATATACAACAGGGAAAACATAGGCAAAGATATCACACCGTCTACATGACACTGTTAGGCACCCTTACTCGGTTAGGAAGATATACAGATTAAAAATGAGAATATCTGCCCTAGTCTTCAATTGGAAGACCACCTGCATAGCCCCTATAGACCCAGAGTAATCACATGCTAGCACTCCAGCCATGGTTGAACTACAATTCCCAGGGCGCACTGCTAAGCTGCCTTTAATCTTAATTTATGACTTAGGATCATGAGGTTTTGTAGTTCAACGACAAGTGAAACGTTAAGAGCACCCTTCCATCTATCTTACCTCTTCCTCAAGTGCCTGGGCCTGGTCATAGCACTATCATCATACATGGACAGGAACATTGGTGATCGGCGAGCACATGCTTTCAAATAGGATTAGGTGTAACAGAACAAGTTCTGTAATCTACTTCCTCTAAAAAAAGAAACCGTCTCATCTGCTGCTCTCTCATATGGTGGTCTACATGTCAGCTGCACTCCAAGGCCTGGAGACAAAGAAGCTAGTGGTGTTTGCATCATCCTCTCCCCTAACTGCCCCAACCCTTACCCACATTGCCTTCCTTCTCTTTCTTGGTCCTTCGTAGTCCACACGTTGCCATTCTTCCCTTCTATTTCTCCATGTTCCAGTTGTTTACCAGCCGCCAGGGTACACCTTACAACTGTTCAACAACTTTTTTACATGGCTCCCTTAGTTCCATACTACACATCTCACCAACTACTTCAAAACTTCTTTACTTAACCTCTTCTTTTAGTGTCTGTCAATGGACCAGTTCTCCAGCCCACAGTGAAGGTAACTCATTAGACCTAGTATTCACTAAGTCATGTACTGTCAACCTTAAAGCATTAAAAAAATCATTCCTACACTGAAAATATCTTCCATCTTGAGCTTCCATAAAACTACCAACCTATCTCTCTTCTCCCTTTTACCCCTTTCTGTGCATTATTGATTTTATCCTTTCCATTCTTGCTTTAAACCCATACATTCTATTGAAACCGGCCTCACTAGGTTATTAAATGACTTATATTATGCTAGATCTAAAGGCCACGTCTCCATACTGATCCTTTTAGACCTCTCTGCTTCTCTCTGCTGAAACTGTTGACCACCAACTTTTGCTTAAAGATTTGGCTCAATGGGTATAGATGGCATGGCTCTGGATTGAGTTGTATCTGTCTGGGCGCTCCTTCTCTGTGTCACTTGCACAATGCCATCGCCTATCCGGCTTACTGTTGGTGTTACATAGAAACATAGAATGTGTCGGCAGATAAGAACCATTCGGTCCATCTAGTCTGCCCTCTAGTCTGCCTTATGTTCCGCAAGGGTCAGTCTTTGACCCTCTGCTGTTTTCCCCATACACCTCCTTTTTCAGGAAAACTCACCAACTCATGTAGTCATAATACAATATGTGTGGAGATAACACTCAGATTGACATCTCCTCCCCTGACCACTTTCCCTCACATTGTCTCCTTAATTAACCAATACTATCCAGCACAACCTCTCTGTTCCTCCAGTGTTCACCACCTCCTCCCATTTGCACCTGTGAGACTTGACACCGAGCTGCCTCCTTTCTCTTGAACTCACATCTGCACGGCATCCAGCTCTCTTCCACATTCTCAATGTTCAAAAAGTCCCTCAAAACTCACACCACTAGAACATCTGTTGAATAACCTCTAGCAAAACCCATCTAGCTCTCACTGTCCCCAAATATGGTTACTCCCACCTTCTTCCCCTTTGACCTTTGCATTCACCTTATATATGCATTCACCTTATATATATAAAAAAAAAAAAAGACCGCGCTTGCAGGCAGAGACGGAGGTGAGAAGGGATCGAAAGATCCCCCCTCACCATCGCTCTGCCTGCCAGGCTGCACGGGGAGCCGAACAGGCAGCACAGAGATACCTCCGTGCTGCCTGTTCGGCTCCCCGTGCAGTGTGCCGACAAGGAAGTGCCGACAGTCACGTGACGGGCGCGCTGACGTCATACGCGCGCCTGGTCACGTGACCTGTCAGCACAATCGCCGGGAAGCCGAACAGGCAGCATGGAGGGACCGTGCTGCCTTCCACTAGCCACCAGGGAAAGGTAAGTGCTGATGGTAGACTGTGTGTGTGTGTGTGTGTGTGACTGAGTGTGATGGGAGTCAGAGTGTGTGTGATGGGAGACAGTGTGTGTGACTGAGTGTGATGGGAGTCAGAGTGTGTGTGATGGGAGACAGTGTGTGTGACTGAGTGTGATGGGAGTCAGAGTGTGTGTGATGGGAGACAGTGTGTGTGACTGAGTGTGATGGGAGTCAGAGTGTGTGTGATGGGAGCCAGTGTGTGTGACTGAGTGTGATGGGAGTCAGAGTGTGTGTGAAGGGAGACAGTGTGTGTGACTGAGTGTGATGGGAGTAAGAGTATAAGCATTCACCTTATATGTCTCCTGCCCCCCCCCTCCCCAGTGCTGTATTCACCGCAAGGCATCCTAGGCGGATGCCTAGGGCGGCAAATTGAAAAGCCAGCACTGAAAAGAAAAAATGTAAAAAAAATTAAAAAATTAAAAAATAAATAAAAAAAGTGGCCCTTTAAAAAAAAAAAAAGACCGCGCTTGCAGGCAGAGACGGAGGTGAGAAGGGATCGAAAGATCCCCCCTCACCATCGCTCTGCCTGCCAGGCTGCACGGGGAGCTGAACAGGCAGCACAGAGATACCTCCGTGCTGCCTGTTCGGCTCCCCGTGCAGTGTGCCGACACGGAAGTGCCGACAGTCACGTGACGGGCGCGCTGACGTCATACGTGCGCCCGGGCACGTGACCTGTCGGCACAATCGCCGGGAAGCCGAACAGGCAGCATGGAGGGACCATGCTGCCTTCCACTAGCCACCAGGGAAAGGTAAGTGCTGATGGTAGACTGTGTGTGTGTGTGTGTGTGTGTGTGTGTGTGTGTGTGTGTGTGTGTGTGTGTGACTGAGTGTGATGGGAGTCAGAGTGTGTGTGATGGGAGACAGTGTGTGTGACTGAGTGTGATGGGAGTCAGAGTGTGTGTGATGGGAGACAGTGTGTGTGACTGAGTGTGATGGGAGTCAGAGTGTGTGTGATGGGAGACAGTGTGTGTGACTGAGTGTGATGGGAGTCAGAGTGTGTGTGATGGGAGACAGTGTGTGTGACTGAGTGTGATGGGAGTCAGAGTGTGTGTGAAGAGAGACAGTGTGTGTGACTGAGTGTGATGGGAGTAGGAGTGTGTGACTGAGTGTGATGGGAGTAGGAGTGTGTGTGTGATGGGAGACAGTGTGTGTGACTGAGTGTGATGGGAGTCAGAGTGTGTGTGATGGGAGACAGTGTGTGTGACTGAGTGTGATGGGAGTCGGAGTGTGTGACTGAGTGTGATGGGAGTACGAGTGTGTGACTGAGTGTGATGGGAGTGTGTGTGTGATGGGAGTATGAGCTTGATGTGAGTCTGAATGATGGGGCATGTCTTAGGTGTGTAACGTGGGTGTACAGCTTGGGTAGGGGGGTGCCCGGATTTTGTCTGCCTAGGGCAGTACAAAATCAAGATACACCACTGCCCCTCCCTCTAGATTACTCTTGTTACATGTATATCAACATGTTTTTTTAATTTTAAAAAACTGTGAATAGGTGGAAATTATTTTCACAAGTACAGATGGGAGAAAATTGTTTGGATTTATATTCATTTGCTTTTCCAAGACTGATGTTTTTTCTTAACATAAAATTGATTTGAGTGTTTCACGGTGGGCAATAACAGGCCTTTTACCCTACTATACTCCCATCATTTTTTACCACTGTAGGCAGGGTTCAGCTATCAACCCGATGAGGAAACAACATTCTGGAAAATTGTATTTTCAAAAACACCTGATAATAATCAAAAACAAATAAACAACTTTATATTTTATTCTCATTATAAATAAACAAGCAATGCACCTGTTTTTGCACAGCCTTTGGAACTTTAACAACATTGTGTTTTCTTAGGTATCTTTATGTTATTTGTGTTTATTGTAGTTTCTGAATTTGTGTATTCTTTTTTCAGGGTGTATCAGCATTGAATGCCATCATTTTTTTTTTCCTTTTTAGATTCTTTTGACAACATAATGAGCATTTCTGCTTCTATTTATATCTACTCTTTATGTAATTACCAGATCAAAATATGAAATACAAATCCCAAACAATAAATAAGAGAGAGAAAAAAATTAAAACTTTGAAAATTCGAAAGAGAACCCAATGACAGACATGGGAAAAGAATGGATAACAGTGTCTAAATGTGGTAATTCATGCAGATAATGGTTCTTTCAAGTAAACGAATAAGATCTTAAAGGTATTTCTAGTTCACAAGGAGAGCAGGAATTATATTCCTTGAATGTTCATGGTTATATTTCAATGACGTGTGATTGTGCTCACTGAGCTGGAGAATTTTTCCAATATTAATGGGACATTATCTTCCATATAGTAATTCATATTAATGTGCTTTCAAAAATGCATGTTTTACATTTTTCATTGCGTAAAATATAACATACTTACAGCAAGATGAAATTGTGAAATTACAGCAGTTTGCAAGAAGCCAAGACTGCCCACACTAGCTAGAGTAAAAGTCAATTACCTTGTTTTCTTTCTTCTTTTTTTTGCTGCAGGAACCAATGAGAATAATACCATTCAAATGAATGTAATTTCCTGCCTCTCCAGTGTTGTCTCGCATCAGACAATGTTTAAGAGATCCTACTGTGTACAAGAGCAAATCTATTACAGGAAGTGACTAAATGAAACAAAACTGTATATGCTTAGTGTTTATACAATCAGCACTTGCAGTAAACATGCAGAGTAATCACTGGGGGAGGGCTTGAGTCAAATATTAAAAATGTGATTTATGCAGGATGCCTGCATCATATCCCACTGGAAAGCCTGTGCATTGGATAATCTTTGTCTTGCACAGTGAGTTTGCGAACTAGACTGTCCATTTTTAATGTCTGCTTTTTTTGTTAATTTTTAGCAAATGTCCCTGCTTCGTTTCTTAAATCTGTATAATTAATTTCTACTAGTATTTCTATTGGTAGTGGATGAAATATCACTGGAAGCTTAGCTATTGGTATGTATATAATGTGGGTCACAAGTCAGTCTACATCTAGTTTCATTATCAACCAATTTAAAAAACTTGTAATGACTTTTAGTATTTTTTCCATACGTTTCTTAAGTTTTCTCAGTTTGGTGTGTGATTTGAAGCAACAAGCTCTCAGTAAAACTACTCCGGGCTTGCAAGAAGCTCAGACAGCTCTACTTAACAAGAACAATTCAGTGAGCATCCACTTATATTTTTAGAGAAGAAATGAAAAGACACAGGGAAAGAAATGTTCAGTCGCAAGATGTAACTTTATTAATTCAGGTTAACCCCATTTTCGTCTTTGACAGTGGATTGCGACAGGTGGGAAAAGATCAAAAGCTTTAGGAAGTTTTGCAAGAAATGAAGTCAGTCCATAATAACTGAACCTTTCTGATATTTAATTGAAAAAAAAAAAGAACAAAGTATTGCTTTTTTCACTAAGTTGATGTGACCTTAACTGTCTTGACTATGCCTCTAGCACGCCAAGAGCAAAAACATTTCTAACAAGCTTTGTAGAGTCTGTACTCTGCTCGTTCATTTTCCCTTCTCTTCATTTGCTGGTTTCGACAGCACTTAAAGAGCCAGATGCTCTGTCCATTTTTACATAGCCCCACAATATGTGAATGGTACAGCATGTTAATTTGTTAAGTCAGCTAATAACAGGTGCAAAGCCATCTGCACATATGTGCCATACGCATCCTGACTCCACTTAAAATTCATTAATGACAAGTCTTGCCCTACTGTATCTACACAACAGGTCACTGAAGCGTGTTATAAACATGTTGTATATTACAACACATTTTTGCCACTATGGAATAAACTACAATCAAACACATATGTGAAAATACTTGTTTTTTTTTTTCATTAATTGCTCTATATATTTTTGTTTGTTCGTATCACATCCCATTCAAGTGATGTTAAATAAAAGGGTTGTTGTTAAACAAAGAACATGCTAAGTTTAATTATTTAAGAAACATATTCTACTTAAAGCCAACATTCTTGGTGATGCAGAACATTGCAACATTCTAATTAATTAGCAAAAGGAAGCAAAATGTTATGGGAATGTGCTGTTCCATTGAAACATTTGTATTATAGGTTTCCTACTGTTTACTGATCTCTTTTCAAAAAAAGTCCCTTGACTCACATAAAGTAGGCTTCTCAAAAAGCAAAGAAAATCTAAGTTTTTACCACAGGAATAAAATATTGGCTAATTGGTCCAGCTCTGATGTCTAACACATTACATCTAAGGAAGGATGTCGGATCATAAATGCATAGGATATGTCCACACTATACTTTTTCTGCATGTTTACAGACAAAATTATATGTTTTCAGCATGCAAAAAAAAAATGTTTTTTTGAAGCTTGTTCCATTAAAAACACTAAATAAATGTTGGGGTCACAGTGAACCATTAATAACAATCTCATCCACCTTGAAACTTGAGTCAACACGTTTCAGTAGAAAATAACTCAAGGTATCAAACATATTTCAGACTTTTAATTGCAGGACACACAAAACAATGCCAGCTCTTATTGCTTTAAGCAACATCGCAATTGCATTTATGTAAGAAACTATGTGGGGAAAGGGATTACTGTAATATATTTTATAGTAATATATAGATAGAGAGAGATTGCTGCTTTGTGTGTTGCTTTGTGCGATTAGGTTGTGTGTTTGTGAAATATGTTTTGTTTCTTATGAGTATGCTTCATTTATTTGGAAATATATTTTCGAATGGTGTTTTTAAAATATACAGTTTTATTACATTTATTTATTTGCTAAAAAAAGGATGTGAAACCTTCAATTACCAAGCACCGACTGATAGAAAATAATGTTCATCTAAGCAGAAACATATATCATCCACTGACCAAATTAATGTTTTAACATATTTTTTTTCTATTTAACTCCAGGGCAATTCATCAGATCATGAAACACACAAAAAATGCATTCAAAAAAGGAAAAGGGCATTTTAGAATCTGATATGTTTTTTAGCAAGACAAACAATGTCCTTTACATGGTGAAAGTTGTTGGGTCCTATCAGGTCCTTTAGCAATACAACATTTTGAACCTAATCTTAACACCTTAACTTAGGGGTGTACACACACACAGAATCACTTACAAACACACACACACACAGTCACTTACACACAGAGTCACTTACACACACTCACACACACACACACTGAGTCACTTACAGACACACACACACACACACACAAACACAGTCACTTACAAACACAAAGAGTCACTTGCACACACACACACAGAGTCACTTACACACACAGACTTTAGAGACTTACACACACAGATTTTATTTTCTTGTTACCGGGGATGTGGGCTGCTTCATCATGCAAGTAGTGGTTCCTTTTTTAAAAAAAAATCTTCCCTCCCTCTTGACCCGTGCGCATGACGTCACGTACAGGCCAGAGGAGGGATTATGTGCCCTACACAAACTGAAGCATTCACAACACAAACTGAACCAACACTGCTTCCAGTAATGTGCTTTTGAAGGTTCGGTTACAGCTGTCCCACAGGCCGCACCTCAATGTCCCGCGGACCGCAAGTTGGATGCCCCTCCTCCGGGCAAAATATCACCGCTAATGTGATTGTATGTGTTAAAACACGCATAAGCAGTGATGACCTTTCCCTGCCAATGCTTTAACGGTGTTGTCATAATGCCTTGACATCGTGATCAGCCATATTGAAGAGGAGCATGATCCTCCAATATGGCATGCCCTGTGTCCGGCAGAGAGAGTGAGGGAAGTGATAAAAAATGTCTTCCGTCACTCTGTTACTGTTGCTTGAATGACGGTAGAAGCAGTCAGCAAAGTAAAAAGCTAACTCTAGATTTTCTAACCCTAGATCTAGGGTTAGGGTTACAATTAGGGTTACAGTTGGGTTAAGGTTAGAATTAGGGTTAGTACAAGGGTTCGATTAAGGGATGGGTGTAGATTTAGAGTTAGGGTTAAATTTAGGGTTAGGGTTCGGGTCAAAAGGTCACTATAGGACAAAATGGTTAGGAAACAAAAAAAAACACTACTATTCATTATTGCCCTATAACTTGAAAAAATCAAAACACAGAAAACCATGGAAACATTGGTATTTCTAAACTCAGGAAAAATATAAGAAGCTATGTAGATATAGTCTTTTTTTACAATTTGTAATTGTGTACAAAGTATTTGTATAAGAAGAATTATAAAAAGTTCGAAAAAGTGAGGTTTTGTTTGCATATTTTTGTCATATTTTATATTTGTTTAATAGTAAATTATATAATATGATGAAAATAATGGTATCAAAATAAATCCCTATCTTTCCTGTAAAAAATGATACATAATATGTGTAGTTGGACTGAACATGAAGAAATAAAATCACAGTTAAGCAAACATAAGACAGAAATAATAGAATTCTGGTCTTCAAGGCATATCACATGCAGGTTTGAACTCTGTCACTATGGGGTTAAATACCTTTAGCATTGTAGTTTATTCACAAATCCTTGAATTGCAGTGAATGGACAAGAGCAGAGCAAAAATCAGCTCATAATAGCTAAATTGGAACGATAAGGACATTGGAGAATATTTCCAACTTAATTGCTTTGGTCAGATTTTTTTTATAAATTTTGGACCATTCATTTCACTTCACTGGCATCAAAACTGTGAATTGTGCGATTATATTCCTCAGCGCTCTATAACTTGTAGAAATAACATGCAAATAGCAGGTAACAAAACAAGGAAGATATAATGGAATAATGCTATAAGGCCCCTGAACTTTCAGTTTTTGCAATTTCTTTGTGCAGCCATTTTTTCTTATTGTATCTTTTTTAAACCTGTGTATACTGGGTTTTTACTTAATTTATGCAATAGTTTGATTTTTTTGGTGGAGAGTGGGGTGTTCTTTTGTAAAAAAGTGCAATTCAATGTTTACATTAAAAACAAGCATTACATTCCTGCCATGTTAGCTGTTTTACATGTTTGATACACTTGAGTAGAAAAATGTATAAGGTATATATGTATAAGGTTTTCTATACTATCCGGTGATGTGCAGATCCTGTGTAGAATTACAACATTTCTATTTCTTTGTTCCTCTTCTGTGCAATTACTTCTTCACTTTTACTTCTAAAGACTAATCATCTTATTTACTAGATGTTTCCTCTGTTAGAGAATCCCGGAGATATCCCTGGTCTGGTGAATAGTTATTCTATCTGTCTTTTTTTTGGAGGGTTCTTTGATGTGGCATGCCATCCAATCTTTTTCGAACATTATCCTTGCCTAGAGCCTGAATCTTAAAAGGAAACCCAGTCATGGGGTTACATCCCTCTTTTGATCTGTATGACGCTTTTCCAGTATGCTTTCAATTTCGAAATTCTGCCAGGTAGGGTTGGCTTTGCTCCTGCCTCCATTGCCTTAATCTTGGCCACAAGCCAATTTTTTACCTGCCCATCAGTAAAATAGCGGCTGGGTAACTATATTACCAGGTAAATCCAAAAACGATAGCTTCATATATTAATCACATAAAAGTCTCCACATTTTTGGAATACATTTCTTCTTATTAAATCATTGTAGCCTGTCTAGAGAAACTCTATATAAATGCAAATACTTTTCTACTTGTAGTTTGCATAAAATCCCTCAAAAGTGAAGTGGTTCTGGTTTGATGGAGTTTCATCATTTTAGCCATATGACCCTTATGGAACAAGTACTATTAAAACTAAAATGCTTTTTTTCACCCCATCAGTATACCTGTAAAAATATGCAAGAAAAACAGTAATAGTAAATTGTTAGACAGGGATTATACAATGGATTTAGAAAGAAAATAAATCTTGTGCAAACCATGAATCTGGATTCCATTTTGTTTAATTTCTTTCCAGATAATTATATTTCTTCTTTATTAATTTATCAAATATTTTTCTATTGTGACAATAGCTTTATTAATATGCAGTATTCAAAAACAGGCACAATGATAAAAGACAAGAAATATTTTATTCTCCTGTAGAATTTAAGAAACAAAGATAGACTGAAAACAAGACAAAGTTCTTATAATAATTATGGACTTTTTTTTGATGTAAACATTTTCTCAAAAAGTGATTTTTTTTTATTATGTAGCAGATGCCTCCCAGTTAACACCTTAGAACCATTGCTTCCATATTTAAAAGTATTTTATCACCGGAACATTGTTTTTACTGTACATCATCAATGTAAACAATGGGTGTGGCCAATTTAGAAACAAAAATAATTTTCAATTCTGATATATAATGATAAATATGGCATCAAAATAAAGTCATGTTTTCCTTTAAAAAAAGATATAATTATTTGTTTGAGTACACTAAAAGAAATTAAACACACATATAATCACACACAAAAAATGTCATTGTCCTCAAGGGCATAATGCTGAAATATTTTTACTTTTAAATGATTTCCTGCCATGCTTGTTCTTTTCCTCCAATATTTTTATATTTTTTAGCTATTTCAATTTATTAATGTATTATTAATGTATGTATAATAATTTTTTTTTTTTTTTTTTAACAGGGAAGAGACATAGTTACGATGAACAATTTGAAGCCTTTTTCTCCAAATAATTTTAAAGGATTGTGTCAGAGATAAAAAAAATAAAAAAAAAAATACATATATATATATCTCAGCAGTAACTAAACAGTAACAGCCCCAACTGGATACTACACTTTGAAGTTTGTGAAAAACTGATCAGGCTATAACTGTGGTTTATTTTGTCACCAGTTCTCCATATAAATTCCCCTAAGTGTTTCATCATAGGCATCCAGCTATGTGAAAAACTTACAGAAATGTGAAAGAAATGTGAAAAATATTGAATTACTCCTGGGGTTCGATGTAAGAAAGTAAACACACTGTGGACTTCATAAACCCTATAAAATTGTATTTATTTTTATTCAGTTTAAGGCATTCTCTCCTTGCATTCAATGGCTATAAAACTTTCTCCAAAACACATGTTTGAAATTATTTTTTTTTTTTTTTTCAGGTCTGTTACATTTTTTCTGCACTATTCAGTGAACATGTGGAAACAGTCAATATTGTGTCATTGTTGATTGCACTCATAAAAAGTCAGAAAACCTGCGGTTTTGGGGAAGTGTAACTTTTCATTCCTTGCTAAAGTATATACAAGGGCTCAGGGAGTTCAGACATGGAAAATCTAAACTTATCTCAAGTCCATTGCGTGTTCTGCTCTGTGGTTCAGCTGGTAATAATACTCTCCATGTGTCAACTTTGCAACAACTTTTATTTATTCTGTAGGTATTTGCTTCGGTTGGGTTTTTTTTTCACATTGTTCAGATAGAAATAATTTTGGATAACATTTTTCACTTTTTTTTTCAATGCATTGCCTTTTATCTCTACATATATTTATAGCACTAACCAGTGTATGCAGCACTTGGAATGTATATATGCTATATATGGTTTTATTTACCTCTTGAATTGATTTCAAAAGTACCAAATCGGCAAACTTGGGGATTGAACAGATTTTTAACCCCTTCATGACAATGGATGTGCCTGCGGTGAAACAAGCGGTTTTCGCGATCAACGATCGCAATGTAAAAAAAATGTAAGAAATATTTAATTAGCTTAAAACTGGTTATATAGTTAGATTAGCCTATAGGGTAAAAATGTAATATTTTTTAGCATAAGGGATAGAGTTAAAATTAAATTAAAATTAAAATATATTAAGGGATAGCATAAGGGTTAGTGCTGGGGTTAAATTTAGTGTTAGGGTTACATTTTGGGTTTGGTTTGGGGTCAAAAGGTCAATATAGGAAAAAAAACAAAAAACACTATTTTTGGTTTTTGCCCCATAACTCACAAAACATACTGAAAAATATGGAAACATGAATATTTATGAACTCTGGACAACATTTAGAAATTATTTAGATTAGGGGGCTTTTTTAATGATTGTGTAAATTATATTTTATGTCAAAGTTAGAAAAAGTGTTTTTTTTTTAAATGTTTCATCATATTTTATGATTTGTTTGTAGTAAATTATAAGATATGATGAACATAATGGTATCTAATAAAAGCCCTTCTTATGACGATAAAAACAACAACATAATTTGTGTGGGTACAGTATGTGAGAAAGAAGAAAATTGCAGCTAAACACAAACACCACAGAAATGTCAAAACAGCCATTGTCACCAAGGGAAAGTCAAGGTGAAAATGTTTTGTCACTAAGGGGTTAAAGGGACTCCTTACAGACAAGACAACACTTAATTGAAGGTATCTGTGCTTTTATTGATACAAATACTCTAAGTACTCTATTTTAAGGTAAAAATATTAATGAGATGATGTCATAAATTTGCATAACTATGCCACCAATAGGAATGTGTGGTAAGAAATACTAATTTTGAACACAACCCCTCCCAATCTGAGAGATTTGCCCACAAATTGGGTAATGGCTTCATGCACTTCTTCCTTGCAGGCGAAGTGATGTCACTCCATCTACTGACAACCAAACAGCTCAGTACATAGTACAGATACAGATTGTGTCAAAGGGACAGATTTCTAATCTGTTTTTTGAGATGCTGAATATATTGACAATTATCCACTGTTTGATCTATTGAATATTTTCCTTCACTATTTATTTGGCTAACATGAGTGAGATAAGTGTCAGCAGAGGGTGCGAATGTGTTTCTCTGTGTTTTATCAGATGCTGTTATTTATTAATCCATGGTGCATAACATGCTTTGTCAGTTCTATAGTTCTTGGAATGAGAAATGTGGACTAAGCAGAGCTTTCGTTAATGGGGGACCCCAGCTCCTCAAAATCTCATGAACTGGAAGTAGCCCACCCACAACGTATGCATTACTACATTATTATCATGTTTAATTGTTATTTTCAAATGAAAGCTGAATGTGCAGGTTGTATGCAAAGTGCTGTTCGTACCTTGTGCTGCCACCTTGGAGTATTATAAGGCTTGACAAGCTATTGATTTACTCCTGGGAGGCTGCCCAGACCTGCACCATATATCCAATGTAGTGCACTCCATGGGCTATACTGCCTTGACTCTATTAAGCAGCCTCAAACAAAACAAATGATGCTTGAAGTACAGTGAGGTATCTGCAGGGTGCACTTGATCAAATCATTGTTTCCTCAACCTGGTAGCATTACATGCCAGCACATAGGAGTGAAAATCCAACATCAGAACTCTGCCCTAGATGTATCCTTAAAATAAATGGATGTTCACATGCTGATTTCTTTATAATGTATGTATGGCTCTTCTTTTACTGTATTTTTTACTTGTATGTATATATATATATATATATATATATATATATATATATATATATATATATATTTACATGTATTACAACAGACAGTTGATTTTGTAATGCTCCAATGTTCACAGAGACCCTTTAAAGTGGTACATTAGCCAGATAAGCATTAAACTTTAAACTATATACATGACTACATAAAATCACCCATAACTCAAACAATATAATGATTTACCATGCACAATTTGTCTACTATATGCTTGAATCAGTTGCATTTTATAATAATGAAAGCCAGCCAAATATTTGTCAAGACTATACAGTATGGATGTGATTTGGATTTGGGCTTGCAAGCTAATTATGCTAATTCAAATAGATTTTCTGAGTAGAGTTCAGAGTTACACATACTGTAGGTCCATTTAACTTTTATTGTACTGAATATTCATTTGTCTGCATTATACTTCTCCACATGGGATAACACCACATTGTAGAATCTCAATAAAGGTGTTTTTATTTTTATTTTGTTAATTATTAACTCGATAATTAGTGTGTCTCAAAAGTAACAACTTTACACTGCAAACTACATAACAGCATGACCCCAATACATATTATTTATGTGTTAAATTACCATGTAACAATTGAGAGTAAACAAATAGACTAACAGTTAGTAAGTAGAAGAGTAAGAGCAGAACCGGTTAACCCAATTAAAATGCTATGTGTTATGACTAAATTCCTGATATTGTGAGGTGCCAAGAAAACCAAAAACAAAAGATTTAACTGGCCAGTTTAATGCAATGTGTTTTTTTTTCTAAAACACTAAACACTTGCAATTTGATAAAAAAAAACAACAATATGTAAAAAATGTTAACATTGTTTCAAACAGCATAACACGTAACATGACATATCTAAAATAAGCTATTCCTCACAAGCACCAGTACAAGCAAAATATTATTTCCCTGATCTTACCAGACTTATCCCAGCTGCATTAGGAAAGTTTGATTACCATTCAAGGATTGGTGGGACAGATCCGTGTCATTAAAGGGACTGCCTGGTGCTCAAATAACATCTTCCAAATGTTAATGCATATTAATGTATTTTGAAAGTACTTTAAAAAACATGTTTTACATTTTAAATGTCTAAAAAATATAAAAAACATACGGTTAGATGAATTTGTAAAATTACAGCAGTTTGCAAGAAGCCAGGACTGCCCACACTAGCTGGGTAAAAGTCACATTCTCACATACTGTACCCACACAAATTATAAGTTGTTTTTATCAACATAAGAAGGGCTTTCATTAGATACGATAATGTTCATCATATCTTATAATTTACTACAAAAATATCATAAAATATGATTAAAAAAAAAAAAAACTTTTTCTAAATTCGACCTAAAATATAATGTACACAAATACAATAATTAAAAAAGACCCCATCTAAATAGTTTTTAAATGTTGTCCAAAGTTAAAAAAATATGCTTATTTCCATGTTTTTCTGCAGAGTTATTGGGCAAAACCCAAAAATATTGTTTTTTTGTTTTTTCCTATATTGACCTTTTGGCCCAAACCCAAACCCTAAATTTAACCCTACCCTAAAATTAACCCTAACTCTAACCCTTATTCTAACCCTTAATATATTTAAATTTTTCTTTAATTTTAACCCTATCCCGTATCCTAACCCTAATTTAATTGATACCCTAACAGCTATTCTAACCCTAGATTTAAGCTAATTAAGTATTTTTTTGTTTCATTGCAATTTTGCTGACTGCTTCTAGGGGCAGTCAAGCAAAAGATTCAAAGCATTGGAAGTGACATCGAGGCAATAGAACAGCACCGATTATTGATGGTGAAAACCGTTAGTTCAACCGGAGGAGGTGTCATTCAAGACCATTGTCTGCAACAGAGTTTCCAGCTGGACATGCCTGACACGTCTTTTGTCACAAAGGGGTTAAACCCCACACAATGTATTCTATTCCAGCAGCACAGGAAGTGATTAAATGAAACAAAACTTTAAATGCTTAGTGTCTAAATAATCAGTGCTGCCGCACCTGCAGTAAACATACAGAGTAATCACTGAGGAGGGCTTGAGTTAAATATTAGAAAGGTGATTTATGCAGAATGCCTGCATCAAATCACACTATAAAAAGCCTATTCACTATACAAGTAGTAATCTTCAACTTGCACCAAAGTGATTTTGGGGATTAGACTGTCCTGTTAAGGCCAGAAGCAAAAATATACAAATATATGAACACTTAATTCTGTACAATAGAATCCGGTGATCATTTTCATACTAGACCGACCCATATGTCTATACAGAAGCAAAGATGTGTTTTTCTTTTTTCTTATTAAACCCCCCCCCCACAGAGTTTACAAATGTAGGTCAAATAAAAAATGTGACTCCCAAGAGAAATAGAGAGTCAGGAAAATCCAATTCAATAAAGATGTTAAATTAAAGTTGAATGCCTTAAATAAATTCATTAAAATAGTGTCTGATTATAATATGCAATATAATATTGTGCATGCACAAGGTGCGAGACATGATGACTGTGGTTAATGCAATAAATGTTGAAGAAAATAAACACATTTTCACAACTCATTCTCTTAGTCATCCAGAATGATTATATCCACCATACTAGGGCTTTGTGATTTCTGCAAACACGTAATTTGTAATTTATTACATAGCGTAATGGAAAATCCCCCTGGGGAGAAGAGATTTAGTGTACTGGAAATGTGTAAGCAATTAGTGAGTATTCCATTAGGTTTGTAGTAAATACATTTAATTATATATATATATATATATATATATATATATATATATATATATATATATATATGTATATATATATATATATATATATAGATATAGAGATATATAGATATAGAGATATATAGATAGAGATATATATATAGATAGATATACTGCTGGTGCAAATATTTTAACACATTATGTGCAGGTATTTATAATGTATAAACAGCTCTATCTTTCTTATCACTGTGTAACCATATCAAATACCTATTTCTAACATTCATGCCATATAGGTCCCTAAACAGTTAATCAGTGTCTTGCATGTCCCCAAACAGCTTGACAGCGGCTTATTTGTCCCCAAACAGCATTGCAAATAACATAAATCCCCCAGTCTCCCTGGTGTCTAGTAGTGGCATCAGAAAGATGTCTGTGCACAGATTACAGTTGAGGCTGCCAGACACCTTCCGTGGGTCTTGTTGGAATGCTGGGGAGTCACATGACCCGCCAGAAGTGCAGCTGGAGGATGTTAAAATTGGTTCATTTTAATAAGATAACTCTGCCACTTTAGGATGTATAAGAATACCCAGGCATATAAGTATGTGGATTTTTCCAAAATCCAAGACACAATAAGTAGGCCAGTGTCACCTCCTTTCTCGAAAAAAAAAAAGAAAATCATCTAGAACATGAGAGTTGAGTCAAAGCATTTGCATTAGATAAAGCATCACTCACTCAGGAACTATATTATAGTTCTGCAAACCAGTATATTTTCCTCGTAGACACATACACACCTCATACACTCTAGAAATGGACTAAACATATTTTTCATGTGACCATACCTGACCTCTAGCTTGCAGAAACACATATTTAATCATCAAATAATCAGAGTTACAATCAAAAAAACAAATGTTACTAATGTATATTGCAGGATGCCTGTGATATTAATAGTACTAGTCTTGATATTTAATGGTCTAGTATGTTTTAGTCTCTGTGATTACGAGCAATTCAGCTAAGAATAAGTGTTTAAAATGTTCCCATAAATTACATGTGATTATGTAGCATATGGAATAAACGTTTATGATTGACACTCCAAACTTTGCTTCAATTAGAATTCCATCATGACCTTAGATCCACATTAAACATTTTAAAGTTCAAACCATACGAGAAATTGTTTCCTCCTTTGCCCTATAATGTGTATTTACTTTGTGTATGGACTTGTAAAGGGAACAACATGATTACAAAATAAAAATACAGCCTGACACTGAAAAAATTTGCATTACTGACATTATTCACAAAAGGATAGATCAGATAATATCTTCAAATTAGCAACTGGTCAAAGTGAACTCAAGACACGAGTGACCATAATCATTCTAACAATAGAATTCTACATTCTATTTCTACAAAATTTCAGTTGTTAGAAATCAGGTATATTACACATTTGACAATTGTCCTACACATTGTGTGAAATACTGGATATTGTCTCTAAATATAGGATGTATCAGAATAACTTATCTTTGCTATAATAACACCCTTAAACCAATGATGCATTTGGTAAAAAAGAGGTTTCTGGAGACAGGTCTTCTGAATACAAAATGTAGCTTACTTAGGTTTCAGAGAGAATGTTCTTTTGGAGATCATTTTCATTTAAAATTGTAGAGAGATCTTTCACAAAAAGAAATTGTTCAACTGGAAAGGGAAAAGGTCTTGGCCATTGACCAACATATACCAATGCAACGTATCCTCAATTCTGTCTAAAAAAAAGAAACTTAATTGAATATCGTGAATAAAAAGCAAAAACAAGCTGGTACTGGTAGCTAGTACTTCCTGAAACTTGGAATAACCTTCAAGTGAAGGTAGTAACGACTAATATTGTGAAGAAATAGTGGAATGGTGGAATAGTGGAACAGGATCTGAGCTTTCATTATGAGCATACTAGTTGCAGACTAGTTAAGCCAATTGGTTCTTTTCAGCCATTCAAATCTATTGGGTCTATTCACAAAAATTAAAGACTGGAGGTCAAGATGAGTACTGATCTCAACCTCCAGACTTGAACTGATTTGCTATTCTCTCTCACGAATGCCTCATCTCAACCTCGTAAAATGGTATTCACTAACTGAGGTATGGCGAGGAGGTCAACTTCATCATCAAACTCGACCTCCAAGATATGATGCGTTTCATTTTGCCTTCCATAGGTTATAATGGGAGGTAAATTCATTGAATTCAAAAATAAAATAAGTCAAATTCACCATCTGAATTTAGAGGTTGAGTTTTACGCATTTAGAATCTTCCGCATTGAAAGTAATGGGCGACAAAATCATTGAACGTTTTTTCTCCCAAGTCAAACTGGCCTCTCGAGATGTTGATGAATACCAGTTCTTAATGGCGATATGGGAGGTTGACTTTGACTTCGACGAGTCATGGCGAGGGTCTGAACTTGGATAAAAGTGAATCATAGAGGAGGTTGAGTTTGGAGGTCAAATTTGAAAATAAATGTCAACCTCCAAACTTGACCTTCTCAACCTAATCTCAAATGTTTGTGAACAAACCCATATGTTCCTATCTCAAGAGCAAATCTGAGGCATTGTTCTGAAAAGTATCATTCTCTTGATGCCCATAGCTCAGTGATGACTAATGTTGGCTCTGTAGATGTTTCGGAAATACAAAACCCATGATGCTCAGTTACCCTCAACCTAAGAATCTTCAGATACGTACTTCTCAAAGATTTACAGTGCAGGGGTTAGGCACTGTCATAGATTTGTACTCTTTTTTTGTAATTCAAGGTAAATTCACCTAGAATTAGTCTTTATATCAAATCATAATTATATCAACTACATTTAAAAATGTATACCGTATATACTCGAGTATAAGCCGACCCGAATATAAGCCGAGGCACCTAATTTTAACACAAAGAACTGGGAAAAAATATTGACTCAAATATAAGCCTAGGGTGGAAAATGCGGCAGCTACTGGTAAATATTGCCCCCAATATGCCATTTAATATGCCAGGCTATTGCCCCAATATGCCAGGATATTGCCCCCAATATGCCAGGATATTGCCCCCAATATGCCAGGATATTGCCCCAATATGCCAGGATATTGCCCCAATATGCCAGGATATTGCCCCCAATATGCCAGGATATTGCCCCTTACTATTCTCGTTATGCCACCCTCCTCCCCCAGACCCCAGCACTTACCTCGTTCCTGCTCTGTCCCACGGTGCTCTGAAGCTGCGTGGCTGTGAGGGAAGCGTTGTGAGCTTCCCTCCAGCCGCGCGGTCAATAAAGTTTGTTTAAAAAAAACACACTTTGTTGACCGCGCGACCGGAGGGAAGCTCACAACGCTTCCCTCACAGCCACGCAGCTTCAGAGCACCGGCGGACAGAGCAGGAACGAGGTAAGTTTTAGATTTTTTTTTTTTTCAGCGACTGACTCGAGTATAAGCCGAGGGGGGCATTTTTCAGCACAAAAATTGTGCTGAAAAACTCGGCTTATACTCGAGTATCTACGGTATATCGTAGTACCAGGGTTTGAATGTGGAAAAACTAAAACCCTCTTCTTTTTCATGCTCTTATTTGAATTACAGGAAAATGCATACACCAAAATTTAACAGCTTGATTATCTTAATTGCCATTTTACTCTCTTTCTTGTTAATTACACTTTATGAACATCAATAGTCATTGAGTAAAATCTGGTCATGTACTTAATTGCAGTTTCACAAATGCACCCCTAAATCTGATCCATATTAGCTGCAAACACATTGGCATGTATAAATCTGTCTCTGTAATAATTATCTTTTGCAGGCATAATTTTAGATTAAAAACGGAAGCAATGTGTTTAAGGGATGACACTTTCACATGTTTGGTGTGCTAACATCTTATGATTGCCATAGAGAGAAATTTACATAAAGATGACAGCCTCAAGGCTTGTCTTAGTTCAAATAAATCAACATTATACTCCAGATCTAAAAGATGATGCTGTAGGTATCAGTTGCCACAAATTAGTGGAAGGCAAAAAAAAAAATGGCTATCATTTTCCTCTCACTTTAAATTCACCCCATGGGTGGTCCAAGAGTCATTTTATTTTTTGCTTTCCTGGATAACCTCACTCATGAGGCTTCCAAGAAAGCTACAATGGCACTAAGCACAACAAAAACACAGCAATTGTGCTGTTTGAAAGGCATACATGTAAGGGTATTGTTGTGAAGGGTTTAAAATGTAATGCAGATTTTCTACATTTTGGAAACAATCTTATTATAGGTTTTATGTATACTTTTTACTAATACCTGTTCCAAAATGTTTAGAAGTAAAACTAAACATGATCTCGTGGTAGACTATTTTGTGGCAGCTGGTACCTTCAGCATCATCTTCAGTATCTATAGTATCTGACAAAGGGGAGTTATTGACAGGTCAGTGATTATGTCCTGGCCCTTTACTTTAAAGTAAAGACCTGCAGTAGCTTAGAGAGGTTGCCTGAGCCATTGCAGTGAGGATTTTGATAAACCCAGGGCTTATCGCAATTCACTGCTATCCTCCGCCCAAGTTTGGGGTGGATGGATGGAGTGAGTTGATCTTGGTTGCCTCAACAGTTAGGCAGGCCAGACTCAACAAATATGTTTAGTATTTATTGATGTGATCATTGTGAAAATTAATCACATTGGTCACATGCATTCCTAATATAATCTAAGGACATTGATAGCTAGGTGATATTGGCTTTAATTTGTACTCATGTTCTAGCTTTTTATTGTAGCAATACAGCATAGTATTGTTGAACATATCCATCTACACACCCAAGACAGGTCAACAAAGTCCAACAAACAAAGTTCTTGGAGTGCTGACTCGACTTTGTTGACTTTTTTCCCACAGATCTCCCCTGAGTGCAGTGCTATCACAATGGCAAGGGATTATGGGTAGGTATTCACATTTATTACTAGGATCTTGAGGTATGTACACAGTGTTGAAGAGAGACAGCCTTTCTGACAAAGCCCATAGTGGGTTGATTTCTGCAAGTTAGGCTTGGGTTATTAACTGAATCACACACACATTATTGCTTATAGTGTTAAAAGAACAATGGGAAAGCCCTCCACTGAATAATCAGTAGGAGTCAATAGAACATTGCTTTTACTCTGTTAAACATTGATTTTATTTCGTAAGTTGAATCAAAGAGAAAAAAGAAGAATGTGCATAGGAAGGACCTTTACAATTTGGTTACAATATTCTTTTGTCTTGTACAGTGAGGACTATGTTTTTCTGAGTGCACTCTATTCACTTGCTACACTGTCAACCCTATTGACCCAGTGGTGCTATACACTGGCTAATACATTCAACTAAAATATACAAATAACATGTGGATGAAGATGGCATAAAGACATAACTAATGATACCCGCTGTGAAAAACACATATTCTGGAATTAGATTTCAGCAGTCCATCTGTCCCTGGCCAGAAATAGCTTGGATTTTAAGTTGCAGCATGCAATTATTATTTGTTATTTGACAATAATATGTTTATCAAAATACCTACAAATGGGTTTACTGAACTCATTAATTCAGCTTTATTTTTCTGCTTTTAAGTTCAATTACACGTGTCTCCCTTGTGAAATGTGCTAATATTTTTTTGTGTTTTTAAAAGTTTGGTCAACATATCATTAATGAAATCAAAGGGGGCATCTTATCATTTTGGAGATATATCATTTCAATTTGTGGTTTTCAATTAATCCTTGCCAAATGGCAATTGCTAAAGAGACTTCATCAACTACATGATGTTCATATTGTAAGAGTAGAGAATTAAAAAAAAAACAAATCAGCAAAAATGGTCTATATATTGTATATGAAAAATGTCTCCAGTTTATAAATAAATTGGAAGTCAAAAAATAAGAGAAAACCTAAGTAGGTCTATAGGGGTAGCACAAATCTCAGTCAACAACAGTTTATATGCTACTACATTAACGGTGTGCAAACTCACACTTAATGATTATCTACATAAATATATAAAAAAGTAGTGCAAAGCACTCTCCAAGTTATAAGAAAAAAATGTACACATAGGAGCAATACCCTTCAGCTAAACAGTACCAAGTACCAATATAAAGTGCCCCAACAATATCCTGTCCACATTATAAAATAGGATCAGGCAATTGATAACACAACTGGATACGTATGATGTTAGTAGCAAACACATTTGGCTTGTCCAGAAGCGGGATGTTACAAGAGCAGCAATATACTGAACTAATGCAAGTCACATATACTGTTAGTAAAAAAAAACATGCTTGGCATGTCCAGAAATGAGATATTTCTGGTGCAGCAATAAACTGGACTATTGCAAGTGAAAAACCACATAGTTGGTAAATGTTAGTACCACATACTGCTTGACCAAGACATATCCAGGAATCCAGATGATGATTGGATAGGAAGGTCAAAATTAGAAATCCAGAAGAATAATAAGGCAGTCAGGTAAGTATCTCCAATTCACGGACACTGATCCACTGAACTTATTGATAGTAGGCAAGCATCCCCTCCAGGTTAGAAAAGCGATATCACAGAAGAAAGCACAGCAATCACGGTATTTTGTAAATCGGTGTATCGTGGTTTAATCTTCAGGGAAAAATATACAGCAAACTGTGGGCAAAAAGGAAAGCCAAAACTGATTCAAATCACTGCATGACGCGTTTCACGCACTAGGTGCTTAATCATATGCTCACCTCCAAGTTACCAGTCTGAAAATAGACTGGCTATACCTCCAAATGTTCCAAATGCTGAACTCACCCCACCACAACCTATAACAGCTGCCCATGGTAATTGGGAAATGTTCGCGAGATGTAAAAAGCGTTGGTTATAACTTTTCTTCCAGAAGCCATAATGGTGAAATGGGCATTGGTTATAACCTTTATCCGTAAACCATAATGGAGAAATGAGCATTGGTTATAACCTGTATTCTAGAACCCATAATGGTGAAATGGGCATAGGTAATAACCTTTATCCATAAACCATAATGGAGAAATGAGCATTGGTTATAACCTGTTTTCTAGAACCCATAATGGTGAAATGGGCATTGGTTATAACCTTTATCCGTAAACCATAATGGAGAAATGAGCATTGGTTATAACCTGTATTCTAGAACCCATAATGGTGAAATGGGCATTGGTTATAACCTTTATCCGTAAACCATAATGGAGAAATGAGCATTGGTTATAACCTGTATTCTAGAACCCATAATGGTGAAATGGGCATTGGTTATAACCTTTCTTCCAGAAGCCATAATGGAGAAATGGGTGTTGGTTGTAACCTTTCTTCCAGAATCCATAATGGAGAAATGAGCATTGGTTATAACCTTTCTTCCAGAATCCATAATGGAGAAATGAACATTGGTTATAACCTTTCTTCCAGAAGTCATAATGGAGAAATGGGCATTGGTTATAACCTTTCTTCCAGAAGTCATAATGGAGAAATGGGCATTGGTTATAACCTTTCTTCCAGAAGTCATAATGGAGAAATGGGCATTGGTTGTAATCTTTTTACCCAATTATGCAGTTTGAAGCATATCTATGGATAAGACAGGCGTAGCCCTAGAGATTTGTACTTGGTGCTTTTTACATCTCATGACAATTCACCTATTACCATGAGCAGCTGTTATAGGCTATGATGGGGTGAGTTTAGCATTTGGACCAATCAGAAGAATATCCAGTCTTTTTGCAGATCGGTAACTTGGAGGTGATGCTTTCCTACTATTGAAAGGGCCAGTGAATTGTGAACCGTAGTCCGAATATTCTATAGCCCTGTCCAGGGGATTTGTGCTCCCTGGAGCTCTTGTGATCCACTGATACACATGTAAAATTTCCGAGCTCTTAGAAAATATAGATACCAGAGGTAGGAAAGATTTGGGTCTAAAATAAGGACTGTTCCTCCTAAATAGCGACACATGAGAGGTATATATGTCATGAAAGTAAATGCAACATGCACTCAATACTTACTTATTTTATCAAGATTCTGGGCATCTTACACCCGCTTCACCCTTCTACCACCTCACAAGTGAGCCATTTCAAATTGACTAGTTTTGTTATTTTCATTGGGTTTGTAATGTTAAGATGAAACTCCTTTAACAACTAAATAAAACCTTGAGTGTAAGTTTTCAAGCCCAATGCTTACGTACCTTCCTTAGGAAGGAGAGCAAGAAGAACACAAAACTCAATATTATACATACACCGTTTAAATGTTAGCTATTATTATCATCACATCTAGGTGGAGGAAAGACTTATCAGGGAGGATATGATAGAAACATTTAAATACATAAAGGGAATCAAAACGGTAAAGGAGGAGAGTTTATTTGAAAGAAGAAAAACTGTCACAACACGAGAGTATAGTCTTAAATTAGAATGGAAAGGGTTTAAAAGTAATATCAGTAAGTATGAAACACATGAAACAGCCTCACAGCAGAAGTAATATAGGTTAATAAAGTGAAGGAGTCTAAGCATGCGTAGGATAAGCATAAGGCTATCCTAGATATAAGATAAGGTCAGGGAGTCATTTAAGAAAATTGGGCAGACTAGAAAGGTTCTTATCAGCCGACACATTGTATGTTTCTATGAATCTTCACCCACCTTTGGAAAACCACAAGTATCTGTACAGAACAAGCTAAGCAATGATTGTGTATATTACTAAACATTAGAATAGTGCTATAATGTGCACAATGGAATTAAATATATTTTTAACATCTGCCCTCATGGCTTTTTAAGAAAATTCTGTCACTGAGTACAAACGGTTTATGCCTTTTTTATGACTCTAGATATCTTGATTCATAGCATGCATCGAGGTTTACGCTGTGTTATTTTTTTTTTTGTGATGTTTGTAATTATCAATCTGCTGCCAGATTTTCTGTGTGTTACTTGGTATTTTTATTCATTTATTCACTGTACCTACACTTCCATGCAACACAATCCAGATTCCTCCAGGGAATATCAGCAGATTGGTGTCATATGTTATCTGATCTCGTTTAAGTTTAATTCTTACACATTACATAATAATTGTAAAAAAGAAAAAAAAGAAAAAAAAACGACACTATATCTGCTCAAAATTACAGCGCCAACATAGTATGGGAATATAAATGTTAAACATACATATATGTGGTCTGTTCACTAACAGTTTCAAACATAATGCCCAAAATTGTTCAGTTGGAAAAATGTACCTATACATACCGAATATCCTTATATTTCCAGCTCGGCTATTTTAGCCTCATTTTTTCAATACTTTTGTCCATTATCTATAGTTGAGGATTCAGTAAATAGAATAATCAAGATTGACCGTGGAATGGAATTTCCTGTATCTCTAGTGATGTCATCAGACAATGGGCAGCCATTTTATCTAATGCTGGAGAACCAAACAATAGAATTGATAAATACAGCACATAATTAAAAACAGGCATAGGGTAGTAGTTATACATCTATCTTTGACAAAAGACAGGCCATGTCCCAAATATGGCCTGATGGTGCGAAGGAGGAGAGACTTTGTGGACCAAACTATTTTTAGCTGCCATTAAATTCTACATTGCTCTGCTCTATCTGAAACCTTTATTAAGAGACATATAAGGAATCCTGATAATTGGCACTGTTTCAGCTGCAGCAATATTTACCTAATAATGTACAACTAAGAAATCATAATAAAATGGGCATCCGAATCTGGGGATGGAGGGGAATACACAAATAACAGGCACTGGGTTGAAATGTTATTGTATTATATAGTATTGTTATATGTCATTAAATATCTGATAAGATAGTTGAGTGGACCTAGGTTGAACCTATTCAGTCCTCAATAATCTGCATTTCATCCATCTGAGGTAGATCAAGACGGATACCATTAAAGTGGGTAATGTTAACAGGATGTACTTGATAATTTGAAAATATCCCAGGTGGTTAGACACTTATTTTTAATTATTATAAAACAAGCCTTTGCTTGTCAAAATACAGAATAATTGTTATTGTTATTTTTGGGCTCTATCTACCACTTAATTTGTAGAATATGTGCCAAACCATAAATCTATTTTTTATACTATAGTTTATATATCACTTTTTGTACCATATATATGTATACAAGAAAAGAGGGTTCAATACGATACCTTGGTTAAAGCATTTCTATTTAAAATGTCTATATGTAATGCATTCTTTCAAATAAACATCATTTAATATTTTTTGATGACAGCTGTCCTTTAATAAGAATAAGAATATTATTACCACAGCTGTTTTACTCTCAACCAGAAACCGTTTGACTTGCGAAATGTAAACAGGTACAACAAACCAACATTTGTTATAAACATGGGAAGAAGGAATAAAAAAAAATGTGTGTGTAAGAAGGCAGATAATTAATATACTTGTCTAAAATAAGTGCTTGCTTGTTGTCGGAATGTTTGGCAATAAATCATGTACGAGATCAAAATGTCACTTCTCAAGACTGAAAAAATATTCCATAGCTGCCTTGTTTTATTAGCAAGTATTGCAATATTAAAATTTTTGACATTAGTGCGGAATGAATTTGCTACTCCTGTTACAAATTGGCCCAAGAGTTATCCCTGTTAGGTGTTTCCCTTAGCCGTATAAAAATATTAATAATTAATTTAGAAGATTGTAATGGTGCTATCAGAGATGACAGCCCTGTTGAAAATTTCAGCTAGTCGTCTGACTGCACACAATGTATATTTTAAGTCGTACTGCCTAGATGGGCTAGGAAACACAAAAAAAAAATGCATGGTTTAAAAATATTGTTCTCACCAATCAGCACTATTGAGAAGATTAACTAGGTCTAAGTTTCCATGACAACCAATGTATCATTATACATGACCAATCCACCTTTTCAATCAAGAGCTATTCTTTGAAAATTACCAAAAGCTAAAGCATAAAATATGCAAAAAAAGGAAGACAGTTCAGCTATTTTCCATTTCCCCGTAAAGAATACATCTGAATGTTTAATTTCTCGAGTTTCTAAATCGAGACGTGTTTTAAAAATTGAAAAGCACAGATTTTTCGTCAGCAAATGCGATTGCATTAAGACATACGTTTTTTTCCCCCCCCTTTCTAAAATGAGTTAGAGACAAAGTTTGTACTCGAGAATTTGCTTTCTGTGCAATTTAAATGTTGTTTGTTGAATTTCCAGATGCATTAGATGCGCAGGGCAGCAAACCCTTACATAATTAATAACTTAATTTACGACAAAGGTGTACCACAATTAACACCAAAAAATACACTTTATAATACACTATGTTCTCATTTCATTATTATAACTGCTGGCATTATTTGTCGATATCCATTTTTAATGTGTTTGTCTAGCAAGTAGAGAGTAGTGTTGAGTGATGCATAATGAAAAGTATTAAACAAAAAAATGAAAGCCTTCTCAAAAATACACAATATAAACATTCTACTACCTGCTGATTTTATAGTTTTTTGGAAAGGCCTCTACATCATGGGGCTTGGGTTTACATTTGGCTTTCAAACCTGGTAAGCACTTTTTTGACCTTTAATGTAAATAAATAACATCATAAACAGTAAGTGTAGAGTCATGGGTGCTTTAATGTGTATAGTGCTGCAAAGACCTAAGAACAAACATATTAGTGTGAATTGCTGCGGATTTTAAATGAGAACAGGTAGAATGAGAAAGCAACTCAAAAACACATAATGCTCTACATTGCTATCGAAAAGCCAAAAGTCGGCAAATTAGTACATAGCAAACGGAACATCTCACCTCCAAAATGCTCTATGTAAAACCCTGTACCTTGTGTGTTTCAGAGTTCATCAGGATATGCCAGGGATGTTAACCTATGAACTGCATCAGTCAGCCTTTGGATGGTCGCTTGGGTAAGAGGAGGGGGTCAAGATCGGGACTGAGGCTGAGGCCTGGAGACCCTTTGCACCCATTGTGTTCGACCAAATATCATGCACCGCAGGTTAAGCCTGTGGTGTGCAAACAGGGCAACCATGCAGCCTGCTAGATGGAGGGACCCAGGAGAGGGAAAATGTGTAAAAAAAAAAAAGGCAAAAATGGCTAATGTGGAGTTTGTTCAATTTTTGGTTTTGGGGCATACTAAGTAGCATCTATTCTTAAGACATGGAAGCTATATGAGGAGTGTATTTCATAAATAAAATGGTCATTAAGTGTATTAAATAAATATGATATGATTTGAATACAATCAAATGAATATTTCAATATATATTGAATTAGAATTTTAGTTAGTATAAGGAAAATGGTTTCAGAATAATGGTATAGCACACAGATGTACAATGGAAAGGTCTTGAACATTCATATGATATTGGTTTAATACATTGCGAGTTCTAATAACATTTCCAAGAGGAAATTTCACAAAACTGGAAGCTAGCAAGGCTATTATTTGATAATGAATTAATGAAGTTTATTCTGGTCATTTACTTACTGGCAGTATCCACAGGAGCAGATTTCAGCATGTAGCCTCATTATGCAGAACACATCTCTCATCCATCAGGTATTTCGAGGTAGACAGATAGATATCTGGCAACATATTTATAAATGAGAGAGTTCAGTGAAAAGGGCTCGGACACAAGTAGTTTAACCCCTTAAGGACAGAGCCTTTGAAACATTTTTGTCCTTTCTGGACAATGGCTATTTTAACATTTCTGTGCTGTTTGTGTTTAGCAGTAATTTTCTTCTTTGTCATTTGCTGTACCCACACATATTATATATTGTTTTTATCGGGACAAGAAGGGCTTTCTATGGATGCCATCTTTTTGATCATATCTTATCATATTATTAAAAAAAATAATAAAATATGGTAAAAAAAAAAAATACACAAATTTCTTTGTTTTTATTTGAAACAACTTCTCCTCATCGACAATAGCGAACGAAAAAACATGCTAAATAGATTCTACTATTTCTCCTGAGTACAGGGATACCACCCATGCATAGGTTTGTTGGGTTGTTTGGGGGCTAAAATGCCAAATTTATGAGGTGCAGTTTTTTGTTTTCCAACTTGAAATTTTTACATGCAGACAGCCTGCACCCATGTCCCATTTGGGACATATTTGAAGCCAGCTAGTGTATTTTACCCCATCAACCCATATATTTTTTAAAAGAAGACACCTTAGGCTATCTCAAATGGTGGTATTTTTACACTTTCCATGCACTAATTCTACCACCAGCCTTTGTCAAACTTTGTGGTAGTAATTTTTTTGTGTTTTTTTTTCACAAACCTTGTACTTCAGACATGAATTCACAGATTTTGGTATGTGTCACTGCCAAATAACACCCTAATAAGTGTTCAGTAACATCTCTTGAGTACAGGGATACCACCCATGCATAGGTTTGTTGGGTTGTTTGGGGGGTAAAAGGCCAAATTTGGTAGGTGCAGTTTTTGGTTTTCCAAATTAAAATTTTGACATGCAGACCACCTGCACCCATGCATGTCCCATTTGGGACATATTTGAAACCAGCCAGTGTATTTTACCCCATCAACCCATATATTTTTTTAAATTAGACACCCTACGCTATTTCAAATGGTGGTATTTTAACACTTTCCATGCACTAATTCTACCACCAGCCTTTGTCAAAGTTTGTGGTAGTAATTTTTGTGTGTTTTTTTTTCACAAATATTGTATTTTAGACATAAATTCACAGATTTTGGTATGTGTCACTGCCAAACAATAACCCAATATGTGTTCAACAACATATCCTGAGTACAGGGATACCACCCATGCATGGGTTGTTGGGTTGTTTGGGGGCTAAAGGGCCACATTGTGAAGGTGCGCATTTTCAACTTGGAATATTGACGTGTAGTCAGCCTGAGCCCATCTTTCATTTGGGACTTTTTTTTAAGTAGGACAGTGTATTTTACCCCAAAAAGTATATATTTTGTAAAAGTAGACACCCTAGGCTATTTTAAATGGTGTTATTTTAACACTTTCCATGCACCAATTCTACCACCAGCCTTTGTCAAAGTTTGTGGTAGTCATTTTATTGTGTATTTTTTCCCACATACATTGCACTTTAGACACAAATTCACATATTTCGGTATGTGTCACTGACAAACAATACCACAATATATGTTCAGCAACATCTCCCGAGCACAGGGATACCACCCATGCATAGCTTTATCAGCTTTGTTAGGGGTTGAAAGGCTACATTTGAGAGGTGCGCTTTTTGATTTTCAAACTTGGAATTTGAACATGTAGAGCAAGGAAGGGATTAATAGCTCTTATAAGAGCCTTTGTAGTACTGTACAAAAATATTAACCCCTAAAAATGCACAGACAAGAATAAATGTTCAGCTGTGCAGTGATCAGTGGCAGGGAAGGGGTTAATACACTACACTATACAAAAGGTATGGCTTTATTAAAAGCCCTTGGGACTCACAATTTATTAACATTTTATTTAATTTATTACAATTTAAAAATTATGTTATACAGATCTGTCTCTTTCCCTCACTAAAACTCAAGTGAGGAGAGGGAGGCCGATCCATATGGGTCAGAACAATATTTACGAACCAGACGAATGGTGATGCTCATCTGAGAAATCACCAAACCACCTTTGCCACTGATCGGCTGTTACTGATCGCTATACACGCGTTCAGACAGCTTCAAAAGGAATACACGTAATCCCCTAGTGGGTATAATTAACCCCTAGTGAGTCTGACCAAAAAAATGCTGATAGCAAAAAAAAATCCTTCGGCGACTAGATTGCTCCATATGCGCTGCTTAGGCAGTGACCATATGCACTGCTTAGGCAGTGACCATATGTGCTGCTTAGGAAGTGATATACGGCAAGGAAGGGGTTAATAGCTCTTAAAAGAGCCTTTGATATACTGTAATAAATCAAAGTAAAAAAAATAACCCCTAAAAAAATGCACAGACAGCAAAAAATGTGCTGCTGTGTAAGATCACTGCGTACACAGCGATCAATTGCAGGGAAGGGGTTAAATACTGGAAACGGCTTTTATAAAAGCCTTTGTGTCTCAATTCTATTAAATATATTATAATTAAAAACTTACATTATACAGCTCTGTCTCCCTCCCTCACTAAAACTCAAGTGAGAGGGAGGCAGATCTACACGGGTCAGATCAAATATTTACACATATTGATCTAACCAGACGAATGGTGATGCTCATCTGAGCAAACGCCAACCCGCCATTGTCACTTATCAGCTGTTACTGATCGCTATACATGCGCTCAGAGAGCTAAAAAATTTTTTTTACGTTAAACGTACTCCCCTAGCGGGTATAATTAACACGTGACGGGTGTAATAAAAAAGTTTTAAAAAAATTAAAAATGCTTCTGCAGCAAGATTGCTGCATTTGCGTCAGATCGCTGATTAGGCAGTGATCTACGGCAAGAAAGGGGTTAATCTCTCTTAAAAGAGGTTTTTTTATACTGTAATGAATTACAGTAATAAAAAATAACCCCTAAAAAATGCACAGACAGCAAAAAATGTGCTGCTGTGTATGATCACTGCGTACACAGCGATCAATGGCAGGGAAGGGGTTAAATGGCTTTTATAAAAGCCCTTGGTGTTTAAAATTTTATTAAATATTTTTTTTATTATTTTATTTTATTTTTTTACTTGATCTGATCTGTCTCTCTCCCTTACTAAAAGTAGTAAGGTGAGGGAGGCAGATCAATACTTGTCAAAGGCAATATTTTGTAATATTGCCTTTGACAGTATGGTAAGTGCTCATCAGAGCACTTACCATACATGCCTGCACACAGATCACATAGATCTGTTGTGCCGGCATCGATTGGCTCCCCCTAGAGCATCGGAAGGGAAATACTTTCACTTCCGATGCTCTTGCCATTAGAAGGGAAGCGCTGCCTGTACAGGCAGCGTTCCCTTCTACTGAGCCGATGGGGTCGCTCAGGAGATCGACCACCATCGGTTCTGGGGCAGCCTGGAGGTGTTGTTAAGTGCCTCGCTAGCGAGGCACTTTAACAACACCGGAGATGCTTAGAAAGAGAACGATCATTCGCTTTCTAAGCACATGTGTGCAGGGGAGCAGCCATTTTTAAATGGCTGCTACGATCACTCCGTGGAGTGATCGTAGCGCGCCCCTGTACATTTGGGGGGTGTTGCACAATGCCTCTACCTAGAGGCATTGTAGCAACACCGTTAGAGTAAAGAAAGTGACCGCTGGTCGCTTTCTTTACTCCATTTAGTGCATGACGTGCCAGGCACGTCACCTGTTGGCAAGTCCTCGATTTGCCGTGACGTGCCTGGCACGTCATCTGTCGTTAAGGGGTTAAAAGGAATTCAAACTACTTGTGTCCGCAAGAAAAACTCTGTAAACCTCAACATTCAAACTACTTGTGTCCGCAAGAAAAACTCTGTAAACCTCAACATTGCTTATGCTGTGAAGGTAGAAACTAAATAGCTATATGTTGTCACAGTTACATGCAGAAAATAAAATAAGCAAAGTACATGTTTTAAATGTGTCAGGTGTCTCTGCTTATGGCATCATGCTCTGACTTATAATGCAAATTACACGTTTCCCACTGAATCAAGCCACAGGTGATGTCATAGACAGGATACACCACAGACATATTTGTATCTTATGTTATCCATTTGCTTGCAGCAGGCTAACAAGATGTATGGATCATTTGTCATTTTTTTTTATTCTCTACATTTACAGTATAAGCAATATTTCTAATTAACTTTAAATACTGCTCTGAAAATAAACGACATGTTTAACGCATTTTAAAGTTGAGTAATCGTACAGAATGTACGTTTTCACAAAAATTGTACATTGTGTACCAAAATCTTACAAATATCAGATTGCTACTGATCCTCCCACTCAACTCTCCAGGAAAAAAAAAAAAACAACAACATATAAGGATTTCAAAAATGCCAAATGATAACATCTTTTATCAAGTGTTTAGTTCGTGCAGTGCTATAAATATCAAATTCTTATTAATATATTTTTCTCCTATGGGTGTACATACAGTGCAGGCATCAATGCCTTTGTACTTCACAGTTTATAAGGACCATGAATCGTTTTTTTTAGAATCCAGAAAGACATTTATTTGAACCAGGAAAATACACTTACTGGACATAAAACCCACATGTCTATTTTTATTTTCGTTTGCTGAAAAAAAGCATTCAACCACAAAAAGAAAATAAAAAAAAGCATTCAACCCCCAAAAGAAAATAAAAAAAAAGCATTTAACCACCAAAAGAAAATAAAAAAAAAAGCATTCAACTGCCAAAAGAAAAAGAAAATCATTCAACCACCGAAAGAAAAAGAAAAAAACAAGAAAAAGCAAATAAATCTTTAGGGAAGCTTCTATATTTTATTGCTTTTAGATTGCAAAGGAGGAATGTTGTTTGATGTAGATTTAGTCCACGCGAATTTAAAGCCTACGTTTTTAAAAGGCGGTGTTGTCACCTCAGGTGTCTGAACTTCATGTTCAGTACATGCCGGCATTCAAAATCAAATGAGGTAATTATCATTATATAACAATTGTGAGAGACCCTTACAAAAACAAGCTTTTCGACTGATCTGTTATACTTAGCAGGCTCAGACAGCTTGCTTATTGTTCATAACACAGTATGAGCTAACAAACACGCAGCTTGTAGCTTCTACAGAGTGGACTTCAAGCAAAAAAAACACATCACATAGATACTTTTAAGCCTCATTGTACCATAGTGGTTGATGTTTTTTTTTTTTTACTTTTGTTATTATTTATTCAATAATATTTGCCGTGAAATAGATTTCTCTGCAGGCATTGGATTTTGGTGAGCTAAAAAAAAATAAAAAAAAAATAGGAGGTTGACAGAAACATTTTTGCAGGGATGAAGACACAACTATTTTAATTACTTTGCTTAAAGAAGACTTTTTTTTTTAAACAAAAAATTCCATTACTTATTTTACCGTGTTTCATGGTTGGAGGCAGTACAGAAGGTATCTATTCATCACTTGTTTCTCTCTCTGTCAAGTAGCAAAGTGGAACATCTGCTAGAAAAAAAAAAAAAAATTAAATCAAAACTATTTTATTATATTCTATCTCTGAAATGTGACTAAATGAGTGGAACCTGCAATATGCTGCAAGGCCATCACTACATGTGCTAATACATACTAGTATTGCTAGTTTTCTTATTCGTGCTAAGATATATTGTAGTGTTGTACAAGGGGTGCCCAGAACAACAAATAATGTGTTAAATAATAATACATCAGCTATGAATGCCTAATCCCTTGTCAGTTCACTTATAGTGAATAGCCCCCATAGGGAGGCAGGTGCAACTGGATGACTAGGCCCATGTGCGTATGTGGGGCAAGTGTGGTTGGCTGTCACAGTGACTGGGGGGTGGTTGTTTCAAAGTTATATAATGTGATGTTTCTCAACCCTCCTTCCTTTTCACTAATGGGTATCAGTAATGGGTTTTTACTAACCCATTTTTTATTGTTATATTTAAGTGTTGTACTATAGTCCTGAACTGACTGTGTTTAACTTGCCACAACAAGTGGCAAGAGGGGGGGGAGGGTGTACTTGCCATTTGAAGTTGGAGAAGGAGTTATTTACATCCAACCCTCCCATTACCTTTGAAGCTTAAAGGCACATTAAACATTGTTTAACCCTTGCTTCCTTTAAGGAAGCAAGGGTTGAACAAAACATGTCTTGGGACATTTACGTCCACCCGACGTGTATCTTAACATGCGAGACACAGCAGTTCCTGGTTGTCGAGTGCTGACAATCGCTCCGCTCTGCCAGCCGAACGCGAGGGTCTCTCTCTGCTAGCACAGAGAGAGACCCTTGTTTTTGCATGGGATTAGCAGGGGAGACCCCTGCTGATATCATGCAAAAACGAGGGTCTCTCTCTGCGCTAGCAAAGAGAGACAGTCGCCGACCAGATGACTGCCTACTTCCTATGGAAGCATGGCAGCTGTCGGCCAGAGGATAAACTGGCGTGTACTATCAAAAGTACTATCAAAAGTATCCTCACACTAGGGACAACTACAATTTCACTTGTTCGTCTATATTAGACGCACAAGGGAAAAATAACATTTTGTGTACTTTTAAGCCTGGTTAGTGCTTAGCATATGATCAGGAAGAAAGATCCCATGTATTGGATGAGGGAGGAGGGGATGCCCCAGGGATTGGAACTTTATGTTAGTTGATTAAAAAGGATAATTAGTTGCTGCTTACATCAGGTTATAGTATACATTATATTAATATCTTTTACAGATGTTATTTACTGGAACTGTTGGCACGAAGCAGCAGCTCCTTAAAGAGCAAGGATGCACATACAAGGCAAAATTACCAAATACAAGTAGAGTGTCCACTAGAGGCCAAAGTGGAAATATAACCACCAAAAGCCTATTATTGTATACATGAGTCTGGAGTCAGGGTGGAACCCTGACATTTCACACAGAAACCTAATGGACAAACTCTGTCAGCAACCTCTTATGTTAGACTGCTTTGGAATATTTGCTCTTGGTGGTGTACTGCAGAAATTCAGCCAATGTGAGTAATCTGAATGAAGGAGTCGCTCTACAGAAGATGATGAGTTTCTGTAACATCCGCGCAATGTGCAACAGTGCGTTTGTGGAGCACTCAGAGATGTTCAGACCTGAGGATGCAGCCTGTCTGTTTAACTATCTGGCAATAAAAAAAAAAAGGCTTCCCTGACCACTCTATGTCTTTTCTATCATGAACACCACAGGCTCTACTCAATAAAAAGCAAATTACACGTAATTAAGACGGGAATTTCAAATTTAAGGCCATATAAGAGTTGGAAAAAGTCTACCATTCAGCTAATCTGGGGTTTCCCACCCCTATTCCCTGTAATTCTCTCTTTCTTGAGTAGCCAAGACTTTCATCGAGATAACAAGATATGTATTTAATGACATAGCAAGTAGAGAAACATGGACAAGCAACAAGTCATGTTCGTTACAGTTATATATACTATGGTATTTCATTGGAAAAGATACTCGGTACTCCTTTGTAAATACGTCTGCAGAAGGAGATTAGAAAAAAACGTATATTTTTTTTAACTAGAATTTGAGTTTAGTTACTTCTTGTACCTCATTAAATAGAATGTGCTGGCATCATCAGTCAAACAAGACATTGCAGTGAAATTAGCCATCTTCCTGATTATACAGCACTTTTCCAAAACTTGCTCTACAAACAAAATTGAGTGTGTTCTTCCACACTGCCTGATTTGTATTATGTTCTTTGTGGTAATATCAAAGCATAAGATTAAAATCCTCTGACATGGAAAACAATAGTGCTGCTGGACTTCGAGGCAATTAAAAGCTATGTTCAGTACCCTGGGGATCAGAGGACATAGTCTTAGATTAGAGGGGCAAAGGGTTACAAGTTATATCAGGAACTATTACTTTACTGAGCAGTGGTAGAGGTTAATACAAAGAAGGAGTGCATGCATGCATGGAATAGTCATAAGGCTATCCTTGATCTAAGATATGGTCAGAGAATAATACATTGAGAAAACATGGTTCTTATCTGCCAACACAATCTATGTTGCTATATCTATGTAAAATGGTGAACCTCAATTTTTATGATAATTTTTTTAATTGCCATGTTTTTTATCAGTAGCATAAAATAGCATACTGGTCAAAATGGAAGCGTGTCTAGTTATAAAATGGTTTCCTCATTTTATTATCCAGTATGATGCTGTGATACTTGTTTTTGTATGTTATACATTTTTTCTGTATTACATACACTTCTGAAATGTGACTCATAAGGTACACTTTAGAGGTGAAATCTCATAGCTTTATTAAATGTTTTAAATAAATAACAAAAATGTATTAATAAAAAAAAAAGCTCTGCTCTCTAAATTGGACAAACATCTGGACAATAATACCAGCAGATTGTGAGACTCCATGTGGTAAGAATCATTATATTTCTAGATTGATAGTGCTACGGGGAAAAAAATCAGTTACTGTAGCTACATGTTTACAAATACATAGTTGGGAAAAAATATAACAGCATTATAAAACTGTTATAAACATAGTTATCTCAATAATAAAGCTAAGTATATCATCTTTTTATATATACACACACACACACACACACACAGAGTTTTCTCTGAATGAAAAACACTCACATGCTGCACATTACTGTTATATAAATATAACTGTAATATACAGCATGTGAGCGTATGACAGACTCCACAGCAATAAACAAATCCCAGTAACGTGCAGTTTGTGAGTGTATCACAGACTCCAGAGCAATACAGTTCACATTAATGTCAAGTATGTGAGTGTATCCGAGATTCCAGGACATACTTGAAAACGAGAGAAATCTCAATGTATTTTTCCTGGTAAAACACTTTCTAAATAAATAAATAAAAAATAAAACTTACAGTAAAAATATACACTTCACATTAAATGTACACACATTTACACACACAGCAACAAAAATATAGTCAGATGTACACAAATACACTCACATACAAAAATACAGACAGTCACATTTACACACACACTCACAGAGTCACACTTACACACACATACAGGGTCACATTTACACAAAGACACACAGAGTCACACTTACACAGACACATACAATCACACTTACATACAGAGTCACACTTGCACACAGAGTCACACTTACAGACACACACACTTACATACAGACACACTTACACACACATAAGAGTCACATTTAGACAAAGACACACAGAGTCACACTTACACAGACACATACAATCACACTAACATACAGTCTCACTTGCACTCAGTGTTACACTTACACACACACACTTCCATACAATCACACTTACACACACGCTTACATACGGGGCTCACTGTTCCTCCCCTCTTCTTTGTGTGATGAACACGCTGCTGGTCCATTTCTCTCCTACCTCTGACCCTTGTGCTGACCTCACACGGGTTGTGCGCACAGGACTGGGAAACTATGTGCAGGGATGCTTCTTCCCGTGTGGCCAGTTGGAGGTCTGGCTACCACTGCTGATATCATGCGGGTTGCACCTCGATATGCCACATGTTGGACACCCCTGTTATAATCTATAATAACTTGTTTTATGGGATGGAGCGTAGATGGGCTCATCTAAGAAGAGATTTTACATGGATGGGCCATTACAGAAGTCCAGTTGAACATCAACACAACCTTTAATGTCTGTTGGTTCCAAAGTGTTGGAGTAATTCCTCTGTACAGTGAACCACCCCAGCCACTTACATTTTAGATGTACCATTGTGGTTTAGATGGTTTTGCTTTAGATGTAATTAGCAAGAAGATTGTGTCTGGATTACCTGGATTTAATTCCCAGACACCCTTGCATAGAGAGACCAGTGTATAGGTATTTAATCCATACTGAAAAACTTAAAACAGTCAAGAAAGGAAAAGGTTTAACTAAAGCCAGTATGACTATTGCTGATCCCTACTCTCTAGCCTTGAAGAACACCCTATAAATGGAGAATGGGTTTCTTGTCTTTTAGGAAATCCGACCCAGAGATCATACAATGTATAATATTCACAGAGGACTAATTGGAAATAACTTTTAGGAACCCAGTAACAAAGAAAGGAAAATGCCTTTAAAAAATACAATATTTGCTTTTAATTCACACATTGAAAAGCAAGTACATTTTAGAAGAATAGGTTTGTTTGTTCCCTATCAATTTGTAACACTTGTTTTTTTTTAATCTAGATTTTCCCCCTTTGAGCAAATGTAATCAAATGATATTCCCACCACATTAATGCTGACATCATTTGAAAATCTGTGATTTGTGATCATGTTTTGTTGGGAAATATTCTCTGCGAGATCTTTTGTTCTTTTTTCTAGTAGTTCCATCTGTAACGTGGGGCGTGAAGCCAGAAGAAGCATTCTCTTGCCATTGGTGCAGAGTCATAAAGTAAAACAAAGCGCAACACCAGATGTAACAATCCTTTACCAAAAAGCACATTACTTGTATTTACTGAATGGCAAAAAGAAGCATTGGGCTTGTAGCTCATTTCATTTTGTTATCAAAGTATTTACTTGTACAGGTTTTGTGCTCTGTTTATTGATAACCTATCATGTGTACATGGTTGTAATCAATTTTAATGGACAATCGATAGACATCCAATAAATGTACTAGTTCTGGGGAATATTCAAGAAGCATTTAAAGTTAACTTAATTGTCATTTATAACCTTAACCTTACGAATTAACATTTCATTTATTTACTGAAGTGAATGGTGGTAGTTCTAAACTATGACCTGGGCTACTCTGATTAACGTGTTTACAGTAGTTCTTTGTTGATGGAGATGAACCAAAACTCAATAAATCCATCTAAGAAAGGTCTTACCTTGGATCTACTGATGTTTGGGAACTACCTTACATTTTCCATAATGCTCAGTCATAAGGCATCATGGGATGTGTAGTTACTGAATACCTGCAGTGCCAATGTCAGCCATTACTGGTCTAGTCTGTAGGGTCATGTCATCAGATCCCCTTTCATGTACATTGAAAACATCATTCCATCTCACACAAGTACAACACATATTGGATTTGTATCTTTACTTCAAGGAGTTCAAGAAATTCTTCTAATTATACTGAATCTTAAACATTAAGGAAAACATTTCTAATTGCATAAAATGTATAGGGTATTTACTTTAATTCTAGAAATATGACCTGGGAACCTTTATCCCTGTATAGGTAAGTATACAAAATAGCCACAACTTAAGTTTGTGGTGCTTGACATCCGAGGGCTACAGAGATTCCCGGGAAAGTGAAAAAAGAAACCCTGCCTTACACATTTCGCACCTGCACAGTGCTCTTAATCATAGAATGCTTAATCACGAAATGCGTAAGGCAGCTCGTCTATTCCGACTTCCCGACTCACTGATGGCTGTGTTTATTTTTGTTTAACCTTTACCCCTCCCACTAATGCTGTCTACATGGCGTGGGAGCAGCCATTTTAGTCACTCTGTTGTCGTCCTTTCGTTACCTGATGCATTTTTATTTTCAGACAAAGTAAGAAAAACAAAACGTCTAGTTATGTAGTGGAAGTCATTTGTTAAATGTGAAAGTTATTTGTTAAGCTGTAATACTATTTACCTATGATACACAAACACATTTACAGAAGCACATCCATACCATAATGAACAAACCTATGGCTCTCGTAAGAAAATTCACAGCAGTAAATCATCTTTACCATGTACCATAGTTCACACATACAGTATTCATTTGGAATGAATGCCATGTTCAGTACCATGGACAGAAGCCAGAGTGCAGCAGTGAGGACTGAACAGAACCTTGGAGAGCTCCCTGCAAAAAAGAGAATCTTTAAAATAGTGCTGAAAAAAAAAAGCAATATGAATCTGTTTGAAAGTTTTGTGCTCTTAGTCCTTTATTAATGTATATTATATTCTGGTCATCTCATCCCATGATGTTTCACAGTTAAAGGCAATCAAAGTTTGGACATGGGGTCATTTGTTAATAAATACCCTTATAAAATTACCAGTTACCCCAGCTCAACAGGAAAATGAGTGACAAGCAAATTTTACAGAACAAAAAAACGTTTTGCAACATTTTTCCCCATGTAGATTTTTTTTCAAAGACAAAAATGTAAAAAATTAAAATAGTGATCATATATTTAATTAACAATGCCCCACAGCCTCCCACTTAGAAAATGCACCGTAACAGTATCAGTTTAAATGAAGAGTTTGTCATAATAAGCCTGGTTAGCACAAATACATCTAAAGTGATGTTTTACCAAGGACTTAAAAGAAAAACAGATTTACAAAATAAAGTCATCTGACAAACTATTATGAGAAAACAATCACATTAACTTTTCTTGGTACACAAACGTCAATAAGTCCGCTCACATTTTAAATACCAATAGTAATTACAGTTCAACAAGTTGTGTCCTTATGCAGTAAACAAACGCAATCACATATGATGATAGAACATGCAGGAAGAGGGTCTCAGACTGTTCTTCATTGCGATTTCCTCATGGAATTTTTATCGCCGGCGTTACAGCACTGACGCGGTTATTTCAGGGATGAACTGTCAGCGCTCATGCATAACCCAAAACCCCTAGCACAAATACTAACCCTAGTGCTATCCTTCAAAGTGACCCCTAACTCCATTGCTAACCCTATCATTAACTTTTAGAGCTAAAACAAACTCTAAAACTCACCCCTAACCCTAATATAAACCTAAAATGAACCAATCGGCCAAGCTGAGCACCTGCGACGAAACTACCACGAAACAAACAAGAAAAGGAGTAGTCCCATTCCGGAAGGAAGAGACAATTCATCAAGGAAGGAAGTTCCTCATCACTGTAACTTCATCATCATTGAGGTGACATCATTGTGGAATTCTAGCTTTTGCTTACTTCTTCATACCATTGATAAGCATCACTTATTTTAATGTTTGCTTCTTTTTTTGGAGGGGCTTCCGGTATATTTCCTAAAAGGAAACCATTACGAATAATTCCATAAATATTAACAGAGTAACGCTCTGTCTTTTATGTTTTCCTACCTACTCTTCTAAACAGATACCACAGCAGAGAGCTTTGCTTAACAACAATATTTATACTTTGTGTTCTCGAAGCAATAAAAACAGAGAGAAGACACACTAAATACAATACAATAAACACTCTAAATATTGATTTCAAAACAACCATTTATGCTCCTGCAACTTTATAAGTAGCAGTTTGAATGCAATAAACTACAATGTTAATTGTATTCTGCAAAATAAGTTTTCTAATCTGAGAAACATTTTGAGAATAATAGTTTTATAGAACTTGTGCTTTCAGGACACAAATTGCTCAGCGACTTGCCTCAGTTAACACTGAATTGTAAACCAGATCAGACATGAGTAATAAAGATTGAATAAAATGCACAGGTATCTTTGTAATGTGGATATGTATTTATGTATTTATTATGTATTATGTATTTATGTATTTAGAGCCAGTATAAGGACTCTACCCCATGTGAGTTCATTCCCAGGGGGGTCTGAGAAGTTTAGTCATTTGTCACACATTGTTTTTTTTTTTCCATGTTCTTTAGAGCTACATATTCAAGTCTGTTAGGATAAGTATCCACTTAATATTTGTATTTCTGTGCAGCACTCTTTTTGGGTAGTTTTCTATGTATATGTTTTTTTTTTTTGGGTGACAACACTGGCGCCTGCATCATATTACTGTTTGTTCCTGTATCTGTTTACCTATTTTGATATATAGTACTCACTAAATTAAGCAAGCACCTCTTTTCTTTCCCATTTCTACACCATATGTATTTACGTGTTTATGGATTTGAGCCCATATACACGGATCAGCCATATCATTATGACCACTGACAGGGGGCAAGCCGACTAAGGCATTGTGATGTTTTGGGCAATGTTCTCCTTGGAAAACGTAGGGCCTGCTATTCACGTGTTACTTTGACATGTACCACCTACCAAAGTATTGTTACAGACCATGTACATCTTTTCAAGGAAAAAAAGCAAAAAAAGGTTCAGGTTGAGGAAGACAACAATAAGTTCAAGGTGTTGACTTGGCCTCCAAATTCCCAAGATCTCAACCCAATCGAGCATCTGTGGGATGTGCTGGACAAACAATTCTGATCCATGGAGGCCCCACCTCACAACTTACAGGACTTAAAGGATCTGCTGCTAACGTCTTGGTGTCAGATACCACAGCACACCTTCAGAGGTCTAGTGGAGTCCATGCCTCGACGGGGTGTTTTGGCAGCAAAAGAGAAAGTACACAACATTAAGTAGGTGTTCATAATGATATGGTTGATCGGTGTATGTTACATAGAGCATACGATGCCTTATAAGAAAACATGACAACTAATGATGCTAATAAGATCAAAGTCATTGCAGGGGACCTCAGGACTCAAACTGGTAAAGCAAACAAAGAAAATGCAAAAATAACAAAATGTCAAATCATGCAAACATTGATATCGCAAGAATACAAGGATACATGTTTAACGCTTATATTTTAGTCAGTTCATTAAAAAATTAAGTATCAGACCAGAAATAAAAGAACCCCAAAACAGTTTCATGAGTTTTTGCTCATAGAGACTCTTCATCATGACCTTTGAAAAAAAATGGCTCTAAACTCGAAAGATGGGAGACTATTTATGGGTCCTGTTGTTTCTTGACTAATGCTGCATCTTCATATCTAATGAACTGACTTCAATAAAATCCAATTCTCAAAAATTTCAAATAAAATATTCAGTGTGAAGGGCACTTTAATTGTTTCAAACAGTGTAGTGTTGCAACCTCTTCCAAATGCTTACAAAATACACAATTATAAAAAAAAAAGGAGTGTAGTTCTTATCAGTTGTACCTTGAGGTTACAAGGATACCTGAATATACTCAGCACCTCAGTATATTTTAATTTGATAACAATATATTATGGTGTGTTGGTGAGTTGCAGGTGAGATGAGGGGAGTTGCAGGTGAGATAAACATTCCATCTCACCAATGTAACTATACATTGTGCAGGGACAGCCATGGTGACTTACCCCTGCTAAGCAAACTCAGCAGGATTGTCCCTGCACAATTATAGCTAAACTGGTGAGAAGAAATATTTATCTCACCTGCAACTCACCTAATCTTGCATCAACTCACCTGCAACTCACCTTTTAGTGAATGGACCCCATAGTTTTTTTCCCCCATTCTTATGCTATTTTAGATGTCAGCTTTATATGTGTACATAGAGCCTTGTGCTGTATTTATTTCTTATTTTCAGAAAAGATGTGAGATGAATTATGGAACTGCAGCTCTATGGGAATGTTATACAACATGCAAATGCTGCTCTATGGCTCGTACACAAGTCATATGCTTCACGTCTTTCTTGACAGCATGTGCCGGCGCTCGTTGTTTGCAGCATTAAAGAAAAAACACTGACTTCCAAACACTACTGGGAATGTTGAGGGTCATGGGATTTGGCAGTATAGCTTAGAACGTGTTACCACCATCCAATTTCCCCATTAAAGAAAGCAGTCGATATCCAAAAGGAAGGGTCTTCAGGGGCAGGAGGCAGATGTTGTACTTATCTACAAGAAATACATGTGACAAAAAGACAGAACAATAATAACGGAGATTGACAACGGTAAGGATTTTGTATAATATAATTACACAATGATACACCCAGAGATTTACTGCCACAATACAGGGACACAAGATTACTGTTTAACAGCAAAAGGTGGTCTTTCAGTCAGTACTGAAACAGCTTAGCGTATATATAAATATATATTTATATATATATATATATAGATATATATATATATATATATTTGAAATGAACCTGTCGGTGTGTCGTGCTTCGCGGTAAGATCTAGACAAGTTCTGCCAGGAAACAGCATATACGGAAGATTCATTTCTATAATTACCATCTACAGAGACCTTGAAATATGTTTCTTATAACGTATAATGTGTAGCAATCAACTTAATCAAATTCAGCTTGGCTATGCTAAACTTTTATGCTAAATGTATATATGAAGATGAGCAAAAAAATATATTGTTGATATTGTTGTACACCGAGGTCATTTAGCTGAGTGCAGTGTATCCAAGTTTGATATATATATATATATATATCTTATATATGACTTCAATTATTAAATCAACACATATCTTTAATTATGTTATATATGTTTATCAGAGTGGCATAAGTATTATTTTCTATGTATAGATTAAAATGTTAGTTTGCATTGAAAGGAAGACTTTGACAGCTCCGTTCCTTCATCACCTCTGTTTGGATTGCCGAGAGACCATGTCAGTCAAAACCTATGGGGCTGTTCATCTTGGTCCTTAAGGGAACTCGTATTTTAGGGTTTTCTCTAATTAGAACCTAATTAAACAATCATCATTGGGAATTGTTGTGTGATGTGTTATGTATCATCCTGAACACCTGCTATCTTTGCTACCCTCCAGGACTGGAGTTTTACGCCCCTGGTAAAAGTTTCTTATAACTGGCCCCCAAGTTATATGCCAACAGTATAAAAACCCAACAGTTATAGCTTCTAAATTAAAGTGACACTTTTTCTTGGGATAGATAGAATAGTTGATGCATTGGAAACTTTTGTCTTAAAGGACAACAGTAGCAAAAAATAATTTGTGTTTAATTGAAAGAGTGCATCAAGTGTAGGCATTTTATGCAGAAGTGCTTTAATAAAAGAATACAAATAAAGTACCTTATTAAGCAATCCTTATTCCACCAGAAGGCAGACATTTTGTTTAGAATCTTTGGTCCTATGGGTCAGATTTTTCTTCAGCTGAACCAAGGTGAGTGGAGTTCTGACCCAAGATTCTAAACAACATGTCTGCCCCCTGACAGAACGATTTGGAGTAAAGAAGGCTCAGTAAGGCACTTTATTTGTATTTTTGCATTAAAGTCTTTCTTTATAAATCATCTATACTTGATACAATCTTTTACTTAAACATAAATTAATTTTTTGAAACAATTGTCCTTTAAATCTTTTGCCCTGAAAAATAATGGTGCATCTTAGAGGAATGCATTGAGTGAACACAAAGGAGCTTGTTGGAAATGGACTGCTTTCTCAAGAGAGCTCTTTTCTTGCATGGAGTGAACCCAATATCTGAGGCATATCTGGACAGTATATGCCAACTCCCAAGGTGATACAATCAAAATATTTTAGTGCTGACTTCCCAAAAACAATTCAAAAACAACATGGCATTATTGGGAAGGGGACAAAAAACGTGAATTTCCTCTAGGGAACATTGTCAGTAGTCAACTATAAGAGTTGTATAATATGGAGCTCTGAGTTTATGTGTATGCTGGTGATGCCTCGGGCAAATCTTTCTAATAATTATATGTCACTTAACCAATTTGAGGACTTTGGGTATTAGTTAAAGAAGGGAATTATCTTGCCCTCTGAGTATATCTAAGAGTTTCTTTTAAATGCTCTTATTCCCCTTCTTTTGTAACTGAACATGCAACATAAAAACGGAAAACTAGTTCACTTTGTCTCCAAAGCAACCGTTATACATAAATCTCTGTTATTCAAAGAAAAAGAAAAAAACGGTATATACTCGTGTTTTAAAACTGTAATTTAACATCAAAAACCGTTGATTCCTTATGACAGTTTAGCCGTCTTGTGGCTCCTTTAATTAATTGCTGTAGAGTCGTAAATCCTGTGAAGTAAAGCACTCTAAAAGCTAATTGTTTATAATTTTGTTTTCCTGGTGACTAATTAGGAATTACTGTTTAGATCCAAGGAAATCAATTTTCTGTTAAAAGGAGATATATTTCGCATTGTGATTGGTAAGTTACAAATTAACAGTATTAAACATGACATGCATTTGAGGTTAGTGTTGTGCACTTTTCCCAGAGTGATATTATTATTATTATTATTTTGTTTTGTATTTTTTGTTGCAAACTCCATCTGAAAGAACTGCATCTCCTTTTTATCCTGTAACATTTCCATTATTTTGGTGGAATAATAAAATCATTTTTAATAGGTTTATATATAAATACAAACACTGTTTGCAGGTGTGGAAAGACTTATTTTAAATTACACACAGAGATGTATATATAGGCAGAGAGTATTTTAGTATTAATTGCACTTAAGTACTTTCAAAGTTTTCTAATCATTTTTGTTCTCTGTAGTTTTTTTTTAACATTGACTAATTATAAACACATGTGAAACAGATATGTGGTTTGTTAGACACTTAATTAGTAGTATTATATGAGGGAAGTGTGTTTATTTGATTGAATTGCTTATGACTAAGCTTTGTCTAAGATGTGAAATGCGTTGTCACCTTTTTTTGTGAGCCTATTTATGTACTAGATACAGAAATATGTGCAGAACCTCTCTTTCTCTTTTTTGAATCTGCCTTGAATTCTTCCATGGTCTGGTCATACCACATGGACGCACAGTATCTACCAAAATTTAATATTTTGCCTACCAATGATTGGCTGTCCAGCGGGGTGGAGCTTGGTATGTTTGAAGTTTGTTGAGGTGATATATATATGACCATGGCAGTGGAGAAGTAACCAGGAGACTTAGAACAAGTCCTGTTCTACTAGGACTTTGGTCACTTAACTGTGTACAGCTTTGTATATTTGAGCAAACAAAGAAACATCAGTCTCTACCCCATGGAATTCTACTACGAAGTTTCTGAGTGTACTGCTAATGTGGCAGTCTAATCCTGCACATGCAAAATGGGCAGCCAATACATCTCTGTGGAATTCCTAGTACTGGTGCTGGCGACCTCAACATTTCAAGTGACCTTGATACATTGTCATTGGAGGATTGTTCTTGGCTGAAAGTCTGACAAACATACAGTATCATTTTTCAAAAGAAGTACTACAAAAAATGCATTAATTAGCTAATTTTGTAAGTAATTCAAAGTTAATACTTGGTCTGCTGTGTCATTCCATCGTCTGGTGTCTGTAGACATATCATACGTATACACGTGACTGTAACTTCAAGTCATTTGCAAGGTCAGGCATAAATCCCATTTCACTTGCTGGAAAATAATGATTTTGTGAATATACCTCTGTTTTCAAACACCACCAGCATGCAGTCACACAAAACAATGGCACATTATTAGAACTACACTTCAGCTCTCTGCAGCTCTCAGCAGTGTAAGCACTTTTTGAAGAAAATGCCTGACAATACCGAAGGGATGTGTTTGAAACACAGCCAATCTAATTAAATGCAAACATATTTAATTTGGAAGAGGGGAAAAAAAATGCAATTAGTTGCTAATAGCCAATAAGGTAGGCGGGTACAGTATCAGCGTGTCTAGGATTAAATTAGAGGTGAAACAATGGATATTTAGAATGCTTGTCTCATATTAAAAACCAACAATGACATATCCTGTAATTTAAACAAATGTGCATTCTAATACTCATGCCAGAGACGAAAAGGGACCGGAAAGAGAAAAACATGATTAAAGGGACTGTTTTACCTAATCATTGTTCTTGCTCTTCATAGAGAGCATAAAAAATGATTGAAAATGATCTATACATTGTTTTAGCAAAACTGCCTTAAATTAAGGGACAAAGGTGTTTTAAAAGTGTCTGAGGTGTTATGACATCATCTGTGGCACAGTATGCAAATTACCCATTTCTCGTTTAAAAACAGTTCATTTGCATACCGTGCCACAGGTGATGTCATAAGTAGGAGACTCCACAGACACATTTAAAACACATTCTTCTAATTAAGATATTTGCTTGCCGTTTTGCTAACACAATGTTTAGATCATTTTCAATCATTTTTTTTTTTTGCTCTATATGCACAGTAACAAACAATGTTCAGGTGATACCGTCCCTTTAAATTAAAAAAGAAAAAGACAGAAAAGTAAATTGGAAATCTTTTAACTATTACGTTAAGAAAGCTGTCCGCTAGTTGGGCAGAGATTAAGGGAAGATTCAATCAAGAGAGTGAACGCCAAAAGAGCATCCATGGAGCTCTTAGAGGGAAATATTAATGCACATCCTTGATACAAATTTAATAATGTCTTTCTCCTCGGATCATTTTTCACAAGCCTTTATCAGTGCAGACAGGCGAAGCGACACAAGCTCACGGATATATGAGCTATTGATTCTGCGTGTTACTTTATTGTGGGACATCAAATGCATTGCCCGCCATGTAATTTTATGGGCCTTTCAATTGATATATCCAGGTTAAATTAGAAAATGGATTAGAAAGATGGAAAAAAAAAGGGAAAATTAAAATGTATTCATTTAAAACGGCATAGCTTTTCTTTTAACCCACACCTGACAATCTGCATTCTTGTTGTCACTTATTGAACATTATATTTCACAGTGATGTATGCCATGGAAGGCTTGTATAGGTTAAGCACCACTAGAATACATTTTGAGGATTCGGAAGAATGTTTTGTAATAAACATTTTTTACAAAAATAAACTGATATAGAATGTCTTTCTATGTGCGGGAGAGTTATCACACCTTTGTTTGAGGATTCTTAGGCTTCATTTCCAACTAAAGTATCCAGGAAAATATTATGAGATAATATTATGATAAGGTAATGTGTCTTTTCTTTCCTCCACTCCCTCTCTATATCCTTGGAACTGAATAATAGATGTAAGTGTGTTACTGCTGTTGCTCTAGCCACTGCCCTACCTCTCAACTCAACCTCACATTCTAGTGTTGCTTCAGAGAGCCAAAAGTGTTACTTTTGATGCCAAAACAGTCCTGACCCATTGAGACATGGACTCCACTAGACCTCTGAAGGTGTGCTGTGCTATCTGGCACCATGACATTAGCATCAGAACTTTAGCGTCCTGTAAGTTGCTTGATGAGGGCCTCCATGGATCTAAATTCACTAGTAAGAGGGGTTATACATGAGGCGGCTGACTTTATCTGTAGCAGTTTTCAGGCTCCCCTCTGAGAATGTACTACTGGTGCAAAAATCCACCTCACTGTTTCAAGGACTTGGAATGTAGGATGTGTGTTTTCAGTCGGCTCTGTGTGCTGTGATGTCACAGTGATGTGCTGCGATGGGGGGGGGGGGGGTTGTATAGGCAAGACTCAAACTAGAAAAAAAGTTTATATGCAATTTTAAGAAAATACCAAGTTTTGAGAGAATCACAAGTGACAGAGCTGATTCTTTCTCTTTAATTTGCAGAACCTATTTCATAGGTTAGAAATCCTCTCACACAAACGTACGTTTGTTGAATCTGAAAGTCTGCTTTGTCTGAATGATGCATTAGGGGTAACATTGTATGACCGAGGGTTAGGCTCACCAAGGCATGTAAACCATCCGAGGTGACATTGCGCAGTCAAACAGCACAAATGTAAAATTACTTTCCTTGCAGAAAGATTATTTCCGTAATCATGATTAAATATTCTAATGTATTCAAACATGAAATAGTGCCTAGTTAGAAAATTAATCTCTACCTCTATTAAACATTTTAATGTTGATTCCACCTACGCCATCCTCCCCCCCCCCCCCCCCTCCCCCTGTCCTTCCTAGCTGCACAGCCACAATTCGTTATTCTGCAAGTGGTTGAATTATCATGTAGTGAACCTAAGTTCAACAAAGTGAACACTCTCAAGGCCCGGGACAACAGCAACATGTTTCCACAGAAACACTTTTAGTAACACCATTTTTTTTAAGTGATAATGTCAATATATGAGCTGAATAGATTTAAACGAAGCACACATGGGAATGTTTTACCAGGTGAAAAAAACGGATGGGTTGGTGATAAAAAATACTACTATTTATGTCATGTTTTTGTATATCGGAGGTACAAATACAACCTATCGACAACAGTCCCCGATCTATTAGACATACATTGTTTAAATGGGGACAAAGGGAGCTCCAGGCACCTGCTGCTTGTCTCGGGTCTTCAGGATCATATGAGTTGCTGAAAACTGAATTGTCTACTCAATAAAGAGAAAATTGCAGGCAATGGAGACAGGAATTTCAAACTTTAGGTTAGTGTATCCGCGTTGGAACAAGTATCCAATGCAGCTGAACCTTAGCAAACTTTAAGTTTGAAATTCCTGTCTCAGTTCCCTGCGATTCTCTATTTATTGAGCAGATCTTGATTAAAATTAATTGAGACAAATGTACACAGTTCTCCATGTAGCTAATATAAGTCAGTTGGGGGCTATTCACTAAAAGGTGAGTTGTAGGTGAGATGAGTTGAGGTGAGGTGAACGTTGCATGTCACCAATTTAGCTATACATCGTGCAGGGGGAAACATGGTTATTTTCACTCACCAGGTTTGTCCCTGCGCAGGTTGAGCTGAGCTGTTCATTTCACCTCAACTCAACCTAATCTCACTTCAAGTTACCTCGCCGTGTTAGCAGTGGTGTATCTTGATTTTGTGCTGCCCTAGGCACCCCCCTACCCAAGCTGCACACCCACGTTACACACCTAAGACATGCCCCATCACCTCCATTTCATGACCCCACATCACACATAACATTCAGACTCACATCAAGCTCATACTCCCATCACACACACACACTCCTACTCCCATCACACTCAGTCACACACTCCTACTCCCATCACGCTCAGTCACACACACTGTCTCCCATCACACACACTCTGACTCCCATCACACTCAGTCACACACTCCTACTCCCATCACACACACTCTGACTCCCATCACACTCAGTCACACACAATGTCTCCCATCACACACACTCTGACTCCCATCACACTCAGTCACACACACTGTCTCCCATCACACACACTCTGACTCCCATCACACTCAGTCACACACACTGTCTCCCATCACACACACTCTGACTCCCATCACACTCAGTCACACACACTGCCTCCCATCACACACACTCTGACTCCCATCACACTCAGTCACACACACTGTCTCCCATCACACACACTCTGACTCCCATCACACCCAGTCACACACACTGTCTCCCATCACACACACTCTGACTCCCATCACACTCAGTCACACACACTGTCTCCCATCACACACACACTGACTCCCATCACAATCAGTCACACACACTGTCTCCCATCACACACACTCTGACTCCCATCACACTCAGTCACACACACTGTCTCCCATCACACACACTCTGACTCCCATCAGCACTTATCTTTCCCTGGTGGCTAGTGGCAGGCAGCATGGTCCCTCCATGCTGCCTATTCGGCTTCCCGGCAATTGTGCCGACAGGTCACGTGACCGGGCGCACGTATGACATCAATGTGCCCGTCACGTGACTGTCGGCACTTCCGTGTCACACTGCACGGGGAGCCGAACAGGCAGCACGGAGGTTTCTTTGTGCTGCCTGTTCGGCTCCCTGTGCAGCCTGGAAGGCAGAGCGATGGTGAGGGGGGATCTTCCGATCCCCTCTCACCTCCTTCTCTGTCTGCAAGCTCGGTCTTTTTTTTGAAAGGGCCGGGTTTTTTTTTTTTCAGTGCTGGGGGGCGCCCCCCAATTTTGCCGCCCTAGGCATCCGCCTAGGATGCCTCGCGGTAAATACAGCACTGCGTGTTAGTGAATAGCCCCCAGTGTCCCTGGTTTGTCCATGACTCCGTTGGCCATTCCATCTTCTGTTCTTTGGTAACATACATGAACAACGATAAAAGGGTCAGCAAAATGTACCTTCAGTGTGAATGCTGCTATAAAAAAATAGCTTATCACAGGATCCCACGTTTTTTATTCTTCTCCTCATTAATCTGAGGCGCGTTTCAAAACAAGATTTTTTTTTCTGGAGGAGATACTTGATAATCATGAGAAAAAGCTTAACAGCTATCATTATAGTCCAACCACACCTTCCACTGTAACAGCACAATATCAGATCAAAAAGGTTTGTTGTGTAGCTTAATTAGCTCTCGCTCTATCTCCTTTAGATTGATCTCAACCAGATGTGATCCACGAAAAAAGAAAAAAAAAAGTATATCATCTGCTCCCACCACAATGAATCTTTCATTAAAGAATACTTTTTTTTCACTTGTGTGTCTAAAATAGAAGCACAAGTAGAAATGATTAGTGCCCTTTGTATGAGGATGTACTTTTGATAGTACATGCCAGATTGTCCTCTGAGCTGCCATGCTTCCCCAGGAAGTAGGCAGTGTGGTCCTGTCATCGCTCTCCACTAGTGCACTAGTCTCTCTCTTTGCTAGAGAGAGGCCCTGCTCCGTGAAGACCCTGATAAGACGAGTGCTCTGATTGACTGTGTATACAATTGTTAAAAAAAAAAAAAAATTGTCCTTAAATTCTTTAAAATGAAAAATGTAGCTGATTTTAGTTTTCTGCAATATGACTTAGTTATATACTTCATACTTTGGAGGGTTTGTGCTGGATAGAATTAACTGCTTGGAAGCCACAGCCAAGTCTCTAGAACTTAGGATCCTGGGGCGGCAGAGCACAGCTAGACGGATAAGGCTCACGTGTAAATTTGGGGGATTATATGTATGTGTGAATGGGTTGAGTGACAGCACTAGGGGAGGAGTTAGTACGGGATCATATATATATATATATATATATATATATATATATATATATATATATATATATATATATATATATATGTAGTTAGGATCCCTCCCCCTTCCCTTCAGCCAATTTATTAGTCAGCTTGATCGCAGTTTCAGACCCTCCCTGTCTGATTTATGTTTATGATCTGGAGTAAAAAATATTTACAATGCAGAGCTCGAGGTACCAGAGTTTTATGTTGCATTAACTAGTTACTTAGAAACATACAAATATAGTATACCATGGAAACATAGATGGGCAATTGTCCATTTTCTGCCAAAAAAATGTCTACCCAGTTTATGCTTAAACTCCTTCAATGTGTTTAAGTCAACCACTTGTGCTGGAAGGCTATTCCATACATCCACTATCCTTTCAGCGACGTAATACTTCCTAATATTACTTTTAACCCTTTGCCCTTCTAATTTAAGAGGATGGTAGTTTGTATTCTTTTAAATATACTCTCATCCTTTACTGTGGTGATTCCCCTTCTGTATTTAAATGTGTCTTGTCTTTCCTTCAAGTTATACTTGCTTTAAAATGAAAGCGTTTTGTATTGGTACCCCAACTTCCTATGCGTTTTTGGCTTACTGTGAAGCCTAAAGGAAGTATTGAATGATTTGAAGATTTGAAAGTAAAGTTGTGGGCTGCCTTCTAACATGGCTAACTGTGCTTCAATTTTGTATTGTATTGTCTCTCAGTCCCTATATCTTATCTGTTAACATACATCGATCAGCCACACCATTATGACCACCTGCACAATATTGTGTAGTTCTCCATTTGATGCCAAAACATCCCTTGCCAGTTGAGGAACTCCACTAGACCTCTGAAGGTGTGCTGGGGTATCTGGCACCAAGACATTAACAACAGATCCTTTAAGTCCTGTAAGTTGTGAGGTGGGGCCTCCATGGATTGGACTTGTTTGTCCAACACATCCCACAGATGCTCGACTGGATTAAGATCTGTGTCATTTGGAGGTCGAGTTAACACCTCAAACTCGTTGTTGTGTTCCTCAAACCATACCTGAATCATTTTTGCTTTGATGCAGGGAGCATTATCCTGCTGAATGAGGCCAATGCCATCAGGGAATACTGTTTCCATGAAAGGGTGTACATGGTCTGTAACAATGCTTAGGTAGGTGGTATGTGTCAAAGTAACATCCACATGAATGGCAGGACCCCAGATTTCCCAGCAGAACATTACCCAAAGCATCACAAAGCCTCCGCCGGCTTGTCACCTGTCAGTGGTCATAATGTTATGGCTGAATGGTGTATCTGCCGATCAGTTCTGTGTCTACTTCTGTTGATAATTCGTCAGCTGATGAATGTACCATTGGTCAGTATATTGATTTTTTCTCCTGGACCAAAACATGTTAGCCTTCCCCTGCTCTCAGGAGCCTTATTTCCTAGAATATCACCATTCCAATTGTGCTTTCAAATATCTATTTTACTATATAGTTTGGTTCATTCCAGCAGTTACAAAAAATAAAATAAAAACACAGTAACGTTGTGTTTATAAGGTCAGCATCAGTGTGGAATAGAATGTTCTTTTTTGTCATCAAACTCTCGTAGAGCTGTGATAGCATATGAATGATAGATGGCACTAGTCTCAAAGCCATCCAATGCTCCAAAACCTACATCACAGATTGATGTTAATTTATCTTAAACAGTCACTATTTGCTTTGACATATTCTTTGAAATTGCTTTGCTTATGGAAAGGTTGCACATATATCAATAAATTTGAATTGTTTAAAGGACTTATTTAAAGAATAGTTACATTGAGATAAATATAATCTTGGGAGAGAAAGTCATTAGTTTTGTCAGATATCTACTATTTTTTAGTCTCAAATTAGACTTGTCATAATAGAAGACATGTGGTACTATGGGAAAAAAAACTACTGCTACTCCATGCCTGGTACGGACAAAAATACATACAAATACATGAGCAAAAGGGAGGCAGGGGTGAGGCATTGACAGGAAGGGTGGGCATATTTAAATTAGGGGGTGGCTAAAACCAAAATACAGCCCAGCCCTCTAAGTAAATACTTCCTGATGTTACTTTTAAACCTTTGCCGCTTAAATGTAAGATGATGCCCTCTTGTGGTAGTTTTTCTTCTTTTTAATATACTCTCCTCCTTTACTGTGTTTATTCCCTTTATGCACCAAAAAGCTTCAATCATATCCCTCTTGTCTCATCTTTCCTCCAAGCTATACATGTTAAGATCCTTTCCAGGTAAGTTCTATCTTGCAATCCATGCACCAGTTTAGTCCAATGTGGGTTTTTCGGATACTCTTTCAGTAGCTTTAACAAAAGTACTTTCTCTTTTCTCGTGAGCAGAACAAGGATGGAAACATAGTAACCATAAAGCCAGTGGCATCTTATAAAGCGTACATTGCCTGAGGAAATGGTATAGAAAAATATCCGCAATTAGGCACAAGTCATGATGCACAGAAAAAAAAATCCATAAATAAAACAGAAGTAGCATGTTATTATTTCACTCAAATAATGTGCACTTGACCGTTTTTTGTAGTCAATTGATCACAGGGTATGTTTTAGGTTTAAACCAATCATTCGCTTACATAATTAGAATTAATGCTTATGCACTAAGGACTGGACAGCATAGAATGCACTTAATGTTTGTATTCCACATGCATCTCTTGTATGATGAGTATTAATCGTGTGTTCATCCCTTGGATGAGTCAAGATACAGTCTATTCCCATAAACCTCAAATTTGTTGCCGTGTGTCCTGTCTGGCAGAAGTATAGAAACTGGATTATCTCTTTCAGTGCTGACAGTGAGAGCTGCGGTCTGGGAGGCATCTGGACATATATCATGCATAAAATAACTACAATACTTGGAATTAAATAAACAACCCCACTTTACGAGCAGTTAATAATCTCATATACATGTATTTTTTTTTATGTATGTCAGCTAAAAGTTTCAGGAAGCCAAACTGTGTCTGTCAGCTAGAATTTAAGGAAACTTGATTACTTATGTATAGAGTTGAGAGAATCCGAACCGCAAAGTTTGGGTTTGTACCGAACATTAGGATTTTAGGATTCCAGACCCGAACGTGGACATTCCACTGTATGTCCGGTTTGGAGTTTGGGGTTCAGAGATTCATATCCTAAACAAATTTAAAATTAATGTCTCCCCCGGTCCCCACCCATGAGCAGCGGGTGGGGACCCTATAACAATAATGAGGGGGGGACCTTGTGTCCCCCCCGGTCCCCACCCATGAGTGGCGGGTGGGGACCCTATAACAAAAATGAGGGGGGGACCTAGTGTCACAAAGCAAAAATGGTTCAGGAATGGTTTGAGGAACACAATTATGAGTCCAAGGTGTTGAATTGGCCTCCAAATTAGTATAGACTATATTAGTATAGTAGAATTATAGAGTCTCAGTTGGGGTTTTTACGCTGTGGTTATTAATCTGCCGGTAAATTGATTGAAGGAATATAAATTATAGAGGATATATGTAAAACTATCTTTAAAGCAGCACATATTTGTTTAGGCATTAATATAATTTCTACTTTTTACAAGTGATGGTTCGGTTAATGATGCAGATTATCATAATCTATGAAGACAGATGTATTTGTTTATTGAATCACACGTATTATTATCAATATTGGGTAATGGACATGACATTTAAAAAATAGAGATTGTTTGGGTTCGATTTCTTCCAGGAGAAATCGCAGATTGTAAAGTCAGACACACGCTTACTTCTCCTCACGTGATGTTATGCACAGATTCTCCATGTCCAAAGAAATCCAACAAACCCATTCAGGAAATGAAGAAATGTCGGAGTTTAGAAAATGAACGTCTGCGTTTTGCAGAAATGGTACAAGCTACAGGAATGACATCAAAAACACATTTCTGAGTTTGTCTACAGAAAACCTATTGTTCATTTAAAAAAAAATGCAAATACTATATTTTTCTATTTCCCTGTGTGTATCTAAAATACACACACCAAACGTTTTATTCTGAAAGGCCTGTGTATGAAGGGTTACATCATTAGGAGAGAGATAGCAAGGGGAGCCAGTGCTATATTGCCCCCCCCTGGCTGCTCTCTAAACTGACTCAGTAGGTTGCATGCCTTTTCATTTCTGAACCACCTAGGGTTGGGCATCCATCTTTCTCAGATGAGGATCTGGTTGGGATCATTAGGATAGACTGCCCCAAGGTTAGTGATCTTCAGTATTTTGGCCTTCCACAAAGACCCTCTAGTATTAGTTTACATGAGAATAGTGGCTCATTAAGAATGTCTGTCTGTGTCTGTGTGTCTGTGTGGATATGTGGTTAACAGAAGGGCAATAAAAATCCAGTTGAATGTGGGTAAAAAAAATACTTCTCAATCTATCTGTGTCTCGTCTGTCTTTCTACCTATTTGTTGTGTCTGTCTATCAATCACTCTACATAATTTGTTTGTCCTGCCTGTCTATTTGTGTCTGTCTCTGATACTAATAGGTGGACTGATGACGCTTGTGCCATAGGCCACTAAATTGTATTAGCCCCCTGGGTTATAAGTTGCCAGCACTCCCCTACACATACTGTTCAGTAACAAAAAGACTAGATCCAGGTGACTAAAAGGAATTGTTCCTTGTTTTTGTTACTAATGTGCACATTTCTCCGATATTTAGGACAGTGGTATAACTTTTTCAATGTGGTGAGCCACAAACCAGGCAGCAGCTTAGGTCAGGAAGCAGACACATGAGGTCATTTAATAGAACTGAGAGGCTGTATAGTCATAATACGAGGCAACCAGAAATTCTGTAGGGGCCACTAAGATCAACATAGATTAGTGTTACGTCACCAGTATGACCCTATTGTCGTTACTCTGGGTAATCAGTCAGGATCATTAAAACATTGGGGATATTCATAATTAACGAGGATTGGCTTGGGATGTGATCAGCCAGTCGTTAAAGTGTGGCCAGACCATATGTACAAAGGATCCTTTATTGTTAGGTAGCAAATGACCTCTGCTGAGTCTTCAAACTACCTCCTTTTATTAGAAATATTTTATAAGCAGAAACATAGAATGTCTCAAGGGACAGATACGAGCCACTCGACCCATCTCATCTGCCCATGTTTCTTTGTGTTATAAATCTGAAAATCTTATTGGGTTTTTGGTCTTAAGTCCAGGAAAGTCTGAAGCTTATGCAATGTGTGCTTAAATCCGTTCACTGTATTAACCTATAGCACTTGTGCAGGAAGGTTATTTCACATGCTCATGGCTTTTCAAAGGTCTTTAAACAATTTATCAGATCCCATTTTATCTCCTGTTGTCTGTTTGTAGAACAGTATTTTCCTTTTATGTTATAGGTAGTCGTTGAACATTTAAAAAAAAAAAAACCTTTATTGGAGAGATTGTATCGGTAAGCAAATAAGATTTTTTTTTTTTTAATTTTGGAAACAAAAAAAAAACAACAACATTAATTGAAATTTACTTCTGTCTCTACCCAAAAAATTATAATAATACACGCAAGCCCAACAATCGCGGAGGGCTAGGTATATCGATAAAAGCGATAATCTCAGACATCCGCTCTAAAGTGAACTGGAAGGCAGATGGCGTGTCCCAATGAAGCCATAGGTAACGCACGATATCAGGAACATTTCAGTTCAACGGGGATCACCTTTAATTTAAAAAAATAAAATCCTTGCCGCTCCAGGAAGGGTTTATTACATCCCACAAAATTGTATGAGCTTATTGTGCTCAGATGTAATATTTTATTTGTGTTTAGATGTAATATTAATGTGTAAGACATCAATAAAAATATAGAGATTATAAATAACAGTATGTAATATTCCGCAGTACTTTATATAATAGGGTTTAAATGTTAATATAGACAGGTCTTTTTAGGAAGCCAACATAAAAGTTTTTATTCTGTTCAGATCAGTGTGTAGATGGATATAAAGAAAGTCAAGGTTCAGGACATGTTTACTGAAGATTCGTTTCCAATCTACAGTACTGGCAATAAGGATAAATTAAGTCCATGGTGATTTGACTTGACAGCCTTTGGTTCAGAGGATTTATCTGTTTTGAACACTTAATGCAAAATGTGAGAATATATAATGCAAAAAATCTTTCCTAAAATGCTGGGTATTAGTCTGTACAAGGATGAAATGACAGCAGGTGCATTAGTACAGACCTGTAACAGATTACTATGGCATATTTTAGTGTACAATTCAAAGTATGTTGGAGGAAAATCCTATTTAAATGCAATATCAGTTACTTTATAATTTAAGTCATTTTAAATATGCATCTTAGCCAGTCTTAAAATCCTTGCTGTGAGAGCATTAGCATTTAGCATGAGGGCACTATGTAATGCAATGTACTAGGCCGTTGAAGATCTTTTTTTCTTCCCCGACTTTCTTCTAGAAAAGTATTCCACTATTGACGTTTGATTTATTTCTGTTTTACAAATGCAATTCCTATTTATGAGCAGATCTGGGATAAATAATTGATTAACTATACATATAAAATGCAATGTAGAGGAATCCAAATAAAGATGCAAGCATGGAGCACACACTGAATATCATGAAAATGCTTTAGTAGCATTAATACGATTAAAGACTATGTCTCCGAAGGTGTGCTTGTACTGCCCTCCGGCACTGCGTGGTGTGATGCCGTAGCTCAGAAATGGCTTACACTTCGGATTTGCTTCTATGACCTGTGAACAACATTAAAAGAAAGTTATATTCAAACGCAGAGAAAATGCGAGGACAAAATGGGAAGCAGTTGCTTAAATAGGCGTGCTTACAATCACTGTGCAGATACAATGACTGAAGGTTGTGGATTTTACACAAAGGATAATATAGGGATAGACAAAATATCCAAAGAAGGACACCAGTGTTTGTGGTAAGGTCTTCAAAGAGTCCAGAGAAGATTATCAAAATGTTGGCCACAAAGTTCCATACGTGTCCACTACGAACAAATATGGGCTCCTACTTGTGGCCTTTCATTTCTTTTTTCTACAATATCTACGGTGATAATGTGGAACATGGAACCCACGCCACCCTGGTGCCACATAAATAGTGTTTAAGGAAGACTATGGGTGGTATTCAGTAAAAGGTGAGTTGCAGGTGAGTTGAGGTGAAATGAGGTAAGTTTCAGGTAAGTTGGACATTCCATCTCACAAGTTTAGCTATACATTGTGCATTGACAAACCTGGTTGACCTTGCTAAGTGAGGGAAAACCCAACAAGTTTGTTCCCGCACAATGTTTGGCTACATTGGTGAAATTAATAATTCCTCTCACCTCAACCTTTTAGTGAATAACCCCCATAGTACAAGAAGTAGCAGTAATACTGTTTATGTATATAGCACCATCTAATGTACCCAGAGGTTTGGTACAGAGATAAAAAGGGGAGCTACTGGCAAACCTAGACAACCAGATTCAGACTAAAACAAGGTGTTAAATAAAAAAAAAGGCCTTAGGATGAATCCTTAAGAAATCCCCAAGTAAAGTAATATTTTGAGATTTTGATCGATTGATGGAATGGCATCATACAGCTGTATCATGTGATGAATCATGTCATTTATACGATGCAAGTGTTTCTTGCTGCTTTTAAATGAAAAAAAGTAGTTTGTTTTGTATGGTTCAGCATTTACTGATATTTACTAATTATTAAAACATAATGGTAGACAGTACACTGTCTTTAGCAGCACATATCTATGAAGGTCATGGTCATGGAGTCCATCACTTCCCAGCAATAATTCCATCAGTCTCGTAGAAGAATGATAGAGAATGAGCTTTAAAAAGATTTAACGATTTTCATAAAAGGTATCTTTTTTTATTAGTTTTTGGTGTTTCACTTGTTTTCTTATTTTGTAATGAAATAATGGCCTAACAACAGGGAAACCAGGCTGCCTACAGCAGACTGCCCATAAGGAAGTGCAACTGAGGTCCAAAAGGTCCAACAGATGTAGGTAAGAATAAAACTTCATGTATACAGATCCAGCTTCTTATTATTGTGTACCGATATGTATTAAGATGCTTGAGGGGATTTAGGTAGGAATTTCAAAACCTTTAAACTCAAGGACTGGAATCCAAAGTATGTTATAAAAGTACAAGAGACACTGCTTAAAGCAAAACAATTTTCTGCAATCTCTTATAATGTAGTATTCAGTTTCATCGAGGACACATGTAGCCAGGAGCAGTAAAAGGTACACCATTTAGCCTCAATTTTGTTATTGTATTAAGATGTTCTGTACACTGTTCATATCAAGAATTCTGACACAAAGTGGCAGGGGGCACACAGTCAAGAGGAAAAAAACTCTTTACCCCTAAAGTGAGGCTGATGACTTTTTTAGTGGGTGAATACATTAGTATACACAGTAGTTATATATCTAAAGTGCCATGTGGCTGAGAAGCTTCCCGGAGTCCGGATTATATACATATAAAGAATAAAGGGATTTGGTGGAGGCAAAAAAAAATGTGCCATGCATTATTAATCTACTAACTGGCCTAAAACATCATGGACGCCTTCGTGAACAATACCCTTATAAGGGGAACTGATTTAAGAGAATATAAAGGAAAATGCACAAAGTTCAGCCGTAACATTATGACCACTGACAGGTGGGACGCTAGCGGAGGCAGTGTGATGC